>CM050667.1:12358127-13558127 GCA_027574665.1 Rhynochetos jubatus | reverse complement strand
CAGCTTTCCTGTGTTTCTTACTGCTCCTCCCGAGGAGTCACATCTCCCAGGACCTTTCACAGTTGTCTTCCCCGGCCCAGAACTGGATTTTGAGGTTCCCAGGAGATCAGCTTCCACGCCATCCGTGTCCTGGAAGGCCACAGGACGAGAAGAGGAGCAGGGTGAGCGCTGCCAGTGCCTCAGCACTGCTTCTCCCTTCGGAGGCTGGTGCTGGAGGCCTTGGCTGCAGCGCACGCGGGGCGGAGATGAGGGGCATTTATGTGCTTACCTTCAGAGCCTGCAGCAGAGCTCGTGGGTCTACGTCGCAGGCGCTGGACCCCTGCGTGCCAAGGAGGGCAGAGGTCAGAGACAAGCAGACTTTGGAAACGCCTCACCCCTTGCTTCCACGCTCCAGCCCTTAGTTTTCCTAATTTTTTGGAATGGATGAATACACGCCCAACTCTTTCTGGTGGCCTCCTCACCGGAACCTCCCTGTACCTTTGCCGAGACCCTGCTGCCTCTGGGAGAAGCATCAGGAACACCCAAGGCCATTGCTGTGGGTGAGGGTCCCTCCTACCCAAAGCACACCCAGGAAGGCTGGGCTGCGGCGCCACGTGCCCCCCTGGCTTTGCTCCGTCTCATCCAGGTCGCGTGGAGGCTCTTCTCCCACCAGCCACCCACTCCCCCGTCCCACCTTCCCCACAGCAGTGCCAGAGAGGGGTTAAGCTCTTCAGCCAGACACGGCTCCTCCCTGACAGCCCGCTGCTGACTTGGATGGGGTCACCCCAGGGGCAAGCCTGGCCTGGCGCAGTCCCAGCCCTCAGGACACCCAGGCTCCCTCCCAACAGCCGGGCTCACCTCGGCACGTGTGACGTCCTCTGCCGGGAGTCTGCTGAAGGAATCATCCTCAGGAAAGGACCTGTGACACAAGGCCGGGGGTTAGCAGCACCACACGTCAGCTCGGCAAGGGTGCTCTGGGGACAGCCAGGCCGGGAGGCGGGAGGCGGAGGGGGACTACAAGGGCACCCTGCGGCACCACGTCGGGCAACAGAACACGAGGCCGAAACAGCACTGGGAAAAACAGACGGGACTGCTGGGATTGCTGCAGTTAAGCAAGCAACTGTTACACGGCAGATTTACAGAAGATGTCCAGGGGTCCGGGCACCCAACTCCTGCTGCAGAAAGCTCCAGGCTCTGGGCTCCCAGTCCCCAAAGGCATCGCATGGAACTCGCCTTCCCAGGCAATCGCCACTGGGGCAGCGAGTGAGGTGGAGAAGCCGAGGACGGGGCAGGTCAGAAGGGCCTGGGGAGCACCGAGAGAGATCTCCAGGCTGTGTCTGAAAGGCACTCACTTCTTGCTGGCCTGCGAGCTGGTGCCCCAGGCTCTCCCACGGCTGCCCCCGGCCAGCTGGGAAGCTCCGGCAGATTTCACAGGGGTTTCATCTGGAAACAAGACAGGGAGAAATTAGGAGGATGGACACGGGCATATTCCCGGCCTAAGCAGTCCAAAGGGCGATTTGCTGTCTCTCCGGGAGCTGCAAAGGCTTTTAATCAGAGATGAACTTCGCCTCCCCAGGCTGATGTCCAACCTCTTCGATGGCCTCTGACTCTGGGAAACCCAGCTCTGCTCCCTCCTTCACCCCCCTCACACCTGAAGCCCCTCGGACAGGGTGCACCAGCACCCACTGCCCCCAGGAGAGTAAGAGTGCAAGGATGCTGCCCTTTCACATGCAAAGAAGGTTCATTTTACCATCGCTTCCCAGGAGGTCATGAAGCAGATCATCCACAGAGCCTGAAAGGAGACAAATTAAAGGTGCTGAGGCAGACGAGCTCCCCGAGTAGAAAAGCTCCCCATTTCAGTACAGCTTGCTCTGTTGAAATCCCCCAAGAATACAGGTTTGGGCTCACGCATCGCCAGCGGAAGGCTTCCCTTGCCAGCCTGGAAAGAGCTGCCAGGACTCGATGCAGTATTTGGTGGATCAAAGATGTGCCTTCGCTTACTCAGAAATGGGGTATCTTTATCAAGTGAGCCAGCTGCTTTCTACGCAGTTAGTCACTGGCCACAAGCAGAACTCACCCGCGAGCTCTCGCCCCGCGCTATCTCAGAGCCCCTGGGCAACCCCAGAAAGCATTGGTTCGGTGTCAGGGCTGGGGGGGGCCTCTAAACAAGCAGTTAGGGAGCGGGCGAGGGGAGTAACGCAATTAAACGCACACATCCTCTGCTGCATTTGGGAAAGCCACAAGGAAGGAAGAGAGGGCCCCAGTAAGGAAATCCACTTGATGTGAGAGGCAGGTGAGTGACTCTGGCTCAGGAATCACACGATGCATCCAACTGCACCTTTCAGACCATGAAACATTTCAGTAGCCAGGACGGCCACCTGATCCCAGCGTCCCCCCTTCTGTGTTCCACACGATCCCAGCGGACCAAAGCACCTAGAGACAGCGAGAGGAGAGCACACGAGCGTACGTACCTTTTAAACTCTTCTTGGCTTTTGTAGCCTACGGAGAAAGACAAAGTCCCTCGTTAGAAAACGAAGCGACTCTGACCTGCCCTTTCTCAAAATGCTAAAGCCGGCGGCAGGGCTCTCCAGAGAATCCCTGCACCAACAGCAAACCCCCCTCCCGCCCACAGCGTCTGGGAAACGGCATGTGGAGCACAGGGGCACCCCAGAGGCACTGACAGCTTCTGAGACAGCAGTGAGCACAGCCCCCCCCGGCTGCCTGCCCCCAGCAGAGCCTCCAGCCCTCGGCATCACTCCTGCCTCCAAAGAGGGCTGCCAGAGCATCCCAGTTGCATTTCCCAGGCCTGGCCGCACCGGGCCGCACTCACCATGGCAGGATCCCAGCCTTCCTCTGCTCCAGCAAGTCAACTGACAGCTTCACCCGACCTCCAGCTTCACGCCGCGGGGGATCTGACCCTGCCGATCACACCCACACCAACCTCCTGCCTGTGGGGAGAGGAGGATTTCCCCGGTGGCTCTTAACCCAACTCCCCTCTCCTGCTCGGGGCCCCCCTGCAGCCTGCGAGGATGCTCCCACCTCTCCAGGCCACTCGAAACCGGACTCAGAGCCTGAGAAACATTCCCCCCCCACCCCCCAAAACAGGCTGCACCTTCTGCAGCAGCGTCCGCGGGGAACGTCACACCGACACCCGGGGAATCGCTCTGCAAAACACCCCGGGAGGGGGCAAATCCCACCCGCCCTGCCCCACGGGTGCTGGCTCCAGCCCAGAGCCCAAGGGGGGGGCGCTCCTGCTCTGCCCAACGCCTGGGAAACACCCCGCGGGGCCCGCGCCCGGGCAGGAGGGAAGGAAACCGCGTCTCTTTGGGCACCGTGCGACTCCGGACCGAACGGCACCGGCTCTTGCCACAGGCTCCCAACGGAAACCAAACGGTGCTCGCACGCGCCCCGCTCGCGCCGCGCGGCCCCGCCCACAGCCTGCGCGCGGAGCCCGCCGGCCCCGGCTCCGCCCGGCGCGGCCCGGCCCTGCCCTCGGCGGGGCGATGGGGAATGTAGGCCGCGCCGGGGGCCGCGGCTCCGCTCCCGCCGGAGCTCGGGGCGGGCGTGCTGCCCCACGGCTGCAACACACACACACACCGCCCCCCCCGGGCCGGCAGCCGGGCAGGGAAGGCTGAACGCAGGTGGACACCCTGGGAGCGGGGCTTTTGCTCAGACACAAGGATGCCTTTGGCACAAAGAAGCAGCCCCACTGGGCTTTAAAGCCCTGCCTTGGAGTTTAACTGGGGAGCGGTAATCGCAGTCCTCCTTCGCGGACACCCAGGCACCGGGACAAGCAGCAGGTGCCAGCCAGCGGCCGGGCACCGCGGGATTACAGCTCCACACAGCACAGCCCTCCAGCCCTTCCCGGGCAGCAGGAGGAGAATGCAGGCTGGGTCCAGGACCCCCCAGGAGAAGCCCTGAACACACAGAATCACAGACGGGTTTGGGTTGGAAGGGACCTTGAAGATCGTCCAGTCCCAACCCCCTGCCGTGGGCAGGGACACCCTCCACCAGACCAGCTTGCTCCAAGCCTCATCCAGCCTGGCCTTGGACACTTCCAGGGATGGGGCAGCCACAGCTTCTCTGGGCAACCTGTCCCAGGGCCTCCCCACCCTCTCCAGCAAGAATCTTTCCCTGCTGTCCAATCCCAATCTCCCCACTTTCAGTTTAAACCCGTTACCCCTTGTCCTATGTCACTACAGGCCCTTATAAAAAGTCCCCCCCAGCTTCCTTGTAGCCCCCCCCAGGCACTGGAAGGGGCTCTAAGGTCTCCCCGGAGCCTTCCCTTCTCCAGGCTGAACACCCCCAACTCCCAGCCTGTCCCCACGGCAGAGGGGCTCCAGCCCTCGCAGCATCTCCGTGGCCTCCTCTGCACTCGCTCCAACAGCTCCGTGTCCTTCTGCTGCTGGGGGCCCCAGAGCTGGATGCGGAACGGCAGGGGGGTCCCGGAACAGCCGGGATGGGCGTGGGGGGGGGGGGGGGGCGGTACCGACCAGTCCGGAGTGGCGCTGCTCTTTCCATCTCGGCATTCTGGCGGTTCTCCCTCAGGATTTTTTTCCTTTCCTTGATTTCCTTTGCCCACAGCAGCTTATCACGCGGCAGGCTGACGTCGGTCTTTGGCTCTTCAGAGAGGGGTGAAAAAAAAATCACGTACGTGAAAAAACCCTGAACATTGCAATACCCAACCACAAAACCCCTGCAAAACATGAGAGTGCGTAAAGGAGACGCAAACCGCAAGATGTCAGAGACTCGATTCTACCACCTCTGCCCCTCCACGCTCCCCTTCCCCGCTCCTCCCCCAGCTCACCGCACCCCCAGACCCAGGGCTTTCCCAGCTGGCAGGCGGCTCCGGGCTCTGCAGCTGCTGCGCAGCCACACTCTGTTACCTGCTGCACGTCCACAGCTCTGGTTGCTGGGCTGCTTCCTCTGAAACTACTGGGCTTCCAAGGAAGCACTTCCTCACCCCACATCTTTTGGCAGGTCCTGGCCAGCCTCCCTCCTTCCAGAAACCTGCCACCCGCGTCCCTGAAGACACCTGCGCACCGCAGGCTTCTGCACGGGAAAGGGGCCAAGCTCATCCCAACCAAGAGCAACTCGTCAGCTCTTTGCAGGGCAGGTCTGGGGGCAAAGCTGGGACCCCGCCAACAGCTTCCCCGACCTCCCGCGGCAAAACGCCGGGCGGCGCCGCTTCTTCCGCGCGTACCTGGCGCGGGGTTAGCGTGCTGCCGGGACGTCTTCCACCAGCGGGGCTGCCCGCCTGCAGAGCGCAGCTGGGAGCGGAGAATGCCCGCTTTACACAGAGAGCGAGAAACGAGGCCGGGGAGCGCGGGAGCGCGGGCCTCGGCCGGAGCCACCCCTGCCTCCCCGAGCCGGCCCCGCCAGGCACGCTTGGGCAACCCAGGCGTTGGACAGCTTCCCCCTCCCTCCCTCCCTCCCTCCCTCCCTCCCTCCCTCCCTCCCCCCACACGGCTCCCACTGCCCACCCACGGGGGAACCGGGGGTCCCCGGGACCGTGTCTCGCCGGCCGCGCAGCGCCGCGCTCAGCAAGGGCTCCGCCGTGGTGCGCGCCGCTCTCAGGAGAAGGACCCCGTTACCATGGCGACAGGGGCTGCGCCGCGCCGCCATCGCCCTGCAAGGCCCCCCGCTGCCGTAGCGACGGGGCTGTCTCGCACGGGGCCTGACTGGAAACGGCCCCACAGCTCCAGCGCAACCGGCTCTTCCCTCGCCCCGGCCTTCACAGATTTCACGCGGAACCCTCAGAGACTGCTTTGAAAGAAAAGGACGGCTTTATCGGAGAACTGGGATTACTGGGTTTTTCTCCTCCCCAGCTGCAGGGCACAGCAGCCTCTCGTGAAGACGGAGGCGGGCGAAGAATGGACTTCAACAACTCTGTGAGAGTTATAAAGCGAAGCCGTTTATTTGTTCCCCGGTACGTTAATAGAGAGCTCAAAATTTGCTGACCACACACGTATAGGTCCAGATGACTGGTCACACCTAATCGCCACGCGCTGCCCACGAGCCCTGGGCTAACACACGATGGGCTATCCCATACTCCGCTTTTCTCTGCCAAGTCTTTCTTCAAGAATTTGCAGACCCCTTTATCTTTACTTCTTCCTTTATCGTCCTCAAGCATGCTTCAAGGCCGTGCAGTTTGCGGCCTACTCCAGCTCTGTGTAGCTTTGTTCGCCAACACGTCCGTTCTCCTGCAAGAAATCTCCCACAGGCGGACACAGCCATCCCTTGGGGAACACGTGGGGATGCCACCTCCTCCGTGTGACAGGGATGAAGTGTTGTAGGATGCCTTCCGGAGACTGTCCAGGTAGAAGCGTTCAGCCTCTAAGAAAGCGTGGTCCTGAGAAGAGAGGAAGGATGGATGGCATGGATACCAGAGTGCCACAGAAACGGGGTCACAGCACAGGGACCCTCTCCTGAGTGAGGGAAGCATCCCAAACCCTCCTTCGTGCAGTGAGCACCCCCTGGGGTGTACGGTCTGCCCTCCCCCAGAGCCCATGACCTCACCCTCTGAACAGAGGAAGCCTCAAAGACCATGCCCATCTGGGGAGGAAGCCAGCAGGGAAGGAGGGAGCTGTCAGGAAAAGCTGGGGGCATCACAAAGCCAGAGCCCAGCAGAGCTGGCTTCTCCCACCCAGGGATGGGATGAGCACAGCTGCCACCCCAACGAGCCGAGGACGATATCCATCTCAGCTTGGACATTAAGCTGTGACGATCCACCCGTTCTTGCTTCTGCTATCACTCCTCTAGGTGCCCGCGGCTTCTGCAAGCCCTCCCAGCCCAGCCCGGTTCTGGGGCTCAGGAATGATCTTAGGAGACACCTCACGCTGTGGCTATTGGGCCCCAAACAGGCTTCAGCCTGGCCTGCTCCCACGCAGCTGATTTGAAGCCCCTTCCAGCCCTGGGTCTCCCCACCGCCTCACCTGCTGGGCGTCGTGCTTCAGCTGCAGCAGCGTGGCGCAGAGCTCGGCGCGGCCGGCCGCGGCCAGGTTATCCGTGCTAGCCCCTGGGCTGTGCCGAGGGAGCGCCGTGACGGGAGGCAGATGGAGCCGAGCGTGTGATGCCGTCACCCTTAGAGGAGCTGCAGCACCTCCTCGTCCTGCTTCAGGGAGGAGGATGACAAGGCGGTGCCGTGCAAGGGGGGTCTGGCTGCCCCGCGGGGACAGCTCCCCCACACTACAGACAAACACAGCCAGACGCGAGGGGTCCCATAGCCCACTCCCACGCCGGCCTCTCCCTGCCTGGCTCCTCCCCGGCAGTGGCCTCGCCACCTTGACCGCCACCTGCCGCGCCACGATGGAGTCCACCAGCTGCGGGAGCTTCTCGATGCGCTGCACGACCTGCCCCACCTTCGCGCTGGCGTCCGTGCTGCAGGCAGGGCACGCTGCCGGCGCCTCTGCCTGCTCCTGCCCCGCGCTCTCCACCAGCGCCCTCAGCCCATCCAGCTGCAGGAAGGGGAACAGGAGTCAGATCGGAGATGGGAGGGATGTGGCCAACAAGCCCACGTGTCCCGGAGGCTCCACGGCCCCAGCCACCCAGGGGATGTGGCTGGGACCCTGGCCAGGACCACTCTGCCCAGCTGGTGGTCCCCCCCAGCCTCACTTGCTCCTGCAGCTGGTCACCCATCTGGGTCACCAACTGCTCCAGCGCGGCCTTGGCCCCCTCCCGCTGCAACTCCTGCGGCACAGACCTGGCCAGCGAGAGGGGGGCACGGGCGGCCTTAGTGTCTGCGGGGCTTCTGGGGGGTGTCTCTTCCCGCAAAGCAGGATGCTCCCAGCCCCCCCACGCTCCCTTGCACTCCACGGGGTAGGAAACCCCCTCCCATCCCCTTAACCCAGCAGCACGGTGCTCTGGATGCTCCAATCCGGCCTCAAGTCAGCTCCAGCCACCCCCAGCTTTCCCAGGGCATGCCTGATCTGGGAACAGCAGCAGCAGCAGCAGCACAGTCAGGGCATCGCCCCCCACCCCATCCCACCACAGGGGCCCTTTGGCTCCCCCTCCCCGCCCAAAGCCCAGCATCCCCGCCGCCAGCTCACATGCTCCTTCTCTTCCTGCAGGCCTGGCCAGGCCCTGCAGGGGAGACACCTGGGCCTGGAGCTCGGCCAGGGCGCGGGCTTCGCTCTCCTGGCCTGGAGGGATGGCATTCAAGGGGACACGTTGTCCATCAGCGGCCAGGCTCCACGTGCAACAGGCCCCCCATCCAGGCTGTCCCACACCAACGGCCTCGCCAGCCCCTCCAGCCTCTCACCTCCAGCTGGGGAGAGCAGGTCCTGCTTCTCCACCTCTGCACTGTCTGACTTGGAGGCTGCCAGCTGGGCCAGCTGCTCCTTCAGGGCGCTGTAGAGCGTCCCGAGCTGGCGGAGAGCCTCCACCGTCTCCGCAGACTGGCCGTAAGCGCTGCTGGAGCCCGACGACCCCCAGGGCACGGCCAGCTCTTGGGAAGGGGACAGGGCAGGAGCACGAGGGGTGGCTTTGGCAGGCACTTTTTCACGTGAGGCAAGGCTGGGCGCCATGCCGGGGGGACTTGGCTCAAGCCCTGCTCCTCCTTCTTGTGTCCCTGGCTGCATCCCTGGCACGATGGTCTGGGTGTCAGGGGATCCTGCGTGTGTCCCTGCAGCGGTCGTCTGGGTGCCAGGGGAACCCCAGCTGCATCTCCGCAGCGGTGGTCCGGGTGCTCGGCATCCCTGGCACGGTGGTCGGGAGGCTGAGGGGCCCTGGCTGTGTCGCTGGCGTGATGACGTGGGTGCCAGCGGACCTCTCAGGCACAGGCTGTGTCCCTGGTGCCATCAGCCCTGGTGCCATCAGCCCTGGCACTGAGCTTCCCCCGCGTGAGGTGTCCGTGTCTGACACGGGGGGCTCAGCAGGGGCAGACGGGTCCCCACCGCCCTCCTGGGAAGAGGAGGCAAAGAGGAGCAGGTTATGGGCAGCCGTGCTGCGGCGAGGACAGACCCCAGGGCCTCCCTGCCACGTCCCCAGCCCCTGTCCCCAAACGCCCCAGCTCACGGAGCCAAACGCAAATACCCCTGGAGCCTCCAAAGGCAAAGGCTGCCCACCCCACGCAGACCCCCAGAAGCTCCAGAGAGGCCCCGGTCACGCAGTGGCTGGAGGCGCTGGGGGCTGCGGTCCCACTCGCTCCCGCTCCCACAGCCGGGAAGCCCCAGCACTCTCTGCCGGCAGACCCCGGCCTCCTCCTCCTCCTGCTTTGCTGCCCACCAGGCAATCCTCCAGCACCTCCCAGCGCACCGTGTTGCTCCTCTCCTCTGGGGCCAGGGAGAGGCTCAGCCTTTCCTTCAGCCTTTTCTGGGGAAGGAAGGGATCAAGGGATCAGCCCTGGCTGCATGGCCAGGGGGGACGAGCCTCTCTTGGCCCCCATCCTCCCTGGTCTAGGAACAGGGCATTAACGGCTGTGGATTCCTGGGAAGCCCCGTGCTCTTCTTCCTCCACAAACACTGTCAGTTGCTGGCAGCCGGCAGCAGTGCCCGGAGCTGCCGAGCCCAGACTCACCGAAACAGCCGAGGGCTTTGGCTGCCCCATCACAACTGGGATGTGGTAGAACCGCAGGCTCCGCCTGGGAGTCAGGAAAACTCGGCGCGTTTCTCGTTTCCTTCAAACGGAAAACTAAATTGCCATGTCACAAGGGGAAGGTGGAGGAACACGGCTCTTGGCCAAGGCTGGGCAGTGCCGGGAGACCAGAGCTGCTCTGCAAGAAGAGCACACATGCCCTCCTCGCACGCCTCCTGTGCCCAGTGTCACAGGGTGGCAGTAATGCCCCTGGGTTGCCAGTCGAGCAAAGGGAGACGGGGGGGTAAGGGCCATGGATCCCTCCTGGCTGTAGCTGGGGTTCTCCTCAGGATTTCTCGCCCGAGATGTCCACTGGCTCGGTATCCCCTCCCAGCACATCATTACGTATGTGGAGCACTGGGCACAGCCCCGGCTCCCCACGCACACCGCCACGTGGCCCCAGCGCCTCACCACTCGCGACACAACTTGCGCTCGGTCTCAGCACGCAGCGGGGCTCTCCCAGACCATGGCAAGGGGAAGAGTGGCAGAGTGGGCCCCAGGGACTCCAACGGGCCCGAGCCACAGAGCTGGCAGGAGGTGTGTGTCCCCTCCCACCCAAGGTTGGGGCAGAGTAGGGGTGCTTTGCTCCAGAGCCGGGAAGCACCCGCTGCCCCGAGCCCGGCAGCAGCAGGGTCGGTGCCTTCCTCTTCCAGCGCTGGGAGGGGGAGAAGGAGGTGGCAGAAGAGGGTCTCTCCACTGCAGATAAGGAAACCAGCTCGCTGATGCTCATCCCTCGGGATAAGGGACCCCAAAGCAGGGACTGGAATGGGATCGGCTTTTGGCATTAAGCCGTGTTCTGCTGCCGCCCTTCCCGCGGGAATCCCTGTTTCCCACAGCCTTCAGCGCCACCTGAGCAGCATCATCCTGCTGCACCGCCCCAATCCCCCAGACCCACTTTGCGGCCACAAGCGTCCCTGGCAGGGGCCACTGGGGCTCGTGAAGGCCAGAGGGTGTCAGGGGGAAGGCTGTAAAATGGGGCCGGGACAGACTCGGGGGGTTGCGGGGGGTGGTGGACTGTTTTCAGCTCCCCCGCAGACACGTGGCCGCAGGATGAGAGATGCTGCCGACCCCGCTTTGGGCACGATGGGAGAATCCCGACCCAGGCCCACCTCACGCAGACACTTGGCTGAACAACACCCTTTATTGCAGCCGGCTGCTGCCTCCCACTCTCCCGCTCGGCGGCCAAGGGGGGTGGGGGTTCAGCCCAGGACCCCCAGTCCTGCTGGGATCCTGCAGCCGGTCCATGAGGGCTGGAAGGGCGGGAGGAGCCGCGGGGCCCGGGACAGGGGGCGGCTCTTGGTGGAGCTGCGCCTGTGCTCCAGGGAGGTGGCAGTACCCAGGGGCAAAGGGCAGGGTGAGCGTCCCTCCCCACCCAGCCCACGGGGCAGCTCTGCCAGCCTGGCAGGGAGCAGGCAGCTCCCTGGGTGGAAAAACCCCACAGCAAGTGTTTCAAAACGTTCAAAAGCAGGTGTTGGTCTGAAATCCCAAGGTTTGGTGGTGGCACCTCGGCAGCACCCACAGCAAGGGGCGGCGGTGACGAGCGCTGCCCCCTGCTCCCTCCGGCCCGGCTCTCCCGCGGGACACAGCAATGGCCAGTCCCGCCGTCTCCAAGGCTCATCGCAGCCCAGTGGTGCGGGGACGGGCAGGGGCTGCGGATTGCAAACCCTCCCGCTCGCGGCGTTTTGCACAGCCCACTGATACCAGAAGCACTTGTTCCCTTGAGGGCCGAGAACCTGCTGTCCTCCATGGAGGCGCAAACCTCAGCTGCACCTTCCCGAAACACGCAGAGGGGAGCCACGTCCTCTGCGAGGTCACCTCTCTCTGCGAGGTCACCTCTCTCTGCGAGGTCGCCCCTTTGCTAGGACACCTCTCTGTGCGAGGTCACCTCTCCGAGAGGTCACCTCTCTGTGAGGACCTGCCTGCTGGTGGCACAGGTGTCCCCGCGCAGGCTTTGTGCAAGAGCGCAGGTCTGAGGCAAGGGTGACGCTGGGCTCAGGGACACCCTCCAGCACAGTCTGGGAACTGGCACGCAGTCACTGGGCTGGAAAGCAGAGGGAGGTGAGGGCCGTGCCTGGGAAGGCAGCTGCAGGGTTCTGCCCTCTCCTCCTGCCACCCAGCTGTCCTCCCAGCCGGCTGGCAGGGCCGTGCCTGCAAGTCAATGCTACACCAGCTAAGCCATGGGCGAGCAAAGCAGGGCCGTGGCCCGGAGGATCACCCCCTGCAGAGAACCACCAGACTCTGGCATCTGCTGCCAGTACCTTGCGGCATCTCCTCTCTAGCTGCTCCCCTCCCCAGTGAAACAGCCTGCCAAGCTAATCCCAGTGGCACGTCATTACTGGAACTGAGATACATCTCAGCAAAATCTTGCAATTCCCATCTCCAAAAAACAGAGGAGCTGCTGCCTTGATCTGGTCCAGTGTTTCAAACCAGAAGATGTGCAAGGGAGAGGGCGCTTCATTCACTGAGCATAATTGTGGCATACAAACAGAATGAGGAGACAAAAATCAAGAGTCTGTGCATGAAAAGAAATGAACTTGTCTTGAATTTCTCAGGCGGATCGGGAAGTCTGTCCACTCAGAGTACCTCAGCCAGTAGGGAAATGAGGAGGGTCTCTTGCGGTCAGGAAAGTAGGATAAAAGGGGGCTGCGTCCCCCTGTACATTGAGAGACCCCACAGGAATATGTCCCGTGGACCATGGACTCTCCCTTTATTTGAATAAAGTTTTACTATTTTGTTTTTTACAGGACTCCTCTGTCTCCTTTGTGAACGCTGACTCCTGGTAGCGTGATTTTCCGTACAGCAACAATGAACCTGACCATCACAGATACTCTGATGAACCTGTGGAGGAAAATCAGCAAGGCTGGAACTACCACTGTCATACACAGAACCAGGGCTCACACCTGTCGCTTCTCTAAACTGCCGTTGGTACGGAACTGGAAGCGTAACCAAACCCCAGGAATTTAGCCGTTCCTAGTGCAGTGTCCTAACGCAGCATGATGGCAATCTCTCTCTATTTGCAACTACTTTACCAGTTCTTCCAGTTTAAAGAATTGCCGAGACTGAAATCCACCGCACATATTTTGAAAGAATAGCTGAAAACCAAAGAAGGGAACTTTTTCATCCGTCCTAGCTAAACGGTAGGTCAAACCCACGGTTATATTAACTGAAATTCGGTTCATGATGTTGACAGCAACTACGGCACACAAACAAAATCAGCAAAGACCGCTTTATAGAGGTGACAAATGTCAAATAAAATACATTCCATGTGTCCCCGAACAATGCATGAGGGTAAACTTGGCAGTGACACTGTGCAGTCAAACTCTTGTTCTTCTAAACCTTCCCCTCCTAACACGTTCCTTTAGCCCAGCAATTAACGTACCTATTTCAGCCAACCACGTACAGAGATGTTGCTCAGAATGAATGTAACAGCCACCCGGCCCGATATCTTGCATGATGCAGAGCCCAGCACGGTTCACAGCTTTTTTCTGGTAGAAACTCCAAACTACCCAGCCCTTTCAGTTCCTTCAGTCACCACGTACCTGCTGTACTGCTTTGGTGTAACAAATCTTTCTTTTTCCGCAGCAGATTTAATGAAACTGCCATTTTTCTCTTTTGCAGTGCCCTGCCGCATTGCTAAAACCACTGAAACTTCATATTCCACTACTGCACCAGGCAGTCCTGCACGATTTTGCACACCAAGTGTGTTTAAATGTATGGAAGCTGAAAGGGCTGCTGTATTTCACACAGACTGCAGCATCTCCTCCGCAAGCAGGTGCAGTCAGCCAGTGCCAACATTCTGTCCTTTGCAATCACCATTTTTGCCATCAAGCATTCCCGCCGAAACCAAACACCACTTTTCCCCCACCAACTTGTATCTCGTGTTTGAAGATGTTTTTAGTAGAAGAACAGGCCTTCAGCTGAGAGAAAAACCGAGTCCTGTTTTGATGGTGACGCACCCACGGCCCAACAGCACCCTGTACGGAGCAGAGAGCATGTGACAAGGGCTCCCCCCCGCCCCCCCGCCCCCCGCTCAGAAAGAGAGAAAGGGAGCAGACGGGCTGTGCTGCCTGCGGGCAGAAGTGCACGCTTCAAAGAGCCGCTTCAAAGAAAGAGCCGCTTCAAAGAGCCGCTCGAGCTCCGCAAACAGCAGATCTTAACCCCGGGCAGCACTGCTGCAGGGGGAATCCAATGTCGGGCTGGGCAGGGGCTCTGGGGAGTGTGGCTTGCTATTGCATGGGAGCCATTCCAGTCCATCTACGCCTCCGCTCTCTCACACTGCTCTGATGGACGCTGTGAAACCTTGGCCAGCAAACAAAGGCGGCAATCGCCACGCAGAATGGCCCCGAACGAGCCACACCCTGCAAGAACCTCTCACAGCAAACAGCCCGGCAACCCCATTCGTTCCCAGCCCAACGACCTGCTGCTGTTTGGGGTGTGTTCTCCTGCGGGGGGTGGAGGAGCATTACTGCCCTGAGAAGTTGCTCTCGGAGGGTGCGTTGCAGCCAACTCGCCCGAGTTTTCCTCTGTCAGCTCTTCTTTCCGACTCCAGCATCTCTCGGCAGCACAAGAAACAAGCCCAGAAACGATCAGCAACCCCCCTGGCAGCCAGGGGCTTTGCACAAGCCCTCTGCACAGCTGACCTGGCTCTAAGGTGCCGTCTCTGTTCCCACAGCCTGCCTCCACCGCCGGGCTGACGGTTCTGCTCCCGCAGGGACCGTGTTCAACAGAAACGCCCAGAGCAGCCCTTAAGGTTTCGGAAGCGGCATTCCTCTGCTGGCGCCAGGCCCCCGCGGGGATCACTCCTCCTTGACAGCTTGTAAAATCCAGCGCTGGAAGACAAGCAGATGCAGGAACTGGGTAGAACGGCCAGCGTGTGAGAAGAATCGAGCTGTTATTTTAGAGCCCGCTGTGCCCACAGCTAGAGACGTGGACTAAATGACATTCAGTCTTTTTCATTCCGCAGAGATCAGAAAGAACTTGACTTCCACGTCTTGGATTCAGCAAATGAAACGTTTACACAACTCTGAGACAACACAAGACAAATGTTTTCCCCCCACTCCCCTAGGTACGTGTGCCATGAATTACACAGAGAAAGCATTGGCAAGCTGGCACCCCACCCCCACCCCCTTAGAGCCTAATAAATGAGGGATTTCAGTGTCACCCAGGGCTAATGATACCCCCGCCTTCAGAAGCATCGCTGGTTTGAGACCTGAGGTTTAGAACTGTCTCCCGTTTAAAATACATGAGCAGAACAAGAGGTTAGTGTCCCACCGTTACGCTCATGTCAATAAACAGCTACTGACAGACACCGCAGCTGTAGCAGAGAAACGTCTGAGGAATTTGCTGTTGTGAGTGGGCTACAAGTGGAAAAAAATTACTGATTCTGCTATTTGCAAACTTTTGATGAGTGGCTGTAGCGGGTACCTGCACATCAGTTCCCAACAGCTCGCCCGATCCACACAGCTTCTGTCTCTCTCAGAAGAAAGAGAGCCAGTCGAATGAAGCCTTGTTTCTGAAGGACTTTGGAACACACATCGTTCAGCAAGAGAGAACGAACAGAAAGAAAAATTCTTCACGTTTGTTACATGACCTGACTCTTCTCCTTGCTGGCCCTCAAGTATAAGCAGAGTCACGGTACTTTTTTTATTTCCACAACACCAATATGAAAACGGGTTAAATGCTTCCAGGAACACCAAATTGGAAAAAGAATTGCTAGGAGCAACCTCTCTTAAACCCACAGACCTAGTGTACGGCTTGTGTAGCGATTTCCAAAGCGGGATTAATTTCCATTTATTAGGATGTGAATTTGAAATTAAAGCTGTATTTTAAAACAATAGATGAGTTGAAATCTCCCAGTTAGTGAACTAAACAGTTTCCATACCAGACAGAATGCTCTGCTTTCCAAAATATTTCAGCTAGAGCTGACTACTTGGTATTCAAGAAGTATACCTAAGACAAAAATGGTTCTCGCGGATTCACAGTGTGTGTTTTAGTACAGAAAGTGACCTGCACCATTTCTAAAGTTCATTGTCCTGAAACTGGGGCCTGTGACAGACACTAATGAATTCAGGGCAGAGAATATTCCTTAAGGTGGGGCAGCACTGACACCTTCCCAAGCAATCCAACGGGCCCCAGCCATTCCGCAATACATGCTAGCCAACCATTTTAATCCAAATAATTTGTAAACAAACAGTTGTTAGTGGAATTACAGGAACAAGTAACTACAGGCCGATCAATCTAGAAACACACCAAAATCATCAGTGGAAAGCAACTTCTGTAGAGCATTATTTTTGTTACCTATTTTCTATTGTTTATAAGCCTGCACCCGTATGAAAACAGATCCAAGAAAATGACTAACTCCATGTTCATGGACTGATGAATAAAAAATACTATAATTAATTCTGAGAAGTAAGAATCAGTTATTGCTCAAACAAGTTGAAGTTTCATAGACTTCCATGGACACAATTCAGTGTAATTTTACGTAAACTGGGATGTAAAAAAACCAATTAACAGCCTCCCTCTTTCACAGATATTTCCTAGATAATGAGTGCAGTGGCCTTAGACACGTAGGATAGGACTTGAAAAGTAAGAGTCTTGCCTTTCAAGACAGGTAGTGGGTTAGGCCAAATAGATATCTTGGCTGACTCTCTCTCCAGTACTGCAGGACATCTTTCCCCCCAAGGCATATTTGCATTCATTAATCACGGTAACTGGAAAATTCCAAAGTTAAAGGCCTACATTTATGCAAAGTTGATGTTGATCTAGGTCCAGATACACCTTTCAACTACTCAGTTGAAAGTATTTGGAGTAGATCCATTGATTTCTCAGAGTTAGAAATACTAAAAAATACTCATTTTTATAACGGCACGTCTGTCAGGATTCACAGCCAGCTCCGGGTCAGCTTCAAATATCGTGAGAAGTGCAACTGTTTACTGATGGCTGTCTTGAGGCTGTCAGAGGAGAAGAGATGTCCCCAAGATAAACTGCAAGGTAGCGGCTTGCAGAACTCAAACTGGGGCCATCACCAAGCAGGCAAAGCCGGCAGTAAGGTGCGACCGCTTCCCCCAGGCATTTGGGAGGGGAGAAAGGCATCTGCCTGTGCTAAAGCTCCCTCCATCCCCCTGCAGCTGCGGCACAGAAGCAAAACTGAGTATCGTTTCTAGGCTGCGAGTTACCACGCACCAGGGTGGTTGGAGCACCCTGAGTGTCTCTGGGGCTGATGGATTCCCAAAACCAGCCTGCAAACTGAACCCAGTCTCTCTTGGCCCCCATCCTCCCTGGTCTAGGAACAGGGCATTAACGGCTGTGGATTCCTGGGAAGCCCCGTGCTCTTCTTCCTCCACAAACACTGTCAGTCGCTGGCAGCCGGCAGCTTGGCTCTCCTGGCCTGGAGGGATGGCATTCAAGGGGACACGTTGTCCGTCAGCGGCCAGGCTCCACGTGCAACAGGCCCCCCATCCAGGCTGTCCCACACCAACGGCCTCGCCAGCCCCTCCAGCCTCTCACCTCCAGCTGGGGAGAGCAGGTCCTGCTTCTCCACCTCTGCACGGTCTGACTTGGAGGCTGCCAGCTGGGCCAGCTGCTCCTTCAGGGCGCTGTAGAGCGCCCCGAGCTGGCGGAGAGCCTCCACCGTCTCCGCGGACTGGCCGTAAGCGCTGCTGGAGCCCGATGACCCCCAGGGCACAGCCAGCTCTTGGGAAGGGGACAGGGCAGGAGCACGAGGGGTGGCTTTGGCAGGCACTTTTTCACGTGAGGCAAGGCTGGGCACCATGCCGGGGGGACTTGGCTCAAGCCCTGCTCCTCCTTCTTGTGTCCTTGGCTGCATCCCTGGCACGATGGTCTGGGTGTCAGGGGATCCTGCGTGTGTCCCTGCAGCGGTCGTCTGGGTGCCAGGGGAACCCCAGCTGCATCTCCGCAGCGGTGGTCCGGGTGCTCGGCATCCCTGGCACGGTGGTCGGGAGGCTGAGGGGCCCTGGCTGTGTCGCTGGCGTGATGCCAGGGCTGCGCAGAGCCTCAGCAGGGGCGGACCCCCCAGACAGACACCCCGACCCCTGTGCTCGGCCCAGCAGGGCACTGCCAGCACCCATCTGCCCCCCTCCCCCCCACCGGGTGCCGGGGCCTCCTCACGGGCCAGGCACCTGCCTGTTGAGGGGCCGGTCGCAGGACAGGCCGTGGAAATGGGCCGGCAGCTGCCTGGGGGCAAGAAAAGGACCGGGTGACCCCCTGTGCCGGGGGGACACAGCCCAGCCTGCATGCCAGAGGGAACGGGGCCAGCACTGTCCCCAAAGCCATCACACTCACTTCTTCATAACACCGTCCGCATCCTCCCCCTCCGCCTGCCGTGCCTTCTGGAGCTGCTCCGCGATGCTCCAGCACTGCTCCAGCTGCTGGCGGAGAGGCCCCAGGTCCAGGCGGTCCAGCTGCGGACGGGCACACCCCCTCAGCCAGCTGTCCCAGCATGGGACAGCGTGGTCCCCAGGGCACAGCCCGCAGGGGGCACCCTCACAGGGATGCTGCCTTGGCTGCCCAGCCCCAAAGGGGCCACTTTGGCACAGCGGGAACGAGCCGCCCCTCACCTTGGACTCCATGGCTTCCTGCAGCTGCTGCTGGAGCTGCTGCCAGCCCTGCTCCTGCCCCGTCACCCGGCTCAGCATCTCCTCCATCGTCTCCTTCTGCCGCTCCACGCAGGCCTCAAACCGGACAAGACTGACTTTGCCAGCCAGGGCGGCTTTGTGCGCTTTCTAGCAACAGGGACAGGGGGAAAGTGGTGGGGAAAGGATGGGGTCGGTCCCACCAGCCAAAGGGACCCAGCAAAGGACTGAGGGACCTGGAGGGGGACACGCAGCCCATCTGGAAATCCTCCCTCCCCCAGGCCACTTCTACCACCTCACTCCCAAGGGACAAGAGGCATTTGTCACCCTGCCTGGCACCCCCTTGGTGGGTGCCGGAGCCCCTCAAGGCCGTACCACATCGATTCCCAGCTCCACGTCCTCCTGGTCTGCTTTTTCCTTCTGCAGCCGCTCCAGGGACCGGAACAGAGCCTGCCCACACAGAAAGCATCCCCTGACACCGCGTCCTGGCCAGCCAAGCACCCCCCATCTCCACCCCCTACCCAAAGCCTCCAGGAAAGGTACTTTGAGCCTCCACAGGGTGGCGAGCAGGTTGGCTGGGGAACAAATCCCTCCTGGTCGCCAGCCTGGAGGATGCTCTGACCCTGTGGGGGTGTCAGCCACCCACCTCCATCTCTTTCTCATTCTGCTGCTGCTCGTGCAGGAGCTTCCCTGTGACGGAGCTGAGCTTCTCACCGTCCCCCTGCACCTGCACGATGCTGTCCTGCATGTGCTGCTTCAGCACCTCCTCATCCTGCTTCGGGGAGGAGGATGACAAGGCGGTGCCGTGCAAGGGGGGTCTGGCTGCCCCGCGGGGACAGCTCCCCCACACTACAGACAAACACAGCCAGACGCGAGGGGTCCCATAGCCCACTCCCACGCCGGCCTCTCCCTGCCTGGCTCCTCCCCGGCAGTGGCCTCGCCACCTTGACCGCCACCTGCCGCGCCACGATGGAGTCCACCAGCTGCGGGAGCTTCTCGATGCGCTGCACGACCTGCCCCACCTTCGCGCTGGCGTCCGTGCTGCAGGCAGGGCACGCTGCCGGCGCCTCTGCCTGCTCCTGCCCCGCGCTCTCCACCAGCGCCCTCAGCCCATCCAGCTGCAGGAAGGGGAGCAGGAGTCAGATCGGAGATGGGAGGGATGTGGCCAACAAGCCCACGTGTCCCGGAGGCTCCACGGCCCCAGCCAGCCAGGGGATGTGGCTGGGACCCTGGCCAGGACCACTCTGCCCAGCTGGTGGTCCCCCCCAGCCTCACTTGCTCCTGCAGCTGGTCACCCATCTGGGTCACCAACTGCTCCAGCGCGGCCTTGGCCCCCTCCCGCTGCAACTCCTGCGGCACAGACCTGGCCAGCGAGAGGGGGGCACGGGCGGCCTTAGTGTCTGCGGGGCTTCTGGGGGGTGTCTCTTCCCGCAAAGCAGGATGCTCCCAGCCCCCCCACGCTCCCTTGCACTCCACGGGGTAGGAAACCCCCTCCCATCCCCTTAACCCAGCAGCACGGTGCTCTGGATGCTCCAATCCGGCCTCAAGTCAGCTCCAGCCACCCCCAGCTTTCCCAGGGCATGCCTGATCTGGGAACAGCAGCAGCAGCAGCAGCACAGTCAGGGCATCGCCCCCCACCCCATCCCAGAACAGGGGCCCTTTGGCTCCCCCTCCCCGCCCAAAGCCCAGCATCCCCGCCGCCAGCTCACATACTCCTTCTCTTCCTGCAGGCCTGGCCAGGCCCTGCAGGGGAGACACCTGGGCCTGGAGCTCGGCCAGGGCGCGGGCTTCGCTCTCCTGGCCTGGAGGGATGGCATTCAAGGGGACACGTTGTCCGTCAGCGGCCAGGCTCCACGTGCAACAGGCCCCCAATCCAGGCTGTCCCACACCAACGGCCTCGCCAGCCCCTCCAGCCTCTCACCTCCAGCTGGGGAGAGCAGGCGCTGCTTCTCCACCTCTGCACTGTCTGACTTGGAGGCTGCCAGCTGGGCCAGCTGCTCCTTCAGGGCGCTGTAGAGCGCCCCGAGCTGGCGGAGAGCCTCCACCGTCTCCGCGGACTGGCCGTAAGCGCTGCTGGAGCCCGATGACCCCCAGGGCACAGCCAGCTCTTGGGAAGGGGACAGGGCAGGAGCACGAGGGGTGGCTTTGGCAGGCACTTTTTCACGTGAGGCAAGGCTGGGCACCATGCCGGGGGGACTTGGCTCAAGCCCTGCTCCTCCTTCTTGTGTCCCTGGCTGCATCCCTGGCACGATGGTCTGGGTGTCAGGGGATCCTGCGTGTGTCCCTGCAGCGGTCGTCTGGGTGCCAGGGGAACCCCAGCTGCATCTCCGCAGCGGTGGTCCGGGTGCTCGGCATCCCTGGCACGGTGGTCGGGAGGCTGAGGGGCCCTGGCTGTGTCGCTGGCGTGATGCCAGGGCTGCGCAGAGCCTCAGCAGGGGCGGACCCCCCAGACAGACACCCCGACCCCTGTGCTCGGCCCAGCAGGGCACTGCCAGCACCCATCTGCCCCCCTCCCCCCCACCGGGTGCCGGGGCCTCCTCACGGGCCAGGCACCTGCCTGTTGAGGGGCCGGTCGCAGGACAGGCCGTGGAAATGGGCCGGCAGCTGCCTGGGGGCAAGAAAAGGACCGGGTGACCCCCTGTGCCGGGGGGACACAGCCCAGCCTGCATGCCAGAGGGAACGGGGCCAGCACTGTCCCCAAAGCCATCACACTCACTTCTTCATAACACCGTCCGCATCCTCCCCCTCCGCCTGCCGTGCCTTCTGGAGCTGCTCCGCGATGCTCCAGCACTGCTCCAGCTGCTGGCGGAGAGGCCCCAGGTCCAGGCGGTCCAGCTGCGGACGGGCACACCCCCTCAGCCAGCTGTCCCAGCATGGGACAGCGTGGTCCCCAGGGCACAGCCCGCAGGGGGCACCCTCACAGGGATGCTGCCTTGGCTGCCCAGCCCCAAAGGGGCCACTTTGGCACAGCGGGAACGAGCCGCCCCTCACCTTGGACTCCATGGCTTCCTGCAGCTGCTGCTGGAGCTGCTGCCAGCCCTGCTCCTGCCCCGTCACCCGGCTCAGCATCTCCTCCATCGTCTCCTTCTGCCGCTCCACGCAGGCCTCAAACCGGACAAGACTGACTTTGCCAGCCAGGGCGGCTTTGTGCGCTTTCTAGCAACAGGGACAGGGGGAAAGTGGTGGGGAAAGGATGGGGTCGGTCCCACCAGCCAAAGGGACCCAGCAAAGGACTGAGGGACCTGGAGGGGGACACGCAGCCCATCTGGAAACCCTCCCTCCCCCAGGCCACTTCTACCACCTCACTCCCAAGGGACAAGAGGCATTTGTCACCCTGCCTGGCACCCCCTTGGTGGGTGCCGGAGCCCCTCAAGGCCGTACCACATCAATTCCCAGCTCCACGTCCTCCTGGTCTGCTTTCTCCTTCTGCAGCCGCTCCAGGGACCGGAACAGAGCCTGCCCACACAGAAAGCATCCCCTGACACCGCGTCCTGGCCAGCCAAGCACCCCCCATCTCCACCCCCTACCCAAAGCCTCCAGGAAAGGTACTTTGAGCCTCCACAGGGTGGCGAGCAGGTTGGCTGGGGAACAAATCCCTCCTGGTCGCCAGCCTGGAGGATGCTCTGACCCTGTGGGGGTGTCAGCCACCCACCTCCATCTCTTCCTCATTCTGCTGCTGCTCGTGCAGGAGCTTCCCTGTGACGGAGCTGAGCTTCTCACCGTCCCCCTGCACCTGCACGATGCTGTCCTGCATGTGCTGCTTCAGCACCTCCTCGTCCTGCTTCAGGGAGGAGGATGACAAGGCGGTGCCGTGCAAGGGGGGTCTGGCTGCCCCGCGGGGACAGCTCCCCCACACTACAGACAAACACAGCCAGACGCGAGGGGTCCCATAGCCCACTCCCACGCCGGCCTCTCCCTGCCTGGCTCCTCCCCGGCAGTGGCCTCGCCACCTTGACCGCCACCTGCCGCGCCACGATGGAGTCCACCAGCTGCGGGAGCTTCTCGATGCGCTGCACCACCTGCCCCACCTTCGCGCTGGCGTCCGTGCTGCAGGCAGGGCACGCTGCCGGCGCCTCTGCCTGCTCCTGCCCCGCGCTCTCCACCAACGCCCTCAGCCCGTCCAGCTGCAGGAAGGGGAGCAGGAGTCAGATCGGAGATGGGAGGGATGTGGCCAACAAGCCCACGTGTCCCGGAGGCTCCACGGCCCCAGCCAGCCAGGGGATGTGGCTGGGACCCTGGCCAGGACCACTCTGCCCAGCTGGTGGTCCCCCCCAGCCTCACTTGCTCCTGCAGCTGGTCACCCATCTGGGTCACCAACTGCTCCAGCGCGGCCTTGGCCCCCTCCCGCTGCAACTCCTGTGGCACAGACCTGGCCAGCGAGAGGGGGGCACGGGCGGCCTTAGTGTCTGCGGGGCTTCACACGGGGTGTCTCTTCCCGCAAAGCAGGATGCTCCCAGCCCCCCCACGCTCCCTTGCACTCCATGGGGTAGGAAACCCCCTCCCATCCCCTTAACCCAGCAGCACGGTGCTCTGGATGCTCCAATCCGGCCTCAAGTCAGCTCCAGCCACCCCCAGCTTTCCCAGGGCATGCCTGATCTGGGAACAGCAGCAGCAGCAGCAGCACAGTCAGGGCATCGCCCCCCACCCCATCCCAGCACAGGGGCCCTTTGGCTCCCCCTCCCCACCCAAAGCCCAGCATCCCCGCCGCCAGCTCACATGCTCCTTCTCTTCCTGCAGTCCACTGGCCAGGCCCTGCAGGGGAGACACCTGGGCCTGGAGCTCGGCCAGGGCGCGGGCTTCGCTCTCCTGGCCTGGAGGGATGGCATTCAAGGGGACACGTTGTCCGTCAGCGGCCAGGCTCCACGTGCAACAGGCCCCCCATCCAGGCTGTCCCACACCAACGGCCTCGCCAGCCCCTCCAGCCTCTCACCTCCAGCTGGGGAGAGCAGGTCCTGCTTCTCCACCTCTGCACTGTCTGACTTGGAGGCTGCCAGCTGGGCCAGCTGCTCCTTCAGGGCGCTGTAGAGCTCCCCGAGCTGGCGGAGAGCCTCCACCGTCACTGTGGACTGGCCGTAAGCGCTGCTGGAGCCCGACGACCCCCAGGGCACAGCCAGCTCTTGGGAAGGGGACAGGGCAGGAGCACGAGGGGTGGCTTTGGCAGGCACTTTTTCACATGAGGCAAGGCTGGGCTCCATGCTGGGGGGACATGGCTCAAGCCCTGCTTCTCCTTCTTGTGTCCCTGGCTGCATCCCTGCCACGGCGATCTGCAGGCTGAGGGGCTCTGTCTGTGTGCCAGAGCTTCGGCTGCGCAGGGTGTCCTTGTGCGACACAGGGGGCTCAGCAGGGGCAGACTGGCCCCCACTGCCCTCCTGGGAAGAGGAGGCAAAGAGGAGCAGGTTATGGGCAGCCGTGCAGCGGCGAGGACGGACCCCAGGGCCTCCCTGCCACGTCCCCAGCCCCTGTCCCCAAACGCCCCAGCTCACGGAGCCAAACGCAAATACCCCTGGAGCCTCCAAAGGCAAAGGCTGCCCACCCCACGCAGACCCCCAGAAGCTCCAGAGAGGCCCCGGTCACGCAGTGGCTGGAGGCGCTGGGGGCTGCGGTCGCACTCGCTCCCGCTCCCACAGCCGGGAAGCCCCAGCACTCTCTGCCGGCAGACCCCGGCCTCCTCCTCCTCCTGCTTTGCTGCCCACCAGGCAATCCTCCAGCACCTCCCAGCGCACCGTGTTGCTCCCCTCCTCTGGGGCCAGGGAGAGCCTCAGCCTTTCCTTCAGCCTTTTCTGGGGAAGGAAGGGATCAAGGGATCAGCCCTGGCTGCATGGCCAGGGGGGACGAGCCTCTCTTGGCCCCCATCCTCCCTGGTCTTGGAACAGGGCATTAACGGCTGTGGATTCCTGGGAAGCCCCGTGCTCTTCTTCCTCCACAAACACTGTCAGTCGCTGGCAGCCGGCAGCTTGGCTCTCCTGGCCTGGAGGGATGGCATTCAAGGGGACACGTTGTCCGTTAGCGGCCAGGCTCCACGTGCAACAGGCCCCCCATCCAGGCTGTCCCACACCAACGGCCTCGCCAGCCCCTCCAGCCTCTCACCTCCAGCTGGGGAGAGCAGGTCCTGCTTCTCCACCTCTGCACAGTCTGACTTGGAGGCTGCCAGCTGGGCCAGCTGCTCCTTCAGGGCGCTGTAGAGCTCCCTGAGCTATCGGAGAGCCTCCATCACCTCCGCAGACTGGCCATAAGCGCTGCCGGAGCCCAACGACCCCCAGGGCACGGCTAGCTCTTGGGAAGGGGAATGGGAAGGAGCACCAGGGGTGGTCTTGATGCCAGGGGACCCCAGCTGCAGCTCTGCAACGGTGGTCTGGGTGCTCGGCACCCCTGACACGGTGGCCTGCAGGCTGAGCAACCGTGGCTGTGTCACTGGCATGCAGATGGGGGTGCCACCAGACCCCTCGAGCACAGGCTGTGCCCCTGCTCCCATCAGCCCTGGCGCTGAGCTTCGGCTGCGCAGGGTGTCCTGGTCCGATGTGGGGGGCTCAGCACGGGCAGACTGGCCCCCACCCCCCTCCTGGGAAGAGGAGGCAAAGAGGAGCAGGTTATGGGCAGCCGTGCAGCGGCGAGGACGGACCCCAGGGCCTCCCTGCACGTCCCCAGCCCCTGTCCCCAAACGCCCCAGCTCACGGAGCCAAACGCAAATACCCCAGGAGCCTCCAAAGGCAAAGGCTGCCCACCGCACGCAGACCCCCGAAAGCTACAGAGAGGCCCCGGGCACACGGCGGCTGGAGGCGCTGGGGGCTGCGGTCCCACTCGCTCCCGCTCCCACAGCCGGGAAGCCCCAGCACTCTCTGCCGGCAGACCCCGGCCTCCTCCTCCTCCTGCTTTGCTGCCCACCAGGCAATCCTCCAGCACCTCCCAGCGCACCGTGTTGCTCCCCTCCTCTGGGGCCAGGGAGAGGCTCAGCCTTTCCTTCAGCCTTTTCTGGGGAAGGAAGGGATCAAGGGATCAGCCCTGGTTGCTTGGCCAGGGGGAACGGGACCCCCCGAGCACTGCTGCCCACCCCACTGGGGACCGTGCCCCAGCGCAGGAGGGCTGCTTCCCACGGGGAGCTGGGGATGCAGGATCCAGGCGTGCTCGCAGCCGTACGACGTCACTCTCCAGCGCTGGCCGGTCGCGGAAGCCTGGCAGCTGGCTGGCAGCACCCTGGAGGTTCCCCTGCAGCGGGGGGAAGAGAGGGCCATTCAGATGTCAAAGTGGGGTTTAAAAGGACTGTCCACCGATTTCCCTGGGCATCTGCCAGAGGGACGCTGGGCAGGGCTGTGCCTGGGGGCTCTATCGCCCAGGGCTATCTTTATCCCCCCTCCTTCCCAGCACCCACCGCACTTGGGCGTTACGGCTCTGCAGTTCACAAGTGCCTCAGCATCACTTGGGTTGATGCCTGCACTTCCCTCTGCCACCAGCCTGACCTGCAGGCAGCCCTGCCCGTTTCTGACCTCCCCAGGCAGCGCTGGCAGGCAGAGGGTGGGGGGCTGAGCTCCCCAGCTCCCACCTTGGAACACCCTTCCCACTCCTCCCTCCTCGTGCCCTTCACGCCGAGTGACACCGATGCCCACGGGGCAGGGCGACGGGGACAGGGCTCAGCTCCCTCCCGGGGACGCTGGTGGCAGCTCGCCAAGCCAAGCACCTCCTGCAGCCTGCGGATGTCCTCTGCCATGCGGCTCTGTGCCGCCTTCACCCCGCCGATCTCCTCCAGGACACACTGGCAGACAGCCGCGGCCTGGGAGAGGGAGATAACGAGGGTGAGCCCTGCGGGCCCGTGCCAGGCTCTGTGCAAGACCTCGGAAGCCCATCTGAAAGGAAAAGGGCCACTGCCACCCACTCAAGTGCACACTGGCCTGGGGTGGGGGAGCAGCAAGCGCCGCTAAGGAAGCGGGGAGCCACCAGGCAGGGGCCAGCGCGGAGGAGGGAGCATTCATTGCTCAGCCGCCCACGGAAACCCTCCCTGCTGCCTCCTCCCTTAGTGCCCCAGCCCTTTTCCGTCCCTCCCTCCCTCCCTCTGTGAGACCCGGGGCAATCTTGGCCACAACTGGCAGCTTGGCTCTCCTGGCCTGGAGGGATGGCATTCAAGGGGACACGTTGTCCGTTAGCGGCCAGGCTCCACGTGCAACAGGCCCCCCATCCAGGCTGTCCCACACCAACGGCCTCGCCAGCCCCTCCAGCCTCTCACCTCCAGCTGGGGAGAGCAGGTCCTGCTTCTCCACCTCTGCACTGTCTGACTTGGAGGCTGCCAGCTGGGCCAGCTGCTCCTTCAGGGCGCTGTAGAGCTCCCTGAGCTGGCGGAGAGCCTCCACCGTCTCTGCGGACTGGCCGTAAGCGCTGCTGGAGCCCGACGACCCCCAGGGCACAGCCAGCTCTTGGGAATGGGACAGGGCAGGAGCACGAGGGGTGGCTTTGGCAGGCACTTTTTCACGAGGCAAGGCTGGGCTCCATGCTGGGGGGACATGGCTCAAGCCCTGCTCCTCCTTCTTGTGTCCTTGGCTGCATCCCTGCCACGGCGATCTGCAGGCTGAGGGGCTCTGTCTGTGTGCCAGAGCTTCGGCTGCGCAGGGTGTCCTTGTGCGACACGGGGGGCTCAGCAGGGGCAGACTGGCCCCCACTGCCCTCCTGGGAAGAGGAGGCAAAGAGGAGCAGGTTATGGGCAGCCGTGCAGCGGCGAGGACGGACCCCAGGGCCTCCCTGCCACGTCCCCAGCCCCTGTCCCCAAACGCCCCAGCTCACGGAGCCAAACGCAAATACCCCTGGAGCCTCCAAAGGCAAAGGCTGCCCACCCCACGCAGACCCCCAGAAGCTCCAGAGAGGCCCCGGTCACGCAGTGGCTGGAGGTGCTGGGGGCTGCGGTCCCACTCGCTCCCGCTCCCACAGCCGGGAAGCCCCAGCACTCTCTGCCGGCAGACCCCGGCCTCCTCCTCCTCCTGCTTTGCTGCCCACCAGGCAATCCTCCAGCACCTCCCAGCGCACCGTGTTGCTCCCCTCCTCCGGGGCCAGGGAGAGGCTCAGCCTTTCCTTCAGCCTTTTCTGGGGAAGGAAGGGATCAAGGGATCAGCCCTGGCTGCATGGCCAGGGGGGACGAGCCTCTCTTGGCCCCCATCCTCCCTGGTCTAGGAACAGGGCATTAACGGCAGTGGATTCCTGGGAAGCCCCGTGCTCTTCTTCCTCCACAAACACTGGCAGTCGCTGGCAGCCGGCAGCTTGGCTCTCCTGGCCTGGAGGGATGGCATTCAAGGGGACACGTTGTCCGTCAGCGGCCAGGCTCCACGTGCAACAGGCCCCCCATCCAGGCTGTCCCACACCAACGGCCTCGCCAGCCCCTCCAGCCTCTCACCTCCAGCTGGGGAGAGCAGGTCCTGCTTCTCCACCTCTGCACAGTCTGACTTGGAGGCTGCCAGCTGGGCCAGCTGCTCCTTCAGGGCGCTGTAGAGCTCCCTGAGCTATCGGAGAGCCTCCATCACCTCCGCAGACTGGCCATAAGCGCTGCCGGAGCCCGACGACCCCCAGGGCACGGCCAGCTCTTGGGAATGGGACAGGGAAGGAGCACCAGGGGTGGTCTTGATGCCAGGGGACCCCAGCTGCAGCTCTGCAACGGTGGTCTGGGTGCTCGGCACCCCTGACACAGTGGCCTGCAGGCTGAGCAACCGTGGCTGTGTCACTGGCATGCAGATGGGGGTGCCACCAGACCCCTCGAGCACAGGCTGTGCCCCTGCTCCCATCAGCCCTGGCGCTGAGCTTCGGCTGCGCAGGGTGTCCTGGTCCAATGTGGGGGGCTCAGCAGGGGCAGACTGGCCCCCACCACCCTCCTGGGAAGAGGAGGCAAAGAGGAGCAGGTTATGGGCAGCCGTGCAGCGGCGAGGACAGACCCCAGGGCCTCCCTGCCACGTCCCCAGCCCCTGTCCCCAAACGCCCCAGCTCACGGAGCCAAACGCAAATACCCCAGGAGCCTCCAAAGGCAAAGGCTGCCCACCCCACGCAGACCCCCGAAAGCTCCAGAGAGGCCCCGGTCACGCAGTGGCTGGAGGCGCTGGGGGCTGCGGTCCCACTCGCTCCCGCTCCCACAGCCGGGAAGCCCCAGCACTCTCTGCCGGCAGACCCCGGCCTCCTCCTCCTCCTGCTTTGCTGCCCACCAGGCAATCCTCCAGCACCTCCCAGCGCACCGTGTTGCTCCCCTCCTCTGGGGCCAGGGAGAGGCTCAGCCTTTCCTTCAGCCTTTTCTGGGGAAGGAAGGGATCAAGGGATCAGCCCTGGCTGCATGGCCAGGGGGGACGAGCCTCTCTTGGCCCCCATCCTCCCTGGTCTAGGAACAGGGCATTAACGGCTGTGGATTCCTGGGAAGCCCCGTGCTCTTCTTCCTCCACAAACACTGTCAGTTGCTGGCAGCCGGCAGCAGTGCCCGGAGCTGCCGAGCCCAGACTCACCGAAACAGCCGAGGGCTTTGGCTGCCCCATCACAACTGGGATGTGGTAGAACCGCAGGCTCCGCCTGGGAGTCAGGAAAACTCGGCGCGTTTCTCGTTTCCTTCAAACGGAAAACTAAATTGCCATGTCACAAGGGGAAGGTGGAGGAACACGGCTCTTGGCCAAGGCTGGGCAGTGCCGGGAGACCAGAGCTGCTCTGCAAGAAGAGCACATGCCCTCCTCGCACGCCTCCTGTGCCCAGTGTCACAGGGTGGCAGTAATGCCCCTGGGTTGCCAGTCGAGCAAAGGGAGACGGGGGGGTAAGGGCCATGGATCCCTCCTGGCTGTAGCTGGGGTTCTCCTCAGGATTTCTCGCCCGAGATGTCCACTGGCTCGGTATCCCCTCCCAGCACATCATTACGTATGTGGAGCACTGGGCACAGCCCCGGCTCCCCACGCACACCGCCACGTGGCCCCAGCGCCTCACCACTCGCGACACAACTTGCGCTCGGTCTCAGCACGCAGCGGGGCTCTCCCAGACCATGGCAAGGGGAAGAGTGGCAGAGTGGGCCCCAGGGACTCCAACGGGCCCGAGCCACGGAGCTGGCAGGAGGTGTGTGTCCCCTCCCACCCAAGGTTGGGGCAGAGTAGGGGTGCTTTGCTCCAGAGCCGGGAAGCACCCGCTGCCCCGAGCCCGGCAGCAGCAGGGTCGGTGCCTTCCTCTTCCAGCGCTGGGAGGGGGAGAAGGAGGTGGCAGAAGAGGGTCTCTCCACTGCAGATAAGGAAACCAGCTCGCTGATGCTCATCCCTCGGGATAAGGGACCCCAAAGCAGGGACTGGAATGGGATCGGCTTTTGGCATTAAGCCGTGTTCTGCTGCCGCCCTTCCCGCGGGAATCCCTGTTTCCCACAGCCTTCAGCGCCACCTGAGCAGCATCATCCTGCTGCACCGCCCCAATCCCCCAGACCCACTTTGCGGCCACAAGCGTCCCTGGCAGGGGCCACTGGGGCTCGTGAAGGCCAGAGGGTGTCAGGGGGAAGGCTGTAAAATGGGGCCGGGACAGACTCGGGGGGTTGCGGGGGGTGGTGGACTGTTTTCAGCTCCCCCGCAGACACGTGGCCGCAGGATGAGAGATGCTGCCGACCCCGCTTTGGGCACGACAGGAGAATCCCGACCCAGGCCCACCTCACGCAGACACTTGGCTGAACAACACCCTTTATTGCAGCCAGCTGCTGCCTCCCACTCTCCCACTCGGCAGCCAAGGGGGGTGGGGGTTCAGCCCAGGACCCCCAGTCCTGCTGGGATCCTGCAGCCGGTCCATGAGGGCTGGAGGGGCGGGAGGAGCCGCGGGGCCCGGGACAGGGGGCAGCTCTTGGTGGAGCTGCGCCTGTGCTCCAGGGAGGTGGCAGTACCCAGGGGCAAAGGGCAGGGTGAGCGTCCCTCCCCACCCAGCCCACGGGGCAGCTCTGCCAGCCTGGCAGGGAGCAGGCAGCTCCCTGGGTGGAAAAACCCCACAGCAAGTGTTTCAAAACGTTCAAAAGCAGGTGTTGGTCTGAAATCCCAAGGTTTGGTGGTGGCACCTCGGCAGCACCCACAGCAAGGGGCAGCGGTGACGAGCGCTGCCCCCTGCTCCCTCCGGCCCGGCTCTCCCGTGGGACACAGCAATGGCCAGTCCCGCTGTCTCCAAGGCTCATCGCAGCCCAGTGGTGCGGGGACGGGCAGGGGCTGCGGATTGCAAACCCTCCCGCTCGCGGCGTTTTGCACAGCCCACTGATACCAGAAGCACTTGTTCCCTTGAGGGCCGAGAACCTGCTGTCCTCCATGGAGGCGCAAACCTCAGCTGCACCTTCCCGAAACACGCAGAGGGGAGCCACGTCCTCTGCGAGGTCACCTCTCTCTGTGAGGTCACCTCTCTCTGCGAGGTCGCCCCTTTGCTAGGACACCTCTCTGTGCGAGGTCACCTCTCCGAGAGGTCACCTCTCTGTGAGGACCTGCCTGCTGGTGGCACAGGTGTCCCCGCGCAGGCTTTGTGCAAGAGCGCAGGTCTGAGGCAAGGGTGACGCTGGGCTCAGGGACACCCTCCAGCACAGTCTGGGAACTGGCACGCAGTCACTGGGCTGGAAAGCAGAGGGAGGTGAGGGCCGTGCCTGGGAAGGCAGCTGCAGGGTTCTGCCCTCTCCTCCTGCCACCCAGCTGTCCTCCCAGCCGGCTGGCAGGGCCGTGCCTGCAAGTCAATGCTACACCAGCTAAGCCATGGGCAAGCAAAGCAGGGCCGTGGCCCGGAGGATCACCCCTGCAGAGAACCACCAGACTCTGGCATCTGCTGCCAGTACCTTGCGGCATCTCCTCTCTAGCTGCTCCCCTCCCCAGTGAAACAGCCTGCCAAGCTAATCCCAGTGGCACGTCATTACTGGAACTGAGATACATCTCAGCAAAATCTTGCAATTCCCATCTCCAAAAAACAGAGGAGCTGCTGCCTTGATCTGGTCCAGTGTTTCAAACCAGAAGATGTGCAAGGGAGAGGGCGCTTCATTCACTGAGCATAATTGTGGCATACAAACAGAATGAGGAGACAAAAATCAAGAGTCTGTGCATGAAAAGAAATGAACTTGTCTTGAATTTCTCAGGCGGATCGGGAAGTCTGTCCACTCAGAGTACCTCAGCCAGTAGGGAAATGAGGAGGGTCTCTTGCGGTCAGGAAAGTAGGATAAAAGGGGGCTGCGTCCCCCTGTACGTTGAGAGACCCCACAGGAATATGTCCCGTGGACCATGGACTCTCCCTTTATTCGAATAAAGTTTTACTATTTTGTTTTTTACAGGACTCCTCTGTCTCCTTTGTGAACGCTGACTCCTGGTAGCGTGATTTTCCGTACAGCAACAATGAACCTGACCATCACAGATACTCTGATGAACCTGTGGAGGAAAATCAGCAAGGCTGGAACTACCACTGTCATACACAGAACCAGGGCTCACACCTGTCGCTTCTCTAAACTGCCGTTGGTACGGAACTGGAAGCGTAACCAAACCCCAGGAATTTAGCCGTTCCTAGTGCAGTGTCCTAACGCAGCATGATGGCAATCTCTCTCTATTTGCAACTACTTTACCAGTTCTTCCAGTTTAAAGAATTGCCGAGACTGAAATCCACCGCACATATTTTGAAAGAATAGCTGAAAACCAAAGAAGGGAACTTTTTCATCCGTCCTAGCTAAACGGTAGGTCAAACCCACGGTTATATTAACTGAAATTCGGTTCATGATGTTGACAGCAACTACGGCACACAAACAAAATCAGCAAAGACCGCTTTATAGAGGTGACAAATGTCAACTAAAATACATTCCATGTGTCCCCGAACAATGCATGAGGGTAAACTTGGCAGTGACACTGTGCAGTCAAACTCTTGTTCTTCTAAACCTTCCCCTCCTAACGCGTTCCTTTAGCCCAGCAATTAACGTACCTATTTCAGCCAACCACGTACAGAGATGTTGCTCAGAATGAATGTAACAGCCACCCGGCCCGATATCTTGCATGATGCAGAGCCCAGCACGGTTCACAGCTTTTTTCTGGTAGAAACTCCAAACTACCCAGCCCTTTCAGTTCCTTCAGTCACCACGTACCTGCTGTACTGCTTTGGTGTAACAAATCTTTCTTTTTCCGCAGCAGATTTAATGAAACTGCCATTTTTCTCTTTTGCAGTGCCCTGCCGCATTGCTAAAACCACTGAAACTTCATATTCCACTACTGCACCAGGCAGTCCTGCACGATTTTGCACACCAAGTGTGTTTAAATGTATGGAAGCTGAAAGGGCTGCTGTATTTCACACAGACTGCAGCATCTCCTCCGCAAGCAGGTGCAGTCAGCCAGTGCCAACATTCTGTCCTTTGCAATCACCATTTTTGCCATCAAGCATTCCCGCCGAAACCAAACACCACTTTTCCCCCACCAACTTGTATCTCGTGTTTGAAGATGTTTTTAGTAGAAGAACAGGCCTTCAGCTGAGAGAAAAACCGAGTCCTGTTTTGATGGTGACGCACCCACGGCCCAACAGCACCCTGTACGGAGCAGAGAGCATGTGACAAGGGCTCCCCCCCGCCCCCCCGCCCCCCGCTCAGAAAGAGAGAAAGGGAGCAGACGGGCTGTGCTGCCTGCGGGCAGAAGTGCACGCTTCAAAGAGCCGCTTCAAAGAAAGAGCCGCTTCAAAGAGCCGCTCGAGCTCCGCAAACAGCAGATCTTAACCCCGGGCAGCACTGCTGCAGGGGGAATCCAATGTCGGGCTGGGCAGGGGCTCTGGGGAGTGTGGCTTGCTATTGCATGGGAGCCATTCCAGTCCATCTACGCCTCCGCTCTCTCACACTGCTCTGATGGACGCTGTGAAACCTTGGCCAGCAAACAAAGGCGGCAATCGCCACGCAGAATGGCCCCGAACGAGCCACACCCTGCAAGAACCTCTCACAGCAAACAGCCCGGCAACCCCATTCGTTCCCAGCCCAACGACCTGCTGCTGTTTGGGGTGTGTTCTCCTGCGGGGGGTGGAGGAGCATTACTGCCCTGAGAAGTTGCTCTCGGAGGGTGCGTTGCAGCCAACTCGCCCGAGTTTTCCTCTGTCAGCTCTTCTTTCCGACTCCAGCATCTCTCGGCAGCACAAGAAACAAGCCCAGAAACGATCAGCAACCCCCCTGGCAGCCAGGGGCTTTGCACAAGCCCTCTGCACAGCTGACCTGGCTCTAAGGTGCCGTCTCTGTTCCCACAGCCTGCCTCCACCGCCGGGCTGACGGTTCTGCTCCCGCAGGGACCGTGTTCAACAGAAACGCCCAGAGCAGCCCTTAAGGTTTCGGAAGCGGCATTCCTCTGCTGGCGCCAGGCCCCCGCGGGGATCACTCCTCCTTGACAGCTTGTAAAATCCAGCGCTGGAAGACAAGCAGATGCAGGAACTGGGTAGAACGGCCAGCGTGTGAGAAGAATCGAGCTGTTATTTTAGAGCCCGCTGTGCCCACAGCTAGAGACGTGGACTAAATGACATTCAGTCTTTTTCATTCCGCAGAGATCAGAAAGAACTTGACTTCCACGTCTTGGATTCAGCAAATGAAACGTTTACACAACTCTGAGACAACACAAGACAAATGTTTTCCCCCCACTCCCCTAGGTACGTGTGCCATAAATTACACAGAGAAAGCATTGGCAAGCTGGCACCCCACCCCCACCCCCTTAGAGCCTAATAAATGAGGGATTTCAGTGTCACCCAGGGCTAATGATACCCCCGCCTTCAGAAGCATCGCTGGTTTGAGACCTGAGGTTTAGAACTGTCTCCCGTTTAAAATACATGAGCAGAACAAGAGGTTAGTGTCCCACCGTTACGCTCATGTCAATAAACAGCTACTGACAGACACCGCAGCTGTAGCAGAGAAACGTCTGAGGAATTTGCTGTTGTGAGTGGGCTACAAGTGGAAAAAAATTACTGATTCTGCTATTTGCAAACTTTTGATGAGTGGCTGTAGCGGGTACCTGCACATCAGTTCCCAACAGCTCGCCCGATCCACACAGCTTCTGTCTCTCTCAGAAGAAAGAGAGCCAGTCGAATGAAGCCTTGTTTCTGAAGGACTTTGGAACACACATCGTTCAGCAAGAGAGAACGAACAGAAAGAAAAATTCTTCACGTTTGTTACATGACCTGACTCTTCTCCTTGCTGGCCCTCAAGTATAAGCAGAGTCACGGTACTTTTTTTATTTCCACAACACCAATATGAAAACGGGTTAAATGCTTCCAGGAACACCAAATTGGAAAAAGAATTGCTAGGAGCAACCTCTCTTAAACCCACAGACCTAGTGTACGGCTTGTGTAGCGATTTCCAAAGCGGGATTAATTTCCATTTATTAGGATGTGAATTTGAAATTAAAGCTGTATTTTAAAACAATAGATGAGTTGAAATCTCCCAGTTAGTGAACTAAACAGTTTCCATACCAGACAGAATGCTCTGCTTTCCAAAATATTTCAGCTAGAGCTGACTACTTGGTATTCAAGAAGTATACCTAAGACAAAAATGGTTCTCGCGGATTCACAGTGTGTGTTTTAGTACAGAAAGTGACCTGCACCATTTCTAAAGTTCATTGTCCTGAAACTGGGGCCTGTGACAGACACTAATGAATTCAGGGCAGAGAATATTCCTTAAGGTGGGGCAGCACTGACACCTTCCCAAGCAATCCAACGGGCCCCAGCCATTCCGCAATACATGCTAGCCAACCATTTTAATCCAAATAATTTGTAAACAAACAGTTGTTAGTGGAATTACAGGAACAAGTAACTACAGACCGATCAATCTAGAAACACACCAAAATCATCAGTGGAAAGCAACTTCTGTAGAGCATTATTTTTGTTACCTATTTTCTATTGTTTATAAGCCTGCACCCGTATGAAAACAGATCCAAGAAAATGACTAACTCCATGTTCATGGACTGATGAATAAAAAATACTATAATTAATTCGGAGAAGTAAGAATCAGTTATTGCTCAAACAAGTTGAAGTTTCATAGACTTCCATGGACACAATTCAGTGTAATTTTACGTAAACTGGGATGTAAAAAAACCAATTAACAGCCTCCCTCTTTCACAGATATTTCCTAGATAATGAGTGCAGTGGCCTTAGACACGTAGGATAGGACTTGAAAAGTAAGAGTCTTGCCTTTCAAGACAGGTAGTGGGTTAGGCCAAATAGATATCTTGGCTGACTCTCTCTCCAGTACTGCAGGACATCTTTCCCCCCAAGGCATATTTGCATTCATTAATCACGGTAACTGGAAAATTCCAAAGTTAAAGGCCTACATTTATGCAAAGTTGATGTTGATCTAGGTCCAGATACACCTTTCAACTACTCAGTTGAAAGTATTTGGAGTAGATCCATTGATTTCTCAGAGTTAGAAATACTAAAAAATACTCATTTTTATAACGGCACGTCTGTCAGGATTCACAGCCAGCTCCGGGTCAGCTTCAAATATCGTGAGAAGTGCAACTGTTTACTGATGGCTGTCTTGAGGCTGTCAGAGGAGAAGAGATGTCCCCAAGATAAACTGCAAGGTAGCGGCTTGCAGAACTCAAACTGGGGCCATCACCAAGCAGGCAAAGCCGGCAGTAAGGTGCTACCGCTTCCCCCAGGCATTTGGGAGGGGAGAAAGGCATCTGCCGGTGCTAAAGCTCCCTCCATCCCCCTGCAGCTGCGGCACAGAAGCAAAACTGAGTATCGTTTCTAGGCTGCGAGTTACCACGCACCAGGGTGGTTGGAGCACCCTGAGTGTCTCTGGGGCTGATGGATTCCCAAAACCAGCCTGCAAACTGAACCCAGTCTCTCTTGGCCCCCATCCTCCCTGGTCTAGGAACAGGGCATTAACGGCTGTGGATTCCTGGGAAGCCCCGTGCTCTTCTTCCTCCACAAACACTGTCAGTCGCTGGCAGCCGGCAGCTTGGCTCTCCTGGCCTGGAGGGATGGCATTCAAGGGGACACGTTGTCCGTCAGCGGCCAGGCTCCACGTGCAACAGGCCCCCCATCCAGGCTGTCCCACACCAACAGCCTCGCCAGCCCCTCCAGCCTCTCACCTCCAGCTGGGGAGAGCAGGTCCTGCTTCTCCACCTCTGCACGGTCTGACTTGGAGGCTGCCAGCTGGGCCAGCTGCTCCTTCAGGGCGCTGTAGAGCGCCCCGAGCTGGCGGAGAGCCTCCACCGTCTCCGCGGACTGGCCGTAAGCGCTGCTGGTGCCCGATGACCCCCAGGGCACAGCCAGCTCTTGGGAAGGGGACAGGGCAGGAGCACGAGGGGTGGCTTTGGCAGGCACTTTTTCACGTGAGGCAAGGCTGGGCACCATGCCGGGGGGACTTGGCTCAAGCCCTGCTCCTCCTTCTTGTGTCCTTGGCTGCATCCCTGGCACGATGGTCTGGGTGTCAGGGGATCCTGCGTGTGTCCCTGCAGCGGTCGTCTGGGTGCCAGGGGAACCCCAGCTGCATCTCCGCAGCGGTGGTCCGGGTGCTCGGCATCCCTGGCACGGTGGTCGGGAGGCTGAGGGGCCCTGGCTGTGTCGCTGGCGTGATGCCAGGGCTGCGCAGAGCCTCAGCAGGGGCGGACCCCCCAGACAGACACCCCGACCCCTGTGCTCGGCCCAGCAGGGCACTGCCAGCACCCATCTGCCCCCCTCCCCCCCACCGGGTGCCGGGGCCTCCTCACGGGCCAGGCACCTGCCTGTTGAGGGGCCGGTCGCAGGACAGGCCGTGGAAATGGGCCGGCAGCTGCCTGGAGGCAAGAAAAGGACCGGGTGACCCCCTGTGCCGGGGGGACACAGCCCAGCCTGCATGCCAGAGGGAACGGGGCCAGCACTGTCCCCAAAGCCATCACACTCACTTCTTCATAACGCCGTCCGCATCCTCCCCCTCCGCCTGCCGTGCCTTCTGGAGCTGCTCCGCGATGCTCCAGCACTGCTCCAGCTGCTGGCGGAGAGGCCCCAGGTCCAGGCGGTCCAGCTGCGGACGGGCACACGCCCTCAGCCAGCTGTCCCAGCATGGGACAGCGTGGTCCCCAGGGCACAGCCCGCAGGGGGCACCCTCACAGGGATGCTGCCTTGGCTGCCCAGCCCCAAAGGGGCCACTTTGGCACAGCGGGAACGAGCCGCCCCTCACCTTGGACTCCATGGCTTCCTGCAGCTGCTGCTGGAGCTGCTGCCAGCCCTGCTCCTGCCCCGTCACCCGGCTCAGCATCTCCTCCATCGTCTCCTTCTGCCGCTCCACGCAGGCCTCAAACCGGACAAGACTGACTTTGCCAGCCAGGGCGGCTTTGTGCGCTTTCTAGCAACAGGGACAGGGGGAAAGTGGTGGGGAAAGGATGGGGTCGGTCCCACCAGCCAAAGGGACCCAGCAAAGGACTGAGGGACCTGGAGGGGGACACGCAGCCCATCTGGAAATCCTCCCTCCCCCAGGCCACTTCTACCACCTCACTCCCAAGGGACAAGAGGCATTTGTCACCCTGCCTGGCACCCCCTTGGTGGGTGCCGGAGCCCCTCAAGGCCGTACCACATCAATTCCCAGCTCCACGTCCTCCTGGTCTGCTTTCTCCTTCTGCAGCCGCTCCAGGGACCGGAACAGAGCCTGCCCACACAGAAAGCACCCCCTGACACCGCGTCCTGGCCAGCCAAGCACCCCCCATCTCCACCCCCTACCCAAAGCCTCCAGGAAAGGTACTTTGAGCCTCCACAGGGTGGCGAGCAGGTTGGCTGGGGAACAAATCCCTCCTGGTCGCCAGCCTGGAGGATGCTCTGACCCTGTGGGGGTGTCAGCCACCCACCTCCATCTCTTCCTCATTCTGCTGCTGCTCGTGCAGGAGCTTCCCTGTGACGGAGCTGAGCTTCTCACCGTCCCCCTGCACCTGCACGATGCTGTCCTGCATGTGCTGCTTCAGCACCTCCTCGTCCTGCTTCGGGGAGGAGGATGACAAGGCGGTGCCGTGCAAGGGGGGTCTGGCTGCCCCGCGGGGACAGCTCCCCCACACTACAGACAAACACAGCCAGACGCGAGGGGTCCCATAGCCCACTCCCACGCCGGCCTCTCCCTGCCTGGCTCCTCCCCGGCAGTGGCCTCGCCACCTTGACCGCCACCTGCCGCGCCACGATGGAGTCCACCAGCTGCGGGAGCTTCTCGATGCGCTGCACCACCTGCCCCACCTTCGCGCTGGCGTCCGTGCTGCAGGCAGGGCACGCTGCCAGCGCCTCTGCCTGCTCCTGCCCCGCGCTCTCCACCAGCGCCCTCAGCCCGTCCAGCTGCAGGAAGGGGAGCAGGAGTCAGATCGGAGATGGGAGGGATGTGGCCAACAAGCCCACGTGTCCCGGAGGCTCCACGGCCCCAGCCAGCCAGGGGATGTGGCTGGGACCCTGGCCAGGACCACTCTGCCCAGCTGGTGGTCCCCCCCAGCCTCACTTGCTCCTGCAGCTGGTCACCCATCTGGGTCACCAACTGCTCCAGCGCGGCCTTGGCCCCCTCCTGCTGCTCCCTCAGCTGCTGCAGCTCCCGCTGCAGCTCCCGCTGCAAATCCTGCGGCACAGACCTGGCCAGCGAGAGGGGGGCACGGGCGGCCTTAGTGTCTGCGGGGCTTCTGGGGGGTGTCTCTTCCCGCAAAGCAGGATGCTCCCAGCCCCCCCACGCTCCCTTGCACTCCACGGGGTAGGAAACCCCCTCCCATCCCCTTAACCCAGCAGCACGGTGCTCTGGATGCTCCAATCCGGCCTCAAGTCAGCTCCAGCCACCCCCAGCTTTCCCAGGGCATGCCTGATCTGGGAACAGCAGCAGCAGCAGCAGCACAGTCAGGGCATCGCCCCCCACCCCATCCCAGCACAGGGGCCCTTTGGCTCCCCCTCCCCGCCCAAAGCCCAGCATCCCCGCCGCCAGCTCACATGCTCCTTCTCTTCCTGCAGGCCTGGCCAGGCCCTGCAGGGGAGACACCTGGGCCTGGAGCTCAGCCAGGGCGCGGGCTTCGCTCTCCTGGCCTGGAGGGATGGCATTCAAGGGGACACGTTGTCCGTCAGCGGCCAGGCTCCACGTGCAACAGGCCCCCAATCCAGGCTGTCCCACACCAACGGCCTCGCCAGCCCCTCCAGCCTCTCACCTCCAGCTGGGGAGAGCAGGCGCTGCTTCTCCACCTCTGCACTGTCTGACTTGGAGGCCGCCAGCTGGGCCAGCTGCTCCTTCAGGGCGCTGTAGAGCGCCCCGAGCTGGCGGAGAGCCTCCACCGTCTCCGCGGACTGGCCGTAAGCGCTGCTGGAGCCCGACGACCCCCAGGGCACAGCCAGCTCTTGGGAAGGGGACAGGGCAGGAGCACGAGGGGTGGCTTTGGCAGGCACTTTTTCACGTGAGGCAAGGCTGGGCGCCATGCCGGGGGGACTTGGCTCAAGCCCTGCTCCTCCTTCTTGTGTCCTTGGCTGCATCCCTGGCACGATGGTCTGGGTGTCAGGGGATCCTGCGTGTGTCCCTGCAGCGGTCGTCTGGGTGCCAGGGGAACCCCAGCTGCATCTCCGCAGCGGTGGTCCGGGTGCTCGGCATCCCTGGCACGGTGGTCGGGAGGCTGAGGGGCCCTGGCTGTGTCGCTGGCGTGATGCCAGGGCTGCGCAGAGCCTCAGCAGGGGCGGACCCACCAGACAGACACCCCGACCCCTGTGCTCGGCCCAGCAGGGCACTGCCATCACCCATCTGCCCCCCTCCCCCCCACCGGGTGCCGGGGCCTCCTCACGGGCCAGGCACCTGCCTGTTGAGGGGCCGGTCGCAGGACAGGCCGTGGAAATGGGCCGGCAGCTGCCTGGGGGCAAGAAAAGGACCGTGTGACCCCCTGTGCCGGGGGGACACAGCCCAGCCTGCATGCCAGAGGGAACGGGGCCAGCACTGTCCCCAAAGCCATCACACTCACTTCTTCATAACACCGTCCGCATCCTCCCCCTCCGCCTGCCGTGCCTTCTGGAGCTGCTCCGCGATGCTCCAGCACTGCTCCAGCTGCTGGCGGAGAGGCCCCAGGTCCAGGCGGTCCAGCTGCGGACGGGCACACCCCCTCAGCCAGCTGTCCCAGCATGGGACAGCGTGGTCCCCAGGGCACAGCCCGCAGGGGGCACCCTCACAGGGATGCTGCCTTGGCTGCCCAGCCCCAAAGGGGCCACTTTGGCACAGCGGGAACGAGCCGCCCCTCACCTTGGACTCCATGGCTTCCTGCAGCTGCTGCTGGAGCTGCTGCCAGCCCTGCTCCTGCCCCGTCACCCGGCTCAGCATCTCCTCCATCGTCTCCTTCTGCCGCTCCACGCAGGCCTCAAACCGGACAAGACTGACTTTGCCAGCCAGGGCGGCTTTGTGCGCTTTCTAGCAACAGGGACAGGGGGAAAGTGGTGGGGAAAGGATGGGGTCGGTCCCACCAGCCAAAGGGACCCAGCAAAGGACTGAGGGACCTGGAGGGGGACACGCAGCCCATCTGGAAATCCTCCCTCCCCCAGGCCACTTCTACCACCTCACTCCCAAGGGACAAGAGGCATTTGTCACCCTGCCTGGCACCCCCTTGGTGGGTGCCGGAGCCCCTCAAGGCCGTACCACATCAATTCCCAGCTCCACGTCCTCCTGGTCTGCTTTTTCCTTCTGCAGCCGCTCCAGGGACCGGAACAGAGCCTGCCCACACAGAAAGCATCCCCTGACACCGCGTCCTGGCCAGCCAAGCACCCCCCATCTCCACCCCCTACCCAAAGCCTCCAGGAAAGGTACTTTGAGCCTCCACAGGGTGGCGAGCAGGTTGGCTGGGGAACAAATCCCTCCTGGTCGCCAGCCTGGAGGATGCTCTGACCCTGTGGGGGTGTCAGCCACCCACCTCCATCTCTTTCTCATTCTGCTGCTGCTCGTGCAGGAGCTTCCCTGTGACGGAGCTGAGCTTCTCACGGTCCCCCTGCACCTGCACGATGCTGTCCTGCATGTGCTGCTTCAGCACCTCCTCGTCCTGCTTCGGGGAGGAGGATGACAAGGCGGTGCCGTGCAAGGGGGGTCTGGCTGCCCCGCGGGGACAGCTCCCCCACACTACAGACAAACACAGCCAGACGCGAGGGGTCCCATAGCCCACTCCCACGCCGGCCTCTCCCTGCCTGGCTCCTCCCCGGCAGTGGCCTCGCCACCTTGACCGCCACCTGCCGCGCCACGATGGAGTCCACCAGCTGCGGGAGCTTCTCGATGCGCTGCACCACCTGCCCCACCTTCGCGCTGGCGTCCGTGCTGCAGGCAGGGCACGCTGCCGGCGCCTCTGCCTGCTCCTGCCCCGCGCTCTCCACCAGCGCCCTCAGCCCGTCCAGCTGCAGGAAGGGGAGCAGGAGTCAGATCGGAGATGGGAGGGATGTGGCCAACAAGCCCACGTGTCCCGGAGGCTCCACAGCCCCAGCCAGCCAGGGGATGTGGCTGGGACCCTGGCCAGGACCACTCTGCCCAGCTGGTGGTCCCCCCCAGCCTCACTTGCTCCTGCAGCTGGTCACCCATCTGGGTCACCAGCTGCTCCAGCGCGGCCTTGGCCCCCTCCCGCTGCAACTCCTGCGGCACAGACCTGGCCAGCGAGAGGGGGGCACGGGCGGCCTTAGTGTCTGCGGGGCTTCACACGGGGTGTCTCTTCCCGCAAAGCAGGATGCTCCCAGCCCCCCCACGCTCCCTTGCACTCCACGGGGTAGGAAACCCCCTCCCATCCCCTTAACCCAGCAGCACGGTGCTCTGGATGCTCCAATCCGGCCTCAAGTCAGCTCCAGCCACCCCCAGCTTTCCCAGGGCATGCCTGATCTGGGAACAGCAGCAGCAGCAGCAGCACAGTCAGGGCATCGCCCCCCACCCCATCCCAGCACAGGGGCCCTTTGGCTCCCCCTCCCCGCCCAAAGCCCAGCATCCCCGCCGCCAGCTCACATGCTCCTTCTCTTCCTGCAGGCCTGGCCAGGCCCTGCAGGGGAGACACCTGGGCCTGGAGCTCGGCCAGGGCGCGGGCTTCGCTCTCCTGGCCTGGAGGGATGGCATTCAAGGGGACACGTTGTCCATCAGCGGCCAGGCTCCACGTGCAACAGGCCCCCAATCCAGGCTGTCCCACACCAACGGCCTCGCCAGCCCCTCCAGCCTCTCACCTCCAGCTGGGGAGAGCAGGCGCTGCTTCTCCACCTCTGCACTGTCTGACTTGGAGGCCGCCAGCTGGGCCAGCTGCTCCTTCAGGGCGCTGTAGAGCGCCCCGAGCTGGCGGAGAGCCTCCACCGTCTCTGCGGACTGGCCGTAAGCGCTGCTGGAGCCCGACGACCCCCAGGGCACAGCCAGCTCTTGGGAAGGGGACAGGGCAGGAGCACGAGGGGTGGCTTTGGCAGGCACTTTTTCACGTGAGGCAAGGCTGGGCGCCATGCCGGGGGGACTTGGCTCAAGCCCTGCTCCTCCTTCTTGTGTCCTTGGCTGCATCCCTGGCACGATGGTCTGGGTGTCAGGGGATCCTGCGTGTGTCCCTGCAGCGGTCGTCTGGGTGCCAGGGGAACCCCAGCTGCATCTCCGCAGCGGTGGTCCGGGTGCTCGGCATCCCTGGCACGGTGGTCGGGAGGCTGAGGGGCCCTGGCTGTGTCGCTGGCGTGATGCCAGGGCTGCGCAGAGCCTCAGCAGGGGCGGACCCCCCAGACAGACACCCCGACCCCTGTGCTCGGCCCAGCAGGGCACTGCCAGCACCCATCTGCCCCCCTCCCCCCCACCGGGTGCCAGGGCCTCCTCACGGGCCAGGCACCTGCCTGTTGAGGGGCCGGTCGCAGGACAGGCCGTGGAAATGGGCCGGCAGCTGCCTGGGGGCAAGAAAAGGACCGGGTGACCCCCTGTGCCGGGGGGACACAGCCCAGCCTGCATGCCAGAGGGAACGGGGCCAGCACTGTCCCCAAAGCCATCACACTCACTTCTTCATAACACCGTCCGCATCCTCCCCCTCCGCCTGCCGTGCCTTCTGGAGCTGCTCCGCGATGCTCCAGCACTGCTCCAGCTGCTGGCGGAGAGGCCCCAGGTCCAGGCGGTCCAGCTGCGGACAGGCACACCCCCTCAGCCAGCTGTCCCAGCATGGGACAGCGTGGTCCCCAGGGCACAGCCCGCAGGGGGCACCCTCACAGGGATGCTGCCTTGGCTGCCCAGCCCCAAAGGGGCCACTTTGGCACAGCGGGAACGAGCCGCCCCTCACCTTGGACTCCATGGCTTCCTGCAGCTGCTGCTGGAGCTGCTGCCAGCCCTGCTCCTGCCCCGTCACCCGGCTCAGCATCTCCTCCATCGTCTCCTTCTGCCGCTCCACGCAGGCCTCAAACCGGACAAGACTGACTTTGCCAGCCAGGGCGGCTTTGTGCGCTTTCTAGCAACAGGGACAGGGGGAAAGTGGTGGGGAAAGGATGGGGTCGGTCCCACCAGCCAAAGGGACCCAGCAAAGGACTGAGGGACCTGGAGGGGGACACGCAGCCCATCTGGAAATCCTCCCTCCCCCAGGCCACTTCTACCACCTCACTCCCAAGGGACAAGAGGCATTTGTCACCCTGCCTGGCACCCCCTTGGTGGGTGCCGGAGCCCCTCAAGGCCGTACCACATCGATTCCCAGCTCCACGTCCTCCTGGTCTGCTTTTTCCTTCTGCAGCCGCTCCAGGGACCGGAACAGAGCCTGCCCACACAGAAAGCATCCCCTGACACCGCGTCCTGGCCAGCCAAGCACCCCCCATCTCCACCCCCTACCCAAAGCCTCCAGGAAAGGTACTTTGAGCCTCCACAGGGTGGCGAGCAGGTTGGCTGGGGAACAAATCCCTCCTGGTCGCCAGCCTGGAGGATGCTCTGACCCTGTGGGGGTGTCAGCCACCCACCTCCATCTCTTTCTCATTCTGCTGCTGCTCGTGCAGGAGCTTGCCTGTGACGGAGCTGAGCTTCTCACCGTCCCCCTGCACCTGCACGATGCTGTCCTGCATGTGCTGCTTCAGCACCTCCTCGTCCTGCTTCAGGGAGGAGGATGACAAGGCGGTGCCGTGCAAGGGGGGTCTGGCTGCCCCGCGGGGACAGCTCCCCCACACTACAGACAAACACAGCCAGACGCGAGGGGTCCCATAGCCCACTCCCACGCCGGCCTCTCCCTGCCTGGCTCCTCCCCGGCAGTGGCCTCGCCACCTTGACCGCCACCTGCCGCGCCACGATGGAGTCCACCAGCTGCGGGAGCTTCTCGATGCGCTGCACCACCTGCCCCACCTTCGCGCTGGCGTCCGTGCTGCAGGCAGGGCACGCTGCCGGCGCCTCTGCCTGCTCCTGCCCCGCGCTCTCCACCAGCGCCCTCAGCCCGTCCAGCTGCAGGAAGGGGAGCAGGAGTCAGATCGGAGATGGGAGGGATGTGGCCAACAAGCCCACGTGTCCCGGAGGCTCCACGGCCCCAGCCAGCCAGGGGATATGGCTGGGACCCTGGCCAGGACCACTCTGCCCAGCTGGTGGTCCCCCCCAGCCTCACTTGCTCCTGCAGCTGGTCACCCATCTGGGTCACCAACTGCTCCAGCGCGGCCTTGGCCCCCTCCTGCTGCTCCCTCAGCTGCTGCAGCTCCCGCTGCAGCTCCCGCTGCAACTCCTGCGGAACAGACCTGGCCAGCGAGAGGGGGGCACGGGCGGCCTTAGTGTCTGCGGGGCTTCTGGGGGGTGTCTCTTCCTGCAAAGCAGGATGCTCCCAGCCCCCCCACGCTCCCTTGCACTCCACGGGGTAGGAAACCCCCTCCCATCCCCTTAACCCAGCAGCACGGTGCTCTGGATGCTCCAATCCGGCCTCAAGTCAGCTCCAGCCACCCCCAGCTTTCCCAGGGCATGCCTGATCTGGGAACAGCAGCAGCAGCAGCAGCACAGTCAGGGCATCGCCCCCCACCCCATCCCAGCACAGGGGCCCTTTGGCTCCCCCTCCCCGCCCAAAGCCCAGCATCACCGCCGCCAGCTCACATGCTCCTTCTCTTCCTGCAGGCCTGGCCAGGCCCTGCAGGGGAGACACCTGGGCCTGGAGCTCGGCCAGGGCGCGGGCTTCGCTCTCCTGGCCTGGAGGGATGGCATTCAAGGGGACACGTTGTCCGTCAGCGGCCAGGCTCCACGTGCAACAGGCCCCCAATCCAGGCTGTCCCACACCAACGGCCTCGCCAGCCCCTCCAGCCTCTCACCTCCAGCTGGGGAGAGCAGGTCCTGCTTCTCCACCTCTGCACAGTCTGACTTGGAGGCTGCCAGCTGGGCCAGCTGCTCCTTCAGGGCGCTGTAGAACGCCCCGAGCTGGCGGAGAGCCTCCACCGTCTCCGCGGACTGGCCGTAAGCGCTGCTGGAGCCCGACGACCCCCAGGGCACAGCCAGCTCTTGGGAAGGGGACAGGGCAGGAGCACGAGGGGTGGCTTTGGCAGGCACTTTTTCACGTGAGGCAAGGCTGGGCGCCATGCCGGGGGGACTTGGCTCAAGCCCTGCTCCTCCTTCTTGTGTCCTTGGCTGCATCCCTGGCACGATGGTCTGGGTGTTAGAGGATCCTGCGTGTGTCCCTGCAGCGGTCGTCTGGGTGCCAGGGGAACCCCAGCTGCATCTCCGCAGCGGTGGTCCGGGTGCTCGGCATCCCTGGCACGGTGGTCGGGAGGCTGAGGGGCCCTGGCTGTGTCGCTGGCGTGATGCCAGGGCTGCGCAGAGCCTCAGCAGGGGCGGACCCCACAGACAGACACCCCGACCCCTGTGCTCGGCCCAGCAGGGCACTGCCAGCACCCATCTGCCCCCCTCCCCCCCACCGGGTGCCGGGGCCTCCTCACGGGCCAGGCACCTGCCTGTTGAGGGGCCGGTCGCAGGACAGGCCGTGGAAATGGGCCGGCAGCTGCCTGGGGGCAAGAAAAGGACCGGGTGACCCCCTGTGCCGGGGGGACACAGCCCAGCCTGCATGCCAGAGGGAACGGGGCCAGCACTGTCCCCAAAGCCATCACACTCACTTCTTCATAACACCGTCCGCATCCTCCCCCTCCGCCTGCCGTGCCTTCTGGAGCTGCTCCGCGATGCTCCAGCACTGCTCCAGCTGCTGGCGGAGAGGCCCCAGGTCCAGGCGGTCCAGCTGCGGACGGGCACACCCCCTCAGCCAGCTGTCCCAGCATGGGACAGCGTGGTCCCCAGGGCACAGCCCGCAGGGGGCACCCTCACAGGGATGCTGCCTTGGCTGCCCAGCCCCAAAGGGGCCACTTTGGCACAGCGGGAACGAGCCGCCCCTCACCTTGGACTCCATGGCTTCCTGCAGCTGCTGCTGGAGCTGCTGCCAGCCCTGCTCCTGCCCCGTCACCCGGCTCAGCATCTCCTCCATCGTCTCCTTCTGCCGCTCCACGCAGGCCTCAAACCGGACAAGACTGACTTTGCCAGCCAGGGCGGCTTTGTGCGCTTTCTAGCAACAGGGACAGGGGGAAAGTGGTGGGGAAAGGATGGGGTCGGTCCCACCAGCCAAAGGGACCCAGCAAAGGACTGAGGGACCTGGAGGGGGACACGCAGCCCATCTGGAAATCCTCCCTCCCCCAGGCCACTTCTACCACCTCACTCCCAAGGGACAAGAGGCATTTGTCACCCTGCCTGGCACCCCCTTGGTGGGTGCCGGAGCCCCTCAAGGCCGTACCACATCGATTCCCAGCTCCACGTCCTCCTGGTCTGCTTTCTCCTTCTGCAGCCGCTCCAGGGACCGGAACAGAGCCTGCCCACACAGAAAGCATCCCCTGACACCGCGTCCTGGCCAGCCAAGCACCCCCCATCTCCACCCCCTACCCAAAGCCTCCAGGAAAGGTACTTTGAGCCTCCACAGGGTGGCGAGCAGGTTGGCTGGGGAACAAATCCCTCCTGGTCGCCAGCCTGGAGGATGCTCTGACCCTGTGGGGGTGTCAGCCACCCACCTCCATCTCTTTCTCATTCTGCTGCTGCTCGTGCAGGAGCTTCCCTGTGACGGAGCTGAGCTTCTCACGGTCCCCCTGCACCTGCACGATGCTGTCCTGCATGTGCTGCTTCAGCACCTCCTCGTCCTGCTTCGGGGAGGAGGATGACAAGGCGGTGCCGTGCAAGGGGGGTCTGGCTGCCCCGTGGGGACAGCTCCCCCACACTACAGACAAACACAGCCAGACGCGAGGGGTCCCATAGCCCACTCCCACGCCGGCCTCTCCCTGCCTGGCTCCTCCCCGGCAGTGGCCTCGCCACCTTGACCGCCACCTGCCGCGCCACGATGGAGTCCACCAGCTGCGGGAGCTTCTCGATGCGCTGCACCACCTGCCCCACCTTCGCGCTGGCGTCCGTGCTGCAGGCAGGGCACGCTGCCGGCGCCTCTGCCTGCTCCTGCCCCGCGCTCTCCACCAGCGCCCTCAGCCCGTCCAGCTGCAGGAAGGGGAGCAGGAGTCAGATCGGAGATGGGAGGGATGTGGCCAACAAGCCCACGTGTCCCGGAGGCTCCACGGCCCCAGCCAGCCAGGGGATGTGGCTGGGACCCTGGCCAGGACCACTCTGCCCAGCTGGTGGTCCCCCCCAGCCTCACTTGCTCCTGCAGCTGGTCACCCATCTGGGTCACCAACTGCTCCAGCGCGGCCTTGGCCCCCTCCCGCTGCAACTCCTGCGGCACAGACCTGGCCAGCGAGAGGGGGGCACGGGCGGCCTTAGTGTCTGCGGGGCTTCACACGGGGTGTCTCTTCCCGCAAAGCGGGATGCTCCCAGCCCCCCCACGCTCCCTTGCACTCCACGGGGTAGGAAACCCCCTCCCATCCCCTTAACCCAGCAGCACGGTGCTCTGGATGCTCCAATCCGGCCTCAAGTCAGCTCCAGCCACCCCCAGCTTTCCCAGGGCATGCCTGATCTGGGAACAGCAGCAGCAGCAGCAGCACAGTCAGGGCATCGCCCCCCACCCCATCCCAGCACAGGGGCCCTTTGGCTCCCCCTCCCCGCCCAAAGCCCAGCATCCCCGCCGCCAGCTCACATGCTCCTTCTCTTCCTGCAGGCCTGGCCAGGCCCTGCAGGGGAGACACCTGGGCCTGGAGCTCGGCCAGGGCGCGGGCTTCGCTCTCCTGGCCTGGAGGGATGGCATTCAAGGGGACACGTTGTCCATCAGCGGCCAGGCTCCACGTGCAACAGGCCCCCCATCCAGGCTGTCCCACACCAACGGCCTCGCCAGCCCCTCCAGCCTCTCACCTCCAGCTGGGGAGAGCAGGTCCTGCTTCTCCACCTCTGCACAGTCTGACTTGGAGGCTGCCAGCTGGGCCAGCTGCTCCTTCAGGGCGCTGTAGAGCGCCCCGAGCTGGCGGAGAGCCTCCACCGTCACCGTGGACTGGCCGTAAGCGCTGCTGGAGCCTGACGACCCCCAGGGCACAGCCAGCTCTTGGGAAGGGGACAGGGCAGGAGCACGAGGGGTGGCTTTGGCAGGCACTTTTTCACATGAGGCAAGGCTGGGCTCCATGCTGCGGGGACTTGGCTCAAGCCCTGCTTCTCCTTCTTGTGTCCCTGGCTGCATCCCTGCCACGGCGATCTGCAGGCTGAGGGTCTCTGTCTGTGTGCCAGAGCTTCGGCTGCGCAGGGTGTCCTGGTCCGATGTGGGGGGCTCAGCAGGGGCAGACTGGCCCCCAGTGCCCTCCTGGGAAGAGGAGGCAAAGAGGAGCAGGTTATGGGCAGCCGTGCAGCGGCGAGGACGGACCCCAGGGCCTCCCTGCCACGTCCCCAGCCCCTGTCCCCAAACGCCCCAGCTCACGGAGCCAAACGCAAATACCCCTGGAGCCTCCAAAGGCAAAGGCTGCCCACCCCACGCAGACCCCGAAAGCTACAGAGAGGCCCCGGGCACACGGCGGCTGGAGGCGCTGGGGGCTGCGGTCCCACTCGCTCCCGCTCCCACAGCCGGGAAGCCCCAGCACTCTCTGCCGGCAGACCCCGGCCTCCTCCTCCTCCTGCTTTGCTGCCCACCAGGCAATCCTCCAGCACCTCCCAGCGCACTGTGTTGCTCACCTCCTCTGGGGCCAGGGAGAGCCTCAGCCTTTCCTTCAGCCTTTTCTGGGGAAGGAAGGGATCAAGGGATCAGCCCTGGTTGCTTGGCCAGGGGGAACGGGACCCCCCGAGCACTGCTGCCCACCCCACTGGGGACCGTGCCCCAGCGCAGGAGGGCTGCTTCCCACGGGGAGCTGGGGATGCAGGATCCAGGCGTGCTCGCAGCCGTACGACGTCACTCTCCAGCGCTGGCCGGTCGCGGAAGCCTGGCAGCTGGCTGGCAGCACCCTGGAGGTTCCCCTGCAGCGGGGGGAAGAGAGGGCCATTCAGATGTCAAAGTGGGGTTTAAAAGGACTGTCCACCGATTTCCCTGGGCATCTGCCAGAGGGACGCTGGGCAGGGCTGTGCCTGGGGGCTCTATCGCCCAGGGCTATCTTTATCCCCCCTCCTTCCCAGCACCCACCGCACTTGGGCGTTACGGCTCTGCAGTTCACAAGTGCCTCAGCATCACTTGGGTTGATGCCTGCACTTCCCTCTGCCACCAGCCTGACCTGCAGGCAGCCCTGCCCGTTTCTGACCTCCCCAGGCAGCGCTGGCAGGCAGAGGGTGGGGGGCTGAGCTCCCCAGCTCCCACCTTGGAACACCCTTCCCACTCCTCCCTCCTCGTGCCCTTCACGCCGAGTGACACCGATGCCCACGGGGCAGGGCGACGGGGACAGGGCTCAGCTCCCTCCCGGGGACGCTGGTGGCAGCTCGCCAAGCCAAGCACCTCCTGCAGCCTGCGGATGTCCTCTGCCATGCGGCTCTGTGCCGCCTTCACCCCGCCGATCTCCTCCAGGACACGCTGGCAGACAGCCGCGGCCTGGGAGAGGGAGATAACGAGGGTGAGCCCTGCGGGCCCGTGCCAGGCTCTGTGCAAGACCTCGGAAGCCCATCTGAAAGGAAAAGGGCCACTGCCACCCACTCAAGTGCACACTGGCCTGGGGTGGGGGAGCGGCAAGCGCCGCTAAGGAAGCGGGGAGCCACCAGGCAGGGGCCAGCGCGGAGGAGGGAGCACTCATTGCTCAGCCGCCCTCGGAAACCCTCCCTGCTGCCTCCTCCCTTAGTGCCCCAGCCCTTTTCCGTCCCTCCCTCCCTCCCTCTGTGAGACCCGGGGCAATCTTGGCCACAACTGGCAGCTTGGCTCTCCTGGCCTGGAGGGATGGCATTCAAGGGGACACGTTGTCCGTTAGCGGCCAGGCTCCACGTGCAACAGGCCCCCCATCCAGGCTGTCCCACACCAACGGCCTCGCCAGCCCCTCCAGCCTCTCACCTCCAGCTGGGGAGAGCAGGTCCTGCTTCTCCACCTCTGCACTGTCTGACTTGGAGGCTGCCAGCTGGGCCAGCTGCTCCTTCAGGGCGCTGTAGAGCGCCCCGAGCTGGCGGAGAGCCTCCACCGTCTCCGCGGACTGGCCGTAAGCGCTGCTGGAGCCCGACGACCCCCAGGGCACAGCCAGCTCTTGGGAAGGGGACAGGCAGGAGCACGAGGGGTGGCTTTGGCAGGCACTTTTTCACGTGAGGCAAGGCTGGGCGCCATGCCGGGGGGACTTGGCTCAAGCCCTGCTCCTCCTTCTTGTGTCCCTGGCTGCATCCCTGGCACGATGGTCTGGGTGTCAGGGGATCCTGCGTGTGTCCCTGCAGCGGTCGTCTGGGTGCCAGGGGAACCCCAGCTGCATCTCCGCAGCGGTGGTCCGGGTGCTCGGCATCCCTGGCACGGTGGTCGGGAGGCTGAGGGGCCCTGGCTATGTCGCTGGCGTGATGACGTGGGTGCCAGCAGACATCTCAGGCACAGGCTGTGTCCCTGGTGCCATCAGCCCTGGTGCCATCAGCCCTGGCACTGAGCTTCCCCCGCGTGAAGTGTCCTTGTCTGACACTGGGGGCTCAGCAGGGGCAGACGGGTCCCCACCACCCTCCTGGGAAGAGGAGGCAAAGAGGAGCAGGTTATGGGCAGCCGTGCTGCAGCGAGGACAGACCCCAGGGCCTCCCTGCCACGTCCCCAGCCCCTGTCCCCAAACGCCCCAGCTCACGGAGCCAAACGCAAATACCCCTGGAGCCTCCAAAGGCAAAGGCTGCCCACCCCACGCAGACCCCCAGAAGCTCCAGAGAGGCCCCGGTCACGCAGTGGCTGGAGGCGCTGGGGGCTGCGGTCGCACTCGCTCCCGCTCCCACAGCCGGGAAGCCCCAGCACTCTCTGCCGGCAGACCCCGGCCTCCTCCTCCTCCTGCTTTGCTGCCCACCAGGCAATCCTCCAGCACCTCCCAGCGCACCGTGTTGCTCCCCTCCTCTGGGGCCAGGGAGAGCCTCAGCCTTTCCTTCAGCCTTTTCTGGGGAAGGAAGGGATCAAGGGATCAGCCCTGGCTGCATGGCCAGGGGGGACGAGCCTCTCTTGGCCCCCATCCTCCCTGGTCTAGGAACAGGGCATTAACGGCTGTGGATTCCTGGGAAGCCCCGTGCTCTTCTTCCTCCACAAACACTGTCAGTCGCTGGCAGCCGGCAGCTTGGCTCTCCTGGCCTGGAGGGATGGCATTCAAGGGGACACGTTGTCCGTCAGCGGCCAGGCTCCACGTGCAACAGGCCCCCCATCCAGGCTGTCCCACACCAACGGCCTCGCCAGCCCCTCCAGCCTCTCACCTCCAGCTGGGGAGAGCAGGTCCTGCTTCTCCACCTCTGCACTGTCTGACTTGGAGGCTGCCAGCTGGGCCAGCTGCTCCTTCAGGGCGCTGTAGAGCGCCCCGAGCTGGCGGAGAGCCTCCACCGTCTCCGCGGACTGGCCGTAAGCGCTGCTGGAGCCCGACGACCCCCAGGGCACAGCCAGCTCTTGGGAAGGGGACAGGGCAGGAGCACGAGGGGTGGCTTTGGCAGGCACTTTTTCACGTGAGGCAAGGCTGGGCGCCATGCCGGGGGGACTTGGCTCAAGCCCTGCTCCTCCTTCTTGTGTCCTTGGCTGCATCCCTGGCACGATGGTCTGGGTGTTAGAGGATCCTGCGTGTGTCCCTGCAGCGGTCGTCTGGGTGCCAGGGGAACCCCAGCTGCATCTCCGCAGCGGTGGTCCGGGTGCTCGGCATCCCTGGCACGGTGGTCGGGAGGCTGAGGGGCCCTGGCTGTGTCGCTGGCGTGATGCCACGGCTGCGCAGAGCCTCAGCAGGGGCGGACCCCCCAGACAGACACCCCGACCCCTGTGCTCGGCCCAGCAGGGCACTGCCAGCACCCATCTGCCCCCCTCCCCCCCACCGGGTGCCGGGGCCTCCTCACGGGCCAGGCACCTGCCTGTTGAGGGGCCGGTCGCAGGACAGGCTGTGGAAATGGGCCGGCAGCTGCCTGGGGGCAAGAAAAGGACCGGGTGACCCCCTGTGCCGGGGGGACACAGCCCAGCCTGCATGCCAGAGGGAACGGGGCCAGCACTGTCCCCAAAGCCATCACACTCACTTCTTCATAACACCGTCCGCATCCTCCCCCTCCGCCTGCCGTGCCTTCTGGAGCTGCTCCGCGATGCTCCAGCACTGCTCCAGCTGCTGGCGGAGAGGCCCCAGGTCCAGGCGGTCCAGCTGCGGACGGGCACACCCCCTCAGCCAGCTGTCCCAGCATGGGACAGCGTGGTCCCCAGGGCACAGCCCGCAGGGGGCACCCTCACAGGGATGCTGCCTTGGCTGCCCAGCCCCAAAGGGGCCACTTTGGCACAGCGGGAACGAGCCGCCCCTCACCTTGGACTCCATGGCTTCCTGCAGCTGCTGCTGGAGCTGCTGCCAGCCCTGCTCCTGCCCCGTCACCCGGCTCAGCATCTCCTCCATCGTCTCCTTCTGCCGCTCCACGCAGGCCTCAAACCGGACAAGACTGACTTTGCCAGCCAGGGCGGCTTTGTGCGCTTTCTAGCAACAGGGACAGGGGGAAAGTGGTGGGGAAAGGATGGGGTCGGTCCCACCAGCCAAAGGGACCCAGCAAAGGACTGAGGGACCTGGAGGGGGACACGCAGCCCATCTGGAAATCCTCCCTCCCCCAGGCCACTTCTACCACCTCACTCCCAAGGGACAAGAGGCATTTGTCACCCTGCCTGGCACCCCCTTGGTGGGTGCCGGAGCCCCTCAAGGCCGTACCACATCAATTCCCAGCTCCACGTCCTCCTGGTCTGCTTTTTCCTTCTGCAGCCGCTCCAGGGACCGGAACAGAGCCTGCCCACACAGAAAGCATCCCCTGACACCGCGTCCTGGCCAGCCAAGCACCCCCCATCTCCACCCCCTACCCAAAGCCTCCAGGAAAGGTACTTTGAGCCTCCACAGGGTGGCGAGCAGGTTGGCTGGGGAACAAATCCCTCCTGGTCGCCAGCCTGGAGGATGCTCTGACCCTGTGGGGGTGTCAGCCACCCACCTCCATCTCTTCCTCATTCTGCTGCTGCTCGTGCAGGAGCTTCCCTGTGACGGAGCTGAGCTTCTCACCGTCCCCCTGCACCTGCACGATGCTGTCCTGCATGTGCTGCTTCAGCACCTCCTCGTCCTGCTTCGGGGAGGAGGATGACAAGGCGGTGCCGTGCAAGGGGGGTCTGGCTGCCCCGCGGGGACAGCTCCCCCACACTACAGACAAACACAGCCAGACGCGAGGGGTCCCATAGCCCACTCCCACGCCGGCCTCTCCCTGCCTGGCTCCTCCCCGGCAGTGGCCTCGCCACCTTGACCGCCACCTGCCGCGCCACGATGGAGTCCACCAGCTGCGGGAGCTTCTCGATGCGCTGCACCACCTGCCCCACCTTCGCGCTGGCGTCCGTGCTGCAGGCAGGGCACGCTGCCGGCACCTCTGCCTGCTCCTGCCCCGCGCTCTCCACCAGCGCCCTCAGCCCGTCCAGCTGCAGGAAGGGGAGCAGGAGTCAGATCGGAGATGGGAGGGATGTGGCCAACAAGCCCACGTGTCCCGGAGGCTCCACGGCCCCAGCCAGCCAGGGGATGTGGCTGGGACCCTGGCCAGGACCACTCTGCCCAGCTGGTGGTCCCCCCCAGCCTCACTTGCTCCTGCAGCTGGTCACCCATCTGGGTCACCAACTGCTCCAGCGCGGCCTTGGCCCCCTCCCGCTGCAACTCCTGCGGCACAGACCTGGCCAGCGAGAGGGGGGCACGGGCGGCCTTAGTGTCTGCGGGGCTTCACACGGGGTGTCTCTTCCCGCAAAGCGGGATGCTCCCAGCCCCCCCACGCTCCCTTGCACTCCACGGGGTAGGAAACCCCCTCCCATCCCCTTAACCCAGCAGCACGGTGCTCTGGATGCTCCAATCCGGCCTCAAGTCAGCTCCAGCCACCCCCAGCTTTCCCAGGGCATGCCTGATCTGGGAACAGCAGCAGCAGCAGCAGCACAGTCAGGGCATCGCCCCCCACCCCATCCCAGCACAGGGGCCCTTTGGCTCCCCCTCCCCGCCCAAAGCCCAGCATCCCCGCCGCCAGCTCACATGCTCCTTCTCTTCCTGCAGGCCTGGCCAGGCCCTGCAGGGGAGACACCTGGGCCTGGAGCTCGGCCAGGGCGCGGGCTTCGCTCTCCTGGCCTGGAGGGATGGCATTCAAGGGGACACGTTGTCCGTCAGCGGCCAGGCTCCACGTGCAACAGGCCCCCAATCCAGGCTGTCCCACACCAACGGCCTCGCCAGCCCCTCCAGCCTCTCACCTCCAGCTGGGGAGAGCAGGCGCTGCTTCTCCACCTCTGCACTGTCTGACTTGGAGGCCGCCAGCTGGGCCAGCTGCTCCTTCAGGGCACTGTAGAGCGCCCCGAGCTGGCGGAGAGCCTCCACCATCTCCGTGGACTGGCCGTAAGCGCTGCTGGAGCCCGACGACCCCCAGGACACAGCCAGCTCTTGGGAAGGGGACAGGGCAGGAGCACGAGGGGTGGCTTTGGCAGGCACTTTTTCACGTGAGGCAAGGCTGGGCGCCATGCCGGGGGGACTTGGCTCAAGCCCTGCTCCTCCTTCTTGTGTCCCTGGCTGCATCCCTGGCACGATGGTCTGGGTGTCAGGGGATCCTGCGTGTGTCCCTGCAGCGGTCGTCTGGGTGCCAGGGGAACCCCAGCTGCATCTCCGCAGCGGTGGTCCGGGTGCTCGGCATCCCTGGCACGGTGGTCGGGAGGCTGAGGGGCCCTGGCTGTGTCGCTGGCATGATGCCAGGGCTGCGCAGAGCCTCAGCAGGGGCGGACCCCCCAGACAGACACCCCGACCCCTGTGCTCGGCCCAGCAGGGCACTGCCAGCACCCATCTGCCCCCCTCCCCCCCACCGGGTGCCGGGGCCTACTCACGGGCCAGGCACCTGCCTGTTGAGGGGCCGGTCGCAGGACAGGCCGTGGAAATGGGCCGGCAGCTGCCTGGGGGCAAGAAAAGGACCGGGTGACCCCCTGTGCCGGGGGGACACAGCCCAGCCTGCATGCCAGAGGGAACGGGGCCAGCACTGTCCCCAAAGCCATCACACTCACTTCTTCATAACACCGTCCGCATCCTCCCCCTCCGCCTGCCGTGCCTTCTGGAGCTGCTCCGCGATGCTCCAGCACTGCTCCAGCTGCTGGCGGAGAGGCCCCAGGTCCAGGCGGTCCAGCTGCGGACGGGCACACCCCCTCAGCCAGCTGTCCCAGCATGGGACAGCGTGGTCCCCAGGGCACAGCCCGCAGGGGGCACCCTCACAGGGATGCTGCCTTGGCTGCCCAGCCCCAAAGGGGCCACTTTGGCACAGCGGGAACGAGCCGCCCCTCACCTTGGACTCCATGGCTTCCTGCAGCTGCTGCTGGAGCTGCTGCCAGCCCTGCTCCTGCCCCGTCACCCGGCTCAGCATCTCCTCCATCGTCTCCTTCTGCCGCTCCACGCAGGCCTCAAACCGGACAAGACTGACTTTGCCAGCCAGGGCGGCTTTGTGCGCTTTCTAGCAACAGGGACAGGGGGAAAGTGGTGGGGAAAGGATGGGGTCGGTCCCACCAGCCAAAGGGACCCAGCAAAGGACTGAGGGACCTGGAGGGGGACACGCAGCCCATCTGGAAATCCTCCCTCCCCCAGGCCACTTCTACCACCTCACTCCCAAGGGACAAGAGGCATTTGTCACCCTGCCTGGCACCCCCTTGGTGGGTGCCGGAGCCCCTCAAGGCCGTACCACATCGATTCCCAGCTCCACGTCCTCCTGGTCTGCTTTTTCCTTCTGCAGCCGCTCCAGGGACCGGAACAGAGCCTGCCCACACAGAAAGCATCCCCTGACACCGCGTCCTGGCCAGCCAAGCACCCCCCATCTCCACCCCCTACCCAAAGCCTCCAGGAAAGGTACTTTGAGCCTCCACAGGGTGGCGAGCAGGTTGGCTGGGGAACAAATCCCTCCTGGTCGCCAGCCTGGAGGATGCTCTGACCCTGTGGGGGTGTCAGCCACCCACCTCCATCTCTTTCTCATTCTGCTGCTGCTCGTGCAGGAGCTTCCCTGTGACGGAGCTGAGCTTCTCACCGTCCCCCTGCACCTGCACGATGCTGTCCTGCATGTGCTGCTTCAGCACCTCCTCGTCCTGCTTCGGGGAGGAGGATGACAAGGCGGTGCCGTGCAAGGGGGGTCTGGCTGCCCCGTGGGGACAGCTCCCCCACACTACAGACAAACACAGCCAGACGCGAGGGGTCCCATAGCCCACTCCCACGCCGGCCTCTCCCTGCCTGGCTCCTCCCCGGCAGTGGCCTCGCCACCTTGACCGCCACCTGCCGCGCCACGATGGAGTCCACCAGCTGCGGGAGCTTCTCGATGCGCTGCAAGACCTGCCCCACCTGCGCGCTGGCGTCCGTGCTGCAGGCAGGGCACGCTGCCGGCGCCTCTGCCTGCTCCTGCCCCGCGCTCTCCACCAGCGCCCTCAGCCCGTCCAGCTGCAGGAAGGGGAGCAGGAGTCAGATCGGAGATGGGAGGGATGTGGCCAACAAGCCCACGTGTCCCGGAGGCTCCACGGGGGACACGCAGCCCATCTGGAAATCCTCCCTCCCCCAGGCCACTTCTACCACCTCACTCCCAAGGGACAAGAGGCATTTGTCACCCTGCCTGGCACCCCCTTGGTGGGTGCCGGAGCCCCTCAAGGCCGTACCACATCAATTCCCAGCTCCACGTCCTCCTGGTCTGCTTTCTCCTTCTGCAGCCGCTCCAGGGACCGGAACAGAGCCTGCCCACACAGAAAGCACCCCCTGACACCGCGTCCTGGCCAGCCAAGCACCCCCCATCTCCACCCCCTACCCAAAGCCTCCAGGAAAGGTACTTTGAGCCTCCACAGGGTGGCGAGCAGGTTGGCTGGGGAACAAATCCCTCCTGGTCGCCAGCCTGGAGGATGCTCTGACCCTGTGGGGGTGTCAGCCACCCACCTCCATCTCTTTCTCATTCTGCTGCTGCTCGTGCAGGAGCTTCCCTGTGACGGAGCTGAGCTTCTCACCGTCCCCCTGCACCTGCACGATGCTGTCCTGCATGTGCTGCTTCAGCACCTCCTCGTCCTGCTTCGGGGAGGAGGATGACAAGGCGGTGCCGTGCAAGGGGGTCTGGCTGCCCCGTGGGGACAGCTCCCCCACACTACAGACAAACACAGCCAGACGCGAGGGGTCCCATAGCCCACTCCCACGCCGGCCTCTCCCTGCCTGGCTCCTCCCCGGCAGTGGCCTCGCCACCTTGACCGCCACCTGCCGCGCCACGATGGAGTCCACCAGCTGCGGGAGCTTCTCGATGCGCTGCACCACCTGCCCCACCTTCGCGCTGGCGTCCGTGCTGCAGGCAGGGCACGCTGCCGGCGCCTCTGCCTGCTCCTGCCCCGCGCTCTCCACCAGCGCCCTCAGCCCGTCCAGCTGCAGGAAGGGGAGCAGGAGTCAGATCGGAGATGGGAGGGATGTGGCCAACAAGCCCACGTGTCCCGGAGGCTCCACGGCCCCAGCCAGCCAGGGGATGTGGCTGGGACCCTGGCCAGGACCACTCTGCCCAGCTGGTGGTCCCCCCCAGCCTCACTTGCTCCTGCAGCTGGTCACCCATCTGGGTCACCAACTGCTCCAGCGCGGCCTTGGCCCCCTCCCGCTGCAACTCCTGCGGCACAGACCTGGCCAGCGAGAGGGGGGCACGGGCGGCCTTAGTGTCTGCGGGGCTTCTGGGGGGTGTCTCTTCCCGCAAAACGGGATGCTCCCAGCCCCCCCACGCTCCCTTGCACTCCACGGGGTAGGAAACCCCCTCCCATCCCCTTAACCCAGCAGCACGGTGCTCTGGATGCTCCAATCCGGCCTCAAGTCAGCTCCAGCCACCCCCAGCTTTCCCAGGGCATGCCTGATCTGGGAACAGCAGCAGCAGCAGCGGCACAGTCAGGGCATCGCCCCCCACCCCATCCCAGCACAGGGGCCCTTTGGCTCCCCCTCCCCGCCCAAAGCCCAGCATCCCCGCCGCCAGCTCACATGCTCCTTCTCTTCCTGCAGGCCTGGCCAGGCCCTGCAGGGGAGACACCTGGGCCTGGAGCTCGGCCAGGGCGCGGGCTTCGCTCTCCTGGCCTGGAGGGATGGCATTCAAGGGGACACGTTGTCCGTCAGCGGCCAGGCTCCACGTGCAACAGGCCCCCCATCCAGGCTGTCCCACACCAACGGCCTCGCCAGCCCCTCCAGCCTCTCACCTCCAGCTGGGGAGAGCAGGCGCTGCTTCTCCACCTCTGCACTGTCTGACTTGGAGGCTGCCAGCTGGGCCAGCTGCTCCTTCAGGGCGCTGTAGAGCGCCCCGAGCTGGCGGAGAGCCTCCACCGTCTCCGCGGACTGGCCGTAAGCGCTGCTGGAGCCCGACGACCCCCAGGGCACAGCCAGCTCTTGGGAAGGGGACAGGGCAGGAGCACGAGGGGTGGCTTTGGCAGGCACTTTTTCACGTGAGGCAAGGCTGGGCGCCATGCCGGGGGGACTTGGCTCAAGCCCTGCTCCTCCTTCTTGTGTCCCTGGCTGCATCCCTGGCACGATGGTCTGGGTGTCAGGGGATCCTGCGTGTGTCCCTGCAGCGGTCGTCTGGGTGCCAGGGGAACCCCAGCTGCATCTCCGCAGCGGTGGTCCGGGTGCTCGGCATCCCTGGCACGGTGGTCGGGAGGCTGAGGGGCCCTGGCTGTGTCGCTGGCGTGATGCCAGGGCTGCGCAGAGCCTCAGCAGGGGCGGACCCCCCAGACAGACACCCCGACCCCTGTGCTCGGCCCAGAAGGGCACTGCCAGCACCCATCTGCCCCCCTCCCCCCCACCGGGTGCCGGGGCCTCCTCACGGGCCAGGCACCTGCCTGTTGAGGGGCCGGTCGCAGGACAGGCCGTGGAAATGGGCCGGCAGCTGCCTGGGGGCAAGAAAAGGACCGGGTGACCCCCTGTGCCGGGGGGACACAGCCCAGCCTGCATGCCAGAGGGAACGGGGCCAGCACTGTCCCCAAAGCCATCACACTCACTTCTTCATAACACCGTCCGCATCCTCCCCCTCCGCCTGCCGTGCCTTCTGGAGCTGCTCCGCGATGCTCCAGCACTGCTCCAGCTGCTGGCGGAGAGGCCCCAGGTCCAGGCGGTCCAGCTGCGGACGGGCACACCCCCTCAGCCAGCTGTCCCAGCATGGGACAGCGTGGTCCCCAGGGCACAGCCCGCAGGGGGCACCCTCACAGGGATGCTGCCTTGGCTGCCCAGCCCCAAAGGGGCCACTTTGGCACAGCGGGAACGAGCCGCCCCTCACCTTGGACTCCATGGCTTCCTGCAGCTGCTGCTGGAGCTGCTGCCAGCCCTGCTCCTGCCCCGTCACCCGGCTCAGCATCTCCTCCATCGTCTCCTTCTGCCGCTCCACGCAGGCCTCAAACCGGACAAGACTGACTTTGCCAGCCAGGGCGGCTTTGTGCGCTTTCTAGCAACAGGGACAGGGGGAAAGTGGTGGGGAAAGGATGGGGTCGGTCCCACCAGCCAAAGGGACCCAGCAAAGGACTGAGGGACCTGGAGGGGGACACGCAGCCCATCTGGAAATCCTCCCTCCCCCAGGCCACTTCTACCACCTCACTCCCAAGGGACAAGAGGCATTTGTCACCCTGCCTGGCACCCCCTTGGTGGGTGCCGGAGCCCCTCAAGGCCGTACCACATCGATTCCCAGCTCCACGTCCTCCTGGTCTGCTTTTTCCTTCTGCAGCCGCTCCAGGGACCGGAACAGAGCCTGCCCACACAGAAAGCATCCCCTGACACCGCGTCCTGGCCAGCCAAGCACCCCCCATCTCCAACCCCTACCCAAAGCCTCCAGGAAAGGTACTTTGAGCCTCCACAGGGTGGCGAGCAGGTTGGCTGGGGAACAAATCCCTCCTGGTCGCCAGCCTGGAGGATGCTCTGACCCTGTGGGGGTGTCAGCCACCCACCTCCATCTCTTTCTCATTCTGCTGCTGCTCATGCAGGAGCTTCCCTGTGACGGAGCTGAGCTTCTCACCGTCCCCCTGCACCTGCACGATGCTGTCCTGCATGTGCTGCTTCAGCACCTCCTCGTCCTGCTTCGGGGAGGAGGATGACAAGGCGGTGCCGTGCAAGGGGGGTCTGGCTGCCCCGTGGGGACAGCTCCCCCACACTACAGACAAACACAGCCAGACGCGAGGGGTCCCATAGCCCACTCCCACGCCGGCCTCTCCCTGCCTGGCTCCTCCCCGGCAGTGGCCTCGCCACCTTGACCGCCACCTGCCGCGCCACGATGGAGTCCACCAGCTGCGGGAGCTTCTCGATGCGCTGCAAGACCTGCCCCACCTTCGCGCTGGCGTCCGTGCTGCAGGCAGGGCACGCTGCCGGCGCCTCTGCCTGCTCCTGCCCCGCGCTCTCCACCAGCGCCCTCAGCCCGTCCAGCTGCAGGAAGGGGAGCAGGAGTCAGATCGGAGATGGGAGGGATGTGGCCAACAAGCCCACGTGTCCCGGAGGCTCCACGGCCCCAGCCACCCAGGGGATGTGGCTGGGACCCTGGCCAGGACCACTCTGCCCAGCTGGTGGTCCCCCCCAGCCTCACTTGCTCCTGCAGCTGGTCACCCATCTGGGTCACCAACTGCTCCAGCGCGGCCTTGGCCCCCTCCCGCTGCAACTCCTGCGGCACAGACCTGGCCAGCGAGAGGGGGGCACGGGCGGCCTTAGTGTCTGCGGGGCTTCTGGGGGGTGTCTCTTCCCGCAAAGCGGGATGCTCCCAGCCCCCCCACGCTCCCTTGCACTCCACGGGGTAGGAAACCCCCTCCCATCCCCTTAACCCAGCAGCACGGTGCTCTGGATGCTCCAATCTGGCCTCAAGTCAGCTCCAGCCACCCCCAGCTTTCCCAGGGCATGCCTGATCTGGGAACAGCAGCAGCAGCAGCAGCACAGTCAGGGCATCGCCCCCCACCCCATCCCAGCACAGGGGCCCTTTGGCTCCCCCTCCCCGCCCAAAGCCCAGCATCCCCGCCGCCAGCTCACATGCTCCTTCTCTTCCTGCAGGCCTGGCCAGGCCCTGCAGGGGAGACACCTGGGCCTGGAGCTCGGCCAGGGCGCGGGCTTCGCTCTCCTGGCCTGGAGGGATGGCATTCAAGGGGACACGTTGTCCGTCAGCGGCCAGGCTCCACGTGCAACAGGCCCCCAATCCAGGCTGTCCCACACCAACGGCCTCGCCAGCCCCTCCAGCCTCTCACCTCCAGCTGGGGAGAGCAGGCGCTGCTTCTCCACCTCTGCACTGTCTGACTTGGAGGCTGCCAGCTGGGCCAGCTGCTCCTTCAGGGCGCTGTAGAGCGCCCCGAGCTGGCGGAGAGCCTCCACCATCTCCGCGGACTGGCCGTAAGCGCTGCTGGAGCCCGACGACCCCCAGGGCACAGCCAGCTCTTGGGAAGGGGACACGGCAGGAGCACGAGGGGTGGCTTTGGCAGGCACTTTTTCACGTGAGGCAAGGCTGGGCGCCATGCCGGGGGGACTTGGCTCAAGCCCTGCTCCTCCTTCTTGTGTCCCTGGCTGCATCCCTGGCACGATGGTCTGGGTGTCAGGGGATCCTGCGTGTGTCCCTGCAGTGGTCGTCTGGGTGCCAGGGGAACCCCAGCTGCATCTCCGCAGCGGTGGTCCGGGTGCTCGGCATCCCTGGCACGGTGGTCGGGAGGCTGAGGGGCCCTGGCTGTGTCGCTGGCGTGATGCCAGGGCTGCGCAGAGCCTCAGCAGGGGCGGACCCCCCAGACAGACACCCCGACCCCTGTGCTCGGCCCAGCAGGGCACTGCCAGCACCCATCTGCCCCCCTCCCCCCCACCGGGTGCCGGGGCCTCCTCACGGGCCAGGCACCTGCCTGTTGAGGGGCCGGTCGCAGGACAGGCCGTGGAAATGGGCCGGCAGCTGCCTGGGGGCAAGAAAAGGACCGGGTGACCCCCTGTGCCGGGGGGACACAGCCCAGCCTGCATGCCAGAGGGAACGGGGCCAGCACTGTCCCCAAAGCCATCACACTCACTTCTTCATAACACCGTCCGCATCCTCCCCCTCCGCCTGCCGTGCCTTCTGGAGCTGCTCCGCGATGCTCCAGCACTGCTCCAGCTGCTGGCGGAGAGGCCCCAGGTCCAGGCGGTCCAGCTGCGGACGGGCACACCCCCTCAGCCAGCTGTCCCAGCATGGGACAGCGTGGTCCCCAGGGCACAGCCCGCAGGGGGCACCCTCACAGGGATGCTGCCTTGGCCGCCCAGCCCCAAAGGGGCCACTTTGGCACAGCGGGAACGAGCCGCCCCTCACCTTGGACTCCATGGCTTCCTGCAGCTGCTGCTGGAGCTGCTGCCAGCCCTGCTCCTGCCCCGTCACCCGGCTCAGCATCTCCTCCATCGTCTCCTTCTGCCGCTCCACGCAGGCCTCAAACCGGACAAGACTGACTTTGCCAGCCAGGGCGGCTTTGTGCGCTTTCTAGCAACAGGGACAGGGGGAAAGTGGTGGGGAAAGGATGGGGTCGGTCCCACCAGCCAAAGGGACCCAGCAAAGGACTGAGGGACCTGGAGGGGGACACGCAGCCCATCTGGAAATCCTCCCTCCCCCAGGCCACTTCTACCACCTCACTCCCAAGGGACAAGAGGCATTTGTCACCCTGCCTGGCACCCCCTTGGTGGGTGCCGGAGCCCCTCAAGGCCGTACCACATCGATTCCCAGCTCCACGTCCTCCTGGTCTGCTTTTTCCTTCTGCAGCCGCTCCAGGGACCGGAACAGAGCCTGCCCACACAGAAAGCATCCCCTGACACCGCGTCCTGGCCAGCCAAGCACCCCCCATCTCCACCCCCTACCCAAAGCCTCCAGGAAAGGTACTTTGAGCCTCCACAGGGTGGCGAGCAGGTTGGCTGGGGAACAAATCCCTCCTGGTCGCCAGCCTGGAGGATGCTCTGACCCTGTGGGGGTGTCAGCCACCCACCTCCATCTCTTTCTCATTCTGCTGCTGCTCGTGCAGGAGCTTCCCTGTGACGGAGCTGAGCTTCTCACCGTCCCCCTGCACCTGCACGATGCTGTCCTGCATGTGCTGCTTCAGCACCTCCTCGTCCTGCTTCGGGGAGGAGGATGACAAGGCGGTGCCGTGCAAGGGGGGTCTGGCTGCCCCGTGGGGACAGCTCCCCCACACTACAGACAAACACAGCCAGACGCGAGGGGTCCCATAGCCCACTCCCACGCCGGCCTCTCCCTGCCTGGCTCCTCCCCGGCAGTGGCCTCGCCACCTTGACCGCCACCTGCCGCGCCACGATGGAGTCCACCAGCTGCGGGAGCTTCTCGATGCGCTGCACGACCTGCCCCACCTTCGCGCTGGCGTCCGTGCTGCAGGCAGGGCACGCTGCCGGCGCCTCTGCCTGCTCCTGCCCCGCGCTCTCCACCAGCGCCCTCAGCCCGTCCAGCTGCAGGAAGGGGAGCAGGAGTCAGATCGGAGATGGGAGGGATGTGGCCAACAAGCCCACGTGTCCCGGAGGCTCCACGGCCCCAGCCAGCCAGGGGATGTGGCTGGGACCCTGGCCAGGACCACTCTGCCCAGCTGGTGGTCCCCCCCAGCCTCACTTGCTCCTGCAGCTGGTCACCCATCTGGGTCACCAACTGCTCCAGCGCGGCCTTGGCCCCCTCCCGCTGCAACTCCTGCGGCACAGACCTGGCCAGCGAGAGGGGGGCACGGGCGGCCTTAGTGTCTGCGGGGCTTCTGGGGGGTGTCTCTTCCCGCAAAGCGGGATGCTCCCAGCCCCCCCACGCTCCCTTGCACTCCACGGGGTAGGAAACCCCCTCCCATCCCCTTAACCCAGCAGCACGGTGCTCTGGATGCTCCAATCCGGCCTCAAGTCAGCTCCAGCCACCCCCAGCTTTCCCAGGGCATGCCTGATCTGGGAACAGCAGCAGCAGCAGCAGCACAGTCAGGGCATCGCCCCCCACCCCATCCCAGCACAGGGGCCCTTTGGCTCCCCCTCCCCGCCCAAAGCCCAGCATCCCCGCCGCCAGCTCACATGCTCCTTCTCTTCCTGCAGGCCTGGCCAGGCCCTGCAGGGGAGACACCTGGGCCTGGAGCTCGGCCAGGGCGCGGGCTTCGCTCTCCTGGCCTGGAGGGATGGCATTCAAGGGGACACGTTGTCCGTCAGCGGCCAGGCTCCACGTGCAACAGGCCCCCAATCCAGGCTGTCCCACACCAACGGCCTCGCCAGCCCCTCCAGCCTCTCACCTCCAGCTGGGGAGAGCAGGCGCTGCTTCTCCACCTCTGCACTGTCTGACTTGGAGGCCGCCAGCTGGGCCAGCTGCTCCTTCAGGGCGCTGTAGAGCGCCCCGAGCTGGCGGAGAGCCTCCACCGTCTCCGCGGACTGGCCGTAAGCGCTGCTGGAGCCCGACGACCCCCAGGGCACAGCCAGCTCTTGGGAAGGGGACACGGCAGGAGCACGAGGGGTGGCTTTGGCAGGCACTTTTTCACGTGAGGCAAGGCTGGGCGCCATGCCGGGGGGACTTGGCTCAAGCCCTGCTCCTCCTTCTTGTGTCCCTGGCTGCATCCCTGGCACGATGGTCTGGGTGTCAGGGGATCCTGCGTGTGTCCCTGCAGCGGTCGTCTGGGTGCCAGGGGAACCCCAGCTGCATCTCCGCAGCGGTGGTCCGGGTGCTCGGCATCCCTGGCACGGTGGTCGGGAGGCTGAGGGGCCCTGGCTGTGTCGCTGGCATGATGCCAGGGCTGCGCAGAGCCTCAGCAGGGGCGGACCCCCCAGACAGACACCCCGACCCCTGTGCTCGGCCCAGCAGGGCACTGCCAGCACCCATCTGCCCCCCTCCCCCCCACCGGGTGCCGGGGCCTACTCACGGGCCAGGCACCTGCTTGTTGAGGGGCCGGTCGCAGGACAGGCCGTGGAAATGGGCCGGCAGCTGCCTGGGGGCAAGAAAAGGACCGGGTGACCCCCTGTGCCGGGGGGACACAGCCCAGCCTGCATGCCAGAGGGAACGGGGCCAGCACTGTCCCCAAAGCCATCACACTCACTTCTTCATAACACCGTCCGCATCCTCCCCCTCCGCCTGCCGTGCCTTCTGGAGCTGCTCCGCGATGCTCCAGCACTGCTCCAGCTGCTGGCGGAGAGGCCCCAGGTCCAGGCGGTCCAGCTGCGGACGGGCACACCCCCTCAGCCAGCTGTCCCAGCATGGGACAGCGTGGTCCCCAGGGCACAGCCCGCAGGGGGCACCCTCACAGGGATGCTGCCTTGGCTGCCCAGCCCCAAAGGGGCCACTTTGGCACAGCGGGAACGAGCCGCCCCTCACCTTGGACTCCATGGCTTCCTGCAGCTGCTGCTGGAGCTGCTGCCAGCCCTGCTCCTGCCCCGTCACCCGGCTCAGCATCTCCTCCATCGTCTCCTTCTGCCGCTCCACGCAGGCCTCAAACCGGACAAGACTGACTTTGCCAGCCAGGGCGGCTTTGTGCGCTTTCTAGCAACAGGGACAGGGGGAAAGTGGTGGGGAAAGGATGGGGTCGGTCCCACCAGCCAAAGGGACCCAGCAAAGGACTGAGGGACCTGGAGGGGGACACGCAGCCCATCTGGAAATCCTCCCTCCCCCAGGCCACTTCTACCACCTCACTCCCAAGGGACAAGAGGCATTTGTCACCCTGCCTGGCACCCCCTTGGTGGGTGCCGGAGCCCCTCAAGGCCGTACCACATCGATTCCCAGCTCCACGTCCTCCTGGTCTGCTTTCTCCTTCTGCAGCCGCTCCAGGGACCGGAACAGAGCCTGCCCACACAGAAAGCATCCCCTGACACCGCGTCCTGGCCAGCCAAGCACCCCCCATCTCCACCCCCTACCCAAAGCCTCCAGGAAAGGTACTTTGAGCCTCCACAGGGTGGCGAGCAGGTTGGCTGGGGAACAAATCCCTCCTGGTCGCCAGCCTGGAGGATGCTCTGACCCTGTGGGGGTGTCAGCCACCCACCTCCATCTCTTTCTCATTCTGCTGCTGCTCGTGCAGGAGCTTCCCTGTGACGGAGCTGAGCTTCTCACCGTCCCCCTGCACCTGCACGATGCTGTCCTGCATGTGCTGCTTCAGCACCTCCTCGTCCTGCTTCGGGGAGGAGGATGACAAGGCGGTGCCATGCAAGGGGGGTCTGGCTGCCCCGCGGGGACAGCTCCCCCACACTACAGACAAACACAGCCAGACGCGAGGGGTCCCATAGCCCACTCCCACGCCGGCCTCTCCCTGCCTGGCTCCTCCCCGGCAGTGGCCTCGCCACCTTGACCGCCACCTGCCGCGCCACGATGGAGTCCACCAGCTGCGGGAGCTTCTCGATGCGCTGCAAGACCTGCCCCACCTGCGCGCTGGCGTCCGTGCTGCAGGCAGGGCACGCTGCCGGCGCCTCTGCCTGCTCCTGCCCCGCGCTCTCCACCAGCGCCCTCAGCCCGTCCAGCTGCAGGAAGGGGAGCAGGAGTCAGATCGGAGATGGGAGGGATGTGGCCAACAAGCCCACGTGTCCCGGAGGCTCCACGGCCCCAGCCAGCCAGGGGATGTGGCTGGGACCCTGGCCAGGACCACTCTGCCCAGCTGGTGGTCCCCCCCAGCCTCACTTGCTCCTGCAGCTGGTCACCCATCTGGGTCACCAACTGCTCCAGCGCGGCCTTGGTCCCCTCCTGCTGCTCCCTCAGCTGCTGCAAGTCCCGCTGCAACTCCTGCGGCACAGACCTGGCCAGCGAGAGGGGGGCACGGGCGGCCTTAGTGTCTGCGGGGCTTCTGGGGGGTGTCTCTTCCCGCAAAGCAGGATGCTCCCAGCCCCCCCACGCTCCCTTGCACTCCACGGGGTAGGAAACCCCCTCCCATCCCCTTAACCCAGCAGCACGGTGCTCTGGATGCTCCAATCCGGCCTCAAGTCAGCTCCAGCCACCCCCAGCTTTCCCAGGGCATGCCTGATCTGGGAACAGCAGCAGCAGCAGCAGCACAGTCAGGGCATCGCCCCCCACCCCATCCCAGCACAGGGGCCCTTTGGCTCCCCCTCCCCGCCCAAAGCCCAGCATCCCCGCCGCCAGCTCACATGCTCCTTCTCTTCCTGCAGGCCTGGCCAGGCCCTGCAGGGAGGACACCTGGGCCTGGAGCTCGGCCAGGGCGCGGGCTTCGCTCTCCTGGCCTGGAGGGATGGCATTCAAGGGGACACGTTGTCCGTCAGCGGCCAGGCTCCACGTGCAACAGGCCCCCAATCCAGGCTGTCCCACACCAACGGCCTCGCCAGCCCCTCCAGCCTCTCACCTCCAGCTGGGGAGAGCAGGCGCTGCTTCTCCACCTCTGCACAGTCTGACTTGGAGGCTGCCAGCTGGGCCAGCTGCTCCTTCAGGGTGCTGTAGAGCGCCCCGAGCTGGCGGAGAGCCTCCACCGTCTCCGCGGACTGGCCATAAGCGCTGCTGGAGCCCGACGACCCCCAGGGCACAGCCAGCTCTTGGGAAGGGGACAGGGCAGGAGCACGAGGGGTGGCTTTGGCAGGCACTTTTTCACGTGAGGCAAGGCTGGGCGCCATGCCGGGGGGACTTGGCTCAAGCCCTGCTCCTCCTTCTTGTGTCCCTGGCTGCATCCCTGGCACGATGGTCTGGGTGTCAGGGGATCCTGCGTGTGTCCCTGCAGCGGTCGTCTGGGTGCCAGGGGAACCCCAGCTGCATCTCCGCAGCGGTGGTCCGGGTGCTCGGCATCCCTGGCACGGTGGTCGGGAGGCTGAGGGGCCCTGGCTATGTCGCTGGCGTGATGACGTGGGTGCCAGCGGACCTCTCAGGCACAGGCTGTGTCCCTGGTGCCATCAGCCCTGGTGCCATCAGCCCTGGCACTGAGCTTCCCCCGCGTGAGGTGTCCTTGTCTGACACGGGGGGCTCAGCAGGGGCAGACTGGTCCCCACCACCCTCCTGGGAAGAGGAGGCAAAGAGGAGCAGGTTATGGGCAGCCGTGCTGCGGCGAGGACAGACCCCAGGGCCTCCCTGCCACGTCCCCAGCCCCTGTCCCCAAATGCCCCAGCTCACGGAGCCAAACGCAAATACCCCTGGAGCCTCCAAAGGCAAAGGCTGCCCACCCCACGCAGACCCCGAAAGCTACAGAGAGGCCCCGGGCACACGGCGGCTGGAGGCGCTGGGGGCTGCGGTCCCACTCGCTCCCGCTCCCACAGCCGGGAAGCCCCAGCACTCTCTGCCGGCAGACCCCGGCCTCCTCCTCCTCCTGCTTTGCTGCCCACCAGGCAATCCTCCAGCACCTCCCAGCGCACCGTGTTGCTCACCTCCTCTGGGGCCAGGGAGAGGCTCAGCCTTTCCTTCAGCCTTTTCTGGGGAAGGAAGGGATCAAGGGATCAGCCCTGGTTGCTTGGCCAGGGGGAACGGGACCCCCCGAGCACTGCTGCCCACCCCACTGGGGACCGTGCCCCAGCGCAGGAGGGCTGCTTCCCACGGGGAGCTGGGGATGCAGGATCCAGGCGTGCTCGCAGCCGTACGACGTCACTCTCCAGCGCTGGCCGGTTGCGGAAGCCTGGCAGCTGGCTGGCAGCACCCTGGAGGTTCCCCTGCAGCGGGGGGAAGAGAGGGCCATTCAGATGTCAAAGTGGGGTTTAAAAGGACTGTCCACCGATTTCCCTGGGCATCTGCCAGAGGGACGCTGGGCAGGGCTGTGCCTGGGGGCTCTATCGCCCAGGGCTATCTTTATCCCCCCTCCTTCCCAGCACCCACCGCACTTGGGCGTTACGGCTCTGCAGTTCACAAGTGCCTCAGCATCACTTGGGTTGATGCCTGCACTTCCCTCTGCCACCAGCCTGACCTGCAGGCAGCCCTGCCCGTTTCTGACCTCCCCAGGCAGCGCTGGCAGGCAGAGGGTGGGGGGCTGAGCTCCCCAGCTCCCACCTTGGAACACCCTTCCCACTCCTCCCTCCTCGTGCCCTTCACGCCGAGTGACACCGATGCCCACGGGGCAGGGCGACGGGGACAGGGCTCAGCTCCCTCCCGGGGACGCTGGCGGCAGCTCGCCAAGCCAAGCACCTCCTGCAGCCTGCGGATGTCCTCTGCCATGCGGCTCTGTGCCGCCTTCACCCCGCCGATCTCCGCCAGGACACGCTGGCAGACAGCCGCGGCCTGGGAGAGGGAGATAACGAGGGTGAGCCCTGCGGGCCCGTGCCAGGCTCTGTGCAAGACCTCGGAAGCCCATCTGAAAGGAAAAGGGCCACTGCCACCCACTCAAGTGCACACTGGCCTGGGGTGGGGGAGCGGCAAGCGCCGCTAAGGAAGCGGGGAGCCACCAGGCAGGGGCCAGCGCGGAGGAGGGAGCACTCATTGCTCAGCCACCCACGGAAACCCTCCCTGCTGCCTCCTCCCTTAGTGCCCCAGCCCTTTTCCGTCCCTCCCTCTCTCCCTCTGTGAGACCCGGGGCAATCTTGGCCACAACTGGAAGGAGAGTGCGGGGCGATGGGGAATGTAGGCCGCACCGGGGGCCGCGGCTCCACTCCCGCCGGAGCTCGCTGGAGCTCGGGGCGGGCGTGCTGCCCCATGGCTGCAACACACACACACACCGCCCCCCCCGGGCCGGCAGCCGGGCAGGGAAGGCTGAACGCAGGTGGACACCCTGGGAGCGGGGCTTTTGCTCAGACACAAGGATGCCTTTGGCACAAAGAAGCAGCCCCACTGGGCTTTAAAGCCCTGCCTTGGAGTTTAACTGGGGAGCGGTAATCGCAGTCCTCCTTCGCGGACACCCAGGCACCGGGACAAGCAGCAGGTGCCAGCCAGCGGCCGGGCACCGCGGGATTACAGCTCCACACAGCACAGCCCTCCAGCCCTCCCCGGGCAGCAGGAGGAGAATGCAGGCTGGGTCCAGGGCCCCCCAGGAGAAGCCCTGAACACACAGAATCACAGACGGGTTTGGGTTGGAAGGGACCTTGAAGATCGTCCAGTCCCAACCCCCTGCCGTGGGCAGGGACACCCTCCACCAGACCAGCTTGCTCCAAGCCTCATCCAGCCTGGCCTTGGACACTTCCAGGGATGGGGCAGCCACAGCTTCTCTGGGCAACCTGTCCCAGGGCCTCCCCACCCTCTCCAGCAAGAATCTTTCCCTGCTGTCCAATCCCAATCTCCCCACTTTCAGTTTAAACCCGTTACCCCTTGTCCTATGTCACTACAGGCCCTTATAAAAAGTCCCCCCCAGCTTCCTTGTAGCCCCCCCCAGGCACTGGAAGGGGCTCTAAAGTCTCCCCGGAGCCTTCCCTTCTCCAGGCTGAACACCCCCAACTCCCAGCCTGTCCCCACGGCAGAGGGGCTCCAGCCCTCGCAGCATCTCCGTGGCCTCCTCTGCACTCGCTCCAACAGCTCCGTGTCCTTCTGCTGCTGGGGGCCCCAGAGCTGGATGCGGAACGGCAGGGGGGTCCCGGAACAGCCGGGATGGGGGTGGGGGGGGGGGGGGCGGTACCGACCAGTCCGGAGTGGCGCTGCTCTTTCCATCTCGGCATTCTGGCGGTTCTCCCTCAGGATTTTTTTTCTTTCCTTGATTTCCTTTGCCCACAGCAGCTTATCACGCGGCAGGCTGACGTCGGTCTTTGGCTCTTCAGAGAGGGGTGAAAAAAAAATCACGTACGTGAAAAACCCCTGAACATTGCAATACCCAACCACAAAACCCCTGCAAAACATGAGAGTGCGTAAAGGAGACGCAAACCGCAAGATGTCAGAGACTCGATTCTACCACCTCTGCCCCTCCACGCTCCCCTTCCCCGCTCCTCCCCCAGCTCACCGCACCCCCAGACCCAGGGCTTTCCCAGCTGGCAGGCGGCTCCGGGCTCTGCAGCTGCTGCGCAGCCACACTCTGTTACCTGCTGCACGTCCACAGCTCTGGTTGCTGGGCTGCTTCCTCTGAAACTACTGGGCTTCCAAGGAAGCACTTCCTCACCCCACATCTTTTGGCAGGTCCTGGCCAGCCTCCCTCCTTCCAGAAACCTGCCACCCGCGTCCCTGAAGACACCTGCGCACCGCAGGCTTCTGCACGGGAAAGGGGCCAAGCTCATCCCAACCAAGAGCAACTCGTCAGCTCTTTGCAGGGCAGGTCTGGGGGCAAAGCTGGGACCCCGCCAACAGCTTCCCCGACCTCCCGCGGCAAAACGCCGGGCGGCGCCGCTTCTTCCGCGCGTACCTGGCGCGGGGTTAGCGTGCTGCCGGGACGTCTTCCACCAGCGGGGCTGCCCGCCTGCAGAGCGCAGCTGGGAGCGGAGAATGCCCGCTTTACACAGAGAGCGAGAAACGAGGCCGGGGAGCGCGGGAGCGCGGGCCTCGGCCGGAGCCACCCCTGCCTCCCCGAGCCGGCCCCGCCAGGCACGCTTGGGCAACCCAGGCGTTGGACAGCTTCCCCCTCCCTCCCTCCCTCCCTCCCCCCACACGGCTCCCACTGCCCACCCACGGGGGAACCGGGGGTCCCCGGGACCGTGTCTCGCCGGCCGCGCAGCGCCGCGCTCAGCAAGGGCTCCGCCATGGTGCGCGCCGCTCTCAGGAGAAGGACCCCGTTACCATGGCGACAGGGGCTGCGCCGCGCCGCCATCGCCCTGCAAGGCCCCCCGCTGCCGTAGCGACGGGGCTGTCTCGCACGGGGCCTGACTGGAAACGGCCCCACAGCTCCAGCGCGACCGGCTCTTCCCTCGCCCCGGCCTTCACAGATTTCACGCGGAACCCTCAGAGACTGCTTTGAAAGAAAAGGACGGGTTTATCGGAGAACTGGGATTACTGGGTTTTTCTCCTCCCCAGCTGCAGGGCACAGCAGCCTCTCGTGAAGACGGAGGCGGGCGAAGAATGGACTTCAACAACTCTGTGAGAGTTATAAAGCGAAGCCGTTTATTTGTTCCCCGGTACGTTAATAGAGAGCTCAAAATTTGCTGACCACACACGTATAGGTCCAGATGACTGGTCACACCTAATCGCCACGCGCTGCCCACGAGCCCTGGGCTAACACACGATGGGCTATCCCATACTCCGCTTTTCTCTGCCAAGTCTTTCTTCAAGAATTTGCAGACCCCTTTATCTTTACTTCTTCCTTTATCGTCCTCAAGCATGCTTCAAGGCCGTGCAGTTTGCGGCCTACTCCAGCCCTGTGTAGCTTTGTTCGCCAACACGTCCGTTCTCCTGCAAGAAATCTCCCACAGGCGGACACAGCCATCCCTTGGGGAACACGTGGGGATGCCACCTCCTCCGTGTGACAGGGATGAAGTGTTGTAGGATGCCTTCCGGAGACTGTCCAGGTAGAAGCGTTCAGCCTCTAAGAAAGCGTGGTCCTGAGAAGAGAGGAAGGATGGATGGCATGGATACCAGAGTGCCACAGAAACGGGGTCACAGCACAGGGACCCTCTCCTGAGCGAGGGAAGCATCCCAAACCCTCCTTCGTGCAGTGAGCACCCCCTGGGGTGTACGGTCTGCCCTCCCCCAGAGCCCATGACCTCACCCTCTGAACAGAGGAAGCCTCAAAGACCATGCCCATCTGGGGAGGAAGCCAGCAGGGAAGGAGGGAGCTGTCAGGAAAAGCTGGGGGCATCACAAAGCCAGAGCCCAGCAGAGCTGGCTTCTCCCACCCAGGGATGGGATGAGCACAGCTGCCACCCCAACGAGCCGAGGACGATATCCATCTCAGCTTGGACATTAAGCTGTGACGATCCACCCGTTCTTGCTTCTGCTATCACTCCTCTAGGTGCCCGCGGCTTCTGCAAGCCCTCCCAGCCCAGCCCGGTTCTGGGGCTCAGGAATGATCTTAGGAGACACCTCACGCTGTGGCTATTGGGCCCCAAACAGGCTTCAGCCTGGCCTGCTCCCACGCAGCTGATTTGAAGCCCCTTCCAGCCCTGGGTCTCCCCACCGCCTCACCTGCTGGGCGTCGTGCTTCAGCTGCAGCAGCGTGGCGCAGAGCTCGGCGCGGCCGGCCGCGGCCAGGTTATCCGTGCTAGCCCCTGGGCTGTGCCGAGGGAGCGCCGTGACGGGAGGCAGATGGAGCCGAGCGTGTGATGCCGTCACCCTTAGAGGAGCTGCAGACGGAGACAACAGAGCACCCCTTTATTTGCTGCCTGCACGCCCCTGCAGCAGGGGCCTCCCAACCTCCCAGGGCAAATGGGCTTTAACCCACCTACCTCTCCCTTCCTGCCCCCTCTACTCACTCCCAGCGCTGCCCTGGCTCAGAGAGCTCTGCTAAGCTCCTTCCGAGGACGAGGAGGCCAACACCAACTCACAGCTGAGGTTTATATACGGCGGAGCTACAAGCGCCCCCCAGGAATATCCCAAGCCTCCCGAGAGGTGGAAGACAAGAGCAGCTGCCCCCCAGCATGTCCCTTCCCATCACAGCATGCAGGAAGCCTTACACACGGTGCTGGAGAGGGAGAGGCCTTCCGTAAGGGCACCGAGGCCCTGGTCTGCGGTCAGCAGCCTCACGGGGTTGCTGGGCAGCTGCTCACGCAGCTCTTCGAGCTGTCTCCTCTGGTGAGCCATGCTCAGCCGCTCCTGCCTCATCCCCAGGAGAAGAGAGAGAGAGAGAGAGAGAGAAGCTGTTGGCAAAGGTTCAGGTCCTTGGCGTGGTGGCCGCAGGCCGAGAAGGGGAGGCGAGGGGGTATCTGCCTGGTGCAGACGCTGCTCCTGCTGCTTCAGCTGCTCCAAGTGTTGCTGCATGACCTGCAGCCTGCTCTGGCTCTCGGACTCCATCCTGGATGCCTCCCGCAGGGCCTGCTCCCCTTCCTCATACTTCTGGGAGAAGAGCTGCAAGGCAGAGGAGCTGGGGAGGCTGGGGACAGGGACCCTCGCTGCCCTGGGGCAGGCCTCCTGCATCTCCTCGCCCAACAGGATTAGGATTCACGACTCTGGGAGGGGTGTGAAACCCGCCGGCCTGCGTACAGCTGTGAATTGCAGCGCAGACGCTTCGCTTACCTTCTTCATGCTTTCCATCTCCTCCTCCCGCTGCCAGATGCTCCGTTCAGCCCTGTTCACCTTCTCCCTCTCCAGCCTCAGCTCCTGCGAGGCCTTGTCCAGCAGCTCCCTGTCCCTCGCCAGCTGCTCCTCCTTGGCTTTCAGCTCACGGCCTCGGATCTTCAGCTCTGCCTGCTCCTAGGATGGGCAGGGGGGGAAACCGAGGCGTTACCCTGCCCTGTCCTGGTCACTAGCTCGTGTCTTCCCAAGTGACGGGAGAGACCTGCCCCCGCTGAGCTCTTCCGGCACAGAGAGACAGATGCCATTCAGAGGCTCCAGGCTGGGGACCTGCAGTGGGCAAGACACACGGCCCACGCCCAGACAGGAGGGCTGGCCCGGGCAGAGGACACAGCGTGGGCTCACCTGCTCCAGCAGCCGCGTCTGCTGGCTCTGCCTGGCCTCCATCTCAGCGATCACCTCCTGCAGTCGGCTCCCCTCCTCCTCCATGTCCTTCTGCTGCTGCAACAGCCTGTCCTGGAGCACTGGGGAGAGGCAGCAGCAGGGCCACGAGCAGCGTGAGGTGGGAAGCCCCTCTCCGTCCACACCATATTCATGGAAAAACAGTGTGCTCGTCACCTTCTGTACACCCCCATCTCTGTTTTGTAAAGGGGAGGCCCTGAGATGTCCAAGGACCAAGGCAGGCAATGCTCTGCAGCCTCAGCTCCCAGCCTCCGGCTGACTCGGAGCAACTTCTCCCTGTTTTCTGGCTGTGCCCACCCCCAGCGGGGACCCCACAGCCGTTTCGGCGCAGAGGACTGGCAGACGTACCCTTGAGCTGCCTGTCCCGCTGCCGTGCCTCCATGGTCAGCTCCTGGGAGGCGGTGTGGTGCGTGGCCTCCGCCTTCTGCAAGAGCTTGTGCAGGTCGCTGCAGAACTTCTCCATCTGCTCAGTGACGCGGTTCAGAGACCTGCGGAGAGGAGCAAGGTCACACCCGTGGCACACGCGCCATCTCACTGCCACGCAGCGGTGGGCCGAAACCTGGGCAGCCCTGTCCCAGACCTCTCTAGGTCCTGGCAGAGAGTAGGAAGAAGTAGCTGCTGCTTAGGGAGCGCTGACGGATATTCAACAGCTCAGCATCCCTGGAGGCAGCGGGCAGGAGAGGGGATGGCCCACACTGCCACGGTCCGGGGCTGGTTCCCCGTAGGACCAGGGGAGGCCGCGGCCAGGCTTCAACGCAGGGGGATGACTCTGGCTGTCAGTACCTGGTGTGCGAAGTGGCGCTGGTCACCGCATCAATCTCCTGGTCTTTCAGCCGCTTCAGCCGCTGCAGCTGCTCTTCGTGGTCTCTGCGCATCTCCTGGACGGACACCCTGAGGACACGGGGAAGGAGCCCGCTGTGACAAACCAGCGCTCCCTGTGACGGCACCATGGAAAAGGCTTGGCTGGGGGGCTGAGAACCAGCTCCCAGGAGCTGAGCTGGCACGGTGATCCGTCACGGGCTATCCCGCTGATGCACCCACATCTGGGATGGGCCACATTTGGGGGTAATGGGCTTCTCTACCAAAAACTGATTTCTCGTTGACCCAAACTGTGGGCACATCAGTCACTCACTGGCCTGGATGAGAGGGATCTGGGGGAGATAAAACACTGGGTTCCGCATCTGTCGAAATACAACGCGTTCACTCCACAATGATGTCTCCAGCCCTATCTCCCTGTGTCCATCCACAAAGCAAATCCCCATTCCAAAAGCCACCGAGCTGCCCACAGCCCTGTGCTCCTGGAGTCTCACTTCTCATTTCACCCTGCCCCAACCCGCTGCCCGTTTCCTTTGCCGAGCCCAGGGGTACTGTCCCCACGTGTGTGCCGCCCACGCCGCTCTCACCTGTGCAGCTCTTGCAGCCGCTCCAGCTCCAGCCTGCTCTGCTGCTCCAGCGTGGCCACGTGCTGCTGCTGCCGTGCCACCAGCTCTGCCCGTGCCCGCTCCGCGTCCTGGCTCTGCGACAGGAGCTGAGCCGCCAGCTGCTCCTTCTCCTGCCGCAGCCTCTGCTCCCGCTGCCTGTAGGTCTCCTCCATCACCTTCATCCGGCTCCTGCCCAGAGAGGTCACGGCAGGGAAGAAGAGCTGCTTTCATGGCAATACCCGGCACTCTCCACCCCAAGAGCATGCGGGGATTTAGGAGCAGATCGGCGCTGATGTGTGCACGGGGAAACTGAGGCACAGGGTGCTGCGCTCTCTGCAGTCTGAGCCCTGAACCCTCCTGCTCTGCCCAGTGCAGTGCCCTGGCTGGGCATGTGCTGGCAATGGCACAGGCCCCTCCTCCTCGTCAGCCAGGGGGCAGTGTTGGTGAGAGCGGACCCCCACCCTGGCTCACCCATGGGGCTGCTCCCTGCCCCCACCTGCTCCACATCCATGTGGCTCAGCGCCTGCCTGCCCCAGAGGTGGATCTGGGAAGCGCCACAGCATCCCGAGCCCAGGGGGAATGGACAGGGCTGCGGGCAGGGAGGGGAGCGTGGGCAAGAGCCCCCTACCTGTGTGTACTCTCGAGGAGATCCAGTTCCTCCTGGCGCCGCTGCTGGAGACTCTCCAGCAACAGTTTGTGCTGCGTCCGCTCCAGCTCCAGCATTCGGACCTGCCGGGCACCCAGGGAGAGGGTCCGTGTGCTGCTCCAGGAACAGAGCTCCCACAGCAGCACTGGGTGGCTGCCAGCGCCTCTGGACAGGAAGGTTTCTCCTCTCTCCCCTGTCACACCGGTGCTATTTGGAGCAGACACAGCCCCTTCTCCTCCCCCTGGGCCACCCGTGGTCCCCCATCCCGCAGGCGATGGGGCTCACCTGGCTCTCCAGCTCTGCCACTCGGGCCTGGGTGCTGAGCAGCGCTGCCTGACAGGCTGACGTGTCCTCGCACAGCTGGGCTGCGGGAGCCCCCGGCCTCCTGTCACGCAGCAAGCCCGGGGCTAGGGACTCTGCCTGCAGGGACGGAGAGAGATCAAGGCCGTTCAGGATCACTGGCTTCGTGGTGTGGCCATCAGCCCCCAAAGGGAGGCACACGCCTTACCTGCAGCTGTGCTAGCCTGGGAACAGCGATCCATCCCCAGCCTACTCTGACCGCTCCTCTACCTTTCTCCAGCCCAACCCCATTGCTGGTCTGGGTCCCTCTCCCCAGATGACACTCAGCCCCGACCCCAGACACAAGCATCCTGGGGTCTTCCTCGCTGGGGACAGGTTCAGGGAAAGGCAGGGGAGGGCTTGCCATCACCACCCTGAGCCCGCGTCTCCTGGGGACACGGGCACAGCAGACCTACCTGAGCGAGCGGGGCAGGGCCCTGCGTCTCCTGCTCCCCCGCGAACAAGGCTGTGGGGACTGAAAAGGGAACAAGGCAAGGATTCAGATATGGCAATGGGGTCAGGCTTGTCCGTACCCTCCCCTCCGCCCCAGCCCATGCAGGATGGAGAGATTCTGCTCTGCACACTAAGGCTGGGGACAAAGCATGGCCTCCTCCTCCATCCCATCCTCTAGGGAGATGGCTGGGTCCCCACAGCCACCCTGGATGGCCTCTGGCCTGGCACACAGCCGCAGCCTGAGGCGGGAAGGGGTCTGCCAGCACAGAGCACTGGTGGGACGAGCACGGGGGCAGACAGAAGGGACGGCAAGACGTTACGCCCACCCATTGCTCAGAAAGAGCAAGTCTTGCAGCCCGCTGGACCCCAAAGGCAGCACTGCTGAGTTCAGCACCCCCAGCACAACGTTCCCACCGCGCCACGGAACGGGGGTGGCAGGATCCCGCAGCTTGGCAGCCTGCTCTGACGCTGGCCGGCCAAAGCCCCGGCAGCATTCACACAGCCAAGAGCCATGCTGCGCCTCCTGCCTTTTTGGAGTTTTTGCAGGGTAGGGGGGACTCTCTGCTAACTGCCGCCCCAATTGTACCACCAGGCAGAACGCACCCAGGGCGCTGGCGTCTCTGGAGGGATCCCCCTTCGCAGCCTCCGGCGGGCCAGCAGAAGCTCTTGTCGTGGTGCTGAGCCAGGGGCCCGACTCCCTGCGTGGGCACAGACGCGAGTGATGCACAGCTCAGGGAGAGGGGCACGGATGTTATCCCATCTGGCATTTCTTTAACTTACAGCTTGGCTGTTTCACCGTCATCCAACAGGCAAGAGCCTGAGGATCCTTCCGAGCCGCCTTCCCTCCCAGCGGTCCCAGACCAAAGGCATCGCTCCGGCTACCAGCTCTCCCCGTCCCTACATCTCACCCACGCGGCTGCAGGGCACCTCTCCAGCGGAGGATGCTGAAAGGGCGAGGGAGGCCTTACCTGGAGCTGCCTGCGCTCGCTGCCTTGTCCTGCGGGGCTGCTGCTGGCTGCCGTGCTCCTGTGGAGCTGGCTGGCTGGCTGCGAGCAAAAAAACATCCCACGGGGGAGAGCTGAGGAGCTGATTGATGAAAGACAAGGGCCTTTCCCCAACACCAGGGCCTTTCCCCCAACATCAGGTCCTGCCTCGCAGCTGAAAGCCTCAGTCCTGCTCAGCTGTGGCAGTATTCAGCCCTCTGGCTGCAGAGGGAGCAGGCACCTCCATGCCTGGTGGTGCTCCCTGCTGCATCTACCTCCTTCCCGTGGGCAGCAGCAGCCCCGGCTAACACACCCCTGCCCACGGTACACGGCCCTTTGTCTGCAATTCCCTTCTGAGTCCCCTCCACATGGCACAAGTCTCAACCCGGCTCTCTGCAAACTCAGCTGGAGAAGGTGGTTTGCCTGGAACTAGGGGGAAGGAAGGGGAACGAAGGCAGGAACGAGGAGCGCAGAGGGAGCGTGTGGGGGTGTGCTGAGGCAGGACAGCTCTGTGAGACCCGGGGCAACCTTGGCCACAACTGGAAGGAGAGCCCAGAGGCGGGATGGGATCGTGGGCTGCATCAGTGGCAGAAAGCCCTGCGTTACTACCCCAACCTGAGACAAGAGAGTGCTTCAAACGGACTTCTTACATCTGAGCCAAGGGTTTCTGAGAGGTCCTGCTGGAGCAGCTACGCGTGGAGCAGAGGGAAGCACTGTGGCTATCAACCGCGCCTTTACCTGACGGCAGAGCGGAGATCCAGCCCTTCGCCTGGGACCTCCGAGGGCTTGGCATTTCTCTCCTGGGCCTTCGCCTGGGCTTGGGCTTTCTTGCGAGCCAAGGCAGCGGTCCACCAGTCCTCCTCCTCCCGTGGGTCGGGTTTAGGCGCTGCCTCCTTGGCGGCCGGTTGCTGGCTGGCAGGGCTGGGCCGCCTGGCCTTCGCTGGAGATGACAGCTCCAGTTCCATAAAATCATCTTCCAAGCCCAGCCAGTCGCTTCCAGCCCTGCCGCTCTGCACAGAGCTCCGGCTGGCCGGAGGAGGAGGTTTGCACTGGGGCTCCGGCTTTGGCTCGCTGCTGTTCTCGGCCGAGAACCCGCTGCAAGGAGAAGCGGTCGCCTACCTGCCTGCCCGCGGCCCAGGGACCCAGCCTGCTCCTCCACAGGGGCAGCGTGGCTGGAGCTACGGGCACACGCAGAGATCCCTACCTCGCAGGCTGCCTTCTCGTCAGCCGGGCCCTGGGCAGGGAGGCCACCGTGGGCTGGTACGCTCCGAAGACAAAATCCTCCTCGTGCCAACCCTCTTCCTTCTCTGTTCAGACAAGAAGCCTTGAGTCAGCACCCAGAGGGGCAGCCAACGGCTAAGACACCAGCCCTCCTCCTCCCCCCTCTGCAGTTCCCACTGGGATCACTGTGTCTGGGAAAACACCGCTGGAAACATCTTCCTCGGAAACCCGGGAGCAACGTGCCCCCTCGGCGTGGCTGGGAAGTGGGACTCCGTTGGGAATCAGTCCGTGTCGGAACGCAACTGAGTTACAGCCACGGTGCAAACGCTCCCAGGCTGCCTGAGGGCACCCTATGACCCTTTGGCATTAGCCACCTTCCCCTGCGGACCGAGAGCCCGACAGCAGCCCTGCTCGCCACTGCAGAACGCGTGCTCTCCCTGCGCGGGCATTAGGAACCAGCCTCGCTCTCCCAAGCCAGTGCTGGCACCTCTGCACATTTTCCCGGCGTCCCCGGCTGCGCTCACCTGGCTGCTTTTGGGACTTCTCACCCAGTCTGAATTCCCTGCGCTCTCCCGTGCCTGCCTGTTCCAGGAGTTTAGCAACGGAGCTTCGTCCCAGCAACTCGGCTGCCCGGACCTCCTCTCTGTTGGGGGGACAGCGGCAGATGGGTTTCTCCGGGAGCCAGGGCTCTTCCTCACCACACAGCCTCGCCAGGCTGCTCGGGCTCTTCTCCCCACAACGAGGCTGCTCTTGCCCCTTGCTGGGACCCACAGGCGCAAGCTCCAGCACCCCCCACCCAGCACGGTGGCACCATCTCAACGCACAAGCCATCCCCTGCTTTACTCCCACTGCCTTTTCACTGCCCTTACTCTTCTGCCTTCTTGCCCTGCTTCTCCTCTCGTTTTGAGCCACTTCCAAATCCCATTGCATCCAACAGGTCACCACCGTCATCTTCAAACGTGACCCTCTTCTTGACCGGGGCCACGGTGCGCAGGGGCGTCTGGGCTGGCTCTGTGGATGAGAGCACAGAGCGTAGGAGGCTCCATCAGGACTTTTAATCTCCTGTTGTTTGAAAGACTATTAAAAAAGCAGCCCCGCTTGCTCTTCTCTCTCAGGACCATTTACAAGGTCAGTTTTAAACACCTCTTTCCGGTGACCAAAACCCACGGCAAGTGACAAAGTGGCGAGGCACTACTGCCTGATGGCACATTACTGGGTGTCACCAGCACCGGGGTTTCCAGCTCTGGCTAACGTCAGGAGCTTTTCAGAGCTTTGCAAGCTTCCGATCAGAGCGTTCCTGCCCTCCTTCCCCCGAGAGTCCCTGCTCCAGCAACGTGCCTTGGTCCCTGCTCCAACCCATCAGCTGCTCCGTGTGTCCATCCCTCCAGCAGAGTGGATTTACTGGGGTGAAAGGGGATTTTAGGGAACCATCAGACCATTAGCATCCCTGCTGCAGGAAGAAGAGGGATGAGCGCCTGCAAAACAGCCACCGTGCAGCCGGATCCAACCCACAGGCGCCCCAACTGGGCTCTGACGTGGACCGGCGACGCTCCCAGTCACCCAAAGCCCCATCTCCATTCGGCAACGTGTCAAACAGGCTGGAGGAGATCAAAGGTCAGGTCGGAGCCTCCGTTCCCCGAAAAGAAAAGGTCAGCTCTGTAACCTGCGGCACACTGGCAATTTCAAGTTGCTCTAGGAACGAGCGTACGGGGAGTGGGGATGGGACCTTCCACTTAACGTCTGGACATCGCACCAACTAACCCCGGCTGCTGATCCGTGTGATACGAAGAGGATGCAGCGAGCAACCCCGCTTACCTTTCTCTTGGCTCCATGCTGGCTTTTTCTCAGTGCCCGTTGGAACTGGCTTCTCGGGAGCATCCTGCTCCCTCTCAGGTAAAAGCCCTGCCAGAGGATCATCGGAATCTGGGAATTGCCCCGCGGGGGCAGGAAAGGAGAAGAGAAACAAACCCAACGTTACTCCGAAGAACAGCTCTGTGCTAAGCCAAGCACGGCTCCCCACCGTGGGCACGCGGGGACAGGAGACCCTCCTCTGCCCAAAGCCACGGATGCAGGTTCTGCAGGGATCTGGGAGACCTTTGAGTCTCCCTGAACTTCAAACACTCGAGAGTTACATTTCTGTCCGGTTTTCCCACACTGCCTTTCTCCTGGAAGAAAACGACTCGAAATTTGGGTGCTTTAAGGCGCCCAAACGCCATTTAGGCCGAGGGAAGGGGGAGCTGAAAGCCCACCCAAATCGCCCAAAGCCCACTGGTGATTTTAACAGACGCGGATCTTGGCTAAAGCGCAGGCTTTGGCTACCATCTCTCAGCTCTGTCAGGAATCCAGCCGCCCTGTCTGGGAGTTGGACAGAACCCCCCCACCGACAGGAGGCTCTCCCAGTGCTACAGACAGTCACTACAAACCAAAGCAGAGGTGAGAAAGCAAATGCCCTCGGGAGTCACCTCCCAGCCCCGTCCTGGGGACAGCTGCAAACACAGAGCTGTAGGGTTTTTTTGCCCTTTGGGCACCTGTAAGGGATTAGATTGGCAGCGGCATCGTAGGGGTGAAGGACTCTCGACCTCATTTCCCAGCTAAGCCTGCCGTTAGCAGACGAGGCGAGCCGTGAGCAAAGCGCAAGGCCAGAGCCCTCAGCTGCCCCCAAGCATCTCTGTGCCGATGTGAAGCGAGACCCTACCTTCCAAGTTCAGTTTCTTGGACTGCCGGGAAGCAGGAGGGGAGGAGAGTGGCTGCTTCTCCACCGCAGGTACAGACGCCCCTAGAAAGAGAGGCCACGGCTCTCAGAGACAAGGCGCTGCAGAGATGCCCCTCTGCCACCCCAGCTAAGGCCACTTTGCTGCTGGCAGCCCCCTGAAAGCACATATTGCAACACACGGTCACCCCCCACAGCCCTACGGGGTGGGAGTCTCTCTGGACGTGTTTCCTTAGAAGCAGAGGAGGAGAAGAGGGGCTGGGGAAGAGCAGGGGCAGTTTGGGGACTGGCATGTCTCAAACGCAAGCGCTCCGGCTCTCCTCCCACGCAGAGCAGGCACCGGCACCAGGGAACGGCCAAACGGTGTTTGGTGGGAGGGGGCAGCGTGGCCGGTGTTGCTGGTGACGTTAGTGATGTTACCACACCTCGACAAGAGGCTGGGCCAGGGATCTCCCAAGGGAGAACACGTGGCCACAATAACACTCTGTGTCTGGGACAGTCCCAAAAAGGACTAGGAAAAGGATTTTAGGGAACAAATCCACTTTTTGTTCCCTACCCCAGAAGAAAAGAGCCCCTGCTCACGTGGAACCTACGAAAAGAAGAGCAGAATCTCCTTTTCACCTTTCTCAGGAGCTAGCAGCTTTCCTGTGTTTCTTACTGCTCCTCCCGAGGAGTCACATCTCCCGGGACCTTTCACAGTTGTCTTCCCCGGCCCAGAACTGGATTTTGAGGTTCCCAGGAGATCAGCTTCCACGCCATCCGTGTCCTGGAAGGCCACAGGACGAGAAGAGGAGCAGGGTGAGCGCTGCCAGTGCCTCAGCACTGCTTCTCCCTTCGGAGGCTGGTGCTGGAGGCCTTGGCTGCAGCGCACGCGGGGCGGAGATGAGGGGCATTTATGTGCTTACCTTCAGAGCCTGCAGCAGAGCTCGTGGGTCTACGTCGCAGGCGCTGGACCCCTGCGTGCCAAGGAGGGCAGAGGTCAGAGACAAGCAGACTTTGGAAACGCCTCACCCCTTGCTTCCACGCTCCAGCCCTTAGTTTTCCTAATTTTTTGGAATGGATGAATACACGCCCAACTCTTTCTGGTGGCCTCCTCACCGGAACCTCCCTGTACCTTTGCCGAGACCCTGCTGCCTCTGGGAGAAGCATCAGGAACACCCAAGGCCATTGCTGTGGGTGAGGGTCCCTCCTACCCAAAGCACACCCAGGAGGGCTGGGCTGCGGCGCCACGTGCCCCCCTGGCTTTGCTCCGTCTCATCCAGGTCGCGTGGAGGCTCTTCTCCCACCAGCCACCCACTCCCCCGTCCCACCTTCCCCACAGCAGTGCCAGAGAGGGGTTAAGCTCTTCAGCCAGACACGGCTCCTCCCTGACAGCCCGCTGCTGACTTGGATGGGGTCACCCCAGGGGCAAGCCTGGCCTGGCGCAGTCCCAGCCCTCAGGACACCCAGGCTCCCTCCCAACAGCCGGGCTCACCTCGGCACGTGTGACGTCCTCTGCCGGGAGTCTGCTGAAGGAATCATCCTCAGGAAAGGACCTGTGACACAAGGCCGGGGGTTAGCAGCACCACACGTCAGCTCGGCAAGGGTGCTCTGGGGACAGCCAGGCCGGGAGGCGGGAGGCGGAGGGGGACTACAAGGGCACCCCGCGGCACCACGTCGGGCAACAGAACACGAGGCCGAAACAGCACTGGGAGAAACAGACGGGACTGCTGGGATTGCTGCAGTTAAGCAAGCAACTGTTACACGGCAGATTTACAGAAGATGTCCAGGGGTCCGGGCACCCAACTCCTGCTGCAGAAAGCTCCAGGCTCTGGGCTCCCAGTCCCCAAAGGCATCGCATGGAACTCGCCTTCCCAGGCAATCGCCACTGGGGCAGCGAGTGAGGTGGAGAAGCCGAGGACGGGGCAGGTCAGAAGGGCCTGGGGAGCACCGAGAGAGATCTCCAGGCTGTGTCTGAAAGGCACTCACTTCTTGCTGGCCTGCGAGCTGGTGCCCCAGGCTCTCCCACGGCTGCCCCCGGCCAGCTGGGAAGCTCCGGCAGATTTCACAGGGGTTTCATCTGGAAACAAGACAGGGAGAAATTAGGAGGATGGACACGGGCATATTCCCGGCCTAAGCAGTCCAAAGGGCGATTTGCTGTCTCTCCGGGAGCTGCAAAGGCTTTTAATCAGAGATGAACTTCGCCTCCCCAGGCTGATGTCCAACCTCTTCGATGGCCTCTGACTCTGGGAAACCCAGCTCTGCTCCCTCCTTCACCCCCCTCACACCTGAAGCCCCTCGGACAGGGTGCACCAGCACCCACTGCCCCCAGGAGAGTAAGAGTGCAAGGATGCTGCCCTTTCACATGCAAAGAAGGTTCATTTTACCATCGCTTCCCAGGAGGTCATGAAGCAGATCATCCACAGAGCCTGAAAGGAGACAAATTAAAGGTGCTGAGGCAGACGAGCTCCCCGAGTAGAAAAGCTCCCCATTTCAGTACAGCTTGCTCTGTTGAAATCCCCCAAGAATACAGGTTTGGGCTCACGCATCGCCAGCGGAAGGCTTCCCTTGCCAGCCTGGAAAGAGCTGCCAGGACTCGATGCAGTATTTGGTGGATCAAAGATGTGCCTTCGCTTACTCAGAAATGGGGTATCTTTATCAAGTGAGCCAGCTGCTTTCTACGCAGTTAGTCACTGGCCACAAGCAGAACTCACCCGCCAGCTCTCGCCCCGCGCTATCTCAGAGCCCCTGGGCAACCCCAGAAAGCATTGGTTCGGTGTCAGGGCTGGGGGGGGCCTCTAAACAAGCAGTTAGGGAGCGGGCGAGGGGAGTAACGCAATTAAACGCACACATCCTCTGCTGCATTTGGGAAAGCCACAAGGAAGGAAGAGAGGGCCCCAGTAAGGAAATCCACTTGATGTGAGAGGCAGGTGAGTGACTCTGGCTCAGGAATCACACGATGCATCCAACTGCACCTTTCAGACCATGAAACATTTCAGTAGCCAGGACGGCCACCTGATCCCAGCGTCCCCCCTTCTGTGTTCCACACGATCCCAGCGGACCAAAGCACCTAGAGACAGCGAGAGGAAAGCACACGAGCGTACGTACCTTTTAAACTCTTCTTGGCTTTTGTAGCCTACGGAGAAAGACAAAGTCCCTCGTTAGAAAACGAAGCGACTCTGACCTGCCCTTTCTCAAAATGCTAAAGCCGGCGGCAGGGCTCTCCAGAGAATCCCTGCACCAACAGCAAACCCCCCTCCCGCCCACAGCGTCTGGGAAACGGCATGTGGAGCACAGGGGCACCACAGAGGCACTGACAGCTTCTGAGACAGCAGTGAGCACAGCCCCCCCCGGCTGCCTGCCCCCAGCAGAGCCTCCAGCCCTCGGCATCACTCCTGCCTCCAAAGAGGGCTGCCAGAGCATCCCAGTTGCATTTCCCAGGCCTGGCCGCACCGGGCCGCACTCACCATGGCAGGATCCCAGCCTTCCTCTGCTCCAGCAAGTCAACTGACAGCTTCACCCGACCTCCAGCTTCACGCCGCGGGGGATCTGACCCTGCCGATCACACCCACACCAACCTCCTGCCTGTGGGGAGAGGAGGATTTCCCCGGTGGCTCTTAACCCAACTCCCCTCTCCTGCTCGGGGCCCCCCTGCAGCCTGCGAGGATGCTCCCACCTCTCCAGGCCACTCGAAACCGGACTCAGAGCCTGAGAAACATTCCCCCCCCACCCCCCAAAACAGGCTGCACCTTCTGCAGCAGCGTCCGCGGGGAACGTCACACCGACACCCGGGGAATCGCTCTGCAAAACACCCCGGGAGGGGGCAAATCCCACCCGCCCTGCCCCACGGGTGCTGGCTCCAGCCCAGAGCCCAAGGGGGGGGCGCTCCTGCTCTGCCCAACGCCTGGGAAACACCCCGCGGGGCCCGCGCCCGGGCAGGAGGGAAGGAAACCGCGTCTCTTTGGGCACCGTGCGACTCCGGACCGAACGGCACCGGCTCTTGCCACAGGCTCCCAACGGAAACCAAACGGTGCTCGCACGCGCCCCGCTCGCGCCGCGCGGCCCCGCCCACAGCCTGCGCGCGGAGCCCGCCGGCCCCGGCTCCGCCCGGCGCGGCCCGGCCCTGCCCTCGGCGGGGCGATGGGGAATGTAGGCCGCGCCGGGGGCCGCGGCTCCGCTCCCGCCGGAGCTCGGGGCGGGCGTGCTGCCCCACGGCTGCAACACACACACACACCGCCCCCCCCGGGCCGGCAGCCGGGCAGGGAAGGCTGAACGCAGGTGGACACCCTGGGAGCGGGGCTTTTGCTCAGACACAAGGATGCCTTTGGCACAAAGAAGCAGCCCCACTGGGCTTTAAAGCCCTGCCTTGGAGTTTAACTGGGGAGCGGTAATCGCAGTCCTCCTTCGCGGACACCCAGGCACCGGGACAAGCAGCAGGTGCCAGCCAGCGGCCGGGCACCGCGGGATTACAGCTCCACACAGCACAGCCCTCCAGCCCTTCCCGGGCAGCAGGAGGAGAATGCAGGCCGGGTCCAGGGCCCCCCAGGAGAAGCCCTGAACACACAGAATCACAGACGGGTTTGGGTTGGAAGGGACCTTGAAGATCGTCCAGTCCCAACCCCCTGCCGTGGGCAGGGACACCCTCCACCAGACCAGCTTGCTCCAAGCCTCATCCAGCCTGGCCTTGGACACTTCCAGGGATGGGGCAGCCACAGCTTCTCTGGGCAACCTGTCCCAGGGCCTCCCCACCCTCTCCAGCAAGAATCTTTCCCTGCTGTCCAATCCCAGTCTCCCCACTTTCAGTTTAAACCCGTTACCCCTTGTCCTATGTCACTACAGGCCCTTATAAAAAGTCCCCCCCAGCTTCCTTGTAGCCCCCCCCAGGCACTGGAAGGGGCTCTAAGGTCTCCCCGGAGCCTTCCCTTCTCCAGGCTGAACACCCCCAACTCCCAGCCTGTCCCCACGGCAGAGGGGCTCCAGCCCTCGCAGCATCTCCGTGGCCTCCTCTGCACTCGCTCCAACAGCTCCGTGTCCTTCTGCTGCTGGGGGCCCCAGAGCTGGATGCGGAACGGCAGGGGGGTCCCGGAACAGCCGGGATGGGGGTGGGGGGGGGGGGCGGTACCGACCAGTCCGGAGTCGCGCTGCTCTTTCCATCTCGGCATTCTGGCGGTTCTCCCTCAGGATTTTTTTTCTTTCCTTGATTTCCTTTGCCCACAGCAGCTTATCACGCGGCAGGCTGACGTCGGTCTTTGGCTCTTCAGAGAGGGGTGAAAAAAAAATCACGTACGTGAAAAAACCCTGAACATTGCAATACCCAACCACAAAACCCCTGCAAAACATGAGAGTGCGTAAAGGAGACGCAAACCGCAAGATGTCAGAGACTCGATTCTACCACCTCTGCCCCTCCACGCTCCCCTTCCCCGCTCCTCCCCCAGCTCACCGCACCCCCAGACCCAGGGCTTTCCCAGCTGGCAGGCGGCTCCGGGCTCTGCAGCTGCTGCGCAGCCACACTCTGTTACCTGCTGCACGTCCACAGCTCTGGTTGCTGGGCTGCTTCCTCTGAAACTACTGGGCTTCCAAGGAAGCACTTCCTCACCCCACATCTTTTGGCAGGTCCTGGCCAGCCTCCCTCCTTCCAGAAACCTGCCACCCGCGTCCCTGAAGACACCTGCGCACCGCAGGCTTCTGCACGGGAAAGGGGCCAAGCTCATCGCAACCAAGAGCAACTCGTCAGCTCTTTGCAGGGCAGGTCTGGGGGCAAAGCTGGGACCCCGCCAACAGCTTCCCCGACCTCCCGCGGCAAAACGCCGGGCGGCGCCGCTTCTTCCGCGCGTACCTGGCGCGGGGTTAGCGTGCTGCCGGGACGTCTTCCACCAGCGGGGCTGCCCGCCTGCAGAGCGCAGCTGGGAGCGGAGAATGCCCGCTTTACACAGAGAGCGAGAAACGAGGCCGGGGAGCGCGGGAGCGCGGGCCTCGGCCGGAGCCACCCCTGCCTCCCCGAGCCGGCCCCGCCAGGCACGCTTGGGCAACCCAGGCGTTGGACAGCTTCCCCCTCCCTCCCTCCCTCCCTCCCCCCACACGGCTCCCACTGCCCACCCACGGGGGAACCGGGGGTCCCCGGGACCGTGTCTCGCCGGCCGCGCAGCGCCGCGCTCAGCAAGGGCTCCGCCATGGTGCGCGCCGCTCTCAGGAGAAGGACCCCGTTACCATGGCGACAGGGGCTGCGCCGCGCCGCCATCGCCCTGCAAGGCCCCCCGCTGCCGTAGCGACGGGGCTGTCTCGCACGGGGCCTGACTGGAAACGGCCCCACAGCTCCAGCGCGACCGGCTCTTCCCTCGCCCCGGCCTTCACAGATTTCACGCGGAACCCTCAGAGACTGCTTTGAAAGAAAAGGACGGGTTTATCGGAGAACTGGGATTACTGGGTTTTTCTCCTCCCCAGCTGCAGGGCACAGCAGCCTCTCGTGAAGACGGAGGCGGGCGAAGAATGGACTTCAACAACTCTGTGAGAGTTATAAAGCGAAGCCGTTTATTTGTTCCCCGGTACGTTAATAGAGAGCTCAAAATTTGCTGACCACACACGTATAGGTCCAGATGACTGGTCACACCTAATCGCCACGCGCTGCCCACGAGCCCTGGGCTAACACACGATGGGCTATCCCATACTCGGCTTTTCTCTGCCAAGTCTTTCTTCAAGAATTTGCAGACCCCTTTATCTTTACTTCTTCCTTTATCGTCCTCAAGCATGCTTCAAGGCCGTGCAGTTTGCGGCCTACTCCAGCCCTGTGTAGCTTTGTTCGCCAACACGTCCGTTCTCCTGCAAGAAATCTCCCACAGGCGGACACAGCCATCCCTTGGGGAACACGTGGGGATGCCACCTCCTCCGTGTGACAGGGATGAAGTGTTGTAGGATGCCTTCCGGAGACTGTCCAGGTAGAAGCGTTCAGCCTCTAAGAAAGCGTGGTCCTGAGAAGAGAGGAAGGATGGATGGCATGGATACCAGAGTGCCACAGAAACGGGGTCACAGCACAGGGACCCTCTCCTGAGCGAGGGAAGCATCCCAAACCCTCCTTCGTGCAGTGAGCACCCCCTGGGGTGTACGGTCTGCCCTCCCCCAGAGCCCATGACCTCACCCTCTGAACAGAGGAAGCCTCAAAGACCATGCCCATCTGGGGAGGAAGCCAGCAGGGAAGGAGGGAGCTGTCAGGAAAAGCTGGGGGCATCACAAAGCCAGAGCCCAGCAGAGCTGGCTTCTCCCACCCAGGGATGGGATGAGCACAGCTGCCACCCCAACGAGCCGAGGACGATATCCATCTCAGCCTGGACATTAAGCTGTGACGATCCACCCGTTCTTGCTTCTGCTATCACTCCTCTAGGTGCCCGCGGCTTCTGCAAGCCCTCCCAGCCCAGCCCGGTTCTGGGGCTCAGGAATGATCTTAGGAGACACCTCACGCTGTGGCTATTGGGCCCCAAACAGGCTTCAGCCTGGCCTGCTCCCACGCAGCTGATTTGAAGCCCCTTCCAGCCCTGGGTCTCCCCACCGCCTCACCTGCTGGGCGTCGTGCTTCAGCTGCAGCAGCGTGGCGCAGAGCTCGGCGCGGCCGGCCGCGGCCAGGTTATCCGTGCTAGCCCCTGGGCTGTGCCGAGGGAGCGCCGTGACGGGAGGCAGATGGAGCCGAGCGTGTGATGCCGTCACCCTTAGAGGAGCTGCAGACGGAGACAACGGAGCACCCCTTTATTTGCTGCCTGCACGCCCCTGCAGCAGGGGCCTCCCAACCTCCCAGGGCAAATGGGCTTTAACCCACCTACCTCTCCCTTCCTGCCCCCTCTACTCACTCCCAGCGCTGCCCTGGCTCAGAGAGCTCTGCTAAGCTCCTTCCGAGGACGAGGAGGCCAACACCAACTCACAGCTGAGGTTTATATACGGCGGAGCTACAAGCGCCCCCCAGGAATATCCCAAGCCTCCCGAGAGGTGGAAGACAAGAGCAGCTGCCCCCCAGCATGTCCCTTCCCATCACAGCATGCAGGAAGCCTTACACACGGTGCTGGAGAGGGAGAGGCCTTCCGTAAGGGCACCGAGGCCCTGGTCTGCGGTCAGCAGCCTCACGGGGTTGCTGGGCAGCTGCTCACGCAGCTCTTCGAGCTGTCTCCTCTGGTGAGCCATGCTCAGCCGCTCCTGCCTCATCCCCAGGAGAAAGAGAGAGAGAGAGAGAGAGAGAGAGAAGCTGTTGGCAAAGGTTCAGGTCCTTGGCGTGGTGGCCGCAGGCCGAGAAGGGGAGGCGAGGGGGTATCTGCCTGGTGCAGACGCTGCTCCTGCTGCTTCAGCTGCTCCAAGTGTTGCTGCATGACCTGCAGCCTGCTCTGGCTCTCGGACTCCATCCTGGATGCCTCCCGCAGGGCCTGCTCCCCTTCCTCATACTTCTGGGAGAAGAGCTGCAAGGCAGAGGAGCTGGGGAGGCTGGGGACAGGGACCCTCGCTGCCCTGGGGCAGGCCTCCTGCATCTCCTCGCCCAACAGGATTAGGATTCACGACTCTGGGAGGGGTGTGAAACCCGCCGGCCTGCGTACAGCTGTGAATTGCAGCGCAGACGCTTCGCTTACCTTCTTCATGCTTTCCATCTCCTCCTCCCGCTGCCAGATGCTCCGTTCAGCCCTGTTCACCTTCTCCCTCTCCAGCCTCAGCTCCTGCGAGGCCTTGTCCAGCAGCTCCCTGTCCCTCGCCAGCTGCTCCTCCTTGGCTTTCAGCTCACGGCCTCGGATCTTCAGCTCTGCCTGCTCCTAGGATGGGCAGGGGGGGAAACCGAGGCGTTACCCTGCCCTGTCCTGGTCACTAGCTCGTGTCTTCCCAAGTGACGGGAGAGACCTGCCCCCGCTGAGCTCTTCCGGCACAGAGAGACAGATGCCATTCAGAGGCTCCAGGCTGGGGACCTGCAGTGGGCAAGACACACGGCCCACGCCCAGACAGGAGGGCTGGCCCGGGCAGAGGACACAGCGTGGGCTCACCTGCTCCAGCAGCCGCGTCTGCTGGCTCTGCCTGGCCTCCATCTCAGCGATCACCTCCTGCAGTCGGCTCCCCTCCTCCTCCATGTCCTTCTGCTGCTGCAACAGCCTGTCCTGGAGCACTGGGGAGAGGCAGCAGCAGGGCCACGAGCAGCGTGAGGTGGGAAGCCCCTCTCCGTCCACACCATATTCATGGAAAAACAGTGTGCTCGTCACCTTCTGTACACCCCCATCTCTGTTTTGTAAAGGGGAGGCCCTGAGATGTCCAAGGACCAAGGCAGGCAATGCTCTGCAGCCTCAGCTCCCAGCCTCCGGCTGACTCGGAGCAACTTCTCCCTGTTTTCTGGCTGTGCCCACCCCCAGCGGGGACCCCACAGCCGTTTCGGCGCAGAGGACTGGCAGACGTACCCTTGAGCTGCCTGTCCCGCTGCCGTGCCTCCATGGTCAGCTCCTGGGAGGCGCTGTGGTGCGTGGCCTCCGCCTTCTGCAAGAGCTTGTGCAGGTCGCTGCAGAACTTCTCCATCTGCTCAGTGACGCGGTTCAGAGACCTGCGGAGAGGAGCAAGGTCACACCCGTGGCACACGCGCCATCTCACTGCCACGCAGCGGTGGGCCGAAACCTGGGCAGCCCTGTCCCAGACCTCTCTAGGTCCTGGCAGAGAGTAGGAAGAAGTAGCTGCTGCTTAGGGAGCGCTGACGGATATTCAACAGCTCAGCATCCCTGGAGGCAGCGGGCAGGAGAGGGGATGGCCCACACTGCCACGGTCCGGGGCTGGTTCCCCGTAGGACCAGGGGAGGCCGCGGCCAGGCTTCAACGCAGGGGGATGACTCTGGCTGTCAGTACCTGGTGTGCGAAGTGGCGCTGGTCACCGCATCAATCTCCTGGTCTTTCAGCCGCTTCAGCCGCTGCAGCTGCTCTTCGTGGTCTCTGCGCATCTCCTGGACGGACACCCTGAGGACACGGGGAAGGAGCCCGCTGTGACAAACCAGCGCTCCCTGTGACGGCACCATGGAAAAGGCTTGGCTGGGGGGCTGAGAACCAGCTCCCAGGAGCTGAGCTGGCACGGTGATCCGTCACGGGCTATCCCGCTGATGCACCCACATCTGGGATGGGCCACATTTGGGGGTAATGGGCTTCTCTACCAAAAACTGATTTCTCGTTGACCCAAACTGTGGGCACATCAGTGACTCACTGGCCTGGATGAGAGGGATCTGGGGGAGATAAAACACTGGGTTCCGCATCTGTCGAAATACAACGCGTTCACTCCACAATGATGTCTCCAGCCCTATCTCCCTGTGTCCATCCACAAAGCAAATCCCCATTCCAAAAGCCACCGAGCTGCCCACAGCCCTGTGCTCCTGGAGTCTCACTTCTCATTTCACCCTGCCCCAACCCGCTGCCCGTTTCCTTTGCCGAGCCCAGGGGTACTGTCCCCACGTGTGTGCCGCCCACGCCGCTCTCACCTGTGCAGCTCTTGCAGCCGCTCCAGCTCCAGCCTGCTCTGCTGCTCCAGCGTGGCCACGTGCTGCTGCTGCCGTGCCACCAGCTCTGCCCGTGCCCGCTCCGCGTCCTGGCTCTGCGACAGGAGCTGAGCCGCCAGCTGCTCCTTCTCCTGCCGCAGCCTCTGCTCCCGCTGCCTGTAGGTCTCCTCCATCACCTTCATCCGGCTCCTGCCCAGAGAGGTCACGGCAGGGAAGAAGAGCTGCTTTCATGGCAATACCCGGCACTCTCCACCCCAAGAGCATGCGGGGATTTAGGAGCAGATCGGCGCTGATGTGTGCACGGGGAAACTGAGGCACAGGGTGCTGCGCTCTCTGCAGTCTGAGCCCTGAACCCTCCTGCTCTGCCCAGTGCAGTGCCCTGGCTGGGCATGTGCTGGCAATGGCACAGGCCCCTCCTCCTCGTCAGCCAGGGGGCAGTGTTGGTGAGAGCGGACCCCCACCCTGGCTCACCCGTGGGGCTGCTCCCTGCCCCCACCTGCTCCACATCCATGTGGCTCAGCGCCTGCCTGCCCCAGAGGTGGATCTGGGAAGCGCCACAGCATCCCGAGCCCAGGGGGAATGGACAGGGCTGCGGGCAGGGAGGGGAGCGTGGGCAAGAGCCCCCTACCTGTGTGTACTCTCGAGGAGATCCAGTTCCTCCTGGCGCCGCTGCTGGAGACTCTCCAGCAACAGTTTGTGCTGCATCCGCTCCAGCTCCAGCATTCGGACCTGCCGGGCACCCAGGGAGAGGGTCCGTGTGCTGCTCCAGGAACAGAGCTCCCACAGCAGCACTGGGTGGCTGTCAGCGCCTCTGGACAGGAAGGTTTCTCCTCTCTCCCCTGTCACACCGGTGCTATTTGGAGCAGACACAGCCCCTTCTCCTCCCCCTGGGCCACCCGTGGTCCCCCATCCCGCAGGCGATGGGGCTCACCTGGCTCTCCAGCTCTGCCACTCGGGCCTGGGTGCTGAGCAGCGCTGCCTGACAGGCTGACGTGTCCTCACACAGCTGGGCTGCGGGAGCCCCCGGCCTCCTGTCACGCAGCAAGCCCGGGGCTAGGGATTCTGCCTACAGGGACGGAGAGAGATCAAGGCCGTTCAGGATCACTGGCTTCGTGGTGTGGCCATCAGCCCCCAAAGGGAGGCACACGCCTTACCTGCAGCTGTGCTAGCCTGGGAACAGCGATCCATCCCCAGCCTACTCTGACCGCTCCTCTACCTTTCTCCAGCCCAACCCCATTGCTGGTCTGGGTCCCTCTCCCCAGATGACACTCAGCCCCGACCCCAGACACAAGCATCCTGGGGTCTTCCTCGCTGGGGACAGGTTCAGGGAAAGGCAGGGAAGGGCTTGCCATCACCACCCTGAGCCCGCGTCTCCTGGGGACACGGGCACAGCAGACCTACCTGAGCGAGCGGGGCAGGGCCCTGCGTCTCCTGCTCCCCCGCGAACAAGGCTGTGGGGACTGAAAAGGGAACAAGGCAAGGATTCAGATATGGCAATGGGGTCAGGCTTGTCCGTACCCTCCCCTCCGCCCCAGCCCGTGCAGGATGGAGAGATTCTGCTCTGCACACTAAGGCTGGGGACAAAGCATGGCCTCCTCCTCCATCCCATCCTCTAGGGAGATGGCTGGGTCCCCACAGCCACCCTGGATGGCCTCTGGCCTGGCACACAGCCGCAGCCTGAGGCGGGAAGGGGTCTGCCAGCACACAGCACTGGTGGGACGAGCACGGGGGCAGACAGAAGGGACGGCAAGACGTTACGCCCACCCATTGCTCAGAAAGAGCAAGTCTTGCAGCCCGCTGGACCCCAAAGGCAGCACTGCTGAGTTCAGCACCCCCAGCACAACGTTCCCACCGCGCCACGGAACGGGGGTGGCAGGATCCCGCAGCTTGGCAGCCTGCTCTGACGCTGGCCGGCCAAAGCCCCGGCAGCATTCACACAGCCAAGAGCCATGCTGCGCCTCCTGCCTTTTTGGAGTTTTTGCAGGGTAGGGGGGACTCTCTGCTAACTGCCGCCCCAATTGTACCACCAGGCAGAACGCACCCAGGGCGCTGGCGTCTCTGGAGGGATCCCCCTTCGCAGCCTCCGGCGGGCCAGCAGAAGCTCTTGTCGTGGTGCTGAGCCAGGGGCCCGACTCCCTGCGTGGGCACAGACGCGAGTGATGCACAGCTCAGGGAGAGGGGCACGGATGTTATCCCATCTGGCATTTCTTTAACTTACAGCTTGGCTGTTTCACCGTCATCCAACAGGCAAGAGCCTGAGGATCCTTCCGAGCCGCCTTCCCTCCCAGCGGTCCCAGACCAAAGGCATCGCTCCGGCTACCAGCTCTCCCCGTCCCTACATCTCACCCACGCGGCTGCAGGGCACCTCTCCAGCGGAGGATGCTGAAAGGGCGAGGGAGGCCTTACCTGGAGCTGCCTGCGCTCGCTGCCTTGTCCTGCGGGGCTGCTGCTGGCTGCCGTGCTCCTGTGGAGCTGGCTGGCTGGCTGCGAGCAAAAAAACATCCCACGGGGGAGAGCTGAGGAGCTGATTGATGAAAGACAAGGGCCTTTCCCCAACACCAGGGCCTTTCCCCCAACATCAGGTCCTGCCTCGCAGCTCAAAGCCTCAGTCCTGCTCAGCTGTGGCAGTATTCAGCCCTCTGGCTGCAGAGGGAGCAGGCACCTCCATGCCTGGCGGTGCTCCCTGCTGCATCTACCTCCTTCCCGTGGGCAGCAGCAGCCCCGGCTAACACACCCCTGCCCACGGTACACGGCCCTTTGTCTGCAATTCCCTTCTGAGTCCCCTCCACATGGCACAAGTCTCAACCCGGCTCTCTGCAAACTCAGCTGGAGAAGGTGGTTTGCCTGGAACTAGGGGGAAGGAAGGGGAACGAAGGCAGGAACGAGGAGCGCAGAGGGAGCGTGTGGGGGTGTGCTGAGGCAGGACAGCTCTGTGAGACCCGGGGCAACCTTGGCCACAACTGGAAGGAGAGCCCAGAGGCGGGATGGGATCGTGGGCTGCATCAGTGGCAGAAAGCCCTGCGTTACTACCCCAACCTGAGACAAGAGAGTGCTTCAAACGGACTTCTTACATCTGAGCCAAGGGTTTCTGAGAGGTCCTGCTGGAGCAGCTACGCGTGGAGCAGAGGGAAGCACTGTGGCTATCAACCGCGCCTTTACCTGACGGCAGAGCGGAGATCCAGCCCTTCGCCTGGGACCTCCGAGGGCTTGGCATTTCTCTCCTGGGCCTTCGCCTGGGCTTGGGCTTTCTTGCGAGCCAAGGCAGCGGTCCACCAGTCCTCCTCCTCCCGTGGGTCGGGTTTAGGCGCTGCCTCCTTGGCGGCCGGTTGCTGGCTGGCAGGGCTGGGCCGCCTGGCCTTCGCTGGAGATGACAGCTCCAGTTCCATAAAATCATCTTCCAAGCCCAGCCAGTCGCTTCCAGCCCTGCCGCTCTGCACAGAGCTCCGGCTGGCCGGAGGAGGAGGTTTGCACTGGGGCTCCGGCTTTGGCTCGCTGCTGTTCTCGGCCGAGAACCCGCTGCAAGGAGAAGCGGTCGCCTACCTGCCTGCCCGCGGCCCAGGGACCCAGCCTGCTCCTCCACAGGGGCAGCGTGGCTGGAGCTACGGGCACACGCAGAGATCCCTACCTCGCAGGCTGCCTTCTCGTCAGCCGGGCCCTGGGCAGGGAGGCCACCGTGGGCTGGTACGCTCCGAAGACAAAATCCTCCTCGTGCCAACCCTCTTCCTTCTCTGTTCAGACAAGAAGCCTTGAGTCAGCACCCAGAGGGGCAGCCAACGGCTAAGACACCAGCCCTCCTCCTCCCCCCTCTGCAGTTCCCACTGGGATCACTGTGTCTGGGAAAACACCGCTGGAAACATCTTCCTCGGAAACCCGGGAGCAACGTGCCCCCTCGGCGTGGCTGGGAAGTGGGACTCCGTTGGGAATCAGTCCGTGTCGGAACGCAACTGAGTTACAGCCACGGTGCAAACGCTCCCAGGCTGCCTGAGGGCACCCTATGACCCTTTGGCATTAGCCACCTTCCCCTGCGGACCGAGAGCCCGACAGCAGCCCTGCTCGCCACTGCAGAACGCGTGCTCTCCCTGCGCGGGCATTAGGAACCAGCCTCGCTCTCCCAAGCCAGGGCTGGCACCTCTGCACATTTTCCCGGCGTCCCCGGCTGCGCTCACCTGGCTGCTTTTGGGACTTCTCACCCAGTCTGAATTCCCTGCGCTCTCCCGTGCCTGCCTGTTCCAGGAGTTTAGCAACGGAGCTTCGTCCCAGCAACTCGGCTGCCCGGACCTCCTCTCTGTTGGGGGGACAGCGGCAGATGGGTTTCTCCGGGAGCCAGGGCTCTTCCTCACCACACAGCCTCGCCAGGCTGCTCGGGCTCTTCTCCCCACAACGAGGCTGCTCTTGCCCCTTGCTGGGACCCACAGGCGCAAGCTCCAGCACCCCCCACCCAGCACGGTGGCACCATCTCAACGCACAAGCCATCCCCTGCTTTACTCCCACTGCCTTTTCACTGCCCTTACTCTTCTGCCTTCTTGCCCTGCTTTCTCCTCTCGTTTTGAGCCACTTCCAAATCCCATTGCATCCAACAGGTCACCACCGTCATCTTCAAACGTGACCCTCTTCTTGACCGGGGCCACGGTGCGCAGGGGCGTCTGGGCTGGCTCTGTGGATGAGAGCACAGAGCGTAGGAGGCTCCATCAGGACTTTTAATCTCCTGTTGTTTGAAAGACTATTAAAAAAGCAGCCCCGCTTGCTCTTCTCTCTCAGGACCATTTACAAGGTCAGTTTTAAACACCTCTTTCCGGTGACCAAAACCCACGGCAAGTGACAAAGTGGCGAGGCACTACTGCCTGATGGCACATTACTGGGTGTCACCAGCACCGGGGTTTCCAGCTCTGGCTAACGTCAGGAGCTTTTCAGAGCTTTGCAAGCTTCCGATCAGAGCGTTCCTGCCCTCCTTCCCCCGAGAGTCCCTGCTCCAGCAACGTGCCTTGGTCCCTGCTCCAACCCATCAGCTGCTCCGTGTGTCCATCCCTCCAGCAGAGTGGATTTACTGGGGTGAAAGGGGATTTTAGGGAACCATCAGACCATTAGCATCCCTGCTGCAGGAAGAAGAGGGATGAGTGCCTGCAAAACAGCCACCGTGCAGCCGGATCCAACCCACAGGCGCCCCAACTGGGCTCTGACGTGGACCGGCGACGCTCCCAGTCACCCAAAGCCCCATCTCCATTCGGCAACGTGTCAAACAGGCTGGAGGAGATCAAAGGTCAGGTCGGAGCCTCCGTTCCCCGAAAAGAAAAGGTCAGCTCTGTAACCTGCGGCACACTGGCAATTTCAAGTTGCTCTAGGAACGAGCGTACGGGGAGTGGGGATGGGACCTTCCACTTAACGTCTGGACATCGCACCAACTAACCCCGGCTGCTGATCCGTGTGATACGAAGAGGATGCAGCGAGCAACCCCGCTTACCTTTCTCTTGGCTCCATGCTGGCTTTTTCTCAGTGCCCGTTGGAACTGGCTTCTCGGGAGCATCCTGCTCCCTCTCAGGTAAAAGCCCTGCCAGAGGATCATCGGAATCTGGGAATTGCCCCGCGGGGGCAGGAAAGGAGAAGAGAAACAAACCCAACGTTACTCCGAAGAACAGCTCTGTGCTAAGCCAAGCACGGCTCCCCACCGTGGGCACGCGGGGACAGGAGACCCTCCTCTGCCCAAAGCCACGGATGCAGGTTCTGCAGGGATCTGGGAGACCTTTGAGTCTCCCTGAACTTCAAACACTCGAGAGTTACATTTCTGTCCGGTTTTCCCACACTGCCTTTCTCCTGGAAGAAAACGACTCGAAATTTGGGTGCTTTAAGGCGCCCAAACGCCATTTAGGCCGAGGGAAGGGGGAGCTGAAAGCCCACCCAAATCGCCCAAAGCCCACTGGTGATTTTAACAGACGCGGATCTTGGCTAAAGCGCAGGCTTTGGCTACCATCTCTCAGCTCTGTCAGGAATCCAGCCGCCCTGTCTGGGAGTTGGACAGAACCCCCCCACCGACAGGAGGCTCTCCCAGTGCTACAGACAGTCACTACAAACCAAAGCAGAGGTGAGAAAGCAAATGCCCTCGGGAGTCACCTCCCAGCCCCGTCCTGGGGACAGCTGCAAACACAGAGCTGTAGGGTTTTTTTGCCCTTTGGGCACCTGTAAGGGATTAGATTGGCAGCGGCATCGTAGGGGTGAAGGACTCTCGACCTCATTTCCCAGCTAAGCCTGCCGTTAGCAGACGAGGCGAGCTGTGAGCAAAGCGCAAGGCCAGAGCCCTCAGCTGCCCCCAAGCATCTCTGTGCCGATGTGAAGCGAGACCCTACCTTCCAAGTTCAGTTTCTTGTACTGCCGGGAAGCAGGAGGGGAGGAGAGTGGCTGCTTCTCCACCGCAGGTACAGACGCCCCTAGAAAGAGAGGCCACAGCTCTCAGAGACAAGGCGCTGCAGAGATGCCCCTCTGCCACCCCAGCTAAGGCCACTTTTCTGCTGGCAGCCCCCTGAAAGCACATATTGCAACACACGGTCACCCCCCACAGCCCTACGGGGTGGGAGTCTCTCTGGACGTGTTTCCTTAGAAGCAGAGGAGGAGAAGAGGGGCTGGGGAAGAGCAGGGGCAGTTTGGGGACTGGCATGTCTCAAACGCAAGCGCTCCGGCTCTCCTCCCACGCAGAGCAGGCACCGGCACCAGGGAACGGCCAAACGGTGTTTGGTGGGAGGGGGCAGCGTGGCCGGTGTTGCTGGTGACGTTAGTGATGTTACCACACCTCGACAAGAGGCTGGGCCAGGGATCTCCCAAGGGAGAACACGTGGCCACAATAACACTCTGTGTCTGGGACAGTCCCAAAAAGGACTAGGAAAAGGATTTTAGGGAACAAATCCGCTTTTTGTTCCCTACCCCAGAAGAAAAGAGCCCCTGCTCACGTGGAACCTACGAAAAGAAGAGCAGAATCTCCTTTTCACCTTTCTCAGGAGCTAGCAGCTTTCCTGTGTTTCTTACTGCTCCTCCCGAGGAGTCACATCTCCCAGGACCTTTCACAGTTGTCTTCCCCGGCCCAGAACTGGATTTTGAGGTTCCCAGGAGATCAGCTTCCACGCCATCCGTGTCCTGGAAGGCCACAGGACGAGAAGAGGAGCAGGGTGAGCGCTGCCAGTGCCTCAGCACTGCTTCTCCCTTCGGAGGCTGGTGCTGGAGGCCTTGGCTGCAGCGCACGCGGGGCGGAGATGAGGGGCATTTATGTGCTTACCTTCAGAGCCTGCAGCGGAGCTCGTGGGTCTACGTCGCAGGCGCTGGACCCCTGCGTGCCAAGGAGGGCAGAGGTCAGAGACAAGCAGACTTTGGAAACGCCTCACCCCTTGCTTCCACGCTCCAGCCCTTAGTTTTCCTAATTTTTTGGAATGGATGAATACACGCCCAACTCTTTCTGGTGGCCTCCTCACCGGAACCTCCCTGTACCTTTGCCGAGACCCTGCTGCCTCTGGGAGAAGCATCAGGAACACCCAAGGCCATTGCTGTGGGTGAGGGTCCCTCCTACCCAACGCACACCCAGGAGGGCTGGGCTGCGGCGCCACGTGCCCCCCTGGCTTTGCTCCGTCTCATCCAGGTCGCGTGGAGGCTCTTCTCCCACCAGCCACCCACTCCCCCGTCCCACCTTCCCCACAGCAGTGCCAGAGAGGGGTTAAGCTCTTCAGCCAGACACGGCTCCTCCCTGACAGCCCGCTGCTGACTTGGATGGGGTCACCCCAGGGGCAAGCCTGGCCTGGCGCAGTCCCAGCCCTCAGGACACCCAGGCTCCCTCCCAACAGCCGGGCTCACCTCGGCACGTGTGACGTCCTCTGCCGGGAGTCTGCTGAAGGAATCATCCTCAGGAAAGGACCTGTGACACAAGGCCGGGGGTTAGCAGCACCACACGTCAGCTCGGCAAGGGTGCTCTGGGGACAGCCAGGCCGGGAGGCGGGAGGCGGAGGGGGACTACAAGGGCACCCCGCGGCACCACGTCGGGCAACAGAACACGAGGCCGAAACAGCACTGGGAGAAACAGACGGGACTGCTGGGATTGCTGCAGTTAAGCAAGCAACTGTTACACGGCAGATTTACAGAAGATGTCCAGGGGTCCGGGCACCCAACTCCTGCTGCAGAAAGCTCCAGGCTCTGGGCTCCCAGTCCCCAAAGGCATCGCATGGAACTCACCTTCCCAGGCAATCGCCACTGGGGCAGCGAGTGAGGTGGAGAAGCCGAGGACGGGGCAGGTCAGAAGGGCCTGGGGAGCACCGAGAGAGATCTCCAGGCTGTGTCTGAAAGGCACTCACTTCTTGCTGGCCTGCGAGCTGGTGCCCCAGGCTCTCCCACGGCTGCCCCCGGCCAGCTGGGAAGCTCCGGCAGATTTCACAGGGGTTTCATCTGGAAACAAGACAGGGAGAAATTAGGAGGATGGACACGGGCATATTCCCGGCCTAAGCAGTCCAAAGGGCGATTTGCTGTCTCTCCGGGAGCTGCAAAGGCTTTTAATCAGAGATGAACTTCGCCTCCCCAGGCTGATGTCCAACCTCTTCGATGGCCTCTGACTCTGGGAAACCCAGCTCTGCTCCCTCCTTCACCCCCCTCACACCTGAAGCCCCTCGGACAGGGTGCACCAGCACCCACTGCCCCCAGGAGAGTAAGAGTGCAAGGATGCTGCCCTTTCACATGCAAAGAAGGTTCATTTTACCATCGCTTCCCAGGAGGTCATGAAGCAGATCATCCACAGAGCCTGAAAGGAGACAAATTAAAGGTGCTGAGGCAGACGAGCTCCCCGAGTAGAAAAGCTCCCCATTTCAGTACAGCTTGCTCTGTTGAAATCCCCCAAGAATACAGGTTTGGGCTCACGCATCGCCAGCGGAAGGCTTCCCTTGCCAGCCTGGAAAGAGCTGCCAGGACTCGATGCAGTATTTGGTGGATCAAAGATGTGCCTTCGCTTACTCAGAAATGGGGTATCTTTATCAAGTGAGCCAGCTGCTTTCTACGCAGTTAGTCACTGGCCACAAGCAGAACTCACCCGCCAGCTCTCGCCCCGCGCTATCTCAGAGCCCCTGGGCAACCCCAGAAAGCATTGGTTCGGTGTCAGGGCTGGGGGGGGCCTCTAAACAAGCAGTTAGGGAGCGGGCGAGGGGAGTAACGCAATTAAACGCACACATCCTCTGCTGCATTTGGGAAAGCCACAAGGAAGGAAGAGAGGGCCCCAGTAAGGAAATCCACTTGATGTGAGAGGCAGGTGAGTGACTCTGGCTCAGGAATCACACGATGCATCCAACTGCACCTTTCAGACCATGAAACATTTCAGTAGCCAGGACGGCCACCTGATCCCAGCGTCCCCCCTTCTGTGTTCCACACGATCCCAGCGGACCAAAGCACCTAGAGACAGCGAGAGGAGAGCACACGAGCGTACGTACCTTTTAAACTCTTCTTGGCTTTTGTAGCCTACGGAGAAAGACAAAGTCCCTCGTTAGAAAACGAAGCGACTCTGACCTGCCCTTTCTCAAAATGCTAAAGCCGGCGGCAGGGCTCTCCAGAGAATCCCTGCACCAACAGCAAACCCCCCTCCCGCCCACAGCGTCTGGGAAATGGCATGTGGAGCACAGGGGCACCACAGAGGCATTGACAGCTTCTGAGACAGCAGTGAGCACAGCCCCCCCCGGCTGCCTGCCCCCAGCAGAGCCTCCAGCCCTCGGCATCACTCCTGCCTCCAAAGAGGGCTGCCAGAGCATCCCAGTTGCATTTCCCAGGCCTGGCCGCACCGGGCCGCACTCACCATGGCAGGATCCCAGCCTTCCTCTGCTCCAGCAAGTCAACTGACAGCTTCACCCGACCTCCAGCTTCACGCCGCGGGGGATCTGACCCTGCCGATCACACCCACACCAACCTCCTGCCTGTGGGGAGAGGAGGATTTCCCCGGTGGCTCTTAACCAAACTCCCCTCTCCTGCTCGGGGCCCCCCTGCAGCCTGCGAGGATGCTCCCACCTCTCCAGGCCACTCGAAACCGGACTCAGAGCCTGAGAAACATTCCCCCCCCACCCCCCAAAACAGGCTGCACCTTCTGCAGCAGCGTCCGCGGGGAACGTCACACCGACACCCGGGGAATCGCTCTGCAAAACACCCCGGGAGGGGGCAAATCCCACCCGCCCTGCCCCACGGGTGCTGGCTCCAGCCCAGAGCCCAAGGGGGGGGCGCTCCTGCTCTGCCCAACGCCTGGGAAACACCCCGCGGGGCCCGCGCCCGGGCAGGAGGGAAGGAAACCGCGTCTCTTTGGGCACCGTGCGACTCCGGACCGAACGGCACCGGCTCTTGCCACAGGCTCCCAACGGAAACCAAACGGTGCTCGCACGCGCCCCGCTCGCGCCGCGCGGCCCCGCCCACAGCCTGCGCGCGGAGCCCGCCGGCCCCGGCTCCGCCCGGCGCGGCCCGGCCCTGCCCTCGGCGGGGCGATGGGGAATGTAGGCCGCGCCGGGGGCCGCGGCTCCGCTCCCGCCGGAGCTCGGGGCGGGCGTGCTGCCCCACGGCTGCAACACACACACACACCGCCCCCCCCGGGCCGGCAGCCGGGCAGGGAAGGCTGAACGCAGGTGGACACCCTGGGAGCGGGGCTTTTGCTCAGACACAAGGATGCCTTTGGCACAAAGAAGCAGCCCCACTGGGCTTTAAAGCCCTGCCTTGGAGTTTAACTGGGGAGCGGTAATCGCAGTCCTCCTTCGCGGACACCCAGGCACCGGGACAAGCAGCAGGTGCCAGCCAGCGGCCGGGCACCGCAGGATTACAGCTCCACACAGCACAGCCCTCCAGCCCTTCGCGGGCAGCAGGAGGAGAATGCAGGCTGGGTCCAGGACCCCCCAGGAGAAGCCCTGAACACACAGAATCACAGACGGGTTTGGGTTGGAAGGGACCTTGAAGATCGTCCAGTCCCAACCCCCTGCCGTGGGCAGGGACACCCTCCACCAGACCAGCTTGCTCCAAGCCTCATCCAGCCTGGCCTTGGACACTTCCAGGGATGGGGCAGCCACAGCTTCTCTGGGCAACCTGTCCCAGGGCCTCCCCACCCTCTCCAGCAAGAATCTTTCCCTGCTGTCCAATCCCAGTCTCCCCACTTTCAGTTTAAACCCGTTACCCCTTGTCCTATGTCACTACAGGCCCTTATAAAAAGTCCCCCCCAGCTTCCTTGTAGCCCCCCCCAGGCACTGGAAGGGGCTCTAAGGTCTCCCCGGAGCCTTCCCTTCTCCAGGCTGAACACCCCCAACTCCCAGCCTGTCCCCACGGCAGAGGGGCTCCAGCCCTCGCAGCATCTCCGTGGCCTCCTCTGCACTCGCTCCAACAGCTCCGTGTCCTTCTGCTGCTGGGGGCCCCAGAGCTGGATGCGGAACGGCAGGGGGGTCCCGGAACAGCCGGGATGGGGGTGGGGGGGGGGGGCAGTACCGACCAGTCCGGAGTGGCGCTGCTCTTTCCATCTCGGCATTCTGGCGGTTCTCCCTCAGGATTTTTTTTCTTTCCTTGATTTCCTTTGCCCACAGCAGCTTATCACGCGGCAGGCTGACGTCGGTCTTTGGCTCTTCAGAGAGGGGTGAAAAAAAAATCACGTACGTGAAAAAACCCTGAACATTGCAATACCCAACCACAAAACCCCTGCAAAACATGAGAGTGCGTAAAGGAGACGCAAACCGCAAGATGTCAGAGACTCGATTCTACCACCTCTGCCCCTCCACGCTCCCCTTCCCCGCTCCTCCCCCAGCTCACCGCACCCCCAGACCCAGGGCTTTCCCAGCTGGCAGGCGGCTCCGGGCTCTGCAGCTGCTGCGCAGCCACACTCTGTTACCTGCTGCACGTCCACAGCTCTGGTTGCTGGGCTGCTTCCTCTGAAACTACTGGGCTTCCAAGGAAGCACTTCCTCACCCCACATCTTTTGGCAGGTCCTGGCCAGCCTCCCTCCTTCCAGAAACCTGCCACCCGCGTCCCTGAAGACACCTGCGCACCGCAGGCTTCTGCACGGGAAAGGGGCCAAGCTCATCCCAACCAAGAGCAACTCGTCAGCTCTTTGCAGGGCAGGTCTGGGGGCAAAGCTGGGACCCCGCCAACAGCTTCCCCGACCTCCCGCGGCAAAACGCCGGGCGGCGCCGCTTCTTCCGCGCGTACCTGGCGCGGGGTTAGCGTGCTGCCGGGACGTCTTCCACCAGCGGGGCTGCCCGCCTGCAGAGCGCAGCTGGGAGCGGAGAATGCCCGCTTTACACAGAGAGCGAGAAACGAGGCCGGGGAGCGCGGGAGCGCGGGCCTCGGCCGGAGCCACCCCTGCCTCCCCGAGCCGGCCCCGCCAGGCACGCTTGGGCAACCCAGGCGTTGGACAGCTTCCCCCTCCCTCCCTCCCTCCCCCCACACGGCTCCCACTGCCCACCCACGGGGGAACCGGGGGTCCCCGGGACCGTGTCTCGCCGGCCGCGCAGCGCCGCGCTCAGCAAGGGCTCCGCCATGGTGCGCGCCGCTCTCAGGAGAAGGACCCCGTTACCATGGCGACAGGGGCTGCGCCGCGCCGCCATCGCCCTGCAAGGCCCCCCGCTGCCGTAGCGACGGGGCTGTCTCGCACGGGGCCTGACTGGAAACGGCCCCACAGCTCCAGCGCGACCGGCTCTTCCCTCGCCCCGGCCTTCACAGATTTCACGCGGAACCCTCAGAGACTGCTTTGAAAGAAAAGGACGGGTTTATCGGAGAACTGGGATTACTGGGTTTTTCTCCTCCCCAGCTGCAGGGCACAGCAGCCTCTCGTGAAGACGGAGGCGGGCGAAGAATGGACTTCAACAACTCTGTGAGAGTTATAAAGCGAAGCCGTTTATTTGTTCCCCGGTACGTTAATAGAGAGCTCAAAATTTGCTGACCACACACGTATAGGTCCAGATGACTGGTCACACCTAATCGCCACGCGCTGCCCACGAGCCCTGGGCTAACACACGATGGGCTATCCCATACTCCGCTTTTCTCTGCCAAGTCTTTCTTCAAGAATTTGCAGACCCCTTTATCTTTACTTCTTCCTTTATCGTCCTCAAGCATGCTTCAAGGCCGTGCAGTTTGCGGCCTACTCCAGCCCTGTGTAGCTTTGTTCGCCAACACGTCCGTTCTCCTGCAAGAAATCTCCCACAGGCGGACACAGCCATCCCTTGGGGAACACGTGGGGATGCCACCTCCTCCGTGTGACAGGGATGAAGTGTTGTAGGATGCCTTCCGGAGACTGTCCAGGTAGAAGCATTCAGCCTCTAAGAAAGCGTGGTCCTGAGAAGAGAGGAAGGATGGATGGCATGGATACCAGAGTGCCACAGAAACGGGGTCACAGCACAGGGACCCTCTCCTGAGCGAGGGAAGCATCCCAAACCCTCCTTCGTGCAGTGAGCACCCCCTGGGGTGTACGGTCTGCCCTCCCCCAGAGCCCATGACCTCACCCTCTGAACAGAGGAAGCCTCAAAGACCATGCCCATCTGGGGAGGAAGCCAGCAGGGAAGGAGGGAGCTGTCAGGAAAAGCTGGGGGCATCACAAAGCCAGAGCCCAGCAGAGCTGGCTTCTCCCACCCAGGGATGGGATGAGCACAGCTGCCACCCCAACGAGCCGAGGACGATATCCATCTCAGCTTGGACATTAAGCTGTGACGATCCACCCGTTCTTGCTTCTGCTATCACTCCTCTAGGTGCCCGCGGCTTCTGCAAGCCCTCCCAGCCCAGCCCGGTTCTGGGGCTCAGGAATGATCTTAGGAGACACCTCACGCTGTGGCTATTGGGCCCCAAACAGGCTTCAGCCTGGCCTGCTCCCACGCAGCTGATTTGAAGCCCCTTCCAGCCCTGGGTCTCCCCACCGCCTCACCTGCTGGGCGTCGTGCTTCAGCTGCAGCAGCGTGGCGCAGAGCTCGGCGCGGCCGGCCGTGGCCAGGTTATCCGTGCTAGCCCCTGGGCTGTGCCGAGGGAGCGCCGTGACGGGAGGCAGATGGAGCCGAGCGTGTGATGCCGTCACCCTTAGAGGAGCTGCAGACGGAGACAACAGAGCACCCCTTTATTTGCTGCCTGCACGCCCCTGCAGCAGGGGCCTCCCAACCTCCCAGGGCAAATGGGCTTTAACCCACCTACCTCTCCCTTCCTGCCCCCTCTACTCACTCCCAGCACTGCCCTGGCTCAGAGAGCTCTGCTAAGCTCCTTCCGAGGACGAGGAGGCCAACACCAACTCACAGCTGAGGTTTATATACGGCGGAGCTACAAGCGCCCCCCAGGAATATCCCAAGCCTCCCGAGAGGTGGAAGACAAGAGCAGCTGCCCCCCAGCATGTCCCTTCCCATCACAGCATGCAGGAAGCCTTACACACGGTGCTGGAGAGGGAGAGGCCTTCCGTAAGGGCACCGAGGCCCTGGTCTGCGGTCAGCAGCCTCACGGGGTTGCTGGGCAGCTGCTCACGCAGCTCTTCGAGCTGTCTCCTCTGGTGAGCCATGCTCAGCCGCTCCTGCCTCATCCCCAGGAGAAAGAGAGAGAGAGAGAGAGAGAGAGAGAGAGAGAGAGAGAGAAGCTGTTGGCAAAGGTTCAGGTCCTTGGCATGGTGGCCGCAGGCCGAGAAGGGGAGGCGAGGGGGTATCTGCCTGGTGCAGACGCTGCTCCTGCTGCTTCAGCTGCTCCAAGTGTTGCTGCATGACCTGCAGCCTGCTCTGGCTCTCGGACTCCATCCTGGATGCCTCCCGCAGGGCCTGCTCCCCTTCCTCATACTTCTGGGAGAAGAGCTGCAAGGCAGAGGAGCTGGGGAGGCTGGGGACAGGGACCCTCGCTGCCCTGGGGCAGGCCTCCTGCATCTCCTCGCCCAACAGGATTAGGATTCACGACTCTGGGAGGGGTGTGAAACCCGCCGGCCTGCGTACAGCTGTGAATTGCAGCGCAGACGCTTCGCTTACCTTCTTCATGCTTTCCATCTCCTCCTCCCGCTGCCAGATGCTCCGTTCAGCCCTGTTCACCTTCTCCCTCTCCAGCCTCAGCTCCTGCGAGGCCTTGTCCAGCAGCTCCCTGTCCCTCGCCAGCTGCTCCTCCTTGGCTTTCAGCTCACGGCCTCGGATCTTCAGCTCTGCCTGCTCCTAGGATGGGCAGGGGGGGAAACCGAGGCGTTACCCTGCCCTGTCCTGGTCACTAGCTCGTGTCTTCCCAAGTGACGGGAGAGACCTGCCCCCGCTGAGCTCTTCCGGCACAGAGAGACAGATGCCATTCAGAGGCTCCAGGCTGGGGACCTGCAGTGGGCAAGACACACGGCCCACGCCCAGACAGGAGGGCTGGCCCGGGCAGAGGACACAGCGTGGGCTCACCTGCTCCAGCAGCCGCGTCTGCTGGCTCTGCCTGGCCTCCATCTCAGCGATCACCTCCTGCAGTCGGCTCCCCTCCTCCTCCCTGTCCTTCTGCTGCTGCAACAGCCTGTCCTGGAGCACTGGGGAGAGGCAGCAGGAGGGCCACGAGCAGCGTGAGGTGGGAAGCCCCTCTCCGTCCACACCATATTCATGGAAAAACAGTGTGCTCGTCACCTTCTGTACACCCCCATCTCTGTTTTGTAAAGGGGAGGCCCTGAGATGTCCAAGGACCAAGGCAGGCAATGCTCTGCAGCCTCAGCTCCCAGCCTCCGGCTGACTCGGAGCAACTTCTCCCTGTTTTCTGGCTGTGCCCACCCCCAGCGGGGACCCCACAGCCGTTTCGGCGCAGAGGAGTGGCAGACGTACCCTTGAGCTGCCTGTCCCGCTGCCGTGCCTCCATGGTCAGCTCCTGGGAGGCGCTGTGGTGCGTGGCCTCCGCCTTCTGCAAGAGCTTGTGCAGGTCGCTGCAGAACTTCTCCATCTGCTCAGTGACGCGGTTCAGAGACCTGCGGAGAGGAGCAAGGTCACACCCGTGGCACACGCGCCATCTCACTGCCACGCAGCGGTGGGCCGAAACCTGGGCAGCCCTGTCCCAGACCTCTCTAGGTCCTGGCAGAGAGTAGGAAGAAGTAGCTGCTGCTTAGGGAGCGCTGACGGATATTCAACAGCTCAGCATCCCTGGAGGCAGCGGGCAGGAGAGGGGATGGCCCACACTGCCACGGTCCGGGGCTGGTTCCCCGTAGGACCAGGGGAGGCCGCGGCCAGGCTTCAACGCAGGGGGATGACTCTGGCTGTCAGTACCTGGTGTGCCAAGTGGCGCTGGTCACCGCATCAATCTCCTGGTCTTTCAGCCGCTTCAGCCGCTGCAGCTGCTCTTCGTGGTCTCTGCGCATCTCCTGGACGGACACCCTGAGGACACGGGGAAGGAGCCCGCTGTGACAAACCAGCGCTCCCTGTGACGGCACCATGGAAAAGGCTTGGCTGGGGGGCTGAGAACCAGCTCCCAGGAGCTGAGCTGGCACGGTGATCCGTCACGGGCTATCCCGCTGATGCACCCACATCTGGGATGGGCCACATTTGGGGGTAATGGGCTTCTCTACCAAAAACTGATTTCTCGTTGACCCAAACTGTGGGCACATCAGTGACTCACTGGCCTGGATGAGAGGGATCTGGGGGAGATAAAACACTGGGTTCCGCATCTGTCGAAATACAACGCGTTCACTCCACAATGATGTCTCCAGCCCTATCTCCCTGTGTCCATCCACAAAGCAAATCCCCATTCCAAAAGCCACCGAGCTGCCCACAGCCCTGTGCTCCTGGAGTCTCACTTCTCATTTCACCCTGCCCCAACCCGCTGCCCGTTTCCTTTGCCGAGCCCAGGGGTACTGTCCCCACGTGTGTGCCGCCCACGCCGCTCTCACCTGTGCAGCTCTTGCAGCCGCTCCAGCTCCAGCCTGCTCTGCTGCTCCAGCGTGGCCACGTGCTGCTGCTGCCGTGCCACCAGCTCTGCCCGTGCCCGCTCCGCGTCCTGGCTCTGCGACAGGAGCTGAGCCGCCAGCTGCTCCTTCTCCTGCCGCAGCCTCTGCTCCCGCTGCCTGTAGGTCTCCTCCATCACCTTCATCCGGCTCCTGCCCAGAGAGGTCACGGCAGGGAAGAAGAGCTGCTTTCATGGCAATACCCGGCACTCTCCACCCCAAGAGCATGCGGGGATTTAGGAGCAGATCGGCGCTGATGTGTGCACGGGGAAACTGAGGCACAGGGTGCTGCGCTCTCTGCAGTCTGAGCCCTGAACCCTCCTGCTCTGCCCAGTGCAGTGCCCTGGCTGGGCATGTGCTGGCAATGGCACAGGCCCCTCCTCCTCGTCAGCCAGGGGGCAGTGTTGGTGAGAGCGGACCCCCACCCTGGCTCACCCGTGGGGCTGCTCCCTGCCCCCACCTGCTCCACATCCATGTGGCTCAGCGCCTGCCTGCCCCAGAGGTGGATCTGGGAAGCGCCACAGCATCCCGAGCCCAGGGGGAATGGACAGGGCTGCGGGCAGGGAGGGGAGCGTGGGCAAGAGCCCCCTACCTGTGTGTACTCTCGAGGAGATCCAGTTCCTCCTGGCGCCGCTGCTGGAGACTCTCCAGCAACAGTTTGTGCTGCGTCCGCTCCAGCTCCAGCATTCGGACCTGCCGGGCACCCAGGGAGAGGGTCCGTGTGCTGCTCCAGGAACAGAGCTCCCACAGCAGCACTGGGTGGCTGCCAGCGCCTCTGGACAGGAAGGTTTCTCCTCTCTCCCCTGTCACACCGGTGCTATTTGGAGCAGACACAGCCCCTTCTCCTCCCCCTGGGCCACCCGTGGTCCCCCATCCCGCAGGCGATGGGGCTCACCTGGCTCTCCAGCTCTGCCACTCGGGCCTGGGTGCTGAGCAGCGCTGCCTGACAGGCTGACGTGTCCTCGCACAGCTGGGCTGCGGGAGCCCCCGGCCTCCTGTCACGCAGCAAGCCCGGGGCTAGGGACTCTGCCTGCAGGGACGGAGAGAGATCAAGGCCGTTCAGGATCACTGGCTTCGTGGTGTGGCCATCAGCCCCCAAAGGGAGGCACACGCCTTACCTGCAGCTGTGCTAGCCTGGGAACAGCGATCCATCCCCAGCCTACTCTGACCGCTCCTCTACCTTTCTCCAGCCCAACCCCATTGCTGGTCTGGGTCCCTCTCCCCAGATGACACTCAGCCCCGACCCCAGACACAAGCATCCTGGGGTCTTCCTCGCTGGGGACAGGTTCAGGGAAAGGCAGGGGAGGGCTTGCCATCACCACCCTGAGCCCGCGTCTCCTGGGGACACGGGCACAGCAGACCTACCTGAGCGAGTGGGGCAGGGCCCTGCGTCTCCTGCTCCCCCGCGAACAAGGCTGTGGGGACTGAAAAGGGAACAAGGCAAGGATTCAGATATGGCAATGGGGTCAGGCTTGTCCGTACCCTCCCCTCCGCCCCAGCCCGTGCAGGATGGAGAGATTCTGCTCTGCACACTAAGGCTGGGGACAAAGCATGGCCTCCTCCTCCATCCCATCCTCTAGGGAGATGGCTGGGTCCCCACAGCCACCCTGGATGGCCTCTGGCCTGGCACACAGCCGCAGCCTGAGGCGGGAAGGGGTCTGCCAGCACACAGCACTGGTGGGACGAGCACGGGGGCAGACAGAAGGGACGGCAAGACGTTACGCCCACCCATTGCTCAGAAAGAGCAAGTCTTGCAGCCCGCTGGACCCCAAAGGCAGCACTGCTGAGTTCAGCACCCCCAGCACAACGTTCCCACCGCGCCACGGAACGGGGGTGGCAGGATCCCGCAGCTTGGCAGCCTGCTCTGACGCTGGCCGGCCAAAGCCCCGGCAGCATTCACACAGCCAAGAGCCATGCTGCGCCTCCTGCCTTTTTGGAGTTTTTGCAGGGTAGGGGGGACTCTCTGCTAACTGCCGCCCCAATTGTACCACCAGGCAGAACGCACCCAGGGCGCTGGCGTCTCTGGAGGGATCCCCCTTCGCAGCCTCCGGCGGGCCAGCAGAAGCTCTTGTCGTGGTGCTGAGCCAGGGGCCCGACTCCCTGCGTGGGCACAGACGCGAGTGATGCACAGCTCAGGGAGAGGGGCACGGATGTTATCCCATCTGGCATTTCTTTAACTTACAGCTTGGCTGTTTCACCGTCATCCAACAGGCAAGAGCCTGAGGATCCTTCCGAGCTGCCTTCCCTCCCAGCGGTCCCAGACCAAAGGCATCGCTCCGGCTACCAGCTCTCCCCGTCCCTACATCTCACCCACGCGGCTGCAGGGCACCTCTCCAGCGGAGGATGCTGAAAGGGCGAGGGAGGCCTTACCTGGAGCTGCCTGCGCTCGCTGCCTTGTCCTGCGGGGCTGCTGCTGGCTGCCGTGCTCCTGTGGAGCTGGCTGGCTGGCTGCGAGCAAAAAAACATCCCACGGGGGAGAGCTGAGGAGCTGATTGATGAAAGACAAGGGCCTTTCCCCAACACCAGGGCCTTTCCCCCAACATCAGGTCCTGCCTCGCAGCTCAAAGCCTCAGTCCTGCTCAGCTGTGGCAGTATTCAGCCCTCTGGCTGCAGAGGGAGCAGGCACCTCCATGCCTGGTGGTGCTCCCTGCTGCATCTACCTCCTTCCCGTGGGCAGCAGCAGCCCCGGCTAACACACCCCTGCCCACGGTACACGGCCCTTTGTCTGCAATTCCCTTCTGAGTCCCCTCCACATGGCACAAGTCTCAACCCGGCTCTCTGCAAACTCAGCTGGAGAAGGTGGTTTGCCTGGAACTAGGGGGAAGGAAGGGGAACGAAGGCAGGAACGAGGAGCGCAGAGGGAGCGTGTGGGGGTGTGCTGAGGCAGGACAGCTCTGTGAGACCTGGGGCAACCTTGGCCACAACTGCAAGGAGAGCCCAGAGGCGGGATGGGATCGTGGGCTGCATCAGTGGCAGAAAGCCCTGCGTTACTACCCCAACCTGAGACAAGAGAGTGCTTCAAACGGACTTCTTACATCTGAGCCAAGGGTTTCTGAGAGGTCCTGCTGGAGCAGCTACGCGTGGAGCAGAGGGAAGCACTGTGGCTATCAACCGCGCCTTTACCTGACGGCAGAGCGGAGATCCAGCCCTTCGCCTGGGACCTCCGAGGGCTTGGCATTTCTCTCCTGGGCCTTCGCCTGGGCTTGGGCTTTCTTGCGAGCCAAGGCAGCGGTCCACCAGTCCTCCTCCTCCCGTGGGTCGGGTTTAGGCGCTGCCTCCTTGGCGGCCGGTTGCTGGCTGGCAGGGCTGGGCCGCCTGGCCTTCGCTGGAGATGACAGCTCCAGTTCCATAAAATCATCTTCCAAGCCCAGCCAGTCGCTTCCAGCCCTGCCGCTCTGCACAGAGCTCCGGCTGGCCGGAGGAGGAGGTTTGCACTGGGGCTCCGGCTTTGGCTCGCTGCTGTTCTCGGCCGAGAACCCGCTGCAAGGAGAAGCGGTCGCCTACCTGCCTGCCCGCGGCCCAGGGACCCAGCCTGCTCCTCCACAGGGGCAGCGTGGCTGGAGCTACGGGCACACGCAGAGATCCCTACCTCGCAGGCTGCCTTCTCGTCAGCCGGGCCCTGGGCAGGGAGGCCACCGTGGGCTGGTACGCTCCGAAGACAAAATCCTCCTCGTGCCAACCCTCTTCCTTCTCTGTTCAGACAAGAAGCCTTGAGTCAGCACCCAGAGGGGCAGCCAACGGCTAAGACACCAGCCCTCCTCCTCCCCCCTCTGCAGTTCCCACTGGGATCACTGTGTCTGGGAAAACACCGCTGGAAACATCTTCCTCGGAAACCCGGGAGCAACGTGCCCCCTCGGCGTGGCTGGGAAGTGGGACTCCGTTGGGAATCAGTCCGTGTCGGAACGCAACTGAGTTACAGCCACGGTGCAAACGCTCCCAGGCTGCCTGAGGGCACCCTATGACCCTTTGGCATTAGCCACCTTCCCCTGCGGACCGAGAGCCCGACAGCAGCCCTGCTCGCCACTGCAGAACGCGTGCTCTCCCTGCGCGGGCATTAGGAACCAGCCTCGCTCTCCCAAGCCAGTGCTGGCACCTCTGCACATTTTCCCGGCGTCCCCGGCTGCGCTCACCTGGCTGCTTTTGGGACTTCTCACCCAGTCTGAATTCCCTGCGCTCTCCCGTGCCTGCCTGTTCCAGGAGTTTAGCAACGGAGCTTCGTCCCAGCAACTCGGCTGCCCGGACCTCCTCTCTGTTGGGGGGACAGCGGCAGATGGGTTTCTCCGGGAGCCAGGGCTCTTCCTCACCACACAGCCTCGCCAGGCTGCTCGGGCTCTTCTCCCCACAACGAGGCTGCTCTTGCCCCTTGCTGGGACCCACAGGCGCAAGCTCCAGCACCCCCCACCCAGCACGGTGGCACCATCTCAACGCACAAGCCATCCCCTGCTTTACTCCCACTGCCTTTTCACTGCCCTTACTCTTCTGCCTTCTTGCCCTGCTTCTCCTCTCGTTTTGAGCCACTTCCAAATCCCATTGCATCCAACAGGTCACCACCGTCATCTTCAAACGTGACCCTCTTCTTGACCGGGGCCACGGTGCGCAGGGGCGTCTGGGCTGGCTCTGTGGATGAGAGCACAGAGCGTAGGAGGCTCCATCAGGACTTTTAATCTCCTGTTGTTTGAAAGACTATTAAAAAAGCAGCCCCGCTTGCTCTTCTCTCTCAGGACCATTTACAAGGTCAGTTTTAAACACCTCTTTCCGGTGACCAAAACCCACGGCAAGTGACAAAGTGGCGAGGCACTACTGCCTGATGGCACATTACTGGGTGTCACCAGCACCGGGGTTTCCAGCTCTGGCTAACGTCAGGAGCTTTTCAGAGCTTTGCAAGCTTCCGATCAGAGCGTTCCTGCCCTCCTTCCCCCGAGAGTCCCTGCTCCAGCAACGTGCCTTGGTCCCTGCTCCAACCCATCAGCTGCTCCGTGTGTCCATCCCTCCAGCAGAGTGGATTTACTGGGGTGAAAGGGGATTTTAGGGAACCATCAGACCATTAGCATCCCTGCTGCAGGAAGAAGAGGGATGAGCGCCTGCAAAACAGCCACCGTGCAGCCGGATCCAACCCACAGGCGCCCCAACTGGGCTCTGACGTGGACCGGCGACGCTCCCAGTCACCCAAAGCCCCATCTCCATTCGGCAACGTGTCAAACAGGCTGGAGGAGATCAAAGGTCAGGTCGGAGCCTCCGTTCCCCGAAAAGAAAAGGTCAGCTCTGTAACCTGCGGCACACTGGCAATTTCAAGTTGCTCTAGGAACGAGCGTACGGGGAGTGGGGATGGGACCTTCCACTTAACGTCTGGACATCGCACCAACTAACCCCGGCTGCTGATCCGTGTGATACGAAGAGGATGCAGCGAGCAACCCCGCTTACCTTTCTCTTGGCTCCATGCTGGCTTTTTCTCAGTGCCCGTTGGAACTGGCTTCTCGGGAGCATCCTGCTCCCTCTCAGGTAAAAGCCCTGCCAGAGGATCATCGGAATCTGGGAATTGCCCCGCGGGGGCAGGAAAGGAGAAGAGAAACAAACCCAACGTTACTCCGAAGAACAGCTCTGTGCTAAGCCAAGCACGGCTCCCCACCGTGGGCACGCGGGGACAGGAGACCCTCCTCTGCCCAAAGCCACGGATGCAGGTTCTGCAGGGATCTGGGAGACCTTTGAGTCTCCCTGAACTTCAAACACTCGAGAGTTACATTTCTGTCTGGTTTTCCCACACTGCCTTTCTCCTGGAAGAAAACGACTCGAAATTTGGGTGCTTTAAGGCGCCCAAACGCCATTTAGGCCGAGGGAAGGGGGAGCTGAAAGCCCACCCAAATCGCCCAAAGCCCACTGGTGATTTTAACAGACGCGGATCTTGGCTAAAGCGCAGGCTTTGGCTACCATCTCTCAGCTCTGTCAGGAATCCAGCCGCCCTGTCTGGGAGTTGGACAGAACCCCCCCACCGACAGGAGGCTCTCCCAGTGCTACAGACAGTCACTACAAACCAAAGCAGAGGTGAGAAAGCAAATGCCCTCGGGAGTCACCTCCCAGCCCCGTCCTGGGGACAGCTGCAAACACAGAGCTGTAGGGTTTTTTTGCCCTTTGGGCACCTGTAAGGGATTAGATTGGCAGCGGCATCGTAGCGGTGAAGGACTCTCGACCTCATTTCCCAGCTAAGCCTGCCGTTAGCAGACGAGGCAAGCCGTGAGCAAAGCGCAAGGCCAGAGCCCTCAGCTGCCCCCAAGCATCTCTGTGCCGATGTGAAGCGAGACCCTACCTTCCAAGTTCAGTTTCTTGTACTGCCGGGAAGCAGGAGGGGAGGAGAGTGGCTGCTTCTCCACCGCAGGTACAGACGCCCCTAGAAAGAGAGGCCACGGCTCTCAGAGACAAGGCGCTGCAGAGATGCCCCTCTGCCACCCCAGCTAAGGCCACTTTTCTGCTGGCAGCCCCCTGAAAGCACATATTGCAACACACGGTCACCCCCCACAGCCCTACGGGGTGGGAGTCTCTCTGGACGTGTTTCCTTAGAAGCAGAGGAGGAGAAGAGGGGCTGGGGAAGAGCAGGGGCAGTTTGGGGACTGGCATGTCTCAAACGCAAGCGCTCCGGCTCTCCTCCCACGCAGAGCAGGCACCGGCACCAGGGAACGGCCAAACGGTGTTTGGTGGGAGGGGGCAGCGTGGCCGGTGTTGCTGGTGACGTTAGTGATGTTACCACACCTCGACAAGAGGCTGGGCCAGGGATCTCCCAAGGGAGAACACGTGGCCACAATAACACTCTGTGTCTGGGACAGTCCCAAAAAGGACTAGGAAAAGGATTTTAGGGAACAAATCCGCTTTTTGTTCCCTACCCCAGAAGAAAATAGCCCCTGCTCACGTGGAACCTACGAAAAGAAGAGCAGAATCTCCTTTTCACCTTTCTCAGGAGCTAGCAGCTTTCCTGTGTTTCTTACTGCTCCTCCCGAGGAGTCACATCTCCCAGGACCTTTCACAGTTGTCTTCCCCGGCCCAGAACTGGATTTTGAGGTTCCCAGGAGATCAGCTTCCACGCCATCCGTGTCCTGGAAGGCCACAGGACGAGAAGAGGAGCAGGGTGAGCGCTGCCAGTGCCTCAGCACTGCTTCTCCCTTCGGAGGCTGGTGCTGGAGGCCTTGGCTGCAGCGCACGCGGGGCGGAGATGAGGGGCATTTATGTGCTTACCTTCAGAGCCTGCAGCGGAGCTCGTGGGTCTACGTCGCAGGCGCTGGACCCCTGCGTGCCAAGGAGGGCAGAGGTCAGAGACAAGCAGACTTTGGAAACGCCTCACCCCTTGCTTCCACGCTCCAGCCCTTAGTTTTCCTAATTTTTTGGAATGGATGAATACACGCCCAACTCTTTCTGGTGGCCTCCTCACCGGAACCTCCCTGTACCTTTGCCGAGACCCTGCTGCCTCTGGGAGAAGCATCAGGAACACCCAAGGCCATTGCTGTGGGTGAGGGTCCCTCCTACCCAACGCACACCCAGGAGGGCTGGGCTGCGGCGCCACGTGCCCCCCTGGCTTTGCTCCGTCTCATCCAGGTCGCGTGGAGGCTCTTCTCCCACCAGCCACCCACTCCCCCGTCCCACCTTCCCCACAGCAGTGCCAGAGAGGGGTTAAGCTCTTCAGCCAGACACGGCTCCTCCCTGACAGCCCGCTGCTGACTTGGATGGGGTCACCCCAGGGGCAAGCCTGGCCTGGCGCAGTCCCAGCCCTCAGGACACCCAGGCTCCCTCCCAACAGCCGGGCTCACCTCGGCACGTGTGACGTCCTCTGCCGGGAGTCTGCTGAAGGAATCATCCTCAGGAAAGGACCTGTGACACAAGGCCGGGGGTTAGCAGCACCACACGTCAGCTCGGCAAGGGTGCTCTGGGGACAGCCAGGCCGGGAGGCGGGAGGCGGAGGGGGACTACAAGGGCACCCCGCGGCACCACGTCGGGCAACAGAACACGAGGCCGAAACAGCACTGGGAGAAACAGACGGGACTGCTGGGATTGCTGCAGTTAAGCAAGCAACTGTTACACGGCAGATTTACAGAAGATGTCCAGGGGTCCGGGCACCCAACTCCTGCTGCAGAAAGCTCCAGGCTCTGGGCTCCCAGTCCCCAAAGGCATCGCATGGAACTCGCCTTCCCAGGCAATCGCCACTGGGGCAGCGAGTGAGGTGGAGAAGCCGAGGACGGGGCAGGTCAGAAGGGCCTGGGGAGCACCGAGAGAGATCTCCAGGCTGTGTCTGAAAGGCACTCACTTCTTGCTGGCCTGCGAGCTGGTGCCCCAGGCTCTCCCACGGCTGCCCCCGGCCAGCTGGGAAGCTCCGGCAGATTTCACAGGGGTTTCATCTGGAAACAAGACAGGGAGAAATTAGGAGGATGGACACGGGCATATTCCCGGCCTAAGCAGTCCAAAGGGGGATTTGCTGTCTCTCCGGGAGCTGCAAAGGCTTTTAATCAGAGATGAACTTCGCCTCCCCAGGCTGATGTCCAACCTCTTCGATGGCCTCTGACTCTGGGAAACCCAGCTCTGCTCCCTCCTTCACCCCCCTCACACCTGAAGCCCCTCGGACAGGGTGCACCAGCACCCACTGCCCCCAGGAGAGTAAGAGTGCAAGGATGCTGCCCTTTCACATGCAAAGAAGGTTCATTTTACCATCGCTTCCCAGGAGGTCATGAAGCAGATCATCCACAGAGCCTGAAAGGAGACAAATTAAAGGTGCTGAGGCAGACGAGCTCCCCGAGTAGAAAAGCTCCCCATTTCAGTACAGCTTGCTCTGTTGAAATCCCCCAAGAATACAGGTTTGGGCTCACGCATCGCCAGCGGAAGGCTTCCCTTGCCAGCCTGGAAAGAGCTGCCAGGACTCGATGCAGTATTTGGTGGATCAAAGATGTGCCTTCGCTTACTCAGAAATGGGGTATCTTTATCAAGTGAGCCAGCTGCTTTCTACGCAGTTAGTCACTGGCCACAAGCAGAACTCACCCGCGAGCTCTCGCCCCGCGCTCTCTCAGAGCCCCTGGGCAACCCCAGAAAGCATTGGTTCGGTGTCAGGGCTGGGGGGGGCCTCTAAACAAGCAGTTAGGGAGCGGGCGAGGGGAGTAACGCAATTAAACGCACACATCCTCTGCTGCATTTGGGAAAGCCACAAGGAAGGAAGAGAGGGCCCCAGTAAGGAAATCCACTTGATGTGAGAGGCAGGTGAGTGACTCTGGCTCAGGAATCACACGATGCATCCAACTGCACCTTTCAGACCATGAAACATTTCAGTAGCCAGGACGGCCACCTGATCCCAGCGTCCCCCCTTCTGTGTTCCACACGATCCCAGCGGACCAAAGCACCTAGAGACAGCGAGAGGAAAGCACACGAGCGTACGTACCTTTTAAACTCTTCTTGGCTTTTGTAGCCTACGGAGAAAGACAAAGTCCCTCGTTAGAAAACGAAGCGACTCTGACCTGCCCTTTCTCAAAATGCTAAAGCCGGCGGCAGGGCTCTCCAGAGAATCCCTGCACCAACAGCAAACCCCCCTCCCGCCCACAGCGTCTGGGAAACGGCATGTGGAGCACAGGGGCACCACAGAGGCACTGACAGCTTCTGAGACAGCAGTGAGCACAGCCCCCCCCGGCTGCCTGCCCCCAGCAGAGCCTCCAGCCCTCGGCATCACTCCTGCCTCCAAAGAGGGCTGCCAGAGCATCCCAGTTGCATTTCCCAGGCCTGGCCGCACCGGGCCGCACTCACCATGGCAGGATCCCAGCCTTCCTCTGCTCCAGCAAGTCAACTGACAGCTTCACCCGACCTCCAGCTTCACGCCGCGGGGGATCTGACCCTGCCGATCACACCCACACCAACCTCCTGCCTGTGGGGAGAGGAGGATTTCCCCGGTGGCTCTTAACCAAACTCCCCTCTCCTGCTCGGGGCCCCCCTGCAGCCTGCGAGGATGCTCCCACCTCTCCAGGCCACTCGAAACCGGACTCAGAGCCTGAGAAACATTCCCCCCCCACCCCCCAAAACAGGCTGCACCTTCTGCAGCAGCGTCCGCGGGGAACGTCACACCGACACCCGGGGAATCGCTCTGCAAAACACCCCGGGAGGGGGCAAATCCCACCCGCCCTGCCCCACGGGTGCTGGCTCCAGCCCAGAGCCCAAGGGGGGGGCGCTCCTGCTCTGCCCAACGCCTGGGAAACACCCCGCGGGGCCCGCGCCCGGGCAGGAGGGAAGGAAACCGCGTCTCTTTGGGCACCGTGCGACTCCGGACCGAACGGCACCGGCTCTTGCCACAGGCTCCCAACGGAAACCAAACGGTGCTCGCACGCGCCCCGCTCGCGCCGCGCGGCCCCGCCCACAGCCTGCGCGCGGAGCCCGCCGGCCCCGGCTCCGCCCGGCGCGGCCCGGCCCTGCCCTCGGCGGGGCGATGGGGAATGTAGGCCGCGCCGGGGGCCGCGGCTCCGCTCCCGCCGGAGCTCGGGGCGGGCGTGCTGCCCCACGGCTGCAACACACACACACACCGCCCCCCCCGGGCCGGCAGCCGGGCAGGGAAGGCTGAACGCAGGTGGACACCCTGGGAGCGGGGCTTTTGCTCAGACACAAGGATGCCTTTGGCACAAAGAAGCAGCCCCACTGGGCTTTAAAGCCCTGCCTTGGAGTTTAACTGGGGAGCGGTAATCGCAGTCCTCCTTCGCGGACACCCAGGCACCGGGACAAGCAGCAGGTGCCAGCCAGCGGCCGGGCACCGCGGGATTACAGCTCCACACAGCACAGCCCTCCAGCCCTTCGCGGGCAGCAGGAGGAGAATGCAGGCCGGGTCCAGGGCCCCCCAGGAGAAGCCCTGAACACACAGAATCACAGACGGGTTTGGGTTGGAAGGGACCTTGAAGATCGTCCAGTCCCAACCCCCTGCCGTGGGCAGGGACACCCTCCACCAGACCAGCTTGCTCCAAGCCTCATCCAGCCTGGCCTTGGACACTTCCAGGGATGGGGCAGCCACAGCTTCTCTGGGCAACCTGTCCCAGGGCCTCCCCACCCTCTCCAGCAAGAATCTTTCCCTGCTGTCCAATCCCAGTCTCCCCACTTTCAGTTTAAACCCGTTACCCCTTGTCCTATGTCACTACAGGCCCTTATAAAAAGTCCCCCCCAGCTTCCTTGTAGCCCCCCCCAGGCACTGGAAGGGGCTCTAAGGTCTCCCCGGAGCCTTCCCTTCTCCAGGCTGAACACCCCCAACTCCCAGCCTGTCCCCACGGCAGAGGGGCTCCAGCCCTCGCAGCATCTCCGTGGCCTCCTCTGCACTCGCTCCAACAGCTCCGTGTCCTTCTGCTGCTGGGGGCCCCAGAGCTGGATGCGGAACGGCAGGGGGGTCCCGGAACAGCCGGGATGGGGGTGGGGGGGGGGGCGGTACCGACCAGTCCGGAGTCGCGCTGCTCTTTCCATCTCGGCATTCTGGCGGTTCTCCCTCAGGATTTTTTTTCTTTCCTTGATTTCCTTTGCCCACAGCAGCTTATCACGCGGCAGGCTGACGTCGGTCTTTGGCTCTTCAGAGAGGGGTGAAAAAAAAATCACGTACGTGAAAAAACCCTGAACATTGCAATACCCAACCACAAAACCCCTGCAAAACATGAGAGTGCGTAAAGGAGACGCAAACCGCAAGATGTCAGAGACTCGATTCTACCACCTCTGCCCCTCCACGCTCCCCTTCCCCGCTCCTCCCCCAGCTCACCGCACCCCCAGACCCAGGGCTTTCCCAGCTGGCAGGCGGCTCCGGGCTCTGCAGCTGCTGCACAGCCACACTCTGTTACCTGCTGCACGTCCACAGCTCTGGTTGCTGGGCTGCTTCCTCTGAAACTACTGGGCTTCCAAGGAAGCACTTCCTCACCCCACATCTTTTGGCAGGTCCTGGCCAGCCTCCCTCCTTCCAGAAACCTGCCACCCGCGTCCCTGAAGACACCTGCGCACCGCAGGCTTCTGCACGGGAAAGGGGCCAAGCTCATCCCAACCAAGAGCAACTCGTCAGCTCTTTGCAGGGCAGGTCTGGGGGCAAAGCTGGGACCCCGCCAACAGCTTCCCCGACCTCCCGCGGCAAAACGCCGGGCGGCGCCGCTTCTTCCGCGCGTACCTGGCGCGGGGTTAGCGTGCTGCCGGGACGTCTTCCACCAGCGGGGCTGCCCGCCTGCAGAGCGCAGCTGGGAGCGGAGAATGCCCGCTTTACACAGAGAGCGAGAAACGAGGCCGGGGAGCGCGGGAGCGCGGGCCTCGGCCGGAGCCACCCCTGCCTCCCCGAGCCGGCCCCGCCAGGCACGCTTGGGCAACCCAGGCGTTGGACAGCTTCCCCCTCCCTCCCTCCCCCCACACGGCTCCCACTGCCCACCCACGGGGGAACCGGGGGTCCCCGGGACCGTGTCTCGCCGGCCGCGCAGCGCCGCGCTCAGCAAGGGCTCCGCCATGGTGCGCGCCGCTCTCAGGAGAAGGACCCCGTTACCATGGCGACAGGGGCTGCGCCGCGCCGCCATCGCCCTGCAAGGCCCCCCGCTGCCGTAGCGACGGGGCTGTCTCGCACGGGGCCTGACTGGAAACGGCCCCACAGCTCCAGCGCGACCGGCTCTTCCCTCGCCCCGGCCTTCACAGATTTCACGCGGAACCCTCAGAGACTGCTTTGAAAGAAAAGGACGGGTTTATCGGAGAACTGGGATTACTGGGTTTTTCTCCTCCCTAGCTGCAGGGCACAGCAGCCTCTCGTGAAGACGGAGGCGGGCGAAGAATGGACTTCAACAACTCTGTCAGAGTTATAAAGCGAAGCCGTTTATTTGTTCCCCGGTACGTTAATAGAGAGCTCAAAATTTGCTGACCACACACGTATAGGTCCAGATGACTGGTCACACCTAATCGCCACGCGCTGCCCACGAGCCCTGGGCTAACACACGATGGGCTATCCCATACTCCGCTTTTCTCTGCCAAGTCTTTCTTCAAGAATTTGCAGACCCCTTTATCTTTACTTCTTCCTTTATCGTCCTCAAGCATGCTTCAAGGCCGTGCAGTTTGCGGCCTACTCCAGCCCTGTGTAGCTTTGTTCGCCAACACGTCCGTTCTCCTGCAAGAAATCTCCCACAGGCGGACACAGCCATCCCTTGGGGAACACGTGGGGATGCCACCTCCTCCGTGTGACAGGGATGAAGTGTTGTAGGATGCCTTCCGGAGACTGTCCAGGTAGAAGCGTTCAGCCTCTAAGAAAGCGTGGTCCTGAGAAGAGAGGAAGGATGGATGGCATGGATACCAGAGTGCCACAGAAACGGGGTCACAGCACAGGGACCCTCTCCTGAGCGAGGGGAGCATCCCAAACCCTCCTTCGTGCAGTGAGCACCCCCTGGGGTGTACGGTCTGCCCTCCCCCAGAGCCCATGACCTCACCCTCTGAACAGAGGAAGCCTCAAAGACCATGCCCATCTGGGGAGGAAGCCAGCAGGGAAGGAGGGAGCTGTCAGGAAAAGCTGGGGGCATCACAAAGCCAGAGCCCAGCAGAGCTGGCTTCTCCCACCCAGGGATGGGATGAGCACAGCTGCCACCCCAACGAGCCGAGGACGATATCCATCTCAGCTTGGACATTAAGCTGTGACGATCCACCCGTTCTTGCTTCTGCTATCACTCCTCTAGGTGCCCGCGGCTTCTGCAAGCCCTCCCAGCCCAGCCCGGTTCTGGGGCTCAGGAATGATCTTAGGAGACACCTCACGCTGTGGCTATTGGGCCCCAAACAGGCTTCAGCCTGGCCTGCTCCCACGCAGCTGATTTGAAGCCCCTTCCAGCCCTGGGTCTCCCCACCGCCTCACCTGCTGGGCGTCGTGCTTCAGCTGCAGCAGCGTGGCGCAGAGCTCGGCGCGGCCGGCCGTGGCCAGGTTATCCGTGCTAGCCCCTGGGCTGTGCCGAGGGAGCGCCGTGACGGGAGGCAGATGGAGCCGAGCGTGTGATGCCGTCACCCTTAGAGGAGCTGCAGACGGAGACAACAGAGCACCCCTTTATTTGCTGCCTGCACACCCCTGCAGCAGGGGCCTCCCAACCTCCCAGGGCAAATGGGCTTTAACCCACCTACCTCTCCCTTCCTGCCCCCTCTACTCACTCCCAGCGCTGCCCTGGCTCAGAGAGCTCTGCTAAGCTCCTTCCGAGGACGAGGAGGCCAACACCAACTCACAGCTGAGGTTTATATACGGCGGAGCTACAAGCGCCCCCCAGGAATATCCCAAGCCTCCCGAGAGGTGGAAGACAAGAGCAGCTGCCCCCCAGCATGTCCCTTCCCATCACAGCATGCAGGAAGCCTTACACACAGTGCTGGAGAGGGAGAGGCCTTCCGTAAGGGCACCGAGGCCCTGGTCTGCGGTCAGCAGCCTCACGGGGTTGCTGGGCAGCTGCTCACGCAGCTCTTCGAGCTGTCTCCTCTGGTGAGCCATGCTCAGCCGCTCCTGCCTCATCCCCAGGAGAAAGAGAGAGAGAGAGAGAGAGAGAGAGAGAGAGAGAGAGAGAGAGAAGCTGTTGGCAAAGGTTCAGGTCCTTGGCGTGGTGGCCGCAGGCCGAGAAGGGGAGGCGAGGGGGTATCTGCCTGGTGCAGACGCTGCTCCTGCTGCTTCAGCTGCTCCAAGTGTTGCTGCATGACCTGCAGCCTGCTCTGGCTCTCGGACTCCATCCTGGATGCCTCCCGCAGGGCCTGCTCCCCTTCCTCATACTTCTGGGAGAAGAGCTGCAAGGCAGAGGAGCTGGGGAGGCTGGGGACAGGGACCCTCGCTGCCCTGGGGCAGGCCTCCTGCATCTCCTCGCCCAACAGGATTAGGATTCACGACTCTGGGAGGGGTGTGAAACCCGCCGGCCTGCGTACAGCTGTGAATTGCAGCGCAGACGCTTCGCTTACCTTCTTCATGCTTTCCATCTCCTCCTCCCGCTGCCAGATGCTCCGTTCAGCCCTGTTCACCTTCTCCCTCTCCAGCCTCAGCTCCTGCGAGGCCTTGTCCAGCAGCTCCCTGTCCCTCGCCAGCTGCTCCTCCTTGGCTTTCAGCTCACGGCCTCGGATCTTCAGCTCTGCCTGCTCCTAGGATGGGCAGGGGGGGAAACCGAGGCGTTACCCTGCCCTGTCCTGGTCACTAGCTCGTGTCTTCCCAAGTGACGGGAGAGACCTGCCCCCGCTGAGCTCTTCCGGCACAGAGAGACAGATGCCATTCAGAGGCTCCAGGCTGGGGACCTGCAGTGGGCAAGACACACGGCCCACGCCCAGACAGGAGGGCTGGCCCGGGCAGAGGACACAGCGTGGGCTCACCTGCTCCAGCAGCCGCATCTGCTGGCTCTGCCTGGCCTCCATCTCAGCGATCACCTCCTGCAGTCGGCTCCCCTCCTCCTCCCTGTCCTTCTGCTGCTGCAACAGCCTGTCCTGGAGCACTGGGGAGAGGCAGCAGGAGGGCCACGAGCAGCGTGAGGTGGGAAGCCCCTCTCCGTCCACACCATATTCATGGAAAAACAGTGTGCTCGTCACCTTCTGTACACCCCCATCTCTGTTTTGTAAAGGGGAGGCCCTGAGATGTCCAAGGACCAAGGCAGGCAATGCTCTGCAGCCTCAGCTCCCAGCCTCCGGCTGACTCGGAGCAACTTCTCCCTGTTTTCTGGCTGTGCCCACCCCCAGCGGGGACCCCACAGCCGTTTCGGCGCAGAGGAGTGGCAGACGTACCCTTGAGCTGCCTGTCCCGCTGCCGTGCCTCCATGGTCAGCTCCTGGGAGGCGGTGTGGTGCGTGGCCTCCGCCTTCTGCAAGAGCTTGTGCAGGTCGCTGCAGAACTTCTCCATCTGCTCAGTGACGCGGTTCAGAGACCTGCGGAGAGGAGCAAGGTCACACCCGTGGCACACGCGCCATCTCACTGCCACGCAGCGGTGGGCCGAAACCTGGGCAGCCCTGTCCCAGACCTCTCTAGGTCCTGGCAGAGAGTAGGAAGAAGTAGCTGCTGCTTAGGGAGCGCTGACGGATATTCAACAGCTCAGCATCCCTGGAGGCAGCGGGCAGGAGAGGGGATGGCCCACACTGCCACGGTCCGGGGCTGGTTCCCCGTAGGACCAGGGGAGGCCGCGGCCAGGCTTCAACGCAGGGGGATGACTCTGGCTGTCAGTACCTGGTGTGCCAAGTGGCGCTGGTCACCGCATCAATCTCCTGGTCTTTCAGCCGCTTCAGCCGCTGCAGCTGCTCTTCGTGGTCTCTGCGCATCTCCTGGACGGACACCCTGAGGACACGGGGAAGGAGCCCGCTGTGACAAACCAGCGCTCCCTGTGACGGCACCATGGAAAAGGCTTGGCTGGGGGGCTGAGAACCAGCTCCCAGGAGCTGAGCTGGCACGGTGATCCGTCACGGGCTATCCCGCTGATGCACCCACATCTGGGATGGGCCACACTTGGGGGTAATGGGCTTCTCTACCAAAAACTGATTTCTCATTGACCCAAACTGTGGGCACATCAGTGACTCACTGGCCTGGATGAGAGGGATCTGGGGGAGATAAAACACTGGGTTCCGCATCTGTCGAAATACAACGCGTTCACTCCACAATGATGTCTCCAGCCCTATCTCCCTGTGTCCATCCACAAAGCAAATCCCCATTCCAAAAGCCACCGAGCTGCCCACAGCCCTGTGCTCCTGGAGTCTCACTTCTCATTTCACCCTGCCCCAACCCGCTGCCCGTTTCCTTTGCCGAGCCCAGGGGTACTGTCCCCACGTGTGTGCCGCCCACGCCGCTCTCACCTGTGCAGCTCTTGCAGCCGCTCCAGCTCCAGCCTGCTCTGCTGCTCCAGCGTGGCCACGTGCTGCTGCTGCCGTGCCACCAGCTCTGCCCGTGCCCGCTCCGCGTCCTGGCTCTGCGACAGGAGCTGAGCCGCCAGCTGCTCCTTCTCCTGCCGCAGCCTCTGCTCCCGCTGCCTGTAGGTCTCCTCCATCACCTTCATCCGGCTCCTGCCCAGAGAGGTCACGGCAGGGAAGAAGAGCTGCTTTCATGGCAATACCCGGCACTCTCCACCCCAAGAGCATGCGGGGATTTAGGAGCAGATCGGCGCTGATGTGTGCACGGGGAAACTGAGGCACAGGGTGCTGCGCTCTCTGCAGTCTGAGCCCTGAACCCTCCTGCTCTGCCCAGTGCAGTGCCCTGGCTGGGCATGTGCTGGCAATGGCACAGGCCCCTCCTCCTCGTCAGCCAGGGGGCAGTGTTGGTGAGAGCGGACCCCCACCCTGGCTCACCCGTGGGGCTGCTCCCTGCCCCCACCTGCTCCACATCCATGTGGCTCAGCGCCTGCCTGCCCCAGAGGTGGATCTGGGAAGCGCCACAGCATCCCGAGCCCAGGGGGAATGGACAGGGCTGCGGGCAGGGAGGGGAGCGTGGGCAAGAGCCCCCTACCTGTGTGTACTCTCGAGGAGATCCAGTTCCTCCTGGCGCCGCTGCTGGAGACTCTCCAGCAACAGTTTGTGCTGCGTCCGCTCCAGCTCCAGCATTCGGACCTGCCGGGCACCCAGGGAGAGGGTCCGTGTGCTGCTCCAGGAACAGAGCTCCCACAGCAGCGCTGGGTGGCTGCCAGCGCCTCTGGACAGGAAGGTTTCTCCTCTCTCCCCTGTCACACCGGTGCTATTTGGAGCAGACACAGCCCCTTCTCCTCCCCCTGGGCCACCCGTGGTCCCCCATCCCGCAGGCGATGGGGCTCACCTGGCTCTCCAGCTCTGCCACTCGGGCCTGGGTGCTGAGCAGCGCTGCCTGACAGGCTGACGTGTCCTCGCACAGCTGGGCTGCGGGAGCCCCCGGCCTCCTGTCACGCAGCAAGCCCGGGGCTAGGGACTCTGCCTGCAGGGACGGAGAGAGATCAAGGCCGTTCAGGATCACTGGCTTCGTGGTGTGGCCATCAGCCCCCAAAGGGAGGCACACGCCTTACCTGCAGCTGTGCTAGCCTGGGAACAGCGATCCATCCCCAGCCTACTCTGACCGCTCCTCTACCTTTCTCCAGCCCAACCCCATTGCTGGTCTGGGTCCCTCTCCCCAGATGACACTCAGCCCCGACCCCAGACACAAGCATCCTGGGGTCTTCCTCGCTGGGGACAGGTTCAGGGAAAGGCAGGGGAGGGCTTGCCATCACCACCCTGAGCCCGCGTCTCCTGGGGACACGGGCACAGCAGACCTACCTGAGCGAGCGGGGCAGGGCCCTGCGTCTCCTGCTCCCCCGCGAACAAGGCTGTGGGGACTGAAAAGGGAACAAGGCAAGGATTCAGATATGGCAATGGGGTCAGGCTTGTCCGTACCCTCCCCTCCGCCCCAGCCCGTGCAGGATGGAGAGATTCTGCTCTGCACACTAAGGCTGGGGACAAAGCATGGCCTCCTCCTCCATCCCATCCTCTAGGGAGATGGCTGGGTCCCCACAGCCACCCTGGATGGCCTCTGGCCTGGCACACAGCCGCAGCCTGAGGCGGGAAGGGGTCTGCCAGCACACAGCACTGGTGGGACGAGCACGGGGGCAGACAGAAGGGACGGCAAGACGTTACGCCCACCCATTGCTCAGAAAGAGCAAGTCTTGCAGCCCGCTGGACCCCAAAGGCAGCACTGCTGAGTTCAGCACCCCCAGCACAACGTTCCCACCGCGCCACGGAACGGGGGTGGCAGGATCCCGCAGCTTGGCAGCCTGCTCTGACGCTGGCCGGCCAAAGCCCCGGCAGCATTCACACAGCCAAGAGCCATGCTGCGCCTCCTGCCTTTTTGGAGTTTTTGCAGGGTAGGGGGGACTCTCTGCTAACTGCCGCCCCAATTGTACCACCAGGCAGAACGCACCCAGGGCGCTGGCGTCTCTGGAGGGATCCCCCTTCGCAGCCTCCGGCGGGCCAGCAGAAGCTCTTGTCGTGGTGCTGAGCCAGGGGCCCGACTCCCTGCGTGGGCACAGACGCGAGTGATGCACAGCTCAGGGAGAGGGGCACGGATGTTATCCCATCTGGCATTTCTTTAACTTACAGCTTGGCTGTTTCACCGTCATCCAACAGGCAAGAGCCTGAGGATCCTTCCAAGCCGCCTTCCCTCCCAGCGGTCCCAGACCAAAGGCATCGCTCCGGCTACCAGCTCTCCCCGTCCCTACATCTCACCCACGCGGCTGCAGGGCACCTCTCCAGCGGAGGATGCTGAAAGGGCGAGGGAGGCCTTACCTGGAGCTGCCTGCGCTCGCTGCCTTGTCCTGCGGGGCTGCTGCTGGCTGCCGTGCTCCTGTGGAGCTGGCTGGCTGGCTGCGAGCAAAAAAACATCCCACGGGGGAGAGCTGAGGAGCTGATTGATGAAAGACAAGGGCCTTTCCCCAACACCAGGGCCTTTCCCCCAACATCAGGTCCTGCCTCGCAGCTCAAAGCCTCAGTCCTGCTCAGCTGTGGCAGTATTCAGCCCTCTGGCTGCAGAGGGAGCAGGCACCTCCATGCCTGGCGGTGCTCCCTGCTGCATCTACCTCCTTCCCGTGGGCAGCAGCAGCCCCGGCTAACACACCCCTGCCCACGGTACACGGCCCTTTGTCTGCAATTCCCTTCTGAGTCCCCTCCACATGGCACAAGTCTCAACCCGGCTCTCTGCAAACTCAGCTGGAGAAGGTGGTTTGCCTGGAACTAGGGGGAAGGAAGGGGAACGAAGGCAGGAACGAGGAGCGCAGAGGGAGCGTGTGGGGGTGTGCTGAGGCAGGACAGCTCTGTGAGACCCGGGGCAACCTTGGCCACAACTGCAAGGAGAGCCCAGAGGCGGGATGGGATCGTGGGCTGCATCAGTGGCAGAAAGCCCTGCGTTACTACCCCAACCTGAGACAAGAGAGTGCTTCAAACGGACTTCTTACATCTGAGCCAAGGGTTTCTGAGAGGTCCTGCTGGAGCAGCTACGCGTGGAGCAGAGGGAAGCACTGTGGCTATCAACCGCGCCTTTACCTGACGGCAGAGCGGAGATCCAGCCCTTCGCCTGGGACCTCCGAGGGCTTGGCATTTCTCTCCTGGGCCTTCGCCTGGGCTTGGGCTTTCTTGCGAGCCAAGGCAGCGGTCCACCAGTCCTCCTCCTCCCGTGGGTCGGGTTTAGGCGCTGCCTCCTTGGCGGCCGGTTGCTGGCTGGCAGGGCTGGGCCGCCTGGCCTTCGCTGGAGATGACAGCTCCAGTTCCATAAAATCATCTTCCAAGCCCAGCCAGTCGCTTCCAGCCCTGCCGCTCTGCACAGAGCTCCGGCTGGCCGGAGGAGGAGGTTTGCACTGGGGCTCCGGCTTTGGCTCGCTGCTGTTCTCGGCCGAGAACCCGCTGCAAGGAGAAGCGGTCGCCTACCTGCCTGCCCGCGGCCCAGGGACCCAGCCTGCTCCTCCACAGGGGCAGCGTGGCTGGAGCTACGGGCACACGCAGAGATCCCTACCTCGCAGGCTGCCTTCTCGTCAGCCGGGCCCTGGGCAGGGAGGCCACCGTGGGCTGGTACGCTCCGAAGACAAAATCCTCCTCGTGCCAACCCTCTTCCTTCTCTGTTCAGACAAGAAGCCTTGAGTCAGCACCCAGAGGGGCAGCCAACGGCTAAGACACCAGCCCTCCTCCTCCTCCCCCCTCTGCAGTTCCCACTGGGATCACTGTGTCTGGGAAAACACCGCTGGAAACATCTTCCTCGGAAACCCGGGAGCAACGTGCCCCCTCGGCGTGGCTGGGAAGTGGGACTCCGTTGGGAATCAGTCCGTGTCGGAACGCAACTGAGTTACAGCCACGGTGCAAACGCTCCCAGGCTGCCTGAGGGCACCCTATGACCCTTTGGCATTAGCCACCTTCCCCTGCGGACCGAGAGCCCGACAGCAGCCCTGCTCGCCACTGCAGAACGCGTGCTCTCCCTGCGCGGGCATTAGGAACCAGCCTCGCTCTCCCAAGCCAGTGCTGGCACCTCTGCACATTTTCCCGGCGTCCCCGGCTGCGCTCACCTGGCTGCTTTTGGGACTTCTCACCCAGTCTGAATTCCCTGCGCTCTCCCGTGCCTGCCTGTTCCAGGAGTTTAGCAACGGAGCTTCGTCCCAGCAACTCGGCTGCCCGGACCTCCTCTCTGTTGGGGGGACAGCGGCAGATGGGTTTCTCCGGGAGCCAGGGCTCTTCCTCACCACACAGCCTCGCCAGGCTGCTCGGGCTCTTCTCCCCACAACGAGGCTGCTCTTGCCCCTTGCTGGGACCCACAGGCGCAAGCTCCAGCACCCCCCACCCAGCACGGTGGCACCATCTCAACGCACAAGCCATCCCCTGCTTTACTCCCACTGCCTTTTCACTGCCCTTACTCTTCTGCCTTCTTGCCCTGCTTCTCCTCTCGTTTTGAGCCACTTCCAAATCCCATTGCATCCAACAGGTCACCACCGTCATCTTCAAACGTGACCCTCTTCTTGACCGGGGCCACGGTGCGCAGGGGCGTCTGGGCTGGCTCTGTGGATGAGAGCACAGAGCGTAGGAGGCTCCATCAGGACTTTTAATCTCCTGTTGTTTGAAAGACTATTAAAAAAGCAGCCCCGCTTGCTCTTCTCTCTCAGGACCATTTACAAGGTCAGTTTTAAACACCTCTTTCCGGTGACCAAAACCCACGGCAAGTGACAAAGTGGCGAGGCACTACTGCCTGATGGCACATTACTGGGTGTCACCAGCACCGGGGTTTCCAGCTCTGGCTAACGTCAGGAGCTTTTCAGAGCTTTGCAAGCTTCCGATCAGAGCGTTCCTGCCCTCCTTCCCCCGAGAGTCCCTGCTCCAGCAACGTGCCTTGGTCCCTGCTCCAACCCATCAGCTGCTCCGTGTGTCCATCCCTCCAGCAGAGTGGATTTACTGGGGTGAAAGGGGATTTTAGGGAACCATCAGACCATTAGCATCCCTGCTGCAGGAAGAAGAGGGATGAGCGCCTGCAAAACAGCCACCGTGCAGCCGGATCCAACCCACAGGCGCCCCAACTGGGCTCTGACGTGGACCGGCGACGCTCCCAGTCACCCAAAGCCCCATCTCCATTCGGCAACGTGTCAAACAGGCTGGAGGAGATCAAAGGACAGGTCGGAGCCTCCGTTCCCCGAAAAGAAAAGGTCAGCTCTGTAACCTGCGGCACACTGGCAATTTCAAGTTGCTCTAGGAACGAGCGTACGGGGAGTGGGGATGGGACCTTCCACTTAACGTCTGGACATCGCACCAACTAACCCCGGCTGCTGATCCGTGTGATACGAAGAGGATGCAGCGAGCAACCCCGCTTACCTTTCTCTTGGCTCCATGCTGGCTTTTTCTCAGTGCCCGTTGGAACTGGCTTCTCGGGAGCATCCTGCTCCCTCTCAGGTAAAAGCCCTGCCAGAGGATCATCGGAATCTGGGAATTGCCCCGCGGGGGCAGGAAAGGAGAAGAGAAACAAACCCAACGTTACTCCGAAGAACAGCTCTGTGCTAAGCCAAGCGCGGCTCCCCACCGTGGGCACGCGGGGACAGGAGACCCTCCTCTGCCCAAAGCCACGGATGCAGGTTCTGCAGGGATCTGGGAGACCTTTGAGTCTCCCTGAACTTCAAACACTCGAGAGTTACATTTCTGTCCGGTTTTCCCACACTGCCTTTCTCCTGGAAGAAAACGACTCGAAATTTGGGTGCTTTAAGGCGCCCAAACGCCATTTAGGCCGAGGGAAGGGGGAGCTGAAAGCCCACCCAAATCGCCCAAAGCCCACTGGTGATTTTAACAGACGCGGATCTTGGCTAAAGCGCAGGCTTTGGCTACCATCTCTCAGCTCTGTCAGGAATCCAGCCGCCCTGTCTGGGAGTTGGACAGAACCCCCCCACCGACAGGAGGCTCTCCCAGTGCTACAGACAGTCACTACAAACCAAAGCAGAGGTGAGAAAGCAAATGCCCTCGGGAGTCACCTCCCAGCCCCGTCCTGGGGACAGCTGCAAACACAGAGCTGTAGGGTTTTTTTGCCCTTTGGGCACCTGTAAGGGATTAGATTGGCAGCGGCATCGTAGCGGTGAAGGACTCTCGACCTCATTTCCCAGCTAAGCCTGCCGTTAGCAGACGAGGCGAGCCGTGAGCAAAGCGCAAGGCCAGAGCCCTCAGCTGCCCCCAAGCATCTCTGTGCCGATGTGAAGCGAGACCCTACCTTCCAAGTTCAGTTTCTTGTACTGCCGGGAAGCAGGAGGGGAGGAGAGTGGCTGCTTCTCCACCGCAGGTACAGACGCCCCTAGAAAGAGAGGCCACGGCTCTCAGAGACAAGGCGCTGCAGAGATGCCCCTCTGCCACCCCAGCTAAGGCCACTTTTCTGCTGGCAGCCCCCTGAAAGCACATATTGCAACACACGGTCACCCCCCACAGCCCTACGGGGTGGGAGTCTCTCTGGACGTGTTTCCTTAGAAGCAGAGGAGGAGAAGAGGGGCTGGGGAAGAGCAGGGGCAGTTTGGGGACTGGCATGTCTCAAACGCAAGCGCTCCGGCTCTCCTCCCACGCAGAGCAGGCACCGGCACCAGGGAACGGCCAAACGGTGTTTGGTGGGAGGGGGCAGCGTGGCCGGTGTTGCTGGTGACGTTAGTGATGTTACCACACCTCGACAAGAGGCTGGGCCAGGGATCTCCCAAGGGAGAACACGTGGCCACAATAACACTCTGTGTCTGGGACAGTCCCAAAAAGGACTAGGAAAAGGATTTTAGGGAACAAATCCGCTTTTTGTTCCCTACCCCAGAAGAAAATAGCCCCTGCTCACGTGGAACCTACGAAAAGAAGAGCAGAATCTCCTTTTCACCTTTCTCAGGAGCTAGCAGCTTTCCTGTGTTTCTTACTGCTCCTCCCGAGGAGTCACATCTCCCAGGACCTTTCACAGTTGTCTTCCCCGGCCCAGAACTGGATTTTGAGGTTCCCAGGAAATCAGCTTCCACGCCATCCGTGTCCTGGAAGGCCACAGGACGAGAAGAGGAGCAGGGTGAGCGCTGCCAGTGCCTCAGCACTGCTTCTCCCTTCGGAGGCTGGTGCTGGAGGCCTGGGCTGCAGCGCACGCGGGGCGGAGATGAGGGGCATTTATGTGCTTACCTTCAGAGCCTGCAGCAGAGCTCGTGGGTCTACGTCGCAGGCGCTGGACCCCTGCGTGCCAAGGAGGGCAGAGGTCAGAGACAAGCAGACTTTGGAAACGCCTCACCCCTCGCTTCCACGCTCCAGCCCTTAGTTTTCCTAATTTTTTGGAATGGATGAATACACGCCCAACTCTTTCTGGTGGCCTCCTCACCGGAACCTCCCTGTACCTTTGCCGAGACCCTGCTGCCTCTGGGAGAAGCATCAGGAACACCCAAGGCCATTGCTGTGGGTGAGGGTCCCTCCTACCCAAAGCACACCCAGGAGGGCTGGGCTGCGGCGCCACGTGCCCCCCTGGCTTTGTTCCGTCTCATCCAGGTCGCGTGGAGGCTCTTCTCCCACCAGCCACCCACTCCCCCGTCCCACCTTCCCCACAGCAGTGCCAGAGAGGGGTTAAGCTCTTCAGCCAGACACGGCTCCTCCCTGACAGCCCGCTGCTGACTTGGATGGGGTCACCCCAGGGGCAAGCCTGGCCTGGCGCAGTCCCAGCCCTCAGGACACCCAGGCTCCCTCCTAACAGCCGGGCTCACCTCGGCACGTGTGACGTCCTCTGCCGGGAGTCTGCTGAAGGAATCATCCTCAGGAAAGGACCTGTGACACAAGGCCGGGGGTTAGCAGCACCACACGTCAGCTCGGCAAGGGTGCTCTGGGGACAGCCAGGCCGGGAGGCGGGAGGCGGAGGGGGACTACAAGGGCACCCCGCGGCACCACGTCGGGCAACAGAACACGAGGCCGAAACAGCACTGGGAGAAACAGACGGGACTGCTGGGATTGCTGCAGTTAAGCAAGCAACTGTTACACGGCAGATTTACAGAAGATGTCCAGGGGTCCGGGCACCCAACTCCTGCTGCAGAAAGCTCCAGGCTCTGGGCTCCCAGTCCCCAAAGGCATCGCATGGAACTCGCCTTCCCAGGCAATCGCCACTGGGGCAGCGAGTGAGGTGGAGAAGCCGAGGACGGGGCAGGTCAGAAGGGCCTGGGGAGCACCGAGAGATCTCCAGGCTGTGTCTGAAAGGCACTCACTTCTTGCTGGCCTGCGAGCTGGTGCCCCAGGCTCTCCCACGGCTGCCCCCGGCCAGCTGGGAAGCTCCGGCAGATTTCACAGGGGTTTCATCTGGAAACAAGACAGGGAGAAATTAGGAGGATGGACACGGGCATATTCCCGGCCTAAGCAGTCCAAAGGGGGATTTGCTGTCTCTCCGGGAGCTGCAAAGGCTTTTAATCAGAGATGAACTTCGCCTCCCCAGGCTGATGTCCAACCTCTTCGATGGCCTCTGACTCTGGGAAACCCAGCTCTGCTCCCTCCTTCACCCCCCTCACACCTGAAGCCCCTCGGACAGGGTGCACCAGCACCCACTGCCCCCAGGAGAGTAAGAGTGCAAGGATGCTGCCCTTTCACATGCAAAGAAGGTTCATTTTACCATCGCTTCCCAGGAGGTCATGAAGCAGATCATCCACAGAGCCTGAAAGGAGACAAATTAAAGGTGCTGAGGCAGACGAGCTCCCCGAGTAGAAAAGCTCCCCATTTCAGTACAGCTTGCTCTGTTGAAATCCCCCAAGAATACAGGTTTGGGCTCACGCATCGCCAGCGGAAGGCTTCCCTTGCCAGCCTGGAAAGAGCTGCCAGGACTCGATGCAGTATTTGGTGGATCAAAGATGTGCCTTCGCTTACTCAGAAATGGGGTATCTTTATCAAGTGAGCCAGCTGCTTTCTACGCAGTTAGTCACTGGCCACAAGCAGAACTCACCCGCCAGCTCTCGCCCCGCGCTATCTCAGAGCCCCTGGGCAACCCCAGAAAGCATTGGTTCGGTGTCAGGGCTGGGGGGGGCCTCTAAACAAGCAGTTAGGGAGCGGGCGAGGGGAGTAACGCAATTAAACGCACACATCCTCTGCTGCATTTGGGAAAGCCACAAGGAAGGAAGAGAGGGCCCCAGTAAGGAAATCCACTTGATGTGAGAGGCAGGTGAGTGACTCTGGCTCAGGAATCACACGATGCATCCAACTGCACCTTTCAGACCATGAAACATTTCAGTAGCCAGGACGGCCACCTGATCCCAGCGTCCCCCCTTCTGTGTTCCACACGATCCCAGCGGACCAAAGCACCTAGAGACAGCGAGAGGAGAGCACACGAGCGTACGTACCTTTTAAACTCTTCTTGGCTTTTGTAGCCTACGGAGAAAGACAAAGTCCCTCGTTAGAAAACGAAGCGACTCTGACCTGCCCTTTCTCAAAATGCTAAAGCCGGCGGCAGGGCTCTCCAGAGAATCCCTGCACCAACAGCAAACCCCCCTCCCGCCCACAGCGTCTGGGAAACGGCATGTGGAGCACAGGGGCACCACAGAGGCACTGACAGCTTCTGAGACAGCAGTGAGCACAGCCCCCCCCGGCTGCCTGCCCCCAGCAGAGCCTCCAGCCCTCGGCATCACTCCTGCCTCCAAAGAGGGCTGCCAGAGCATCCCAGTTGCATTTCCCAGGCCTGGCCGCACCGGGCCGCACTCACCATGGCAGGATCCCAGCCTTCCTCTGCTCCAGCAAGTCAACTGACAGCTTCACCCGACCTCCAGCTTCACGCCGCGGGGGATCTGACCCTGCCGATCACACCCACACCAACCTCCTGCCTGTGGGGAGAGGAGGATTTCCCCGGTGGCTCTTAACCAAACTCCCCTCTCCTGCTCGGGGCCCCCCTGCAGCCTGCGAGGATGCTCCCACCTCTCCAGGCCACTCGAAACCGGACTCAGAGCCTGAGAAACATTCCCCCCCCACCCCCCAAAACAGGCTGCACCTTCTGCAGCAGCGTCCGCGGGGAACGTCACACCGACACCCGGGGAATCGCTCTGCAAAACACCCCGGGAGGGGGCAAATCCCACCCGCCCTGCCCCACGGGTGCTGGCTCCAGCCCAGAGCCCAAGGGGGGGGCGCTCCTGCTCCGCCCAACGCCTGGGAAACACCCCGCGGGGCCCGCGCCCGGGCAGGAGGGAAGGAAACCGCGTCTCTTTGGGCACCGTGCGACTCCGGACCGAACGGCACCGGCTCTTGCCACAGGCTCCCAACGGAAACCAAACGGTGCTCGCACGCGCCCCGCTCGCGCCGCGCGGCCCCGCCCACAGCCTGCGCGCGGAGCCCGCCGGCCCCGGCTCCGCCCGGCGCGGCCCGGCCCTGCCCTCGGCGGGGCGATGGGGAATGTAGGCCGCGCCGGGGGCCGCGGCTCCGCTCCCGCCGGAGCTCGGGGCGGGCGTGCTGCCCCACGGCTGCAACACACACACACACCGCCCCCCCCGGGCCGGCAGCCGGGCAGGGAAGGCTGAACGCAGGTGGACACCCTGGGAGCGGGGCTTTTGCTCAGACACAAGGATGCCTTTGGCACAAAGAAGCAGCCCCACTGGGCTTTAAAGCCCTGCCTTGGAGTTTAACTGGGGAGCGGTAATCGCAGTCCTCCTTCGCGGACACCCAGGCACCGGGACAAGCAGCAGGTGCCAGCCAGCGGCCGGGCACCGCGGGATTACAGCTCCACACAGCACAGCCCTCCAGCCCTTCCCGGGCTGGGTCCAGGACCCCCCAGGAGAAGCCCTGAACACACAGAATCACAGACGGGTTTGGGTTGGAAGGGACCTTGAAGATCGTCCAGTCCCAACCCCCTGCCGTGGGCAGGGACACCCTCCACCAGACCAGCTTGCTCCAAGCCTCATCCAGCCTGGCCTTGGACACTTCCAGGGATGGGGCAGCCACAGCTTCTCTGGGCAACCTGTCCCAGGGCCTCCCCACCCTCTCCAGCAAGAATCTTTCCCTGCTGTCCAATCCCAGTCTCCCCACTTTCAGTTTAAACCCGTTACCCCTTGTCCTATGTCACTACAGGCCCTTATAAAAAGTCCCCCCCAGCTTCCTTGTAGCCCCCCCCAGGCACTGGAAGGGGCTCTAAGGTCTCCCCGGAGCCTTCCCTTCTCCAGGCTGAACACCCCCAACTCCCAGCCTGTCCCCACGGCAGAGGGGCTCCAGCCCTCGCAGCATCTCCGTGGCCTCCTCTGCACTCGCTCCAACAGCTCCGTGTCCTTCTGCTGCTGGGGGCCCCAGAGCTGGATGCGGAACGGCAGGGGGGTCCCGGAACAGCCGGGATGGGGGTGGGGGGGGGGCGGTACCGACCAGTCCGGAGTGGCGCTGCTCTTTCCATCTCGGCATTCTGGCGGTTCTCCCTCAGGATTTTTTTTCTTTCCTTGATTTCCTTTGCCCACAGCAGCTTATCACGCGGCAGGCTGACGTCGGTCTTTGGCTCTTCAGAGCGGGGTGAAAAAAAAATCACGTACGTGAAAAAACCCTGAACATTGCAATACCCAACCACAAAACCCCTGCAAAACATGAGAGTGCGTAAAGGAGACGCAAACCGCAAGATATCAGAGACTCGATTCTACCACCTCTGCCCCTCCACGCTCCCCTTCCCCGCTCCTCCCCCAGCTCACCGCACCCCCAGACCCAGGGCTTTCCCAGCTGGCAGGCGGCTCCGGGCTCTGCAGCTGCTGCGCAGCCACACTCTGTTACCTGCTGCACGTCCACAGCTCTGGTTGCTGGGCTGCTTCCTCTGAAACTACTGGGCTTCCAAGGAAGCACTTCCTCACCCCACATCTTTTGGCAGGTCCTGGCCAGCCTCCCTCCTTCCAGAAACCTGCCACCCGCGTCCCTGAAGACACCTGCGCACCGCAGGCTTCTGCACGGGAAAGGGGCCAAGCTCATCCCAACCAAGAGCAACTCGTCAGCTCTTTGCAGGGCAGGTCTGGGGGCAAAGCTGGGACCCCGCCAACAGCTTCCCCGACCTCCCGCGGCAAAACGCCGGGCGGCGCCGCTTCTTCCGCGCGTACCTGGTGCGGGGTTAGCGTGCTGCCGGGACGTCTTCCACCAGCGGGGCTGCCCGCCTGCAGAGCGCAGCTGGGAGCGGAGAATGCCCGCTTTACACAGAGAGCGAGAAACGAGGCCGGGGAGCGCGGGAGCGCGGGCCTCGGCCGGAGCCACCCCTGCCTCCCCGAGCCGGCCCCGCCAGGCACGCTTGGGCAACCCAGGCGTTGGACAGCTTCCCCCTCCCTCCCTCCCCCCACACGGCTCCCACTGCCCACCCACGGGGGAACCGGGGGTCCCCGGGACCGTGTCTCGCCGGCCGCGCAGCGCCGCGCTCAGCAAGGGCTCCGCCGTGGTGCGCGCCGCTCTCAGGAGAAGGACCCCGTTACCATGGCGACAGGGGCTGCGCCGCGCCGCCATCGCCCTGCAAGGCCCCCCGCTGCCGTAGCGACGGGGCTGTCTCGCACGGGGCCTGACTGGAAACGGCCCCACAGCTCCAGCGCGACCGGCTCTTCCCTCGCCCCGGCCTTCACAGATTTCACGCGGAACCCTCAGAGACTGCTTTGAAAGAAAAGGACGGCTTTATCGGAGAACTGGGATTACTGGGTTTTTCTCCTCCCTAGCTGCAGGGCACAGCAGCCTCTCGTGAAGACGGAGGCGGGCGAAGAATGGACTTCAACAACTCTCTGAGAGTTATAAAGCGAAGCCGTTTATTTGTTCCCCGGTACGTTAATAGAGAGCTCAAAATTTGCTGACCACACACGTATAGGTCCAGATGACTGGTCACACCTAATCGCCACGCGCTGCCCACGAGCCCTGGGCTAACACACGATGGGCTATCCCATACTTGGCTTTTCTCTGCCAAGTCTTTCTTCAAGAATTTGCAGACCCCTTTATCTTTACTTCTTCCTTTATCGTCCTCAAGCATGCTTCAAGGCCGTGCAGTTTGCGGCCTACTCCAGCTCTGTGTAGCTTTGTTCGCCAACACGTCCGTTCTCCTGCAAGAAATCTCCCACAGGTGGACACAGCCATCCCTTGGGGAACACGTGGGGATGCCACCTCCTCCGTGTGACAGGGATGAAGTGTTGTAGGATGCCTTCCGGAGACTGTCCAGGTAGAAGCGTTCAGCCTCTAAGAAAGCGTGGTCCTGAGAAGAGAGGAAGGATGGATGGCATGGATACCAGAGTGCCACAGAAACGGGGTCACAGCACAGGGACCCTCTCCTGAGCGAGGGAAGCATCCCAAACCCTCCTTTGTGCAGTGAGCACCCCCTGGGGTGTACGGTCTGCCCTCCCCCAGAGCCCATGAGCTCACCCTCTGAACAGAGGAAGCCTCAAAGACCATGCCCATCTGGGGAGGAAGCCAGCAGGGAAGGAGGGAGCTGTCAGGAAAAGCTGGGGGCATCACAAAGCCAGAGCCCAGCAGAGCTGGCTTCTCCCACCCAGGGATGGGATGAGCACAGCTGCCACCCCAACGAGCCGAGGACGATATCCATCTCAGCTTGGACATTAAGCTGTGACGATCCACCCGTTCTTGCTTCTGCTATCACTCCTCTAGGTGCCCGCGGCTTCTGCAAGCCCTCCCAGCCCAGCCCGGTTCTGGGGCTCAGGAATGATCTTAGGAGACACCTCACGCTGTGGCTATTGGGCCCCAAACAGGCTTCAGCCTGGCCTGCTCCCACGCAGCTGATTTGAAGCCCCTTCCAGCCCTGGGTCTCCCCACCGCCTCACCTGCTGGGCGTCGTGCTTCAGCTGCAGCAGCGTGGCGCAGAGCTCGGCGCGGCCGGCCGCGGCCAGGTTATCCGTGCTAGCCCCTGGGCTGTGCCGAGGGAGCGCCGTGACGGGAGGCAGATGGAGCCGAGCGTGTGATGCCGTCACCCTTAGAGGAGCTGCAGACGGAGACAACAGAGCACCCCTTTATTTGCTGCCTGCACGCCCCTGCAGCAGGGGCCTCCCAACCTCCCAGGGCAAATGGGCTTTAACCCACCTACCTCTCCCTTCCTGCCCCCTCTACTCACTCCCAGCGCTGCCCTGGCTCAGAGAGCTCTGCTAAGCTCCTTCCGAGGACGAGGAGGCCAACACCAACTCACAGCTGAGGTTTATATACGGCGGAGCTACAAGCGCCCCCCAGGAATATCCCAAGCCTCCCGAGAGGTGGAAGACAAGAGCAGCTGCCCCCCAGCATGTCCCTTCCCATCACAGCATGCAGGAAGCCTTACACACGGTGCTGGAGAGGGAGAGGCCTTCCGTAAGGGCACCGAGGCCCTGGTCTGCGGTCAGCAGCCTCACGGGGTTGCTGGGCAGCTGCTCACGCAGCTCTTCGAGCTGTCTCCTCTGGTGAGCCATGCTCAGCCGCTCCTGCCTCATCCCCAGGAGAAAGAGAGAGAGAGAGAGAGAGAGAGAGAGAGAGAGAGAGAAGCTGTTGGCAAAGGTTCAGGTCCTTGGCGTGGTGGCCGCAGGCCGAGAAGGGGAGGCGAGGGGGTATCTGCCTGGTGCAGACGCTGCTCCTGCTGCTTCAGCTGCTCCAAGTGTTGCTGCATGACCTGCAGCCTGCTCTGGCTCTCGGACTCCATCCTGGATGCCTCCCGCAGGGCCTGCTCCCCTTCCTCATACTTCTGGGAGAAGAGCTGCAAGGCAGAGGAGCTGGGGAGGCTGGGGACAGGGACCCTCGCTGCCCTGGGGCAGGCCTCCTGCATCTCCTCGCCCAACAGGATTAGGATTCACGACTCTGGGAGGGGTGTGAAACCCGCCGGCCTGCGTACAGCTGTGAATTGCAGCGCAGACGCTTCGCTTACCTTCTTCATGCTTTCCATCTCCTCCTCCCGCTGCCAGATGCTCCGTTCAGCCCTGTTCACCTTCTCCCTCTCCAGCCTCAGCTCCTGCGAGGCCTTGTCCAGCAGCTCCCTGTCCCTCGCCAGCTGCTCCTCCTTGGCTTTCAGCTCACGGCCTCGGATCTTCAGCTCTGCCTGCTCCTAGGATGGGCAGGGGGGGAAACCGAGGCGTTACCCTGCCCTGTCCTGGTCACTAGCTCGTGTCTTCCCAAGTGACGGGAGAGACCTGCCCCCGCTGAGCTCTTCCGGCACAGAGAGACAGATGCCATTCAGAGGCTCCAGGCTGGGGACCTGCAGTGGGCAAGACACACGGCCCACGCCCAGACAGGAGGGCTGGCCCAGGCAGAGGACACAGCGTGGGCTCACCTGCTCCAGCAGCCGCGTCTGCTGGCTCTGCCTGGCCTCCATCTCAGCGATCACCTCCTGCAGTCGGCTCCCCTCCTCCTCCATGTCCTTCTGCTGCTGCAACAGCCTGTCCTGGAGCACTGGGGAGAGGCAGCAGCAGGGCCACGAGCAGCGTGAGGTGGGAAGCCCCTCTCCGTCCACACCATATTCATGGAAAAACAGTGTGCTCGTCACCTTCTGTACACCCCCATCTCTGTTTTGTAAAGGGGAGGCCCTGAGATGTCCAAGGACCAAGGCAGGCAATGCTCTGCAGCCTCAGCTCCCAGCCTCCGGCTGACTCGGAGCAACTTCTCCCTGTTTTCTGGCTGTGCCCACCCCCAGCGGGGACCCCACAGCCGTTTCGGCGCAGAGGAGTGGCAGACGTACCCTTGAGCTGCCTGTCCCGCTGCCGTGCCTCCATGGTCAGCTCCTGGGAGGCGCTGTGGTGCGTGGCCTCCGCCTTCTGCAAGAGCTTGTGCAGGTCGCTGCAGAACTTCTCCATCTGCTCAGTGACGCGGTTCAGAGACCTGCGGAGAGGAGCAAGGTCACACCCGTGGCACACGCGCCATCTCACTGCCACGCAGCGGTGGGCCGAAACCTGGGCAGCCCTGTCCCAGACCTCTCTAGGTCCTGGCAGAGAGTAGGAAGAAGTAGCTGCTGCTTAGGGAGCGCTGACGGATATTCAACAGCTCAGCATCCCTGGAGGCAGCGGGCAGGAGAGGGGATGGCCCACACTGCCACGGTCCGGGGCTGGTTCCCCGTAGGACCAGGGGAGGCCGCGGCCAGGCTTCAACGCAGGGGGATGACTCTGGCTGTCAGTACCTGGTGTGCGAAGTGGCGCTGGTCACCGCATCAATCTCCTGGTCTTTCAGCCGCTTCAGCCGCTGCAGCTGCTCTTCGTGGTCTCTGCGCATCTCCTGGACGGACACCCTGAGGACACGGGGAAGGAGCCCGCTGTGACAAACCAGCGCTCCCTGTGACGGCACCATGGAAAAGGCTTGGCTGGGGGGCTGAGAACCAGCTCCCAGGAGCTGAGCTGGCACGGTGATCCGTCACGGGCTATCCCGCTGATGCACCCACATCTGGGATGGGCCACACTTGGGGGTAATGGGCTTCTCTACCAAAAACTGATTTCTCGTTGACCCAAACTGTGGGCACATCAGTGACTCACTGGCCTGGATGAGAGGGATCTGGGGGAGATAAAACACTGGGTTCCGCATCTGTCGAAATACAACGCGTTCACTCCACAATGATGTCTCCAGCCCTATCTCCCTGTGTCCATCCACAAAGCAAATCCCCATTCCAAAAGCCACCGAGCTGCCCACAGCCCTGTGCTCCTGGAGTCTCACTTCTCATTTCACCCTGCCCCAACCCGCTGCCCGTTTCCTTTGCCGAGCCCAGGGGTACTGTCCCCACGTGTGTGCCGCCCACGCCGCTCTCACCTGTGCAGCTCTTGCAGCCGCTCCAGCTCCAGCCTGCTCTGCTGCTCCAGCGTGGCCACGTGCTGCTGGTGCCGTGCCACCAGCTCTGCCCGTGCCCGCTCCGCGTCCTGGCTCTGCGACAGGAGCTGAGCCGCCAGCTGCTCCTTCTCCTGCCGCAGCCTCTGCTCCCGCTGCCTGTAGGTCTCCTCCATCACCTTCATCCGGCTCCTGCCCAGAGAGGTCACGGCAGGGAAGAAGAGCTGCTTTCATGGCAATACCCGGCACTCTCCACCCCAAGAGCATGCGGGGATTTAGGAGCAGATCGGCGCTGATGTGTGCACGGGGAAACTGAGGCACAGGGTGCTGCGCTCTCTGCAGTCTGAGCCCTGAACCCTCCTGCTCTGCCCAGTGCAGTGCCCTGGCTGGGCATGTGCTGGCAATGGCACAGGCCCCTCCTCCTCGTCAGCCAGAGGGCAGTGTTGGTGAGAGCGGACCCCCACCCTGGCTCACCCGTGGGGCTGCTCCCTGCCCCCACCTGCTCCACATCCATGTGGCTCAGCGCCTGCCTGCCCCAGAGGTGGATCTGGGAAGCGCCACAGCATCCCAAGCCCAGGGGGAATGGACAGGGCTGCGGGCAGGGAGGGGAGCGTGGGCAAGAGCCCCCTACCTGTGTGTACTCTCGAGGAGATCCAGTTCCTCCTGGCGCCGCTGCTGGAGACTCTCCAGCAACAGTTTGTGCTGCGTCCGCTCCAGCTCCAGCATTCGGACCTGCCGGGCACCCAGGGAGAGGGTCCGTGTGCTGCTCCAGGAACAGAGCTCCCACAGCAGCACTGGGTGGCTGTCAGCGCCTCTGGACAGGAAGGTTTCTCCTCTCTCCCCTGTCACACCGGTGCTATTTGGAGCAGACACAGCCCCTTCTCCTCCCCCTGGGCCACCCGTGGTCCCCCATCCCGCAGGCGATGGGGCTCACCTGGCTCTCCAGCTCTGCCACTCGGGCCTGGGTGCTGAGCAGCGCTGCCTGACAGGCTGACGTGTCCTCGCACAGCTGGGCTGCGGGAGCCCCTGGCCTCCTGTCACGCAGCAAGCCCGGGGCTAGGGACTCTGCCTGCAGGGACGGAGAGAGATCAAGGCCGTTCAGGATCACTGGCTTCGTGGTGTGGCCATCAGCCCCCAAAGGGAGGCACACGCCTTACCTGCAGCTGTGCTAGCCTGGGAACAGCGATCCATCCCCAGCCTACTCTGACCGCTCCTCTACCTTTCTCCAGCCCAACCCCATTGCTGGTCTGGGTCCCTCTCCCCAGATGACACTCAGCCCCGACCCCAGACACAAGCATCCTGGGGTCTTCCTCGCTGGGGACAGGTTCAGGGAAAGGCAGGGGAGGGCTTGCCATCACCACCCTGAGCCCGCGTCTCCTGGGGACACGGGCACAGCAGACCTACCTGAGCGAGCGGGGCAGGGCCCTGCGTCTCCTGCTCCCCCGCGAACAAGGCTGTGGGGACTGAAAAGGGAACAAGGCAAGGATTCAGATATGGCAATGGGGTCAGGCTTGTCCGTACCCTCCCCTCCGCCCCAGCCCGTGCAGGATGGAGAGATTCTGCTCTGCACACTAAGGCTGGGGACAAAGCATGGCCTCCTCCTCCATCCCGTCCTCTAGGGAGATGGCTGGGTCCCCACAGCCACCCTGGATGGCCTCTGGCCTGGCACACAGCCGCAGCCTGAGGCGGGAAGGGGTCTGCCAGCACACAGCACTGGTGGGACGAGCACGGGGGCAGACAGAAGGGACGGCAAGACGTTACGCCCACCCATTGCTCAGAAAGAGCAAGTCTTGCAGCCCGCTGGACCCCAAAGGCAGCACTGCTGAGTTCAGCACCCCCAGCACAACGTTCCCACCGCGCCACGGAACGGGGGTGGCAGGATCCCGCAGCTTGGCAGCCTGCTCTGACGCTGGCCGGCCAAAGCCCCGGCAGCATTCACACAGCCAAGAGCCATGCTGCGCCTCCTGCCTTTTTGGAGTTTTTGCAGGGTAGGGGGGACTCTCTGCTAACTGCCGCCCCAATTGTACCACCAGGCAGAACGCACCCAGGGCGCTGGCGTCTCTGGAGGGATCCCCCTTCGCAGCCTCCGGCGGGCCAGCAGAAGCTCTTGTCGTGGTGCTGAGCCAGGGGCCCGACTCCCTGCGTGGGCAGAGACGCGAGTGATGCACAGCTCAGGGAGAGGGGCACGGATGTTATCCCATCTGGCATTTCTTTAACTTACAGCTTGACTGTTTCACCGTCATCCAACAGGCAAGAGCCTGAGGATCCTTCCGAGCCGCCTTCCCTCCCAGCGGTCCCAGACCAAAGGCATCGCTCCGGCTACCAGCTCTCCCCGTCCCTACATCTCACCCACGCGGCTGCAGGGCACCTCTCCAGCGGAGGATGCTGAAAGGGCGAGGGAGGCCTTACCTGGAGCTGCCTGCGCTCGCTGCCTTGTCCTGCGGGGCTGCTGCTGGCTGCCGTGCTCCTGTGGAGCTGGCTGGCTGGCTGCGAGCAAAAAAACATCCCACGGGGGAGAGCTGAGGAGCTGATTGATGAAAGACAAGGGCCTTTCCCCAACACCAGGGCCTTTCCCCCAACATCAGGTCCTGCCTCGCAGCTCAAAGCCTCAGTCCTGCTCAGCTGTGGCAGTATTCAGCCCTCTGGCTGCAGAGGGAGCAGGCACCTCCATGCCTGGCGGTGCTCCCTGCTGCATCTACCTCCTTCCCGTGGGCAGCAGCAGCCCCGGCTAACACACCCCTGCCCACGGTACACGGCCCTTTGTCTGCAATTCCCTTCTGAGTCCCCTCCACATGGCACAAGTCTCAACCCGGCTCTCTGCAAACTCAGCTGGAGAAGGTGGTTTGCCTGGAACTAGGGGGAAGGAAGGGGAACGAAGGCAGGAACGAAGGCAGGAACGAGGAGCGCAGAGGGAGCGTGTGGGGGTGTGCTGAGGCAGGACAGCTCTGTGAGACCCGGGGCAACCTTGGCCACAACTGCAAGGAGAGCCCAGAGGCGGGATGGGATCGTGGGCTGCATCAGTGGCAGAAAGCCCTGCGTTACTACCCCAACCTGAGACAAGAGAGTGCTTCAAACGGACTTCTTACATCTGAGCCAAGGGTTTCTGAGAGGTCCTGCTGGAGCAGCTACGCGTGGAGCAGAGGGAAGCACTGTGGCTATCAACCGCGCCTTTACCTGACGGCAGAGCGGAGATCCAGCCCTTCACCTGGGACCTCCGAGGGCTTGGCATTTCTCTCCTGGGCCTTCGCCTGGGCTTGGGCTTTCTTGCGAGCCAAGGCAGCGGTCCACCAGTCCTCCTCCTCCCGTGGGTCGGGTTTAGGCGCTGCCTCCTTGGCGGCCGGTTGCTGGCTGGCAGGGCTGGGCCGCCTGGCCTTCGCTGGAGATGACAGCTCCAGTTCCATAAAATCATCTTCCAAGCCCAGCCAGTCGCTTCCAGCCCTGCCGCTCTGCACAGAGCTCCGGCTGGCCGGAGGAGGAGGTTTGCACTGGGGCTCCGGCTTTGGCTCGCTGCTGTTCTCGGCCGAGAACCCGCTGCAAGGAGAAGCGGTCGCCTACCTGCCTGCCCGCGGCCCAGGGACCCAGCCTGCTCCTCCACAGGGGCAGCGTGGCTGGAGCTACGGGCACACGCAGAGATCCCTACCTCGCAGGCTGCCTTCTCGTCAGCCGGGCCCTGGGCAGGGAGGCCACCGTGGGCTGGTACGCTCCGAAGACAAAATCCTCCTCGTGCCAACCCTCTTCCTTCTCTGTTCAGACAAGAAGCCTTGAGTCAGCACCCAGAGGGGCAGCCAACGGCTAAGACACCAGCCCTCCTCCTCCCCCCTCTGCAGTTCCCACTGGGATCACTGTGTCTGGGAAAACACCGCTGGAAACATCTTCCTCGGAAACCCGGGAGCAACGTGCCCCCTCGGCGTGGCTGGGAAGTGGGACTCCGTTGGGAATCAGTCCGTGTCGGAACGCAACTGAGTTACAGCCACGGTGCAAACGCTCCCAGGCTGCCTGAGGGCACCCTATGACCCTTTGGCATTAGCCACCTTCCCCTGCGGACCGAGAGCCCGACAGCAGCCCTGCTCGCCACTGCAGAACGCGTGCTCTCCCTGCGCGGGCATTAGGAACCAGCCTCGCTCTCCCAAGCCAGTGCTGGCACCTCTGCACATTTTCCCGGCGTCCCCGGCTGCGCTCACCTGGCTGCTTTTGGGACTTCTCACCCAGTCTGAATTCCCTGCGCTCTCCCGTGCCTGCCTGTTCCAGGAGTTTAGCAACGGAGCTTCGTCCCAGCAACTCGGCTGCCCGGACCTCCTCTCTGTTGGGGGGACAGCGGCAGATGGGTTTCTCCGGGAGCCAGGGCTCTTCCTCACCACACAGCCTCGCCAGGCTGCTCGGGCTCTTCTCCCCACAACGAGGCTGCTCTTGCCCCTTGCTGGGACCCACAGGCGCAAGCTCCAGCACCCCCCACCCAGCACGGTGGCACCATCTCAACGCACAAGCCATCCCCTGCTTTACTCCCACTGCCTTTTCACTGCCCTTACTCTTCTGCCTTCTTGCCCTGCTTCTCCTCTCGTTTTGAGCCACTTCCAAATCCCATTGCATCCAACAGGTCACCACCGTCATCTTCAAACGTGACCCTCTTCTTGACCGGGGCCACGGTGCGCAGGGGCGTCTGGGCTGGTTCTGTGGATGAGAGCACAGAGCGTAGGAGGCTCCATCAGGACTTTTAATCTCCTGTTGTTTGAAAGACTATTAAAAAAGCAGCCCCGCTTGCTCTTCTCTCTCAGGACCATTTACAAGGTCAGTTTTAAACACCTCTTTCCGGTGACCAAAACCCACGGCAAGTGACAAAGTGGCGAGGCACTACTGCCTGATGGCACATTACTGGGTGTCACCAGCACCGGGGTTTCCAGCTCTGGCTAACGTCAGGAGCTTTTCAGAGCTTTGCAAGCTTCCGATCAGAGCGTTCCTGCCCTCCTTCCCCCGAGAGTCCCTGCTCCAGCAACGTGCCTTGGTCCCTGCTCCAACCCATCAGCTGCTCCGTGTGTCCATCCCTCCAGCAGAGTGGATTTACTGGGGTGAAAGGGGATTTTAGGGAACCATCAGACCATTAGCATCCCTGCTGCAGGAAGAAGAGGGATGAGCGCCTGCAAAACAGCCACCGTGCAGCCGGATCCAACCCACAGGCGCCCCAACTGGGCTCTGACGTGGACCGGCGACGCTCCCAGTCACCCAAAGCCCCATCTCCATTCGGCAACGTGTCAAACAGGCTGGAGGAGATCAAAGGTCAGGTCGGAGCCTCCGTTCCCCGAAAAGAAAAGGTCAGCTCTGTAACCTGCGGCACACTGGCAATTTCAAGTTGCTCTAGGAACGAGCGTACGGGGAGTGGGGATGGGACCTTCCACTTAACGTCTGGACATCGCACCAACTAACCCCGGCTGCTGATCCGTGTGATACGAAGAGGATGCAGCGAGCAACCCCGCTTACCTTTCTCTTGGCTCCATGCTGGCTTTTTCTCAGTGCCCGTTGGAACTGGCTTCTCGGGAGCATCCTGCTCCCTCTCAGGTAAAAGCCCTGCCAGAGGATCATCGGAATCTGGGAATTGCCCCGCGGGGGCAGGAAAGGAGAAGAGAAACAAACCCAACGTTACTCCGAAGAACAGCTCTGTGCTAAGCCAAGCACGGCTCCCCACCGTGGGCACGCGGGGACAGGAGACCCTCCTCTGCCCAAAGCCACGGATGCAGGTTCTGCAGGGATCTGGGAGACCTTTGAGTCTCCCTGAACTTCAAACACTCGAGAGTTACATTTCTGTCCGGTTTTCCCACACTGCCTTTCTCCTGGAAGAAAACGACTCGAAATTTGGGTGCTTTAAGGCGCCCAAACGCCATTTAGGCCGAGGGAAGGGGGAGCTGAAAGCCCACCCAAATCGCCCAAAGCCCACTGGTGATTTTAACAGACGCGGATCTTGGCTAAAGCGCAGGCTTTGGCTACCATCTCTCAGCTCTGTCAGGAATCCAGCCGCCCTGTCTGGGAGTTGGACAGAACCCCCCCACCGACAGGAGGCTCTCCCAGTGCTACAGACAGTCACTACAAACCAAAGCAGAGGTGAGAAAGCAAATGCCCTCGGGAGTCACCTCCCAGCCCCGTCCTGGGGACAGCTGCAAACACAGAGCTGTAGGGTTTTTTTGCCCTTTGGGCACCTGTAAGGGATTAGATTGGCAGCGGCATCGTAGCGGTGAAGGACTCTCGACCTCATTTCCCAGCTAAGCCTGCCGTTAGCAGACGAGGCGAGCCGTGAGCAAAGCGCAAGGCCAGAGCCCTCAGCTGCCCCCAAGCATCTCTGTGCCGATGTGAAGCGAGACCCTACCTTCCAAGTTCAGTTTCTTGGACTGCCGGGAAGCAGGAGGGGAGGAGAGTGGCTGCTTCTCCACCGCAGGTACAGACGCCCCTAGAAAGAGAGGCCACGGCTCTCAGAGACAAGGCGCTGCAGAGATGCCCCTCTGCCACCCCAGCTAAGGCCACTTTTCTGCTGGCAGCCCCCTGAAAGCACATATTGCAACACACGGTCACCCCCCACAGCCCTACGGGGTGGGAGTCTCTCTGGACGTGTTTCCTTAGAAGCAGAGGAGGAGAAGAGGGGCTGGGGAAGAGCAGGGGCAGTTTGGGGACTGGCATGTCTCAAACGCAAGCGCTCCGGCTCTCCTCCCACGCAGAGCAGGCACCGGCACCAGGGAACGGCCAAACGGTGTTTGGTGGGAGGGGGCAGCGTGGCCGGTGTTGCTGGTGACGTTAGTGATGTTACCACACCTCGACAAGAGGCTGGGCCAGGGATCTCCCAAGGGAGAACACGTGGCCACAATAACACTCTGTGTCTGGGACAGTCCCAAAAAGGACTAGGAAAAGGATTTTAGGGAACAAATCCGCTTTTTGTTCCCTACCCCAGAAGAAAGTAGCCCCTGCTCACGTGGAACCTACGAAAAGAAGAGCAGAATCTCCTTTTCACCTTTCTCAGGAGCTAGCAGCTTTCCTGTGTTTCTTACTGCTCCTCCCGAGGAGTCACATCTCCCGGGACCTTTCACAGTTGTCTTCCCCGGCCCAGAACTGGATTTTGAGGTTCCCAGGAGATCAGCTTCCACGCCATCCGTGTCCTGGAAGGCCACAGGACGAGAAGAGGAGCAGGGTGAGCGCTGCCAGTGCCTCAGCACTGCTTCTCCCTTCGGAGGCTGGTGCTGGAGGCCTTGGCTGCAGCGCACGCGGGGCGGAGATGAGGGGCATTTATGTGCTTACCTTCAGAGCCTGCAGCAGAGCTCGTGGGTCTACGTCGCAGGCGCTGGACCCCTGCGTGCCAAGGAGGGCAGAGGTCAGAGACAAGCAGACTTTGGAAACGCCTCACCCCTTGCTTCCACGCTCCAGCCCTTAGTTTTCCTAATTTTTTGGAATGGATGAATACACGCCCAACTCTTTCTGGTGGCCTCCTCACCGGAACCTCCCTGTACCTTTGCCGAGACCCTGCTGCCTCTGGGAGAAGCATCAGGAACACCCAAGGCCATTGCTGTGGGTGAGGGTCCCTCCTACCCAACGCACACCCAGGAGGGCTGGGCTGCGGCGCCACGTGCCCCCCTGGCTTTGCTCCGTCTCATCCAGGTCGCGTGGAGGCTCTTCTCCCACCAGCCACCCACTCCCCCGTCCCACCTTCCCCACAGCAGTGCCAGAGAGGGGTTAAGCTCTTCAGCCAGACACGGCTCCTCCCTGACAGCCCGCTGCTGACTTGGATGGGGTCACCCCAGGGGCAAGCCTGGCCTGGCGCAGTCCCAGCCCTCAGGACACCCAGGCTCCCTCCCAACAGCCGGGCTCACCTCGGCACGTGTGACGTCCTCTGCCGGGAGTCTGCTGAAGGAATCATCCTCAGGAAAGGACCTGTGACACAAGGCCGGGGGTTAGCAGCACCACACGTCAGCTCGGCAAGGGTGCTCTGGGGACAGCCAGGCCGGGAGGCGGGAGGCGGAGGGGGACTACAAGGGCACCCCGCGGCACCACGTCGGGCAACAGAACACGAGGCCGAAACAGCACTGGGAGAAACAGACGGGACTGCTGGGATTGCTGCAGTTAAGCAAGCAACTGTTACATGGCAGATTTACAGAAGATGTCCAGGGGTCCGGGCACCCAACTCCTGCTGCAGAAAGCTGCAGGCTCTGGGCTCCCAGTCCCCAAAGGCATCGCATGGAACTCGCCTTCCCAGGCAATCGCCACTGGGGCAGCGAGTGAGGTGGAGAAGCCGAGGACGGGGCAGGTCAGAAGGGCCTGGGGAGCACCGAGAGAGATCTCCAGGCTGTGTCTGAAAGGCACTCACTTCTTGCTGGCCTGCGAGCTGGTGCCCCAGGCTCTCCCACGGCTGCCCCCGGCCAGCTGGGAAGCTCCGGCAGATTTCACAGGGGTTTCATCTGGAAACAAGACAGGGAGAAATTAGGAGGATGGACACGGGCATATTCCCGGCCTAAGCAGTCCAAAGGGGGATTTGCTGTCTCTCCGGGAGCTGCAAAGGCTTTTAATCAGAGATGAACTTCGCCTCCCCAGGCTGATGTCCAACCTCTTCGATGGCCTCTGACTCTGGGAAACCCAGCTCTGCTCCCTCCTTCACCCCCCTCACACCTGAAGCCCCTCGGACAGGGTGCACCAGCACCCACTGCCCCCAGGAGAGTAAGAGTGCAAGGATGCTGCCCTTTCACATGCAAAGAAGGTTCATTTTACCATCGCTTCCCAGGAGGTCATGAAGCAGATCATCCACAGAGCCTGAAAGGAGACAAATTAAAGGTGCTGAGGCAGACGAGCTCCCCGAGTAGAAAAGCTCCCCATTTCAGTACAGCTTGCTCTGTTGAAATCCCCCAAGAATACAGGTTTGGGCTCACGCATCGCCAGCGGAAGGCTTCCCTTGCCAGCCTGGAAAGAGCTGCCAGGACTCGATGCAGTATTTGGTGGATCAAAGATGTGCCTTCGCTTACTCAGAAATGGGGTATCTTTATCAAGTGAGCCAGCTGCTTTCTACGCAGTTAGTCACTGGCCACAAGCAGAACTCACCCGCGAGCTCTCGCCCCGCGCTATCTCAGAGCCCCTGGGCAACCCCAGAAAGCATTGGTTCGGTGTCAGGGCTGGGGGGGGCCTCTAAACAAGCAGTTAGGGAGCGGGCGAGGGGAGTAACGCAATTAAACGCACACATCCTCTGCTGCATTTGGGAAAGCCACAAGGAAGGAAGAGAGGGCCCCAGTAAGGAAATCCACTTGATGTGAGAGGCAGGTGAGTGACTCTGGCTCAGGAATCACACGATGCATCCAACTGCACCTTTCAGACCATGAAACATTTCAGTAGCCAGGACGGCCACCTGATCCCAGCGTCCCCCCTTCTGTGTTCCACACGATCCCAGCGGACCAAAGCACCTAGAGACAGCGAGAGGAGAGCACACGAGCGTACGTACCTTTTAAACTCTTCTTGGCTTTTGTAGCCTACGGAGAAAGACAAAGTCCCTCGTTAGAAAACGAAGCGACTCTGACCTGCCCTTTCTCAAAATGCTAAAGCCGGCGGCAGGGCTCTCCAGAGAATCCCTGCACCAACAGCAAACCCCCCTCCCGCCCACAGCGTCTGGGAAACGGCATGTGGAGCACAGGGGCACCACAGAGGCATTGACAGCTTCTGAGACAGCAGTGAGCACAGCCCCCCCCGGCTGCCTGCCCCCAGCAGAGCCTCCAGCCCTCGGCATCACTCCTGCCTCCAAAGAGGGCTGCCAGAGCATCCCAGTTGCATTTCCCAGGCCTGGCCGCACCGGGCCGCACTCACCATGGCAGGATCCCAGCCTTCCTCTGCTCCAGCAAGTCAACTGACAGCTTCACCCGACCTCCAGCTTCACGCCGCGGGGGATCTGACCCTGCCGATCACACCCACACCAACCTCCTGCCTGTGGGGAGAGGAGGATTTCCCCGGTGGCTCTTAACCAAACTCCCCTCTCCTGCTCGGGGCCCCCCTGCAGCCTGCGAGGATGCTCCCACCTCTCCAGGCCACTCGAAACCGGACTCAGAGCCTGAGAAACATTCCCCCCCCACCCCCCAAAACAGGCTGCACCTTCTGCAGCAGCGTCCGCGGGGAACGTCACACCGACACCCGGGGAATCGCTCTGCAAAACACCCCGGGAGGGGGCAAATCCCACCCGCCCTGCCCCACGGGTGCTGGCTCCAGCCCAGAGCCCAAGGGGGGGGCGCTCCTGCTCTGCCCAACGCCTGGGAAACACCCCGCGGGGCCCGCGCCCGGGCAGGAGGGAAGGAAACCGCGTCTCTTTGGGCACCGTGCGACTCCGGACCGAACGGCACCGGCTCTTGCCACAGGCTCCCAACGGAAACCAAACGGTGCTCGCACGCGCCCCGCTCGCGCCGCGCGGCCCCGCCCACAGCCTGCGCGCGGAGCCCGCCGGCCCCGGCTCCGCCCGGCGCGGCCCGGCCCTGCCCTCGGCGGGGCGATGGGGAATGTAGGCCGCGCCGGGGGCCGCGGCTCTGCTCCCGCCGGAGCTCGGGGCGGGCGTGCTGCCCCACGGCTGCAACACACACACACACCGCCCCCCCCGGGCCGGCAGCCGGGCAGGGAAGGCTGAACGCAGGTGGACACCCTGGGAGCGGGGCTTTTGCTCAGACACAAGGATGCCTTTGGCACAAAGAAGCAGCCCCACTGGGCTTTAAAGCCCTGCCTTGGAGTTTAACTGGGGAGCGGTAATCGCAGTCCTCCTTCGCGGACACCCAGGCACCGGGACAAGCAGCAGGTGCCAGCCAGCGGCCGGGCACCGCGGGATTACAGCTCCACACAGCACAGCCCTCCAGCCCTTCCCGGGCAGCAGGAGGAGAATGCAGGCTGGGTCCAGGACCCCCCAGGAGAAGCCCTGAACACACAGAATCACAGACGGGTTTGGGTTGGAAGGGACCTTGAAGATCGTCCAGTCCCAACCCCCTGCCGTGGGCAGGGACACCCTCCACCAGACCAGCTTGCTCCAAGCCTCATCCAGCCTGGCCTTGGACACTTCCAGGGATGGGGCAGCCACAGCTTCTCTGGGCAACCTGTCCCAGGGCCTCCCCACCCTCTCCAGCAAGAATCTTTCCCTGCTGTCCAATCCCAATCTCCCCACTTTCAGTTTAAACCCGTTACCCCTTGTCCTATGTCACTACAGGCCCTTATAAAAAGTCCCCCCCAGCTTCCTTGTAGCCCCCCCCAGGCACTGGAAGGGGCTCTAAAGTCTCCCCGGAGCCTTCCCTTCTCCAGGCTGAACACCCCCAACTCCCAGCCTGTCCCCACGGCAGAGGGGCTCCAGCCCTCGCAGCATCTCCGTGGCCTCCTCTGCACTCGCTCCAACAGCTCCGTGTCCTTCTGCTGCTGGGGGCCCCAGAGCTGGATGCGGAACGGCAGGGGGGTCCCGGAACAGCCGGGATGGGGGTGGGGGGGGGGGGGGCGGTACCGACCAGTCCGGAGTCGCGCTGCTCTTTCCATCTCGGCATTCTGGCGGTTCTCCCTCAGGATTTTTTTTCTTTCCTTGATTTCCTTTGCCCACAGCAGCTTATCACGCGGCAGGCTGACGTCAGTCTTTGGCTCTTCAGAGAGGGGTGAAAAAAAAATCACGTACGTGAAAAAACCCTGAACATTGCAATACCCAACCACAAAACCCCTGCAAAACATGAGAGTGCGTAAAGGAGACGCAAACCGCAAGATGTCAGAGACTCGATTCTACCACCTCTGCCCCTCCACGCTCCCCTTCCCCGCTCCTCCCCCAGCTCACCGCACCCCCAGACCCAGGGCTTTCCCAGCTGGCAGGCGGCTCCGGGCTCTGCAGCTGCTGCGCAGCCACACTCTGTTACCTGCTGCACGTCCACAGCTCTGGTTGCTGGGCTGCTTCCTCTGAAACTACTGGGCTTCCAAGGAAGCACTTCCTCACCCCACATCTTTTGGCAGGTCCTGGCCAGCCTCCCTCCTTCCAGAAACCTGCCACCCGCGTCCCTGAAGACACCTGCGCACCGCAGGCTTCTGCACGGGAAAGGGGCCAAGCTCATCCCAACCAAGAGCAACTCGTCAGCTCTTTGCAGGGCAGGTCTGGGGGCAAAGCTGGGACCCCGCCAACAGCTTCCCCGACCTCCCGCGGCAAAACGCCGGGCGGCGCCGCTTCTTCCGCGCGTACCTGGCGCGGGGTTAGCGTGCTGCCGGGACGTCTTCCACCAGCGGGGCTGCCCGCCTGCAGAGCGCAGCTGGGAGCGGAGAATGCCCGCTTTACACAGAGAGCGAGAAACGAGGCCGGGGAGCGCGGGAGCGCGGGCCTCGGCCGGAGCCACCCCTGCCTCCCCGAGCCGGCCCCGCCAGGCACGCTTGGGCAACCCAGGCGTTGGACAGCTTCCCCCTCCCTCCCTCCCTCCCTCCCTCCCTCCCTCCCCCGACACGGCTCCCACTGCCCACCCACGGGGGAACCGGGGGTCCCCGGGACCGTGTCTCGCCGGCCGCGCAGCGCCGCGCTCAGCAAGGGCTCCGCCGTGGTGCGCGCCGCTCTCAGGAGAAGGACCCCGTTACCATGGCGACAGGGGCTGCGCCGCGCCGCCATCGCCCTGCAAGGCCCCCCGCTGCCGTAGCGACGGGGCTGTCTCGCACGGGGCCTGACTGGAAACGGCCCCACAGCTCCAGCGCGACCGGCTCTTCCCTCGCCCCGGCCTTCACAGATTTCACGCGGAACCCTCAGAGACTGCTTTGAAAGAAAAGGACGGGTTTATCGGAGAACTGGGATTACTGGGTTTTTCTCCTCCCTAGCTGCAGGGCACAGCAGCCTCTCGTGAAGACGGAGGCGGGCGAAGAATGGACTTCAACAACTCTCTGAGAGTTATAAAGCGAAGCCGTTTATTTGTTCCCCGGTACGTTAATAGAGAGCTCAAAATTTGCTGACCACACACGTATAGGTCCAGATGACTGGTCACACCTAATCGCCACGCGCTGCCCACGAGCCCTGGGCTAACACACGATGGGCTATCCCATACTCGGCTTTTCTCTGCCAAGTCTTTCTTCAAGAATTTGCAGACCCCTTTATCTTTACTTCTTCCTTTATCGTCCTCAAGCATGCTTCAAGGCCGTGCAGTTTGCGGCCTACTCCAGCTCTGTGTAGCTTTGTTCGCCAACACGTCCGTTCTCCTGCAAGAAATCTCCCACAGGCGGACACAGCCATCCCTTGGGGAACACGTGGGGATGCCACCTCCTCCGTGTGACAGGGATGAAGTGTTGTAGGATGCCTTCCGGAGACTGTCCAGGTAGAAGCGTTCAGCCTCTAAGAAAGCGTGGTCCTGAGAAGAGAGGAAGGATGGATGGCATGGATACCAGAGTGCCACAGAAACGGGGTCACAGCACAGGGACCCTCTCCTGAGCGAGGGGAGCATCCCAAACCCTCCTTCGTGCAGTGAGCACCCCCTGGGGTGTACGGTCTGCCCTCCCCCAGAGCCCATGACCTCACCCTCTGAACAGAGGAAGCCTCAAAGACCATGCCCATCTGGGGAGGAAGCCAGCAGGGAAGGAGGGAGCTGTCAGGAAAAGCTGGGGGCATCACAAAGCCAGAGCCCAGCAGAGCTGGCTTCTCCCACCCAGGGATGGGATGAGCACAGCTGCCACCCCAACGAGCCGAGGACGATATCCATCTCAGCTTGGACATTAAGCTGTGACGATCCACCCGTTCTTGCTTCTGCTATCACTCCTCTAGGTGCCCGCGGCTTCTGCAAGCCCTCCCAGCCCAGCCCGGTTCTGGGGCTCAGGAATGATCTTAGGAGACACCTCACGCTGTGGCTATTGGGCCCCAAACAGGCTTCAGCCTGGCCTGCTCCCACGCAGCTGATTTGAAGCCCCTTCCAGCCCTGGGTCTCCCCACCGCCTCACCTGCTGGGCGTCGTGCTTCAGCTGCAGCAGCGTGGCGCAGAGCTCGGCGCGGCCGGCCGTGGCCAGGTTATCCGTGCTAGCCCCTGGGCTGTGCCGAGGGAGCGCCGTGACGGGAGGCAGATGGAGCCGAGCGTGTGATGCCGTCACCCTTAGAGGAGCTGCAGACGGAGACAACAGAGCACCCCTTTATTTGCTGCCTGCACGCCCCTGCAGCAGGGGCCTCCCAACCTCCCAGGGCAAATGGGCTTTAACCCACCTACCTCTCCCTTCCTGCCCCCTCTACTCACTCCCAGCACTGCCCTGGCTCAGAGAGCTCTGCTAAGCTCCTTCCGAGGACGAGGAGGCCAACACCAACTCACAGCTGAGGTTTATATACGGCGGAGCTACAAGCGCCCCCCAGGAATATCCCAAGCCTCCCGAGAGGTGGAAGACAAGAGCAGCTGCCCCCCAGCATGTCCCTTCCCATCACAGCATGCAGGAAGCCTTACACACGGTGCTGGAGAGGGAGAGGCCTTCCGTAAGGGCACCGAGGCCCTGGTCTGCGGTCAGCAGCCTCACGGGGTTGCTGGGCAGCTGCTCACGCAGCTCTTCGAGCTGTCTCCTCTGGTGAGCCATGCTCAGCCGCTCCTGCCTCATCCCCAGGAGAAAGAGAGAGAGAGAGAGAGAGAGAGAGAGAGAGAGAGAGAAGCTGTTGGCAAAGGTTCAGGTCCTTGGCGTGGTGGCCGCAGGCCGAGAAGGGGAGGCGAGGGGGTATCTGCCTGGTGCAGACGCTGCTCCTGCTGCTTCAGCTGCTCCAAGTGTTGCTGCATGACCTGCAGCCTGCTCTGGCTCTCGGACTCCATCCTGGATGCCTCCCGCAGGGCCTGCTCCCCTTCCTCATACTTCTGGGAGAAGAGCTGCAAGGCAGAGGAGCTGGGGAGGCTGGGGACAGGGACCCTCGCTGCCCTGGGGCAGGCCTCCTGCATCTCCTCGCCCAACAGGATTAGGATTCACGACTCTGGGAGGGGTGTGAAACCCGCCGGCCTGCGTACAGCTGTGAATTGCAGCGCAGACGCTTCGCTTACCTTCTTCATGCTTTCCATCTCCTCCTCCCGCTGCCAGATGCTCCGTTCAGCCCTGTTCACCTTCTCCCTCTCCAGCCTCAGCTCCTGCGAGGCCTTGTCCAGCAGCTCCCTGTCCCTCGCCAGCTGCTCCTCCTTGGCTTTCAGCTCACGGCCTCGGATCTTCAGCTCTGCCTGCTCCTAGGATGGGCAGGGGGGGAAACCGAGGCGTTACCCTGCCCTGTCCTGGTCACTAGCTCGTGTCTTCCCAAGTGACGGGAGAGACCTGCCCCCGCTGAGCTCTTCCGGCACAGAGAGACAGATGCCATTCAGAGGCTCCAGGCTGGGGACCTGCAGTGGGCAAGACACACGGCCCACGCCCAGACAGGAGGGCTGGCCCGGGCAGAGGACACAGCGTGGGCTCACCTGCTCCAGCAGCCGCGTCTGCTGGCTCTGCCTGGCCTCCATCTCAGCGATCACCTCCTGCAGTCGGCTCCCCTCCTCCTCCATGTCCTTCTGCTGCTGCAACAGCCTGTCCTGGAGCACTGGGGAGAGGCAGCAGCAGGGCCACGAGCAGCGTGAGGTGGGAAGCCCCTCTCCGTCCACACCATATTCATGGAAAAACAGTGTGCTCGTCACCTTCTGTACACCCCCATCTCTGTTTTGTAAAGGGGAGGCCCTGAGATGTCCAAGGACCAAGGCAGGCAATGCTCTGCAGCCTCAGCTCCCAGCCTCCGGCTGACTCGGAGCAACTTCTCCCTGTTTTCTGGCTGTGCCCACCCCCAGCGGGGACCCCACAGCCGTTTCGGCGCAGAGGAGTGGCAGACGTACCCTTGAGCTGCCTGTCCCGCTGCCGTGCCTCCATGGTCAGCTCCTGGGAGGCGCTGTGGTGCGTGGCCTCCGCCTTCTGCAAGAGCTTGTGCAGGTCGCTGCAGAACTTCTCCATCTGCTCAGTGACGCGGTTCAGAGACCTGCGGAGAGGAGCAAGGTCACACCCGTGGCACACGCGCCATCTCACTGCCACGCAGCGGTGGGCCGAAACCTGGGCAGCCCTGTCCCAGACCTCTCTAGGTCCTGGCAGAGAGTAGGAAGAAGTAGCTGCTGCTTAGGGAGCGCTGACGGATATTCAACAGCTCAGCATCCCTGGAGGCAGCGGGCAGGAGAGGGGATGGCCCACACTGCCACGGTCCGGGGCTGGTTCCCCGTAGGACCAGGGGAGGCCGCGGCCAGGCTTCAACGCAGGGGGATGACTCTGGCTGTCAGTACCTGGTGTGCCAAGTGGCGCTGGTCACCGCATCAATCTCCTGGTCTTTCAGCCGCTTCAGCCGCTGCAGCTGCTCTTCGTGGTCTCTGCGCATCTCCTGGACGGACACCCTGAGGACACGGGGAAGGAGCCCGCTGTGACAAACCAGCGCTCCCTGTGACGGCACCATGGAAAAGGCTTGGCTGGGGGGCTGAGAACCAGCTCCCAGGAGCTGAGCTGGCACGGTGATCCGTCACGGGCTATCCCGCTGATGCACCCACATCTGGGATGGGCCACACTTGGGGGTAATGGGCTTCTCTACCAAAAACTGATTTCTCGTTGACCCAAACTGTGGGCACATCAGTGACTCACTGGCCTGGATGAGAGGGATCTGGGGGAGATAAAACACTGGGTTCCGCATCTGTCGAAATACAACGCGTTCACTCCACAATGATGTCTCCAGCCCTATCTCCCTGTGTCCATCCACAAAGCAAATCCCCATTCCAAAAGCCACCGAGCTGCCCACAGCCCTGTGCTCCTGGAGTCTCACTTCTCATTTCACCCTGCCCCAACCCGCTGCCCGTTTCCTTTGCCGAGCCCAGGGGTACTGTCCCCACGTGTGTGCCGCCCACGCCGCTCTCACCTGTGCAGCTCTTGCAGCCGCTCCAGCTCCAGCCTGCTCTGCTGCTCCAGCGTGGCCACGTGCTGCTGGTGCCGTGCCACCAGCTCTGCCCGTGCCCGCTCCGCGTCCTGGCTCTGCGACAGGAGCTGAGCCGCCAGCTGCTCCTTCTCCTGCCGCAGCCTCTGCTCCCGCTGCCTGTAGGTCTCCTCCATCACCTTCATCCGGCTCCTGCCCAGAGAGGTCACGGCAGGGAAGAAGAGCTGCTTTCATGGCAATACCCGGCACTCTCCACCCCAAGAGCATGCGGGGATTTAGGAGCAGATCGGCGCTGATGTGTGCACGGGGAAACTGAGGCACAGGGTGCTGCGCTCTCTGCAGTCTGAGCCCTGAACCCTCCTGCTCTGCCCAGTGCAGTGCCCTGGCTGGGCATGTGCTGGCAATGGCACAGGCCCCTCCTCCTCGTCAGCCAGAGGGCAGTGTTGGTGAGAGCGGACCCCCACCCTGGCTCACCCGTGGGGCTGCTCCCTGCCCCCACCTGCTCCACATCCATGTGGCTCAGCGCCTGCCTGCCCCAGAGGTGGATCTGGGAAGCGCCACAGCATCCCAAGCCCAGGGGGAATGGACAGGGCTGCGGGCAGGGAGGGGAGCGTGGGCAAGAGCCCCCTACCTGTGTGTACTCTCGAGGAGATCCAGTTCCTCCTGGCGCCGCTGCTGGAGACTCTCCAGCAACAGTTTGTGCTGCGTCCGCTCCAGCTCCAGCATTCGGACCTGCCGGGCACCCAGGGAGAGGGTCCGTGTGCTGCTCCAGGAACAGAGCTCCCACAGCAGCACTGGGTGGCTGTCAGCGCCTCTGGACAGGAAGGTTTCTCCTCTCTCCCCTGTCACACCGGTGCTATTTGGAGCAGACACAGCCCCTTCTCCTCCCCCTGGGCCACCCGTGGTCCCCCATCCCGCAGGCGATGGGGCTCACCTGGCTCTCCAGCTCTGCCACTCGGGCCTGGGTGCTGAGCAGCGCTGCCTGACAGGCTGACGTGTCCTCGCACAGCTGGGCTGCGGGAGCCCCTGGCCTCCTGTCACGCAGCAAGCCCGGGGCTAGGGACTCTGCCTGCAGGGACGGAGAGAGATCAAGGCCGTTCAGGATCACTGGCTTCGTGGTGTGGCCATCAGCCCCCAAAGGGAGGCACACGCCTTACCTGCAGCTGTGCTAGCCTGGGAACAGCGATCCATCCCCAGCCTACTCTGACCGCTCCTCTACCTTTCTCCAGCCCAACCCCATTGCTGGTCTGGGTCCCTCTCCCCAGATGACACTCAGCCCCGACCCCAGACACAAGCATCCTGGGGTCTTCCTCGCTGGGGACAGGTTCAGGGAAAGGCAGGGGAGGGCTTGCCATCACCACCCTGAGCCCGCGTCTCCTGGGGACACGGGCACAGCAGACCTACCTGAGCGAGCGGGGCAGGGCCCTGCGTCTCCTGCTCCCCCGCGAACAAGGCTGTGGGGACTGAAAAGGGAACAAGGCAAGGATTCAGATATGGCAATGGGGTCAGGCTTGTCCGTACCCTCCCCTCCGCCCCAGCCCGTGCAGGATGGAGAGATTCTGCTCTGCACACTAAGGCTGGGGACAAAGCATGGCCTCCTCCTCCATCCCGTCCTCTAGGGAGATGGCTGGGTCCCCACAGCCACCCTGGATGGCCTCTGGCCTGGCACACAGCCGCAGCCTGAGGCGGGAAGGGGTCTGCCAGCACACAGCACTGGTGGGACGAGCACGGGGGCAGACAGAAGGGACGGCAAGACGTTACGCCCACCCATTGCTCAGAAAGAGCAAGTCTTGCAGCCCGCTGGACCCCAAAGGCAGCACTGCTGAGTTCAGCACCCCCAGCACAACGTTCCCACCGCGCCACGGAACGGGGGTGGCAGGATCCCGCAGCTTGGCAGCCTGCTCTGACGCTGGCCGGCCAAAGCCCCGGCAGCATTCACACAGCCAAGAGCCATGCTGCGCCTCCTGCCTTTTAGGAGTTTTTGCAGGGTAGGGGGGACTCTCTGCTAACTGCCGCCCCAATTGTACCACCAGGCAGAACGCACCCAGGGCGCTGGCGTCTCTGGAGGGATCCCCCTTCGCAGCCTCCGGCGGGCCAGCAGAAGCTCTTGTCGTGGTGCTGAGCCAGGGGCCCGACTCCCTGCGTGGGCAGAGACGCGAGTGATGCACAGCTCAGGGAGAGGGGCACGGATGTTATCCCATCTGGCATTTCTTTAACTTACAGCTTGACTGTTTCACCGTCATCCAACAGGCAAGAGCCTGAGGATCCTTCCGAGCCGCCTTCCCTCCCAGCGGTCCCAGACCAAAGGCATCGCTCCGGCTACCAGCTCTCCCCGTCCCTACATCTCACCCACGCGGCTGCAGGGCACCTCTCCAGCGGAGGATGCTGAAAGGGCGAGGGAGGCCTTACCTGGAGCTGCCTGCGCTTGCTGCCTTGTCCTGCGGGGCTGCTGCTGGCTGCCGTGCTCCTGTGGAGCTGGCTGGCTGGCTGCGAGCAAAAAAACATCCCACGGGGGAGAGCTGAGGAGCTGATTGATGAAAGACAAGGGCCTTTCCCCAACACCAGGGCCTTTCCCCCAACATCAGGTCCTGCCTCGCAGCTCAAAGCCTCAGTCCTGCTCAGCTGTGGCAGTATTCAGCCCTCTGGCTGCAGAGGGAGCAGGCACCTCCATGCCTGGCGGTGCTCCCTGCTGCATCTACCTCCTTCCCGTGGGCAGCAGCAGCCCCGGCTAACACACCCCTGCCCACGGTACACGGCCCTTTGTCTGCAATTCCCTTCTGAGTCCCCTCCACATGGCACAAGTCTCAACCCGGCTCTCTGCAAACTCAGCTGGAGAAGGTGGTTTGCCTGGAACTAGGGGGAAGGAAGGGGAACGAAGGCAGGAACGAAGGCAGGAACGAGGAGCGCAGAGGGAGCGTGTGGGGGTGTGCTGAGGCAGGACAGCTCTGTGAGACCCGGGGCAACCTTGGCCACAACTGCAAGGAGAGCCCAGAGGCGGGATGGGATCGTGGGCTGCATCAGTGGCAGAAAGCCCTGCGTTACTACCCCAACCTGAGACAAGAGAGTGCTTCAAACGGACTTCTTACATCTGAGCCAAGGGTTTCTGAGAGGTCCTGCTGGAGCAGCTACGCGTGGAGCAGAGGGAAGCACTGTGGCTATCAACCGCGCCTTTACCTGACGGCAGAGCGGAGATCCAGCCCTTCACCTGGGACCTCCGAGGGCTTGGCATTTCTCTCCTGGGCCTTCGCCTGGGCTTGGGCTTTCTTGCGAGCCAAGGCAGCGGTCCACCAGTCCTCCTCCTCCCGTGGGTCGGGTTTAGGCGCTGCCTCCTTGGCGGCCGGTTGCTGGCTGGCAGGGCTGGGCCGCCTGGCCTTCGCTGGAGATGACAGCTCCAGTTCCATAAAATCATCTTCCAAGCCCAGCCAGTCGCTTCCAGCCCTGCCGCTCTGCACAGAGCTCCGGCTGGCCGGAGGAGGAGGTTTGCACTGGGGCTCCGGCTTTGGCTCGCTGCTGTTCTCGGCCGAGAACCCGCTGCAAGGAGAAGCGGTCGCCTACCTGCCTGCCCGCGGCCCAGGGACCCAGCCTGCTCCTCCACAGGGGCAGCGTGGCTGGAGCTACGGGCACACGCAGAGATCCCTACCTCGCAGGCTGCCTTCTCGTCAGCCGGGCCCTGGGCAGGGAGGCCACCGTGGGCTGGTACGCTCCGAAGACAAAATCCTCCTCGTGCCAACCCTCTTCCTTCTCTGTTCAGACAAGAAGCCTTGAGTCAGCACCCAGAGGGGCAGCCAACGGCTAAGACACCAGCCCTCCTCCTCCCCCCTCTGCAGTTCCCACTGGGATCACTGTGTCTGGGAAAACACCGCTGGAAACATCTTCCTCGGAAACCCGGGAGCAACGTGCCCCCTCGGCGTGGCTGGGAAGTGGGACTCCGTTGGGAATCAGTCCGTGTCGGAACGCAACTGAGTTACAGCCACGGTGCAAACGCTCCCAGGCTGCCTGAGGGCACCCTATGACCCTTTGGCATTAGCCACCTTCCCCTGCGGACCGAGAGCCCGACAGCAGCCCTGCTCGCCACTGCAGAACGCGTGCTCTCCCTGCGCGGGCATTAGGAACCAGCCTCGCTCTCCCAAGCCAGTGCTGGCACCTCTGCACATTTTCCCGGCGTCCCCGGCTGCGCTCACCTGGCTGCTTTTGGGACTTCTCACCCAGTCTGAATTCCCTGCGCTCTCCCGTGCCTGCCTGTTCCAGGAGTTTAGCAACGGAGCTTCGTCCCAGCAACTCGGCTGCCCGGACCTCCTCTCTGTTGGGGGGACAGCGGCAGATGGGTTTCTCCGGGAGCCAGGGCTCTTCCTCACCACACAGCCTCGCCAGGCTGCTCGGGCTCTTCTCCCCACAACGAGGCTGCTCTTGCCCCTTGCTGGGACCCACAGGCGCAAGCTCCAGCACCCCCCACCCAGCACGGTGGCACCATCTCAACGCACAAGCCATCCCCTGCTTTACTCCCACTGCCTTTTCACTGCCCTTACTCTTCTGCCTTCTTGCCCTGCTTCTCCTCTCGTTTTGAGCCACTTCCAAATCCCATTGCATCCAACAGGTCACCACCGTCATCTTCAAACGTGACCCTCTTCTTGACCGGGGCCACGGTGCGCAGGGGCGTCTGGGCTGGCTCTGTGGATGAGAGCACAGAGCGTAGGAGGCTCCATCAGGACTTTTAATCTCCTGTTGTTTGAAAGACTATTAAAAAAGCAGCCCCGCTTGCTCTTCTCTCTCAGGACCATTTACAAGGTCAGTTTTAAACACCTCTTTCCGGTGACCAAAACCCACGGCAAGTGACAAAGTGGCGAGGCACTACTGCCTGATGGCACATTACTGGGTGTCACCAGCACCGGGGTTTCCAGCTCTGGCTAACGTCAGGAGCTTTTCAGAGCTTTGCAAGCTTCCGATCAGAGCGTTCCTGCCCTCCTTCCCCCGAGAGTCCCTGCTCCAGCAACGTGCCTTGGTCCCTGCTCCAACCCATCAGCTGCTCCGTGTGTCCATCCCTCCAGCAGAGTGGATTTACTGGGGTGAAAGGGGATTTTAGGGAACCATCAGACCATTAGCATCCCTGCTGCAGGAAGAAGAGGGATGAGCGCCTGCAAAACAGCCACCGTGCAGCCGGATCCAACCCACAGGCGCCCCAACTGGGCTCTGACGTGGACCGGCGACGCTCCCAGTCACCCAAAGCCCCATCTCCATTCGGCAACGTGTCAAACAGGCTGGAGGAGATCAAAGGTCAGGTCGGAGCCTCCGTTCCCCGAAAAGAAAAGGTCAGCTCTGTAACCTGCGGCACACTGGCAATTTCAAGTTGCTCTAGGAACGAGCGTACGGGGAGTGGGGATGGGACCTTCCACTTAACGTCTGGACATCGCACCAACTAACCCCGGCTGCTGATCCGTGTGATACGAAGAGGATGCAGCGAGCAACCCCGCTTACCTTTCTCTTGGCTCCATGCTGGCTTTTTCTCAGTGCCCGTTGGAACTGGCTTCTCGGGAGCATCCTGCTCCCTCTCAGGTAAAAGCCCTGCCAGAGGATCATCGGAATCTGGGAATTGCCCCGCGGGGGCAGGAAAGGAGAAGAGAAACAAACCCAACGTTACTCCGAAGAACAGCTCTGTGCTAAGCCAAGCACGGCTCCCCACCGTGGGCACGCGGGGACAGGAGACCCTCCTCTGCCCAAAGCCACGGATGCAGGTTCTGCAGGGATCTGGGAGACCTTTGAGTCTCCCTGAACTTCAAACACTCGAGAGTTACATTTCTGTCCGGTTTTCCCACACTGCCTTTCTCCTGGAAGAAAACGACTCGAAATTTGGGTGCTTTAAGGCGCCCAAACGCCATTTAGGCCGAGGGAAGGGGGAGCTGAAAGCCCACCCAAATCGCCCAAAGCCCACTGGTGATTTTAACAGACGCGGATCTTGGCTAAAGCGCAGGCTTTGGCTACCATCTCTCAGCTCTGTCAGGAATCCAGCCGCCCTGTCTGGGAGTTGGACAGAACCCCCCCACCGACAGGAGGCTCTCCCAGTGCTACAGACAGTCACTACAAACCAAAGCAGAGGTGAGAAAGCAAATGCCCTCGGGAGTCACCTCCCAGCCCCGTCCTGGGGACAGCTGCAAACACAGAGCTGTAGGGTTTTTTTGCCCTTTGGGCACCTGTAAGGGATTAGATTGGCAGCGGCATCGTAGCGGTGAAGGACTCTCGACCTCATTTCCCAGCTAAGCCTGCCGTTAGCAGACGAGGCGAGCCGTGAGCAAAGCGCAAGGCCAGAGCCCTCAGCTGCCCCCAAGCATCTCTGTGCCGATGTGAAGCGAGACCCTACCTTCCAAGTTCAGTTTCTTGGACTGCCGGGAAGCAGGAGGGGAGGAGAGTGGCTGCTTCTCCACCGCAGGTACAGACGCCCCTAGAAAGAGAGGCCACGGCTCTCAGAGACAAGGCGCTGCAGAGATGCCCCTCTGCCACCCCAGCTAAGGCCACTTTTCTGCTGGCAGCCCCCTGAAAGCACATATTGCAACACACGGTCACCCCCCACAGCCCTACGGGGTGGGAGTCTCTCTGGACGTGTTTCCTTAGAAGCAGAGGAGGAGAAGAGGGGCTGGGGAAGAGCAGGGGCAGTTTGGGGACTGGCATGTCTCAAACGCAAGCGCTCCGGCTCTCCTCCCACGCAGAGCAGGCACCGGCACCAGGGAACGGCCAAACGGTGTTTGGTGGGAGGGGGCAGCGTGGCCGGTGTTGCTGGTGACGTTAGTGATGTTACCACACCTCGACAAGAGGCTGGGCCAGGGATCTCCCAAGGGAGAACACGTGGCCACAATAACACTCTGTGTCTGGGACAGTCCCAAAAAGGACTAGGAAAAGGATTTTAGGGAACAAATCCGCTTTTTGTTCCCTACCCCAGAAGAAAGTAGCCCCTGCTCACGTGGAACCTACGAAAAGAAGAGCAGAATCTCCTTTTCACCTTTCTCAGGAGCTAGCAGCTTTCCTGTGTTTCTTACTGCTCCTCCCGAGGAGTCACATCTCCCGGGACCTTTCACAGTTGTCTTCCCCGGCCCAGAACTGGATTTTGAGGTTCCCAGGAGATCAGCTTCCACGCCATCCGTGTCCTGGAAGGCCACAGGACGAGAAGAGGAGCAGGGTGAGCGCTGCCAGTGCCTCAGCACTGCTTCTCCCTTCGGAGGCTGGTGCTGGAGGCCTTGGCTGCAGCGCACGCGGGGCGGAGATGAGGGGCATTTATGTGCTTACCTTCAGAGCCTGCAGCAGAGCTCGTGGGTCTACGTCGCAGGCGCTGGACCCCTGCGTGCCAAGGAGGGCAGAGGTCAGAGACAAGCAGACTTTGGAAACGCCTCACCCCTTGCTTCCACGCTCCAGCCCTTAGTTTTCCTAATTTTTTGGAATGGATGAATACACGCCCAACTCTTTCCGGTGGCCTCCTCACCGGAACCTCCCTGTACCTTTGCCGAGACCCTGCTGCCTCTGGGAGAAGCATCAGGAACACCCAAGGCCATTGCTGTGGGTGAGGGTCCCTCCTACCCAACACACACCCAGGAGGGCTGGGCTGCGGCGCCACGTGCCCCCCTGGCTTTGCTCCGTCTCATCCAGGTCGCGTGGAGGCTCTTCTCCCACCAGCCACCCACTCCCCCGTCCCACCTTCCCCACAGCAGTGCCAGAGAGGGGTTAAGCTCTTCAGCCAGACACGGCTCCTCCCTGACAGCCCGCTGCTGACTTGGATGGGGTCACCCCAGGGGCAAGCCTGGCCTGGCGCAGTCCCAGCCCTCAGGACACCCAGGCTCCCTCCCAACAGCCGGGCTCACCTCGGCACGTGTGACGTCCTCTGCCGGGAGTCTGCTGAAGGAATCATCCTCAGGAAAGGACCTGTGACACAAGGCCGGGGGTTAGCAGCACCACACGTCAGCTCGGCAAGGGTGCTCTGGGGACAGCCAGGCCGGGAGGCGGGAGGCGGAGGGGGACTACAAGGGCACCCCGCGGCACCACGTCGGGCAACAGAACACGAGGCCGAAACAGCACTGGGAGAAACAGACGGGACTGCTGGGATTGCTGCAGTTAAGCAAGCAACTGTTACATGGCAGATTTACAGAAGATGTCCAGGGGTCCGGGCACCCAACTCCTGCTGCAGAAAGCTCCAGGCTCTGGGCTCCCAGTCCCCAAAGGCATCGCATGGAACTCGCCTTCCCAGGCAATCGCCACTGGGGCAGCGAGTGAGGTGGAGAAGCCGAGGACGGGGCAGGTCAGAAGGGCCTGGGGAGCACCGAGAGAGATCTCCAGGCTGTGTCTGAAAGGCACTCACTTCTTGCTGGCCTGCGAGCTGGTGCCCCAGGCTCTCCCACGGCTGCCCCCGGCCAGCTGGGAAGCTCCGGCAGATTTCACAGGGGTTTCATCTGGAAACAAGACAGGGAGAAATTAGGAGGATGGACACGGGCATATTCCCGGCCTAAGCAGTCCAAAGGGCGATTTGCTGTCTCTCCGGGAGCTGCAAAGGCTTTTAATCAGAGATGAACTTCGCCTCCCCAGGCTGATGTCCAACCTCTTCGATGGCCTCTGACTCTGGGAAACCCAGCTCTGCTCCCTCCTTCACCCCCCTCACACCTGAAGCCCCTCGGACAGGGTGCACCAGCACCCACTGCCCCCAGGAGAGTAAGAGTGCAAGGATGCTGCCCTTTCACATGCAAAGAAGGTTCATTTTACCATCGCTTCCCAGGAGGTCATGAAGCAGATCATCCACAGAGCCTGAAAGGAGACAAATTAAAGGTGCTGAGGCAGACGAGCTCCCCGAGTAGAAAAGCTCCCCATTTCAGTACAGCTTGCTCTGTTGAAATCCCCCAAGAATACAGGTTTGGGCTCACGCATCGCCAGCGGAAGGCTTCCCTTGCCAGCCTGGAAAGAGCTGCCAGGACTCGATGCAGTATTTGGTGGATCAAAGATGTGCCTTCGCTTACTCAGAAATGGGGTATCTTTATCAAGTGAGCCAGCTGCTTTCTACGCAGTTAGTCACTGGCCACAAGCAGAACTCACCCGCGAGCTCTCGCCCCGCGCTATCTCAGAGCCCCTGGGCAACCCCAGAAAGCATTGGTTCGGTGTCAGGGCTGGGGGGGGCCTCTAAACAAGCAGTTAGGGAGCGGGCGAGGGGAGTAACGCAATTAAACGCACACATCCTCTGCTGCATTTGGGAAAGCCACAAGGAAGGAAGAGAGGGCCCCAGTAAGGAAATCCACTTGATGTGAGAGGCAGGTGAGTGACTCTGGCTCAGGAATCACACGATGCATCCAACTGCACCTTTCAGACCATGAAACATTTCAGTAGCCAGGACGGCCACCTGATCCCAGCGTCCCCCCTTCTGTGTTCCACACGATCCCAGCGGACCAAAGCACCTAGAGACAGCGAGAGGAGAGCACACGAGCGTACGTACCTTTTAAACTCTTCTTGGCTTTTGTAGCCTACGGAGAAAGACAAAGTCCCTCGTTAGAAAACGAAGCGACTCTGACCTGCCCTTTCTCAAAATGCTAAAGCCGGCGGCAGGGCTCTCCAGAGAATCCCTGCACCAACAGCAAACCCCCCTCCCGCCCACAGCGTCTGGGAAACGGCATGTGGAGCACAGGGGCACCACAGAGGCATTGACAGCTTCTGAGACAGCAGTGAGCACAGCCCCCCCCGGCTGCCTGCCCCCAGCAGAGCCTCCAGCCCTCGGCATCACTCCTGCCTCCAAAGAGGGCTGCCAGAGCATCCCAGTTGCATTTCCCAGGCCTGGCCGCACCGGGCCGCACTCACCATGGCAGGATCCCAGCCTTCCTCTGCTCCAGCAAGTCAACTGACAGCTTCACCCGACCTCCAGCTTCACGCCGCGGGGGATCTGACCCTGCCGATCACACCCACACCAACCTCCTGCCTGTGGGGAGAGGAGGATTTCCCCGGTGGCTCTTAACCAAACTCCCCTCTCCTGCTCGGGGCCCCCCTGCAGCCTGCGAGGATGCTCCCACCTCTCCAGGCCACTCGAAACCGGACTCAGAGCCTGAGAAACATTCCCCCCCCACCCCCCAAAACAGGCTGCACCTTCTGCAGCAGCGTCCGCGGGGAACGTCACACCGACACCCGGGGAATCGCTCTGCAAAACACCCCGGGAGGGGGCAAATCCCACCCGCCCTGCCCCACGGGTGCTGGCTCCAGCCCAGAGCCCAAGGGGGGGGCGCTCCTGCTCTGCCCAACGCCTGGGAAACACCCCGCGGGGCCCGCGCCCGGGCAGGAGGGAAGGAAACCGCGTCTCTTTGGGCACCGTGCGACTCCGGACCGAACGGCACCGGCTCTTGCCACAGGCTCCCAACGGAAACCAAACGGTGCTCGCACGCGCCCCGCTCGCGCCGCGCGGCCCCGCCCACAGCCTGCGCGCGGAGCCCGCCGGCCCCGGCTCCGCCCGGCGCGGCCCGGCCCTGCCCTCGGCGGGGCGATGGGGAATGTAGGCCGCGCCGGGGGCCGCGGCTCCGCTCCCGCCGGAGCTCGGGGCGGGCGTGCTGCCCCACGGCTGCAACACACACACACACCGCCCCCCCCGGGCCGGCAGCCGGGCAGGGAAGGCTGAACGCAGGTGGACACCCTGGGAGCGGGGCTTTTGCTCAGACACAAGGATGCCTTTGGCACAAAGAAGCAGCCCCACTGGGCTTTAAAGCCCTGCCTTGGAGTTTAACTGGGGAGCGGTAATCGCAGTCCTCCTTCGCGGACACCCAGGCACCGGGACAAGCAGCAGGTGCCAGCCAGCGGCCGGGCACCGCGGGATTACAGCTCCACACAGCACAGCCCTCCAGCCCTTCCCGGGCAGCAGGAGGAGAATGCAGGCTGGGTCCAGGACCCCCCAGGAGAAGCCCTGAACACACAGAATCACAGACGGGTTTGGGTTGGAAGGGACCTTGAAGATCGTCCAGTCCCAACCCCCTGCCGTGGGCAGGGACACCCTCCACCAGACCAGCTTGCTCCAAGCCTCATCCAGCCTGGCCTTGGACACTTCCAGGGATGGGGCAGCCACAGCTTCTCTGGGCAACCTGTCCCAGGGCCTCCCCACCCTCTCCAGCAAGAATCTTTCCCTGCTGTCCAATCCCAATCTCCCCACTTTCAGTTTAAACCCGTTACCCCTTGTCCTATGTCACTACAGGCCCTTATAAAAAGTCCCCCCCAGCTTCCTTGTAGCCCCCCCCAGGCACTGGAAGGGGCTCTAAAGTCTCCCCGGAGCCTTCCCTTCTCCAGGCTGAACACCCCCAACTCCCAGCCTGTCCCCACGGCAGAGGGGCTCCAGCCCTCGCAGCATCTCCGTGGCCTCCTCTGCACTCGCTCCAACAGCTCCGTGTCCTTCTGCTGCTGGGGGCCCCAGAGCTGGATGCGGAACGGCAGGGGGGTCCCGGAACAGCCGGGATGGGGGTGGGGGGGGGGGGGGCGGTACCGACCAGTCCGGAGTCGCGCTGCTCTTTCCATCTCGGCATTCTGGCGGTTCTCCCTCAGGATTTTTTTTCTTTCCTTGATTTCCTTTGCCCACAGCAGCTTATCACGCGGCAGGCTGACGTCAGTCTTTGGCTCTTCAGAGAGGGGTGAAAAAAAAATCACGTACGTGAAAAAACCCTGAACATTGCAATACCCAACCACAAAACCCCTGCAAAACATGAGAGTGCGTAAAGGAGACGCAAACCGCAAGATGTCAGAGACTCGATTCTACCACCTCTGCCCCTCCACGCTCCCCTTCCCCGCTCCTCCCCCAGCTCACCGCACCCCCAGACCCAGGGCTTTCCCAGCTGGCAGGCGGCTCCGGGCTCTGCAGCTGCTGCGCAGCCACACTCTGTTACCTGCTGCACGTCCACAGCTCTGGTTGCTGGGCTGCTTCCTCTGAAACTACTGGGCTTCCAAGGAAGCACTTCCTCACCCCACATCTTTTGGCAGGTCCTGGCCAGCCTCCCTCCTTCCAGAAACCTGCCACCCGCGTCCCTGAAGACACCTGCGCACCGCAGGCTTCTGCACGGGAAAGGGGCCAAGCTCATCCCAACCAAGAGCAACTCGTCAGCTCTTTGCAGGGCAGGTCTGGGGGCAAAGCTGGGACCCCGCCAACAGCTTCCCCGACCTCCCGCGGCAAAACGCCGGGCGGCGCCGCTTCTTCCGCGCGTACCTGGCGCGGGGTTAGCGTGCTGCCGGGACGTCTTCCACCAGCGGGGCTGCCCGCCTGCAGAGCGCAGCTGGGAGCGGAGAATGCCCGCTTTACACAGAGAGCGAGAAACGAGGCCGGGGAGCGCGGGAGCGCGGGCCTCGGCCGGAGCCACCCCTGCCTCCCCGAGCCGGCCCCGCCAGGCACGCTTGGGCAACCCAGGCGTTGGACAGCTTCCCCCTCCCTCCCTCCCTCCCTCCCTCCCTCCCCCGACACGGCTCCCACTGCCCACCCACGGGGGAACCGGGGGTCCCCGGGACCGTGTCTCGCCGGCCGCGCAGCGCCGCGCTCAGCAAGGGCTCCGTCGTGGTGCGCGCCGCTCTCAGGAGAAGGACCCCGTTACCATGGCGACAGGGGCTGCGCCGCGCCGCCATCGCCCTGCAAGGCCCCCCGCTGCCGTAGCGACGGGGCTGTCTCGCACGGGGCCTGACTGGAAACGGCCCCACAGCTCCAGCGCGACCGGCTCTTCCCTCGCCCCGGCCTTCACAGATTTCACGCGGAACCCTCAGAGACTGCTTTGAAAGAAAAGGACGGGTTTATCGGAGAACTGGGATTACTGGGGTTTTCTCCTCCCCAGCTGCAGGGCACAGCAGCCTCTCGTGAAGACGGAGGCGGGCGAAGAATGGACTTCAACAACTCTGTGAGAGTTATAAAGCGAAGCCGTTTATTTGTTCCCCGGTACGTTAATAGAGAGCTCAAAATTTGCTGACCACACACGTATAGGTCCAGATGACTGGTCACACCTAATCGCCACGCGCTGCCCACGAGCCCTGGGCTAACACACGATGGGCTATCCCATACTCCGCTTTTCTCTGCCAAGTCTTTCTTCAAGAATTTGCAGACCCCTTTATCTTTACTTCTTCCTTTATCGTCCTCAAGCATGCTTCAAGGCCGTGCAGTTTGCGGCCTACTCCAGCTCTGTGTAGCTTTGTTCGCCAACACGTCCGTTCTCCTGCAAGAAATCTCCCACAGGCGGACACAGCCATCCCTTGGGGAACACGTGGGGATGCCACCTCCTCCGTGTGACAGGGATGAAGTGTTGTAGGATGCCTTCCGGAGACTGTCCAGGTAGAAGCGTTCAGCCTCTAAGAAAGCGTGGTCCTGAGAAGAGAGGAAGGATGGATGGCATGGATACCAGAGTGCCACAGAAACGGGGTCACAGCACAGGGACCCTCTCCTGAGCGAGGGGAGCATCCCAAACCCTCCTTCGTGCAGTGAGCACCCCCTGGGGTGTACGGTCTGCCCTCCCCCAGAGCCCATGACCTCACCCTCTGAACAGAGGAAGCCTCAAAGACCATGCCCATCTGGGGAGGAAGCCAGCAGGGAAGGAGGGAGCTGTCAGGAAAAGCTGGGGGCATCACAAAGCCAGAGCCCAGCAGAGCTGGCTTCTCCCACCCAGGGATGGGATGAGCACAGCTGCCACCCCAACGAGCCGAGGACGATATCCATCTCAGCTTGGACATTAAGCTGTGACGATCCACCCGTTCTTGCTTCTGCTATCACTCCTCTAGGTGCCCGCGGCTTCTGCAAGCCCTCCCAGCCCAGCCCGGTTCTGGGGCTCAGGAATGATCTTAGGAGACACCTCACGCTGTGGCTATTGGGCCCCAAACAGGCTTCAGCCTGGCCTGCTCCCACGCAGCTGATTTGAAGCCCCTTCCAGCCCTGGGTCTCCCCACCGCCTCACCTGCTGGGCGTCGTGCTTCAGCTGCAGCAGCGTGGCGCAGAGCTCGGCGCGGCCGGCCGTGGCCAGGTTATCCGTGCTAGCCCCTGGGCTGTGCCGAGGGAGCGCCGTGACGGGAGGCAGATGGAGCCGAGCGTGTGATGCCGTCACCCTTAGAGGAGCTGCAGACGGAGACAACAGAGCACCCCTTTATTTGCTGCCTGCACGCCCCTGCAGCAGGGGCCTCCCAACCTCCCAGGGCAAATGGGCTTTAACCCACCTACCTCTCCCTTCCTGCCCCCTCTACTCACTCCCAGCACTGCCCTGGCTCAGAGAGCTCTGCTAAGCTCCTTCCGAGGACGAGGAGGCCAACACCAACTCACAGCTGAGGTTTATATACGGCGGAGCTACAAGCGCCCCCCAGGAATATCCCAAGCCTCCCGAGAGGTGGAAGACAAGAGCAGCTGCCCCCCAGCATGTCCCTTCCCATCACAGCATGCAGGAAGCCTTACACACGGTGCTGGAGAGGGAGAGGCCTTCCGTAAGGGCACCGAGGCCCTGGTCTGCGGTCAGCAGCCTCACGGGGTTGCTGGGCAGCTGCTCACGCAGCTCTTCGAGCTGTCTCCTCTGGTGAGCCATGCTCAGCCGCTCCTGCCTCATCCCCAGGAGAAAGAGAGAGAGAGAGAGAGAGAGAGAGAGAGAGAGAGAGAAGCTGTTGGCAAAGGTTCAGGTCCTTGGCGTGGTGGCCGCAGGCCGAGAAGGGGAGGCGAGGGGGTATCTGCCTGGTGCAGACGCTGCTCCTGCTGCTTCAGCTGCTCCAAGTGTTGCTGCATGACCTGCAGCCTGCTCTGGCTCTCGGACTCCATCCTGGATGCCTCCCGCAGGGCCTGCTCCCCTTCCTCATACTTCTGGGAGAAGAGCTGCAAGGCAGAGGAGCTGGGGAGGCTGGGGACAGGGACCCTCGCTGCCCTGGGGCAGGCCTCCTGCATCTCCTCGCCCAACAGGATTAGGATTCACGACTCTGGGAGGGGTGTGAAACCCGCCGGCCTGCGTACAGCTGTGAATTGCAGCGCAGACGCTTCGCTTACCTTCTTCATGCTTTCCATCTCCTCCTCCCGCTGCCAGATGCTCCGTTCAGCCCTGTTCACCTTCTCCCTCTCCAGCCTCAGCTCCTGCGAGGCCTTGTCCAGCAGCTCCCTGTCCCTCGCCAGCTGCTCCTCCTTGGCTTTCAGCTCACGGCCTCGGATCTTCAGCTCTGCCTGCTCCTAGGATGGGCAGGGGGGGAAACCGAGGCGTTACCCTGCCCTGTCCTGGTCACTAGCTCGTGTCTTCCCAAGTGACGGGAGAGACCTGCCCCCGCTGAGCTCTTCCGGCACAGAGAGACAGATGCCATTCAGAGGCTCCAGGCTGGGGACCTGCAGTGGGCAAGACACACGGCCCACGCCCAGACAGGAGGGCTGGCCCGGGCAGAGGACACAGCGTGGGCTCACCTGCTCCAGCAGCCGCGTCTGCTGGCTCTGCCTGGCCTCCATCTCAGCGATCACCTCCTGCAGTCGGCTCCCCTCCTCCTCCATGTCCTTCTGCTGCTGCAACAGCCTGTCCTGGAGCACTGGGGAGAGGCAGCAGCAGGGCCACGAGCAGCGTGAGGTGGGAAGCCCCTCTCCGTCCACACCATATTCATGGAAAAACAGTGTGCTCGTCACCTTCTGTACACCCCCATCTCTGTTTTGTAAAGGGGAGGCCCTGAGATGTCCAAGGACCAAGGCAGGCAATGCTCTGCAGCCTCAGCTCCCAGCCTCCGGCTGACTCGGAGCAACTTCTCCCTGTTTTCTGGCTGTGCCCACCCCCAGCGGGGACCCCACAGCCGTTTCGGCGCAGAGGAGTGGCAGACGTACCCTTGAGCTGCCTGTCCCGCTGCCGTGCCTCCATGGTCAGCTCCTGGGAGGCGCTGTGGTGCGTGGCCTCCGCCTTCTGCAAGAGCTTGTGCAGGTCGCTGCAGAACTTCTCCATCTGCTCAGTGACGCGGTTCAGAGACCTGCGGAGAGGAGCAAGGTCACACCCGTGGCACACGCGCCATCTCACTGCCACGCAGCGGTGGGCCGAAACCTGGGCAGCCCTGTCCCAGACCTCTCTAGGTCCTGGCAGAGAGTAGGAAGAAGTAGCTGCTGCTTAGGGAGCGCTGACGGATATTCAACAGCTCAGCATCCCTGGAGGCAGCGGGCAGGAGAGGGGATGGCCCACACTGCCACGGTCCGGGGCTGGTTCCCCGTAGGACCAGGGGAGGCCGCGGCCAGGCTTCAACGCAGGGGGATGACTCTGGCTGTCAGTACCTGGTGTGCCAAGTGGCGCTGGTCACCGCATCAATCTCCTGGTCTTTCAGCCGCTTCAGCCGCTGCAGCTGCTCTTCGTGGTCTCTGCGCATCTCCTGGACGGACACCCTGAGGACACGGGGAAGGAGCCCGCTGTGACAAACCAGCGCTCCCTGTGACGGCACCATGGAAAAGGCTTGGCTGGGGGGCTGAGAACCAGCTCCCAGGAGCTGAGCTGGCACGGTGATCCGTCACGGGCTATCCCGCTGATGCACCCACATCTGGGATGGGCCACACTTGGGGGTAATGGGCTTCTCTACCAAAAACTGATTTCTCGTTGACCCAAACTGTGGGCACATCAGTGACTCACTGGCCTGGATGAGAGGGATCTGGGGGAGATAAAACACTGGGTTCCGCATCTGTCGAAATACAACGCGTTCACTCCACAATGATGTCTCCAGCCCTATCTCCCTGTGTCCATCCACAAAGCAAATCCCCATTCCAAAAGCCACCGAGCTGCCCACAGCCCTGTGCTCCTGGAGTCTCACTTCTCATTTCACCCTGCCCCAACCCGCTGCCCGTTTCCTTTGCCGAGCCCAGGGGTACTGTCCCCACGTGTGTGCCGCCCACGCCGCTCTCACCTGTGCAGCTCTTGCAGCCGCTCCAGCTCCAGCCTGCTCTGCTGCTCCAGCGTGGCCACGTGCTGCTGGTGCCGTGCCACCAGCTCTGCCCGTGCCCGCTCCGCGTCCTGGCTCTGCGACAGGAGCTGAGCCGCCAGCTGCTCCTTCTCCTGCCGCAGCCTCTGCTCCCGCTGCCTGTAGGTCTCCTCCATCACCTTCATCCGGCTCCTGCCCAGAGAGGTCACGGCAGGGAAGAAGAGCTGCTTTCATGGCAATACCCGGCACTCTCCACCCCAAGAGCATGCGGGGATTTAGGAGCAGATCGGCGCTGATGTGTGCACGGGGAAACTGAGGCACAGGGTGCTGCGCTCTCTGCAGTCTGAGCCCTGAACCCTCCTGCTCTGCCCAGTGCAGTGCCCTGGCTGGGCATGTGCTGGCAATGGCACAGGCCCCTCCTCCTCGTCAGCCAGAGGGCAGTGTTGGTGAGAGCGGACCCCCACCCTGGCTCACCCGTGGGGCTGCTCCCTGCCCCCACCTGCTCCACATCCATGTGGCTCAGCGCCTGCCTGCCCCAGAGGTGGATCTGGGAAGCGCCACAGCATCCCAAGCCCAGGGGGAATGGACAGGGCTGCGGGCAGGGAGGGGAGCGTGGGCAAGAGCCCCCTACCTGTGTGTACTCTCGAGGAGATCCAGTTCCTCCTGGCGCCGCTGCTGGAGACTCTCCAGCAACAGTTTGTGCTGCGTCCGCTCCAGCTCCAGCATTCGGACCTGCCGGGCACCCAGGGAGAGGGTCCGTGTGCTGCTCCAGGAACAGAGCTCCCACAGCAGCACTGGGTGGCTGTCAGCGCCTCTGGACAGGAAGGTTTCTCCTCTCTCCCCTGTCACACCGGTGCTATTTGGAGCAGACACAGCCCCTTCTCCTCCCCCTGGGCCACCCGTGGTCCCCCATCCCGCAGGCGATGGGGCTCACCTGGCTCTCCAGCTCTGCCACTCGGGCCTGGGTGCTGAGCAGCGCTGCCTGACAGGCTGACGTGTCCTCGCACAGCTGGGCTGCGGGAGCCCCTGGCCTCCTGTCACGCAGCAAGCCCGGGGCTAGGGACTCTGCCTGCAGGGACGGAGAGAGATCAAGGCCGTTCAGGATCACTGGCTTCGTGGTGTGGCCATCAGCCCCCAAAGGGAGGCACACGCCTTACCTGCAGCTGTGCTAGCCTGGGAACAGCGATCCATCCCCAGCCTACTCTGACCGCTCCTCTACCTTTCTCCAGCCCAACCCCATTGCTGGTCTGGGTCCCTCTCCCCAGATGACACTCAGCCCCGACCCCAGACACAAGCATCCTGGGGTCTTCCTCGCTGGGGACAGGTTCAGGGAAAGGCAGGGGAGGGCTTGCCATCACCACCCTGAGCCCGCGTCTCCTGGGGACACGGGCACAGCAGACCTACCTGAGCGAGCGGGGCAGGGCCCTGCGTCTCCTGCTCCCCCGCGAACAAGGCTGTGGGGACTGAAAAGGGAACAAGGCAAGGATTCAGATATGGCAATGGGGTCAGGCTTGTCCGTACCCTCCCCTCCGCCCCAGCCCGTGCAGGATGGAGAGATTCTGCTCTGCACACTAAGGCTGGGGACAAAGCATGGCCTCCTCCTCCATCCCGTCCTCTAGGGAGATGGCTGGGTCCCCACAGCCACCCTGGATGGCCTCTGGCCTGGCACACAGCCGCAGCCTGAGGCGGGAAGGGGTCTGCCAGCACACAGCACTGGTGGGACGAGCACGGGGGCAGACAGAAGGGACGGCAAGACGTTACGCCCACCCATTGCTCAGAAAGAGCAAGTCTTGCAGCCCGCTGGACCCCAAAGGCAGCACTGCTGAGTTCAGCACCCCCAGCACAACGTTCCCACCGCGCCACGGAACGGGGGTGGCAGGATCCCGCAGCTTGGCAGCCTGCTCTGACGCTGGCCGGCCAAAGCCCCGGCAGCATTCACACAGCCAAGAGCCATGCTGCGCCTCCTGCCTTTTAGGAGTTTTTGCAGGGTAGGGGGGACTCTCTGCTAACTGCCGCCCCAATTGTACCACCAGGCAGAACGCACCCAGGGCGCTGGCGTCTCTGGAGGGATCCCCCTTCGCAGCCTCCGGCGGGCCAGCAGAAGCTCTTGTCGTGGTGCTGAGCCAGGGGCCCGACTCCCTGCGTGGGCAGAGACGCGAGTGATGCACAGCTCAGGGAGAGGGGCACGGATGTTATCCCATCTGGCATTTCTTTAACTTACAGCTTGACTGTTTCACCGTCATCCAACAGGCAAGAGCCTGAGGATCCTTCCGAGCCGCCTTCCCTCCCAGCGGTCCCAGACCAAAGGCATCGCTCCGGCTACCAGCTCTCCCCGTCCCTACATCTCACCCACGCGGCTGCAGGGCACCTCTCCAGCGGAGGATGCTGAAAGGGCGAGGGAGGCCTTACCTGGAGCTGCCTGCGCTTGCTGCCTTGTCCTGCGGGGCTGCTGCTGGCTGCCGTGCTCCTGTGGAGCTGGCTGGCTGGCTGCGAGCAAAAAAACATCCCACGGGGGAGAGCTGAGGAGCTGATTGATGAAAGACAAGGGCCTTTCCCCAACACCAGGGCCTTTCCCCCAACATCAGGTCCTGCCTCGCAGCTCAAAGCCTCAGTCCTGCTCAGCTGTGGCAGTATTCAGCCCTCTGGCTGCAGAGGGAGCAGGCACCTCCATGCCTGGCGGTGCTCCCTGCTGCATCTACCTCCTTCCCGTGGGCAGCAGCAGCCCCGGCTAACACACCCCTGCCCACGGTACACGGCCCTTTGTCTGCAATTCCCTTCTGAGTCCCCTCCACATGGCACAAGTCTCAACCCGGCTCTCTGCAAACTCAGCTGGAGAAGGTGGTTTGCCTGGAACTAGGGGGAAGGAAGGGGAACGAAGGCAGGAACGAAGGCAGGAACGAGGAGCGCAGAGGGAGCGTGTGGGGGTGTGCTGAGGCAGGACAGCTCTGTGAGACCCGGGGCAACCTTGGCCACAACTGCAAGGAGAGCCCAGAGGCGGGATGGGATCGTGGGCTGCATCAGTGGCAGAAAGCCCTGCGTTACTACCCCAACCTGAGACAAGAGAGTGCTTCAAACGGACTTCTTACATCTGAGCCAAGGGTTTCTGAGAGGTCCTGCTGGAGCAGCTACGCGTGGAGCAGAGGGAAGCACTGTGGCTATCAACCGCGCCTTTACCTGACGGCAGAGCGGAGATCCAGCCCTTCACCTGGGACCTCCGAGGGCTTGGCATTTCTCTCCTGGGCCTTCGCCTGGGCTTGGGCTTTCTTGCGAGCCAAGGCAGCGGTCCACCAGTCCTCCTCCTCCCGTGGGTCGGGTTTAGGCGCTGCCTCCTTGGCGGCCGGTTGCTGGCTGGCAGGGCTGGGCCGCCTGGCCTTCGCTGGAGATGACAGCTCCAGTTCCATAAAATCATCTTCCAAGCCCAGCCAGTCGCTTCCAGCCCTGCCGCTCTGCACAGAGCTCCGGCTGGCCGGAGGAGGAGGTTTGCACTGGGGCTCCGGCTTTGGCTCGCTGCTGTTCTCGGCCGAGAACCCGCTGCAAGGAGAAGCGGTCGCCTACCTGCCTGCCCGCGGCCCAGGGACCCAGCCTGCTCCTCCACAGGGGCAGCGTGGCTGGAGCTACGGGCACACGCAGAGATCCCTACCTCGCAGGCTGCCTTCTCGTCAGCCGGGCCCTGGGCAGGGAGGCCACCGTGGGCTGGTACGCTCCGAAGACAAAATCCTCCTCGTGCCAACCCTCTTCCTTCTCTGTTCAGACAAGAAGCCTTGAGTCAGCACCCAGAGGGGCAGCCAACGGCTAAGACACCAGCCCTCCTCCTCCCCCCTCTGCAGTTCCCACTGGGATCACTGTGTCTGGGAAAACACCGCTGGAAACATCTTCCTCGGAAACCCGGGAGCAACGTGCCCCCTCGGCGTGGCTGGGAAGTGGGACTCCGTTGGGAATCAGTCCGTGTCGGAACGCAACTGAGTTACAGCCACGGTGCAAACGCTCCCAGGCTGCCTGAGGGCACCCTATGACCCTTTGGCATTAGCCACCTTCCCCTGCGGACCGAGAGCCCGACAGCAGCCCTGCTCGCCACTGCAGAACGCGTGCTCTCCCTGCGCGGGCATTAGGAACCAGCCTCGCTCTCCCAAGCCAGTGCTGGCACCTCTGCACATTTTCCCGGCGTCCCCGGCTGCGCTCACCTGGCTGCTTTTGGGACTTCTCACCCAGTCTGAATTCCCTGCGCTCTCCCGTGCCTGCCTGTTCCAGGAGTTTAGCAACGGAGCTTCGTCCCAGCAACTCGGCTGCCCGGACCTCCTCTCTGTTGGGGGGACAGCGGCAGATGGGTTTCTCCGGGAGCCAGGGCTCTTCCTCACCACACAGCCTCGCCAGGCTGCTCGGGCTCTTCTCCCCACAACGAGGCTGCTCTTGCCCCTTGCTGGGACCCACAGGCGCAAGCTCCAGCACCCCCCACCCAGCACGGTGGCACCATCTCAACGCACAAGCCATCCCCTGCTTTACTCCCACTGCCTTTTCACTGCCCTTACTCTTCTGCCTTCTTGCCCTGCTTCTCCTCTCGTTTTGAGCCACTTCCAAATCCCATTGCATCCAACAGGTCACCACCGTCATCTTCAAACGTGACCCTCTTCTTGACCGGGGCCACGGTGCGCAGGGGCGTCTGGGCTGGCTCTGTGGATGAGAGCACAGAGCGTAGGAGGCTCCATCAGGACTTTTAATCTCCTGTTGTTTGAAAGACTATTAAAAAAGCAGCCCCGCTTGCTCTTCTCTCTCAGGACCATTTACAAGGTCAGTTTTAAACACCTCTTTCCGGTGACCAAAACCCACGGCAAGTGACAAAGTGGCGAGGCACTACTGCCTGATGGCACATTACTGGGTGTCACCAGCACCGGGGTTTCCAGCTCTGGCTAACGTCAGGAGCTTTTCAGAGCTTTGCAAGCTTCCGATCAGAGCGTTCCTGCCCTCCTTCCCCCGAGAGTCCCTGCTCCAGCAACGTGCCTTGGTCCCTGCTCCAACCCATCAGCTGCTCCGTGTGTCCATCCCTCCAGCAGAGTGGATTTACTGGGGTGAAAGGGGATTTTAGGGAACCATCAGACCATTAGCATCCCTGCTGCAGGAAGAAGAGGGATGAGCGCCTGCAAAACAGCCACCGTGCAGCCGGATCCAACCCACAGGCGCCCCAACTGGGCTCTGACGTGGACCGGCGACGCTCCCAGTCACCCAAAGCCCCATCTCCATTCGGCAACGTGTCAAACAGGCTGGAGGAGATCAAAGGTCAGGTCGGAGCCTCCGTTCCCCGAAAAGAAAAGGTCAGCTCTGTAACCTGCGGCACACTGGCAATTTCAAGTTGCTCTAGGAACGAGCGTACGGGGAGTGGGGATGGGACCTTCCACTTAACGTCTGGACATCGCACCAACTAACCCCGGCTGCTGATCCGTGTGATACGAAGAGGATGCAGCGAGCAACCCCGCTTACCTTTCTCTTGGCTCCATGCTGGCTTTTTCTCAGTGCCCGTTGGAACTGGCTTCTCGGGAGCATCCTGCTCCCTCTCAGGTAAAAGCCCTGCCAGAGGATCATCGGAATCTGGGAATTGCCCCGCGGGGGCAGGAAAGGAGAAGAGAAACAAACCCAACGTTACTCCGAAGAACAGCTCTGTGCTAAGCCAAGCACGGCTCCCCACCGTGGGCACGCGGGGACAGGAGACCCTCCTCTGCCCAAAGCCACGGATGCAGGTTCTGCAGGGATCTGGGAGACCTTTGAGTCTCCCTGAACTTCAAACACTCGAGAGTTACATTTCTGTCCGGTTTTCCCACACTGCCTTTCTCCTGGAAGAAAACGACTCGAAATTTGGGTGCTTTAAGGCGCCCAAACGCCATTTAGGCCGAGGGAAGGGGGAGCTGAAAGCCCACCCAAATCGCCCAAAGCCCACTGGTGATTTTAACAGACGCGGATCTTGGCTAAAGCGCAGGCTTTGGCTACCATCTCTCAGCTCTGTCAGGAATCCAGCCGCCCTGTCTGGGAGTTGGACAGAACCCCCCCACCGACAGGAGGCTCTCCCAGTGCTACAGACAGTCACTACAAACCAAAGCAGAGGTGAGAAAGCAAATGCCCTCGGGAGTCACCTCCCAGCCCCGTCCTGGGGACAGCTGCAAACACAGAGCTGTAGGGTTTTTTTGCCCTTTGGGCACCTGTAAGGGATTAGATTGGCAGCGGCATCGTAGCGGTGAAGGACTCTCGACCTCATTTCCCAGCTAAGCCTGCCGTTAGCAGACGAGGCGAGCCGTGAGCAAAGCGCAAGGCCAGAGCCCTCAGCTGCCCCCAAGCATCTCTGTGCCGATGTGAAGCGAGACCCTACCTTCCAAGTTCAGTTTCTTGTACTGCCGGGAAGCAGGAGGGGAGGAGAGTGGCTGCTTCTCCACCGCAGGTACAGACGCCCCTAGAAAGAGAGGCCACGGCTCTCAGAGACAAGGCGCTGCAGAGATGCCCCTCTGCCACCCCAGCTAAGGCCACTTTTCTGCTGGCAGCCCCCTGAAAGCACATATTGCAACACACGGTCACCCCCCACAGCCCTACGGGGTGGGAGTCTCTCTGGACGTGTTTCCTTAGAAGCAGAGGAGGAGAAGAGGGGCTGGGGAAGAGCAGGGGCAGTTTGGGGACTGGCATGTCTCAAACGCAAGCGCTCCGGCTCTCCTCCCACGCAGAGCAGGCACCGGCACCAGGGAACGGCCAAACGGTGTTTGGTGGGAGGGGGCAGCGTGGCCGGTGTTGCTGGTGACGTTAGTGATGTTACCACACCTCGACAAGAGGCTGGGCCAGGGATCTCCCAAGGGAGAACACGTGGCCACAATAACACTCTGTGTCTGGGACAGTCCCAAAAAGGACTAGGAAAAGGATTTTAGGGAACAAATCCGCTTTTTGTTCCCTACCCCAGAAGAAAATAGCCCCTGCTCACGTGGAACCTACGAAAAGAAGAGCAGAATCTCCTTTTCACCTTTCTCAGGAGCTAGCAGCTTTCCTGTGTTTCTTACTGCTCCTCCCGAGGAGTCACATCTCCCAGGACCTTTCACAGTTGTCTTCCCCGGCCCAGAACTGGATTTTGAGGTTCCCAGGAGATCAGCTTCCACGCCATCCGTGTCCTGGAAGGCCACAGGACGAGAAGAGGAGCAGGGTGAGCGCTGCCAGTGCCTCAGCACTGCTTCTCCCTTCGGAGGCTGGTGCTGGAGGCCTTGGCTGCAGCGCACGCGGGGCGGAGATGAGGGGCATTTATGTGCTTACCTTCAGAGCCTGCAGCAGAGCTCGTGGGTCTACGTCGCAGGCGCTGGACCCCTGCGTGCCAAGGAGGGCAGAGGTCAGAGACAAGCAGACTTTGGAAACGCCTCACCCCTTGCTTCCACGCTCCAGCCCTTAGTTTTCCTAATTTTTTGGAATGGATGAATACACGCCCAACTCTTTCTGGTGGCCTCCTCACCGGAACCTCCCTGTACCTTTGCCGAGACCCTGCTGCCTCTGGGAGAAGCATCAGGAACACCCAAGGCCATTGCTGTGGGTGAGGGTCCCTCCTACCCAAAGCACACCCAGGAGGGCTGGGCTGCGGCGCCACGTGCCCCCCTGGCTTTGCTCCGTCTCATCCAGGTCGCGTGGAGGCTCTTCTCCCACCAGCCACCCACTCCCCCGTCCCACCTTCCCCACAGCAGTGCCAGAGAGGGGTTAAGCTCTTCAGCCAGACACGGCTCCTCCCTGACAGCCCGCTGCTGACTTGGATGGGGTCACCCCAGGGGCAAGCCTGGCCTGGCGCAGTCCCAGCCCTCAGGACACCCAGGCTCCCTCCCAACAGCCGGGCTCACCTCGGCACGTGTGACGTCCTCTGCCGGGAGTCTGCTGAAGGAATCATCCTCAGGAAAGGACCTGTGACACAAGGCCGGGGGTTAGCAGCACCACACGTCAGCTCGGCAAGGGTGCTCTGGGGACAGCCAGGCCGGGAGGCGGGAGGCGGAGGGGGACTACAAGGGCACCCCGCGGCACCACGTCGGGCAACAGAACACGAGGCCGAAACAGCACTGGGAGAAACAGACGGGACTGCTGGGATTGCTGCAGTTAAGCAAGCAACTGTTACACGGCAGATTTACAGAAGATGTCCAGGGGTCCGGGCACCCAACTCCTGCTGCAGAAAGCTCCAGGCTCTGGGCTCCCAGTCCCCAAAGGCATCGCATGGAACTCGCCTTCCCAGGCAATCGCCACTGGGGCAGCGAGTGAGGTGGAGAAGCCGAGGACGGGGCAGGTCAGAAGGGCCTGGGGAGCACCGAGAGAGATCTCCAGGCTGTGTCTGAAAGGCACTCACTTCTTGCTGGCCTGCGAGCTGGTGCCCCAGGCTCTCCCACGGCTGCCCCCGGCCAGCTGGGAAGCTCCGGCAGATTTCACAGGGGTTTCATCTGGAAACAAGACAGGGAGAAATTAGGAGGATGGACACGGGCATATTCCCGGCCTAAGCAGTCCAAAGGGCGATTTGCTGTCTCTCCGGGAGCTGCAAAGGCTTTTAATCAGAGATGAACTTCGCCTCCCCAGGCTGATGTCCAACCTCTTCGATGGCCTCTGACTCTGGGAAACCCAGCTCTGCTCCCTCCTTCACCCCCCTCACACCTGAAGCCCCTCGGACAGGGTGCACCAGCACCCACTGCCCCCAGGAGAGTAAGAGTGCAAGGATGCTGCCCTTTCACATGCAAAGAAGGTTCATTTTACCATCGCTTCCCAGGAGGTCATGAAGCAGATCATCCACAGAGCCTGAAAGGAGACAAATTAAAGGTGCTGAGGCAGACGAGCTCCCCGAGTAGAAAAGCTCCCCATTTCAGTACAGCTTGCTCTGTTGAAATCCCCCAAGAATACAGGTTTGGGCTCACGCATCGCCAGCGGAAGGCTTCCCTTGCCAGCCTGGAAAGAGCTGCCAGGACTCGATGCAGTATTTGGTGGATCAAAGATGTGCCTTCGCTTACTCAGAAATGGGGTATCTTTATCAAGTGAGCCAGCTGCTTTCTACGCAGTTAGTCACTGGCCACAAGCAGAACTCACCCGCGAGCTCTCGCCCCGCGCTATCTCAGAGCCCCTGGGCAACCCCAGAAAGCATTGGTTCGGTGTCAGGGCTGGGGGGGGCCTCTAAACAAGCAGTTAGGGAGCGGGCGAGGGGAGTAACGCAATTAAACGCACACATCCTCTGCTGCATTTGGGAAAGCCACAAGGAAGGAAGAGAGGGCCCCAGTAAGGAAATCCACTTGATGTGAGAGGCAGGTGAGTGACTCTGGCTCAGGAATCACACGATGCATCCAACTGCACCTTTCAGACCATGAAACATTTCAGTAGCCAGGACGGCCACCTGATCCCAGCGTCCCCCCTTCTGTGTTCCACACGATCCCAGCGGACCAAAGCACCTAGAGACAGCGAGAGGAGAGCACACGAGCGTACGTACCTTTTAAACTCTTCTTGGCTTTTGTAGCCTACGGAGAAAGACAAAGTCCCTCGTTAGAAAACGAAGCGACTCTGACCTGCCCTTTCTCAAAATGCTAAAGCCGGCGGCAGGGCTCTCCAGAGAATCCCTGCACCAACAGCAAACCCCCCTCCCGCCCACAGCGTCTGGGAAACGGCATGTGGAGCACAGGGGCACCACAGAGGCATTGACAGCTTCTGAGACAGCAGTGAGCACAGCCCCCCCCGGCTGCCTGCCCCCAGCAGAGCCTCCAGCCCTCGGCATCACTCCTGCCTCCAAAGAGGGCTGCCAGAGCATCCCAGTTGCATTTCCCAGGCCTGGCCGCACCGGGCCGCACTCACCATGGCAGGATCCCAGCCTTCCTCTGCTCCAGCAAGTCAACTGACAGCTTCACCCGACCTCCAGCTTCACGCCGCGGGGGATCTGACCCTGCCGATCACACCCACACCAACCTCCTGCCTGTGGGGAGAGGAGGATTTCCCCGGTGGCTCTTAACCAAACTCCCCTCTCCTGCTCGGGGCCCCCCTGCAGCCTGCGAGGATGCTCCCACCTCTCCAGGCCACTCGAAACCGGACTCAGAGCCTGAGAAACATTCCCCCCCCACCCCCCAAAACAGGCTGCACCTTCTGCAGCAGCGTCCGCGGGGAACGTCACACCGACACCCGGGGAATCGCTCTGCAAAACACCCCGGGAGGGGGCAAATCCCACCCGCCCTGCCCCACGGGTGCTGGCTCCAGCCCAGAGCCCAAGGGGGGGGCGCTCCTGCTCTGCCCAACGCCTGGGAAACACCCCGCGGGGCCCGCGCCCGGGCAGGAGGGAAGGAAACCGCGTCTCTTTGGGCACCGTGCGACTCCGGACCGAACGGCACCGGCTCTTGCCACAGGCTCCCAACGGAAACCAAACGGTGCTCGCACGCGCCCCGCTCGCGCCGCGCGGCCCCGCCCACAGCCTGCGCGCGGAGCCCGCCGGCCCCGGCTCCGCCCGGCGCGGCCCGGCCCTGCCCTCGGCGGGGCGATGGGGAATGTAGGCCGCGCCGGGGGCCGCGGCTCCGCTCCCGCCGGAGCTCGGGGCGGGCGTGCTGCCCCACGGCTGCAACACACACACACACCGCCCCCCCCGGGCCGGCAGCCGGGCAGGGAAGGCTGAACGCAGGTGGACACCCTGGGAGCGGGGCTTTTGCTCAGACACAAGGATGCCTTTGGCACAAAGAAGCAGCCCCACTGGGCTTTAAAGCCCTGCCTTGGAGTTTAACTGGGGAGCGGTAATCGCAGTCCTCCTTTGCGGACACCCAGGCACCGGGACAAGCAGCAGGTGCCAGCCAGCGGCCGGGCACCGCGGGATTACAGCTCCACACAGCACAGCCCTCCAGCCCTTCCCGGGCAGCAGGAGGAGAATGCAGGCTGGGTCCAGGACCCCCCAGGAGAAGCCCTGAACACACAGAATCACAGACGGGTTTGGGTTGGAAGGGACCTTGAAGATCGTCCAGTCCCAACCCCCTGCCGTGGGCAGGGACACCCTCCACCAGACCAGCTTGCTCCAAGCCTCATCCAGCCTGGCCTTGGACACTTCCAGGGATGGGGCAGCCACAGCTTCTCTGGGCAACCTGTCCCAGGGCCTCCCCACCCTCTCCAGCAAGAATCTTTCCCTGCTGTCCAATCCCAGTCTCCCCACTTTCAGTTTAAACCCGTTACCCCTTGTCCTATGTCACTACAGGCCCTTATAAAAAGTCCCCCCCAGCTTCCTTGTAGCCCCCCCCAGGCACTGGAAGGGGCTCTAAGGTCTCCCCGGAGCCTTCCCTTCTCCAGGCTGAACACCCCCAACTCCCAGCCTGTCCCCACGGCAGAGGGGCTCCAGCCCTCGCAGCATCTCCGTGGCCTCCTCTGCACTCGCTCCAACAGCTCCGTGTCCTTCTGCTGCTGGGGGCCCCAGAGCTGGATGCGGAACGGCAGGGGGGTCCCGGAACAGCCGGGATGGGGGGGGGGGGGGGCGGTACCGACCAGTCCGGAGTCGCGCTGCTCTTTCCATCTCGGCATTCTGGCGGTTCTCCCTCAGGATTTTTTTTCTTTCCTTGATTTCCTTTGCCCACAGCAGCTTATCACGCGGCAGGCTGACGTCGGTCTTTGGCTCTTCAGAGAGGGGTGAAAAAAAAATCACGTACGTGAAAAAACCCTGAACATTGCAATACCCAACCACAAAACCCCTGCAAAACATGAGAGTGCGTAAAGGAGACGCAAACCGCAAGATGTCAGAGACTCGATTCTACCACCTCTGCCCCTCCACGCTCCCCTTCCCCGCTCCTCCCCCAGCTCACCGCACCCCCAGACCCAGGGCTTTCCCAGCTGGCAGGCGGCTCCGGGCTCTGCAGCTGCTGCGCAGCCACACTCTGTTACCTGCTGCACGTCCACAGCTCTGGTTGCTGGGCTGCTTCCTCTGAAACTACTGGGCTTCCAAGGAAGCACTTCCTCACCCCACATCTTTTGGCAGGTCCTGGCCAGCCTCCCTCCTTCCAGAAACCTGCCACCCGCGTCCCTGAAGACACCTGCGCACCGCAGGCTTCTGCACGGGAAAGGGGCCAAGCTCATCCCAACCAAGAGCAACTCGTCAGCTCTTTGCAGGGCAGGTCTGGGGGCAAAGCTGGGACCCCGCCAACAGCTTCCCCGACCTCCCGCGGCAAAACGCCGGGCGGCGCCGCTTCTTCCGCGCGTACCTGGCGCGGGGTTAGCGTGCTGCCGGGACGTCTTCCACCAGCGGGGCTGCCCGCCTGCAGAGCGCAGCTGGGAGCGGAGAATGCCCGCTTTACACAGAGAGCGAGAAACGAGGCCGGGGAGCGCGGGAGCGCGGGCCTCGGCCGGAGCCACCCCTGCCTCCCCGAGCCGGCCCCGCCAGGCACGCTTGGGCAACCCAGGCGTTGGACAGCTTCCCCCTCCCTCCCTCCCCCCACACGGCTCCCACTGCCCACCCACGGGGGAACCGGGGGTCCCCGGGACCGTGTCTCGCCGGCCGCGCAGCGCCGCGCTCAGCAAGGGCTCCGCCGTGGTGCGCGCCGCTCTCAGGAGAAGGACCCCGTTACCATGGCGACAGGGGCTGCGCCGCGCCGCCATCGCCCTGCAAGGCCCCCCGCTGCCGTAGCGACGGGGCTGTCTCGCACGGGGCCTGACTGGAAACGGCCCCACAGCTCCAGCGCGACCGGCTCTTCCCTCGCCCCGGCCTTCACAGATTTCACGCGGAACCCTCAGAGACTGCTTTGAAAGAAAAGGACGGGTTTATCGGAGAACTGGGATTACTGGGTTTTTCTCCTCCCTAGCTGCAGGGCACAGCAGCCTCTCGTGAAGACGGAGGCGGGCGAAGAATGGACTTCAACAACTCTGTGAGAGTTATAAAGCGAAGCCGTTTATTTGTTCCCCGGTACGTTAATAGAGAGCTCAAAATTTGCTGACCACACACGTCTAGGTCCAGATGACTGGTCACACCTAATCGCCACGCGCTGCCCACGAGCCCTGGGCTAACACACGATGGGCTATCCCATACTCCGCTTTTCTCTGCCAAGTCTTTCTTCAAGAATTTGCAGACCCCTTTATCTTTACTTCTTCCTTTATCGTCCTCAAGCATGCTTCAAGGCCGTGCAGTTTGCGGCCTACTCCAGCCCTGTGTAGCTTTGTTCGCCAACACGTCCGTTCTCCTGCAAGAAATCTCCCACAGGCGGACACAGCCATCCCTTGGGGAACACGTGGGGATGCCACCTCCTCCGTGTGACAGGGATGAAGTGTTGTAGGATGCCTTCCGGAGACTGTCCAGGTAGAAGCGTTCAGCCTCTAAGAAAGCGTGGTCCTGAGAAGAGAGGAAGGATGGATGGCATGGATACCAGAGTGCCACAGAAATGGGGTCACAGCACAGGGACCCTCTCCTGAGCGAGGGAAGCATCCCAAACCCTCCTTCGTGCAGTGAGCACCCCCTGGGGTGTACGGTCTGCCCTCCCCCAGAGCCCATGACCTCACCCTCTGAACAGAGGAAGCCTCAAAGACCATGCCCATCTGGGGAGGAAGCCAGCAGGGAAGGAGGGAGCTGTCAGGAAAAGCTGGGGGCATCACAAAGCCAGAGCCCAGCAGAGCTGGCTTCTCCCACCCAGGGATGGGATGAGCACAGCTGCCACCCCAACGAGCCGAGGACGATATCCATCTCAGCTTGGACATTAAGCTGTGACGATCCACCCGTTCTTGCTTCTGCTATCACTCCTCTAGGTGCCCGCGGCTTCTGCAAGCCCTCCCAGCCCAGCCCGGTTCTGGGGCTCAGGAATGATCTTAGGAGACACCTCACGCTGTGGCTATTGGGCCCCAAACAGGCTTCAGCCTGGCCTGCTCCCACGCAGCTGATTTGAAGCCCCTTCCAGCCCTGGGTCTCCCCACCGCCTCACCTGCTGGGCGTCGTGCTTCAGCTGCAGCAGCGTGGCGCAGAGCTCGGCGCGGCCGGCCGTGGCCAGGTTATCCGTGCTAGCCCCTGGGCTGTGCCGAGGGAGCGCCGTGACGGGAGGCAGATGGAGCCGAGCGTGTGATGCCGTCACCCTTAGAGGAGCTGCAGACGGAGACAACAGAGCACCCCTTTATTTGCTGCCTGCACGCCCCTGCAGCAGGGGCCTCCCAACCTCCCAGGGCAAATGGGCTTTAACCCACCTACCTCTCCCTTCCTGCCCCCTCTACTCACTCCCAGCGCTGCCCTGGCTCAGAGAGCTCTGCTAAGCTCCTTCCGAGGACGAGGAGGCCAACACCAACTCACAGCTGAGGTTTATATACGGCGGAGCTACAAGCGCCCCCCAGGAATATCCCAAGCCTCCCGAGAGGTGGAAGACAAGAGCAGCTGCCCCCCAGCATGTCCCTTCCCATCACAGCATGCAGGAAGCCTTACACACGGTGCTGGAGAGGGAGAGGCCTTCCGTAAGGGCACCGAGGCCCTGGTCTGCGGTCAGCAGCCTCACGGGGTTGCTGGGCAGCTGCTCACGCAGCTCTTCGAGCTGTCTCCTCTGGTGAGCCATGCTCAGCCGCTCCTGCCTCATCCCCAGGAGAAAGAGAGAGAGAGAGAGAGAGAGAAGCTGTTGGCAAAGGTTCAGGTCCTTGGCGTGGTGGCCGCAGGCCGAGAAGGGGAGGCGAGGGGGTATCTGCCTGGTGCAGACGCTGCTCCTGCTGCTTCAGCTGCTCCAAGTGTTGCTGCATGACCTGCAGCCTGCTCTGGCTCTCGGACTCCATCCTGGATGCCTCCCGCAGGGCCTGCTCCCCTTCCTCATACTTCTGGGAGAAGAGCTGCAAGGCAGAGGAGCTGGGGAGGCTGGGGACAGGGACCCTCGCTGCCCTGGGGCAGGCCTCCTGCATCTCCTCGCCCAACAGGATTAGGATTCACGACTCTGGGAGGGGTGTGAAACCCGCCGGCCTGCGTACAGCTGTGAATTGCAGCGCAGACGCTTCGCTTACCTTCTTCATGCTTTCCATCTCCTCCTCCCGCTGCCAGATGCTCCGTTCAGCCCTGTTCACCTTCTCCCTCTCCAGCCTCAGCTCCTGCGAGGCCTTGTCCAGCAGCTCCCTGTCCCTCGCCAGCTGCTCCTCCTTGGCTTTCAGCTCACGGCCTCGGATCTTCAGCTCTGCCTGCTCCTAGGATGGGCAGGGGGGGAAACCGAGGCGTTACCCTGCCCTGTCCTGGTCACTAGCTCGTGTCTTCCCAAGTGACGGGAGAGACCTGCCCCCGCTGAGCTCTTCCGGCACAGAGAGACAGATGCCATTCAGAGGCTCCAGGCTGGGGACCTGCAGTGGGCAAGACACACGGCCCACGCCCAGACAGGAGGGCTGGCCCGGGCAGAGGACACAGCGTGGGCTCACCTGCTCCAGCAGCCGCGTCTGCTGGCTCTGCCTGGCCTCCATCTCAGCGATCACCTCCTGCAGTCGGCTCCCCTCCTCCTCCATGTCCTTCTGCTGCTGCAACAGCCTGTCCTGGAGCACTGGGGAGAGGCAGCAGCAGGGCCACGAGCAGCGTGAGGTGGGAAGCCCCTCTCCGTCCACACCATATTCATGGAAAAACAGTGTGCTCGTCACCTTCTGTACACCCCCATCTCTGTTTTGTAAAGGGGAGGCCCTGAGATGTCCAAGGACCAAGGCAGGCAATGCTCTGCAGCCTCAGCTCCCAGCCTCCGGCTGACTCGGAGCAACTTCTCCCTGTTTTCTGGCTGTGCCCACCCCCAGCGGGGACCCCACAGCCGTTTCGGCGCAGAGGAGTGGCAGACGTACCCTTGAGCTGCCTGTCCCGCTGCCGTGCCTCCATGGTCAGCTCCTGGGAGGCGCTGTGGTGCGTGGCCTCCGCCTTCTGCAAGAGCTTGTGCAGGTCGCTGCAGAACTTCTCCATCTGCTCAGTGACGCGGTTCAGAGACCTGCGGAGAGGAGCAAGGTCACACCCGTGGCACACGCGCCATCTCACTGCCACGCAGCGGTGGGCCGAAACCTGGGCAGCCCTGTCCCAGACCTCTCTAGGTCCTGGCAGAGAGTAGGAAGAAGTAGCTGCTGCTTAGGGAGCGCTGACGGATATTCAACAGCTCAGCATCCCTGGAGGCAGCGGGCAGGAGAGGGGATGGCCCACACTGCCACGGTCCGGGGCTGGTTCCCCGTAGGACCAGGGGAGGCCGCGGCCAGGCTTCAACGCAGGGGGATGACTCTGGCTGTCAGTACCTGGTGTGCGAAGTGGCGCTGGTCACCGCATCAATCTCCTGGTCTTTCAGCCGCTTCAGCCGCTGCAGCTGCTCTTCGTGGTCTCTGCGCATCTCCTGGACGGACACCCTGAGGACACGGGGAAGGAGCCCGCTGTGACAAACCAGCGCTCCCTGTGACGGCACCATGGAAAAGGCTTGGCTGGGGGGCTGAGAACCAGCTCCCAGGAGCTGAGCTGGCACGGTGATCCGTCACGGGCTATCCCGCTGATGCACCCACATCTGGGATGGGCCACACTTGGGGGTAATGGGCTTCTCTACCAAAAACTGATTTCTCGTTGACCCAAACTGTGGGCACATCAGTCACTCACTGGCCTGGATGAGAGGGATCTGGGGGAGATAAAACACTGGGTTCCGCATCTGTCGAAATACAACGCGTTCACTCCACAATGATGTCTCCAGCCCTATCTCCCTGTGTCCATCCACAAAGCAAATCCCCATTCCAAAAGCCACCGAGCTGCCCACAGCCCTGTGCTCCTGGAGTCTCACTTCTCATTTCACTCTGCCCCAACCCGCTGCCCGTTTCCTTTGCCGAGCCCAGGGGTACTGTCCCCACGTGTGTGCCGCCCACGCCGCTCTCACCTGTGCAGCTCTTGCAGCCGCTCCAGCTCCAGCCTGCTCTGCTGCTCCAGCGTGGCCACGTGCTGCTGGTGCCGTGCCACCAGCTCTGCCCGTGCCCGCTCCGCGTCCTGGCTCTGCGACAGGAGCTGAGCCGCCAGCTGCTCCTTCTCCTGCCGCAGCCTCTGCTCCCGCTGCCTGTAGGTCTCCTCCATCACCTTCATCCGGCTCCTGCCCAGAGAGGTCACGGCAGGGAAGAAGAGCTGCTTTCATGGCAATACCCGGCACTCTCCACCCCAAGAGCATGCGGGGATTTAGGAGCAGATCGGCGCTGATGTGTGCACGGGGAAACTGAGGCACAGGGTGCTGCGCTCTCTGCAGTCTGAGCCCTGAACCCTCCTGCTCTGCCCACTGCAGTGCCCTGGCTGGGCATGTGCTGGCAATGGCACAGGCCCCTCCTCCTCGTCAGCCAGGGGGCAGTGTTGGTGAGAGCGGACCCCCACCCTGGCTCACCCGTGGGGCTGCTCCCTGCCCCCACCTGCTCCACATCCATGTGGCTCAGCGCCTGCCTGCCCCAGAGGTGGATCTGGGAAGCGCCACAGCATCCCAAGCCCAGGGGGAATGGACAGGGCTGCGGGCAGGGAGGGGAGCGTGGGCAAGAGCCCCCTACCTGTGTGTACTCTCGAGGAGATCCAGTTCCTCCTGGCGCCGCTGCTGGAGACTCTCCAGCAACAGTTTGTGCTGCGTCCGCTCCAGCTCCAGCATTCGGACCTGCCGGGCACCCAGGGAGAGGGTCCGTGTGCTGCTCCAGGAACAGAGCTCCCACAGCAGCACTGGGTGGCTGTCAGCGCCTCTGGACAGGAAGGTTTCTCCTCTCTCCCCTGTCACACCGGTGCTATTTGGAGCAGACACAGCCCCTTCTCCTCCCCCTGGGCCACCCATGGTCCCCCATCCCGCAGGCGATGGGGCTCACCTGGCTCTCCAGCTCTGCCACTCGGGCCTGGGTGCTGAGCAGCGCTGCCTGACAGGCTGACGTGTCCTCGCACAGCTGGGCTGCGGGAGCCCCCGGCCTCCTGTCACGCAGCAAGCCCGGGGCTAGGGACTCTGCCTGCAGGGACGGAGAGAGATCAAGGCCGTTCAGGATCACTGGCTTCGTGGTGTGGCCATCAGCCCCCAAAGGGAGGCACACGCCTTACCTGCAGCTGTGCTAGCCTGGGAACAGCGATCCATCCCCAGCCTACTCTGACCGCTCCTCTACCTTTCTCCAGCCCAACCCCATTGCTGGTCTGGGTCCCTCTCCCCAGATGACACTCAGCCCCGACCCCAGACACAAGCATCCTGGGGTCTTCCTCGCTGGGGACAGGTTCAGGGAAAGGCAGGGGAGGGCTTGCCATCACCACCCTGAGCCCGCGTCTCCTGGGGACACGGGCACAGCAGACCTACCTGAGCGAGTGGGGCAGGGCCCTGCGTCTCCTGCTCCCCCGCGAACAAGGCTGTGGGGACTGAAAAGGGAACAAGGCAAGGATTCAGATATGGCAATGGGGTCAGGCTTGTCCGTACCCTCCCCTCCGCCCCAGCCCGTGCAGGATGGAGAGATTCTGCTCTGCACACTAAGGCTGGGGGGGACAAAGCATGGCCTCCTCCTCCATCCCATCCTCTAGGGAGATGGCTGGGTCCCCACAGCCACCCTGGATGGCCTCTGGCCTGGCACACAGCCGCAGCCTGAGGCGGGAAGGGGTCTGCCAGCACACAGCACTGGTGGGACGAGCACGGGGGCAGACAGAAGGGACGGCAAGACGTTACGCCCACCCATTGCTCAGAAAGAGCAAGTCTTGCAGCCCGCTGGACCCCAAAGGCAGCACTGCTGAGTTCAGCACCCCCAGCACAACGTTCCCACCGCGCCACGGAACGGGGGTGGCAGGATCCCGCAGCTTGGCAGCCTGCTCTGACGCTGGCCGGCCAAAGCCCCGGCAGCATTCACACAGCCAAGAGCCATGCTGCGCCTCCTGCCTTTTTGGAGTTTTTGCAGGGTAGGGGGGACTCTCTGCTAACTGCCGCCCCAATTGTACCACCAGGCAGAACGCACCCAGGGCGCTGGCGTCTCTGGAGGGATCCCCCTTCGCAGCCTCCGGCGGGCCAGCAGAAGCTCTTGTCGTGGTGCTGAGCCAGGGGCCCGACTCCCTGCGTGGGCACAGACGCGAGTGATGCACAGCTCAGGGAGAGGGGCACGGATGTTATCCCATCTGGCATTTCTTTAACTTACAGCTTGGCTGTTTCACCGTCATCCAACAGGCAAGAGCCTGAGGATCCTTCCGAGCCGCCTTCCCTCCCAGCGGTCCCAGACCAAAGGCATCGCTCCGGCTACCAGCTCTCCCCGTCCCTACATCTCACCCACGCGGCTGCAGGGCACCTCTCCAGCGGAGGATGCTGAAAGGGCGAGGGAGGCCTTACCTGGAGCTGCCTGCGCTCGCTGCCTTGTCCTGCGGGGCTGCTGCTGGCTGCCGTGCTCCTGTGGAGCTGGCTGGCTGGCTGCGAGCAAAAAAACATCCCACGGGGGAGAGCTGAGGAGCTGATTGATGAAAGACAAGGGCCTTTCCCCAACACCAGGGCCTTTCCCCCAACATCAGGTCCTGCCTCGCAGCTCAAAGCCTCAGTCCTGCTCAGCTGTGGCAGTATTCAGCCCTCTGGCTGCAGAGGGAGCAGGCACCTCCATGCCTGGTGGTGCTCCCTGCTGCATCTACCTCCTTCCCGTGGGCAGCAGCAGCCCCGGCTAACACACCCCTGCCCACGGTACACGGCCCTTTGTCTGCAATTCCCTTCTGAGTCCCCTCCACATGGCACAAGTCTCAACCCGGCTCTCTGCAAACTCAGCTGGAGAAGGTGGTTTGCCTGGAACTAGGGGGAAGGAAGGGGAACGAAGGCAGGAACGAGGAGCGCAGAGGGAGCGTGTGGGGGTGTGCTGAGGCAGGACAGCTCTGTGAGACCCGGGGCAACCTTGGCCACAACTGGAAGGAGAGCCCAGAGGCGGGATGGGATCGTGGGCTGCATCAGTGGCAGAAAGCCCTGCGTTACTACCCCAACCTGAGACAAGAGAGTGCTTCAAACGGACTTCTTACATCTGAGCCAAGGGTTTCTGAGAGGTCCTGCTGGAGCAGCTACGCGTGGAGCAGAGGGAAGCACTGTGGCTATCAACCGCGCCTTTACCTGACGGCAGAGCGGAGATCCAGCCCTTCGCCTGGGACCTCCGAGGGCTTGGCATTTCTCTCCTGGGCCTTCGCCTGGGCTTGGGCTTTCTTGCGAGCCAAGGCAGCGGTCCACCAGTCCTCCTCCTCCCGTGGGTCGGGTTTAGGCGCTGCCTCCTTGGCGGCCGGTTGCTGGCTGGCAGGGCTGGGCCGCCTGGCCTTCGCTGGAGATGACAGCTCCAGTTCCATAAAATCATCTTCCAAGCCCAGCCAGTCGCTTCCAGCCCTGCCGCTCTGCACAGAGCTCCGGCTGGCCGGAGGAGGAGGTTTGCACTGGGGCTCCGGCTTTGGCTCGCTGCTGTTCTTGGCCGAGAACCCGCTGCAAGGAGAAGCGGTCGCCTACCTGCCTGCCCGCGGCCCAGGGACCCAGCCTGCTCCTCCACAGGGGCAGCGTGGCTGGAGCTACGGGCACACGCAGAGATCCCTACCTCGCAGGCTGCCTTCTCGTCAGCCGGGCCCTGGGCAGGGAGGCCACCGTGGGCTGGTACGCTCCGAAGACAAAATCCTCCTCGTGCCAACCCTCTTCCTTCTCTGTTCAGACAAGAAGCCTTGAGTCAGCACCCAGAGGGGCAGCCAACGGCTAAGACACCAGCCCTCCTCCTCCCCCCTCTGCAGTTCCCACTGGGATCACTGTGTCTGGGAAAACACCGCTGGAAACATCTTCCTCGGAAACCCGGGAGCAACGTGCCCCCTCGGCGTGGCTGGGAAGTGGGACTCCGTTGGGAATCAGTCCGTGTCGGAACGCAACTGAGTTACAGCCACGGTGCAAACGCTCCCAGGCTGCCTGAGGGCACCCTATGACCCTTTGGCATTAGCCACCTTCCCCTGCGGACCGAGAGCCCGACAGCAGCCCTGCTCGCCACTGCAGAACGCGTGCTCTCCCTGCGCGGGCATTAGGAACCAGCCTCGCTCTCCCAAGCCAGGGCTGGCACCTCTGCACATTTTCCCGGCGTCCCCGGCTGCGCTCACCTGGCTGCTTTTGGGACTTCTCACCCAGTCTGAATTCCCTGCGCTCTCCCGTGCCTGCCTGTTCCAGGAGTTTAGCAACGGAGCTTCGTCCCAGCAACTCGGCTGCCCGGACCTCCTCTCTGTTGGGGGGACAGCGGCAGATGGGTTTCTCCGGGAGCCAGGGCTCTTCCTCACCACACAGCCTCGCCAGGCTGCTCGGGCTCTTCTCCCCACAACGAGGCTGCTCTTGCCCCTTGCTGGGACCCACAGGCGCAAGCTCCAGCACCCCCCACCCAGCACGGTGGCACCATCTCAACGCACAAGCCATCCCCTGCTTTACTCCCACTGCCTTTTCACTGCCCTTACTCTTCTGCCTTCTTGCCCTGCTTCTCCTCTCGTTTTGAGCCACTTCCAAATCCCATTGCATCCAACAGGTCACCACCGTCATCTTCAAACGTGACCCTCTTCTTGACCGGGGCCACGGTGCGCAGGGGCGTCTGGGCTGGCTCTGTGGATGAGAGCACAGAGCGTAGGAGGCTCCATCAGGACTTTTAATCTCCTGTTGTTTGAAAGACTATTAAAAAAGCAGCCCCGCTTGCTCTTCTCTCTCAGGACCATTTACAAGGTCAGTTTTAAACACCTCTTTCCGGTGACCAAAACCCACGGCAAGTGACAAAGTGGCGAGGCACTACTGCCTGATGGCACATTACTGGGTGTCACCAGCACCGGGGTTTCCAGCTCTGGCTAACGTCAGGAGCTTTTCAGAGCTTTGCAAGCTTCCGATCAGAGCGTTCCTGCCCTCCTTCCCCCGAGAGTCCCTGCTCCAGCAACGTGCCTTGGTCCCTGCTCCAACCCATCAGCTGCTCCGTGTGTCCATCCCTCCAGCAGAGTGGATTTACTGGGGTGAAAGGGGATTTTAGGGAACCATCAGACCATTAGCATCCCTGCTGCAGGAAGAAGAGGGATGAGCGCCTGCAAAACAGCCACCGTGCAGCCGGATCCAACCCACAGGCGCCCCAACTGGGCTCTGACGTGGACCGGCGACGCTCCCAGTCACCCAAAGCCCCATCTCCATTCGGCAACGTGTCAAACAGGCTGGAGGAGATCAAAGGTCAGGTCGGAGCCTCCGTTCCCCGAAAAGAAAAGGTCAGCTCTGTAACCTGCGGCACACTGGCAATTTCAAGTTGCTCTAGGAACGAGCGTACGGGGAGTGGGGATGGGACCTTCCACTTAACGTCTGGACATCGCACCAACTAACCCCGGCTGCTGATCCGTGTGATACGAAGAGGATGCAGCGAGCAACCCCGCTTACCTTTCTCTTGGCTCCATGCTGGCTTTTTCTCAGTGCCCGTTGGAACTGGCTTCTCGGGAGCATCCTGCTCCCTCTCAGGTAAAAGCCCTGCCAGAGGATCATCGGAATCTGGGAATTGCCCCGCGGGGGCAGGAAAGGAGAAGAGAAACAAACCCAACGTTACTCCGAAGAACAGCTCTGTGCTAAGCCAAGCACGGCTCCCCACCGTGGGCACGCGGGGACAGGAGACCCTCCTCTGCCCAAAGCCACGGATGCAGGTTCTGCAGGGATCTGGGAGACCTTTGAGTCTCCCTGAACTTCAAACACTCGAGAGTTACATTTCTGTCCGGTTTTCCCACACTGCCTTTCTCCTGGAAGAAAACGACTCGAAATTTGGGTGCTTTAAGGCGCCCAAACGCCATTTAGGCCGAGGGAAGGGGGAGCTGAAAGCCCACCCAAATCGCCCAAAGCCCACTGGTGATTTTAACAGACGCGGATCTTGGCTAAAGCGCAGGCTTTGGCTACCATCTCTCAGCTCTGTCAGGAATCCAGCCGCCCTGTCTGGGAGTTGGACAGAACCCCCCCACCGACAGGAGGCTCTCCCAGTGCTACAGACAGTCACTACAAACCAAAGCAGAGGTGAGAAAGCAAATGCCCTCGGGAGTCACCTCCCAGCCCCGTCCTGGGGACAGCTGCAAACACAGAGCTGTAGGGTTTTTTTGCCCTTTGGGCACCTGTAAGGGATTAGATTGGCAGCGGCATCGTAGGGGTGAAGGACTCTCGACCTCATTTCCCAGCTAAGCCTGCCGTTAGCAGACGAGGCGAGCTGTGAGCAAAGCGCAAGGCCAGAGCCCTCAGCTGCCCCCAAGCATCTCTGTGCCGATGTGAAGCGAGACCCTACCTTCCAAGTTCAGTTTCTTGGACTGCCGGGAAGCAGGAGGGGAGGAGAGTGGCTGCTTCTCCACCGCAGGTACAGACGCCCCTAGAAAGAGAGGCCACGGCTCTCAGAGACAAGGCGCTGCAGAGATGCCCCTCTGCCACCCCAGCTAAGGCCACTTTTCTGCTGGCAGCCCCCTGAAAGCACATATTGCAACACACGGTCACCCCCCACAGCCCTACGGGGTGGGAGTCTCTCTGGACGTGTTTCCTTAGAAGCAGAGGAGGAGAAGAGGGGCTGGGGAAGAGCAGGGGCAGTTTGGGGACTGGCATGTCTCAAACGCAAGCGCTCCGGCTCTCCTCCCACGCAGAGCAGGCACCGGCACCAGGGAACGGCCAAACGGTGTTTGGTGGGAGGGGGCAGCGTGGCCGGTGTTGCTGGTGACGTTAGTGATGTTACCACACCTCGACAAGAGGCTGGGCCAGGGATCTCCCAAGGGAGAACACGTGGCCACAATAACACTCTGTGTCTGGGACAGTCCCAAAAAGGACTAGGAAAAGGATTTTAGGGAACAAATCCGCTTTTTGTTCCCTACCCCAGAAGAAAAGAGCCCCTGCTCACGTGGAACCTACGAAAAGAAGAGCAGAATCTCCTTTTCACCTTTCTCAGGAGCTAGCAGCTTTCCTGTGTTTCTTACTGCTCCTCCCGAGGAGTCACATCTCCCGGGACCTTTCACAGTTGTCTTCCCCGGCCCAGAACTGGATTTTGAGGTTCCCAGGAGATCAGCTTCCACGCCATCCGTGTCCTGGAAGGCCACAGGACGAGAAGAGGAGCAGGGTGAGCGCTGTCAGTGCCTCAGCACTGCTTCTCCCTTCGGAGGCTGGTGCTGGAGGCCTTGGCTGCAGCGCACGCGGGGCGGAGATGAGGGGCATTTATGTGCTTACCTTCAGAGCCTGCAGCAGAGCTCGTGGGTCTACGTCGCAGGCGCTGGACCCCTGCGTGCCAAGGAGGGCAGAGGTCAGAGACAAGCAGACTTTGGAAACGCCTCACCCCTTGCTTCCACGCTCCAGCCCTTAGTTTTCCTAATTTTTTGGAATGGATGAATACACGCCCAACTCTTTCTGGTGGCCTCCTCACCGGAACCTCCCTGTACCTTTGCCGAGACCCTGCTGCCTCTGGGAGAAGCATCAGGAACACCCAAGGCCATTGCTGTGGGTGAGGGTCCCTCCTACCCAAAGCACACCCAGGAGGGCTGGGCTGCGGCACCACGTGCCCCCCTGGCTTTGCTCCGTCTCATCCAGGTCGCGTGGAGGCTCTTCTCCCACCAGCCACCCACTCCCCCGTCCCACCTTCCCCACAGCAGTGCCAGAGAGGGGTTAAGCTCTTCAGCCAGACACGGCTCCTCCCTGACAGCCCGCTGCTGACTTGGATGGGGTCACCCCAGGGGCAAGCCTGGCCTGGCGCAGTCCCAGCCCTCAGGACACCCAGGCTCCCTCCCAACAGCCGGGCTCACCTCGGCACGTGTGACGTCCTCTGCCGGGAGTCTGCTGAAGGAATCATCCTCAGGAAAGGACCTGTGACACAAGGCCGGGGGTTAGCAGCACCACACGTCAGCTCGGCAAGGGGGCTCTGGGGACAGCCAGGCCGGGAGGCGGGAGGCGGAGGGGGACTACAAGGGCACCCCGCGGCACCACGTCGGGCAACAGAACACGAGGCCGAAACAGCACTGGGAGAAACAGACGGGACTGCTGGGATTGCTGCAGTTAAGCAAGCAACTGTTACACGGCAGATTTACAGAAGATGTCCAGGGGTCCGGGCACCCAACTCCTGCTGCAGAAAGCTCCAGGCTCTGGGCTCCCAGTCCCCAAAGGCATCGCATGGAACTCGCCTTCCCAGGCAATCGCCACTGGGGCAGCGAGTGAGGTGGAGAAGCCGAGGACGGGGCAGGTCAGAAGGGCCTGGGGAGCACCGAGAGAGATCTCCAGGCTGTGTCTGAAAGGCACTCACTTCTTGCTGGCCTGCGAGCTGGTGCCCCAGGCTCTCCCACGGCTGCCCCCGGCCAGCTGGGAAGCTCCGGCAGATTTCACAGGGGTTTCATCTGGAAACAAGACAGGGAGAAATTAGGAGGATGGACACGGGCATATTCCCGGCCTAAGCAGTCCAAAGGGCGATTTGCTGTCTCTCCGGGAGCTGCAAAGGCTTTTAATCAGAGATGAACTTCGCCTCCCCAGGCTGATGTCCAACCTCTTCGATGGCCTCTGACTCTGGGAAACCCAGCTCTGCTCCCTCCTTCACCCCCCTCACACCTGAAGCCCCTCGGACAGGGTGCACCAGCACCCACTGCCCCCAGGAGAGTAAGAGTGCAAGGATGCTGCCCTTTCACATGCAAAGAAGGTTCATTTTACCATCGCTTCCCAGGAGGTCATGAAGCAGATCATCCACAGAGCCTGAAAGGAGACAAATTAAAGGTGCTGAGGCAGACGAGCTCCCCGAGTAGAAAAGCTCCCCATTTCAGTACAGCTTGCTCTGTTGAAATCCCCCAAGAATACAGGTTTGGGCTCACGCATCGCCAGCGGAAGGCTTCCCTTGCCAGCCTGGAAAGAGCTGCCAGGACTCGATGCAGTATTTGGTGGATCAAAGATGTGCCTTCGCTTACTCAGAAATGGGGTATCTTTATCAAGTGAGCCAGCTGCTTTCTACGCAGTTAGTCACTGGCCACAAGCAGAACTCACCCGCGAGCTCTCGCCCCGCGCTATCTCAGAGCCCCTGGGCAACCCCAGAAAGCATTGGTTCGGTGTCAGGGCTGGGGGGGGCCTCTAAACAAGCAGTTAGGGAGCGGGCGAGGGGAGTAACGCAATTAAACGCACACATCCTCTGCTGCATTTGGGAAAGCCACAAGGAAGGAAGAGAGGGCCCCAGTAAGGAAATCCACTTGATGTGAGAGGCAGGTGAGTGACTCTGGCTCAGGAATCACACGATGCATCCAACTGCACCTTTCAGACCATGAAACATTTCAGTAGCCAGGACGGCCACCTGATCCCAGCGTCCCCCCTTCTGTGTTCCACACGATCCCAGCGGACCAAAGCACCTAGAGACAGCGAGAGGAGAGCACACGAGCGTACGTACCTTTTAAACTCTTCTTGGCTTTTGTAGCCTACGGAGAAAGACAAAGTCCCTCGTTAGAAAACGAAGCGACTCTGACCTGCCCTTTCTCAAAATGCTAAAGCCGGCGGCAGGGCTCTCCAGAGAATCCCTGCACCAACAGCAAACCCCCCTCCCGCCCACAGCGTCTGGGAAACGGCATGTGGAGCACAGGGGCACCACAGAGGCATTGACAGCTTCTGAGACAGCAGTGAGCACAGCCCCCCCCGGCTGCCTGCCCCCAGCAGAGCCTCCAGCCCTCGGCATCACTCCTGCCTCCAAAGAGGGCTGCCAGAGCATCCCAGTTGCATTTCCCAGGCCTGGCCGCACCGGGCCGCACTCACCATGGCAGGATCCCAGCCTTCCTCTGCTCCAGCAAGTCAACTGACAGCTTCACCCGACCTCCAGCTTCACGCCGCGGGGGATCTGACCCTGCCGATCACACCCACACCAACCTCCTGCCTGTGGGGAGAGGAGGATTTCCCCGGTGGCTCTTAACCAAACTCCCCTCTCCTGCTCGGGGCCCCCCTGCAGCCTGCGAGGATGCTCCCACCTCTCCAGGCCACTCGAAACCGGACTCAGAGCCTGAGAAACATTCCCCCCCCACCCCCCAAAACAGGCTGCACCTTCTGCAGCAGCGTCCGCGGGGAACGTCACACCGACACCCGGGGAATCGCTCTGCAAAACACCCCGGGAGGGGGCAAATCCCACCCGCCCTGCCCCACGGGTGCTGGCTCCAGCCCAGAGCCCAAGGGGGGGGCGCTCCTGCTCTGCCCAACGCCTGGGAAACACCCCGCGGGGCCCGCGCCCGGGCAGGAGGGAAGGAAACCGCGTCTCTCTGGGCACCGTGCGACTCCGGACCGAACGGCACCGGCTCTTGCCACAGGCTCCCAACGGAAACCAAACGGTGCTCGCACGCGCCCCGCTCGCGCCGCGCGGCCCCGCCCACAGCCTGCGCGCGGAGCCCGCCGGCCCCGGCTCCGCCCGGCGCGGCCCGGCCCTGCCCTCGGCGGGGCGATGGGGAATGTAGGCCGCGCCGGGGGCCGCGGCTCCGCTCCCGCCGGAGCTCGGGGCGGGCGTGCTGCCCCACGGCTGCAACACACACACACACCGCCCCCCCCGGGCCGGCAGCCGGGCAGGGAAGGCTGAACGCAGGTGGACACCCTGGGAGCGGGGCTTTTGCTCAGACACAAGGATGCCTTTGGCACAAAGAAGCAGCCCCACTGGGCTTTAAAGCCCTGCCTTGGAGTTTAACTGGGGAGCGGTAATCGCAGTCCTCCTTCGCGGACACCCAGGCACCGGGACAAGCAGCAGGTGCCAGCCAGCGGCCGGGCACCGCGGGATTACAGCTCCACACAGCACAGCCCTCCAGCCCTTCCCGGGCAGCAGGAGGAGAATGCAGGCCGGGTCCAGGGCCCCCCAGGAGAAGCCCTGAACACACAGAATCACAGACGGGTTTGGGTTGGAAGGGACCTTGAAGATCGTCCAGTCCCAACCCCCTGCCGTGGGCAGGGACACCCTCCACCAGACCAGCTTGCTCCAAGCCTCATCCAGCCTGGCCTTGGACACTTCCAGGGATGGGGCAGCCACAGCTTCTCTGGGCAACCTGTCCCAGGGCCTCCCCACCCTCTCCAGCAAGAATCTTTCCCTGCTGTCCAATCCCAGTCTCCCCACTTTCAGTTTAAACCCGTTACCCCTTGTCCTATGTCACTACAGGCCCTTATAAAAAGTCCCCCCCAGCTTCCTTGTAGCCCCCCCCAGGCACTGGAAGGGGCTCTAAGGTCTCCCCGGAGCCTTCCCTTCTCCAGGCTGAACACCCCCAACTCCCAGCCTGTCCCCACGGCAGAGGGGCTCCAGCCCTCGCAGCATCTCCGTGGCCTCCTCTGCACTCGCTCCAACAGCTCCGTGTCCTTCTGCTGCTGGGGGCCCCAGAGCTGGATGCGGAACGGCAGGGGGGTCCCGGAACAGCCGGGATGGGCGTGGGGGGGGGGGCGGTACCGACCAGTCCGGAGTGGCGCTGCTCTTTCCATCTCGGCATTCTGGCGGTTCTCCCTCAGGATTTTTTTTCTTTCCTTGATTTCCTTTGCCCACAGCAGCTTATCACGCGGCAGGCTGACGTCGGTCTTTGGCTCTTCAGAGAGGGGTGAAAAAAAAATCACGTACGTGAAAAAACCCTGAACATTGCAATACCCAACCACAAAACCCCTGCAAAGCATGAGAGTGCGTAAAGGAGACGCAAACCGCAAGATGTCAGAGACTCGATTCTACCACCTCTGCCCCTCCACGCTCCCCTTCCCCGCTCCTCCCCCAGCTCACCGCACCCCCAGACCCAGGGCTTTCCCAGCTGGCAGGCGGCTCCGGGCTCTGCAGCTGCTGCGCAGCCACACTCTGTTACCTGCTGCACGTCCACAGCTCTGGTTGCTGGGCTGCTTCCTCTGAAACTACTGGGCTTCCAAGGAAGCACTTCCTCACCCCACATCTTTTGGCAGGTCCTGGCCAGCCTCCCTCCTTCCAGAAACCTGCCACCCGCGTCCCTGAAGACACCTGCGCACCGCAGGCTTCTGCACGGGAAAGGGGCCAAGCTCATCCCAACCAAGAGCAACTCGTCAGCTCTTTGCAGGGCAGGTCTGGGGGCAAAGCTGGGACCCCGCCAACAGCTTCCCCGACCTCCCGCGGCAAAACGCCGGGCGGCGCCGCTTCTTCCGCGCGTACCTGGCGCGGGGTTAGCGTGCTGCCGGGACGTCTTCCACCAGCGGGGCTGCCCGCCTGCAGAGCGCAGCTGGGAGCGGAGAATGCCCGCTTTACACAGAGAGCGAGAAACGAGGCCGGGGAGCGCGGGAGCGCGGGCCTCGGCCGGAGCCACCCCTGCCTCCCCGAGCCGGCCCCGCCAGGCACGCTTGGGCAACCCAGGCGTTGGACAGCTTCCCCCTCCCTCCCTCCCCCCACACGGCTCCCACTGCCCACCCACGGGGGAACCGGGGGTCCCCGGGACCGTGTCTCGCCGGCCGCGCAGCGCCGCGCTCAGCAAGGGCTCCGTCGTGGTGCGCGCCGCTCTCAGGAGAAGGACCCCGTTACCATGGCGACAGGGGCTGCGCCGCGCCGCCATCGCCCTGCAAGGCCCCCCGCTGCCGTAGCGACGGGGCTGTCTCGCACGGGGCCTGACTGGAAACGGCCCCACAGCTCCAGCGCGACCGGCTCTTCCCTCGCCCCGGCCTTCACAGATTTCACGCGGAACCCTCAGAGACTGCTTTGAAAGAAAAGGACGGGTTTATCGGAGAACTGGGATTACTGGGGTTTTCTCCTCCCTAGCTGCAGGGCACAGCAGCCTCTCGTGAAGACGGAGGCGGGCGAAGAATGGACTTCAACAACTCTGTGAGAGTTATAAAGCGAAGCCGTTTATTTGTTCCCCGGTACATTAATAGAGAGCTCAAAATTTGCTGACCACACACGTCTAGGTCCAGATGACTGGTCACACCTAATCGCCACGCGCTGCCCACGAGCCCTGGGCTAACACACGATGGGCTATCCCATACTCCGCTTTTCTCTGCCAAGTCTTTCTTCAAGAATTTGCAGACCCCTTTATCTTTACTTCTTCCTTTATCGTCCTCAAGCATGCTTCAAGGCCGTGCAGTTTGCGGCCTACTCCAGCTCTGTGTAGCTTTGTTCGCCAACACGTCCGTTCTCCTGCAAGAAATCTCCCACAGGCGGACACAGCCATCCCTTGGGGAACACGTGGGGATGCCACCTCCTCCGTGTGACAGGGATGAAGTGTTGTAGGATGCCTTCCGGAGACTGTCCAGGTAGAAGCGTTCAGCCTCTAAGAAAGCGTGGTCCTGAGAAGAGAGGAAGGATGGATGGCATGGATACCAGAGTGCCACAGAAACGGGGTCACAGCACAGGGACCCTCTCCTGAGCGAGGGAAGCATCCCAAACCCTCCTTCGTGCAGTGAGCACCCCCTGGGGTGTACGGTCTGCCCTCCCCCAGAGCCCATGACCTCACCCTCTGAACAGAGGAAGCCTCAAAGACCATGCCCATCTGGGGAGGAAGCCAGCAGGGAAGGAGGGAGCTGTCAGGAAAAGCTGGGGGCATCACAAAGCCAGAGCCCAGCAGAGCTGGCTTCTCCCACCCAGGGATGGGATGAGCACAGCTGCCACCCCAACGAGCTGAGGACGATATCCATCTCAGCTTGGACATTAAGCTGTGACGATCCACCCGTTCTTGCTTCTGCTATCACTCCTCTAGGTGCCCGCGGCTTCTGCAAGCCCTCCCAGCCCAGCCCGGTTCTGGGGCTCAGGAATGATCTTAGGAGACACCTCACGCTGTGGCTATTGGGCCCCAAACAGGCTTCAGCCTGGCCTGCTCCCACGCAGCTGATTTGAAGCCCCTTCCAGCCCTGGGTCTCCCCACCGCCTCACCTGCTGGGCGTCGTGCTTCAGCTGCAGCAGCGTGGCGCAGAGCTCGGCGCGGCCGGCCGTGGCCAGGTTATCCATGCTAGCCCCTGGGCTGTGCCAAGGGAGCGCCGTGACGGGAGGCAGATGGAGCCGAGCGTGTGATGCCGTCACCCTTAGAGGAGCTGCAGCACCTCCTCGTCCTGCTTCAGGGAGGAGGATGACAAGGCGGTGCCGTGCAAGGGGGGTCTGGCTGCCCCGCGGGGACAGCTCCCCCACACTACAGACAAACACAGCCAGACGCGAGGGGTCCCATAGCCCACTCCCACGCCGGCCTCTCCCTGCCTGGCTCCTCCCCGGCAGTGGCCTCGCCACCTTGACCGCCACCTGCCGCGCCACGATGGAGTCCACCAGCTGCGGGAGCTTCTCGATGCGCTGCACCACCTGCCCCACCTTCGCGCTGGCGTCCGTGCTGCAGGCAGGGCACGCTGCCGGCGCCTCTGCCTGCTCCTGCCCCGCGCTCTCCACCAGCGCCCTCAGCCCGTCCAGCTGCAGGAAGGGGAGCAGGAGTCAGATCGGAGATGGGAGGGATGTGGCCAACAAGCCCACGTGTCCCGGAGGCTCCACGGCCCCAGCCAGCCAGGGGATGTGGCTGGGACCCTGGCCAGGACCACTCTGCCCAGCTGGTGGTCCCCCCCAGCCTCACTTGCTCCTGCAGCTGGTCACCCATCTGGGTCACCAACTGCTCCAGTGTGGCCTTGGCCCCCTCCTGCTGCTCCCTCAGCTGCTGCAGCTCCCGCTGCAACTCCTGCGGCACAGACCTGGCCAGCGAGAGGGGGGCACGGGCAGCCTTAGTGTCTGCGGGGCTTCACACGGGGTGTCTCTTCCCGCAAAGCAGGATGCTCCCAGTCCCCCCCACGCTCCCTTGCACTCCACGGGGTAGGAAACCCCCTCCCATCCCCTTAACCCAGCAGCACGGTGCTCTGGTTGCTCCAATCCGGCCTCAAGTCAGCTCCAGCCACCCCCAGCTTTCCCAGGGCATGCCTGATCTGGGAACAGCAGCAGCAGCAGCACAGTCAGGGCATCGCCCCCCACCCCATCCCAGCACAGGGGCCCTTTGGCTCCCCCTCCCCGCCCAAAGCCCAGCATCCCCGCCGCCAGCTCACATGCTCCTTCTCTTCCTGCAGGCCTGGCCAGGCCCTGCAGGGGAGACACCTGGGCCTGGAGCTCGGCCAGGGCGCGGGCTTCGCTCTCCTGGCCTGGAGGGATGGCATTCAAGGGGACACGTTGTCCATCAGCAGCCAGGCTCCACGTGCAACAGGCCCCCCATCCAGGCTGTCCCACACCAACGGCCTCGCCAGCCCCTCCAGCCTCTCACCTCCAGCTGGGGAGAGCAGGTCCTGCTTCTCCACCTCTGCACTGTCTGACTTGGAGGCTGCCAGCTGGGCCAGCTGCTCCTTCAGGGCGCTGTAGAGCGCCCCGAGCTGGCGGAGAGCCTCCACCGTCTCCGCGGACTGGCTGTAAGCGCTGCTGGAGCCCGACGACCCCCAGGGCACAGCCAGCTCTTGGGAAGGGGACAGGGCAGGAGCACGAGGGGTGGCTTTGGCAGGCACTTTTTCACGTGAGGCAAGGCTGGGCGCCATGCCGGGGGGACTTGGCTCAAGCCCTGCTCCTCCTTCTTGTGTCCCTGGCTGCATCCCTGGCACGATGGTCTGGGTGTCAGGGGATCCTGCGTGTGTCCCTGCAGCGGTCGTCTGGGTGCCAGGGGAACCTCAGCTGCATCTCCGCAGCGGTGGTCCGGGTGCTCGGCATCCCTGGCACGGTGGTCGGGAGGCTGAGGGGCCCTGGCTGTGTCGCTGGCGTGATGCCAGGGCTGCGCAGAGCCTCAGCAGGGGCGGACCCCCCAGACAGACACCCCGACCCCTGTGCTCGGCCCAGCAGGGCACTGCCAGCACCCATCTGCCCCCCTCCCCCCCACCGGGTGCCGGGGCCTACTCACAGGCCAGGCACCTGCCTGTTGAGGGGCCGGTCGCAGGACAGGCCGTGGAAATGGGCCGGCAGCTGCCTGGGGAGAGAGAAAAGGACCGTGTGACCCCCTGTGCCGGGGGGACACAGCCCTGCCTGCATGCCAGAGGGAACGGGGCCAGCACTGTCCCCAAAGCCATTGCCGTCCCCATCACACTCACTTCTTAATGCCGTCCGCATCCTCCCCCTCCGCCTGCCGTGCCTTCTGGAGCTGCTCCGCGATGCTCCAGCACTGCTCCAGCTGCTGGCGGAGAGGCCCCAGGTCCAGGCGGTCCAGCTGCGGACGGGCACACCCCCTCAGCCAGCTGTCCCAGCATGGGACAGCGTGGTCCCCAGGGCACAGCCCGCAGGGGGCACCCTCACAGGGATGCTGCCTTGGCTGCCCAGCCCCAAAGGGGCCACTTTGGCACAGCGGGAACGAGCCGCCCCTCACCTTGGACTCCATGGCTTCCTGCAGCTGCTGCTGGAGCTGCTGCCAGCCCTGCTCCTGCCCCGTCACCCGGCTCAGCATCTCCTCCATCGTCTCCTTCTGCCGCTCCACGCAGGCCTCAAACCGGACAAGACTGACTTTGCCAGCCAGGGCGGCTTTGTGCGCTTTCTAGCAACAGGGACAGGGGGAAAGTGGCGGGGAAAGGCTGTCAGCGTGGGACGTGGCCGTGGCAGCAGTTCTGGCCGCGGCTCGGCGCTCGATGGAGGCGAGCAGAGGGGTTCCCGGACCCCCTCGAGCAGAGAAGGAGCACGGCAGCCCCTGTGAGAGCGGTAACGTCACCCAGGGGCGGTGCCGAGACCAACCGTGGGGCGGGGATTGAAACCCTTCCCGGGGAGCGCGGCAGAGCGGGCAAACGGGGCGCGGCGGTGGGCGCGGGCAGGGCGCCATCCCCTCCGTGCTCAGGAGCGCACCTCGCCCAGTGGCCATTGCCCTCCCAGCAGAGAAGAGGACACGGCGATGGTCGCCACTGGTGGAGAGACCGTGGGGACCCGGACGGAGCCTCCGCGCAGACATGCAGCCACCCAAGGCTCCAGCCGCAGGGTCCGGCTGGCCCTGACACTGGGACCGGAGGGCGGCAGCGGCCGCCCCTGTGTGTGGGGTGGCCAAATAGGTGACCTGCTTAGTCTGGTAGCAGAACTGAAAGAGGAGCTGGAAAGGCTAAGAAGCATCAGGGAATGTGAGAGGGACATGGATGGGTAGAGCCACACCTTGCCATCCCAGGGGAGGACAGCAGATGAAGGTTCCACAAAAAACACAGGATCCCCTCCACTCTCGACAGCAGGCAGGAGGAAGACACCTGGGAGACAGGGGTGTGGATGTGTGTGTGTGTAAGGAAACTCCCTCTCATTCCCAGTTGCCCTTACACAGCAGGTACGGAGCTCTGTTTGCTGACAACAGCAAGCTGTGTGGAGCGGTGACACGCTGGAGGGCAGGGATGCCATCCAGAGGGACATGGACAGGCTGGAGAGGTGGAACCGTGCCAACCGCATGGAGTTCAACAAGGGCAAGTGCAGGGTCCTGTACCTGAGTTGGGGCAATCCCAGCACAAGGACAGGCTGGGTGGAGAATGGATCGAGAGCAGCCCTGAGGAGAAGGACTGGGGGTGTTGGTGGATGAGAAGCTGAACATGAGCCAGCAGTGTGTGCTGGCAGCCCAGAAAGCCAACCTGGGCTGTATCAGGAGAAGTGTGGCCAGCAGGGCGAGGGAGAGGATCGTCCCCCTCTACTCTGCTCTTGCAAGACTCCAGCTGAAGTGCTGTGTCCAGCTGTGGAGCCTCAGCTTAAGAAGGATATTGACCAGTTGGAACGAGTCCAGGAGAGGCCACGGAGATGCTCCAAGGGCTGGAGCCCCTCTGCTATGGGGACAGGCTGAGAGAGTTGGGGGGTTCAGCCTGCAGAAGAGAAGGCTCCAGGGAGACCTTAGAGCACCTTCCAGTACCTGAAAGGGCTGACAAGAAAGCTGGGGGGGGAGCTTTTCACAAGGGCCTCTAGTGACAGGACAAGGAGTAACGGGTTTAAACTGAAAGAGGGAGATTTAGATTGGATATCAGGAAGAAATTCTTCCCGGAGAGGGTGGGGAGGCCCTGGCACAGGTTCCCAGAGAAGCTGTGGCTGCCCCATCCCTGGCTGTCTTCAAGGCCAGGCTGGGTGAGGCTTTGAGCAACCTGGTCTAGTGGAGGGTGTCCCTGCCCAAGGTAGGGGGGTTGGAACTGGATTGCTCTTTAAGGTCCCTTCCCACCCAAACCGTTCTCTGATTCTATGATTCTCTGGAACTCGAAGGCCAGGCTAGCGAGAATAAGGAAGAAGAGCCGAGTCACCCAGGAAGAGTCGGTGGTCCCTGTGCATTAAGAGTTCCTTTGTTAAGAGGAGGGTGATTGTTGCAGGGGACTCCCTTCTGAGGGGAACAGAGGGTCTGATATGCCAGCCAGACCCATACCACAGGGAAGTCTGTGGCCTCACGGGGGCTTGGGTCGGAGATATCAACAGGAACTCCCTGGTCTGGTGCGGACCTTTGGTTATCACCCACTGTTGGTCACGCAGATGGGCAGTGATGAGGTTGCTCAGAGAAGCCTAAAAGCGATCAACAGGGATTTCAGGACCCTGGGGCAGGTTGTTGAAGGATCGGGAGCGCAGGTCATGTCTTCCACAACCCCTTCAGTGGAGAGTGCCAGGACCCGGCCAACGTCCCACTGCTTGCTCATGGTGCCGCTGCGTGCTCCTCCTCCAGACCGCACTGACCATGCCTGCACATGCGGCCTCCGCCACCACCCGCGGGGCCGTGCTCCAGGCCCGCCCCGTTGCCAGGAGGCGGCCAGCCGGCCGGGAGGAAAAGGTCCACAGCTTGCAGTCTGATCATCCTCAGCCCCGGCCTCCTGGGAGAGAAGGCCCAGATGGCCACGGGGTAGGCCATGGTTGCCTGCTCCGAGGTCCATTCCCCTGTCAGGCAGTTAGTGCCGGAGGAGTCCAGCTGCTGTGAGGAGCCAAGCGGCTCTGCTGCCACTCACACGCAAAATGAGGGACATGGGCGATTTTGCTCCCTGAAGTGGTGGCAGGAGCGTTCCAACTTGGTTCAGGTCCCAGGAGACATTGGTTGCTGCATTATGTCCCCGGGGAGGGGGTGTAGGGGGGTGAAGCTAAACAATTGAGAGTCAGGATGGATTTTGAGAACCAAAACCTTCCATGGTGGTCACAAAGCAGAGAGGAAATGCTTTGCCTTTTTCATATAAAATGTCATCAGCTCCAGACAATGTGTTCCCATGCAAGGCAGCCCCCAGCACTGGGTATTTCCCAGTCCACTCCTGAAAAATAACCCTCTTGCTTTCAGGCCTGTGCTGGGGACATGCTGACCCAGCCTGGGCAATGAAGCGGGTCGTTGCAGTGGAATAAGGCATTGGTCTGGCACTGGGTTTTGGTTGAGACACTTTGCTCAGGCGTTGGTGTTCCCTCCATCCCTCCCCATCGCCATCAGGGCTGGCCTGGATCCCCTGCCTCTCTGCCCACTCACAGGTAACCAGCCCATCTTCTGGGTAGCCATATCCGTTCCCCTCTTATCACAAGTGACTGTAATCTAACTCCTTCATGCCCTTGTAGAAGTCAGCCAGTCTGGCTCAGAGCTGTTAGGGCTTATTTCTATGAAGGTTAGAAAACAAATTTACATCCTAATCCCACAGCAAGCACTGATGTCTTTTTGCATCATTCCTCACTTTCATCTTATCCAGTTTTCCTAATGAATTTTACACCCTGACAGTTTAAGCAGCTTTTGGGCAGCTGCTCCAGCTGTATGTAGTAATATGTATTGCAGCTATGTCCCCTGGCCCCCACAGCTCTCTGCTCACAGCTCCTCTCAGTGCTAACGTCTTTTCTCTGCTTCTTCCAAGCCCTGCAGAGCTCAGGAAGGTCTGGCTGCCAAGCACTTATACTGCATGTCTCCATAAGGGAACAGTTATTCCAGTGCTGGTGGCCTCCAGTAGTCCCCACAGATGTGGCAATGCCTCTGTCGTGGCAGTGGCAAGATGCAAGGAAACACATAAAAATAGGCTCGTGAATCACTAAATTCAGAAGCTCAGTGCAGCCAGGTCTCCTAGATCATCATTTGTTATGGGGAATACCCTTCCTTCAGCAGAATCTTCATTTTGGTTCCCATGTGTTGATTGATGTGGTCATGGTCCTGCTTTACAGTGTTTTGTTGTCTGCTGTTCTGTGTGCTGTGAGGTGTGTTCATGGTGTTCACAGGGGCCTTGCAGCCCATAGGGTCACCCAGACACACCAACAGCACGGTGCAGCACAGAAACCAACAGAGCCTCGACTTAATGAGCCAGAAGCAAGACAGGAGGACATCACGTTTTCCTTGCTTTGAATTCCCTTTAAGAGGAGATTTCCCCCAGTTCTGCGTTTATCCCAGCAGTGTTTGACGGCTGCTCTCATCCGACTTTATGGCCTGTCCTCCGAGTGCCGCGGAGCAAAGGCAGGCAGGATGGCCTGGATGCTGGGTGCCCATGGAGGGCTCAGCGAGTTCAGTCAAGAAAAGGGAAGAGCTGCCTGAGCAGAGAGCTACTGAAATCACCCTGGTGGGATATGAAATATGGATGGGGCTATGGACGCTGCTGTTGGAGCTCATTTATTCCTGGCACCTTGCAGTGGTCCTGCTGGGGAGGGTGTATGACAAAGACACTGATCCACCGTTAGCGTGGTCCTCTCCATCAGTCTGTAGGTTTTCACATAGAGCTGGTGGGACGTGAACTTTCGTTCCATATGTAAAACCGATCTATACCAGGATTTCTTATTGCTGAGATCGTTCTGCCACTGAAGGTTTTAATTTCAGCACAGAATGCTCCCTGGAACAGATGTGATTTGTATTCTTTTTTCACAAAGTGTTTAATAATTTACAGCCAGTGGGTGTTCTCGGGCTGTCCCAGGTGGTATTTAGGGAGAGATGATGGAAGGAGGAGGTTGTCCAGAATGCAGTGCTCACAGGCAGCTGGCTGGGGATGGCCGTAACTACCTGGAAGTCCCAAAGCACTGACTGCCATCCGGGCTGGTCCGGGTTTGTGCAGGAGGAGGAGGCGGCAGTGGCTCATGCTGGGAGCCAGACCTGGCATGACGCAGTTGGGCCCGTGGGGTGACACAGCAAGCCACCACGCAAGGATGCACCCAGACTCTAGCTGAGCCACCTCGGCACCAGCCACTGTCCACTGCAGAACTGTTTGCGTCTCTGCTCAGCTTGACACTGGGCATGCAGAGAGAGCTGGGGGCATTTTGGTGCAACAAAGACAATTGTGATATAATGGCTTGAAGAAATGTATGCAGGAAGGACTTTGAAAGGCTGGGAGTCTCTGAGTCTCTCCAATAAGCTGGAGGGAGGCGGGGAATCCTGCCGTGTAAAACCCCTAACACAGCTGTGCTAGGAGAGTTTGTGCCTGCCACCCCTACCTCCAGGCTCTGTTACTTTTGAATGCAACCTGTATTCAGGTTTCTGTGCTCTCCTGGTCTCCAGAAATCATGCCCACCCACATCCCCGAGGCCCACCTGTCACGTTCCTCTAGGCATCTCACCCAGCCCCTACGCAGAAGATGCTGCTGCTCTGAAGCTGGCAATTCCTGGGTACAGGGTATACCTGAACATTGTCCCTGTACTGTGCTTGCTCTGTGACCTGCATCAGCTCTCTGTGACTTCCACACGTAAATAAAACAACCTGTGACATCCTCTTTCTCACAGCTGTGCTGATCCATTAACACGAGTTCATGCAGTGTTTCTGCTCTATCCTTGAGCAGCTCCTGCAGTCAGCAGGATCAGCAGGCTTTAGAGGATGCGTGGGGAAGCCAGCATTTCACCCCTTTCCCACCCCAATCCCACGTGTGCTGGGCCAAGCACTGGCCCTGCTAAGGGAATGGGGTGCTTTGAAGTGACAGACTTTGAAGGGAACAGGCTGTGGAGACAGAGTGAACCAGCACAGAGGGGCACTGAGGGGCAGCCAGCATGGGGGTTATAGATCTCAAATTTCCAAATTTCTGCCATTAAGCCATTTCTGCCTATCCCTTCACAAAAGAGCTCTTTCGCCATGAAGTCTCTCGCTGTGTAACATAAGACGTAGCCCGAGGGTGGGGAGGAGAAGACATCAGCCACAGAGGACCAAATGATGCTGATGTCCTTCTGTTCCTAACAGCTTATTTCCCTCCCACCCACCCCAGCCACATGCAAACACAGAAAGACAGCCAAACTTACAGTTTCTGCTGGTTTTTTTCTAATATTTTTTTCAATTGGCATTAAAAGGATTGCATCTTCTGATACAAATAGTCTCTGACACCTATACAAATAACTTAAAGTCCATCTACATCATTTACACCTGTACAGAGTAAACTCTGGACACCACAGACCACGCTCCAACCCAGTACAGTCTCTTGGCTTTGTGAGCATTTGTCTTGTGTGCCAGGGTACCTGAACCACCAATGAAGCACCAAGGAGGCAGAGGTGTGCAGAGATGCTGGTCACCCCTCAAACCCTGTGTTACCCTATGCAGCAGCTTGCAGAGGAAAGCAGCTGGGGCAGGCAGCTTTCCTGACTTGTTTCTGAGCCTCCTGTCTAACTTCAGTTTCCTTCAAGGCCAAAATCTTTGCTGCCTAAAAGTCTGGCATTGCTGGGCATCAACAACGCTTGACTTGTGAGGTGAAAAACACCACTGAAGAACCAAATGCTGTTGCTGGGATCTTGCAGCCTTGTGATTCCTGTGGTGGGACATTAACGCTTGGGAACTGTGCTTGGCTCAGCCAGGAGAGAAGGGCTGCATTTCTTAGGAAATGGTCATGTTGCTGTTGCCCAACACGATCTTTCACCTGTTGGTGCTGGTTTGGGATTAAATGTTTCTTGGGACCTGGAGGCATTTTACACTGCCAAATAACTCATCGCGGTCTGATAGCTCCAGAGCTGCTGTGCCCCCAGTAGTGTACGTCAGCGGTGGTTTTAGACCGCAGGGTACATTCAGAGTGGGAGTGACTAAACCTGTAGCTTGGCAACAGGAAGCAGCGATGCCTGCTGTGCCAGGTGCCAGTGCAGGACAGAGGCAGGGACACATCAGTCCTGTGTTTGTTGGCAAAGAGAAGGACCAGGAAATTGAGAGTTGAACCCACAACACCTTGTGCATGTGACAAGAAATGCAAGGCAGATCTCCATGGGGCCTAACAAGCCAAGACAACCCACAAGCTCAGAGCAGTTCTGTGGAAGGGAAACTCCTCGCCAGTACACCAGACTGGGATACCTGGATGTGGTCTCCTTGTTCCAGACGTGGGTGGTTAAACAGAAGTGACTTTCCAGAGCTCCCCAGGGCTGGGCAGACCTGGCACAGACACCAGAGTGGGGGATTTGTCCCCAGCCATCCAGGCTAACATAGGGATTTGCCAGTGCCACTGGCAAAGACAGTGTCATAGAAGGAATACCCCCAAATCCCCTCCAACGTGAATTTAGGGAAGACTCCCCAGACACATTCTAGAAACCACAGATCACAGTCAGAAAGTCAATAAATACACACTGTGGTTCTTCCATTACTTCATTCAGCCACAAACTGGAATGAAGACAGGGTCTTCCTACACAATCCTTAACACCAAGTTAGTCTGAGCCTGGGTGGAAGAGTTGTGCTGTTGCTGCTCAGCCTGGCCCACTGCGAACTGCGGGAGGGTTTCTACAATGTGGTAGCAGCAGAGGAAAGGAACAGACAAATTTTGCAGGCGTCGTGCCCATCCATCAATCCCAGGAGCACTATTCCACTCTTCTAGATCCCTTACCTGCAGAGCAGGCACAGACCAAACCAGGAGTGCGCAACAGGCTGGGAAGCAGAGGTATTGCTGGCTGACCTCACAGAGGAGGTCTGCTGCTGCTGGGGTTGTAGGTTGGTGTTTCCAGGACATAAAATTGGAGGAACACTACTGGCACTCATGAGCCTGCAGACCAGATGTGTAGAGCTTGTGCAGTGAAGCCAAAGTGAAATCCCAGGTGGACTTAAAGGTACAGGTCAGGCGTCCAAGAGCTCTTGTGCAGCCTCCATTATCTGCTCCATGAAAGTTTCTTCTTCAAGCAGATCTATACCATTCACAGCCAAGCATCCTCCACAACACAGCCCAGGCAGCCTGAGCTGTTCTTGCCCTGTTCATCACTGCCAAACATAGCACTAGATTCCCCGTGTCCTTGTTTCACACCTCTCACTATCACTTTGCGTGGCCCCTTTCAAACAACAGCAGGTTTTCCACTCACTGCCACAGAAGCACATTAAACACACTTGTTCTCCCAGTTGTGGTCAGGCTTACAATGAGGTTTCCTAAATCCGCCAGGAATAATTGCCGGTTGACCCAAATACATCACCCTGTGACAGAATGGTTTGCTGTGCCGAATGCTGCACAACAGGCCCTGATGCCTGCCGGGCTGCGAGACATCACCACAATAAATATTACTGATAGCAACTGCCCTGTGATCCAAAAGCACAGCAAGAATCATCACCTCAGCCGTATTTTCCACAGTCTTCCCGAAATGAAGAAGCTCAAAGGCTTTCTCTGTCTTGTGCAAAAAGTTAAAACTCAGTTCTTCAGCACCGCCCTCCCCTTGGCAGAGGGCTGTTAGCTGTGGTCATCACTGTCACTCAGCAGGTTATGGCTGTCCTGCCTGAGCCCTAGCCACCTCTGCTGTTGCACCTTTTTACACCACTACCATTGTCAAATCACTGTTGGTGGCTTTAAGCGTGTTTTCTTTTTCCATCTCCTCTGTGATGATGCAATGTCACACCTCTCACACCAGCTTTTTCTCATTTTCTTCATTGGATGACGCCTGCAAATGTGTTGATAGGCAGCAGCAGAGACTTGGGCATGAATTTCACAAGCCCCGCATCTTCCGTTTCATGCAGGTTGAATTTCATTGTCCTTGTCTTTTGCAAGCAGTAGCTGGGCTCCAAGCAAGGAGACACTTCCACGCTGCAAGAGCACAAGATCGTATTTACTGCCTGTGCAAATCTGCCCCTGAGGGCCAGAGTCTGATCTCAGTCTAAACATCAGGTCTGTCCCCACTGACTGCTGAGGGAGGGCTGTCATACTGAGATGTGCAGCTGTTTTTACATTTTTTCAACTGGTTTTGACTGGAAAGATTAGCTGATATGTATTAGTATTTGACCACAAAACCAGTGTCCTTAGCCTGGCTCAGTCTGATTCTCAGAAATTCACATTTTATGTATGTTCCATGTGGCCCATGGACCTTGAACCCCCTGTTTGCTTCTGACACATCGTATGCCACTGCAACTGCTATAGGCACACTGATCCCTGCTGTTTTCACACGGCTGAATTCTTTCCCCCTACCTTCATATGCTTGAGATACCCTGCCGAGGAATGCAGTCAGCAGAGAGAGCATCAGCTTCGTGCACTAATTAAGGAGATCTAAGATGCCAGTTTGTCTCTGGAGGTACCTGCCCTTCCACCGTCTTAACAACAGCACCTTACTTCAAATGGAAGAACCGTTTTGTTTCTCACACCATCGCCTGAAAGCGCAAAGGTAAGAGAGCGCCACTCTGCCGCCTTCTCCTGGAGAAGCAATGTATTTGCCCGTGGGTTTTTTGTCATGTATGAGGCTCTGCCACCTGGGGAGCCTTTCCAGAGAGGTACACAAGGTCACTGGCAAGATATGCAGAACCTGGCCTGCCTGGCATTCTCACCTGATCACGTTCCTGTAGGCTTTTCTGCTGTCTTTGTCCAGCCACACCGTGAAGGGCCTCTGCTCCGTGCTCCTGATTTTGATATTGCGTGTTTTCAACCTGTTTGCCACAGCCTGGATTGAGAGAAGAGGAAGAGCCCAGTGAGAGTCTCACTCCCCTCTCCTTGCCTGCGTGGTGGCGGGTGGTGTGTGCATACTGGGTATGAAAGGGACAGACAATGACACTTGTCTTTTTTTTAACCTCAGATGTGACACAAGATGACTTCTTTAAGGAGGGAAGTGTCTCTCTCATCCTTTTTCTGTGATCACAACCTGGTCACATTTTGCAAGGGCAAACTTTCCAAACTGGCAATGCTTGCACAGTTTGCAGGTTTGGGATGTCTGAGGTGGGGCGAGGTCTGTTCTCCAGGGCTGCAGTGCCTTGGTGTTTCCAAAAGCCAGGTGAAAATAAGCAAAAGTGTGCTGGCTAGCTGAAAGTACCAGCACAGAGACTGGAGGCTCCAGGGCCCAAACGACCAAGGCACAATAATACTTAATGCCACCCAAACGGCAGTGACACATTCCCAGGGGCAGCGTGTCCTCTGGGGTCTACTTGAACCCTCATGTAAACCAAAAGGGACAGGAGCCCAAGTTTTCAGACCCATCTCTTCCATATCCAACTTTCTGAGTTGGTAATTAAATTCACTGATGTTTCTGTTTCTTGTTTCTGCTTTGTTAAAATATTTCTCCAATGGCCTCTTCTCGTGAACTCTTTGGGATTTAACACATGAGGTCTGGGGAGGGCACTGCAGCTGGAGGCATGGAACTGATTGATTGCCAAACTATAGACACCTCTCTGTACCCAAGTGGAGCCAGGGTGACTGGGACTAAGCTTTATTTCTCCACTTTGTGCCTGGGGTCACAGAACAACCCCAGCAGCAACTCAGTGTTTTGGGGCCTCCTGAGACAGGATTCAATGGGGCATTGACCAGCAGGGATGGCATCTGGGGCTTTGGATCAACAACCTAGACTTTGCTAGGGAAAGTAATGGCAAAACTCCAAGCAGGGTGGCCTCAAAGCCTTCTCCTCCCCACAGAGTGTTTCCCCTTTCACCGTTGTCGTAAGGGATTTCCATGCATTGGCCGACCCCGCCAGGGCCGTGAGCATCCACAGCTACTTACTGAGAACGATCGTCCTGACAAGTTGTTGGTCCTAATGATTTCAGTGATGTTCACGTTCAGACACACCAGGTCTGCAACAGAAGCAGCATGTTAGCCTTAGACCATGGCACGATGTCAGCTCAGCTTACGGGGGGCTGGTGCCAGATCCACATTTGGGTGCACTGCCAGAGGTCCATGGAAGACACAGGACAGAAAAGGAGGGTTCTAGGCAAGCTCCATGGGCTGAGGGTTTGTGTAGGATCACGCTCAGGGTGAAAACCTCAGAGGCTGTGGTACGGACAAGGTGAAAGAGGAAGGCTGCAGCAAGAGGAAGATGCTGGCAAGCCTAGATTATGGTTATACTGAACCCCACACTAGAGGGAGCCCCAGGCACGCCATTCACTAGAAAATGCACAAGCACAGAAGGTGGTGACACCAGTATATGCATGTCACTGATTCAAACCCCACAGTCCAGGCAAAATTGGCACTAAGTACCATGGTCAGATTTACTCTGGCAACCACCAGAAAACTCAGCAAACCCTCTTCACATGGTTCCAAGCAGGAAGAACCCACCTTCAGCCTCATTGTCAGGGATGGCTTTCATCACCAGACCTGTGGAGCGCAGGGACATGGCCAGCTCCTTCGCCCGGTCGCTCACCACGACCTGCAGGAAAGACTCTGTTAATTCACCCTGACAGACAGGTTAGACATGGAGCAGCCTGGGGGCAGTTTTTCACACATGTAAGGTTAGTTAACAGGCTTTTAAAGTTCACCACGATGCCTCTATCATCTCCTGGGGTGCAATTCTGGAGGAAAGAGGGAGGGCCAGAGCAACCCTTTTAGGAGATCTGTGCCATGCTGGGGTACCCTGTGAGCAGACATGCTTTGGGCTGCCAAGAGCCCCACTTACCTTTGTGTATGTTACTGTGAGATCTATGCCGGGGCCATCTAGGGTCATTTTCTTCTTGGTCATGCTTAACTCTGCAAGGAGGGAAGCCGGTGTGATGGAGGTTTCATTCAGCCCACTTGTCTGTGGTCAGCAGAGAGGGGTCCTCCCACGGGATGAGCTACCTGCTCCGTCATACAGCAGCCCTTCTCTCCTTGCCTGTGGGAACTGAGGGTCCGTGCACTCAACAGCATCAGTGAGACTCACTTGAGGGTCTGTGCCCAACCTCAGTGGCAAACACCCATTGGGTCGGACACTGGGGTGCACTGATGGAAGGGCTGGATGTGACCTCTGTAATGTTCCAGCCTTCAAGCACCCTCACCCCATCACTGGCAACTCAAGGAAGCTGAATTTCTAATAGGGAAAACATCTGGCAAAGGGGATGGCTGTAAAGCCCAGCACAAAAATATGGTGCTGGTCCAACTTTGGAGGGTCCTGGAGCCAGCCAAGGGCAGAGTCTACAAAACGTGGTTGAGGTCAGGAGCCAGTGACCAGAAGGTCCCTCATTTAGCCTGGTGTCATGAGGTCAAGATGTTTAGGGAAGCCGCCTGCTTGTCAGGGAACAGGGGATATTGCTCCATGGCTTGGGCTTGGCTGCTGCAGGCTGAGGGACAAGAGCGAGTGGGAGCCACGGCCAGCAGGACCCCTGCCCAGCTGCAGGGCTCAACTCAGGGGGACGCACGCACCTCTGTGGGAGATGCTCTCCTGCACTTGGGTGCGCAGCTCCGTGAGGAACACGTCCTCGGCTGGCTCCTGCCCCGGGTCATTGAAGAAAATCTGAAACACAGGAAAATTCCTAAGAACAGCTCTTCCTCAGTCACCCTGTGGTGTCACACTGGGCTTGCGACATCTCCAGAGCACTCAGGTGTGGCATCATCAAAGAGAACCTATGACCTCATACGGTAGCCAGGGCACCTATGGGATGGGAAGAATTGCTTTCGCCCTGCTTCCTGAGGCCCAGGAGCACGCAGGCCATGCCAGGAGGCCAGGGGACCTGGCCAGCAGAGCTGCGGGCAGTGTCCCCTGCCACAGGGTGTCACTGTGCAACCACCCATGAGTCTCCTCCCAGCCACCCACCCGCAGGCAGCCCAGGTCAGGGGGAGCAGCTTCCCAGGCCTGACCGCAAGTGCTGCCTTAGCTTCAAGGCACGTAATTTCTCTCTGATACACCAAAATCAACCAGGCACTTCAAACGTATCGATTATTTTCTTCTCATGGGCTTGTTTTGAGCAAAATGTGAAGATAAGGTCCTGGCGCACCTCTCCAGCCACTCCTAGCCCTGCGTTCAGCTGCGGTGGGACTTGGCCCTCACTTCCAGGAAACTCTCTGCAGCCAAGAGGAACAGTGAGGTCTTAACCAAAAAGGGAAAACAGGCTTAATGTTTCCAGACGAAGCAGCATCACACCCTTTATGACAACAGGGTAGGTTAGGTGCCGCTATCTGAAAACCACATCTGAAGGCAGTTCCTCTTCCCCTGCTTGAGTCACCCACTCTCTCGCCTGCTTTTGATTTTTGTCTTGGAGGAGAAATGAGTGGAACAAAAATTCACCGTAAAAAACCAAATCCCCAGCCACCAAAGCTGAAGGCCAGGCTACGTGTTATTAGTCCACCTCCCGGTGACGCTCTACCAGTAATTACCAAAGTTCTTCCAGCTCTTTGAAGCCACATGCCAGCTTGGTCATGCAGTGGCTGCTCCTTTGCTGCAATAGGTTTCCACATTGGCTACGGGTAGATTAAAAGGAGATATATGCATCAGTGACACCCTAAGCTTTGGAGGGGACAGTTGCCAGAGGAGCAGGTGGCAGGCTGTTGTTACATGACTGAATACAGTGGTTCTTTGCTCTCATACCAAATGCCAGGTCTCACCTTGATATCATTTCAGAGGAAAGCTGGCAGGAAATAAATAAAGTGGTGTTTCAGGAAGTCCTGCAAAGCCCTTGCATGGTACAAGAAGGTTTTGGCAAAGCCACCCAGAAAAATCCCCTTTGCTCACAGCATCTAAAGCAGCAGAGGTGCCAGGGGTCCTGAAGAAACCCCAGTCCAGCCAAGCAGGAAATCTGTGTCCTTACAGGCAAGGCTCACTTTGTTGACCTGTATGATCCTGAAATAGCCCTCCCGGGCTCACTGACTTGGACTGAGCTGTGCTACACGGAGTCACTAGACCGGGGGCCTGGCAAGGAGGGGACAGGCTGGGGAGCAGAGAGATCAGGCTCTGAGCAGAGAGATCAAGAGAGAGCAGGCTCAGATCTGCTGAAAGCCCCCAGGCCCCGCTGACTTGGCACAGCCCTGCCAGCAGTGGGGCTCTGCAAGCCCTTGCAGGGCCACATGGAGTCTACAAGAGATTTGTCACTCACCTTCACCGCGTAGATCTGGAAGCAGACGGGCTGGATGCCCATGCGAACGTAGTAAGCGATCACATCAGTGATGAACAGATCAGTCACAAGATGTTTGCTCGGAGAGGAAGGCTGGGGGGGCAAATCACATTATGGATCAGCCACAGTCACTTCTCAAAAACACTGCCACAAACCCTCACGCTTTCCTAGATAAATAATGAGCAATCAGCTGTCACCCAAGGCAGCGCTAAGCTGCTCTGCCCTAACTAGCCAAACTGAATGGGAGAAGAGAAGGCTTGCACCAACCTACCAGCCTTTTCTGTGGGCTGTTAGCTCAAACTGCCAGGAAATGAAAGCCAGGGGTATTTCAGCAAATGGCTCATTTACACTATCTTTCTTGAAATCTGCCATTTCCTGCCCCTTGGCCAAAAAATCAAATGGGGCCTGTGGGCTGGGGCAGTCTGCCACATGCACCTTCCCAGCAGCCAGGCCCTGGGGAGGGTTTGCAGGGAGAAAAACTCTATCATCTGGGGCACGGAGGAGCCCTGCAAGGCAGAGCTTGTCCTCTGGTACAACAGATGTGTCTGGGAAATGGGCCAGGCTGGGGACAGTTTTCCTCATACCATGGCAGCCAGCTTGGGAATCACGTGGCACAGCGTGTTGATGTTGCTCTCATACCATGGGTCAGCTCTACTCAGGTACCCGGCCACCTCACAGAGCTCCTCCTGGCCAGTGGCAGCGTGGTCCTGCAGGAGAAACACATAGCTCAGAGCACCATCATGGCTCAAAATATCAGGAGACATAGAGGAGGCAAAGGAAGCTGGGGCACAAATGCCCTGTGAGCAGCTTCCCCATCCCTCCCCCTTCCCTGTGTGGTCCAGAGAAGATGGCAAAACATTTCTTGCAGCACTCAGTTAGCAGGTGCTCAAGAACAAAAACAAAGCGAGGAATGAAAAGAAGAAATGCTCATTTTTATAACGGCACGTCTGTCAGGATTCACAGCCAGCTCCGGGTCAGCTTCAAATATCGTGAGAAGTGCAACTGTTTACTGATGGCTGTCCTGAGGCTGTCAGAGGAGAAGAGATGTCCCCAAGATAAACTGCAAGGTAGCGGCTTGCAGAACTCAAACTGGGGCCATCACCAAGCAGGCAAAGCCGGCAGTAAGGTGCGACCGCTTCCCCCAGGCATTTGGGAGGGGAGAAAGGCATCTGCCTGTGCTAAAGCTCCCTCCATCCCCCTGCAGCTGCGGCACAGAAGCAAAACTGAGTATCGTTTCTAGGCTGCGAGTTACCACGCACCAGGGTGGTTGGAGCACCCTGAGTGTCTCTGGGGCTGATGGATTCCCAAAACCAGCCTGCAAACTGAACCCAGTCTCTCTTGGCCCCCATCCTCCCTGGTCTAGGAACAGGGCATTAACGGCTGTGGATTCCTGGGAAGCCCCGTGCTCTTCTTCCTCCACAAACACTGTCAGTCGCTGGCAGCCGGCAGCAGTGCCCGGAGCTGCCGAGCCCAGACTCACCAAAACAGCCGAGGGCTTTGGCTGCCCCATCACAACTGGGATGTGGTAGAACTGCAGGCTCAGCCTGGGAGTCAGGAAAACTCGGCGTGTTTCTCGTTTCCTTCAAATGGAAAAATAAATTGCCATGTCACAAGGGGAAGGTGGAGGAACACGGCTCTTGGCCAAGGCTGGGCAGTGCCGGGAGACCAGAGCTGCTCTGCAAGAAGAGCACATGCCCTCCTCGCACGCCTCCTGTGCCCAGTGTGACAGGGTGGCAGTAATGCCCCCGGGCTGCCAGTCGAGCAAAGGGAGATGACAGGGGTAAGGGCCATCCCCCAGACAGGCTCTTGGCTGGCACTGGTGGTCCCCTCTGCACCCAGCTCTGCTCCTCAGGCTGCTGCCTGCACTGCAACCCAGATCCACCCCACGCTGCTTCCCTGGCCCAGGTGAACCAGCTAGAAGAGCCAGCTGAAAACAGCTTTGCTTTAGGATTTTTCCCTTTGGCACAGGAAAAGGTCTTGCTTTGTTTATTGTTCATTTAACCCATTCCATGGCCAGAAGGGAAAATCTTGCTGTGTGCATCATTTGGGCCAACACAGCCAAACGATGCTGTGCAGTGAAGTCGGGTGCCTTTGGGTAGAGAACGTCTGGGTCTCAGAAAACGTGGGGGCCCAACCCCATCCCCAGTCATCTCAGGTGCTTCAACTGGCTGAATAGCAAAGCCCCCACTCTGTCCTCCCCTCCCCCAAGCCCCCAGAGCTGTGGCCACTGGTTACCTCAAAGAGTGGTAGGCTTGGGCCAGGCGCCCCAGGATCCGGTCGTCCCCCAGCAGCACGATGCGGGCAGTGTGCAGCCGCTGGAGCGGGGCCGCAGGCTCCGGAGAGATGCCCGGTCTCCTCTGCAGCTTCACTGGGGACTTCGCCCCAGGACCATTGCAGTCAGCCTGCAGGAAGGCCACACTCTCCAGTGGCGACAGCTTTTTTTTAATGCCACCCTTCCTGTGGAGCCGGGATTGCTCTGTTTCAGTGCTGCAAGGGGCGAAGGGCTCCTCGACTGCCGTGGGCAGGTCTCGTTCAATGCCACTGTCAGTGGACAGCACGGAGAAGCGGGTCTGCTCACAGCACTCACAGTCCGAAATGATATCCTGGATCTCAAAGTTGTCCAGGTCCTGGCTTAGGCAGTCAGGCTCGCAGCTCTGTGACAGTGGGCGGATGAACAGGACCAACTCCTTCCCTGCGGGCAGAAGGGAGGTTGACGAGGGAAACACAACCAAAGCCAGGCTGAGCCCTGCAACTACCCCAGCTCCCCTCTCCTCATGCAAACTGTAAGGCCAATATCTCCACCAGCAGATCCAAGAGGAGTCGGTCTTTCAGCCCCGTTTCACACTGTACCATGAAGAAAGCTCAGTATCATTCAAATCAGGTACTTTGAGCACATCCTGCTGCAGCCTGTCCTGCAGGGTCCTCTCCCCATCTCCTTCACCCCTCTCCCCACCCTGCCCCCTGATCTGACCCTGACACCCCACAAGAAGGAAGGCTGGTGCAGTCAGCACAAGCCACCACGATCTGGCCCCCACGTGACGGTTATGAAACTCACTGCTCAAGAAGCAGGGCTAAATGACATGTTTTGCACAGGCTTCCCAGCCTCAGGCACTGTCTGAACTCGCCACAGCCCCCCAAGGGCACTCACAGAACTGGTCGTCTTCTGTCCAGAGGTGAAAGCTGATGTTGGGGTTGGGCAGAGGGGTACCCTGCAGCCCTCCCAGGGGAACATCGCCTGGGGGAAACAAGGATGCTTGGAACAGACAGGAGCAGACAGATTTCCCACAGAGATGCATGAACCCCCACTGGTGCTGTACTTCAGACACCGGCTGAGACAGCCCGTGCTGAGCCCCAAGGGCTCTCCCACCCTGGCTGCCTTCTGTCCAGATGGAAGGCTGTTATCACAGGCCTCTGCTCTCACAGATTAAGCCCTAGGAAGGTGCCTACACTGTCAGTGGAAGGGAGAAATGAAGATGGGAAACTGAGGCATGGGCAAGTGCAGGACCTTGCTTTGCTGCAGACAGGAGAGGGATTGCAGAATACATAAAGCATTCCTCTAGCACTGAGCATCTGACGCATGTGGCAGGACCTCCCTGAGCGACCTCAGCTGAGATGCAAGGCAGCCCTCTGACCCCACCATCGCTGGCTATTTTTAAATAATTATGGCTCTGTGAGAAGCAGCGAGACAATTTAATAGCTCACTGCTAGCAAAAGGAGATGATCCCACTCCTCTCCCTGCACCACTGGCTGTTCCTCCCCATATCTTGCACTGGGACAGTCTCCAGCTCTTTCCAGGGTGGGGGTTGGGATGCAGGGACCTTCCACCAGAAGTAGTGAGGAAGAGGGAAACATGACCCCCATTTCTCTCTGGTCTACCCCAGGTTTGCTTGAGGAGCTGTGATTTGGGGGGGATGCTTGTTTTAGTCTGTGTAGCACTGCCAGGGGTGGAAGGAGATGGGTGTACTACCGTCCACCACATCCGTACAAGGAGGTTCCAGGGAATGGCAGAGTGTCTCCCCAGCCTAGGCCAGGGCAGGACGTATCTTACACCAGCAAAGCACTAGAGACTGTGTCCACCTCCCCTGGTTGACATCTATGGCACCCTTTGCAAGTGACAGAAACATGTCTCTGGGCCTCAGGGCAGAATCAGGAGCAGAGATTGCCACAGTCCCTTTGCTCAGATCTGCCTTCCACTGCCACATACAGTTTGCCATCCTGGACATCAGGTCACTGCAAGGAGTCAGGCTGCAAGGACCTGATCCCAGTGACGGATGCTGCTAGCGTGGAGGCAGATGGAAGGTGGGGATGGACAGCTGTAGGAGGGCAATGAGGACGACAGGGCGGCAAGGCACAGGTATTGCATGGCTCCCTTAACACACCATGCATGGCTGGCTGCGAGCTCACCTGCTTGCATGGAGCTGAGCACAGCGCAGTAGATCTTCTCCAGCCTCGTGGTGTGCTGGTCACGGTCTGTGCTCGCTTCGCTCCCTGCGCACTCAACTGCCACCACCACTTGCTGGAACCAGTGCTCCACCTCGCTCGTGGGCATAGCCTGTTGTGAGGATCAGCTATTAACACACGGAGGTGTGAAAAGAGGAGTCGCTCTTTCAGGGTGGTGGGAAGGGGCAGAAAGATGGCAAATGAGTCCTGCAAAAATTGTTATTCTGCAGTAAAGGACACAAATGACCTCCTGTCCCCTGGCGAGGCTGGAGGAGGAGAGATGCTTACTGCACTGCCCGCTTAAAGTTTTTTTCTGACAGGTTTGCAGCTGATGGGCACTGTGCTCCTGGCTGCCACGAGCTCAGGGAGTCAGCAGCAGAGCTGGCAGCTCAAGTGACCCTCAGGAGATGGGAACAGGAGACACGCAGAGGTGTCCTTGGAGTGGAAATCACTGAGGGCCCCTGCAAAGTTGCCTTTCCAAACCAGCCATTTTTCTTACTGTGGCCCCACAGCTCCTTGAAGGAGGTTTTTGAGAAAACTGGTTGAAAAATTTCTGCTGAGATGTGTTTGCAATGACCAGTGGCTCACAGAGAAGCCTACCTACTTCAGCCACCAAGCCCAGCTTTGCTGTGCAAAACTGAAGACTCAGTGTGAAGGTTCAAAACCTCTGGCTCCTGCTGTAGCAACTCTTTCATATTTGAAGATTTGTTTTGATTTAGGAGCAGCTCTGCTCCTAGCCCTGCCTTGCAAGTAACACTGAGGCTACCCAGGACGGAGGTGAGCAGTGAGGAGCCAGGGGGGAGTCTTTCCATTTGCCAGAAAAACTTTCTGAGGTGCCTGGCAAGAGCAGGGCCATTGGAAAACAGTCCATGGTGCTGCAGAAATGCCGCCAGTTACCTGGAGGCTTGCCTTCAAGCCACTGATGTTGCAGCCCTCACCCAGGGCTGCCTGCATGGCGTGGATGATCACGTAGCACATGCACAGCCGGGGACTCTGGGAGACCTGAGCTGCCTCCGTGTCGGTGACCAGCGCATTGCAGATGGCTTCAGAGAGCAGCTCTGGATCAGCAAAGATGAAAATCCTGTGTGGGGCAGGAGGATGGGAAAAGAGGGAGATGATGAGCTATGAGACTGAGATGAAATGAGACGAGACGAGATGATGAGGACTCCCCATTGCTGACATCAGGGCTGGCATAAGCACCTCATGGCTCCATTACCCCATGCACAGATAAAGGTTTGCTACTGATATTCCCCTTCTCTGCCCTGTCTTCCCACCAAGGGAAGCTCCCTGCTTCCTAGCGCTGCAGAAATGAATTGGCACGCGTGGCAGGAACATGCTCCTCCCAACGCACAGCTCATTTTTGCGAGGCACTGGACACCACCAAATCGTGTCCCCAAGACCACATACTGCCACGTGGTTTATGACCAAATTGTCTGTTCCATCCGACATTAATTCAGAGCAGAGGAAAAGGACAGATTTCGCTGTGAGGCTATAGAAGAAATAAAAGTAACACCACATGCAAAGAGCTGCTACTCACTTTTCCTGGTAAGGGTATGGGTCGCTTTTGAGACTTTGTTCGGAAATGACCATCCTTTGGTACAACGTCCCTAGCAAATGCAAGAAGATAAACATACAGGAGTCAGAACATCAGAAATAACAACACAACTCTCTGGAGCTGCTCAGCATCGCTCCCCATTGTAGTGGCTGATGGTGGGTCTGCCAAGTCGGCAAACACCCACTGCTGGGGAGATGATGTAAAAGAGCCAAGAATTGGGCCCAGAGTTAAAAATAGTCAAGGACAAAGATAGGCCATGCTACATAAAAAGAAAACCCCTTCTATTCAGGGACAATTTCCTGTATTTCCCTTCCTTTGTTTAGTGGATTATGAGCTTGGGAGTGGAGTCGGAAGCAGGAGGAAGAGCCCTACTCCCAGCCTCCATCCCCGGGGCCATGTCGGGGGACAGCGTTTGGGTGGATATTAAGAGCACAACGTGTTTCTGAATCCAGAGAGATGTACTCTACCCTCACCCAGCTCTGGGGCGGAGAAGATACATCCACCCCGCATTGTTCAGGTGCAATTACCTCGTGAACCTCGTGGTGCTCCAAGGAGCCCCACTGGAGATCCCCATCTCTTCACACTGTTACTGTTTTACCAGAAGTCGGGTGAAACAAAGGCGGACTCTGGAGCTCCAGACAAAGCGGTACTGGGGAAGAGTGGTCGGGGTGATGGTAATGGGCTGAATACCAAGAATGGCAGTGTCTCTCTGATTTCCCACCAGGTTTCACATATTCTACCTCTACCTCACAAGTGTCTGCACCTTGTTCTATTTTAAAGGATTGCTTTTAAAGACTCTTACTAAAGAACAATTTAGCAAGAAGAACTTTAATGAGTAACAGAGAAGAAGGAAAACAGAACTGTCCTGTGACTTGCTATCTAAACGGGACTGTTCTCTGCAAAAACTTACAATGTTTTAGTGTCTAAAAGCTAATGCACAAGGAGTGGAGGGAGAACCTATGCTGGACAGCCTGCAACTCAATCTCAGATGGAGAGTTCACTTTGCAAAAATGAGAGCTCCTCAAAATTTACTGAGATGCCCAGGCTGGGAGCATAAGCGTCCTGTTTCCTATACAGACAGAGGGTATATATATACCTGGCCTAAGAAGGGCTGGACTTGACTCTGATGGTGTCTACACCCACAGCAGGAGGACCCCAAGGTTTTCTGCTAGTAACTAAGGCTCAGCAGACTGAAACTGGGAGAGGGGAACCCTCCCATTCAAATTCATCTCTGGGATCCTCAAGCATTTGGCCAGCCCCCTACAGAAATCCCTGCCATGGTTCACTGCATTAGACAAAAGCCAGCTCAGGTATGGAAACCCCTCAAAACTCCCACTACCATGGCCCTGAGGACCCAAGACGTTCACCATGCCCGTACATAGGCAGAGCTGGGAAGCCCTCATACCCGGTGCTGTCCTTTCCATCTTCAGCCTGACAGCATAGTCCAAACCAATGGTGCAGAAAGGCTTGGGCAGGGTGAGCAGCTTCTTACAGAAATCGTACACTCTGCTGCAGAGCTCGTCAGAGATGGAAGGAGCCTGGAGTGAGAAAGAGGCAGTTAAGGAGATGCCACAGGCAGTGATCCCCACAACAGAGCCCAGGGTGGGCAGGCACAGAGCTACACCAAATCAATATGGATTTAAATGCAGAACCAGGCCCTAGGATGTTTTGGAAACCTCCAGCAATACCCACTGAACAGCTGTGGGCACACATTTTTGCCAGGTTGTGGTTTCCCTAACCATCAGGCACCTCCTGAACACCGCCAGAAAAGGGGGTCAGCTGGAAGGACCGGTCACACCCATACATGTCGCAGGTGCCAGTGCCTCAGCCATCAAACATCACACTGGGAAATTCACAGCTGAGTCCACTTGTGGTAGTCCCAGGGCTTTGCTGGGCAGGTGCTGGGCAGGTACTGAGCTATTTCAGCACAGGAATAGGTGCTGAGTGACTTCGGATGGCCCCTCCTGTGGCTTCTGGTTTCCCCATATCTTGCCCCAGTGAAGCCAGTGATAAAGGTTACCTTTATCAAGGTGTACATCAGCGTGTGCAGCAAGGGGATGATGTAATGTCTGAAGTCACCTCGCTCTGCCTGTGGGACAAAAGGTACAGTCAGCATAGGCAGCACCCGGCAGGGACAGGCAGCAGCAAAGACCAGAGTCGGGGGAGCCACCACAGCCCCCCTTGGCCACGCAGCGCACAGGAAGGGCACGGGCATTCGCCTTGGCTTAGGGGTGATGCTCCCCAGGTCGAGGCGGTGTTTGGGGTCCCTTCCCAGGCCATCAGGATGGGCAGGATGTCCCAGGGGCAGATAGGTCCTGCTGGGTGTGTATCCCATGCAAGCCAAGCCTTGGGTGGGGGTGGGGGGAGGGCCACACTGCCATGGCCACCACCACATCACAGGGCTGGAGATTGTTGTAGGGGCATGAAGGCTCTGGGAACTGCTATGGGAATGTGGTTTGCACACTGAGAGCTGTGAGGTTCATATGCATCAGTCATGGTGGGAGACAGCAAGCAAAAGGCTCTAATGAGTTCAGTCAGGAGCTCCTTTCTGGTGAAAGAATTCATGTGAAAATACAAAACCACAGGGAACTCCCTAGAAAAAGACTGTTTTATGGTTTGGTGGGTGTGGGACCAGAGTGGGCAGGCAGGAGAGCCAGATGGATGCTCAAGCCAACACAACCCTGGCCTCTCCCTGCAGCCTGGCTCTAACTGACAGCTCCAGCAATGGGAATGCCCCTGGATAAACCTGGGGAAGATATTTCCATCCTAAAAATATTTCAGGGCTTCTGTGCTGACAGGCTGGAGTTAAATGATGGCAGCAAAGCTTTAGAAATGATCAATAAAATGACTAATACTGAATAGCTGAGACCAGCTGATATTTGCCCAGAGCCTTGGAGGAACTCAAGCATGAAATTGCTAAATTATTATGTGTGCTTCGTACTGACTGCTCAGAGCTGCTGCAGTACCAGAGGGGGCAAAAAAAAGTGACAGGGATTTCCAAGAAGAGCTTAAGGGAGGTGAAGGGAATTACAGACCAGGTGGCCTGACATCCCTCCTGGGCAAAGAAACGTGAGAGTAGCAGAACAATAATAGGTATCATGGGAGGGACTGATATGGCTTTTGCAGACCTCCGGGGAATCCCTTGCCTCCATAGCCAAGGGTGATGTAGGTGTTCCTGTCTATCTGGATTTGCAAAAGCCACTTGATAAGATCCCTCCCCAAGGCACTGGTGAAAACTGAACTCCCATAGCATGAGAGACAGCCTGCAAATAGCCTCAGGGCTGCTTAAAAGACAGGAAACCAGGATTAGGAATAACTGCTGGATGCTCACAGCACTGCACTGCATGCGCAGGGGTTTATGCTGGGCCGGCGTGGCTCAAGTGTGTGATACAGGAGTGTTGGAGGGAGGTGACAGCCTCTACAGAGGGTGCATGGCCCCCCCCCAGGCACTGAGAAGCCTCTGGCTGGAGACACGGGAGCTGAGCAACGCTGGGCGAGGCGGCTCCATCCTTCCAGCTCAAAAGGAGAAATAGCAAAGATGCAGAGAAAATGGTAGAGGGAGGTTTCTGCACAAAGGATGACTAGCAGGGGCTCTTCACTGGGGTGCGGAGGAGGAAATGGACAGGGGACATGGGCTTTTCCTCTCTGCTCCGAATGAGAGGGTGCTGGGTAAAATGAGGCAGGCTCATAAGAAAGAAAAGGTGATACTTCTACACATGACACCTCATCAAACCACAAATGAAGTCACTTCAGGATGCTGAGGGTGCTAAGGGTTTATACAAGACCAGAAAGTGGCAAGACAAATCAATGAAACAAAAAAATCCATCACAAAGTTTCCATCTGATGCTCTGAGGACAAGATACTGGGTGAGATGTTTCTGTTCTGACACCCCCTGAGGTAGAAATGAGTTACATGGAGGAGAAATTTCCACTCTACCTGTGACTACAGCTGGCTGGGGTGGGATGAGGGAGATGTGGGGGTGGTCAGCGTTTTGCACTGTGTTATTTGCAAGCTGCAGAGGCCAGCTGCCTTTGGCTGCTGCCGCATCGAGGAGCCTGGGGAGGTTTACTGCCCTGCCCGTGGCTTGCTGTCACTTTGGGGGCAAACCCTGGTCCCTGCAGCTGTCAGCTGGGGAGGGATGAGCTACAGCCCTGCCACAGAGTTTTCCACTTACCTATGAGCCACAGTCTGCAGCTAGGCTCAAGGTCCCTAAAAACACTGTAGCTGTCTCAGTCCGGGATGCCCCAGGAGGGAGGCAGAGCTCTGAGGATGGAGCTCTCAGTCTGGGATGCCCCAGGAGGGAGGCAGAGCTCTGAGGATGGAGCTCTCAGTCTGGGATGCCCCAGGAGGGAGGCAGAGCTCTGAGGATGGAGCTCTCAGTCTGGGATGCCCCAGGAGGGAGGCAGAGCTCTGAGGATGGAGCTGACCCCATCCCTCTGCTCCCCGGGCCCTGCAGCAGGGCCGAGCCTGGCGCTCGCAAGATGTCTCTGAGGCAGCACTCACCCTTTCCAGCTCCTTCACCAGGATCCTGACCAAGATGGAGCTGTTCCTGGGATTCTGGTCGATTTTTTTATGCAGGGTCCATCGCAGCATCCCTGAGAAGTGAAAGCCGAGAGGTCAGAGCAGAGCAGCGATGGGTCAGGAGCAGCATTTGGCAGAGGAATCAGCAGAACTGGGCACTGTCACTGCAGGCATCACCCCGTGAGATGCTACACTGACCTCAGTGTCAGAGCTAAACCAGCTTCTCTGCCCTCTGCTTCAGTAACTCTGCAAGGCACAAGTCACGCTGCTGCCCTGATTCCGGATGCAGCATTGATGTCTCATGCCTCTACTACTAGGAAACCTTTGGGAAAAGGTTCTATAAATCCTAAGAATGTGGGGCTGGAGGAAAGCAAGGCAGGGCAATGGACATGAAGTCTGTTTCCTGTTCCTTCTGTTTATGACAGCCTGCTTTCACCACCTGCCCTGAGGAATTGGGGTTCTTACTGGTGCCAGCACACAGCACCTTAACACTGCCGATAGCTCACACTCAGAGCAAGCACCACAAAGCATCTCAGTCCTGCAGGTGTCAAAGCTCATTCCAGACAAAATAAAATTTAATTAACTGTAAAATAGTTCATGCACTTTAAGTAAAATAATTTTTCAAGATTAATTAGGTTTCCTAAGGCTGTAGCAGTCCAGTTGCTGGGTCAGCTAGAGTTTTATCCTCCAAAGCTGTAACACATGGATTTCAACGGACTCTTTTGTGAGAAGCTGAGCAGTGTGTGGCAAAGCGTTACCTCCGCAGGGGGAGATGGGGAGACTCCAGCTCAGAGGGGATAAGGGAGTTGAACGGGGCTGCGCAGTGAATTGGTGTCAGAGCTTGGAGCAGCATCACCAAATCTGGCATTTGCTGTCCCACCTCAGCGCTGGTCCCCCTGAGCATGTGAAGGGTGCAGAGGATGAAACAGCCACGTAGAGGAGGGATGAAGGCTGCTGAGGTTGGTGCACCACAGACACCGGGAGCTGGCCAGAGATTTAGCAACTCTTCAGAGCAGGTTAAAAAGGGCAGACTGCCAGGGAGGTGAGGCCACTCTGTGTCCCCTCACTCTGGCACCGTCTGAGCAAGGGGATGGGGGCCAAGCAATGTCCCGGCGAGGCAGCATGGGGGACATCGATTGCTGACCCCCGGGGGCTATGTGTGTAAGGTGTGTAAGGCCCACCTTACCTCGGTCACATAGGCAGGTGGGGTGGTGCCCATCCAGTTCTCGCAGCAGCGTGCGGACGCGGCGCAGGATGTCCGACTCCACCTCTGTGGAGATGAAGAAGATGTGAGCAGCCAGGCCAGCACCCCTGGGAGACCGGCAACCAGGGACAAGCCACCCCTTGAATGCCACCCCATGGATTGGTGGCCTCTGGAGCCTTACTAGAGAGGAAAGAGCTCCTGCAGGGACATGGCAGAAGCTTTGCAGACAACTGGTCATGCATGAGCTCTGCACAGCCTCTCTCCCCTTGTTCAGTAAAAAAAATCACACATTAAGTACATAAGCTAATGAAATTAAACCACAGCTTGGCATGGTGAAAGAGTAGAAACACCTCTGTGTTTTGGCAGAGCATTGATTTGGCCTCAAACTCATACCCATTGCAAGGAGCACTCCTGCAACAAGGTCTGCTGGCAGCTCACCCCTTGTGGGAAACTCAGGCAGAGCATGTCACCTCCTGCCTGTCACCCATGACTCCTCACAGCCTCTCCCCAACATGCGACCACCCACCTGTGGGCCCCAAGCACCTTCTGCTGCCCCAGACAGGGACCCGAGGTCCCTGCTTCTGCCTGGTAACCACCACACATGCCTCGTACGCATCAAAACCAAACTGCATCCGGCTCTCGGCCAAAAATAAGTCTGACATCCTCAGACCCAGTTTGGGCTATGACTCGTATGTGGCGCGAGGGCTTGTGGTCACGAGTGATCTCGCATGACAGCTGGCTGGCCATGCACGCCGACCCATCGCAGATGTACAATAAATGTCAGCCCTGAAAAGATGTGGGGAAGGCTGCAAAGCCCCTTTACTTCACCACGACCTGGGTTTGTCTCCCCTCTTACACTGGGCTTCTCTTTCCCTACCGGCAAAACAATACTAGTTCCTTTGTTCTAAAAAAGCACATATGAAGTAGGGTGCTATTAGTTGTAGGCTGGCACAGCCAGAACACAGACTGATCCAGGGGGATCTATGATGTTTGTGGTAGCTGTATTCCAGGGTGCTCTCCTGTGGTGGGTTCCTGCCTCCATGCTCGCTGCTGGGATCCGGGCCATTGCCAGCAGTGGCTGAGTGGGTCTCGTCTGTGTGGCAAGGATGCAAGCAAGGAGCAGTTTATCCAGGTCCTAAGGGAGCTCCAGACACTTACTGAGTTGTCTCAGCCACAGGGGATTGCCTTTTGGGAATGGTGTCATTACCACCTTTCCTGCCCAGTTTTGCTCCTCAATTTGCTCATTCCCTCCACACCCTTGGCTCCCACAGCTCCACCTTCCCTACCATCAGGGAGACAGCAGGAGGACAGTGGTGGGAACCCACCCTTACCTAAAAGAAACAGAGGAAGCACCAGGGTGACACTTTTTAAGGGCTGTGCTCACGGACCACAGCTTCCAAACATCCTTCTGGAAGGAGGTAAAGCCAGCTGGGCTGGGTGAGGTTGGTGGAGCAGGCGATGCTTTGGGCTTTACAAGGAGCAGTGACTGGGGGAGGTGGTTTGGGAGATGGCTGGCTGAGTTCACCAGGAAGGGAAACAGGAAAATACATGGAGAATTTTACAGCCCAGTTGGAGGGTCAGACAAACAGGGGCAGAGGACTGTCAAGACATGATCATGCAGGAGATGGGACATCATCATCCCATGCGGACCGACACACCATCTCAGGATGGGTTTGAAGAAAAACCACAAACCATTTTTTTGCTCTTCTACTGTGTTTTTTAGAGAGTGTCTGGGCCCAGGGTCATCCTGCAGGGGAGTGCGCATGGCACCCCAGAGTTGCCACCATCCCCACTGGTGATGCACAGCAGAGGGAAGGAACATTTGGCGCCTCCCAGCGTCCTTGCTGCCTCCTCATCAGCAGCTCCAGGGCAGTCAGCTTGGCCAGATACATCACAAGCCATTCTTGTCCTCTCCAAGCCCAAGACAACAGTGCCAGGGGTCCAATGAGATGGTGACCAGGGCACAGGGGCAGCAGACATGATCCCTGCATGACAGATGACTGGGAAATTTCAACTTTAAAGTACTGGGGATGGCCCTTTCCTGAGCACATCCCTTGCTCAGCCCAGTAGCTATACAGTCCTCCTATTTGCTGACACCAGGGAAGTGCATCACTTTCATGATGCTTGTGCGGAGGATCCATCCCACTCCAGCTTTTTCTGCAGAGGAGTACTTACTGCTGTGGCTTTGCTCGAGGCTGTGTTAGAAAACAACTACACACGGGTTCAGAATTATTCAGCATGTGCTGGCACAAGTGTGTGTGTGTTCATGCCATCGTACCCACACTACAGCGCAAAAATGTCCTTTTTGAAATGGGACTTTTCTCGTTTTGGAAGTATCATTTGGGGAAATGCCAAAGTTTTGCTACAGAAATTTGTATTTTCTCCCTTTTTGTTTTCCCTCTGGTGACTCTGTAAAGCTCTTCAATTTCACTGTTATGTTCACTGGTTTTGCACCAGGGAATTATGCCAAAATGGACTATTTGAAATTTCCTATTCTTTTCATTTGTGTATGTTTTTAATTGCTAGGGGAAGCTTTTCCTGAGCACTGATATAGATACTGTCCTCTTTTTCTAAATCAAAGTGACTGAGGTTGTGATACACTGAAGTTTCTTCATGGGGTGCAGAGCATCAAAGCGTTCGTTCCAACACAAACGAGCCACTTTGATCTAAAAACAGTCTCAACCTAACAGCAACAAACAGTAGTGGCTTAGAAATGACATAAAATGTTTCAGTGTTGATATCCTGACCTCAGGGTGCCAGGAGACCCACACTGCCTTGTGAAACAGCGTGAAAATAAAACACAGACGGGGAAAAAAGGGGGCACAAAAATACAATAAAACCTAAAACTGCTTTAAAATTCCAGCCTGGTGCTTCCAAGTGCCCCTCTGCCAGTAAAGCTGTTGGCCATCCCTCAGTTGCTTCGTGCCTCATTTCCCATCTATTCAGTAGGGTCTGTCAACACCCTGCAAAGCGCAAGCTCTGCCCAGCAATGAATCCTTTTTAGACACCCATGTCTTTTATCAGAGGGTAATCGAGGTACAAGGCTGGTTAATTCGGCCGGGACCCCCACCCTGGCACCCCAGGGGGCTCAGCACCACTCACCTGTGCTCTCCATGGCCGGGCTGGGGCTGCAGCACAGGACAGGGACGGCAGCCGGAGGGCGTCTGCAGTGCTGGGGTGAGCGCGCAGCTGCTCTTCACTCCCCACGGGCATGGCCTTGGGTCCTGCGTCTCACCTGCAAAACACGGGGCATGCTTGGCTTGGGGGGGTGGTGGAGAACAGCATCAGCCTGAACCTTGGGTGGGAGCGCAAAGCCACCAGGACCCCATGGCTGTGGGACCCCAGCACAGAGGATGTCCAGGAGGGAGGCAGAGCCCTAAGGGTGAGCACAGAATGTCTCAGGGGCTGTGTTTGGTGGAGAAAGCTTCACCTGTCTGACAACTTGGCCCCCAAAGCCAACCACAGCCGGGAGGCCCCCAGGGCTGAGCATCAGCATCACAGAGCAGGGCACAACTGGGAACCTCCTCCCATCCAGGATCTAAGAAGAAATCTTAAGGTAAGTCAAATGGAGTTTGAAATGTAAAGTCCAAGCAGCAGCAGAAAAAAAAAAAACAAACCAAAACACAAAAGGGCCCAAATTTCCATGAGCTCTCTGTGCTTGTTGTGCTGATCCACTGCCACTGGGATCCATCATCCCAGAGAAACAAACCGAGGCAAGCTCAGGAGGCACTTAAACTGCAGAGGGAGGCCAGCCTGGAACCAGCCAGCTTCCCTTGTCCTCAGGCATTGCTCTCTCCAAAGAAAGAGAAAAAAAAATAACCCCAAGAGCTGAGGAGGAAGGAAGGGAGAGTTGCCTGTGACAGGACCACAAGCAGGCTGGGGAGCCAGCATGGGGCAGCCACGTGGGAGCAGAGCTGACAACAGCATCTTCTATGTGCAACACCGCCGAGATGCTCAGCTATAGCCATCTAACCCACCACCAGCCCCCTCCCTGCTTGCAGCTCCAGCGCCTCCTGGTCCTGTCGGCGTAGTGCCCAGGGCAAGGCAGTGTCTTCCCCAGTGGGTTGCCCTCTCCTGTCTCCCCAAGCAATGGGCACAGCAGCAACTGCAGGACTGCATGGCCGTATTGACAGCCTGAGTGAGCTGCAGCACAGCTTTCAGCATTTCCAGATTGCGGTTTTCCCAGCCTGCAGGTTTTGTCCTCTCTTCTTGCCTTTAGAGATGGAAAAAACACAGCCCATAGCTCTGAATTCTGTGATTTCCCTGAAACACCCACATCTGTGGCTGATAACTGGGCTGATAACCCTGCACAGGCAGCAGTAACAACACAGTCCCATCAGTCCTCCACATCCCTCCAAGTACAGTCAGGTCATCAGCCCACGCTTGTGCTCATGTCTTTGCTCTATTTAGGATTCTCTCTATTTACAGATTTAGGACCTAACTCTACCCAGGTAGGTCCTAAATCAGTAAATACCTATCACCAAGCACAACAGCTCTGCGGCTGCAGGAAGGGATGGATGGACATGTGCGGGAATGCCCCTGCCACACACTACTCAAACCCTGAGACAACCTGTTCTCAGCACCTTTCAGAGCTCATTAAATGTTTTCTGCACCAAGCAAAGTTTTCAGAATCCACCCCAGACCCATGTGGCTTTTATTTCTGGCCCTGGGGCTGGATAACAAGGCCTGGCGCCGAGCCACCACGGCAGATTTCCACCACCCAGATACCGCAGGGGCAGCTCCTGGCCATGGCTGGCAGCGGAGAGGACAGGGGAGGCAAGAATGGAAGTCCTTCTTCAGGCCAGGAGCTTACTACAGCAAACCCCCTGCCTCTGCCTGCACAGCTGGCAGGCAGCTTGGTTCGGGGCCAGGAGCGGAGAGGAGATGCCAACCTTCCTCTGTCTCAGCTGGATGTCTGACACCAACTGCAGAATCGCAGCTCTGTGGCATGTGGATACTGCTGCGGCGATGGATGTACGCCCTTTCCTCCGAGGTGATGGCCCTGGGGTGCACCAGGGGTGCGAAGCAGGGCACAGGGTGCCTACTAAAGTCGGCAAATCATTTTCCCCTCTGCAGCCCATGGTGATGGCAGCAGCTCTGCCTGCGTGTGAGTGGCGGTGCTGCCCGCAGGTTGCTCCTGCCTGTGGCACGTGCCTCATACCCACACTACCACCCCTGGCCAGGAACCAGACGACTCCCCAGAAATGCTCAGCACTTTGGGTGCAGAGCAGTGAGCAAGGGAAGGATGCTCCCATGGCACAGCCATAGCGACCGCAGTGTTGAGAGCCTGCACCAAGCATCACCCCTACGGCTGCACAAACTGGACAAATGGGGCTTTGCTTCTACAGACAGATATGGGATGTGCCTCCTGGTATCTCAGCCTCAGGGTCTGGCCACAGAAGGAGACATCAGTTAATCCTCCTCGTTTCCAAAGTTACAGATCGCCCTCTTGAATCACTGGCTACAGAAGGAAAGTGAATGATTAACCTAATCCCTTGCAGGCATAACAGCACCAAACACCATATAGCAGCTGCCTCCACATGCTGGTTGGCACCACAGTTCCCAAAATGACATGTCCTGATGGGAAAAGTGCTGGGGTCCTCAATGCCACAGATGACCAATGGTGCGGGCGCTGAGCGGCACCAGCTGGGGCTGCACGCCGGGCTCCTCCAGCACGCCTGCCTTGGGGCTCGGATAGGCTGCCTGCCAAAGTGAAACACAGCCCGCTGCTAATTGCGTCGGTGGTTTTCCACATCCGCACCCTACCTGCCCGCGCGTGGGAGGGCAGCTGGCAACCAAACGTGGAACCTGCTCACCAGTGCTCAGCTTTCATATTTAGAAAAGGACTCAACAGGGCCAGTGTGATGTGAGCTCTTCCTGCCTGAGAAACTTGGCTTCTCAGTTCACCTGTCTGCTTAAAAAGTGCTGGCTTTCCTGACTGACAGCAAAGAGGAGCTGAGATTGAATCCATAGTTGACCTGCTTCCTTGGGTCTCCCAAGAAAATTATAGAATCATAAAATCATTTAGGTTGGAAAAGACCTTCAAGATCATTAAGTCCAACAGTTAACACTGCCAAATCCACCACTAAACCATGTTCCTAAATGCCTCATCCACACCTCTTAAATCCCTCCAGGGATGGTGACTCCACCACCTCCTTGGGCAGCCCGTTCCAATGCCTGACAGCCCTTAGGGAAGACAGTTTCCCTAATACAGAATCACAGAACGGTTTAGGTTAGAACGGACCTTGAAGATTGTCCAGTCCCAACCCCCCTGCCATAGGCAGGGACACCTTTCAGTAGACCAGCTTGCTCCAAGCCTCATCCAGCCTGGCCTTGAGCACTTCCAGGGATGGGGCAGCCACAGCTTCTCTCGGCAACCTGTCCCAGTGCCTCCCCACCCTCTCCAGGAAGGATTTCTATCTGACACCTCATCTAAACCTACCCACTTTCAGTTTAAACCCATTACCCCTTGTCCTGTCACTACTGGATCCTTGTAAAAAGTCCCCCCTAGCTTTCTTGTCAGCGCCCCCCCCAGGCACTGGAAGGGGCTCTAAGGTCTCCCTGGAGCCTTCTCTTCTCCAGGCTGAACACCCCCAACTCTCCCAGCCTGTCCCCATAGCAGAGGGGCTCCAGCCCTCGGAGCATCTCCGTGGCCTCCTCTGCACTCGCTCCAACTAACCTATATCCGTCTGATGTTGAAGGCCCCAGAGCTGGACACAGCAGTGCAGGTGGGGTCTCACAAGAGCAGCGTAGAGGGGGACAATCCCCTCCCTCGCCCTGCTGGCCACACTTCTCCTGATACAGCCCAGGATCCGGTTGGCTTTCTGGGCTGCCAGCGCACACTGCCGGCTCCTGTCCAGCTTTTCATCCCCCAGTACCCCCAAGTCCTTCTCGTCTGGGCTGCTCTCGATCCATTCTCTGCCCAGCTTGTCCTTGTGCTTGGGACTGCCTCAAAACCTAAACCTAAACCTCCCTGGCACAACTTGAGGCCGTTTCCTCTTGTCCCATCGCTTGTCACTTGCGAGAAGAGACCAACCCCTCCTCTCTGCACCCTCCTTTCAGGGAGCTGTAGAGAGCGATAAGGTCTCCCCTGAGCCCCCTCTTCTCCAGGCTGAACCCCCCCAGCTCCCTCAGCCGCTCCTCACAGGAATTGTGCTCGACCCTTCCCCAGCTCCGTTCCCTTCTCTGGACATGCTCCAGCACTTCAGTGCCTTTCTTGTAGTGAGGGGCCCAAAACTGAATGCAGGATTCACAGTGTGGCCTCACCAGCGCCCAGAACAGGGGGGCAATCACTTCCCTACATAAAATGCCTAAAACTGGTCTCTAGCATATTTGAAGTCCAGTCACACCATCCGCGGGAGGGCAGGGAAATGCTGTATGAGAAAAGGCATGAAAGGACATTCCTGGAAAGAGGCTGGTGAGGAAGACAGGGGTCAGACAGATTTCTGCCACTTCTCTCCTGGCCTGGCCACAACCAGCACATGGACATAAATGAGCAGAAAATCACCCATTTTCACCAGACATTTGCTGTCTGCTTTGCTCCCCAATGGTGAGGGTACCAGGACTACTGAAGAAGGAGGAGGGATGCAGGACTGAGGATGGGAAGGGCTGGACAGCATCAGCCCCAGTTCAGAGCCATTCAGACAGCAGGACCACATGTACCCTCCTCAGGCACAACAAATAGGGTTGCTGCCTGCCCTTCCCTCCTGGGCTTCGCCAGGACTTTCCCAAGAGCAGGTGGCCCTGCAACCACCCTGACACAAATCCAAACCCAGTAACGTGGTGAGGAAGGCTCTTAAGATGCAAGAGCCTGTGCTGTATCCACGGACTAAATTCAGCCTTTGTGTGGAGCATTTACAGACAGTTCCTTGCCTGTGGAGACGTAGGCTGCTCCCCAGCCAGGGTGCATGGTTCACTTCTGAGTGACATGAATGAATCCAGGCTGACTTATACCAGATGATCTGACCTTGGCACCTCTTTGGCTGAGCACAGAGTGGCAGAGAGCAAAGACCTGAACGACACCCCCCTGGGAAGGAGACTGCCAGCCCCTGCCCTGCAGGCACACACCATGGAGGCCCCAGTGCTTGTGTCAGAGCACTGGGAAATGTCACCCACTGGCACCCAGAAACCTGGGGTGTAGCAGGATCCCTATCACTGCACCAGGCTGTTTCTTGGCCTGCCGAGACTGGATCAGTCCCCAACACCCACTCTATGCTCCTATGCCTGCCAGGCTCTTCCCAGGACACAGCAGCCATAAATTCCTGGGGAGGCCTCATGCAACACGCTGGGATGTGATGCTGTGATTCTGGGAGTACTCCTTCCCCGGAGAAGATGGAGAAGGGTGTCCCTGCATCGTCTGTATGCAGGGAGAAGTCCCTTCCTCCAGCTTCTTTGCCATTGCCACCCCTTCTGGTCACAGACCATGAGACTAAAGACCCTGGTTACAGCTCTTTGTGCCCGTTGAGTCCTGCCCCACCACATGCTGTGAGCCAGCCAGGGCCCCCATGCCCATAGCTTGCTCAGGCACTGCATGGGGATGGCAGACAGAGATGTGTCTGAGCTGCACTGCAGCCCCCCCCTTCTCATCCAGGGATCCAGGCAGACCATGTTCCCTCTCCCATGTTTGCACTGCTGGCCTGGTTCCTCATGCAGGGACAGTCTCAGCCACGGGGACTTCACTGAGCCTCTGGGACCAGACCCTCAGCATTAACTGTGCCACATCCCAACACCCCAGTGCAGCAGACGGGTTGCTGCCAACAGCAAGTGTCAGCGCAGTCCCCGGAGGAAGGAAAGCACAAGATATCTGAGCTCCCACTGCAGACAGCCCTCTCTGCCTGCCTCACCTCTCCCAGAACGACACTGCTGGCGCAACTAGGTAGATATTGTCCCCATTTCTGGGGATGGACTCGGCACTGGTCCCAGTGACTGGTGGACTAACTCAGACCTTTCACCTGGGAACCCTTGTCTTGCTCCTGTGGAGGCTGGGGATGGGATCCCCCACCCAGCCTGGCCCTGCAGTTGCCCTGGCACTGCAACTGGGAGCAGAGGGACCATGCAAGGAAGGACCCTGTCCCAAACACGCTCGGCTGCGGGCTGCACTCACCTTCCCTCGCATCCTTCCAGCTCCCAGGCTCACAGCTCCCTTCGGGGCACACGACCGTCCCAGCAGGCACACTGTGAGGAGGAGGAGGGAGGCGGCAGCGGATCAGGCCCAGTCGAAGGGCACTGGCTCCTCAGCCGAGGTGCGGCAGGTGGGAGTTAGTCGGCGAAGCAGCAATCCCCGCGGCATCTGCACCGGAGCCCACACACAGCGCTGTCGACACGGATGGGGCTTGCTTCTGCTCCGTGTGCTGCGTGTGCATGTGTCTGAGCTCGCCGGTGACCGCGAGCTTTCTGCCCAGAAAGAGGAAGGGCTCCCAGGCCCCAGCCAACACACATGACCATGGGGAGACGACAGAAGAGCTGAGGGGAGATACAACGGTGCAGGATGTAAAAGCAAGCCCTGCAAAAGTGCCAGCGAGAGGTAGAAGCCACTCAGTTCCCTGATCCACATTCGTGAGGGCTTCTCTGCTTTCTGTCCCCCTCCTCCGCCCTTGCAGCTCTTCGCTTCCCTGCAGCAGACACGAGACACATTTCATCCTGTAACTGGTTATTTTGCTGTCTGCCAGCTCAGCAAGACCAGCATCTTCTTTGCATTCGTCCCACTTCTTTGCAGAGCCGCAAATCCCTGCTTCCTCTCTGCAATTCTTAAAATATCCATGGCATCAGCTGTATTTTATTTCATTTGCAGGAAAAAATTAAAAAGGGCAAGAAGGGAAGTCACATTCCTCCCTTCAGTTTTCAGTAACTATGAGGTTTTTAGTGAAAAAAACCATAGTAACCCAAAAGTCACCTTTCCCAAGAGTTTGGGGCAGTTATGGGAACTCTCTGCCTATATTCTTAAAAATTAAGAACTTCATATTCAAAGTACAGTTCACCCCGCAAAGTGACAGATAAGACCATGGGTCAAAGGGCTTTGCAGTCTCATCCTCCTTCTCCAAACCAGCGTGCTGGAGACACTGGGAGCAGGACCTGACCAGCATCGGGTGCTGAGCACCCCATAAACCAATCCTCAGTGGCCCTGCTCTGCAGGGCTGCAGTTAATGGGGACCCAGAGAGGGGGAACAGTTTGTGATGGCTGCTCTATTTCAGCCGAGGTGGTACAACATGAAGCACAGCCCCATTTAGAGGTGAGGCCACTGGGACTGAGATCCTCCAGTCTGCCTCCCTCCTCACCTCTCCATTCTCCCAGTGCTCACCCCATTGAACCACCTTCTTCCTAGGCAGGGGTTCCCCATGTGCAGCATGCTCTGGTCCAGGCCTTCACACAAGGAAATAGTAATTTTCTTCCAGGTCTGTCCCCTCCCTGGGGCTTTCCCCTGGGGAGGAATGGTGGGGACACCACATCGATGCCCTCTCCTTTTTCGCACGCAGCGGGCAGGCTGGGCTGCCTCAGCTGCTCTGGTCCTTCACGGAGGATCCAGGGTCACTCAGCCCTTGTTAGATTTTTTAATTATAACATGGGCTAGCATCCTTATAAGTGTCAGGCTACATCACCTGCTGTTCAAAGGACCCTGGACCAGGCTCAGCACCATGTGGACCCACAGCAGTGGAGGGCTCACCTGACCACTGCCTGCAACACCCTGACAGCTACAGCCTGAGCAGAGCCAGGCAGCGCGAGGCATCGCACAGCCACAGCCTGAGCAGAGCCAGGCAGCGCGAGGCATCGCACAGCCACAGCCTCACCACCAAGAGAGCCGGGGAATTTTCAGAAGTGCTGCCAACATGCTGCCAGCAAATACCCACGAGCCTCTATGATTTGCAGAGGAATCCAGCCTGACCAGGACCAGATCTGAGTCCCAGGAGACCACCTGGGCCATGTCCCACCCCACAGCAGTGCAGCTCTCCCAGCCTGTTGCGTTTTGCTGACCTTTACAACAAAGCCCAGCCAGGCAAACTTCCCAGCAAGGTCATGGAACAGCAATAGGATTGCCCCCACAGCCTGCTGCACCCGCTGGATGAACAGTCCAGCTCTGCGGGAAAGCACATCCCTGTCCCAAGAAAAGGATATTTCCCTCTTAGCTTCGATCCATGTCAGGAGTTGAAGCTCGGTCCTTTTTAAGCCCTCGATATGTGAGGATGCTGGGATGCGATTGAAAATCCCACAGTAGAAGGATGGAGCTGCGTCCATCCACATCAGTCATGTCAAGCCCATCATAGTCAGTGGAGAGAAGGGTCTCAGGCTGTCCCCGGTCACTCAACATGGGCACACTCAGCCTCCCCTAAAGACCTGCTGCTTCATCTCACAGATTATCAAAGCTGGAGGAAATCACTAAAAACCAAACCCCCTAGACTAGGTGAAACGTGAAACAGACCAAGCGATGCAGAAGTATCTGAAGCTGTAAAAGAAAACCTAAACCCAAACCCTTTGGTGGTGGGAGCTGGGCTCGCAGCACACATCCTGCCCTGGCTCTCCAGGCATCCTCCACTGCCCAGCACATGCTGGCTTGGGTCCTGAATGCTATTCCCTGGAGCTCTGCTGACCACCACCAGACCCGGGGGCATCCCCTCTCCCACCTCCCCGCTTTGCCCAAGGGCAGCAGTGACACAGCAGGGCAAGCGCAGCCCGTGGTGCGCACACGCTTCCTTTCTCTGAGTTATATATAGCCCCGCTCCAAAGCCAGTCTCTCCACGCCTTCTGCAGCCCTGTATTTAGTTACAAATTCACTACACGGGTACGTCTGAGGTTTCCTGTGGTTGTTTATCAGCTCGACTACAGACTCGCACAAAGAAAAAGCCACGTATTACACAGGAACGAAGCGTGGAGAACGGTTCCTCCTGCCGCGCTCCTCCTCTCCCCTCTCCCCCATCCCACCACCAGTTACCACCCTGATCCCATCTCTTCCCACTCCTGCAGCGGATACCCCAGCTCGCTCCCAGTGCAAGGAAGAACCGTACAAATACCATCGGCAGCGGCGAGCGAGCGGTTCAGCGCCAGAGTGTCCTGAAGGGAGAAGCGGCAAGTGCTCAGCCATAGGGGAGACACATGAGCACATGTACTCGCAGCGTTTCGTCATGGGATGACAGATGTCCTGTGGAGCAGACCAGAATTTGCCACCCCCTCTCGCTGCCCTCCCCCTTCTCCCTGCAGTCACCTTCGAGCGGTATCGGTTATGAAAGTAGCACATCAGAGGCTTCTTCTAATGTTACAGAGCTCCGGGGCGGCTGCCCAGCCTGCGTTTCCTTTTAGCTCTGGCAAGAGAGGCTGGGCACGAGTATCAGATGTGAGCCAAAGGGGGGATCTCTTCACCATGCGAGTTGAAGGGCTGTTTCCCCCAGGCCAGCCTGAGGATCTGACATTACCTCCTCTGGGCTGTTCAAAACTGTCCCTGAAACACTGTGCACTTGCTCCTCTGGACCCCGCATCATTGCTTACACCAGGTGTAAGTCAGAGTTAAACCACAGCACCAGGACAAGCTGATGCTGCAGAAAAATCACCCAGGGGAGTCCATCAGAAGCAGGTTTGACCCCCTGTTTGCACCCTCCTCTTGAACCATGTCTGTCTGCCAGTGGAGCAGCCGCTATTTTTGGCACAGATCCTGACCTCCAGCCCAGCTGCACAGCTCAGGTAGGAAAGCAGGACAAAGGCAGCTTTCCAGCCTCCTGCCCTCCTTACTGTCTAGGCAACAGCAGCTCCAGGCTCCCCCAGGGACTGGAGCCATGGCCAAGGATAAACACCACGGGCAGGGGCTGCCTCCATCTCCCATCAGCCACTCCAGAGCCAGGGGTCTCAGTTAAAATGACAACTAAGCACAACTTTAACAATGAAACTCCAAACCCACATAAAGATCACCTGCCTCATTTCTGGCCCCACTCAGACAGGTAGCTGGGGCAGAGGAGACCTGCAGAAGGGATGGGGGGACCATGCGCGCTGCGGACCAGCCTGGAGCTCCACTTCTGGACTCATTTGCAGTTTCAGCTCAAAACCTGGCAGGGCTTGCGGTTTCAGACCGCTCTGATACGAAACCAGATGCTCTCCCCCAGGCTCTTACTGCCAAGGAAATGTATCTCAAGCTCAGACACTGCTTTCCAGCAACACTTTGCTGCGCTACTTGCCTGTTGGCTGCTCTGGCAAGGCACGTCCCTGCCAGGAGACTCATGCCCATGGAGGGAGAAGGCGAGAATGGCTCTTACAGCCATTTCACTAATGAAACACCTTCACAGCTAGCACTGCAGTGGATGTTCATCTGCCGGTTAGGACTGAATGAGTCCTGAAGCCTTTTGCTAAAGTTGGCGTGGAAGTTGAGTGGCTTCCTGGACACTAACGACTCTTTGGAGACTTCCTTGCCAACATCACATTTCATTCTTTCTAAGGAAAGAAAAGAGTTTTCCAGAAGCATCAGCTTTTTAGATTTAGCATCTCTTTCCATTCCCAGAATCAGCTTTGGAAAAAACAATCAGAGGGAAAAAATAAGTGCGTTTTGAAAACTGCTGCCAGGTTTGCTTGCGCAAACAGCCCAGCAAAGTGCTGTCCACCTGAGCGGGGAATAAAAGCAGGCAGAGCTCAGACTCCCAAATGTGGCCAGCCTGGGAGAGGCCTGCCAGGAGCTGGCTGGTTTCATGAGCTGGAAGGGGCTGCGGGATGGCACAGATGCTCCCTGCCTCCATACACTCCTATTCCCTGAGCAAGACCTGCCTTGTACCTTCACCAGGACAGTCACTGGTGGTACAGCCCCTCCACCCTACGGACACATTCTTTCACCAGCTGTGAGAAAGCAGTTGTGTGTTAACAGCAAATCCTTTTACCCCTCACAAGAAATGTGGGGTTTAAGCAGCGGTTTCAGGGTGTGTTCAGCATCTCACGGAGCAAGCAGCTCCCATGGGGCTGCAGTGAAATGCTCTCAGTTCACGAGCACGGTTGAGCTGGTGTCACAAAATCACGTTGCCGTTCCTTGGAGGGCTCCGGCAGTGCGGCCACTGGTAGCCCATCCGTACCCACCTGCCTCATCTGACCACAGGCACAATCCGGAGATCGGCAGATGAGGATCACCATGGATGCGCCTGTATCCAGAACTCAGTGGTGAATTCAGCGCTGTCTATAACTCAGGCCTTTTCTGCCCCAGGCGACGTGGCGGTGTCTCAGCACCCAGCCCTGCGCAGGGACACTGAGGCTGTTCCTCTCCATCACAGAGGACGCGTCACCCAGCCTCTGCTGGAAGCTGCACCCAGGTGCTCACATCTGACCGAAAGCAGAGGGGAGGTTACTGGTGCTCAGGGAGGACACAGAGCTATCGCTTATGGGCTTGGGGGTTCACCAGAGGAGGGTGACCAGAGCCACAGTGACCCCAACATGCTGTGCATGGTACCTTCCCCCTGTGTCAGCAGACGGCCAGAGTGCTGTGCTCTTGGCATTGCTCTGGCAATGGGGAGCGAACAACATGACAACTGCTGACAGGGCTAACACCTAAGGAGCAGGAAGAGGAGCAGATTAGCAAGGAAGGGGCAAGTATTTAATGCTGCACCAGGAGGACAAGGTCACTAACGAGATTTAATTACACAGTATGGACAACAACAGAAACCACTGCTCTCAGTAGGACCATGAACACCCCCCAGTAGCCCCAGTCTAGACTGAAGAATCACACTAGAGACTCACAAGCAAAACCTGTTTCAGCACAGCTCACTCACACCACCAGCTCCCTGGGAGAGCTCCTGCCCAAACCATGTTTGATGGACGGTGCTGTCTTCAAAGCATGTCACACCTCAAAATAGAAAGATGTGACTCAGCCAGCATGCATCTGCCTTCAGAACAGCCATTAACACCAGCAAAGTGCACAAAAGCAAGAAAGCAACTGGGAAGAAAGTCCCAAGAGCCCCATGTCTGGGTAGGGGATGTAGTCAGCATTAGGAAGTCTGGATACACCCAACCCAAGAGTCCTCTTGCATCAGCTCTCTCCCAAACCCTTGGAGAATTTTCACAAGAAATGAGAGCTCCCCTCCGTCAAATCCCCACCGAGGCTGCGCACACCGGGTCTGCTGCTGCCCACATCCCAACTCCCAGCTGCTAAACCAGGCGGAGGTGACTGGTAAAAGGGCTTTATGGCCCTGCCACCACAGCAGCTGTTCCCACCTCATGTATCAGAAGGTAGTGGGGAGGTGGGTAGGCAGTATATCCCAGTGAGACAGCACACAGAGCATCCCCTGGAAAGGTGCCATAGCCAGGTTTTGTACCAAGGTCCCTGTCACCAGTGCAGTGAGACAGCGTCCAGCACGAGCAGGACTGCTCTGAGATGGTGTCTGCAGGACTCTCAGAGAGAAACCACCTGAGCACCAAAGAGAAAATGGAAACTGGTCCAGTGGGGATGTGCAAGTTGGTGCCTGGCAATGGGGAACAGTGACCAGGCACCCACAGCCTTTCCATGAACCAGAGATTACTTTTTGTAGCGAAAAAGCAAGCAGTGTTTCAGTCATACAACAGCCTGAACATGTCGTCTCATTCATAAGGCCCAGAAAACCCCAGTAAAACCATTGCTAGCTGCCCTGTGCCATCTCACCCTGTGCCAAGAGGTCTTCTGTCAGATTCGGGGCCAGCCAGCCAGGAATATGGGCTATCCCAGACTGATGGACAGGCAACAGACAGCGAAGGCTCATAGCTCAGTCTCTTTAGAAAACACGACTAAAAGAACCAAAACATATGGCAAGCTGTTTTGGGATAGAAACACTGCCACAGCTGTTCTTCACAGCAGCCCTCCAATACTTGCTATCAGGACAGCCCTGTGCCAGCACTGGAGCCCCAGCATCCCACGGCTGATGGAGAGAGGCTGCAGGGCAGAGCTGTGCAGAGACCAATGCCTGCTGCGAGCAGCAAGCCCGGGTCTTGCCAGAACAGCTTAAGACTTGGAGGGCTCAAGCTATTTCCTCGGGTCAAACTAGTGTTTGAAAGCTCTGCAGTTTGAACAGATTCATGTGACAGAGCAGAGGCTGGGCCATGTATTTCACCAGACCCATGTTTTCTTCCATTGTTGATGTAGGACATACCTTCAGGTGTTCTGTGAGGCCCTAAGCTGTAACGGCTGAATAACATCCCATGGATTTGGGCCATCCACAAAACAACTCAGAAACTGGTCCAGAAAGCCTTGCGAGCCACGTACTCACTCCACAACCAAAGTACCAAACAAGTACACACCTAAAAGCTTGTGGAATACTCAGAGATGATAAATTAATCCTTGAAGGTCAGTGGAATTTGTTTCTGCATTCAGACTTGGCCAAGAGACAGGAAGAAAAACTGCTGCCGACTTCCACAGACACTCGGAGCGCTCCTGTGGGAGGGCAGCAGCATCCCAGGGAGGTGAGCGGTCACAGTGCGAGAGCTTGGTGCCTCTGATCCAGCCAGAGGATGCTGCCAGAGATGAACACTCAGCAAGGCATAGAAGGGAGGGGGACTAAACCCTGCCTGTCGCGCAGAGTTAGCTCATCTACGGTTTTTTGAAGCTGGGGTCCCAAGCACTCCCCTTTTTGTTTCCTTTCTGGGCGGGGCCGCTGCACTCGTTATCGCCACCACCATCGCTATTGCCAGGTCACTGCTGCAGCGCTCGGGGCCCCCACCGGACAGTTGAGGCCCCGGGCCAAGGGGAGGAAGCCAGGCAGCCACACGACTGCACGAGCAGCCAGCGCCGGGGCGTGCAACCCTCCGGCCACCCCCGAGCTGCAGCAAAAGCCGAGCACAGCCTCCCCCCGGGGCTGGATGCACGAGCACTGCTCGCCCTACGGTACAAGGAGCTGGAAGAGGGGAGCCCCAGCAATGCCGGGGAGAGAGCAGGCAATGGCTGGGAGAAGTTCTGGGCAGGTGAAACTGCTCCTTGCAACTGGGAGGTGTTTCACCCAGAGCAAAATGAATAAGCATCAGCTAGTGCTGAGACAGCCCAACATCAGTGATGTAATTCACTCACCCCATCTGGACCGAGCAGCAAGCCGCTGCCGGCTGTCTGCGGGGCGTGCACGGGGGACGAGCGTGCAGCGAGCGATCGGGGCCCCTGAAGGAGTGCCAAGAGCAGTAACACCATCAAAACTCCCCGTGCCCTCCCCAAGGCGCACAGGCAGCGAAGTCCTCACACTCCTCTCCGTGACAGGCTCCAGGGCAAACCCTGTGTTTCCCACCAGGATCCCACTTGCTGGCGGGGTGGAGGAGGGGAAGCTTGCACAAATACTCCCTTCCTGCAGATAAAGCAGCATGTTCCTCTTCTCCAGCAGCGCTAGCATCCTTGCCCAAATTCACCCCGGGAAAGCAAACGGCACTGACACCATCCAAGTGCTTTCCAGGGTCTTCCCCCCACAGCGACGCAGCGCTCACATCCAAGCACGAAGACATAAAGCACTCCCCAGGAAAAGCGCAGCACTGGGGAACCGCCCCCCCCCCGAGCAGCAGATCCCCCTCGAAGGAGAAGAGAAAGGATGGGGCAGAGGACAAGCACTGCGTTTCCCCATGCACGGACCCAGGAGCAACGCATCCTCCAGGACTCTACCTGCATCTTCAGGGCTGGCACCGGGGAGCCCAGCGAGCCACGCGTGCGCCCGGGGTCCTGTCCAGCGCGGGGGGGGCAGAGCGGGGTCCCGGAGGAGTCATCGCAGGGGCCGCTCTGCCCGGCGAGGAGGTGGGTGGCTGCCAGGAGAGAGACGGAGCGGCTGCCGGGCTCTGCAGCACACTTCAGAGTCTGCAAAGCGAAAAGGGAAGCACCGGAGTTATTTCAAGACAACTTCCTCTTTCATAGAGAAGTCCCTCCAGGAGAAAGCTGTCCCCACGCGGGTCACGCTCGCCGGACGTGCAGGAGCAGGTGAAGGGGGGGGGGGGGGGGCTCAGCTGTGCCCTGCCCCAAACACCAGCTGCCCCGGGACGAGCCCTGGCAAAGCCTCCGCTGTGCGCCCACCACCCGGCGCGGGGCAACTCCGCCAGCGCTGCCGCCTCCCGGCCGAGGCAGAGAGAGCGTGGAGGCTGCAAACCCGCGCCTCGGCATAAACAGTGTTGCTACGAGAGACAAGGAGGAGTCTGGCCAAGGAGACACTTTTCCAGCTCCCCGTTCCAAGCGCAGTATTTTGTGCCTCTGCCAGCACCTCCCGCCCAAATCATCTGGCGCACATCTGCTTTTGCTCAATGCCAGTGCTGCCCCTGCGGCTGCCCAGAGCAGCCCCCGCCTGCTGCCAGCACAGGAGCGCAGCCTCTGCAGGGGGTGCCTGGCCCCCTCTGGAATGGGTTCATGAAGGAATTTGCCATTGCATTGGTAGAGGTGTTGGCGGTGTGTTGGCCAGAGCAGGTCTGGCTGTGCTCAGTGGGGCATCACTTTATTACCGCTCCTGACACTAGTGCAGCTCCAGGGGTGAGCCCAAACGGGGCCCCAAGTGCAGCTGCTCAGGGCTGCTGAGGTCTATCTGTGCACCAACACACTGTTCGGGCCATGATCCATTTGCACGTTGGCATAAGCCAAGGTTGGCACTTGGGAGGGATGCGTGGACCTGCAGACCCAGCCCAACTCAGGAGATGAACACTCATCCCTATGTGGGGTGGGGTGACCCACCGGCTCTGTCACCCCAGCCAGCCGATGGGGCACATGTGCACGCTCCATGCTTCACTGCGCAGAATCCTCAGGAAAGCTCAACAGTGTTGGCTGACCCCACAGCTGGGGGGCCATCCCCACTTACGGCCAGGGCCCTGCTAGATCAGCTCAGCACCCCAAATGTTACCTAGAGCAATGCCTGAGGCTCTGAACTTTTAGGGGGGCCAATGGGGTTGGGGGGAAGCTCCACTTATAGAGGGAGCGTGGGAACTGCAGCTGATGCCATATCACTTCCCATCTTCTTTTACGTGAGAAAAAGCATTAGGTATAGTTACATACCTGGGCCCCAGATTTAAAAATAACCTACTTCCTTCCTGACTGGGAGAGAAAAGCAGGAGGAGGCAGTTTAACTGGCTGTCAGTGTTACTTGCATTCAATTCCCACTTGTTGCACTGGTGCCAAGTTGCTGCACAGAGCAGCATCCACTTCCCCGAGCCGGCTTGCCACCTCGAACAGCCGTCCTGCGGGCAGGAAGGCTCCGGGGAAACAGCAGCAGCACACAACAGCAGATGAGAACATCCTCGTTTCCCCTGTCTTGTTTTCATTCACATTCGCTCCCATTCATGAAGGACACACGCACGTGTCCTGGCCCCGATACAGAATCACTGCAGAGCACAGCGGCGCCGGTGGACCCCAGACCAGCCCTGTGGGCAGCATGGTTGTGGCATATACCTGTGGAACTCTGTTTGCAAAAGCTTTGTCTCTGCTAGCATCAGGATTCTCTTCTTCAGCATGCCTGAGCTAAGGTTTTGGGGCTAAGGTTTTGGGCAGCTTATTGTCCTGATGCCATGTTGCATCTGTCCTTCCTCAGCAGGAGCTACCCAGAGTGGAGGAGCTCCTGCGACGGGCAGGAACTGCCACGTAGGTATAGGTACTGTTTCCCATGTAAAGCCAGAGGAAAATAAGCTGTGAAGCCAATGCACTGACATGAGCGGGAGCATTAGCCCCATGTGGCTGTATAGGAGAGAAGAAGGGTTGCACTGGGTACTTGGCACCCCCTTTGTCAGCTGTCCTCTTGCTTTGCTGATGCGTCACAAGTCTCTTTCAAGGCCAGGATCTCCTGCTTTCTGCTGGGTATTTTCACTCCTCACCTCTCAGCTGGCCATTGCAGGTCCCAAACCGTCACCCTTGCCCTTAATTTCACTAGAACTGGACTCTCTCCCACTGCACAGCTACAGAAGGCAGTGAGCTTCCTTGAACAGTTCCCATAGCACACACCCAGCACCACCCCCATTGACACTAACTTTGGGATCCCAACCAAAATTCATTTAGCTAAATGGCCTTTCCGGAGATCTTCCTCTCCTGCCTCTTCTGTATGCACCATCTCTCATCACAGCAGCAGCTGGATTTTGGCATCGGCCCCCCTGGGACGTAGGGTCATATTCTCTTGTGGCAACATAGGCAGCGGGGAGGAAGGGGTTGGTTCTCCATGTTTTCTGTGGTGAGCTGCCAGTTAGTAGCTGATATCATTAGACACTGAAACTTGTCTGACTGCCACCCTGAGAACAAGATGGGGAACTGTCAAATCACCCCAGATAACATCATGCCTCTGCCAACCTGTGCTGGCAACGGTTGGAGGAAGAGCCAGGTATGACCCCACCCGAACAAAGGCTTCAGTCAGAAGACCCAAAAAAAAATAGGGGAAAAAAAGCAGGTGAAGAGAGAACGTCTTGTGTGGCAGGCAGCGTGGACCAGGTACAAACCAGCTTTGTCTCTGCAAATCTGTCCTCCGTGCTTCGCAGGCATCACCGGAGCATGGGAAAGGGCCATGCCTGTATGCTTCTGTGCACCAGTGGGATACACAACAGTTCTGAGCTGGTCTCAGTCCCCCTCACGTGGAAGAAACCTGTCTCCTGAAGTAAACAGAGCACACCTGAAGCACTAATTCAGGAGTGGCTTTCCAACACGGAGAGGAACTGGCTGCCCAGAAAGGGGCTTTCCTGCCATGGGAGCAGCATAGCCCTCTCTCCTCATGCGACACCCCAGCCGCCAGCGCCTGAGCTCATGCCAGCAGCCACAGCTCCAATGGAGAGCGTGTTGGACGGCCAGCGGGCCATGACCGCCGACACCAGCCGGGCTGGCTCCCTCCTGGCAGCCACGCTCCGGCACCACACAGCCGCATGTGGGGCCCCCAGCAGCCCCCCGCTCCACACTGACACCAGCGGGGCTGAAGGAGCACCGACAGCAATGCCGGGGCTGGCAGCAAGCCCGGATGGAGAATATGGAGATGCGTCTCCTCCCCATCACAGCGCTGGTGTTTGGTTCCCATTTTGGCCGCTGCTTCACACCCCACAAACACCCAAAGGCGTCTGTTGAAGAAGGGCTCTGGACACCTCTCCTCCTGCCCTATTTTCTACTCATGGATGCTTTAGTTTTCCCTGCTTTCATTTTCCATCATTATGTGGCTGCTGTAATAACATACCTAGCAAGGTAACCGAGCTTCTGAGGGAAGAAAAGGTATTTGCATGAACAGACGATGCTGTCTGAGCACCGCTCCTTCCAAACCACCCATCCTGTGGGGAAACTCCTGCTGGCAGGTGCCCAAATTCCCAGCGCTTCCATCGATGGATGATTTTCTTCCAGTTTATAAGGGAACAGGTCACGAACCAAGCAATGTTTTAATGTGGCAATTCTATTTTCCACCCTGAAATTCAACCAAATTCTAGTTTTGTTCCAGCTTTAGTAAATACAGAAGATGAAGGGATTTGGGGGAGAGGGAAAGCCAAGCAAACAGCCAATTTGATGGTCTTTAAGGTGCCTTTTTCATTTCTCCAAACTAAGCATCTCCAATGCTTTTTTTCCTTGGTCTTGAAAAAATCCATAATAATAAGCTAGAAGCAAGGTAGAGATAATAATCATAATCATAATTATAATTATAAATGATGGGCTTTTCAAGTCTGAGTAGCATCTCAGTATGTCCTGCAAGGGTGGAAAATATCTTATTTGATAAAGACTACCAGTACTGGCACCAGGAGACATGATTGCTCACCAACAGGTTAATTACTGCTTTGAAAACCCAAGAACATTGATTACAATAAGCGTGACCAAAACAACAGATCAGAAATCAGCAAGCTTTGGCTTTTCATCCCATCTCAAGGCCAGCTCCCACCATCCTTGGGGCTGCAGTAACACCCCTGGTATCACAGAACTGCCCAGCAGTGCCGGCGATGGAAAACCCGCTGCAAGTCGAGGTTACCCACTTGTGAGCAGGAAACTTTGAGGCACCAGTAGGAAACGGGTCCGGCAGCGCTGGCGGGTGCTGCAGCCGGCTCGTGCCGATGAGCATGCCTGCGGTTGCACGGGCTGTCAGCGACTTGCCAGTGCTGAGGAAGAGATCAGCCGCTCAAAGTGGTGAGAGATTGGGTTTTGTCCAGATCTTAAGTGCTGCATGCCCATACTCCAAGGGCTATAGGTCTCTGCTGCCTGCTGCTCACACTTCCCAGGATCTTTTTCCCAGAATTTATGGCTCTCCCGTGGGTAGCAAGGTGACAGTTTTGGAATGAGATCAAATCCTTGAGTTTATCGGTTCTGACAGCGATAGCGTGCAACAGGAAACGGCTCTTTTTAATCACAGTCACTCTGCTCCACTTCACTCGTCGAGCTGATAAGCTGCTTGGAGAAGCAGTTTCTACAGTTGTTTTTCAGGATGGATGAGTAGTGCTTTTGAAATGCTGCTCGAGATTCCAACCTGCTGCGTAAGGCAGGGAAAGGGGTAGGCTGTTGCTTAATCCCAAAACTTGTTTTTTATAGAGAATCCCAGGGCAGGGCTGGACCCAGAAACCAGCTCCCAGTGCATGCCCAAGGCACAACAACCATCTCAGCTCCCCCTGCATGGCCATCCCTGCCCATTCACCCTGCCTAACCTGAATGTTTCTTGCAATAGCTCCTATCATCAGCCTTCTCCAGCTGTGTCTAAACATTACAGAGGCCTTCAGAGGCCACACTGTCCATCATTTGGCAGTTCATGGAAGAAAGAGGGTGGATCTGACTATTTCACGCCAGGGGTGCTCCTCTTTACACTGGTAAAGCCTGACCTGTGACACCCAGGTGGGATTTGCAGCTCAGAGCCAGTTTGTGACCTCCAGCATCCCCACAGCTTTTCCAGCTAAACCACCACCTCCCCAGCCACTGCCCAGCCCCTACCATGTAGCTGCCACTCCTGCCCCAAGGGGTAGCTTGGCACTTGACCCTGTTGAATGGCAACCCTTGGACAGGTTGAAAACATGGGTTCAGCTCACTTTAAATTCCAGTCTTCCACTGCACCCACTGTCCTGCACAGCCTCAGCTATGAAGGGAATCAGATGCTCTTTACTCCATCTCCCCTCTCATTAACAAATAGATTGAAAAGCCCCACCAGCAGGACAGGCCCTGCACAGCTGCCTTCCTCCATCCTCCCAGCTTGGCGATGAACTGTGGATGCTGGCCTCCCATCCTGCTTGTGGTGGATGCACCAGGTCTGGCTTTTCCCAGTTACCCTTCAGGCAGCACAGGGGAAGTTACTTACGCGGAAACTCCACCGTGCTCAGAGATCTCAATGTCCTTGGGGTTTGTTTTGCCACCGTAGGAGCAAAACCACATTGCTTTAAACTCAGTTTGTTTCTGATAAATCCCTCACCTCCCTGTTGTTTCCAGGTTCTTGCAAAGGTTGGTTTGTTTGTGCTGGCATTTTCCCAGCAGCTGAATTAAGCTGGGAGAGCTCCAGCTCCTTCCCCCATTCTAAAGACTGGTCCTTCACTTGTCCTTCTCCAGTCTCACAACCTCACTTTTTCTCCACCCATTCCCAAAAGTCACTTCCAGAGGGAGCCCTTAGCTGAGTCCTGAAGCCTTGGCAGAAATTTCTTCGTCAGCTGATTTAAAGCATTTAACGTTCCTGAGTGCGCCTACCTTGCATAAAGGGACCTGGCCCTGTGGTTGACAGCTATACTGAAGCCACCAGCTCCCTGCTGGGCTCTTCCTGCTTCTTGCAAACGCGCCTTTAACACTTCTGGCATCATCCATGGATAGCTTTCCCTCTCCAGCAAGGACCTGACCAGCTTTTCCTTGTCTCTGTCTCACTGTGTGGGAGTACCTTGCTGTCGTGCTCTTGGACCCCAGGATCTCCTTTGCCTTTCCTAACTCTGAGATGCTCCTGTGTTTGCTGTTTGCCACCTGCTTTCATCCCAGCACCTCAGCTGTGTCCTCCTCATGGCAGATCAGCGAGGAGCATGCAGCTTAGCCAGGCAAGTCTGGCCCTCCTCTTTCCTCTGCAACGGGATGAGCTGCATGTGTAGGGTGAGGAAACTGATCTTGTCCTCCTGGGTGAACCCTGGGGAGACCTACTGGTGTCACTCGGTGAAAGCAGGGGATTGCTGATGCTGTCAAAGATACAGAAAGTCTCTTCCTGAAGCAGCAGAAGTGTGTGCTGGTACCACTGCTCGCTCTTACTTTGATCACCGTGAAGGATTTCCCTGCTGGAGTCCCTTCGCTGGCATTGACTCATCCCTGACGGCTCTGTCTCTGCTTCACAGACCAGCTCCATGTTTCTTAAACAGGGACATCACAGTGAGGTAAAACAGGTTTGTTTTAAACACATCAACAACATGACAAACTATTTGATTGATTTCCTTTCGCTCTTCCCCTGTCCTTACCGCTGGGGATCTTTCGCCTGAAGTTCAGCACCTTAGGGATTTTATTTCTTGGGGCTTTTTAAAACCAGGGGTGGAGGGCTGGGAAAAGACAGCCAGGAGAAAAGCACAAAGGAGAAATGAAACATTGTGACAAATGAAGCTTAAAAATTCCCTCCACAAAACCAGAATTTGGGAGGAATAGCTGAATCGTCTCTTTCCAGCACTCCGCAACGTATTGATCGCAACTTTTCTCATAAGGTATTTTCCCAGTTTTTCAGGCCACCCCATCTGCTGGCAGCCAAAATTCACCTTCCCCTCGACTGTGGGAACACCCCAGCAGCCTTGGCGAGAGGAGATGGGGCAGCTCCTTCCAGGCATCTCTGCAGGCGAGACAGCATGGAGCCCCACGCCGCGGGGCTGGCTGCGGCGGTGGTGCTGTGGTGGGTGCAGGCATCTCTGCCCCTGAGCACCCACGGGGCTAAGGCAGCCCCCACCCACGCCCCATATGGGGGAGAGCTGAGTGTGCGCTGGAGCACATCTTCACGGTCGGAGGTTTTTCAGTGCCGGGGTGCGGCTGCTCGCAGAGCCAGGGGCTGCTTAGACTTCTGGGGGGTTTGTTTTCATGTCTCTATTGAAAGAGAAACTGCGCATAAAGAGTATGCACGTGCACGTGAACCTGCCTGCTCTGTCTGGCCACATCTCCTGTTAATAACAAAACCGTATCTATATCACGTTACTTACTGTACTTAATAATACACCTGGCAGGAGTGGGGCTGTTTAACAGTCACACTGCACACCAACCCGCACACACACCTGTACTTTTGTACCATAGAAAGTATGTGGAACTATTTTATACGGTAAAAACAGATGTGCGATGTGTAGGTATATATCCGCTAACCTGCCCTCAGGTACTCCGTGTGTCATTCATGACACAGGACATACAACCACACACATCCACACAAGCGGAGTATGTAAGCTGTACAAATGGTCAATTGACAGGCACGTAGAGATAAGCAGGTAGAGGGATAAATACTGTTACGGGTATTTCCTGGCATCGTTTTATGCACCAGGGGATAGTCAAAGGCTTTAAAATGACTAACAGACGACTCAGTTCATGCTAACCCAAGTCCCACAGCTTGCATATGTAGACATACTAGTCATACTAGGAGAGTTCAGAAAACTTCTCTCACAATCTTCAGCTATTTGTAAACACACTCTAATAGAAAGTGAGAAACTTGGAGATAACACAGCCTCCTTTAGCCATGTTTTGCAATCACTAATCTGCAGCTGTTAGCAACACCCACTCTGCCCATCAGTTAACAGGATGTTACGGACTGCATCCACCCCACCCAGGTGCCTGTCCCCACCAAGGGACCTCCAGGCTCCAGCTGAATATTCACAGGGTCACCAAGAGGGAGAGGGGTGGAGGGCAATGCAGGCTCAGTCTGGTCCTCCATCCTGCACTGAGCAGGCTCCATGCCACGGGGGAAGGAGCCCTCTGTTCAACCCAGCCACCCTGGACAAGCCTGGGCAGGGAAGGGGACAAGGGGACCTGCTGCCTGGCACAGTGATGGGCCTGATGCACTGATGGTCCTCAGCGCACAGTCTGCCAGGCTGCTCACTCACTGCAACCGAGGTGATTTGTCCTGAGCATCCCAGGGGCAGAGGACGGCATGGGAAAGCTGCTGGAGCACCTCGACTTAGTCCCACAAAAACTGTCACAGGTGCATGAGGCAAAGCTGCTCTTTACTGACAGCTTTCAGGAAACAGAAGAGACAAGGTAGAAGCCAGCCATCTCCATCCTTGCTTACACCCAGCCCAGGCTACAGGCATCATTTCTTCTCACCAAAGCTTCTTTCCTTAGGCCATTTCCCATCAGGATCAATGCCTCTTCTGCTCTACCTCCAGCAAGCAAGCAGAGAAAGCAGCATGAACACCAGCATCCTCCCAGTTTAAGGCTTCCACCCTACTGCCCATCTGGCCTGTCTTTGACCTGAGGGACGAACACAATTACTGCAATGGTCCTCGTTACACACAGGCTCGAGTCACATGTTGATGGCTCCTTAGCATGGGAAGAGGCTGGCTTCTGACTAAAGATCAGCGCATATTTCCTTTTGCGATGGCTGAGGAGTTAGAGGAGGAATCTCAGCTATCGCTCAATCTCACCCCTACCCAGATTGTTCATGCCGGTACCAGCATGTCACATCTCGGAGGAACCACACGCCTCTCAGTCACCCAGTTCGTGACAGGAAGGGATTCAGATGATGGTCTGGAGCACGCAGAGATACGAGATGGTGCCTGCACTCAGTCCCTTCTTTCATCCCTTGCCCAGTCTCCCAAGGACTGGCTGCAGAGCGCTGCCTTTGCCACCACAGCTGGAGCGGCCCCATTGCTTCCTGCACTCAGCACACCATTAAAACTAGCCATAAAACAGCATCAAAAATTTAATTGTTGGCTTTAGGATTGCAGTTCAGCTGGGTACCTGGGCCAGAAAACCCTAGATGGGCTGAACTTTCTTCTAAGAACCTCTCACAAGAGCATCCTGTTCTCAAGTGGTTTAACCTGGACCTCAGCTGACGGTAAGTCAACACAGAGACAACTACAGGAAAAAACATGAGCTGTTGTACAGGGAAAGTAATGATGATTCAGGGTCTCTTTTTCCCCTGCAAGTCAGCACCCAGATAGTGCCCACGGACAGGGCAGAGGGGCAGGACCGTGTGACTCACTCCCGGGAGATGTGACAGGGCTGTCATGGAAGATTTCCCAATAGACTAGAGTGTGGAGGACCCAGGTCCTGGGTGTTCTGACAGATCTGTCCAGAGATTTCTGACTACAAGGGGCAGTGTCTCAGCCTGCAGTTCACAGGCATCTCCAAGAAAGATGCTGTGATCATCAGAGCATTGGCAAGTTGGACTGAACCAATCCAATGTCTCATCACCACTGGGAATGGTGTCTGTGTACTCTCCCTGGTCCTGGACACACCAGGTCTGGATGTTTTCATGAGCCATTCAGCTTCCTAAGCCAGTGGGAGACCAAGTGAACTAGAAGCGAATCACTTTGGCCATAGAGTGACCAGACAGGAGACCCGATGCAAAAGCGAGAACGCAGCCAGAAGCAGACTAGTCCTCGAGAGGACAGAGTGTTCTGAGGTGGCTGAGCAACCCTGCTTGAGATCATCTTTGTGATGGAAGCAGCCGCTAAATACATTGCATTACACTGGCCCACTGATGTCCGGAAAGTTTTATGTAGTCAAACCCAAGTCTAGGTTATCCTAGAGCTGGGCAAACACCACAAGATATTCATATTTGATTTGTATTTCAGTTTTTAGACACATTTGCTCTGGCTTCAGCCTTTTAGTTTTTGCATTTCTTTTTCTGAGCATTGCAGGGGAGGTGCCTATGGAGGGGAGAGGGGATTAAGAGGGCACAGGGGAGAATACTGGAAGTAGGAGAGTTCGGGACTGGCATGGAAAAAGCCCGCCCCGTTCCTCACGCAGTCAGCTCTGTGCACCAACTGGCACAGGCACCCAGGCCATAGGACATGTGCTGCATTTGAACACGTTGCTAATTATGCAGTTTTGCAATGATAGCACACCGTCACTGTTCTTGAGTGAATTTTCCCTACTAGGAAAACTCTGTTCCTCATGCAGGCACAGGGAGCCTTGTTAACTTTTAATTGATCACTAATTAACACAAGTAAGATAAGGACAGTGGAGCAGCAGGCATTGCCAGGAGAGAGAAACATAGTGCCTGCAGCCCAGCAGTGTTTCACTTCTCCAGCTTCACTCTTCTTAGTCCTGAGCAAAGGTCAGTTCTGAGACAAACAGGGAGTCAGATGCCCTTTTCAGGCACAGGTGTTGGCCAAAACCCTTAAGAAATTAGCAAAATTCACAGAAATTTCCAATCTTTCCTACTTTACAACTACTTAGAAGAGCAGCTGAATCACGCACATGGGAAACAGCCTGTTCTACCAGCCCAGAAACCTGCAGCCGCAAGAGGGAACTAGGGCAGGGAGTTTGGCAGAGGAAGATAGTACCTGGATTTTCTTCCACTTCTCCCATTTCTTCTGAATGTGCTGATTATTGGTGGTTCTCTCAATAAATCCCTCGAGTCAGGCCAATCCTGTTGCTGATAGTGGGCTGAATTTGGCCATCGTGCCATGGCTTGGTCAGCCAGACACCAACCCGCGGGCAGGGAGCCAAGCTCAGGGCTCGCTGCCAGCAGGACCTGAGCCCCAGGTACCTCCGCTTCTGCTGAAGGTAACTGGAGATGCAGTGATGGGAGCAGATGGGCAGCAGGCACACAGACAGGAGGGGACGGTGCTTGTGGGGCTGTGACCTCTGACCGAGGAGACACTGTGGGCATGTTAATCCTAACCCTGTAATGGTACGCAGAGACGGAGAGCTGCCAGGAAGCCTGACTCTGCTCTCTGCTCTTTCTTGCTACAGCTGAGAGAGCAGATGAGCACCTTTGAAATAGCTCCTCCTCCGTCTTCTCCTGGAAACGGCTCAGTCCAGGTCCCATGACCCCAGTCTCCACGCCCTGTGGGCTTCCACCCTGTACCATCCCCCATGTATCAGGAACAGTGTGGTCAGCAGGACCAGGGCAGGGATTATCCCCTGTACTGGGCACTGGTGAGGCTGCACCTCGAATCCTGGGGTCAGTTTTGGGCCCCTCACTGCAAGGAAGACCCTGAGGGGCTGGAGCGTGTCCGGAGAAGGGAACGGAGCTGGGGAAGGGTCTGGAGCACAAGTCCTGTGAGGAGCGGCTGAGGGAGCTGGGGGGGTTCAGCCTGGAGAAGAGGAGGCTCAGGCGATCCACATGATTCTATGTGCTGGTCTCTCACTGCAGGGCATCTGGAAATGCCGCCCATGAAAATACATGTTTGTCTGCCAGGAAGCAAAAGCACTAGGGAAAGTTCTGTCTTGGCTCTTCTGACAAACAACTGTGCATGAGGAAGGGACCAGGGGTGCTGAGCTGCACAAGCCTGTGGGCAAGTCCCTGCACCCAGGTGAAGCGCCCCATCACCAACCAAACGATCAGGCTGTTTTTGTCCCAGCACACCAAGTGCAGGTTCCAGCTTTCTCCTGGCAGCTGGCCTGATCCTAGGCCTGGCAGACCTCTGCTTGCCTCTGGCAGACCACGACAACTTTTTACCCAACATGCCAGTAAAGCTAAAGAAAAGTCTGCCTAAACAAATACCACATTTAGGAGCAAATGTATTTTTCGCTCACTCAAAGCACTTCAAGATACAACTGTCATCGCTTGGGAACACGCACTGTGCCTCACAGCAACATCTCTATTCAGAAAACCTGATGTCAGCCATGAAAGATGCTTCTACTGCCCCTCCTGCCGGAAGAGGATGGCACCTGCTTCTTCTACCTTTCAGAGGGGTATCAGTGAATTTAATAGTGGATCCAGTATGGGCAGTCTCATTCCTGCCTATTGATGCTAAGTCATTCTGTATTCCTAATTAGCCACCAGATCAGGATTGGCCACTTAAGAAGCCCTTTTCTGGATGATGTTCTCCACCTCATGCACTAACACATCTCCATCCTTGAAGCTGTTCAAGCCTTGGCTGGACCCCGAGCAACCTGACCGGCGTTGCCTGCATGCGTTAAGCTCTTTGGTCCCTGCCAGCCCTGAGCCATCGCGGCTCTGGGGTGGCAGGTTTGGCTCTCAATCAGCTCCTGTGACACACCGGTGCCTGGCACAAGGGTCCACACCGAGATGCTCCTTGTGGTGCTGGCAGGGATAAGTTGTAGGGAGCACACTGCTAAACATGAGGAGCAGTGGAGCACGTCCGACCCCGCCAGCAGCTTCCGCTCAGGTGGCTGTGGGCTGGCAGCACCTGACAGAGCAGGGGACCATCTCAAACTGCCACTGAACCTTGGTGAATTAACACGTACCACAACCCGAAGGCACGTTTTTCATTATAAACTATCTCATCAGGAAGCCAAGATAAGTTGGGGTTCTCAGCCTGAAATGCCAAACACACCTTTTCCACTGTCTTCCCTTCCCTCGCAGACGCAGACAGCCTGTAGATCAGCTCAGCTTTGATGCTGTGAGGGTTGCAAAACGCTCTGTCGAGTTGATTTGACCATATCTACAAGAGACAAAACTAGTTTTGTTAAATGGTCTAGCCTTAAGCCAGGCTTGCTTATTTTATCAGCATCTGTTTGCTGAATCTTTTGTACTTACACAAGAACAAAACCCTCAGCTGTGCAGCACTTCAAGGGTCAGACTTGAGCCCTGCTCCTAAACTTACCGTCATGCACGTTTTTACAACAAAGTACTTGCTCTGCTTTGGATTTAAGTATGTGTGTGCCTCTTTCCACTTTTTACAAACAAAAGAACAGGGAAGAGGGATTTGGGGGTTCGGTTTGGTTTTGTTGTTGTTGAGAACAAACAAAAGCAGATTATCATTCCAGTTCAGAAAAATATTTTCCTTTTGAATTTTATTTGCCTCTTCAAAAGGCCCTTTTCTATTTATTTAAAAAACACCCTTTGTTATTCTCTAATCAGAGTGACAAAATGTGATAGCTTATACGTGACAAAGTGCTGATTAACAGAAGTTAGTCTCATTTGGGGTTTTGGCTTGTCTGAGCTGAAATGGCTTTTCCCATGTTGTTTATTTGATTACAACGTACTGGCCTTCACACCTACAAACCAACCCTCTTTCCTTGAACACCGCCAGGAGAGAAGGTGACACGAGACCGTGTCAGTTCATATTTGAGAGTACTTTAAGGAGCAACAGCTGCACAGTCTGCACCCCCAAAGATGTAGAAGATTTCCAAGTCAGGGATACCCCAAAACCCAGCTGCTGGGAACAACCCTGCTGACCCGGAGCCATCACCCTTCGTCCCAGGGCTCTGCTGAGCACCCCGGGGCTGGACCTTGCCCACGGGGCTGGACCTTGCCCACGGACCTGGCAGCTGCCAGGCACTCAGCTCTGGGCACAACTCCTATTTCCCTTCAAAGGTCAAGGAGCCTCCTGGAGGGACATGCCGAGATCTCACCTTGCACACACAACCTCTGCTAGCTTCCTTTCTCCTTAACTCAGCATGGAACCGAGTTTGGATTTACAGCACCAAAACCTGTTTTTTACTCACAGAGGCAGCTCAGTTAACCCCTGCCGGTCTCCGTGTTGTGCCCTCTGAGACCAAGCTCACAAACATAATGACCTTCTGAGCCTTTTCCTGCTCCCAGGTCTGTTATGCTGCAGTGGAACCAGGTGCTCCCTGCCCTCCTCCGCCACCCACTGAGGAATTACTCAACTCAAATGCTGTATTTGTACTCGAAATAAAATCAACATTTAATATTTTACAATTACTTTAAAAGTTCTCTGAACGGTATTTTACAGATCAGCACAGACTTTACACAGATTTGATAAGGCTGCACATATGTACAAGGATGACCTGAAAGAACCTTGGACTTTTTTCATTTCCAGAAAGCATCAGAGGTCACAACCTTAGCCAGTTCCCAGAGTTTGTGCTTGTTCTTCTCCGAGATGGAAATTCTCTTCTCTAGTATTTCTGTAGGGCCATTTGAAACCGAAGAGGTTTGTATCATTAACAGTGGCAGTGATATATTTAGCCACAGATATTGAGATGACAAACAGCAACGTTTTGACAGGGTAAGGTGCTATTTTAAAGTATTGAACAACAAAAAAACCCAGCTGTCAAATTTCAGCCCCATTTGAGTAGACGCACAAAAATCTGTTTGGGAAATGAAAACTCAGTGGGAAAACTTTTTCCAAGTGCACAGAAAGAACTATTAAACTGAAGCCTTGAGCCTACTGGACTTAACACACTGATGTGTGGAAATGCCCAGCAGTGACCTCAGCACACAGTCCCACACTGCCCCACTGGCACTCTGAGAGAGAGGGGACAGCCCACCACGCCCTGGCAGTGCCTTGCCGTCCCTGCCAAGTCCATGCTGTGAGCAAGGGACGGACACTGCTCCGTGCACGTAAGGAAAGATGGGTGCTCCTGGAGCCAGTGCGTGGCTGGGGAAGGTGGGTCCTTGCCGAGAGTCCAGGCCAGCTTTGCATCATGGTGGAGTCAGATGGCCTGCTAATGTTCAAGCGATGCTTCGCCCTGCACGAGGGTCTTCGCTTGGAGTCGACAGGGCAACACCATCCTTGGGATGGTTTATTCAAGTACAAGGATGAAGTGCAGAGGCCTCAGGAACACGTTCATGTCTCAGTTTTGCTCATCTCTGGCCATCGGCAGAGGCTGCATCCAGAGCTGCTGAGGACACCAAGGAGTCAGCTGGCACCGTCCCAACACAAGATGTTCACCACTGGAACTGGACCAAGCTGTCCCCAAACAACAGAGGCAGTGGGGACAGAAGAGAGGTCCAGCAGCCAATGGGGCCAGGATCAGTTTCGCTGGCACAGCAGGGATCCCTGAAACACTTCCAGGAGGGATGTGGAAGAATCCAGCAGACAATCCTGACCCATGCTCCTCAGAGGCAACTGAAGCCCCCAGGGCCTCTGGCCCTTTTCCTGACAGATTTAAGTTCAAATGACACCGCTGCTGTGCCTCCAGCCCATGGGGACAGAGCCCAGCCTTGTTCTAACCAGTGCTAGGAGCTGACTGGGCCCTGTTTTCTGGAGTGTCAAGGGACCCATGCTGAACTGATCGCACTGTGGCTGAGCACTGCAACCCCCCAGCAGTACTGGGGGTGCCTTCCAGATGTTTCCAGGGAGCACATGTCCTTGGCATTAAGATGCTTTTAGCCTCAGCAGGCAGCATGCTCTTCTGCCTGTTATCATTAGTGCAATCGCCAAAACCTACCGAGAAACAGCGTGAGGGCCACAAAACCAGGAAGGCTTTTCCAGTCTCATTTTTTGCTCCTGGGGTCAGAATACCGATAAATACTCCCAACTATTGCACCTTTCTGTACTCGCAGCCTTGCAGAGACAATGAAGAGGATGGAAAGCCTCTTTGCAGGGGAGGGGAGATCTCAAATCCTACTGTCGCTTGCAAGTTGTCACTAGTGTTTTTCGTGCTGGGTCCTTCTCTAGCAAAACTGCCTCCTCAGGTAAGCTTCAGGCAATCCTAGTGGTTTTCCTAGTACTTCCCTCCCTCCTATAAATGCAAGCATGGTTCGTGCCGTATTTCAAGCAGCTATTAAGGATTCAGCCTCTATGTCTCTACTGCACAGTGGTAGAGAAGGAAGCAAGGACATGGGCTGAGCAGGGAGTACATCTCCTGGGTGGAGATTCTGCAGAAGTTGGAAATTTCTCTCCTACAGGTCCTGGATTTACAGCAAATGCAGGTATACGTGCCAAGCTGTCCAGGCCCTGGTACGGCCTACTGCACCCAATTCACTGGAACACAAGCAGCAGTCAGCAGCCCACGCTTGGGTCTTTCTGGGCCTCACCTGGGTCACTCCGTTCTGCACTGTGTCTCTGCAAGACACGCAACATTCACAATTTAAAGGAGAAGTTGAGAAAGCCTGTCCCCATCTCGAAAGAGCTGTTCTGAGCATCCTCAACCTGTTCCAGGTGAAATGCCATCAGGACTTCAGCTGGGGGGTCTGCAGCTCTGCATGCGCTGAAGGCCACCTACCACCGCTCAGCCAAGGACATTCATTTGCCAACAGGTCCCTCCATGAGCTCCCCTCAGATCACACTGACCTTGAAGTCACTGTCAAATACAGCCACAGCACCGTCTGGTGGCAGGAAAAGATCACTGTCCTTGCCTTGCCCTCCATCCAGGTGTTGGCAGTCTGCTGAACCAGCTGGAGATCTCAAGGAAACCACGTTCCTCCCATTGCTGAGGAACCCTGAGATACCAGAGCACACTGCCAATGTTCCCATTCCCAGTGGCTAAGCCCAGACCAGGAGCAGCTCAGCCATCACGCAAATGCTCTGGGCTGCAGGATGGCTTAGACAAGAACGGATGGGTCTGCAGCCCAGAGGTACAGTCAGCTTCCTTTTCCTGAGGCTATATTGGTGCTGGATGTGAGTCTGGCCTGAAAGGACACAGGGTGGTTCTACGGCAGCGCTCCACTGAAGGTGGCAATGGGTAAACACAGGAGAGAATGAAACTCAGAGTGGTCCTGGGGAGGCAAAGAGGACCTTCTCAGTGCAAAGAGATCACCGTCCCTGGGTTTGTAGCACACAGAGATCTCGCACCTGCAGGGAAACAAAAAGAAAACAAACTATAAGTAAGGTGTGTGGCTGAGAAACACAGTCCTCAGATGCAGTAGAAATACCCACAAACAGGAATCAGTCCAGTCTTTAATAGGACTGGACACTGGTTGCTGAGAGCTCGAACAGGAATCAGTCCAGTCTTTAATAGGACTGGACACTGGTTGCTGAGAGCTCGAACAGGAATCAGTCCAGTCTTTAATAGGACTGGACACTGGTTGCTGAGAGCTCGAACAGGAATCAGTCCAGTCTTTAATAGGACTGGACACTGGTTGCTGAGAGTCGGGTCTTTAAGCTGGCTGAGGTTGGGACCTAGTGCAGAAGCATCCATAAAGAGTAATGTCTGAAACTCATTAGGGAAATGGAGAAGTTTTGCATCCCCCAGCTTGTGGAGAGAGGGAAATAGCTCATTTTCCATTTTGTGCACTGAACTTTCCCACCAGCCCCTTGAGTTGCACAACGAACAAGTTGTGGTGTGGCAATAGTAAAACTATTTCTCTTGAGGATTATTTAAGAAATGAGACCTGAAATCTTTTTCCTTTGGAAGCATCATAACCTTGCAGAGTTCTGCTCTCTCTCAGGGAGAAATAAAAATGCCTGCACATTTTTAAAACTCGTGCATCAACTGGTTTGATCTCTTTGTGCTCACAGAAGTATGCTGTCTACAGTGAGTTTTCAAATTCCATCACCTGGGGAGCCAGCTTAGTGCTGTGAGGACACAACTGATGGATGAACAGTCAAAGGAACAATTCTTGCTCTACCCCAGTCTCTCCCGTGAAGATCAGGGGTTCCTTTTACAGTGGGTGTGCCGAAGGCAGTGAGGTTTAGAAGCTGAAGGCTCTGCTCATATGCCCAGTGCTCTCCAAATACCTCATTTATGTTGCACAGCTTTCCTCTGGCTTATGACTGGTCTCGCTGAAAGAGCCATCTTTACAGAGTTGAACGGTTTACTGGGGTCACCTTGAGGTTCTGGCAGTCATGAAGGAAAACAGCTCCTGGGATCTGAGCAGGACCATCCAGCCCACCTGAGCTCAGTGCACTACAGAGTCTGGAGCTCTCTCACCCAGCGTGGGCATCTGGCATACACCCACCACGGTGCCCAGGACCTCATCTCCCTGACGGACACCCACACCTCATGGACAAGTCCTTACACACAGGATGCACCATCCCAGGAGAGCTGACTGCAGTGGTCAGCCAGCCACGTTGTAGTTCCTACCTGGTTACACTCTGCAGGATCTTCTGCTCATCCTGGTCCAGGCACACAGCAAAGGAGGACTGGAGACCAATAATCTGGACCTTGTCTACTTTTATCTGGGACACGCTGATCTGCTGATAGAAAAAGAGTCTGAGTGAGGGAGCTGCCAGGCTCCGTGCATTATCCCTGTGTGGGGAATGGCAGCTGGGCACCCCTAAGCCAGGCCTGGTGGCCAACAGCAAACAGGTCTCCCAGGGAGCTACTGTCTCCTGCCCTGCTTCCCTCCCAGCTGAGCCAGGCTGACATCTGGTACCAAATGTAGGAGCACCATGACTCGAGTTACCTGATTGAAACTTTTTTTGGATTTGGAGTTTTGCCGTTTGACGACCTCCGTCATGGTCAAGTTGAGACACTCTGTCTTTGAGGCTGTAACGAAAGAAAACTGTTATCACTTGGGGCTTCTGGGCCACTGGTGGGAACCCAAGTTGTTCCTCCACCCCTCAAAGCAACCCAGAGACAGCGGTTCTCAGCAGGACCCCCCTGCTGAGGGAAACACAATACAATTTTAGCTTTCCGGCCCCAGTGCTAACCTGCACAGAAAGAAAGCAATCGGAGAGACAGAGGGAAACTTCAGAGTAACTTCCAACTGCTTTCCAAACATAGCAGTAAAGGGCATTTAACTACCTTAGGACCTAAATGGGACAAAACCGGTTGCCCCATCATGAGGAAATTCAGCCTCTCCCAGCGGGGCCTTCCCTGCAGGCCAGCGGGAGATGCTTTTTCATATCTGGAATTACAGTGACATCCTGTGGTGAAGCTGATAAATGTGAAACTCAGCGGAGACCATCGAGGGGACCGGGTTTCTCTTGGAAGGAAGGAGATTCATGAAGAAGCAGCTTCTCCTCAGTGTGGAACTGAGGACATCTCCTGAAGAAAACCCAACTCAAAATGTACAGAGGAGGTAGGAAATTAATTCCTGCTGAATTTTTTTTCAGGGTTATCTGCATGGCTTTGTGGATGGGGTGGGACAGGTGGGACAGGAGGGATAGAGGTTTAGGTTGAGCTCTGTGGGGCATGTAGGAGCTGTCTCCTATTTGGTACATCACCCAACTACTCCATTCACAAACCACACAACTGTCAGACACGATGCACACAAGGAAAGAGGAACCAAAAAACTCCTCAGTTTACTCAGAACTGGGTGTCTGATTGCCAAAACAGCAGTTCTTAAAGAAGAATGAACAGGTATTGCTTCTAAATACACACACAGACTAAAGGTCTTGCTGCTTTTAAAAGGCTCACCACCTTATTAATACCCCATTGGAAACCTGATTAAAAAAGAAGTAAACCTATGAAGAAAACCCACAGGACAGCCAGCTATCTCTGAGCTGCAGGAAGGAAACCAGGGTGAAACACCAGCTTAGCAAGAGCCTGCTGAAAAAACTGCTGCAGTTGGCAGGACAAGCACCCTCTCCCTTGGCACTACTTCATTTAACATCAGTGTTACACATCTCTCCTCCTTACTAAACAAGTGTTGTTCAGGAAAGCACCACTCTCCAGGGATCATGCTGCTATTTGGACCATCCCAGCCCCATCCCTTGTGGACATCCCATTTCCCTGGCTGGAAGCTTTAGGACAATGGAAAATCAAATGCCCTTCATCCCTGATGTAGTGCTAAGGACAGCCAAGGACTACAGTATGTCCCAGGGAACACCAGGCACCTCCCATCTTCTCTTGCATTCACACATGCCTGCTTTGCTCCCGCCAGAACATCCACACTGTCCTCTCGCTCCACCGGTCCCTCCTTATGCAAAGTCAAAGACCCCCTCTACCCACCTAGTTCTTCGTACTTCTTGCAGGCTTTGCTAAGGTTGACAGACGTGCAGACCTTCTCGACATCGTTCCAGTGACTTCTTCCACTGACGGCTGTCTGCAGAGACCAACCCAAAACCTGTGAGATGCCACGCTCCAGGCTGATGTTACCCTACCTCCCACTCCCAACCATCTGGCTGGACCAGCTCAGATCGGGATTTACCTGGAGCTGATGTTGAGTAGGCATTAAAATTCATTTCACCTTGGGTTTACAAAAATGCCCAGGCTTAACACTAAATAACTATAGAGGAACTAACAGAATAGGAGGACTGCTGTGACCAGCAGGAGATCGCTCCCTGGAAGGAAAGCCCACCAGTGTCACCCAGTACACACCCAGTCTGTGGCAACTGGCTGCACATCCCCTGTTTTACTGGGCTGAACAGGAGTGGAAACCCAATAAGCAGCAGACAGTTAGCTTGAGTCTGGCTCGTCTGAGCTTGGATTCAGGCTGCTCCAGCACACTGTCAGAGTTTGCCCCTCTCAGCCCGCAGCAGAGAGATGTGTTTGCCCAGCACTGAAGTGGTTTTCTGCCCCGTTTGTCTCTGCGCAAGTCCCGCGCACTCACCTTGCTGTAGGCGATCTGTAGTGTTAGTGGGATTGCTTCTCTGTCTCCATCTATGCCCAGTCTTTTGCTGCCTGGACCTGCACAAAACAAGGAGCAAATGTCACACAGTGGCCTTTTATCCCCATTCTTCAGCGGGCTACTGATACAGCAGCACGCTGAGTACCTACAGAAAGGGAAAAAAAAAAGGTTTGCTGAACAGGGCTGCAGAGCAAATAGGCAAAAAGAAAAGGTGGCTTAAAAGCTGCCAGAAAGCAATTAATCCAGTGCAGAAATTTCAACACAAAGCACAACAAGCAGCTCTGCAAAACTGAAAGCAGCGCTGGCTAAGCTGGTGCAGAGAGGTCAGTGCTCCAGGGAAAACACAAAGCAATAAAAGGCCGCGTTGCTAATCCAGCTCCTGTTTTCCCGGGCATATTTGTGCCCACATTAAATTAGCTTTGAAATACTGTGCCCGACGCTTACTAACTTATTTCCTGGACAATTTTTTGCAGATGTTAAGTGGTATGCTACCAGACAACCCAAAGGGAAAAAAATAAAATCAAAGTCAGAAAGGATTGGTGGTTTCATGAGTTACTGGGAAGAGGTCTTGGCCAAGCCTGTATTTTGGAGGAGTGGGGTGGTGACACTTCATATGGAGGATATTTTATGAACTATGTTTAGAAAGACAAAGCGAGATCACAGAAAAGCAATCGGTTAAAAAAATGAGGCGACGTGTTTAAGTGCAGTATTGCTCGTTGGCCATGAGGTGTCTCTGCGAGCTGCGCTGCACCAGACAGCATGTTGCCCGTGGTACCCAGGAAAGCTGGAGACTATGCTGCAGGCAGATGCTTCTGCCATTACTTGTCTCTACCAATATTAGAAATTCCTAAAAGCTCGTGGATCTTCCTTGCAGGAAGGCTACAAGCACATGCACAAACCTTGCTTTGCCCAGTAAACTAAGGAAAATGGAAAGGGTTTTTATAAATGACACTCCTGAGCAAAGCACAATAACAGAAAGCAGCAAAAAGAAAGTATGAGCTGCACTTCGCCAGGTGCTGATGAGAGGAAGGAAATGGGCTTGAAGATGTGTTATTGCAAGCACGTTTTAGAGTTAACAGCAGCAAAAACAACAAGGCATTGCCACAGACTCCTCCCTAAAGAGGAATGTAAGAACTATGCTGCTTCACTTCCAAATTTGTGAAAGATGTCTTTCAAAGACGACACAGCCTGGGCTCAGACACCCCTTGCAGCCCACACTCCCTCCGGCCACTCTTTCCTTCCATCTCCCAGCCCAGCAGCTGGCAGGTCTCCACCCTGAGGCTACAGACCTGATGCCTTGATGGCCCGTGTGGCCGCTGAGTGGCCCAGCTCCAGGGAATGGATGAAGACTTCGGTCATCTTTTCTCCCCCGATGAAGGTGAGCTGCCAGGAGGAGAAGAGGGAAGATGTAGTGAGGAGTCCTAGCCCACACTAGGCAACGTCCACCCCTCTCACTCCTTTCTGCAGCAAAACAGGTCAGTTTGGGAAAATCCTTTCACATTTTCAAAACACAACTTTCAACCACTGCCTTGGGTGACACTTTTCTTTGGTTGTTATTTCCAACTGTTTTAACAGATTGCCAGCAAGTAAAAAAGCCCCCAAACCTACTTTTCACTTGAAGGAAACTCCCCAGCTGAAAAGAAAACCCACAATGAGCCTAGTAGCAGGGGCTGGGCATTGTTTTGAGTAACACAAATCCCACGAGCAGTAGCAACTCTGCTCACCACGGACCCACTGCAGGCAGTCCCGTGTCACAGCACCAAAGCAGCTGTTGCAGCCGTGCAATCAACTTTCCCCACCACATCTGCCCCAGGCACACAGTGGAAAACAGGCTCTGTGGAGGGGCTTGGTTTGGAAAGCAGAGCACTGGAGGGACTTCCAGCAGTGTGAATAACCTGTCAGCACTGACAGGAGCCTCTGTGTCATGGGGAAAGGTATTTGGATGGAAAACTGCCCATGTAACTTAGGGACTGTCTGGGGAGGACCTGCATGCTCTCAGTCCATTAGCCAGAAGCATCAGCCAAAGCATCATGGGCACCCAGGGGATCACAGGAGACTGAGCTCCACCTCACCAGCACGTGGTGGCACGTGCCCATCTCCCCATCTGCTTCACAGCCAGGTCCTGAGTTGGTGGCACAGGAAGAAGACCTCCCTTTCCCCCTCGCCAATCCAGGGCTGAGCCCCTTTGCCTACCTCCGTCTGGTAGAGCTGCAGCAGGACGGGGCGCGTGGCGAAGCGGCAGTAGTAGAGGATCATGTCCGCCAAGATGGGCAGCTGCTCCTGGGAGTCCTCTTGGGGCTCGGCCTCCGGCTTGGCAGACTGTGGTGAGAGACTAAGTCACAAGCCTGATGGGGTATGTGGTACCCAAACTCAGTGCCAAGAAATGCCTGCCCCACCCCACTGGGGGCAGAAACCCTCCTCCTGACCGCTGGGAACCCCATGCTCCATCCCATGTCCATGTAGCACGGCCTCCTGTACAGGACCACAGTGGCACAGTGCTAATCAGAAACTCTCTGCTCAGCTCCCCTGCACCTCAGGGGAAGGGGGACAGCACGCACGTACCTGACACAGGACATCCATGGGCAGGTTCATCAGCCCAAGAACATTACGCTCGTACCATGGGTCCAACATGCCGATGTAGTGGGAGATGTCGTTGGTGCTGCTCTCCATCCTCGTCAAGGTGGGATCCTGAAACCAGCACACTGAGGTCACACCAGGGGCCCCTCCAGGCTCCTCAGCCCACACCTGGGGCTGGTGAAAGAGACCCCAGTGCTCCCCTCAGCCTGCCCTGCCAACCTCCTCACATACGGCTTTCAGGGCAAGCAGAGCGACGGTGGCACTGCAAGCCCTGCGGCAAGCGGGACACCTACCGCCTGTGCCGAGGCCCGGACCTGCGGGTCCCCCAGGGATGGAGAGGGATGCATCAGCGGGGTCGATGGAGCCAAGCAGCTCCTCTTCACAGGGACGTAGAAAAACTGCAGCTTGAAGTACCTTGTCAGTGACGGGCAGGTGCTCTCCTTGAGCCTGGGAGAAGGCAGGAGAGGGCTGGGTGAGAAAAGCTCTCCAGCATGTCCCAGCAGGGCCAGGTGCCTGCAGCTGGGTCCCTCGCACTGCTTGGCTCACCTGAGGTTGCTGTAGGCTCGGGCCACTTTCCCCGAGATGCGATCAGAGCCAAAGACCACGACACGCAGTGTGGACACCTTGGCATCCTCGTCATAGCTGAGGAAGGGCCGTCGGTGGAGGCTGAGATGCCGCGGGGTGAGCGGGGCCGGCAACCGCTGGCTCAGGACGTGCTGTGGCAGGGAGTGAGCACGCCGGGACCGTGCAGGGATGCGGTGCTTGGCCTGGGGGGTGCACAAGCTCTCAGCCCGGCGCAGGGGCAGTGAGAGAGAGCCTGTGTCTGGGCAGTCCTTCAGGTCCCTCCTCAAGACGAGCTGGCTTTTGCTTTTGAACAGTTTGTAGATCTTGTTGGTCAGCGTGTGTCTGTATTTGTGGTGGGTCTTCTCCACCTTCAGCTCCGGCCTCCCCACCATGTCCAGGGAGTTCTCGTCACTGTCCTCTGCGTACCCGCTGTCCATGCAGTCCTTCAGGCTGGAGACGAACGACTTCAAGGACTTCCTGGAGACCACCGTCAGCTCTGAGATAGAGTCCTTGGAGGTGGTGAAGAGAGACACCCGTGAGGGCTTAGATCCCTCCTCCGACAGTGCCGAGTACACAGAGTCTTTGGAAATGGCACAGATGGGGGAAAGCAGCGAGTCCCGCTTGGGGGAACAGCCATCGGTTTCCACCTCCTCCTCTTCCTCCTCTTCATCCTCCTCCTCATTCTCCGAGGCCATGGGCTCAGCAACACTGCACTCTTTGCTGAGGACATCATTGAGGATATCTGAAAGGCACCCGGAGGGAAATCACATCTGGCACAGACTCCAGCCTAACCGTGGGAAATGTGATGACCCCCGACAACAACACTACTACAGCATGACCAAAGCTCTCTTTGATCCTGCACAGTTTCCAACAAGGAGCAGAAAACCTACGGAACGTTTTTACATTTCCATAGGGTGCTCACATAATGCAAAACAAAACATGTTTCTCTCCTTCAGGTCACATTCTGTTTGGGTTCTCAAAAGGCAAACACCAGTTGGGGTTTTGCTTCCTTCCTACACAGATTTCACAACGCCTCATGTCCTGCACGGGTTTAACTGCAGGGCAGGAGGAAGCAAGGTATTTGGCTAATCAAACCCCAAATTGCCCCGCTGTGGGAAGCTTCCTGACAAGGCTGGACTCACTGCAAAGCCCAAGCCAGAGCTCTGGTCCAGCTTGCTGAGGCCAGCAGGCAACGAACACTAAGCTTTCTTGGGAACAGAAAAGGTCTTCCAGGAATGGGGAAGCCAGAGAGACCAGCTCAGCAGAAGGGGAAGCCGCTGCTTCCCCTGCAAAACTGCTGCGGCCAGGCCAAGAGCACAACAAAGGCAACCACTCCTTGGCCATCCCTGCTACGGGTGGGGGAAGAGCTGTGACGTCCAAGGGGTCTCAACCCCAGAACCCCCAACATCTCACTGTGGTCAGGCTTTTCCAGTAGCAATTATTTCCAGCACACCAGCAAGGTTTACTCCTTGCAGAGGAGCTCTCTACCCATCAAGGTCTCCGTCCTACCAATATCCCCACAGACCTGGGTGCAACAAGCCTCCTCCAGCTTGTGCAAGGCACAACTTTGCCCAAGATTATTCAGCCCTGCACAATTTGTCTCTGGCAACAGGTGTTTTGGGGCTACCAGAGCCTTGTGCCCACCGCTTGGAGGAGGGCTTTGCTTGGGATCCCAGCAGGCGTCGTGCCCAAGCTGACACCCTCATCCTCTCCCATCTAGGGGACACTGGCCCCCACAGCGTTACCGCTCCTCCAACACCAACAATTTGTTACTGGCTGTCTCAGGCTCCAGTCACAGTTTGTATCATGCCCTCCACTGCATGTGGCAGCCCCAGCCAAGCCGAAATGCTGCTCAGCGACCCCTGCGATGGGGAGCAGTGGGTTGCCGTACCACTATGAGGCATGGGGGACCCCCTCTGCTTACCAAAGTTATCCTGATCCCAGCTGTAAGTGTAGCAGCGAGCGGCAGGGATGTGGATGGTGTGGAGCTTGCGGGGCTGAGCCTCGCCTGGAAAGAGAGGAGGGAGAGGAGTTAGTTTGCAGTGAACCCCAATACACTCCTGACAGCTCTCCTGGCTGGTGAGAGATGCCACCCATCCCATGCACGTGTTTTGGGCAGCCCAGGTCACGCAGAACACCAATGCTGCTGTCATTGTCCCCATCAAGCCACATGCGACTGGGACGAGAGGACATCTCACACCTTTAAGGGCCATCGGGCATCACTGCTATCACTGTTTTCTGATCTAAAGTTTTCATCGCAGCTGTAAAGGCTGGAGAATTTTTTGCCATAGTTGTTTTAATGACACATAAGAAACAATTTCTGGCTCATCACACGGTTATGAAATAGGACCTGGGTTGGTAGGTTTTTTGTCGTTGTTGGGCTAGGATGAAACTTAGCACAAAACAGGGTTTTGCACCTCAGAGGGCTGGCTGCCAGCACCCATGGCACAGGGGAGCTCATCGCCACTACCTGTGATGGGCCAGCAGAAAACCCAGGAGGTAAGAGGGGCATGGGTGGGGATTCTCACCTGCGATGGCAGGAAAAGACGCAGCCCCGGCGATGTCCCGCAGCACGCTCTGCAGCCGCTCCCGGGCCAGGACAGGGTCGCTGCTGGCAGCTGCAATTTCCTGCGCGTCAGCAGCGCTGGCGTAGATCTCCAAGAGCTCTTCCAGTGTCTTGGACTGGGGGGAGGAGAGCCAAGGAAAGAGATAAAGGGGGTCCCCTCCGCAGAAGCCATGCGCAGGTTTTAGGGGAAGGTCACTACCTACACCACTGGGCAAATCTCTCTCCCTCCTCTAACACCTGCCCCCTTCAAGTCCCCCCAAAACTTCTGCAAAGAAAAAAAAGAAAGGGTGTTTGAACACACCTACGGGCTTTTCTTCAGAAGTTTTTACCTCCCCAAACACCAAAGCAAAGCGTTGCTCTGGTCAAATAAACACTTTTACTGCATTTCAAATCCAGGTGTTCCAGGTATGGGGAAAGAAGGGGAAAAGGCGAGTTAATTACACCCCAACACCACACTCCACAAAACAGAAGCGTAGACGTCAGGTCTAACCTGAGAAGAGAACGAAAAGGCAAGTATTTTTCCCTACAAAGTGTTATCAAAACATTTTTTGGCAACCAGGTATTATTTTGGTCAGAAAATCCACCAGCCAACTGCACAAAACTGCTTCCAACAGCGCCATGGTATTGCCGAAGTCCCCTGAGCCTACCTTCAGGAGGTGGTGCAGGCTGTCCAGGTCGCAGCAGGTGCCGAAGCTGGCCTGGTAGAGGTGCTCGAGGAGCAAGACGAGCGTGGCACGCTGCGGATGCTCGCTGGCACTCAGCTTCTCGGCGATGGAGAGGAACTCGCTCTGCACCTCGGAGCGATTAAGCAGCAGAACCGTCCTGGGGACAAGGGGACTGCGGTTAGTCTGGGCAGCCAGGCTCAGATGCTGGTGGCACAGGAGAAATTCACTCTAGATGGCAGCATCCTCTCACGTCAGTCACAGCCGGAGGGTCTCTGGGCTGTGCAGGGGTGCCAGGCCCACGCTGCAGTGCCAGCCAGGGGCAGGGAGCAGGTAATGGGTGAGCAGCCTCCATCCTGCCCCTCGGTGCATCCCCGGCACCACCTCTCCTGCCACATCTGCAATATCACCGGCACAATAATTGTTCAACCAGCCCCAGATAGGGCTCCAGCCCAGCAGACTGTTGTCCAAACTGGACATCCAGCACATGCGATGAAACAGAGGTGGGTAGAAAATGAAAGGGGCCCCCCAAACACCTTCACTCTGAAAGGTGCAGGTCAGAGCATCACTTTGGGGCTTTAAAGAGAAAAGCCACATACTTCAGCTACATTTTTGCTCTGGACTACAAAATAAACATCCATAGGCTCTGAATTCCCAAAACTGCAGTCGAGAGCTCTGGCATGCTTGGTTCTAAGTGCAGGCAATGGGGGGCACCAGCTTTCGACAAGCCCAAGGTTCAGCCAGCTTACAGGGTTTTTTCTGCAAGCACAGCCATGGTACTCTAAGTCATCAGCAGTTGCACTTGTACCAGTCTAAGTGTGTGGAGCGGGGAAGCCGTACTGGGAAAGCAGCACAGCAGCACCAGCACAGCTGGTTGGGATACAGGTGTAATCCAGAGATGAACGGCATGGATGGACAACCTGGAACAGCAGGACAGCCCTCCTGCAGAGAGTAGCTGTGCACGAAACACTGTCCCTGGGCACTGCAGCTGGGCAGGGCACACACCGCCCAGGCTCATTTTCCTATTTACAAATGAGGTGCCCTGGCAGGAGGAAAGGTTCAGCCCTCAAATAAGGTGCAAAGTCTGACTATGCTCAGTGCTGCAAGGCTTTCATTAATTGCTGCACTGGGACAGACTCGCTTCTGATCCCCCTCGGGCTGGTGGCTCCCAAACACACAGATCAAAGCGTCTCCTGGCTGTTCTCCAGTCTGTGCTGAGACCAGCAGCTCCCTGCAGAGGAGACTTTGCTTTCGCCGGCTGTTTTCACCCAGATCTGCAGCCCTGCTGACTGCAGGATAACCCACATGGGGAGCCCAAAGACCCTGACCCACAGCTGTGAAAATGCCACAGTCACTTCTCTCGTCCCTTCCCACAGCTCAGCCCAGCTATCCAGCTCTTCTCCCTGGTACCCACCGCTACACCTTTGGGATGCTGCTCACTGCAGTGTGTAATCGTGGGGATGCTACAGAGAGGGACACCAGCAGTGCCTATGGCCGCACTTACACGGTGGAGCTCTGGTAGTTCTTCACGGGCAGCCCTTGCTCCGTCCTCACCAGCCTCTGAAAGGAGATCCCTGAGGGAGAGAGAAGAGGACAGGAGACATGGCACCACCGCAAATCACACTGCTTCATAAGCTCCTAATGTGGTCATTACCCGACTGTACCACAGCCTGCAGGAGGCACAACAGCACCACAAGTCCTGCTGGGCACAAGGCACCATGCAAGGGGACAAGTCCAGCAGCAAAGGAGCCTTGGGACAGGAAGGGTGAAAGCCCAAGGGGATGGGTAGGCAACCAGAGGATGGGAAGGGAGAGCTGCTCCATTCCCAGTCCCTTCTGCCCCGCTGCTGATGTGGGATCTGGTTTGAACTGCATAGGTGATATTTAGCAGCTTCTGCCACCTGCTTTAGCCCCGCCAGGCCCTGGATCTCACTTAGGGACAGCAGGTCACTGTCCCCTTCCCTCAAGCAGGCATAGAGCCCAGCCTGGTCCCAGCAGACACGAGGTTGGCATAAGCTGCCCCTGTCCCTGGATGCCTTCACGGGATCACCCCCAGAATGCCATTGGGAACCCCCAGCTAGGCAATATCGGATGGACCTGGACTGGCTGGCGATAGCAAAGCCCATGTCACTCCCACAATGCATATGACTGGGGTACATCTTGGGAAAGATCTTACGGCATCAACCAGATCCAGCACCCTTAGTACTGAAGGCAGCCACATCCCAACACCAGGTGCTGCTCAGCCCACAAGAAGCAGCACCCATGGGCACCCAGCACCCGTGGGCAGCTCATGTTGATCCACACAGGCCCCCTGATTACAGCAGTGTTCACCCCTCTTGCAGAGATGTCAGCCCCAGTCTGCAGATAAAAGCTATTGCATTCTCGGCAAATGCTGACAGCAGCTTGCTCTCAGTTAATATTTACCCTCCTCTCAATAAAAAGCTTTTGCTTTAACCCCACAGCAGGTCACGGCGGCCGTGCAACAAGCATATAAGGTCCTGACCTGCCTACCAACAGAGGACATGTTTTCGCTGTTTGTGGCTCCAGCTGTGGGGGAGAGGCCATGGCAGGGGGCAGCGTCAGGCTCCCCAACCCTAGCAGGCCAACACCTCCCACACAGCATGTTTTGGCAGAGGTGGGGGAATCTCATGTACTTGTAGGAGGGAAAAAGATTTTTGGACCAAAGTCCCCAGCTCACACAGCCCCAGGCACTAGTGATGGTGGTGATGGCATAAGGGCAGGATGTAGCAACCCCCCCCAGCACTGGGGCTTTCCCAGTGGTCTGTAAAACATGACCCTGACTGGTATGACAGCAATAAATGACCAGAAAGGAGCTGGGGAAGTCCATGGCTGCAGCAGTGCAGGATGAGCATCCGCACGTCTACACAGTGACGCTACACAACAGCCCAGCCAGACCTTGCCTGTGGCCATGCTGGTGGAGCTTTGAGCTGAGGGTGAGTCAGCCAGTCCAGTGCCAATGCTGCAGAGGCTTTGGGGGTTTATTTTTAATTTTTTTGTTCCTTTGAAAGCATCTGCACCCTACTAGCTCCCATCTCCACAGGACGTTGCTGCCATGATGGAGACCTGTGTTTCACATCCCCATCAGGGCTCTCCAAAGCAGCTGCTGGATTTAAGGAAGGGGAGAAGCATCCCCAGCCTCAGCCACAGCCCATGTACCCATCTGAGACCTCCCCAGTCCCGCTCAGAGCCATGGCCTTGTGCAGGATTAAACAAGGGCTGAAATGTGCTCCATGTGATAACAGCTCCCCATAAGCCACCGAAAGACAGGGAGATTAGGAGAAATGGCCTTTTAGAAATAATTGGAAGAGCTGCTCCATTGGGAACAACAGGACATCTATAAGGAGCCCTTAATTAAGAGGAACACTGCTGCTGCTGCCCATAGAGGTGCCCAAAGCCGTATCACAAGGTAGTGTCTCCTCTGTAAAGAAAGAGCCGGGGAGTCCCTCAGCCCTATGGAAATCTCCACGCAAGGGCAGGCTCAAGGGCTCCAGCCACCTTGACGCCGATGAATGGACCCACTGTTATCACCCCAGTTACAGCACCGAGCATCTCAAACAAAGCCCAGGGCTGGGCGGGAGCAGCCAGCACGTGCTTTGCCATGGAAAAGACCCCGCAGGCTGAAAGGCAGCCAGGAAATCGTTACATGTTTCGGTAATTCACACTGGTCCGGAGCTGGTGTCCCTGGGATGCTCCTACCACCTGGCACGCAAGGCAGCCACCGAAAACACAGCCACACCATCCCGCCTGCTCATCCAGAGGAATCTGGTCTCCCTCTGTGCTAGACCACCAGGGAAAATCATCCAGAGGATGGCAGGCAGAGGTCCTGGCCTCCTGGAAAAGCTGAGGCGTGGGACACATGAGGTAAACGTGGACACCACAACTCAGGAGATTCATGAAGCAAGAGGGATATGACAGAGCAACACCAGGAGAGTCTCGGGAACAAGCATGGGTGGACACAGCAGTGGGCATTTCCGGGGAAGCAGCACCAGCAGCACGTGCAAACCCCGTGGTGGAGCAGGGGGGCCTTACCGGGGGCCTTGAGCTCGTCACTGATGAAGGTGAGCAGCTCGCGGAAGATGTCGCAGTAGGGCACAGGCCAGGTCAGGAAGCTGTGGTACACACCAGCGGCTTTCAGGAGCAGGTCGGAGCCCGGCGGGAAGTGGGGAGCCTGCAGGGAATGAGGAGACCTGATTAGAAAGGGAGCAAGGACACGGGCCTCGAGCGCTGCGTAAAACCTTGAGGGTTTAGGCTGGATATGGGAGGGGGAGAAATGAATCAGAGCAGAGGTTCACCCTGTGACACCCCATTCTCTCCCAGGGAAGGGTCAAAGGGTCCCCACTGGGCACAGCTCCGAGAAAGCTTCATCCGCTCTGCACCTTCCCAACCTCCCGGCTGTGGCTCACGTGCCAAAGCCTATATATAAATTTCTTTTTAACAACCACAAATCCATACAGATGAATCGCATTACAGCCTGTGCTTTTGCAAGTTCTGGCAGCAATGATTTCCTTAGGATAATGATGCATTGTGCTAATAATAATAATAATAATGTATTTCCTGTGAAGCCTCTGCTCCTTCTTCTCATTAGTGTTGCCTATATATTTTGCACAAGTATAAGGGGTTATGAAAAAAGTTTGCCTTCTCTGTCCGTCTCCCTTTCTGATTAACCCACCTTTAAATAAAAAGATTAAAACCACTGAAGCTCTTTTTTTTTTGGTCGCTCAGCTTGTGCAATGGTTGCCTAGTCTTTATCCCTGTAGATTTGTACAGGATTTTTTGAGATGAATGGATCAAAGCAGACCATGATGCTTCAGAGGAAATCCACCCCGATTTCAGTGACTGCTCTGTGTGGCTCCGCGGTGCCCTGGACCCCCCCAGGGGCTGGGACCAAGCTACGTGCAGCAGCGTCAGGACTTACATACAGGACCGCATAGTAGAAGAGCAGAGCCAGGGGCGTCACGAGATCATAGTCGCACTTCTCCTGCACCTGTAGGAAACAGCCCGAGAGCAGAAGCATGAGCTGGGCTGCTCGCCATAAGCACTACCTGAAATCATCTTCGGAGGTGCCAGGAGACTCCCCAACAGTGCAGCCGTGTGCCCAACCCACACCATCGCATCACCATCCCCAGGAGATTCCCTTGTCTCCATGGGAAAATAACCCCTAAAACCCCACTGTCCACCACCAATGGGACAGGCAGATCAGCACAGACTGCTGCTCTTCTTTCACCCTCAAGACGCTGGATTTAGCCAAGCCCTCTGATGCTCCTGATCCTTTCAGAGTTGCATTAAACCCTATGAAAGTGGCTCAAAGTAGGCAGTTTGGAGAGGCAAGCAGGCAGCCCTGCCCCTGGCAGCAGCTTGCAGAGCTCAGCAGCATGGTGCACACCATGGAGTTTTGTCCTGGCCTTTGTCAGTGAACAGCCAGCAGAATCATTTCACTGAGGGACTTGGTGATGGCTCGAGGATATGCGTGCAGACACTGTCTCTGCTTGTTCATGAGCACAGCACGAAGTGCAATAAACCCTTACATAAGCATTCTATTACATTAGGGTTATCTGCAACTAGAGCAATTCCAGCCATTAAAAAAAAAATAATTGATTAAGCTGAATCATGCTAATCTTAACTGGTATCAGCTCCACAGCCTGGCAGCTAGACAGCCTTTCTTTCCCCAAAAAATGAAAGGCAGCATTTACCCCATCACATGAATCCCAGCACTGAGGATTTAGGAAACACATCACTGTTTCTGGCCACATCAAGGGATTCCTCTGAGGTCTTCCCAGTCATAGCCCGAGTCAAGCCTGCTTGACGGATGATGCCTCGAGCTTCTCCAGCACATGATCGGACCATGATACGATTGGCCCCACTGCCATTTCACCCCCCCGCAGTGCCTGACCCAACACTGCTGCATGGTGCAAACCCTGCCCGTATTCCCCAGCGTCTCAGCTCTGCTCCATGCCCTGAAGGAAGCCCAGCAGAGCTGTGGCAAAGCTTCCATCCAAAACAACAGGAAACTTTCAAATTTGCTCTGATTTGGACTAGCAGCTCCCATTTATGTGAGGGGAAAGCCGGCTCCACCCACACAGCCTACAACCTGGGCTGCCCCTGCACGGTGCCGAGCAGTGCTTTGGGAAATCAATCCCCTTCCCCATGGATCTACAGTGCTGCCCAAAGAGCAGATATTGGAGCTGGGTTTTTCTCTTGTAGATCCCACATGCTGGAAGCTGGTGGGACACACAGGGTTGCTCCCAACAGAGCTCTGGACCTGCCGACCCAGCATCACCCGATCCCAAGCTCTGGTGCTCCAGTAATAACTTACCACAACCCAAAGTCACACACAAGCTCTTCAAAATTCCATTTTGGGCAAGCCCTGGAGCTGACACCACCTCAGAGCCTGCAGCCCTCCCTGTCAGCCCCCGACTCACCTCTTTGGCCTTGCCGAGGATTTTCTCCACAAGGATGAGGTAGTTGCCAGCGTCTCGGCTCACCAGCTCCTGCAAGCTCCAGCAATTCAGGCACAGCCCGGCTGTAGGAAGACAGAGCCACTGTCACTCACAGCCCCCTCCAAGAAGCTTGCAGGAGGGAGAAACAACAGGAAGGGGCCAAGGTGAAGGTGTCTGCTGCCTGTATCACATCACGGCAGAGGAAAAAACCTCACACCCTCCTGGACAGATCTAACCTTGCCAAGTGGTGCTTTATCTCAGCAGCATCACTTTGCACCCAAGCACCTTTGTGCTCATACAGCCCAAGATGCTCAGCTGGGTTGGATGTCTCTCCCCCATGGAGGCTGGGTAGCAGACATGCCTGTGCCACCACATGCCCGCTGCTGAGGCCAGAGGAACGGGCATGGCATAGCTGGATGCCCACCTTCAGCCTGCCTGAGCACAGAACAGCGCGATGCCTTGCCCTGCTGCCCCAGCTGCACTATCTCAACTGTAACTCATTCAAACCCTCCAAAATTCAGCTCCTTGTTGGGCACACATCCCACCTCCTCCAGCTGCAGCACACCTGAGGGAAGACGCTGCATGCCCCTGACCAGCTTTCCCCATGCCCTGGAGACGCACCATGACATCAGCATTGCGACAGTCAGAGCTCACACCAGCATCATTGTTAAGCCTGCCCGGCATTTCATTCCATCTCTTAGAACCTTCAAATTTTCACTAAATATATTAAAACCCCACCAGAAGATTAGTCAGAGTGAGAGAGGAGAATTGCCATGCAAAAGGATGGAGGGTCTTTCACCCCCCTGGCCTCCATCCCCAGACATCTGCCTCTTGCTGCTGGAACCTGACCGGTGACAATGGCCCAAGGTGTTTCCCGAATCCCTCACTTTTCTTGGCGGTTGGGGCCACCTCCCAGATGGTCTTAGAGGAAATGATCTGTGCGAAGGCTGCCAGGCGTCTCCATTCATCCCGACCCTGCATCCCAGGGGAGGACGCAGTGCTCGACAGCTCCGGCAGACCAGGATCTGCAGACCAAGGAGACAGCAGCATCTCCTCCTCCTCCTCCTCTTCCTCCTCCCTCCCAGGGACCCAGGCATTGCACACAGCCCCATGGAGAAAAGTTATGGGGAAATTTCAAGCAAACAAGTATCTGAGAAGGGTCCATGTTTGCATCTCCCCCATCCCACATGACCATGGATTTTTTCACCAGGAGCGGATGCAGTGCAGGCATCGCACACAGCTCAGTCACACGGTGTGGATCTGGGGGTGCTGGCACGGCGGCTCTTCCAAGCTCAGTCCAAACGCAAAGCCAAGAGAAACACAGCACCTCTCACTGCAGGGAAGTGGGGCTAACAATCAGAGAGGCAAATTCAGCCGCTCTTCACTCACAAGGCCTATTAAGTGGCACAGAAACGTAACAAATACCAACCTACACGTTTTGGCTGTCACGTTGGAGCTAACAAGGAAGAAACAATGCCGTGAGCTGGCAAGGGGACAGCAGTATTCATCACAAACCTACAGGTCACACTGTCTGTCCCTCAAACATCATTCCCAGCTGCAGAGGTTACAAATTCATCAAGCATACAGACAAGTAAATGCCATCAGAGTACCTTTACACACCTTCTACATGTTAAACAAGATTAATTTAAACCAGGGGAGAGCTCTGCCATGGCCCAAGTGGGAAAAGGACGATGCCAAGACAAGCAAAACTAGTGATAAGGTTGCAAAAACAGCCTTCACTTGTCCCCTCCTTGCCATGGACAGGCGTTTGCTCACCAGGACACACACTATTTCTGTGGCTTTATGCCTAGCTTGTAGGTGAATTAACAGAGCAGAAGTTTTCCCCCATGGGAAAGCACCACCTCTCCACGATGCCCCCCCACCCCCCACCCCGCTGCCATGCAACTTCATACTTTCAACGAATCAACGCTTTCCAGCAGAGAAAGATCCTGCTGGAAAGTTTCCAAGGGGCTCAGATGCACTTGCTGTTAATTACAGCTGCAATTTTTAATTTGCCTCTGGTACTTCCAGAGTAGTACCCAGCATCTTGCTGGGTTTGCTGACACCCAGAGCACAACCTTAGGCTGGGATAACCTGTCAGCAAGGGCACAGCGACCCGGTAACATGACGGTGCTCCAGCTTTCCTTCGAGCCGCTTTCACAAGCCAGCGCAACGGCACAAAGCCATAGCTCTGCCTAGGATGACTCCAGCAGATTGCTCGCATAAAACAACACTGTCCCAGAGCACAGCACCCTCCAGGGAAAGCCCCAGCACCTGTGAGACAGTCAAGAACGCAACCGACCCAGTAGAAGAGTTCAGAGCTGCTGGGAGCTTGGCGGAAGAAGCGGCTGGGCTCAATGGTGTCTTGGAACAAGCAGCCAGTCCCGCTGTGGCTGCCCAGGGTGAAGCCTGGTTGTGCGGGGCAGGATCGGTGAGGGCAGCGGAGCTGAGCTCCAGCGGGGTGCATCACCAGATGAGGAGAACGCCGCTTCCTGCGCGAGTGTAACCACAAATACAAATAGCCCAACAAGACCCGGGCTCTTTCCTTCCTCTCACTTCTAGCGAGGGAGGAGGAAATTGCGGCGGCAGTGGCTCACTGTGTTATTCTGTGCTGAGTGGGGCAGAGGGAGAGGTGCTGGGCTGCTTCCCTGGGGAGGGGCTGGGGCAAACCCACTACAAAGGGGCTGGGGGGACGGGCAGCAAGCAGGGACAAGGGCAGGGCTCGAGGGAAGGCTTACAAATACAATTTAGACCTGAGGTCTTCTGACCCATTTTTGGGTCTGTCTTTTACAGTAACTGTGAGCTGCAGCATACAGATGCAGCCGGGTATACTTGAATAACAACGCTATAAGCAGAATGTCTGTTTAACTCATAGTCATGGCAAGGCACTGGGATTACCCTGGGATTGAACCAAATGGTGCTGGGAGGCAGCAGGCTGCCAGGGTCTGAGCTCCTAAATTTGGCAAAGCAGCATTAACCAAAGATACACCAAAACAGCTGCATCCTTGCTATAAATAGTCTCGAGCACAAAATGCGGCTCGGAAATCCTGGACACAATACACAAAGACCATGCAGCAGAGTGCAGTGTCCGGCACTGCCAGGCATCAGCCAGGACAGGGCATCCAGACCTGGGTGGGAATTCCCTTCCCTCCACACACAGTCCAGTCATGACCATCCACTTTCCGACCACTGGAAGCAGAGTTAGTCCCTGCAGCCATGCCCTCTGTATCCAGACTAAAAAGGTTATTTGGATACTCGGTGTGATGCACAGGTTAGGAAAAAAATCGCCAGGTGACATTAAAAGCAGAGCGGAGCCACCTGCCTGCAAGCACCCACTCCATCCCTCTGCAGATGTCCTGTATCCACCTGGGACACAGATGGCTGCTGTGGTAGCACCCAGGGGCTTTTATGAACTGCAGAGCAGCACTTGGTTTATTCCCAGGTCAGGAAGAGGCTGCAGTCAGGTGAGAAACCACCTCCGAAAAGCTTTATTTGCAGCTACTCCATCTCAACACACCCGAGCAGATGCTCCACTGCTGGTTTGCTGTGACCGTAAATCATGCCACCATGCTGGCTCAGGCCACAGATCACAGGGACAACCCAGCAGCATTGTTTTACCACAGGTCAGAGCAGCACAGAGAACCAAATCCAAACTGGGTTCATTTCACTGTGCCAGGTATGCCCAAAACTAGCAGCGTCAGACCACGCTGGACACCCTCCCTGGCCCAGGGTGGACACGGGTAGGATGCGCGCTGCGAGCACGAAGCCTGAACTTCCCAAAAGAAACTTTTCTCACTGCAAGGTGCAAGGGAATCCTCAAATCTGCATGGAGTGCACAACTCAGGGATGTCCTGGGATGTTCCCTAAGGCGACCAGAGGAATACTCCCTGCCAAGCAAGAGGGTGCTGTGCTCCCCATTACCCCCTCTCTATCAAGTCATGCAAGCACTGGAAAGTCCTGTGTTGTGGGAAAACACCTCACTCACCAGAACCCACATCAAGGCAGTGTTTGCAGAGCTCAGGCAGGTGCCTCTTGGCTGTGGGAATTTGGAATAGCATCATGCACACAAACTGCTCCATGTCTTACAGGTGAGTGGTCCACACAGGAGCTGCGGGGTAATCTCTGTCTCTGGAGGTGTTGACATCAGCTTTTAAAGACGCACCTTGTGCAGGCAGCACAAACCAGAACTTCACTTTCCAGCCCATATATCCTATGAATTTGTCACAAGAGGCCCCAGAGACCTCCCAGCAAGGGAACAGGAAGCCCCACAGCTAAAAAAACTTCTTACATCCACCCTGCCCTCACGCTCATCTATCCAGTTTTGCTCCATTAAAAGAGCAACCCAGCACTATTTATTTTTTCTTTATACATGGAGAATGAGTCAGATTTATCTGCCAGAAACACAGGCAGCCCAGAGCACATCGTGGCCCTGGCTGCGGGATGCTGGGGCTGCACGCACAGAGCCGCAGCAGAAGCAAGACTAAGCTGTACTTATCCCTACACGGCACGCTTAGACTGAGCTCGGCCTGACACAGACCCAAAGAAAAATCTCCCTTTGGGAGAGCAAAGCCTCTGAGCAGGAACGCAGCGCCGGGCAGAGGCTGTAGCACGAGCTCCGCACCGGGAGGGACTGGGTGCAGCGCGCGCTCTCGCTTTGATCGCTATCGGCGCCGACGACACTGCCGGCAGCGTGCCGGGAGCGGGTGGCAGCGGCCCTGTGGGCGGCCTCGGAAGGATGAGGCTTTGCGATTTCTTTTCTGAGAAGCGCACCGAGACATCCTCCTCTCGGAGCAGCTCCTTCCTGACCTCAGTGGTTGACATTTCCCCTCCGCCGCTATTCAGAGGGCAACTGTCAAGTCGGAAAAAAAAAAAAAAAAAGAAGAAACAAGGTAGAAATACCGCATGCCCAAGCTGCCGTCACCCACAGCACTGGGCTGGGCATCGGCTCCTGCGGCTGTCAGAAGTGACACAGTTGGATGGGTGACAAGCAGATGTCTGTTTCCTTCCTCCCCCAGACCCACTCCCACCATTTCCACTACACCCTCACCACAGAAGGTCGTTTTCTGCAAGACCCTGCCGGACTCATTCGTAAGCAGTGGTTTGGAGGTGCCCGAAGCACAGGGGCCAGCAAAGCCCCACAGTCACAGCGTCCTCTTGAGATGTATCCCGCACCGCACAGCAGTCCAACCTGCAGCTCCCACTCCCAAGCAGCTGCTCAGAGCTCCCCTGAGCAGGGCACATAGCACCTCCCGCGGCTGGAGCCAGCCCAGCACATCGACCCAGCCTGGGCAGCGATTTCAGAAAAAAAACCCACCACAAGCCTGCAGAAATCAGTTCAAAGGTTAAAATTTGCAAGGTTTAGTAACCAGCGTACCCTAATTCTGCACGTAGAGCTGGAAGGATGTCAGACTTTGCATTTCACTCCTTGGTGACTAAGCTGGAGGACCCCCACATGCCTGACTGCTGTTCTTTCCCCATGAGGGTATGCAGATGACTGCAATCGAGCAGGATTTTAAGCTTCCCTCTGCTAGAGCTGAGCAGAACAAACTCCCTGGGCATCTCGTAAGATGCATCATTGAAGACTCCTCATCTTCTCTGGCTCACCAGTGGCCTTCATCCATCCTCCCTCACCAGCATCCTTCATCCTCTCTGGCTCATGTGCAGCCCTGTGGCAGACACACAACAGCTCCTTCGGATCCCTGGGACCTTTCAGGCAGCGGGCTCCCTTACAGCCCCCCCGGCAGCTCCCCATCCACTGCGGTACTCCAGCCTTTCTCACACCTCTGACTCCCCAGCAGCCAGAGCCAAGCCCAGCAGTCTCCTTCACCCAGGGCTCCTGATTTCACTGCTCACCAGCAAGAGAGAAAATATTTTTCCTCCTTTAGAATGTTTTGACCATCATCTCTCTCCAGCAACACGGACGAAGCTAAACTCTCTGAAGAGCGTCTCCACAAGGAAAAGAAGGTTGTCTTCCCTAGCACTTCTCTAACAGGTTTTTTTTGTGAGTCAGAGACAATGAATTTTAATTTGGTTCCTCCAATAAACACTGCAGATGAGGAAAACTTTTCTGTTTACTTCCTAGAGCTGACCAAGGGCTCATCCAGGGTATAAATCTGATGGTCAAAGCACTCACACTTCTCCTCTTTGCTGACTTCACAGACGTCAGCTATTCAGTCACTTATGAGGGGGGTGAACAATGCATCGGAAGTGATTACTCACCCACTCTGGGGCAACCTCCTGTAAAATTATCATGTAAAAATAAAGCATTAAATAATTTAAAAATGAAAAGAAATCTAGCAAGGTCTCAGCCCAAAAAGCTGCCATGTGGTCTGTGTGACTTTGGTGTACGGAAATGGTAGAAAGGAGGGGAAAGCAAATAAAGTAGGAAATAGAAGTGATATAAGAAGTTAAAAACGAGAAAGGAGAAGGCTACTGCACAGCTAAGAACAAGATGGAGGGATTCACTGTCTGTATGAGGAACAGAGCCCTGCCATAAATAACAGCCTGCATCTGACACAGGACAGCAATGATTAAACTGTTGCTTGTAACATGGGGAAGGTAGAAGAATGTGAAAACATTTTTGTCTTGTTTTTGAAAAGAAACAGGTGTAGCTATATCTGTGCATTATGCTCTGTTTTCCCTAAATCACCCATGTTACCGTGATAACGAAATACTCCTTACTCCGACTGCAAGGGGGTAGGATGCGAACTGCAGCTCTTCGAAGCAAACATTAAACATCAGCGGGGCTGGCCATCCTATGTGTAAGAGCGCTAAAGGCTCTGGCCAAGAGGGGCTGCCCAGAAGCGGGACCCCAGGGCCGGGGCACAGCACAGCTCTTAACGTCAGACTGACCGACGACTGCAGCAACAGGGTTCGCCCGTCACACTGAAGATTTTTGGCAACAGCACAAATGCTTTTGATGAAAGGGAACGTTCTGATGTCTAAAATGCCTGAGATTCTCCCAGGAATGCCAGGTCATTCTGCCAAATTCCACAAAACCCACAGGACAAGGACTTTTCAGCCAGCAGGCTGAGAGATGGGAGGAAATCCTTAGAAATGAGGAATCGCTGGGCAGCACAGCTGCTTCCACCAGAGCCCACCACCGCCTGACCCCCGCCCCATACAGTCTTGTCTTTGCTAATGAGGCGGAAAAAATTATGAAGTCGTTTTTTAAAGGCTACCCTAACACAAACACCAGCACTGAGGGGCTGGGATTAGAGAATGGCAGAGTTTGTGAGTGACACAGGAATTGATTAATTATAATTACAGGAAGAGGTGAGTTACGTGGCACACAATTAATTGCTTGGCAAGATGGACTCCTTTGGACATGCACTGTAATGGTGCCAAACACGAGGTCACGCTTCCAGGAAGCAGGAATGTCGGTCACACTTCAGGGCCTTTTTCCCAGAACATGGGGAGACCAAAAGGATCCAGGACTCCTGGTCATAGCTGTGTGAACCAAGACCCAGGGTGATGCTACAGCGCAGGGAGCTGGCATCACTCTGGTGCATGTGAGGAAAGGGGCATGGTGAGAGGGATCACTCCAGTGTTTGGCAGCAGGTAGGATACCATTTGCACCTCTTCCTTGACTTCTAGGTAAATGGAAAAGCAGAAGCGCTTGAAAGAACTGCAGAGACAAAAGGAAATCTGGATTTGACAGCCCCCATTAATTTCTTTCTTCCACAAAAGGATTTAGGAGTGATTTAATTGCAGGCTACAAGTGTGAGTATGAGGGAGAGAAGTCAAAACTACATCCAAAAATTACTGCTTTTCATTGCTGCTTTGCCCTCACCAGCACCATCCCAAATCCCTCTGCAGCCTTCTGAACATGGGTCACATCTTTATGGCCACCACGGTATCTGATCTAGGTTTACACAAGACCGATAACAGTATCTCCACACTCGCCTCTGACAATGTGGCAGAGATTACGCCCATAGGTTCTGAGGACCGTATGCATGACAGCAAGGCAAGGCTGGCTGACTACACAAAGGAGTCTTTCCTCGTGGTGAGCAAAGACTCCTCCCTCTTTCCAGCTCATGCATGGACAACTGGCAAGACACATGGCTTCTCTGCTGAGCTTCACCTATGTAAGACTCAACATGACTCGTTCAGCGTCCTGGTACATCTTCCTACTGCAATGAGACACTCAGGAAGACTGACTGGGTTGGATCCCACGTCTAATTTAGAAGGCTGGAAGGGAGAACAGGTCTCCAAGCCTCCAGCAGCACCAGGTGCCCAGGTAGGTCAGCAGATCATGCTGAGACAGAAGAACAGAAGAGTCCCATCCCATTGAGGCTGTCAGGGGTCAGGTTTGTGGCCAACAAGTCTGTGGTTAACAGGTCACCTACCAGCCCATCTGCTGGAGACAGCATCTCTGCTAAGCCCATGAAGACATCTTTCCAGTGCATGGTAGATCCTATCCTCTGTGCACGTCGTGTGCTGCATTTTAATTCATCTCCTAAAGAGAAAGAAAGAAGGAAGTTAGTATACCAGACCCTTAGTTAAGTGCATGGCAGGGAGCACAACAACGCTTCTACTGTTGAAACACCACCCCATTACTGCCTCCTGACACACTTTCCAAGCTCAAAGCCAATGACCTGCCCTGCTCTGCTAGCTGTCATCTTGTCCCCTGCTCCCCGAATCCCTCCCAAACCTGGCAAAGAAAAGGAGGAGCACACATTCCCCACCTAACCATGAGAGGCTGTGGGGCCAAGGCACCCTCCCCCTGACCTGCTGCAGGCATATCTGCCTTCTCACAACTTCCGTCTGCGGGACAGGCCAAGTCTCGCTCACGTGTCTGTGGCAAGGAGGAAATCTTGGGTAGCCTCCATCGAAGATAACACTGCAAGAGATTATAGCTGCAGTACCCTGTGATGGGCTCGGATGGGAATCATGAAACAGCCCAGGCTGGAAAGGATCCAAAAGATCACCTTGTCCAAGCTGGGAAAAGTGATGGCAGAGCCCAAGCTCCCACTCCTTGCGTTAGGCACAGATTGTCCTTGGTGGCTCTGATGTCCACTGGTGATGGTCACAAACCCAATGCCCAGTCCAGCCTTGTGCAGCCAGGAAAGCCTCGGCACTGTCACCTGGCTGCCAGACAGCCACCATGAAGAAGAGGTCCATGTGCCCTTGCAGCAATACAGGAAAACACAGAGGGGATCTCAGCCTCAGCATCTGAGGGCATTGTGAAACCACAGATTGCGTGTGCCTGGCTGCAACCTTTTCACAACACGGCTCTGTGCATCTCGTCTCTCCTCCACAGCTCTGGGTGCAAACCTAAATCTTGGGCTGGCAGAGACTGTGCCGAGGTGGCGAAGGAAGATTTTATCCCATCGAATTCAAATGGATTTTCATGGTGTCTGTCCAGAAGGTTTACTTCTCACATCTGCCCTGACTGTGAGCAGAGGTGCCCAGGCAGATTTCCCCTTCCCCTGCAGTGCCAGCCCTGGCATCCAGAGGGGCCCTGGGGCTGGCACTTCCCCTCTCCCAACACACAGGGAAGGGTTCATCCCACAGACAACACCACCTCGTGGTTAGGGCCAACACAAATGCATAAAAATAATCCAGGAAGAAGACATAAAACCTGCCAATACTACAAAATACACCTGACAAGGAGGCCTTTGCTTTCATCCCAGACAGCACATTGCTTACTTATGCCACAGCCCCAGGCAGTTCCCAACACTACCACAAAATGCTCAGTTCCCTGCTTATTTGGTTAACATTTCAGTGGTGGCTGCACCCATCACAGCTCCCCACCTCACCCTGACAGGAGCAAAAGCCACTGTGGTCTTGGCAGAGGCTCCACCCAGACCCCCTGCTTGGTACACTCACCATGGCCACCTCCACCCACACTTAATTCCCAGCAACTCCCCCAAAAAGGGCTCAGTAAAGCCGTGCCCAGCTGCTGGGGCTCCCCAAGAGGCTACCTCCAGCCCCACTGCTTGGACCTTCCTGCACTGGAGAGAAGCCACCAATGGCTCCAAGCAGGTGAAAGCAAACCCAAAACAAGGAACCACTGACCTGTCAAATGGAGCTCTCTCCTTTACCCCAAAGAGGTTCATGGGATCCTGCCTCGTGTCCCACTGCCACAGCCTGTTATTATGGTCTTCACCAAAAGTTTTATACATCCAGAGTGCGCGAGGAACGCCCAAGAAAACGTTCCGCTGCAGTGCCGAGGACTGAATGAGCGGGGAATCGGCACATCAGCACCTTAGTCATGACTTGTGGCGAGAGGAAAGCAGTGACTAAGAGCACAGCATGACTCATAAACACCCTTTACAACACCCCACTCACAAAAATACACCTCCCCGCACGTCAGCTTGTTTTAGGGCACAGCTTGGTCCTCTGGGTGACCCCCGTTTCCTGATGCCCCTCATATCCCAGCACAGAACAGGCAGGGAATTTAAGGAGAAAACATGATAGAATTGTCACCATAACTTTCAAACCACAAAACACACCCTTTGGGTTTTGTTTTTCCTGGTGTGCTACGGACCACACATGAAACTAAACCACTTGTCCCAAGGCATTGCTTATGGAAACATCTTTCATGGGAGAGGACTCAACTTGTCCACCACAACTGAGCGTAAACTTGTCAACCTATGCTACTGTGTATTCCCCAAATTCTCCCTTCCTTCCCACCCACACTGAGCGAAATGACAGGGCAGGGACAGTTCTAGAGGACGTAATGAGACTTTCCAAGGAGCTCTGTTAAGCATCTCAAGAGCACTGAGGTCAAAGTTTTTAATCAATGCTTTACAAGAGTTTATGAGGGTGTTAAGCCACTCTGTGGGGAAAAAAAAAAATCTTGTCCCTTCATCATCTCCCTCCAGCTGGACTCCCAGTAGCAGAGCTGCTAAACCAAGAGCTGCTTTGGCAAAACTGCAAGGTGCAAAGCATTGAGAGCAGGTGGAAGGAATGGCACAGTCCCTGCGCGGTGAACAGTCTGCGGTCACATTTCACAACATGCCTGGGGCAAACGCTGCAAGCAGTCATGCCCTGGCACCCTTTGGGGACACCCTTGTCGCAAGGCTGGCTGCTGTTCTGCGCATTTCCAAGCAGAGGAACTTGTTGCAAAAGTTGTGGGTTTCCCAGTCTTCTCCCTGGGTGCCAATCACACTTTCAAGAGAGAGCACAACCACCACCCAAGGAAGAGAGAAGGGTTTTGATGGACCAACTGAGATGAAACAGCACGGAAGATAATAGGAGACCTTCCAACATCAGATTGGTACAAATCTCCTGACAGCAGCTCTGCAGGCAACACAACACAGCAGCCACACATCTGTTCAGCCTCCCTGTAAAGCATCTAGAGATATTGCTCCTAGGAGGCAGGAATGGAGAGGACACCACAGCAGCTGTGAGGAACATCCTCAGGCCACGACTGAGCATCACCCTTGGAGAAAGCATGAACTACATCTCTTCAGAAAGCGTGCTGCATATGGAAAAGTGTGGCCAGATCGACTGCCACTCTTGCTCTGCACAGTCTTGGCAAGACTTGAGCAAAGCAAACAGAAAAGTTTTATCCCACCACAACACACTGATGCATTGGATCCAGTCCCTCAAAATCAAGTGATGGGACTTCAAGTCCTGGATGTTCTCCAAGATTAAATTAATTTCCCATTTCCAGTAACTTTGCACCTTAAAAGCAGCCTTCAAACGACTGTCACCATGCAGTCACCACCGAAGAGGCAGAGAAGCCAGTGTTTGGAAAAGTGACACAATTTTTCTGCTGTTCCACAGAGACTTGTGGCACAGCTGGGAGCAGAAGGCAAATCTCCGGCTCTCCAGGTGTGTTCCTCACCCTCCTGCTACCTGCAGCACAGTCAGAAAGGACTGGACTTCTTGTAAGAAGATAGCTAGACCTCACCTAGTCAGAGATCACACTGTTCCGATCCGCACACTTAGTTGTCCAACCAAGACAAACATCTACCATCGTACGTCCCAACAAACATCTTCCTCTGTCTCTCCCACACAGGATGGACGACCGCCCACCATCAGCAGGGAGCGTCAGCAGACTGCCCCGATGAAGATGGCAAGAGGAACTGACAGAGACCGAGAAGGGAAGCGGGAACCCAGGAATCACAAATGCGCTGATCCAGGCACAGGGAGGTGGCTGGCTGACGAACAGCTCCGGGCCAAGGCAGGCAGAGAGCAAGGCTTGCTCTCGTTAACGTTACATCATGCCAGTACCGTTACAGCACTCTTGGCCACAGCGGTGACAACATTTAATCCTTCTGGTTTTAAGAATCCCATGTTCTGAGGGAAACCAATTTGCCTCGAGATTTTGCCTTGTTTTTGACAAACTGCTGACAATTAGCAAAGTCATGAGCGTGGGGTAAAGTTGAACCTACTCCCTCAGGAGGTGTGATTGCCCAAAAGGCACCCGATCATTTTCTAACAGGACAAACAATTATTAAATTGAGTGAGAAAAGGCATAACATGCCAAAGGTCAGTTTGGAAAGTATATAAAGAGTATTTGTGAAATTGTCCCAGCACCTTGCATGGATGCAAGATTTTTGGAGAATCTCCATCTGAGATTGCTTAGTTAGAAGTCTTCATTCATCTCCGTCAGTTAAAAAGGTGAGCGGATAAATTACAACTCTCCTGTTAAGTCACTTCAAACAGGTCAACATTTATCCCTTGGTGGAAAGCAAGAATTTGCTGATCACTGGTTGTAGAACTTGTCGTCCTGCTTTGAGACACAAGGTTTGCAAAAATCCCAAAGTGTTCAAAGAATATGAAAAAACCACCACCAACACAAAAGAATATATTTTTCTGCTGGGCTGTGAAGCCCAAGGCCACAGGGAGCCTTCAGGGTGTCTCAGCTCCATGACAGGGGCTTTCCACTCCGTTGGGACAGGCTGTGGTTCCCCCACTTGCTTTGGCTGCCCTAGAACCCTTCCCTTTCACAGCTTTTCTCCTGCTCAGTATCAGAGCAAAGGAGAACACCTCAACTCCTTCGTGCCCAGGATGACCCTGCCCCAGGACCAGAGGGTCCCTCTGCACACGGCAGCCAAGCCAAGGAGATGACTGAGGCCACTAGCAGTTCCCACATGGTTGGGACAGGGCACATGAGAGGGGAATCAGGGGTCAAATTGGCTTTTCTGCAAGAAGCACTTTTCTTGTATTAAGGTCCACGTAAGTCCTATCTCCCAACATCCAAAGGACTTCTCTGATCGCCTCCTGCAGTGTTGGAGCCCGGGACACCACCATCAGATGGGAACAGAGGGAGAGATCACAAAGATCAAGACCAGAGCTGGTGTTCGCAAATAAAGTAGTGAAGGGAATTAGCCTCCCCCTCCTAGGGCACCAGCCACCTCTGATCCAACTGGCAGGGCAAATTCCTGACCACCTACCCCAGCCAGCTCCAGTGTGATGCCCTGGAGAGGCACCACCCCAGCCAGCATGCTGCCCTGCTCTAATCCACTCCCCCAAAGAGGGGGAACCTAGGCAGCCATGTAATAAACTGAGATTTCCCCTTACCATGATAACAAATCCCAGCAGCATCTCCTCAAGATGCCCACAGGCAGAAAAGGATCTGGCTGAAAGTCCTCCACCTTCCCAGAGGGGACTCTGTGGCAGGGAAACAAGGCACTGCTCCACCTGCACCAGAGAAAGCCCCCGAGTACCTTCACAGCAGGGTAACGCCCTTTCCTGCCCCAATTGTTCCAAGGCTGCTGGCTGAGCATCCCGGGCAGGAAACAGGAGAGGAAAAACAAGCCTTCATCCATGGGATCAGCTCGTAAACACGCTGCCCAGGTTTGATGGAAATCGCAATGGGTGGGGGGACACAGGCTGCCTGGCAGAGATGCTAATTCATGGTTTAGCACAGGGAGGTGGCTCAGCACTTGGCTCGCTGCAGCAGTAGGGCTTAGGGCACTGGGGAGGAAAGGGCGAGGAGTCTGATGAGCCTAAAGAAAAAAGGAGCTTGGGCTGATGCTGCAATAGAAGGAAAAACACTTCATTGTGAATTAAAGCAACTGTAATCTAACCAGAGCGTTTTTCAGGGCAAGATCCTCATACAAGCACCCCAGCAAGGTCATCACCTCCCACGAGCTAAACCTCAGCTTTCTGCCTCTTCCATTTCATCCACAAAATGGGCAGTTGGCACCAGGGCAGCACAGGAGCTTTGGGAGACGCAACCCCATCGCAGCAGAGGAGCTGGATACACGGCTGTGTCACGCAGGGGAATAAGTGCCCGCGTGGTACCTGCTCCTCCAATGAAGGTGTGTTTTTCTTAGATTACAGAAGAAATCTTGGGTTTAACCATCCTTCACTTAGATTCGACTGCCTCCTCTCCACCCCGTACGGCAGCCAAAGACAGAAACTCGGAGCTGAGAGAGGGAGCAGCTGGAGGAAGTCTTTGTAGAAATCAGAGCAACCAGGGGAGGAACCTGCAATTTTTAAGATTCAAACTTCAGCCTTCGTCTGTTTACTACTCAAGTGCGTGCTCTGCAAAGAGCAGGGAGATGAAGGTGATAAGATGTTCGAGCAAACCACACAAAGGCAGTGTATCAAAAGATCCAAGAGGCAACTGGTTTGACAAACATCCTTTCAGGGCGCTCGCAAAGAGCACTTACCACCCAAACACCCAGCACCGCACAGCTTCCTTATAGGGCCTCAGGTTCCTGTCCCGCTGCGCAAGAACGAAAGCTGCTCTTACTCTGAGGAGTAAAAGCACGGCAAGTCATGGCAGGGACCATGAGTGACTGTCACTCCTTGGACTGCAAAGCTTTGCCTCCAGGGAGCCTCCGCTCCCTAAACCAACAGAGGAGGGACATGGAGAATCTTTTCCAAAAACTGTCTCGCAAAACCCAGACCAAGCCCTTACTGAATCCTGGTTGGGGAATAACTGACCAAAACCAATCACCAGCGAGGCCACAGAGGACAAACACAAGAGAAATCCACCAAGATGCCAGCACCCACATCTCCGCAAATCCCCCTGTACACCTACTCACCCAGCCACGCTGCGTTGTCTTGCTGACACCATCACCACTACCTCTGCCAGGTAGTGGTACAGGCTTGAGAGCAAAGGCTAGAACTGAAAAATTCGTCATTGGGCCTGATTTCCTGAGAAGTCTGTTGCAGCAGTGCCTGGCCACCCTGCGTGACTGCCCCCTTTCCTCGTCTATACAGCAAGGAGCCAACTTACTTGGAGCAGGACAAACGTGAACCACAGCAAGATCCCCATGATGCAAATACATTCAACAGGCAAACAAAAACAGGAAAAAAAGATGTTATCTCCCTCTTATTTCCTCCTTTTTTTGGGGTGTGGAGAAAGAAGCAAGAGAACACCAGAAATTAAGCATTTTTTCCTAGGATATGAAGAAGAATCTGAAACAAAAAATCTAATTTAATGCCCTCTGTGCCAGCCCAGCTCAGTTACCTCGTATCATCTAGTTTGATGGTGAGCACAGGACAGGTGTCAGGGCACGTGGCCATCTCAGTCATGCCCTGCTCCAAGGTGGGACACGAAGACCTTATTGATGGGTCTCTGAGCAAGGCACATCCAGAGCAGAGCTTAGGAGATAAATCACACAGGCTGTTGGGAAGGGGCAGCAGGACAGGATCACCCAGCATTGGGCTGGAAAGGCAGGCTAAGGGGTGAACAAATGCAACTGGAGCCAATGCTGTGAATATTTGGTGCTCTCAAGGTACCACTGAAGGAACCAGAGCAGAAACCGCTCCAAGAAGCGGTGCAGACTTAGGGTTTTGGTGGTGAGGATCCACAGTACCAGTCTGCGGGGAGCAACACATGCCAAAGGAGAAGTTGTCCAGAGAGAAAGGCACTGAGTGACACACTGATGATAAAGGCTTCGAGACTAAGGCAGTTTTTCAGAACTAAAGCCACCAAAAGGTCAACTGGACATGGGGCTGAACAAGCAACAGAGGAAAGTGTTTGGCCTTCCTGGACAGACAGGGTGTCTAGTGGTCCAACGATGGCATCAATGTGCAAAACTACCACCAAGAACGAGCAGCCTGCCCATCACTGTCCACATTCGAGGTGCCCAGCTACAGGGATACATCTCAGCTGGGAAGGCTGGGACAACCTGCTAGGAGATCCCACCAGCAACTTCTGCAACCTATTCCTTGAACTGCTCTGGAAGGAAGGTTTTCACAGCAATTAGACCCTTATTCTGGGATGGCTGGAGCAGCACACATAGAAAGTCTTAACCTAACAGATGAGCAACAAGCCATTACATGAACCAGCAACCTTAAAATTGCTGTGGGATTTGCACATAATGCAGGATTCTGAGAAAACTGCAGCATTTGGAAGTGAAATGGGAAACAGGGGTTTAGACAGTGATTTCATCTTAAAGTGGAAGATAAAACTCAGGGCACCAGAAGAAAAACTGCTTCTGGAATAACAACCACATCTGTGCCTACCCATGCTAAGGGGCATTGCTTCACTACGGGAATGGCGCAGGCCATCCCCACGTGCTAACAGTAAGAAACGAAGATCAGATTTATTAGTGGTAAATGCTGTCTCTGGAAGGACAGAGGTACCAGCCTGGCAGCTTCTTGAGATAAGGCTCTTCAGGGCATAGCAGCACTACAGGGCTTGAGCCCTCCTTGAGCAGCAGGGCAATGTTGTTGTCTTGCTGAACTGCAAAGGCTCATTTACACCAGAAAACGTGAGAACTGGAAAGCTTACTGAGACACAGAGATCGCTCCTTGTTCTCACCGTGTCTGAGAACTGGGCTGAATGAAAGACCCACCACAGAGCAGGGGAAGCACCTAATGTGAAAAAGTGGTTTCGGAGTTCTTTTAATATCAAACAGCACCTACAGAAGGTAACACAAAAGCTGCAAAGCAGTACCCAGGTTTTGTGTCAAGGTATGGCTGCCTGATCCCCTGTGGGTGCTGGTGGGGCAGCAGGCACCGCAGGTCTGGGGGCCAGTGGGGCTCCTTGCAGCAGTGCAGGAAGGGGGGCTCAGCCCAGCCCAAGAAATGAAAATGTGAGATGTGATTCATCTCACCAAACTGCCAACAGCTAAATTCAGACACCTCTTTGTGAACTACTTACCTGGGGCTGCTCAGTTTGTGCTGGGGGGCATCCAAAATGGTCTCTGTGTCCTGCCAGGACATGCCTGTTCCCCTCCACTAAATGCAAGGTGTTTTGATGCAGTCATCCAGCTCATGGCTATGCAGAGCTAGACAGGACGAGTCCAGCCAAGGAGTTAGATCACAAGAGGCTTCTTCGCAAAAAGATGCCCAAATTCATTCACAACACACATTACCAAAGAAAATAGCTCCGTGTGAAAGCACAGTAGCAGCCATATCATCCACAGGCAGGGCACAGAGAGCATCCCTAAGCAGCAGACTGTAAGATGGTTTAAAATTTAAGTCTCACCTGACAACTGCACATCTGTACAGTCACTTCTGTCACTGCTCCGCCTGTCCTGTCCAGCTGCTGACCATGGACACAGCATACCAGCATGCAGCAGAAGGAACTACAGCTCCCTGAAAGGAGGTTGCAGAGAGGTGGGTGTTGGTCTCTTCCCCCAAGTAAAAAGTGACAGGAGAAGTAATGGCCTCAGGTCACACAAGGGGAGGTTTAGATTGGATATTAGGAAATATTTCTTCATGGAAAGGGCTGTCGGGCATTGGAACGGGCTGCCCAGGGAGGTGGTGGAGTCACCATCCCCGGAGGGATTTAAGAGACGAGTGGATGAGGTGTTGAGGGACATGGTTTAGTGGCGGATTTGGCAGTGTTATGTTAATGACTGGACTTGATCATCTTAAAGGCCTTTTTGAACCTAAAAGATTGTATGATTCTATGAAATGTCTGTGGTCAGAGGGGAAAGGTCTCCAGTTTAGAAAAGAGACTAAGAACATTGCAACCAAAGGATGGAGCATTGTACAAGACGGGGGTAAGAAAAAAAAAACCATCCAGGAGAGGCAGAAGTAAGGGAGACAGCCCCTGCCATCTTCCTGTAATAAGTAGCCTCTGGTCATCCATTTCATGTCTAGCACTTTGCCTGCAACAGCAAACCCACCAAGGAAGCACCTAGGGTGTCAGAGACCAGCTAAAATCTGGGGACAGAGCACCATGTGCCCCGGAGCCGTGCTGGGGGGCAAATCTGCAGGCAGGGGAGCAACTATGGATCCATGCTGACTCCCTAACACAGGGCAAGACTGACTTTTCATTGCTCCCCGGCCCTGCACCCCAGGCCACACGGATGCTTTGCTCTCACTGGAGGGGCGAACCTAGCGAGCTGTGAGCCCATGCCACAAGGCAAGAGCAAGACCTGCAGGAGAGTGAGAAAGGGAGAGGGGAGCAGAACCACCGTGAGCCTCCGCACACACACTGTGATGTTGGAGCCGGCAGCACTCAGCATCACGTAGCCCTGAGCAACACCACCACAAAAATAAAAAAAGCAGAGCTATGACTGGCTGTGCATAGAAAGCAGGAGTGCCGCAGCCACGGGAAGCAGGTTCCCCGGGGTGCAGGTCTGCACAGGCGCCGCAGCTCTGCCGCACAAGCAACACCTCTACAGAGCCACAGAAGAGGCTGCCCGAGCGGCTGAGGACAAATATTTTGAACCTTCGGTGAAGCAGGGCAACTGGATTTTGGGCTGCAGATCCAACGGTACCTCTGCTTTTCAGTGGTAATCACAGGTGGTTTAGCACCCCACCTCTCTCCAGTACAGCTTTGCCAGCACTAAGTACCCCCCAGCTTGGGGGATCAGAAGAGAAAGCCAGCAGGAAGCTGAGAAATGCCTAAGACATGTCAGCTCCACACAAGCACCTCGATCCAAGCCCTTCCCATTGCTGCAAATGGGAATTATTTAATGGGATTTCCCAAATTCCATTCCCCAGATTACCTGGCATTAGCAGCCAGGGCTTGAGGCTAACGCTTATGTGATGAGGACGCTGTGAGCTCCAAAAAAATAAAACCAAGAGGTGCAAACAAACACCAGCTCCAAATTGCAACCGCTTTTTGCTTCGGAGACTCAGAGATGGAGGCTCCATGGAGAGGAAAAAAAAGTAAGTATCACAAGCAGGGTACCAATACTGCACGCCTTTGCAGCCTTTTGCTTTGGGACCTGCTATGACTGAGCTGATAAAGTCTCAGACTGTTTCACAGCATCAGGAGCAGGACTCGCATTGCTCACTGCCGCCCAGCTAGGAGCAAGCCCGTACGTGCTGCAGGTACTGGGCACCAACTGCCAAGGATGCAGCTTTGCCACGTCCACCTGTGCCGGTTGGCATTGGGGTGGCCGTAGGACCAGTCCCAGTAATCCACAGCGATGCTGCTTTTGGGTCAAGTTTTCAGAAAGGTGTGCTTTTAACAAAAGAAAGTAAATCACAGTAGGAGCAAAACCAGACATGCAAGAAACTTAGCAATGGAACAAAGTAATGGGAAAAACTGCTTCGAGGCAAGCAAATTCCTCAGAGAACTGGACTTCAGTAAAAGGCATCTGCTTGAAGGGCACACAGGGCAAGGAGTGGAGAGAGCGGGGTCTTCAGGACTCAGAATGAAACCTTTCAACACATCATTTCGAAACAGTGTTTGCACTCATCTTACTGTGATTCAAAAAGTAAAAATCAAGCCAGAAAAAACTGAAACTTCTCATTTCTGAACAACTGAGACCTTTTCCTCCACACGCCAGTCTTTGTGTTCACGTGTCAATAAGCAAGCCCCCATCAAGCCAGCTCTCCAGGGGACCAGCACCACACCAGTTTTCAATGACAATGGCTGGGAAAACCAGCACCCAGGCGGCCACCTGCCACCAAGGACATTTCTGTGCTGGTTCGCCCACCTCCAGCATCCCTGCGGCAGCTGTAACCCTGAGCACTGACCGCGCTCCTGTGCCTCAAGAGCACGCCAGCCTTTGCTGCTCCATTCTTCATCCCCTATGAAAACGCCCATGGCTTCCTCAGAGCTGGGGCAGGCATTCACCCCACGGCACGGGCAGCAGAACCATCCTGCCCGAGTCAGAGCAGTGAACTGGTAGTGTCACAGCTGAGCATGTTTGGAGGAGAGCTGTGCCCTCAGCTCACATCCTGACAGGGTATTTTATGAATGGAAAGGCTTTTCAATAATTTCCCAGCAGTTTTCCCTGCTGGGAAGAGCTGACTGGGAGAGCTTGGCTCCTCCAAAGCCCAGCACTGACTTGCCAGATGGTTGAGAGCAGGAAGGAGCTCAGCTCAGCGCTAGCAGCCCCGGAGTATTGTTTATCTGCTGGTTCCTGTTTTTAGTTTTGTCTCTGTTTTCTTTCTTTGTTCTAAAATTGTGTTGCAATGGCGATACCTGGTCTGAATGACACAGGATTGCTTTGAAGTAAGAACCAGCCCAATGCTTCATGCCATTGAATTTTCTTATCTAATAAAAGAACAGAGGCCCCAACCCAAGGCAAACCATGGAGAGATTAAACCCCCCCCCACCCTTTGTTTTTAAGCTGAATTTGAGCAGAGATTAATGGCACTCGGGGGCCCATGGTATGAAGGCACACTCCATGCATGTCCAATCCTCCCAAACTGGGCTGTCAGCAGGGACATGTTTCCTGGGATGAAGCAGGGTTGCCACCGGCTCTCCGTGCTGGAAGACCAGTTCAAGCAATGATGGGATTTGTCACCAGCACCTGTTTGGGGATCAGGAGCTGATCAGCAAACTGTCATCCACGTGCATCCTCACTGCTAGAGCTGATGCAGGGTCTGCTGCTGATGGGCACCCAAATCCTCCTGCGGTCCTGCTTGCCAGGGTTTCCTCTGAGTCCCAGGCACTAGGCGGATGTGAATGGGCTTGATCATGCCCCTCGTGGGCTCATGGCCAGGGTCATCCTTCTCTCACCAAGACAAAGGGACAAACAGTAGTCAAGGAGGTGGCCTGTGGGCAGCCTGGGAATTTGATGCTCCTTGGGTTTCGGTCACGGCAGACCAGAAAAAGCCCTTTAGCCCCCAGAGATAGCAGCACCCCTGAAGGATGAGGGGATGCTTTATGCAACAGGCTTCCCCTTGCTTCCCCTGCGTTCCCATCACAGTGCTGACACCCTTCAGTCGGGCCACCCACATCCCCCTCCCCAGGGGACCCGGAGGAAGGCTCGCAGTGTTTCGGGCAGACCCGGCACGGGGCTGGTGACCACACCCTGCGACAGCAGCAGCTCTCAGCTACTGAAAGAACAAGCCCTCGCAGCCCCAAGCCACAAGCACAGATGGGAGCGAGTTACACTCCAGCTGCAGCTCACAAACACACGTCCTGCCGTTCGCTGAGGAGGGGCTGAGCTATGACAAGCTGTATTTTTAGCAAACGAGGACTGAGCCCCAGAAAAACATGATGGCCCAATCGTACTCCTCTCCATGCGGTCTGAAGACTCTGACCTTTGTTTCGAGCCTGTGGGTCCCCACCTTCCATCCTGCACCCTCACGGTATGGGTGCCAGCCTCAAACTTCTCTGTTCCCGTCACTTTTTCCTCCATTCCCAACTCCATGCCCAGCAGTCCCCATAGTCCTGCTCACCACAACTACCTCCTGGAGCAGCCTCAGATGAAGGTGATGCATAAGAGCGCTGTGAGGGACTTGGGTTTGGGCAGAGCCTCTCTGTACACTGGACACATACCACTTTATTAGAAAGCTGCAGAAAGAGAAAACAGAGCCAGTGCTTGCATAGCTTTTAGAGTTTAAAAAACGTAGAGTTTCCAGGCTGTGCTTGAGAAAACACGTGTCACAGCCCTAAAGCTGAAACACTTGATTCCCAAAGCCCAGATTAGTACCAGTTCCCCCCCCCCCCCCCCCCAAGGAGACACAATTTTCAGAAATTATTCACCCTCCCTTCCCTCAGCACCAGTCTTGGACATTATTTAATGCCCTTATCCTCAAATCACTCCTCTGAGGAAGAAAAACACACTACAGTCCATGCGGTGATGGGAAAGTGAGGCTGATAAGGAAAGGCAAAGTGACTTTGCCCAGGTCACCCAGGAAGACTGTGTCAGGACAAGTGCCACGCCAGTATCCTGACAGCCCCTTAAACCCCAAGCATTTCACCCTCAGAGCTGCTACAAGATCTATCTAGTCACCATACTTATTCTGTGCTTTCCTTGACTTTGCCACCCTTTCCATTTCATGGGCAACACGCACAGCTCAGGCCACACCTGAATTTAGCTGGTCCCTCAGGGACTGTTCCTTGCTTTTGAGAAGTGCCTGGATGGTCTTTTCTGAAAGGTGTGGTGTGTTTTTTTTTTTAAATATTGAAAATATTTTTTCAAAAAAGGGGACAGCACAGATTCGGCAAGGTGAGGCCACTCTGCTCTGCCCACACACAGCTTTGGGAGGCTCGGAGTAGATCTGTGGGCTTCCCACCGCAGTGCTCCTGGGCAGGCAGCAACCTATGCCCCTTCTCTCTTACCTCCAGGGAGACCTCAAGTTGTTTCTTTGCTTTTAACTTCAAAATGTTAACTCAAAATAGCTGTGAGGTTATTTTGATGGACAGAGTTCCAGCTTGTGCCACACATCTGCCAGCTCTGGCCTTGCCCCGGGGAGGGATCAAAAGGCCCAGAAAACGGATCAGGTCACCTCCACGGGAAGCTCATCGCCCTCTGGGCATATGTTCCACTCTCCAAATTAACTGGGGAGGTGTAAAGACCTGTCTAATTAACTAGTCTGACCCCTCTGCCTTTAGCAGAAAGACCAATTAGCGGGCAATTTGCCTCTAGCAGCGGTGGGTCCTTGGTAGATAAACAATTGCTACTTTTCTGGGAGGGCAACTCTCAAGTGGGTTAAGTGCAAATTGCTTTTGGTCACAGCTTTCTGACACTTTGCAGCTATTTCTGCTCTCCTCCCCCAGCTCTTTGCCTACAAAACTCCTTCTAGTAACTGCAGCAGCTCTCCACCTCTGAGATCATTTTCACAAGCAGTGCTAGGCCCAAATCTCCATTGGGTTTTGCTCTTTGTATCAGCCAAGGAACAACCCAGCCCAAATTGAAGTGTAATGAGGGTAATGAGATTACCCAGTACCTGTAGCATCTGTGGAGGGGTTTGCCTGCAGCCGCTCTTTAAGCCCCAGCAGCCGAGGGATGCAACATCCATCCAACCAGGCCCTTCCTCGAGGCAGCGATGCTGACAGCACAGGCCTGCTGAAGCTCACACCAACCCTAGCTTATAAAAACTGCCTAACACCCTCCTCCCTTCAGAACCGTTAAAGAGTTGTCTCCCGCTGGACATGACACAGTAAGTTAACAGGGATAGTCACTTTAGGAAGCCTGTGCTAAAAGCACTGACCTCTTCATGAGCATGGGCTTCGCGGCACTTCACCCCACTGTGCCCAGCTAGTGACCAGGAAAGCAGGACCAGACCCTCCCAGATCCAGTGACACCAGCTGATGGGGCAGACCCTGCACTGGGCACAGTCTGGAGAAGCCACAGGACCACACTAAGCCTCCATCACTCTGGCTGTGCCCCAGAGAGGAGCAGGATCACCTCCCCGAGGTGCCATTTCCCATCAGGCAGCACCTCCCCCATACCAGTTGCTGCAAACCTGCCTGGGTCAAACTGAACTCAGGCAAAGGGACTCTGAGACTTCTGCTGAATGTCCCCTTTTATAAGGAAAGCCTTGGGAATCTGGACAAATAAGAGACCAAAGCAGAGCCATCACCTGTAGATCTGCAGGACTGGAAGAGGACAAGCCAGCAAGATACACCTATCACTCGTGCACACCCCATCCAATCATGGGCAAGTCATTAATTTTAGTTTTAGACGTTTACACCAAAAACGAAGTGCCCTATACACAATGAGTTTAAATACCGCCCACTTTAGCACTGCTGCTCTTTCTCTGGGGAGACCCTCCCTCCCCTGGTCCCCGACACAGTCTGAGTGACCCCCACTTTGGTCTCTCCATATCCAAGTTGCTCATCTGTAAATGAGATGACAGCAACAGCAGCACATCAACACCATGAGCATCCGTCAGCCTCCACAGGGTGCCCCAGCACCGTCCCAGGGTTCACAGGTTGCAATAGAGGACAAGACCCCCAACACCTGCCTCCCTCCCAGACTGCTCAGACCTTGAGCTGAGAAAAAGACAGTGATGGCTAGTGGTTACAAAGGGATCCAAAAGTCCACAATAGGAACCAAGAGCTCCTGTGCCAGGGTGTGTTGAGTGACTTCTCTGTGCCTCAGTTTCCTCCTCCAAAAGCAGATACAGGGGCTTCTGCTGCAGCATGCTCTCTTAGCCTCTGGCTGCAGAGCAGCGGCAGAGAAAAATGAAAGCATAATTTTCTTTCATGCTGTTATTTTTATTTCCTAATATAGCCCTCCCAATCCCATTTATAAGCCTGGCAAGGTAAGGCTGGAAGAGCAGGGCATGTCCAAAAGCATATTTATAATACATGAAAACATACTAATATTTCACAGAGGTTATTTCTAACCCACAAGAACCACTTGCCTTAACCGAGATATCCTGCCACGGGCACCTCAAGAGCAGAGTACCCAGATACCCACCCTCAAACTTTTCCAGCACCAAAACGCAATCAGAACTTCTCAGGCAGCAGCAGATAGCAGAAATAAAGCTACACACAAGAAAAACACACGTTTTCAAAAGCAGTGCAAGCAGGGGAGCCATGGATTCAACCGCTAGTACCAGAACTGCCTTGGAGATCTATTTTTGTTAAACCCAAATTCCTAAGAAATGAAATACAGAACTGCCTTGCCCAGACTATTGCAGCAGCAGCAACCACTCAGCTCGGTAAATGTAATTAATGAGCCAGGAAAAGTGTCACTGGTTTGCTAACTAACTACTGCGCCCAGGGTTGCCAAATAGACAGATAAAGGATTTAACTGGGGCCTATTCCAGCCAAAGGAGCTGGGAACCTGGCAGAGATCGCAGAAGATTAGAGAGGGCTGAAAAGAAAGAGAGGGGTGGAAAAAAAAAAATCAAAATAGATTAGCACTTTCAAAATGCAAGCATGTAAATCAGCTTACGTTTATATAATGCCACCCTTGTGAGCGCCTGGCCGCGGCTCCGATTACAGCACCGCACAGCAGCGCAGGAGAAGTCTCAGCTGAGCTGCGTTTCATTTGCACTCAGGAATCTCACGCCACCAACTCCCTCACAAAAACAGCAGTTTTGTTTTTACCAGCTTTGTAAATCCTCACAGGAAGCCAATTAGGGGAAACCTGGGAACAGAGGAAGATTCATAATTGCAATTAAGGCTTCAAAGTACTTAGCCCAAGCACGACCGTTAAAATTAGAGCTGAGGAAGAAAAAAACCCTTTGAAACACAGAGCTTTCAGATACCCCCCAGCTGGAAGCGCTTCTCACTCCCATAACAACTCATCACCTGGCAGACAAGGAGCTCACTCCAAAAGGGACCCAAACAGGACTGGCTCCAGGCTGCCACCTTCCCTCCCGGCACCTTCACCAGGGATCCTCAGAGGCTGGCAGAGGATGCATGCATTTACCTCCTGCCCTTGGTTTTGGGAAGAAAGTTCAGTGCTTTCTGAAACATGAATATATACATGAAAATTTTGGTGTCAAACAAAGCTTGTGCTGAATCTATTTGATGTTCTCCACTCCTAGGAACACTCCTAAACCATTGCAGCATCCCTGGCAAGGACAGAATGGCTTTGCAGATGAGGCTGCCTGCTGAGATACAAGAGATTTGGGTTTAAATCTACTGTCAATCCTTCACACCATCACAAATGAAGACGCCTGCTTAGAAGTTCAGCAGTTTGAGCAGTAACCTGCATAATAAGAAGCAGTGTCCAAACAGTCCAAATTACTGTGTTTGCACCACGGCCAAACTGCTCTGCCCGTTTGCAATCTGATGTACATCACAGCAGCTCAACAGCCCATCAGGAACACTGTCATGGCTACACCAAGAGCTGGGAAATCTGGCCCTGCAGACACACCTGCAGCATCACTCACATGGACTTTGCTGTCAGGACAGAACAAAGGTGGCTCTTGTGGTTTTGCTTTGACTTTCAAACACGAAAGCTCCAGTTCAAGGCAAAATATCACCACGGGGATGCTTCACTTGATGGAGTTTACCCCCACCCTCTCAAACAGAAAGCTGCAGCCATTTGTCTTGGCTTGAGATTGACAACCCAACCAAGCAAGTGGCAGGAAATGAACCCCAGTTTCTCACATTAGCAACTCCAAGACAGGCAAAACCTGATAATACTCTGTGAACATGTTTGAGCCCATAGTCTTGGCTTGGCCATTTCAGCTTGGAGTGGAACTGCCCTGCTTGTAGAAGTTCAGTTCTCCAGCAGCAGCTGATGTAGAACAGGGCCTTTTGAATGTTGGAAGATGCCAGTAATACCCATGGAACTGGCCAGACACTTGTTACAAGCTTCTTACATCTGGGGTGTCACTCTCTATATGTGTGTGCATTGTATATATATATTCCATAATCTTCCATATATCTTTCTATCTATAACCTTATACATAGTCCATATATAACCTTATCTAGTCCTTCTCTTGCAGAAAAGCTCACGCAAGGGAAGCACAATCTACAGGAATAATGCATTGCACTGGGACATCTTGCAGCCCAGGACTGTGAGCTGTGGATTTTCCCCTTCACATCTCTCAGCAGCAGATGAGAGTGGTGGCAGCCTATGCTATGGCCCCAAACAAGCAGACCCGCTGTGCCAATATGCCCTTGGCCAGAAAAAGGGTTAAGAAGAGCCAAGAAGAGAAAAAGTAACTCAGCCAAGGTATCAGGGCAAGACCCTGGTAGATATGGGAAGAGACCACAGAAGTCCTGCACCAGCTGTAGCCTGGACTCACAACTGCCCCGCTCTGCCAGTTCTCATAGTCAACACTCACAGACACTTCCCTCGTGATGGCACCTCCTCTCTAGACAACACTCCCAACAACAGCTTTTCTTCCAGCCCCTCCCAACCTAACCCTCTCTCTAAATAGCCTGAGACATCATACTCCAGACATCAGAGCTGAGGTAAGGTGCAAAGGCTGCTCTTGTCAGTGGGGATGCACGCTCTTCCTTCCACCCAACTCACCAAAGCCCTTGGAGCTGCAGCAACCCTTGTGCCCAGACCAGCCTGGAGGAACAAGAATCCGTTACGGCTGTACGTGGGACCCAGGAGCTCACAGAAGCCAAGGGACTTACCCTCAGTTACCTTCATCCATAGTGAACACTTCACTGCATCTGCTTTCCCCCACGTCCCCAGACCTACGTTCCCCCCATGGCCTCGCACTGCCCATCCGCTGCCTTATGCCACAGCTGAGTCGTTCTCAAGGATTCTGTGGTTGAGGCTCGGGGTTCACTGCAGGATCTGCCGTGTGCCCTCGGGAAGTCATTTGTATATCTGGAAATGTATTGGCTCTGGGTATTTTTGCATAAGTTACTTTCCCTGTGGTGTTTCTGCCCTACAGCTGAGCACGTAGGATGTAATCAAATGAGGTCAAAGAAAATTCCAGTCAAAACCCAGGCAGCCTCAGTCCCTCGCCAGCAGCAGCTGCTGCAAAAAGCCAACGGCATCTGAACGAGCACAGCCTGGACTTGGACAATGGCTTTCCCTCTGGTAGCACAAGACAAACCATCAGAGGGAGTGGGAATAATCCTGTGGGATTAAGCAACCTGCCGCGAGCTGGACTGACATCTAAGACAACACACGAGCAAGCAAGGACACAGGCTGCTACTTCCTGCAGACAGAAGAATCGGAGAAGGCAACTCTCTGGAGCAAAGACTGCAGGGCCTGCAGCCCACCCATCCTCTGCCTCTCGTTACGCACTGGGCAGACTTCCCGTCTGAAGAGGAAGCCACAAGCCATGTGGCTGAATCCATCTGCACAAAAACATACCCCTCCCCACCGGCTGAGGCCGAAGGCTGCACCGCAGGCTCGCCCATCGAGATCGTTTCCAAGAGCAACCTGCACTTCTGCATTTTCGACAGAGATCTTCTTACTTCACCTTCCCGCCCGCTGATGCCAAAAGGAGAAGTGCTCTGGAGCCCGGGGGGAAGTTGTGCCACCATTTCCTATTCTGGATGATGATTTCACTCTCCTGCCACATCCGAGAGCCACACGTGGCACCCGCCATGCTGTGCAAATGAGCTGTGAGGCTGTTAACATGCAAAGGGCTCTGGTTTGGACCAAGCAGTTCCAGGAAACTCAACAGTCATGTTCAAGAAAATACAAAAATAAAGACTACATACAAATGATCCTGTCAGAAATAACCATGCTGTCCCTTGGCGCTCGTGAGGCTTCAAGATACCAAAGCAGGGCACGTGGCTCAGCAACGAAGAGGCTGGTGAAGGGAAGACATGTGAAAGCAGCAGTCCAGGTCTAAGCTGTGACCTTCTGCGCTCCCCTAAATGACAAGACGCACAGCTAGGCTGGGCTCAAGCAATGCTTGGGGCCCTCTCTTCTCGTTTGAAGGGGGTCAGTTCCCCTGGCCCTTTTCCATGGCCACACAGCATGTCTATGTCTAGTGATGGGAGATCCAGAGCAGCCAAGAGATTCGCTCCTCCCCACACATTCATGGAGCTGGACTCTTCCCACCTCGATGCTAAAGGAACAGCTATGTACCAACTGAGCACTGACACAAGTCTTCCCTTGAGATGCTTCCCATCATTTATCACAGAGTCACAGAGTGCCAGGGGTCGGAAGGGCCCTCTAGAGATCATCTAGTCCAACCTCCCTGCCAGAGCAGGATCACCCAGAGCAGATCCCACAGGAACAACTCCAGGCAGCTTTGGAAAGTCTCCAGGGAAGGAGACTCGCCCCTGCTCTGGGCAGCCTGCCCCAGGGCTCTGTCACCCTCACAGGGAAGGTTTCCTCATGTTCAAGTTGAACCTTCTGTTTTCCAGTTTATGGCCATCACCCCATGTCCTGTCACTGGACACCCCTGAGCAGAGCCTGGCCCCATCCTCCTGACACCCACCCTTCAGATATTGATAAGTGTTGATAAGATCCCCCTCAGCCTCCGCTTCTCCAAGCTGAACAGCCCCAGCTCTCCCAGCCTTTCCTCAGACGGAAGGTGCTCCAGGCCCTTCATCATCTCAGTGGCCCTGAGCTCGGCCCTCTCCAGCAGCTCCTTGTCCTTCTGGAGCTGAGGAGCCCAGAACTGGACACAGCACTCCAGGGGAGGCCTCACCAGCGCAGAGTAGAGGGGGAGGAGAACTTCCCTCGACCTGCTGGCCACGCTCTTCTTAATGCATCCCAGGATGCCACTGGCCTTCTTGGCCATGAGGACTGCCAGGGTTTCCCCCGTTTTCTCAGCATGGCGGCTAGGATTTACACTCCCCCACAAGCAGCTTGGGCCTTTCTTCCAGTCTGGATGGCAGATTTAAGCACCACATCATACGTAGAAGGCTCTCCTTACAGCCATAATAGCTTGGATTTCTGCTGACACCAACAGAAATGGCATCTCCATTTAGAGGGCAAAGCCTCCTGCCTCTCCCCACCACGGGAGTTTGATAAGCCCCATTCCCAGAAGCTTTCTACAGCACAGCTAAAGAGTGGATCAGGTCTTAACATACTCCCTGCTTAAAACTTACTTCTACAGCCTTATCACCAGAGAGGTACCTCTAGATATTTTTAGAGGTAATATCTGCCAGCACAGGAATTACAGTGCATTAATTAGCAGAGACACACATACTGACAGCCACAAGGTCAAAACACAATAACCTTAATTTACACCTCGTTGGGAGTTACTGAGAAAACAGAACATACAAGAGCCATCACAAGATCTGCCATCTTCAAGGGCTCTGAGCAGAGGCTCGCATCTCCCCCAAACAGGGAAAATGTTCTTTCTCCGATGTACCAAATCCTCACAGGCAGCAAAACTCAGCGGGGGCTTTATGGACACCTAGAGGCAGCCCCTAGAAGGTAACTCATGGGTTTGCAAGGCTGTTGTCTAGCAATCTGATGGCTTTGGGAAAAATAAACATGGGGTGGTCAACATTTTTTATTCTGGTATAAACTACTAAGAAAATTTGTCTGCATTTTGATATCAGCGGCTACTTATGCTCCTCAAGAGACACTCGCAGCCTCAGCGTTTCAGATGACAGGGGAACCTTGAATCTGAGAGATGGAGCTGCCTTTTCTAAAGGCTAGTTAAGACTAGAGAAGGTTTTTATTCGACTAGTCGTACAGATGGCAGATTCACTTTCCTGAGCCATCTACATCATTCCTCAAGAAGTTCATAACCTGACCCCAGCCTAACCAGCCTCTCTTCTCCCAGAGCTTCCTCCACTGGGTAAAAGTTATTGGCAAGGAAGCGCCAGAGTAACTTGGGTTGAGACAGGACTTCCTGCACTTCCCACTGCATGCACAGACAGCATCGACAGCAATAACCAGCTGCAACCTCAGAGCAATGGACCACGAGAAAGCATCACTCAAGCTGCACCGCTGCTGAGCGGGACAACCCTGCCAGATGAGTGGATTAAGCAGGATAACTCAGTTCCTCTCCAAAATTCTCCACAGTGCAGCTGCTCAGAGAGGGCGAGAGAATCACTGTGGGATGCAATACTGACAGCAAGATGATGCTCACCACCACCTGAAGAAGAAAACTGTGCCATTGCTTGTCTACAAAATACTTCATCATGACAAGGGTCAGATGAAATTCAGTCATCCAGAGCTGGTTGATGGCTAGGTCAGGTGTCCTGTGCTTAGGTCCAGAAGGGGCTTATTCATATGCACAATGACTGTTCAGTTAGACTTTCTGACGGAGTGGTTTACACCTTCTCTGAACACCCTGAATCATCACCAGTCCTCCTAGTGTCCCCACAAAGGCTCTTACCAGCACACTGAAGTGCAGTGAAATGATGAAAGCCTCTAAAACCTTGAATACCTTTGTGAACCTGCTTCACAGCCAACACTATATCAAGGCAAAGAAGACCAGTCAACACTCTGGCTATCTTGCTTCTTACAACACTGTAATTAAGGCTAGAAACTTCCAGATTATCATCCAGAGCCAAAAATATTATAAAGTCCAAGGCATGAAGCAAGATAAAAAAAATAATTTGGTGACTTTGGAGAACCCACATCAACTATTTGCTCTGCTGTAAAGCTCTGCGGTAAGATTCAGTGCCTCCAACTTTACCTATGCAAAAATGAGGTGAATCTCTAAGCAAATCGACATTTACAGACAGAGCGAGGATGTGGTATGGAGGTCAGCTCATCCCATCCAACTTGAGCCCCTCTTCAGGAGGAGCCTGCAATCTAAGTTAAATTAGAGGCCTAAATTTTTAGGCAGGCATCCTTCAGCAAGATAACTCCCATCCCTATTCTCCTAAGCTGCTTCCACATGCAAAGCAGGAATATTCACACTTCCTTCCTTAGCCAGCAGTTGCACAACCAAATGTTTCAAAGCCCACAAGAAGCTCAGATAGTGCAATAATGGGAACATGAAAATTGCAAAAGACTCAGTTTAGCTTTCACTTCTTTCACCCCAAAATTTGATTCATAACAAACACAAGCAGAAGCCAACATTTTTGCAAGTGACTTTGTCAGCGCAAGATCCCCAGGACTCCTCGTTAGACTTCAACTTCTGGGCAGTCAGATATAAGCTCTGAGGAAGAGTGCCAGAGGGTGGAACGAGCAGCTCAATAACCCACCAGTCCAAGAAAGTTTTACAAGCACATCACTTTAAAGTCCCTGCTGTAAAAACAGTTATTTCCACTTTCGAAGATGGAGTGTGTGCTTTGCAACTGCCTGAGGTCAATTTTATGGGGCTATTTCACATTAGAGTACTGATAATCCAGAAAACACAAGACAAATAAGAGAAAATAAAGGCATCATTGCTTAGTTATTTGGAGCACATGAGGGCTAGCAACAGATGGTCATAGACACCAACAGCCCAGCATGGGTGGGACAAGGCAGCACAGGTCTCATTTCCACACCAAAGCTCCATTAGCTCTTCAGCTGGTAGCAAAATTCCCATGGACTGTGGCAGGACAAGTTGTGGACCCTGAAGAAAACAACTGAGCTGTGCCTATATCCAACCCTCATCACTCCTGGAGGGAAGATGCAGTCTCTTACCCAATCTGCTAAGGCTGACCAGCACAAGGAGGATCTGAAGTGATGGCAGCAGAGCAAGGAAGGCTCCAGCTTCAAACTGCCCATGGGAGGATCATCCCTGAATGCTGGGGCTGTCTCTGGCTCTCTTGAGTCTTTTTTCCCCAGTCATTTTTTATTGAGAAAGACTTAGATAAACAGATGGGGCTGCCCTTAAAATGTACAAAACCACAACAAAATTTTAGTGCTTTCAGAACGAAACTGCCATCATGTTATTATCCTGGTAATTAACTTCTCATCACCATATTGCTGACTAGACTCCAGCTCCAGGGACCTGCTCCAGCGGTTTATTTGCACTTCATGAAGCAGGAAACACAGTCTCCTAAGCCTGACCAGAGCTGGACACGGCACCCAGGACTGAATTTGCAGCCAGGCTCAACTTCTGGACATCAGGACAAGTCCAGAGCAACATACTGGTTCTAGCTTCAGCAAGGAAGCCACAGGAGGTAGCTCAAACCTGAACGTGGACCAGCAGCCTCTGAGGTGGCTGGGCTGAGGGCAGTGCCGGCAACCCCCAGGCAATTCTTAGCTATTGGAGAGGAACAAGGTGATCACAGAAACAAGGTAATGAGCATCTGGCATGATGCGCAGGAACCACCGACCCCATTATTTCCAGGGGATATCATGGGATCAGCTTCATGGAGACCATGTGCCAGAGGCTTGAGAGAGTCTTAGCACTCACAAAACCCCTCTGATCCTTCCAGAGTCTGTCCCTGCCCAGCAACAGTTGCAGTTGGATAAAGCAACAGAAAAGGAGTCTCTGCAATGTACAGTAAGAGTAACCTGGAAACTTGACTGAAGTTCAACAGGCATTGGATTAAAGACAAGTACATGCTGATGTCACAGAATCACCTTCCTCATCAGCAGTGCTGGCAGCAAGTGAAGGCATGGGGAAAAACAGCAGACTCCTTTTCCAGTCCTGGGGGCTCACTGGAATTGGTGGGAGAGAATGACAGCAGCGTCAGCTAATCAGTTGTGGGTGCTGCGTTCAGCATTTTAGGTACCCAATTTGCAGTGGGGGCACAGAATCCATCCTCCTTAACGCTGGACACTGAGAAGCCCAGTAGATCTGCGGAAGTCAAGGGACCCCCTGAAACAGATACTCATCAGTACCTGAGCCCGCATTACAGCATGTCACGTCGGCTTTGCATTTCAACTGACCTGTGCACAAACCAGTCCTTTGAAGGTTTGTTGCTTCCACTTTCAGGCCTGTGAAAGGGGCAGCTACGTGGACACCACAACCAACATTAGACCCTAGCACTAACACTTAGGGGAAACTGAAACCACAACACTGCAATAGTGTCCAGCATGGAACTGTCTGCAAACCTCGACCCTGCCACCCCATTCTGCAAACTGAGACTTCCTCTTGACTTATTTTTAAAATGTTCTTTTTACAATTACCATTTTTCAGGACAGGATCTGGTGTATTCTTGACAAAGAGATAACAGGGGAATTCCGCTTGCTACCCCCTTTAGCCCTGATGTATTTTGATGCCGAGAAATAAGAATCTCTAAATTAGCCCCACCGAACCATCGCTGAGAACAGCTGCAATGGTACCGTCTCTCTTTCTCCAAAAAGACATTTCTCTGTATGCAACCTCAATGACCCACTGCAGGTCCTTCCAATCGGAGATACTCTCATCATCGGCAAGATAAGATATCTCCACCTAAAAACACAGGCTGCACCCTTCATCTCCCTGTTCCATTATTTTTAGCTCCTGTAACCCAACGCTCTTGAACTGTTCAAGTATCAATCTTTGGGAAGTGAAAGGCACTGGGAGGAATGTGTCTCCCTGATGTGTAACACTTTTTTAAATGATTTCTGAAAGAAACTGTAAAAGTTCCATTCCTGGAGATGCTGAAGGACAAGCTTCAAACTGAAGGACAGGTAGAAAACATGCCCTGCTCTGCTTCAAACTGAAGGGCATACGCCCAGCTCTGATGGGGGTGGGAAATGGGATAAATGCAATTGCAGGATGGCTGCTGTAAAGAGGAGACTTATCTGAGCCCATGTCCTTGAAGACAGATGAAGCAGCAACAGACCCAAACTGAAGACAGAGGAAGAGCAGTCCCTGCCCCAAGGCCAGGGAGAGACCCTCATCAGCCCTTACAGTCTGCATTCCTCAGTCCCCACTGCCTTTTCAATCCTTCTGCCTCAAGGCAGATGAGCAGAGATCCATGAGAATTTCTTGGATTTCACCATTGTAAAGTACATCTTGACGCTGAATAGTAACTTCCTGAAATAAAAAAATAAATGAAGAAGGAAAATCCCAGCTTTGCTCACCTTCAGACACACCAGACCAAAGCTGGCAGGTTTCAGCAGCCCATGCTTCACTTTCTGGCCAGGAGCACAGAGCCAAGCCCATCTCTTCTGCTCTCAACCTCCAGCTCCAGTGCCACACAGCCAGCAGCACCTCTGCACCTACCTAGCATCCCAACACGGCTCTCAGCCAACCTACAATGGGCGCAGAGACATGACCTAGGACATCTGCAGCCCCAACTCCATCCACGACCACTCGATGGGCTGTGTGGGTTTGGCAAAACTCAGCCAGGGTAAGAAAAGACTATTTTTCTCTTCAAAAAACAGCAGAAATAACACGAGTCTGATTTGAGTAAGAAAAGATACATACTCACTTTTCAGAGAGGAAACGTACTTGTTCCTGGCACCAATTATGAAAACCCCTCACCACATGATGCAAGAGTTAATTTTAGCTTGTATCAGTCTTCATCACAACAGTGAAGGTTAAAGTTCCACCCAACATCAGTCAATTACAAGCTCACTGTCAAGTTAAGCCCCAAGAAGATGTAGGCTGGAGATAGCGATGGTGTCTGGTAAAGCCTGGCTGGGTGCTGGATGCCGTCAGCAGTATGTAATGGAAACTCCGGGGCTGCTCTTCAGGGAAGGTGGAAGTTCAGCAAAGAAGTAGCTATGTGTCACGGGAGAAAACAGGGAGGGGAAATTTAAAATTCAGCAAATTCATAGTTTAGAGAAAAGAAAAAAAGAGGGAAGTGTTTCCTAAAATAAAGGCAGCAGCTCAAGCTGCCCCTGCCAAGAAGGAAGTGAAGGACACGACAGCATCAAACTGCTCCTCCCAACACTCCCTAGAGTGGCTGTTCAACCTGGTGTGACAGACAACCCTGTGAGAAGGGTCTTACGGCCACTCCCATGGGGCAAAGGGGACAAGGCTCCAGGTATTTCCATGCTTAGCAGGAGACATCCTCCCAAAAGCCTATGGGACACCTGGGGTCGAGGTCCGTGCCCAGGCACAGAAGATGCTGGGCCCCCTCCCAAGCTGAAGATTTTGTTGCATCTGAAGACACTGCAATGACATCTCCAGTTTGGGAGGGAGCCCAGCACCTACCACCTCCAGGCACGGACCTCAGCCCCAGCTGTCCCATGTGCTTTCTACAGCAGTGGCTGTGTACATGGAGCTTCTTTGGACATGGCCCTTGAGGAAAATCCATTTTTACTGTGCAAGGTTACACGTGGGTGGCACTATCACATTTAGGATAGCATCAAACACAAAGCTGTACTGTGATATCATGAAAAATTCTTAGTTATTCGTTGTTCCACTGACCCAGCACTTTCCTGTGCCTCTTCAAACTCCTCCTAAGACTTTTCTTGCCCCCGAGAAACCATGTCATGTTGCTCCCTATGTTGCTACACTGGCTCATGGGAGGGGTGCTGGGTTTTGGGGAGTTTGGGTGGGGTTTTTTCCTATTGTAAAGTCACCTATTAACCTCAACAGGGCCAGCGACCATCCCCATCCTGCAACTGAGCAAACTGGCACAGAGCACACACAAACAAGGGTCTCTCCCAGAGCAGACCCCAACCTCTGTCCCACACTGCCTTCCCCCCCCACCCTGCAGCTCCCCTGCAATGAAGGACAGCAAGAGCTGATGCTAATTCCTTCAGCCTATTTGGAAAAACAAGTTTACACTCGAGATTTCAATTGGCTCCGTCTCTGCTTAACTACTCCAGCTGTGAGACAAAGTAAGTGAGAGACAAAGCACTACAAACAAGCAGCGTGACCATTTCTGAGGGCTTTTTGTGAGCTTTAATGCCAAACCCACTAAATAGATTAACTTACAGCATAAACAAGCAAGTAAATCTTTCCCCCAAGGCCCTGTGTATCCAAAGGAAGCTTTAGAAGTTGCTTCCTGCCATTGTGGAGGCCCTGCTGGGAACCCAGGAGCCTTTTCAGTCCCTGGCTTGGTTGCCCAAAACCTTCAGTTTACTTCCAGCACCGCTGGCTGGAGCGGTACAAAAGACAGATGATGGCAAGGACAGTTTTTGGCTGTTCCCCATCACCCTCAGGCCAAGCGGGACTGTGATTGACACATGCTCCCAAAGCTCACAGAAGGGTGTGAGCCCTGCTTTGACCAGAGGACTCAGTACAACCACAGCACCACCATCATCACTGATGGGAAGGAAGGAAGTCTCCAAACAAGGAGGTAAGCCAAGATGAGCACCCACCCAACAGTGGGATGACCAGCAGTGGCCAACCTCACCAGGCTGTTCAGCATCTTCAAACAGGCCATGGCTCTGGAATATCACCGTAGCATCCACACTTGCCATTTGAGAGGGAAATGGTGACCTCAGGGCATGAAACCTTTCAAACCCTGTGTTCACCCCGGTAAGAAGGTAAGAAGCAGGCTCAAGCTGTGTTGGAGGCCACTGCTGCATCCCAAATGTGCCAAACCCTGCACACAACCAGCTGGTCTCCCAAATGCAGAGCAAGTCCCCAGATACCCGAGTCACATGTCACAGAGCAGCAAATGCAGCCCGAAACCCTTCCAGCCCTCGGTTCATCCCACGATGGGCAGGAGTATCACAGCACACGGGGCTCATCCCTTGGCTCAGCTCTTCACTATGAGCTGAGCTCCTGGGTACTGGCATGATGGTGGCTGCCAGTGCCCAATTTCTGCAGGGTCACAGGCTACTCCCTTCACCCTAAAGCATCACACTCAGGGTAATAGCCTGGTTGGAGACCACAGGGAGTAGTGAGGATGCTGCAAAATCCTGCCATCACTTCTAAACCCAGCCTCACAATCCAGCAGCTCAGGGCTCACCACAGAGGAGGTCCCCAGGCTCCAGGTGTGCTCTGTACCAGCAGACATGGATTTAGACCCATGCATTTAGACCCATGCAGACATTCCTTCATACCATCTGAGATCCCTAAAGAAGTAGACACACACTGTCATTCAGAGCAGATCAACCTGGGAACAATCTGCATTTAACGAGCAGCCCTTTGGGGACATTAGGCTTGTTGGCTTTGATTGCAATCCAGCTAATTGATCCAGGGAGGCAAGCCTCATGCAGAGGCCCTCTCAGATGAGCATGATTCACACACATGGATGAGGAGCCACAGGGATGTCGGCGAGTCTGCAAGGCTGGAGTGTGCTCAGTTGGACTGAAAAGCCAGTGTACCCGATAGCCACCCTAACTCCATGACGCAGCTGCAGCGATGAGAGGCTGCACCCACTGCGTGTACTGATTCGCAAGGTTTATCCCCACAAAGACACCGAGAACGAAGAAACGTGTGAAGTTTCACATGTACAGATTGCCAGAAACAACAAGAAAAGGGAAATGCCACCTGAAAGGATGAGAGCTTGCTTGCAGAGAAGCCCTAAGCTGAGGGTTTACACAGACAGTGATGGGGAAGCAGCTGAAAGGGGAAGCTTTTCATCCTAATTTATGACAGGTTTGAAAAACACTTTTGCAAGCTCAAGACAACATGGTCTTCCCTAAAGCGTTCACACACCATCCATACACCCATCCACACAGAGCTGGATTGGAACAAACGTTAACATGATACTGGAAATACCTTGATGGTAGAGCACAAAACCCCCCAACACAGGGTAAAGAAAGATGGCAAATTCCCTGCTGCAGCAGCTGCTAAGGAAAGTCACAAGATCGGGTTGAAGCTGGGCCCTTCCTGCTCAGTTGGAGCAGCATCGAGGAGCTATGAGCAGCACGACCCAGGTGATGATGCTCCAGTGTGCCCTGCCATTCCCAGGCACCCTCATCACATGAACTGCTTATGCCAGGATCTGATCATTTCTGCTTAAACCCACCACAAAATAAAGACTAGCAGCATTTCAAGAGCACCTGAACTGCTCTCACCCCAAGCACTGTAGGAATTTGAAGCAACAAAACAAAGCATCCAAGGGAAACCCAAGCCCCATCCCTGTCTCCCTTACAAGCACGGATGGTCCCCCTGCAGCTCTGAGTCACTAATCACTGTCACAGCACCACAGGACCGTATCACCCAGCCAGGTAGCATTTTCCCATTCCCCTTTTAACTCAGCCAGAGGGTCACACTCACATCTGCTGCCTAAACACATCTGCAGCATTTTTCTCTGCCCAGCCAGCGTAGCACAGCTGGGGAGGCAGTGCTGCAGCCCGCTCTTCCCCAGGCACAGCCCAGAGTGCACACTAGCCCCATGATGGGAATGGTGTGGTGCAGGGGGGAGCCCTGGACCACACAGCTGTCCCAGGCAGAATCTGACCTCCAGGCTCTTTCTTACCAGCAGGAGACTCGATCCTGGGTGAACTCTCAGATGTGGCAGGATCTCTGTTAAATACAGAGATCGCACTTGCAAGGAGACAAGACATCCGAGATGAAAACAGCCGGCTTCAAACACAAAACCCCGACAGGCTGTTTCCAAACAAACCGTGCTTCCCGTCGCATCGTGCTGCCTTCACACTCAGTGGAGGCAGCTCTCTTCCAGTGATGCATCTGCAAACTCAGCTGAGCATCTCCCGCTGCACCACGCTGGCGAGGGAGCCGATCACCGACCGCAAGCCAGTTGCCCTTTTTTTTTTTCCTTAGTGGCAGAGCTTGAAATCAGAGATTAACAAGTCTGAAGGAGCTCATGCCTGGCCACTCATGTATTCCAGATGCACATGCTATAATCGTGGCTTGCCAAACAGGATACGAGGCATAAAGAAAATAAAGCATTTTATCTTCAAGCTTTTCCAAGAGGGTATTGGAAACAATGGGGAGGAAATACAAAATTAACACTAGAGAAGAGCAATTGGCAGTGCCCCTCATGAGTCTGTTCTTCATTACAAGGCTGCCTATTCAGTAGCTTTCATTAGGAAAATCTCATCACGGAGCCATTCCCAACAGTGTCCCTATTCCCTAATTAAGCTTCGCCAAAGAGCTTCGTCTTTTAGTTACCGCATGGCACACAATCATAACAATTACCATTTCATCGCACTCTGCCTGCTGAAAACCCTGCAATTAAAGCATCCAAGGAGTCACACAGGCGCGTCATCGGGGAGACAAGTTCTCACGTCGTGCTAATTGGTGGCCAAAGACGAGATCAGAAAAACGGGAACGTCAATTTTTGGTCTCCATGCTGAGAATGGTGCTCAGGAGCTGTGGCCGCTCCCCAGGCTCCCACCCAGGAGGCCAGTGAAGAGGGCTGGGTGCCAGCAGTCAGCACTTGTGAAAGGTTCTGTCCACCCCCCTGGGCTACAGCACAGAGTGATGCTCACCATCAGATCCTCGTGCGTATCACACGCACGTAACCAGCTGCGCTTTCGGGAAGGTGAACAACCCTGACCCTACACACGCAGCACAAAGTGGAGGCAACCTTCAGTGGTTTGCAGAGGTCACCTGGAGACCCCCTGGAGATGGCTTTGGATGGGTGGGATCCTTGCAAAGAAAGGGCTGAGAGTAGACCAGTGACAAAAACATCCTGATGCCACTTCCAGCCATGTCAGATGAGGTGAGGATGGGGAGTCCTGCAATTCTGATCCTCTTAGGGAAGCAGAAGGAAAGTCTTGTAGAGAGGAGAGAACGAGTGTGAGCTGCAGCTACAGAGCCTGTATTGCATCCACAGGTCACATTTTCCTCCACTGCAGTCAGGAATGACATTTCCAGCCTGAAACACCTCCCTGGCTGAGCATGGCTGCAAAGCATGAAGCTGCAGCGATGGAGGACATATCAGGCTGCACTGAAATGCCTGCAGTGTGTCAGGGGGGCGTATAGTTTCCAGAGGAACCTCATCCCACCTCCCCATCCTCTCACCTACTGCCCAGCGCAAGTTCGAAGTGCTGACAGGAGCAGAGTTCAGACATAGCAGGAGCCTTGATGGCTCTCACCTGAGTGTCTCTCCCCCAGCAAACTCATGCACAGCTTTCCACTTGCAAAACACGAATGCAAAAATGGGCAGCCCTGTCATGCCAGGAGCAGCTCAGTGGTCACACAAAAGAGAGAAGTTGAAACCACCCCAGGTGAGCTGCAGCATGGCAAGGCCACAGCAGCCCCCGTGCTACTGTGCAGGTACCGCAGCCCGGTCCCCGCCATGGCCGGAGCACTGCACCGATGGCAAAGCCACTGCCGCCTCTGGCATCCCTCAGCCCCAAGGGCTGCTGCAGCACAGGGAGCATGCCCCATCAGAGCAGCGTATGGTACCTCTCTGCCAACGCTTTCGTCTGGATTCAGTTCTTCTTTCTCAGTGCAAAATGCACCTCTTTATTTTCACATTCAGCAAGATGCACAAAGTGACAGTTTTGGTTTGCTTTTCTCCAAAGTGGGGTGCCCTGATCTCTACGTGGGAGGAGGGACTGGCCAGCTGCACCATCCTACAGCACCAGAACCACGGGGCTGACGGTGGGAGCACTAATCCTTGCCCCCAAATCAATACACACTGGCATTACAGCTTCTGCCTCCACACACCCACCTCCGACACTTTTCATTCCCTTTCCTGCCACCCCGAATGGGCTACAGACCTACAGGGAGCAGGAGAGCGATGGCCACAGGATGCCGGGGAAGGCAGACCAGTGAGCTCCGCTGGCTTCAATTGGGCAGGAGAACAACATAGTGGTGCCAGAGCCAACCTCAGACCAAACGCACCCCTCGTCTCGCTGTGCAGCAGCCCGGGCTCTGCACTGCCCGGCTGCCTCCTGGCAGAAGCCTGCAGCGCATCACCCAGCCCCGCACCGAAGGATGCACCCAGCCATCACCTGAGCCTGCCAGCCTTACGCAGGCACCGTAACTGAGGGATGTAACCACTGCAACCACCACTGCTCGGCTCTCACTCTTTATCTTCTCATCTTTCTAGGTTTAAATTCTAATCTGAGCAACACCCGGAGCTCCAAAAAACTCTGCAAATTGTTTCCAAAACATGATTGTGACCCCAAGGTTTTGTTTCAAACAAGGAAAAAACCAAACCCAGGCAGACAGAAATTAAAGTGTTGACATTCTGCACATCCCTGGAGTTCGCAGGCTTTGCATCTAACCGAGATTTAGAAAATTAATCTAAATGGGAAGACGAAACAAATGGCAGCTGTTAAGAGCAGTCCCTGCACCAGCAGGGTTAGCAGCACCAGCCTGCAGCAGCCTAAGCATGTTTTTGCTGCACTGAGAGCAGCACTGAAAACAAGCCATTAGCGAAGCCAACGGGTGCTGGGGTGACAGCAGTGAGATTTAATAAACATGAAAACAAAGGTCTGAAAGCTCTTTTCTCCCGCTTTCATTAGTGATTCGAATCAGCCCGGCCTTTTCCTCCCTTAGGGTTTACACCGTCCACAGCAGCTAAACGTCCTTTCAGGGAGCGCGAGCGTAGCAGGAGGCCAGGCTGGGTCCAGCCACTAAAGGGGAGATGCTGGTGACACCGTAAGGCCACAGAAGCCCCTGATGGAAGATGCTCCTTCACAGGCACAACTATCAGCACAGGGGCATCTCAGGGCTGGCGCATGTCCAGCCTGCGATGCTGGAGGGATGACACGCTGCTGGGTTTGTCGCATCCCAAACCACATCCTGTTGCCAAAGCAGAGCCCTCCCAGGGGTTACACCTCCACCCTCTTGGGCTGCGGGGAGCCGGCCGAGGGTGACGGGAGCAACAGGCAACTCCGGCCCTTGGGTCCCTCCGGCCCAGCAAGGAGAGCTCCTGCTGCAGTGACACGGAGTGACTCACTGCCACCAGCCCTACCAAAACTCCAGGCGGGTGATGGAGAGCCCCCGGGATTTCCCGGGGACCCAGGCACGGTGGGGTGGTCCCCCGGGGCCGGCCAGGGCCCCACACCTGGGCCCCGAGCAGCAGCTCTGTGGGCGGCACGGAGGAAAACAAGTCCGCGGTCCCGAAATGAGTCATGGCAGTCGGGCCCCTTCCCTACCCGCGGGGCGACACAGGCTCCCCCGGCCGGGGGCACGGCGGGACACGGCCCCCCCGGCTGAAGGGACCTCCGGGGAGACAGGGTGTAAGGGAATCCCCCACCCCTGGGCTGATGACACTCCCACTGGTGGGTTTGAGTGGAAGCCCCCAGCTACATGGGGACACCACCACCCCCCCCCCCCATCACACCGGGTTCATTCCCCGTCCCGGTACTCGGGAGTAGTTTCTAAGTAGCCCTCCCAAAATTACAGCAGGCACAAAGCGCCCTCCCACTACACCGGCCCCTGCCCACGGGGTGCACGGCCACCCCGGTAACACGGAGCTGCCGGTTACACCGGGTGCACGCACCCCCCCGCCTCGCTTGCACGGACACCCCCCCTGCTGCCGGGGCGGCCGCGCGGGTCCCCACCTGGAGGGCGGCTGCCGCCGGGGCTCCCTGCCCATCCTCGGCTCGGCGCGCCCCGCCGGGCTCCACGCCGCGCTGCGCTCCGCTCCGCTCCCCGGCGGCACCGGGGCGGGCGGGCTCGGCGGGCGGGGCCGGCGGCGGGGACCGCCCCGCACGTGTGCGCCGACCGTCCGCGGGCACCGCCCGCCCCGCCCCGGCCCGCCTGCCCCTGGCCGGCCCCCGGCCTCTCCGCCCCGCCGTCCACCCGTAACCCCGGCACCCGGCCTCTCGCCCTGCCCTCCATCCACCCCTTCCTCCGTCCACGCACCCCTCCACCCAAACCCCATCCATCCATCCATCCATCCATCCATCCATCCATCCATCCATCCATCCATCCATCCATCCATCCATCCATCCATCCTTCCCTCCCTTCCTTTTTCCCTCTGTCCCTCCCTCCCAACGCCCTGCCACTCATCCAGCTAGCTAACAGCCACCCAGCCCTCCATCAATCCACCCTGACACCCATCTGTCCCCCCACCGCTTTGCCTTCCACCCTTCATCCACTTCTTCATCCATCCCTTTCCCCTGCCATTCTGCCACCCACCCAGCCAGCCAGCCAGCCATCCGGCCAGCCATTCATCCTTCCAACCAGCCATCCATCCCTCCGTTCTTCCATCCATCCACCTCCCATCCATCCACCCATCCATCCATCCCACCATCCTGCTATTCATTCATCCATCTACCCTTCCCTCCATTAGTCCCTCCTTCTTTCCCTCTGCACATGCACTTTTCCAACCTTCCATCCACCATGCCATCCTTTCCTCCATTCATCCATCTGCCCATCCCTCCAGCCGTCCACCTCTCCTTTCCCCCATCCCTCTCTCCCTCCCTCTATGCCTCCATCCTGTGTGTTACATGAGCTTGTTTTCCTTCCCTCCCTGTGCAGCCCTGTAACCAGACTGGGTGACACCAGGCTGGGGACATGCTGCTGATTTCTGCTCTGGTGGCACCTGGGAATGGCCTTTTCCTGCTGGCTTCAAGGTTGCTCCTGAGAAAGGAGCCGTACCACCTTGATCGCCAGCATGCCTTCCTGCCGGCCCATCTGCTGCACTGGGCTGCGGCCGGATCCAGCCCAGCTGATACGGCGGGCAGGGGCAAGAATCCGGCTTTGGGTTTCTTTGCGGTTTTCGGTTTTTCAGAAGAGAGTGACCGCTGCTGATGATGCTCCGAGGCTCGAAAGCTGCTTGGGGTCCGAAATAGCTGTGGGTTTCACAGTGAGATTCCAGTGAATTTTGAAAAAAAGCAAACTCAGTCAAAGCCAAAATCCCCTTTAATTGGTGACCCATTGAGACAACCACCCACCATAAACCACGCAGGACGCCAGAGCTCAGAGCCCCGGCTGTCTCCCGCTCCAGCTGCAGTTCCGAGGCATCGCCCTGCACCGGGTGAAACCCCCATGGAGGGGGGACATGGGCTCAACCTTCGGCAGCTGAGCAGCCACCAGCGATTCAGAAGAAAACCTCTGGCAGCAAAAATAACAGGAAGGGGAAAGGCTTGTGTCTATGTCACGGTGCCACCTGCCCCAAGGCACCACCCTGCAAAATAGTCAAGTGCTCAGGTGGAGCAGGCTTGGTGCCGCAGCCTCCTCTCGGCTTGGGCTCTTCATGCAAGTTTTAAAGGCTGGGTTCAGTTTTTGGGGTGACAACCTCATCTTTCCATCCCTTCTGCCACATTCCCAACTCCTGCTTTCAGACCCAGCCATTCAGATTCGGCTTTTCGCTGAAACTGAGGAATCTGGACACGTCAGAGTGGCTAAATCTGCAAAGGCCAAACTTCTCCAGGTGTTGGAGCTGCAGCGTGTCCCCTCCCATCCCATGCCCTCCTCACCTGTCATACTTCGAGCTGCTTGTTTTGCTTCTTGGGACATGCTGCAGCCTGAGGAAGTTACCAAAAATGGTGGCTCAGGGGGCTTGTGCCGGCGGAAGGAAGCGGAGGAGCGCAGGGAGGTGCCGAGCCATGCCCCAGCCACCGCCAAGGAGGACACTGCAGCTTGCAGGGACAAGAATGACAACCACCAGCGTGGCAGCCACTGGGCTGGAGCAACTACCTCAGGGAAAGGGCTCCAGAGCAATGGCACCCCTGAGGGCTGCTACACCAGCATGCTCCTGGGAGCTCCTGGAGGCAGGGTGTTGCGCTCCTCCGTATCACTCGGGTTTTCTCATTGGAGTTCAGGAGATCCTGGGGACACCGGTGCCATGCTCCGGGGTGACAGCAGGGCAGCGGGAAGGGATCCCAGGTGGATTTTAGGAGAGCAGGGGAGGCAGCCCAAGTCACTCCCACCCACGCAGGTGGCACTGCAGCGAGGCTGCAGTCAGGGTGGCTGCGGTGACACCCACAGTGATGCCAAAGCTAAACAAGCTGCGGCAGCGCAGTGTCGCAGGGCACACCGACAGCCTGAGCACCCATCTCAGCCTCACGGCTTCAGAACTCAGTTCCTTCCCTTCGAGCTACCCAACCAGCCCTGGTCAGGGAGGGGGAAGCTGAGGCTGCCCTGTGACAACACTTATTTAGACCTTTGGGTTCTCTGTACCAGAGTAAACATGACAGTGGCATGTGATGCGAAACACTGGCTGGGGGTAAACTCCCTATGCCAGAGAAAACATGGGGCCAGCCGGCTCCGATGGACAAGTTTCGTGCCAGAGACGCGCGAGTTCTCGGTGCTGCTCTGCCTTCGTGCTCACCCGGTCTCGTTTGTCCTTCCACAGCTGATGCGACAAGATAAAAAGACGCAAATACCAAACTGCGAGTTCCAGCTAACTCGGCAGAATACCCATGCCAATGCAAATTCAGAGGGCAGAGATCTGGCCGCATCACTGCTTCCCGATGCCCAGGGGACACCACCTCTGCTCCAAAGGATGCCCAACAACCGATACAAGGCTAGAGAGAAAGTATTTAAATACAATTGTAAACTTTTCTACAGGCGACTCTAAAGCAACTCATGGAAACAGCTGGGAGAAGAGCAAAGTAAGTGCCACATAAAGACCCTTTGGTGACAGCAAGTGATTTCCATAGAGAACATTGCTAAGCAAATCAGATTTCTGATGTATGCAAAGGGGCTGACGCACGTGAGGGCCAGTGGGCTGTAAACATTTCCCACGAGGGCAGTACATTCTGCTTCCGTCAAATCCTTTTTTGTTTCCAGGAATAAGAACTCGCAACCCCAAATCTCCTTTGCCCAGCTTCTGTTTTGGTTCCTCATCTTCCAAACCAGCACAACGGTACCTCTTAGATGGCTGCTGAAGATGCGACTTACCCCTATCTTGAAGACATGCTCAGAAATTCATCAGGGTCATGTTTCCATTCCTCTCTACTCAGCACATTTGTAAAACCTCTATTTGTACCACACACAAACACACTTTCCTGAGTCAACAACATGTTGATGAGCCAGGCTTAGCAGAGTGGAGTATCCCAGATTTCTGCGATAAATACCTGGAAGACAGTTGTTCTGTCTCAAATCTTGCAATACAGATTTCTGCTTAGAATTCAGTAATTATAAGCCAAACGTAAGAATATTGCTCAGGGTGTGATGACCACCAGTCAGAGCATTTAGCTTGCTTGTGACAAAACAAAATCTGGGCAGAAATAAAGTCTGTGGGTAAAGACTCATTGCCCAGCTTGTTGTCAGAGGGCTCACAAACTCCTGCGCCCCATCTCTACATCCTTCAAAGCAAAACCAGGACAGGCTTTAACATTGTGAGGTTACAAACCAAACAACTACCACTTTCTCCAAATGCTTCTTTCCAAAGATAGGTGTTTTCCTTACCCACTCCCACAATGGTTTCCATCCAGCCAGTGAACAGAGGCTCAGGGTCAGCAGGGATGGGGATGTTGCCCTAAAGGAGTGCTGTGGGTACAGTGACGACTCTACCTCTCTGCTGGTGGCTTGAGCCAGCGCTGCAGCCCCCAGGAAGGAAGCTGGGTACCTGGGGTACCCAGTCAATGCCCCTCACTCATCTGGTACCCCAGCTAAGGGGTACCTATGTCTAAACAAGGGGAGAGCAGCAGGCTCAGGAGCTAAGAAGTGCCAAAAACATCCCATACAGGCCTTCCCCTTCATCTTCCTCCACATAGCAGCTTTCCACTGTGTCTCTGCAGGCAGATGCTGTGTCCCTGGCCTTGCTGACCCTTCACAGGAAGCCTGGCAGAAGGTCCTCTCTCCCCTGGCAGCACCTCTGCAAAGCGGTCGTGTGGAGAAACTCTCCTTTCACAGGCTGTGATCTCCCTTGGCCAGGTCAAATTCCCTCCTGCAGGTCCACATTTGCCCTGAAACCTCTCCCCTACCCCAAATCCACTCCAGCCTGCTGCCCTCCCTGTGGATATGCTGCTGTCTGGAGACCTGGGCAGGAGGCACAGAAAACATGCAGGAGCCCAGCAGCATCTCCCAGGATGCAGCAGGCAGTGGGATGCAGGACTGAGCTGAACATCATCCAGGGAACAGGCAGGAAGAGGGAGAAAACAGGCTTGCTACGGGTGCCCTCTCAGCCAGAGAGGTGCTGGGGTGTCCTTGCTGGACCCAGACCAAGTCACAGACTGGAAATAGAATAATTCAGGTCCCCAAAAACACCATAAAGTCATCACCTCCAGGCACAGGCCAACGGCTGCAGACTGCAGCTGGCATATCTCCCTAGGATGCTTTCACTGCTGTCCAGACTGTGGGTTTTCCCCGGATTTGGGATGGCTAAGCCTGTCCTTACTCAGACAGCGGGGCCATCATGTTCTGCTGTGTCTGTGGCTGCAGAGGCTCAGCCACCATGGCTCTAGGTGTGCTCCTTACTTCCTTCTCACCACGTTCACATAATGACAGAGCTTCACAGCCCCAGCAGAGCAGCTCTGTGACCTCTCCCCACTGTCTGCACAGATTCAGAGGGAAGGGGAAGCAGGATCCACTGAAAAAGGAACCTGCTTTTTCTCACTGGTTCCCCGCACGGCTTGTGTTTTTCATTTCTCTGGTGCAACTCAAAAGCTACTGAAAGGCTGCTCAACGCCATCAGAGCCTGACCCTTGAGAAACGAAAATGGGCTGCAGACTTCAGTGGTGGCAGGTCTGACCTCAGATGTTCGCCTTCTGCCTCCCGTGCAGAAGGTGAAAATACAACCTTAAATGACCCGATCTGGCAAAGTGCCGACAGTTTCTGGGCTGGCTCTGGGGTGGAAGGGCTCCAGTGCTGTCATACTTTTGGCAGGCGAACGCTTGTTTGAGCTGTACTTTTCTGTTCTCCTGCCCCGTGCGTGGGCTTTAGGTGCCTGCAGCAAACCCACACCAACTCCTGGCTCTCTTCCGCCTCCTTTCTCAGGTGCCTTCTTCCACAGAGAAAGCCTGATCTTGGTCTTGGGAGGTCATGGCTCAGCTCCCCACACTGCCACTAATGCCCCGGTGGTTGTCAGCAGGTCACTCAGGCCTGTGTGCCTCAATTTCCAATCTGAGAGAGGGCGATGCAGCAGGTTTCACTCTGGCTGATCCATCCTGCAGCCCTCAGGACCATTTCTATTTTCATCTCTGACTTTTGCATGCCCAAAGCCACACGGATGCTTGCTGGAAGCCATCCCCGCTTGTCACTGGGAGAAGCAAGCTGAGTAAAAGTCTGGATAAAACTGATGCAGTAAAAACAAACACATTCCCCACTGTAATGTTAACAATTACAGTGGTAATTTTAAGAGAAGGAGCCACACACACCTCCTGCCCCCACGGCCACATCACAGCGTGGTTTGGGTTCCCAAGCAAGCTGTGCATTGCTGTGCAAGCAGCTGGGGCTCTTTCCAGGACCCAGTTTGTAGCTGACAGTGGGTGAGGCAGAGCTGTGGAACAGGACTGGGTGCCCTTTTCCTAGAGCAGAAACAGGGATGGACAAGAAACGGGTGCAGAAATGAGGACTCGGTTGGAAACCAAGAAGACAGCTGCACCACAAAGGGCCATTCCCTGCTACGTAGTCATCCCTGACAGACATTTGTCTGCCATGTTCTGGAGCCCACTGAGGACACGGGATCTGCAGCATCCTTGGTAATGCCCACACGGCTCTGGCCTTACTGCTAGAAAGCCTTTCCCAGTGCCAGTCCTGATCTCCCTAATGTTAATATATCCCATGACTTCTCTTATTGCTGATGACTTCATTGCACTCCGTGACGACCTTTTCTTTGTGTCAAAACATCTGCCTCAGCTCAGCCCTCCTGAAAGCACCAGCCCCAGCACTGCTGGGTTACACAGCTCCACTGCTCCTGGGTTACACAGCCCTAGCGCTGCTGGGTTACACAGCCCTATTCCTCCTGGCTTACACAGCCCCAGCGCTGCTGGGTTACACAGCCCTTTGCTTACCTGACTTAGCTTGAGCCACAGCCCCTCGATGGGATGCAGCACCATGGGGATGCTTTCCCATCACAGAGCTGAGCAGAAGGTGGGTCTGTACAGTCTCTCGTTGTGCCTCTCCTTTCAGTTTGGTGGGCATTTTCCCTCTCGCATAAGAGCACACTTGAGCAGGCAGAGATGCCCAGCTGCTTCGCAGCTTTACTGGAGGTAGGATGCTGCTGCAAAATGCCCCCTTACATGCAGAAGAGCTGGCCTTGGCCCCACCTTGCCTGAACAAAAACCTCTCTCCCGAAGCTGGAATACCCTGTTCCTCACATTTCAGATTCTCCTCTCCTGTCCCAGTCTCCCAAGGCTTTGCAGCAGGGTGTCCTCGTCCGATCACCCCTCCCGGGGGAATGGGAGCCCAGGCCAGGCAGCGTTGGGAAGGGACAGAGCCTGGGCAGCAGCCGGGGCTGGGAGCGGCTTGCGCACGGGCTGAGGTTTCCACCCTGTGTCCCGCCGGAGAACTGCAGGGATGGGTGGATGAGGGCGCAGCATCACACGGTGCGCAGCTCGGCAGCCCCGGGTACCGCGGTAGCGTGACCATGGTGCCCCTCAGCCCAGCAGCCTCTGTCCCAGCCTCCGCTGAGCCTCCAGAACCACCACCACTTTCTACATAGCAGAGCATCTCAGCTCCCGCTGAACCCCTCAGCAGCGATCCATGCCTTCGGGTGCCAAAGCCTGGATTTGAGAGCTTGTTCCGGGCACCACAAGTTGAAGACACGGCCATAACCGATTGGCTTTGCTCCATGTCATGATGCTGAGTAAACCTTCTGGGAAACTACCAAAGCTGGCTGCACGCAGACAATGTGCTGTGCTCCCTGGGGGAGCCAGCTGCGCTCCTGGGCAGCCGACACATCCAGATGTGAAGGTGGCAGCGTTCGAAGGATGCTGTGAGCCCGGAGCGACTGCAGTCTCTGCTTCTTCCCCGGCTCACAGCCCTCCCACCCAAGGGAGCCACGATGTCCAGGCAGTGCCCACCCAGTCATGCCCACGTCCCTGAGGAAATGGCCTCAAGTTGTGCCAGGGGAGGTTTAGATTGGATATCAGGAAATATTTCTTCATGGAAAGGGCTGTCGGGCATTGGAACGGGCTGCCCAGGGAGGTGGTGGAGTCACTGTCCCTGGGGGCATTTCAGAGATGAGTGGACGAGGTGCTCAGGGACATGGGTTAGTGGCGGATTTGGCAGTGCTGGGTTAATGGTTGGACTGGATGATCTCAAAGGTCTTTCCAACCTAAAAGGTTCTGTGTTTCTATGATCCCAGTTCCCCAAAAGGAGAAACATATTTTGGATGCGCATTTTATGATGGGCAAGCAAGGAACCAGGTGTAAATCTGCAAATCAGGTCGGCAAGTAGAACCCACAGATGCCTGCGTCCCTAGGGAGCTGGGCTCTGCCTCCCCCAAAAGAGGTGCCAAAATGTTTCTGCAAGTCCCAGCCTGGAGGAGGGCGGAGAGGCGGGCTCCTCAGCCGGGATGCCTGGGGCTGTTGGGGCTCTCCGGCGGCTTTACTCCCAAATAAGGCTGCAGCAGGAGACCCAGGACAGCAGGGAGGGGAGCTTCCCTCCTTTCCCAGCGCCCGGGAGGGGCCGCTCCGCCCGGGCAGGACGGTTCCCCGGCCGGGGTTGAGGCAGGTGCCCGCGGTCGGACCCCGGTAGATGGCAGCAGGACCTCGGCGCCCGGTCCCACGGGCGTTAGCGTGGGTTTCCTTTTTATTCTGTTTTAAATCAAAATAACCACTGCAGAGGCACCTTGGGCTAAGCCGAGCAGGGAGAAGGCCATTTGCCCAGGTCAGCTGTGTCAGAGCCGCCTGGCCAGGTGACAAACTCCACGTCCTGTGCAGGCATCTGGCTACATGCCCCGGTCAGCCGTGAGGAGATGGTGTTCGTAGGCAGGGTTTATGCACCCTCGGGTAGGTGGCAAAAATGGGGCAGAGGTCTCAGCTTCTGCACACGCCACCCCACCCAGCCCAACCGAAAGAGGCCCAAAGCAGGGCAAAGCTGGCCTGTGCCAGGGCTGGGCTCTGCTGCCCAGGGACTGCTCTGACTGCCTTCAAGAGTGAATTGGCCACACAGAGCCAGGTAACACATGTCAAAGGAGACACCAAGGCAGCAGCAGTGCCATGTGAAGTCACTGCTGTCTTCAACGGGAAAAGTCTGGGGCCATCCCGCTACGTCCAGAAGGGCAAAGGTCTGATGCCAGTGTCAGCCAGGGATGCTTTCAGCGAAAGTCTGGGGAGAATCTAAACTGACAGCAGCTGGGAACATGCAGGATTTGCAGGAGGCAGGGAAATGCCAGTGCCCGTCTCCTGGACAGCCCCCAGCACATGTCCACAGCATGCAAAATTCCCAGGAAAAACCTCCCACAGGCAGCAAAATCTGCCTGTACTGGGGATTGAGCTCCATTCCAACAAACGAGCCACTGCTGAAATCTCACTGACTGCAATGTGTCTTCAACCAGGTATTTAATGTTAAGCATGTGTTTAAAGGGCTTTTCTGGAGGGTGCAGGTGAAAGGATGCTGGGAGCTTTGGAGAAAGCAAACTGTGATAGTAACAGCAGCTCACAACTCTTCCGGAGATCCCCACCAGGCTGCTTACTTTCAGGTGCCAGGCTGACTCCCAGGGAGGGAAGCAGTGAAGGGCAGGGGAAGGGGATGGGACAGGCAACCACATCCCCTGTGGACAGTGATTTTCAGGTCCCAGGGTGGGAAAAGGTGGATGTGGTGAGTGGGAAGCTGGCAAGAGAGGATGCCTGAGAGTTGCCATTGCCAGTCTGGGTTCAGTAAGCCAGTCACCAAAATGGGGAGCTGCCTGCAAGCTGGTGGTGACCACAGCAAGGCTTTCCCAGGGAGACCTCACTGCCCAGAGCAAGCAGCGGTAACCACAGTGTCTTCCCAAGCCCTGTTGGAGACGCCATTTAACATTTCTTCTGGGCTGCAAAACTGCAACTTGTTCACCAAGGAAGCACCCAGCTTTTGGGGTCTTTTTATGAAGATACCAGAAAGTCAGCTCTGCCAGGTGACCCAGCAAACCCTTGGCAATCCTCCTCTGGGGGCAACAAGGCAGGAGGGTCAGAGCAGGCAGGGCAAAGGGACATGCATGGGTGGGCAGCAGGTAGCTTTGAGCAAGGACCACAGCAAGTCTAGGACCTCTCCAGGCAGGAGACCCCCCCAGACACTCTGCGGTCTTTAAATTCTTAAAATTCAATCAAGCAACTTTTCATCCCTCCCAGTGACAAGTTTCATTCTGATGCTCTAGTTCACATTTATAGTAAAACCACTCCATGCTCAGAAGTGTTTCTAGGTGTTTTCACTGGTGTTTCTAGGCTCAGGTTTGCAAACTCATGTGTTTAAATGAGATGAATATAAAACCAAATTCACTGTTCTACCAGAGGCCAGCAAGGGTGGATGTGCTAAGACATCTCTGTGCTCTCTGGGTCTCTGGCAGTGCGGAGTTGTCTATCTTTGTGCATTTTGAGGTGCACAGGAACAGTTTACACCACATATTAACTCCCACAGCAGTAACATTTTATTGCCCCTGTCACTGCATACCTATTGATGGCACCAAGTGACCAGGAGACCGTGTCAGGGACAGAAGGAGGGAGCAGTGACACAGGCAGTGAGGTCCTGGGTCAGTGTTCGATGGATGAGAGTTGGTCACTGCTGGAATTCATCCTCTGATGGACAGCGTCCGTGTGCATCGACTGGGGCGATGGGTACAGGCAGGATGCTGGAGATAAGGCTGTTTTCCAGCAGAATCAAAACCAGGCAGTGTGCTGGAAGAATGGGTTTGCTTTTCTCTAGTACATGATGATGAACACTGAAAACCAATAGAGGATTATTAAAGCCACAGAGGGTAGGGATGGGGCATTAGCATGCCAAGTCAGAAAAGGAAGCTTTTACCTCCTCCTACCCCTTGTTACTAAGGCCTATGGGAGCAGGGATGGGAACTGCAACCACCACCTGGCATAAGTTTATAGCAGCCTTTGCTGCTGCAGACAGCAAAGAGCTTTATAAAGGGTGCAAACATCTTTCCCTGATGAGCATCTGGGGAAACTGAGGCCAAACCAGAATTGTTCACTTGCCTTCTCTCACTATTGCCTCAATCCCCCCCTTCATGCTTCTCAGCCCTCTCTCGCGGTGGGGATCAGCTTGCAGGCAGGCGACGGTGCTGCTGAGCAGCAGTCGACAGTGAGGAATTCAGCTCGGCAAACAAGCGCTCCCCAGTTGCTTTGCCCTTGCAACGGAGCCGGATGAGACAGGGCAGTGCCCCCATGGGCAAGGGGTCTCTCAGATGAGCCTGGGGTGGTGTGGACCCCCCAGAACACAGGGACAATGTGCATGGAATGCCAAGGCACACACAGACCTTGTTGGCTGTGCTCGCTCAGATGCATCCATCCCCCATTGCCATCCCTTGCATGGGTACAACACCAATTAATGATTCTGATGATGGCTGGAAGTGCGGCAACAGCTCCTAGATAAGGCTCTGGAGCTCTGCCCCAGTGCTGGAGCGGGCAGCCCTGTGTAGCCAAGGTCTCTGGGATGGAGCAGGACCAGGGATCTGTGTCCTCAGTGTCCTCCAATGGAGTTGTTGGCCCCATCCCCAACATGCCGCGTCCGGCGCTCACACGACGCCTTGTTGCCTGGCCTGAGCCGTGCTCCTGCTGCCTTACCCAAGTTCCCCTATTACAAGGTTATAGCCACTCGAAGCCCACTTCATCCCAGCTTAATACATACTTAATTATAATTAGGTTAGGACAGCTGCCAAACAGAGACCAAATGCTGCAAAGTGCTCTGGGTAAGGCTCCTGAAAAACACGTTTCCCGTGGTCCTGCCAAGGTGACATGGCTTTGCACAGGGCTTGGGCAGGGTCTCAGTGGCGTCCTTTTGCGAAGGTGGGTGTGGGGTGCCAGGAAGCCCCCCAGCACTCACCATGCCCCATCTGGTGTCATGTCAATACTCTGCTTAAGGAAGATATAAACCCAAAACCTGGATGGCCATTTGCATTGTCCTCTTTGCCCAGACCCATGGATCAACCCAGCCTTGCTGGCTCAGTCCCTACAGATCCCCCATTTCTTCCCTAAGGGAACAGGATGCTTTCTGTAATGTTTGGGTTGGTTTCTTTTTTAATTTTTAAACAAAGAAAGCAACAAAGCACCCACTTCATCTGCAGTGCTGAGATAGAGCCTGCCCCAGGACTGCCACCGTTGCAAACAGAGCTGAGCCCCATGAGCCCACTCACCACTGCAAAGCAAATGCTCGAGAAGAGTTAATTATTTGGCAAAGGGATTTATTAGGTGGGGGAAATTCAGAAGCTCTGGGGACCCACTTTTCAATAATCTTGCTCCTCAGGTAGCTGAAATATGCCTGGTCCTGTCTGCTCTGGCCCCAGCCTCAGCCACGTGTCCTCCCTCTCCCCCTGAAGCTCTGCCCAGGTTCGATCTTTACCTTAACACCGGCTTAAGAAGATCAAATTCCTTTTCACAGCTCTATTCTGAATCAGTGGGGAATAAAATTCCCAGCAGGAAAATCTGCATTTCAGCTCCCCAGCCTTTCACAGATCCTCTGTAAAATCATGATCTCAGGTATGGTAGAAAGTCCCTACATGGGCCATTTTCTTATGCCAGAGCCAAACAAACCCCCACACTGGGCTGGTATCAAGAGTGTTCATTGTGCCCAACGTATGTTTTTGTAATGTAGGTGAGGAGCTGTCTCTGCTCCAGTTAGTTATTTTAAAGGGACCTTAGTTATTTTAACGGGGCACTGCTCACTGTCCCTGCCCCTAGCAAGGCTGTGGTTTCACTGCCCTGGCTGCTCTGTCTTGCTTTGGGATGTGTTTAGCCACTGTCATAACATGGACCGGTTTCCATCTCCATCTGGGTTCCCCTGGCACCAGAAAGCTTGTGTTTGAGTTGCTGTCAAAGCAGGGAGGAAAAGGATCCATTTTCTTTGAGTAATACTGGTCTAAACTCAAGAGGAAAGGACTTTGCTGTTACCTCCTCCCTCCCCCCAAACAGGGCCCAGGGGCAGATGCTTCTGAAATAGCAGTAGGCAGCTCACAGCGCCCAGGGCTCCTTCGAGCTGGCATGTCAGGCAGCAAACCCACACTCGGCCCTCAGCTCAGCTTTGCTTTTTCTCTGCAGGAAGCAAAGAAACTTTTCTTTGCTCCCCGCAGAGCCACAGCACTTGCAAGAAAAAGTAGAAACAATAAAAAAAAAAAGAGACGTCGAGAACGATTGATGGCTGTGGAGGTCAGATTGCACCCAAGGAGCCCACCCTCAGGGTTTTCCCTTCTACTCTGTTTGCTGCCAATTACCTGTAACAGGGAGTGGGGAAAGGCAGGAGCGGGAGCCCTGCCAGACTCTTCCTTGGCACAGGCAGGCAGTCGTCACCATGGGGCAGCCGGTGCCAGGACAGTGGCATCCTCTGCCCGAGGGACAGCCAGCTAATGAAAAAGCATTTGAGTCCACCAAGCCTGGGTTGTCTGCAAAGAGCACAGACGGGAAAGTCAGCAAACCCCAAGGCCTCCTTCCATGGGGAGCTGGAAGCAAAGACATTAAACCCCTATGCAAAATGTGGCATGCAGAGATGGGTACTTTGGGATAAAGATGCTTGCTTTGAGTCCCAAACAGCCTTAAGGTGGGAGACAGGACCTAAGCTGGGTGGTTTCTTAGGTGGGTGCAGAGCCTGGGGTCCTTGGGGAGGTCTGTCTCCAGAGACCAGGGAATCTGTCTGATGTCCCTCTATAAGTCAGCCCCACAAATACTTGATATAAATAGAATACTGCAACCAGTAGAAAGTTCTTTGCAAAGGGTGGTCTTGCGCCCAGGTCTCATGAGATCCAGGTAGATGCTTTTATCATCTAAAAGTACGATCTGCAGACGGCTCCTGCTGCACTGCTACAGATGTGCAGGACAAACACTGCTGATTTTTTCCTATGGTTTACTGCACCGTGCTTTCCCAAAGCTCCACAAAGCCCCCTCCAGAAGTCTCTCTGGACAAAACATTGTAATGAATAAATCAGATGTTCCCATCTCCTCCTTCCCCTACAACTCCCCAGCAAAATTTGTACAACAACCTGCCTCCCCCAAATTAAAACCTGGTTTCCTCACTCCAGATTTCCCATACCTCAGCCTGGCAGCACAGTCCTCCAGATCCATGGAACCAGGGTTACACCAGCGGTGCCCAGAAACAGGCAGGGTTTATCTGCTCCATCAGGACAAGTGATCCCCCCAAGCCTCCATCAACTGGCTGTAGCAAGGTTTCTTCAGCTGTGCCAGGGCATTCCCAGCAGAACGAGCTCCCAGTTCCCTTATGGTATTTTTTCCCTATTTAGCTCAGAACATTGTTGTAAGGTCACCGTGCTCCTCTTGTCCTGCTCCCCGTAATATATTGCAAACGAAGTCTGAAGGGCCCATGCATGTTTCTGGGCTATGCCATGTAACACCCACCCTTTCACCCTGATGATACCTCGGTGGTATGTCCAATGTACAGAATATGGCAGCATTTCCCAGGATAAGCTGCAATATTTTTCGTTCTGCTGCATCGGCACCCATCCAAATTAAACTGTTGCTTCTGCAGAGAAACTCACGAGTAAATCACAGGGTTTAATAATTTTAACATCAAGGAGTGTCTCTGTTTTCTTGAGTACATTTGCTACCCACGTTGCTGTAGCTCCTTGCAGTGGCTGAATCTTCCCAGGAGTGTGTGAGCCGTTTGGGTACCTATTTGGTATGGCTGGGAGCTCTGCGGGCTGCTGGGTGTCAGGCTGGTCTGCTGAAAATAAATCAAATATTACACACAGAGCTTTCTGCCTGCCCTAAAGAAAACATTTTGCAAGAGAAAAATATAGTATTCCGGAGGCTTATCTCACTTGGTGGCAATTCTGGGTGTATAATTGAAAACCGAGTTGATCATTAGAGGTTCACAGAGATGCTGAATAGCCCAGTGTTCAGTGGTCTCTGCCAGACACGGCCAATTTACATTAAAGCCTTGATTCCTTCTACAGCCCACTTCTCAGCCCCTGGGAAATCTCCTCGTCGCTGGTTTGCAAGGACTGTTTAGCGTAAGGAAAAGTCTTGCCTAGCTCCGCTCTCACTGCTGCCAGCAGTTCTGCCCGGGGTTTCGGCAGGCTGAACCAGGCTGCCACTGGCCATGTGCACTTGCTGCAGCAGATTCAGCACCAGCCACATGCCCACCTCCCCCCACCTCCAACAACTGACAGTCAGACTCTACCCGCCATTCCCCAAACAAATTGTTTGCATAAATGAGAGAAGCCAGAGGTATGCTTTCCCGGGAAGGTGTGGATTACAGGCCAGGGATCCACAAAGCGATCAGGGAGTTACGCGCAAATTACACTTGCGCGGTAGCAAAGCGTAAATATTAGAGCAAGAACAATAACAATAACTGCCTGCCGAGAGCCAAATAGCCTCAGGGTGGGGGATTAAATGTCATGTGCAAATGTTGTGATCTGTGCTGGCAGAGAGCATCAGTCCTGGAAGAGCCAGCGGTTCCGCCGTGCCTAATTCCCGGACATCTTGGGGGGCCGGCCAGTCTTTCTCCCCTTTCTACGCGGTGTTTCTCTAACCCTCTAAGCCCGGCAATGCGAACCATGCCCCGGGCAGTTATGGAACAGCATCCCTGCACACACACACTCCCTCTCCCTCCTCCTTCCCCCTCTCATCGCAAACACCACCGGCCCGCAAGAAGCGACCGGTTGATCACTTTTTGCATCCCCGAGCCGGCCCTTTGGAGCTCAGGGAAGCATGAAATCCCCGGGGCTCCCTCCGCGGCGGCCCAGCTGATGGCGAAGGCGTGGGGAGAGCCTGGCCTGGGAGAGCCGGGCTGCTCCCTCCTCCGCTCCGGGGACCGGCGGGCAGGTAGCGGCGAGCCCCGCCGGGAGCTCCCGGAGGGCTACGGCCGAGCCCGTGGGCAAGGAGCAGCGGCTGAGCCCTGCCCGGAGACCCGCGGAGCCCGGCGGCCCCGGCGCTCCTCTCCCCGCCGGAGGTAAGAGATGCGGCAGCCGCCGGGGCCGCGCCGGGGAGCCGGACGGGGACCCCGCGGGGTCTCCTCGCCCTCTCCGCTGCACCTGCGGAGGGAGGCGGGATGTAGGGGGGAGGGAACCCCGGCTGCCGCCGGTGCCCGGGTTTAAAAGATCGCGGAGATATTTTCACACCTCAAACCACCACTCTCCCCCCCCCCCCCCCCCCGCTCCTCTCCAGCCCCCATCGCCTTGATTTAGTCCTTGGTAATTAATTTGGCATTTCAGAATAGCTACTGGGCTGGATAATGGCCTCATTCATCTCCCCAGCCTAATCTGAACAGAATCTGGAAGAAAAGCTTTCAGAAAGACAGAAACTGCCATTCGGCAACTGCTCAAAAGAACTGTCACTCCAGGGGAATAAATCGCTCCTGATTATTTCAACCCGGGTCTCCTCTGCTTTTCCAGCCGCTCCCGGTCCCCGCCGGGGGGACGGCCCCCAGATCTTTGAGGAGGGGAAGATCTGGTTGGGTTTTCCCCCTCCCTTCCTCAAAACCCAAGCCCGGTCGATGGCAGGGGGAGGTGGGCCCGGGGCAGCGCATTGTTCCCGGGGAGGTTGGACGAGCTCCGGGACCCGAAGCGATTTGACTTTTAAAACAGGGTCTGGGGGCCGGGGACGCATTTCCCGGCTGCGCCCGGCGGGGCCGAAATAAAGCCCTTCTCCTGCCTCCTGCATCGTGGCTTCTCCCCGGACACACGCGGGGGGAAAGGGCCGCTCCGCTGTGCCCTGAACCGGATCGGCCGTGCCCCGCGGCCGCTCAGCCCGTGTGCCCGCACGTCGGCCGGCCCCGGTCCCGGTGCAGGTACCGGAGACACCGGCGATGGTCCGGCCCCGGTGTAGGTACCGGAGACACTGGAGATGCTAGGCTCCTGGTGCAGGAACCGGCGATGCTCCGGCCCCAGTGCAGGTACCAGAGATGCTGTGCTCCCCGTGCAGGTACCGAGGATACCGGAGATGCTCCCGCCTCGGTGGGAGCGAGAGCGCAGTGGGGTCGCACCGGGGCTGGAGCCGCCAAGGATCTGTCGGCCCCCGAGCCAGTGCAGGGCCGGGGCTAGCTGGTGCTTAGTGATAGGAAAATCAGATCCGAAGTGAGAGGCAAGCCGGGCTGGGGGGACACGTTCCACCTCCCGGAACGGCCCCGGCTCTCCCTACCCTGAAGGGGCCGGACAGACTCGGGATCGATCCCCGCGGAGCTGCTTACATGCATTTAATAGCTCGAGGGCGAGGTAATTAGAGGAAAGCCTCAGTAAATCACGTTAATGACCGCAAGAGCCATTACAAACGCCGGGGGTTGTGAAACACCGAATAAACGCGGCGAGAAGGGTAGGAGGGCGGCGAGAGCCGCAGCCTGCGCCCCGGCCGCCGGGCACCGCGGTCCCCCCGCGCTCTGCAGCGCCGGACGGTTGTTAAATTAACACCCTGCTAATGGGATTAAGCAGCACCTCGGGTTTGCGGGCCTCAGGTGTTCTTAGATCCCCCTCCTCTCATTTTTTTGCTGCGAGGTGGTAAAGACCAGTGTGGGCTGGAGGGGCCGGGGAGGTGACTTTTAAAAACCCTCCCGGCTTTTAAAGAAGCGCCGAAATTGCAGCCCTACCCTGCGCCCGGGGCCGGCGAGAGGGTCTCGGGCCGTCGGGGGCGGTCGTAGCCAAAACCGCATCTTCCCCAGGGGAAACGCCGATCCTCGCAGCGGCACCTGCTTCGCTCCGAGCCGGACCCCGTGGGGGTGTGTGTGTCCCGCGCACAGGAGCCCCGCACACGGCGGCACTGGACGCCTCTGCACGGCCCGGACACCGGCGAACGGAACCCCTGCGGGGAAAGGCTGGTCTCAGACACGCGTGACCGAGGGAGAAGCACCGAGAGGGCAGAGCGGGCGCTCAGACATGAAGAGCGGGGATGGTCATAGCAGGGACCCGCGGCGTCCACGGGTCCGGATTTGGGGAACCCGTCTGGGCAAAGCGGATCTTGGGTCCCCGCCGGCTGCACCGGCCACCGTGGTACCTCCGGCGGGTGTCACCTGGGCAGGTTCGGGGGGTCACAGCCCGGGCCTGTCCCCGTCCCGACTGTGTCGGCATGGGGCAGCGGTGTCCCGGGGGACTCCCGCAGCCGCTCCCCCAGTTTGGTCTGAATCCCTCCAGCCCCCCTTATTGCTGCTCCAGAGCTGGACGGTATCACCGGGACTTCTCCCGCCTCCCCAGTCCTGCAGAAAAATCTCTCCGGAACTGGGATACACCGGGATTGTGCGTGTGCGTGACCCGGGTGTGCCAGGCTGCGTCCCTGGGCGACTCGGGCTGGACCGGCAGGACTGGGACCAGTCCCGGGCCGACAGCACATCCCCATACACCGGCCCCCCCTCTTCCTCCCGCGACGGATCAGCAAGGGCGTCGGGAGCAGGACGGAGGGGCTGTTTCCCCGGGGAAGAGTTAACAAATCCCGGCAGCGGCGGGGCAGGGGGGTGGGGTTGGGGGGTCCCGGGGGGAGCGATGGGGGCAGGGAGGCTGCGAAGCCCCGCTGCCCTGCAGGGAAGGCGGTTGCATTGCCAAAGACGCCCCGCTGGGCTAGCAGGCCCGGGAGCAGATTAATCAGGCACTAATTCAATTTACAACAACCACTTTTATTCAGCTCAGTGGCAAGGAATTCAAAGCGGGGAGAGGGGCTGGCGCAGGGGAGGGGGCGGAGGCCGGCCTGGGGCTCGCCGCTGCCCGGGCAGCCCCCGTCCCCTCGGGCCGCCCCGCCGGGGCTCGCCAGGGAGGGGACCGCGCCGCCGTGCCAGGGCCCGGCCGCTTGAGTGACACGGCGTGGGCAGCGCTCCGAGAGAGGCCACCTCCGTTGGAAAAATAAAAGTGCCCTTTTAATCAGGGGGAAGGGAAGGGGGGCGAGCAGGGCGGCCAGGAGCCGCGGGAAGGAAACCCCTCCGCTCCCTCCCGGGGCCACCTCTCCGGGATGTCGGTACCGTCCCCCGGGGTCGGCACGTCGGGGCAGCGGGATGTCCCGGCCGGGGTCAGCGCGGGAAGAGCCGAGCCGGAGCGGACCCGGCAGCGGGGTCCCGCTGGGGCGGGCGGAAACGGGAGCCCGGGGCTCGGTGCGGGACAAGTGCAGCCCTTTAACCCCTTCCTCGCTTTAACGGTACCGCCGACAAGCTGCAAACCGAGGGGGAGCGCAGCCCGTGTGCCCGGGCTGTCCCCGGGGCTGTGCCGGGGAAACTGCCCCTTCGCCGAGATTAGCCCCCTAAAGCAACCTGCCCGGGATCGTTCGTTCCCGTTAGTCGCAGGGACTCGAGGTTTCTCCGCGTTGAACTCCCCCGACGGCAGGATTTCCTTCTCAGGGGCGAAGGCTCCGGGCCGTGACTCTCCGGGGGCTGCTCGGGCCGGGCCACTGCCCAGGCGCGCTGCAGGCTCCTGCCCGGGGCGGGGTCTCTGCCCCGGACCCCCTCCCGATCCAGCTGAGGGGTCAGGCCCCATCTAGTCTGCTAGAGAAGGGGAGGCCAGCAGCGCCCAGCTGCAAGAGGACCCGATCCCGACCCTCTCGACGTCCCCACAGGTACGCGGGGGAGGGGTGCGTGTCTCCTCCCTGCCGGTCCCCTCCCGCCCCCTGCCCACGGAGTACGGAGTGCTGTGGCGCAGGCGGCCTTGGCCTCCACCAGCCCCGTCGGGGGAGCAGCGGGACGAGGAGGAGAAGGAAGACCCTTCCCCGGCTCCTCGGGGCGGCTCGGGAGCTCCGCGGCGGCGCCGGCGCCCATCGCCGTGGTGTCCCGTGTCCGTCCGTGTCCCCCACCGGGGCTCGGCGGGCTCCGTCCCTCTCCCATCCCCCCCCGCCGCCCTTCCCGAGGCCTGTGCGTGTCTCTGGCTGAGCCGCCAGTGGATGTCGTTGTTCTGTTCCTTGAGCGCGATGTCACTCCTTTAACATGACCTCAAACGCGGCGGGGGCTGGGACCGCCAGTCATTCTCCGTGCGAAAGCCGGGGCGGGAGGCAGGCGGGACCCAGCCCCGCCGCCCGCCGCACTTTTGTGGTGGTGCCGCCGCCGCCGTCTCCCCTTTCTCCGCGGGGCTGGCCGCGGGGCGGGCGATGCTCCGCGCTCCCTGAGCCGCCGCACCGCGTCCGTCGGCCGAATCGCCCCGCGGAGCTGCGCGCCGGAGCGGCGGCTCCCCTCCCGCCTGTCCCCACGCCGCGCGGAGGTTGCGCAGGATGCCGCGGAGGGGCGTGGAGGCGCCGCTGGCCCTGCTGCTGGCGGCGGCGTGGCTGGCGCAGCCCCTGCGCGGCGGCTACCACGGCGTGAGCATGTTCGCCGTGCAGACGGCTCAGCCCGACCCCTGCTACGACGAGCACGGGCTGCCCCGCCGCTGCATCCCCGACTTCGTCAACTCGGCCTTCGGGAAGGAGGTGAAGGTGTCGAGCACCTGCGGGAAGCCGCCGTCGCGGTACTGCGTGGTGACGGAGAAGGGCGAAGAGCAGGTCCGCTCCTGCCACCTCTGCAACGCCTCCGACCCCAAGCGCGCCCACCCGCCCTCCTTCCTCACCGACCTCAACAACCCGCACAACCTGACCTGCTGGCAGTCCGACAGCTACGTCCAGTACCCCCACAACGTCACCCTCACCCTCTCCCTGGGCAAGAAGTTCGAGGTGACCTACGTCAGCCTGCAGTTCTGCTCGCCGCGCCCCGAGTCCATGGCCATCCACAAGTCCATGGACTACGGCAAGACCTGGGTGCCCTTCCAGTTCTACTCCACGCAGTGCCGCAAGATGTACAACAAGCCCAGCCGCGCCGCCATCACCAAGCAGAACGAGCAGGAGGCGGTCTGCACCGACTCGCACACCGACGTGCGGCCCCTCTCCGGCGGCCTCATCGCCTTCAGCACCCTGGACGGCCGCCCCACCGCCCACGACTTCGACAACTCGCCCGTGCTGCAGGACTGGGTGACGGCCACCGACATCAGGGTGACTTTCAGCCGCCTCCACACCTTCGGCGACGAGAGCGAGGATGACTCCGAGCTGGCCCGCGACTCCTACTTCTACGCCGTCTCCGACCTGCAGGTCGGCGGGCGATGCAAGTGCAACGGCCACGCGTCGCGCTGCGTCCGTGACCGCGACGACAGCTTGGTGTGCGACTGCAAGCACAACACGGCCGGCCCCGAGTGCGACCGCTGCAAGCCCTTCCACTACGACCGGCCCTGGCAGAGAGCGACGGCCCGGGAAGCCAACGAGTGCGTGGGTGAGTCCCACGCCGCGAGCACGGGCGCTCCGGCAAACGCGGGGGGAAGGACGGGGAGAGGGCGCTGAGGTCCCGGGAAGGGCAGGGAGAGGGAGGGCAGAATGAAGGACCCGGCGGGGGACTGGGAGCGAAAGGCATGGGGGCAGCCAGGGACACGGCAAGGGACCTTCGGGAAAGGGGAGCGAAAGGCATAGGGACATCCAAGGACACGGCAAGCAGCGCGGGGACATGCAGGGACACTGAGAGCGGGACAGAGACACGCGGGGAGGTGGAGAGCAGGACAGGACGAGGACACTGAGGTACCCGGGAGCCTAGGGCAAGGGAGGGGACACCGAGTAACCCAGAAGCGAGGAGCAGGGGATGTGAAGGCACTCGGAAGCGCAGGGGATGGGACGCCGAGGCGCCCGGCAGCACGCTGGCGACTACACCGAAGGACCCCGAGGTGCAGAGCCGGGGGCACGGGGAACGGGGGACTACCGGCCAGGGGACACCGAGGCACAGGAATTTGGGGCAGGGGACACCGAGGCACACCGAGGCGTGCGACGGGGGACACCGCGGCACCGGGTAGCGCAGCATGGGGGGCACCGCGGGACTCTGGACCGCAGAGCAGGGGACAGCGGGAGACTCGTAAGCGCGGGGCAGAGGACACCAGGGAACTCAGGAGAAAGGAGAAGGGACACTCGAGACTGGGAAAAGAGCCTTCGTGGCCGGAGAAGCGCTGAGGAGCCCTGGCTGTCTGGGAAGGGTCTCCCCTGCCGCGCAGCTCCCGGCCGGGAGTCCCGCAGCGCACGGAACGGGGTCCGAGCCGGGGATCCCGGAGCTCGCCGGCAGCCCTGCTCCCTCCCCCGGGACACCGGCTCAGAGCCTCTCCCGAGAGGCTCCGTGTCCGGTCGGGACGGGGACAGGCTTCGGTCCTCCCCGGAGGCAGAAGGCGGCCGGGCACTGGGGAAGGCAGCTCGGCAAAGCCTGCGGTTCCCGTCACTGCATCTTCAGGGAGTGCGGGGGGCGCCGGGGGGCGGCGGAGGCTTGAACAAGCCCCAGAGCCAAATGAGAACCGTGGAGCAGCCGGTTCGCTCCGTCTCGGGTGAGAAAGCCGCGCCGTTCCGGCTGTAAGCGAGACCCAGATCCGGGCTGTCCCTGAGGGGACACCCTCGGCTCTGCCCGGGGTGGCGAAGGGTGAAGGGCTTAGGGTGCTCTTCCCCTTGAGCCCCCGCACATCCCGCCGACTGCTCCCCCGATCTTCCACTCCCTGCTCCCCAGCGGGATCTTCCTGCTCTGCTCGTCCCCTCCTCGGCGCCGTTTAGGGCGCCGGTGCCAGCCCCTGGGACCGGCCGTGTGCCGGTGGCCGGAGGGTGACCCAGCCCCAGGGGCTAGGATGCGCCCCGGGCTCGGCTCTCAGCTCCGAGACCCCCCGGTCCCGCCGAGCGCGGCCCTGGCACCCGCCGTCCGCCCGCCGCCTCCGGCTTGTTTACCCGGAAAACACGGTCCCGTCTTCCAAAATATTTGCAGCTCCGACGATAGGAAAAAGTCCTCGCCGAGCGGATAGGTTTTTTTTCTTTACTTTTTTTTCTTTCTCCTTTTACTTTTTTTCCCCCAAATCACAATCAGATGTCTCCCTCGCAGAGAGGGCAATTTCTTCGCCGGCGCCTTCAACAGCGAGGCACGACCGAGCCTGGGTTGTCCGGAGAGGAGAGGGGGGCACGGTCCCGCAGGCCGGGGCACACGCGGCGGCGGCGCCGGGGGGAAGGTGGGGGGATCCCGGCAGCGGGGGGGGGGGGTGTGTGTGTGCCAGCCCCCGGGCCGCTCCCCGCCGGGCTGCGGCTCACGTCGGGGCGGAGCGGGCGCGGCCCCGGGGCAGCGGCCGCGGGGGGAAGCGGCGGGGAGATGCCGTTTCCCGAAGGGGAAGGCGGTGGGTGCCGCTCGGATGTGCCCACGGCGCCGAGCCGGGGTTTATCTCCGGGTGTGCTTTCCCTCTGTCCCGGCGGGGTCCCTCAGCCCGGCAGCGCTCGGGGATGGGACTGCGCGTCTCGGTTATTTCCCACGCCGTCCTCAGCAGCAGGTCCAGGGGAGCAGGAGGGGCTGGGCTCCCCGCAGGCCTCGGCCCCGTCTCACAGGCAGGGACGAATTCTTTGCGTGCAGGAAGAGGTACCGTTATCAGCGATTCCATAAAATTTGGTGCGATCTCGGGGTGCTGTTGGACTCTCGGGCTACTCCGCAGGGTCCTGAGGTGCTCCTGAAAATACTTCAGTTGTTGTGCTGGCCCCGTGGACACACCATTCTTCTCCCTTCAAATTTCCTTCCAATAAAAAGGAAACAAGTTCCCAGTTTCCAGTAAAATGTGTGAGTTTTGTGCCAGGTTTTGCATTTCAGACCGTGCACAGCCCCAGCCGTGTCAGGCTTCTGCGAACGAAAATCAGTTTTTTTTTCCTTTTCCGCCAACTTTGCTGGGAAGTGGATGTTTTGCAAGGATGAAACTACCTTAAAATAATTTTCCATGGCCCGTTTCTCCTGCACATTCCCTGAGGCCATACCTATCAGTCTGCAAAACCAACCACGGCCAAACAACTGCCAAGCCCACACTGCCTGGAATAATCCCCCTAGATAAAGATCACAATAACCCCATTCAGCTCCCACCCACTTGTTCACGACCACCGGCCCACCCTGGTTTCTCTCCTAAATCCGGAGAGAAAGTCAGGCTTTGCGGTCACCCCAGGGCTACGGTCCCAGCCTGCGTCGGGCAGGGGCAGGGACCGGGCGGCAAGTTGGTGGCGAAGTTGCCAGTTGCGTGCGGACGGGATCTTCAACCGCTTGAGAGGGAAAAGAGGAGGCCAGACCCTCCTGGGCAGCAGTGGCGAGGGGCAGGTGAATTAGTCAAATTAAATGAATTTGCCCCAGGCAGTGGTGTCAGAACTGGTTACAATTTTTTCACCGAATTTGATCTTTCTTTTTTTTTCCTGGAAAATTGGGGTTTTCAACCAGAGAAAAAAAATGATGAAATGTGTCTGCTTTGCTTAAAAATTTGGGTGTTTTCTTTGGTAAGCCCATTCCCCCTGCCAAAACCGAATCTTTGTTCCTATTCATGCTTATTTGGGGCTGAAAAAGAAATGCACTGAAGTTTCTGACAAAAAGTCAAAATTTCCCACGGGAACGTTTTTCGCCAGCCAGATCTAATTTTTCTTTATCACTTCTTGCTGCCTGCAAGAGCCCGGGCACCGCACACAGAGAGGACAGGGCCTGGCCTAAGGAGATGTTCTCCAGGGACCCGCTCCTGCAGAAGGAGCATGGCCAGCGCAGCTTTTCACAGATTCAGGTTCCCATCGACTTTACCTGGCAAATAACTCATCCACGTAGAGCTTGGCCTTAGGTCTGGCTTTGGCCGGGCGCCTGGGAGCTAACATGCTCCAGGGAGGACACAGCTTGGAGGTCTGTTCTCCATCCTCCCCCTCGCCAGCACCGTCGAGCCGGCTCCGTTTGCTCAGCTTTGGTCCAGCCCAAGCCTCATGTCTCCAACCCAGTTTGTCCTGATGAAGCTTCCAGCTCCCCTGTGAGTGGAAATTGCAGCTGGAAAAGGCCTGAGCTAAAATGCTGTCAGAGCTCAACTGCAGGTGATCTTGTGTGGACACATGAAAATGCGGGCAGGGGCTTCGGCCGGCCTTAGTGACATCAATAAAATGCAATCGACACCGTGCCACAATTTCTCATGAACTGCGGCGTTACTTTGAGTGCCGGAAACAAACACGGACAAGCACGGCTTTTGAATACTCCCTTTATTTTGCGTAAAATACCTTTGCATTTGCCTTGGCCAGAGAAAGCCCGACTAGACAAACCCAGGCTGCAGCTCGCTGACAGGCACGTTGAGAATGACCTCCAGACTCTGTTCCCAGTGCCGGCTCTGGTGCTCCGCAGCCCTTTTCCCATGCGGGGCTGGGAGATGCGCCCGGCACCTGCACGTGTGTCTGACGTCAGTGGTGTCTGCAGGTGCTGGGCGCCTCATGGATTTTGGCCCTGTGCGATGCCTAGAGAGTGTGTAACAATAGCAAGCGCGATTGCAGGGAGAGAAAGGAAACATATTGTGCTTTCAGATACGGGATTTGGCACAAACTGCGCGTGAAGCCTGGTGTTGGACAGGCTCTGCTCTGCGGTGTGTGCTGTGGGAGGGTTCCCAGGCTGGGATGAGCCTCGTGTCAGAGCAATTTCAGAGCAAGCCTCTCCTTAAGCTAAAAGAAACCTTCATCTCAGACACGGAGAGGACCAGGAGCTACTTGAGAACAGTCTGCCAAGCGCTCCCAACTTCCTTGCAGACAAAAGTAGGGCTTTACCATCTCACTGGCAGTCCAGGGAGGTTATTTGCAGTGCAGTGCTTATTAAAACAGCCAGTGGGCTCCCCTCCCTCCTCATCACAACCAGGGAGATCAAATCCTTCCACAGCAGCGAGCTCTTCTCGCTTTGCTCCTGCAGAGCAATGTCAGGACTGTAGGATTTCATCTCAGCGAGTTGCTGGTGTCCCTTGTTAAATTCAGGTGTTTTTTCAGGTAAATTCAGGTAATTTTGCTTTAGCCTGCATGAATCATCTCCACTTTAAAAGCCTTTGGGGTTCTCATCCCACCTGTAACCGTTTTCCCCAGGGCCAGCGCCATGGTGTGTTGGGTAACCCTACAAAACGATTCCTTCCTATTCCTCTTGTCCTCCGATTGGGACAAGGAGTCAAGGGGCAGGGGTAAGTCCATTGGACCCTCTTTCCACTTGGTTCCAGACACTGTGATGGGATGGGAATCAGCCAGAAGACTTCAGTGGCTTTGTAAATCCCTCTGTGAGGAGAAGGGGGGTCTGAGTGTCCCTGGTGTTTACCCTGCCTATGTCTTCCAGAGGGATGGGGAAGGTTGCATGCATCCTTTCCCACCTTGGAAAGCAGCAACATTTCTTGTCCAACCAAAGAGGCTCTGAGCAGGATTTCCAAGGTGTCTTTATAGGATCCCCGGGGTGTAGCACCCTCGGCCTGTCTGAGACAGACGCTGCTGCCTGGGGCTTGGCAACACAGCATGACTATGTCCCTAGCTTGAGACAGCCAGACAAGGATGACAGTTGGATTTTGGAGCTGCTGTGTGCTGACACTACTCATTACCTTCTGAGGATATTAGGAATAGTAGTAATTTCTGATATCCAGGCTTGTTTGTCCCCCCATGCCTCAGCTTCCCTACTTATAGAGAGTAAAGGGGGACTGTGCAAAATGCTTTGGACTTGGGGTAAGAAGGGTGTGAAGCAGTACCATAGCATCCTTGTGTCTAGGGAAAAACTGCAACTAGGGCAGCTTCACTGGCAACATGGCACCAGCCAGCGACTGGAACAGACCCTCTGCGGGCTGGAGCGCTCGTGGCACCATGTGCCATCTACAGACCCCCAGATCCTTTGCACCCCAGCCCTAGTTCAGCTCCTGGCGGGTTGTTCTGCATTAGGAATTGCATGAGCTGTGGGTAGCACTGTATTGCTGAGCAGATGGGTGCTGTAGCCATAGAAATATGGGCCCATAAGCTGCTGAGGCTCCTATTGTAGCCTCCCAAGTGGGCCTTGCATGGGCAGAGCTTTCTCACAGGCTTTTATTCTCAGGAAGCTTAAAGTTAAACTGATTTCCAACAGAAAGGTTTTTACACCAACAAACAAACAAACAAAAAAGCGCAGTTAAGGCTAAAACAAAACCAGGCTTGGCACTCTGGGTTGGACACTTGCCTTCCTTTGAGCTTGTCCACGACTAATCTCTGCCCTTCTCTTTCTGGGCCAAAGCATGTCATCCTTATTCAGCCTACAGTGTCCTCGCTTCGGCCAACTCCCTGTGACCGCCCGGGGGGACATGCTGCCTCTCTGAGGGCAGAGTGAGAAGCATGCGAGGGAGTCTGGAATCTCCACTGCCTGTAGGGATCCTGCTTGTAAAAACACTCCTGGGGTTCTGGTCTTCCTACCTGGCCCATGAAGTGGGGGCGGCTAGGACACATGAGCCTGTCTTTATATTCTTAATGTATCTCCCCTTCACCCTCGGGGACAGAGGATGGACTTTCTGACCACGGAGAGTTGCTGCCTTCTTTGGCCCTTGGTCTCTCTTGCCTCCCTTTTTGGATGCCCTGCTTTTTGGTACAGTGCTTTTGAAGGCTCTTGCGATTATTGCAGGCTATTGCATGCTGGGTTGGGCTGTGCAAACCAGATTTTTCTTGGCGACCTTCTGGAGGGTTTTGGGGTGCTGCGATGAGTTTCTTCCCCAGCCAGTTTTGCCTTGGGAGACATGCAGGGCAAAGGAGATCTTGGGTCAGGATGACTGGAACCAGCCGGTTACCTCCATAGCATTGCAGAGGCTGTACATCATTTCACCCCGCGTTGCTGTCAAATAGGAGAAATAAATCCAAACCAGCCCCAGATCCCACCAAATACAACATCCAACCCTTCCTAGAGAGCACTGACACAGCTGCCTGCAGTGCAGGACACACCAGCCCTCGCTGTGGCCAGGCTGAGCCCTCAACACACAGAGGGGCTTCACAGCCCCCCAGACTCAACCCACCAGGATAGTTTGTTTGCAGCATGTTCATGATTGCACCAAACAGGTCCCCCCGATTTTTCAGGCAGCAGCAGGGTAGGTAGAGGTTTTGCTGCCAGGATCAGCCCGCGCAGACGGCTTAGACGCGAGGAAAAGGTTCGGCAGGGGCAGAGCCCAGCATCACATCTGCTTCGTCCCCAGGGTGTTTCCGGAGCAGTGGCTGCCGTTTGGCCTTCACCGCTGCAATCAGCGGGAGACGTTTCCTTTGCATGCCCCGAGCTGCCCTCCCCAGCATCCCTGCCAGATCCCCACTGCTTCCCGCAAGGCAACGTGGCAGAGCCGGGAGCCTGGCATGGCTGTGGGGCTCAGCCTGGCACGGCCATGGGGCGCAGCCTGGCTCTGCAGCATCATGGGGGAGACAGGGCTGCTCAGGAGACCTGAGCAGGAATCAAAGAGCAGCTCGTAAAGAAACAGGACAGATCCTCACCTGGTGCAAACCCGGCTCTGTCCAGTGGCAGCATCTCACCCCTACCAACCTCGCTCCGAAAAACCAAGCCCCTGATGGCTGGGACGGGGCTGCCGGGCTGAAGTGATGGGCAGGCTTTTAAAAAGATATCTGTATAATAGCTTTCATTTGTAGCCAGATTAGGATGCCCTGGGGACTGATAAGGAGACAGGGAGGCTTTTCCTGCCCTGAGCCTGTGCAGCCGGGAAGGCTGTTGGGGGGAGCAAAGCCAGGGGCTCAGCCGCTCTCGCTCCATCCCATCCCCTGTCCCCTGCGGAGACCAGCAGCACGAAGGGGCTCAGCCACACACCGGCTGGGAGTTGGCATTAGGCTCCTCACAAGGTAGGGGATGAACAGTTGGGGAGGAAAAAAATGTTGTGTTTTTTTAAGACAGACACTAAAAAAATGGATTCTGAGCTGGGAGAGCACAGGCACCAATGCCAGTGGAGGGTCAGGGGTGGAGGAGCTCAGCTGGCAGCTCGATTTCTGGATTTATTTTTAACAGCACTGGCTTGAGTGGAGGCTGGAGTTTAAAAACTGATGGAGTGGTATGGCCAGAGAGGCTGCTTCGTCCTGGGGCTCGGCAGGGATGGTGCTGGGCACCCCGAGCTCTCAGCTGGCACTGGAGGGACTGCTGCATCGACAGCACAAACTGCGCATGAAATTGCTGCTGCTCGCAACATGCATCTCCCGTGCAAAGTGACCACTGCGTGGCCGGGGAGTGCAGCGAGGAAAGAAAGCAGTGGACAGGGAAAGAGCCTGTTTTCATGTCCCACACACAGCTGAGAAAGCAGGCAGGGTGCAGGCAAAAGTTTTCCTTTCAGACTTTTTCAAAGCGACTTGTAAATGCTGGGAGGGTTGAAAATCCTGCACCTGCATCTCCTTCCTTGATGGAGGATTGGAGGCTGGGGAAGGAAAAACCTCTAATTCCCGCTGTCCTTGAAATGCAGGATCTTTCCAAATTATTTTACAGAGGGTTATGGGCTGTCAGGAACCTCTGGCTTTGCCCACTCACCGTTGTCACCCAGGTTGTGGCATCACCTGGAGAGGGATCCCTCTTGTGCTGAGCCCGTCACAGGGTCAGGGTGCCCCGGGGTGCTGTGTGAGGAGCCGCTCCCCCCAGCCCCACTCCTGTGATGTGCCCCTGGGGATGGCAGAGCTGGTAATTGTAACGGATGAGCCCAGGAGACCTCTGCCACCTGCCAAAACTGAGCAGCAAGAAACATTGTGTGGGCAGGCGAGCGGGAATGCCGGCACAGGGGGGAAGCGAGCAGCCTCGGGGATGTCTCAGAGCCAAACCTTTTTCCTGCTTGAGGGTCAAAGCTGCTGCATCTCCCCTGTTTGGGTGGACAGCCAGGTGCTGACACCCACCACCCCCAAATTCACACAGGAAAGGGCAAAACCAACGTGAGGGGTGGCAGCAGGAGCCTGGGCAGTGAGGCAGGCGGTGAGCAGCCAGGCTCTGCACGTGTGCTTTGCAGCGGATTTATTCTGTTTGACCTGCTGCAGGGAACTGCTGGGATGGGAAGCACTTTCTGATTGCAGACAAGTAGGCACAGATTTGATGATGGTGTGTGATACAGCAGGAAGAGCATTTCCCAGTTTCTCAGGGCACTGGGGAGCAGGGGGATTTTTCTCCCCAACATCCCAGGTTGACATTAGGGAAAAAGTGCGGGAGGAGAGTTGCTGGCTCAGCAGTCCCCCCTTTGCACAGCTGGTTCTTCGGGCCGCATACTATAGCCGTGCTGGATCTGCAAGCTCCCAGCTTGCGTGGGGTGAAGCCCAGCTGTCCTGCCCCCGATCACCATCTCTACACATGCCTCTGTACTACAAGTCTGCAGATTTGGATGGGAAGATGGATGAGGCACCTATGTCTTCTTACCCATGGTATTTCTGAGCCATCCATCACCCTGATCCCTACCAGGCTGCACTCTGCGGCACTGCATGGGTTATCGGGATACATGCCTCATTTTGACCATGTGAGTATTTTCATGGCAGCTCCACTGGGTGAATTAATGCCCCTTAACGTCAGCCATCTGGATATTTAGGATCCCGTCTTAGGCAGTCAGACAATAGTGGATGAAGAGAGCAAGGGCAACGCATCTGATCAGAAAAAGAGATTTTCTTTATGCCCACTGCCCGGCAGCCCAGTGCAGCACCTTGGTTTGCTCTCACAGCCCCAGAAGTACTGTCCTTCAGGGTCCCGTGGATCTCTGGTTGGCCAGGAGATGGTCTGGGAAGAGCTGAGCCATGCGTGCAGGGAGGTGAGGAAGGGTGAGGGAGAGACAGCGCAGGCAGGTGAGACCTGAATCTCCCTGTTCTTAGCCTCCTCTTCTTCATGCTAGACCTTCCCTAGACCCCGCTCCCCATGCAGGGAGGCCCTGGATCTTCCTGGACCTCCGGCTGCTGCAGCATGTAGTAATGCCTAACCAGAAGGATCCTGTCCCAGAAGCAAATCCCATCCTGGGGTATGTGACAGAGATATCAGGACACTGTAAGTGGAACAGGGAAGAAGGAAGGTAAATGATGGGTAGAGCTACAGCTACCCAAAGAAAAAGGTCTGGTTTTAAAAATCAGCCATTGTGGTGCATGAGATCAGCAAAGCAGCCCATAGAGCATCCTCAGGATGGCCAGAGTTGGCTGCTCCCTCCCAGCGCTGGCAAGAGGCTGTTGGTTTCCAGCCTCATCTGATAAGCAGGACAGAACCAGCCAGGCAGCCGTCGTGCATTTTGCCTTCCTCTGGCATTGCAGGCTGTCCGAAGCCGGGCTGTTTACTCGGTTGTCCGCCCGCCCTTTTGCAATAGGGAGTCAGTTCTGGTTAATGTTGGAGATTGTAACGTGATTACCGAAAGTCTCATGAAATTAAATCACTTCTCTTCAAAGCGGCCGGGGAGGGGGAGCGTCTCTCTGGCAGCAGGGATGGCCGAGCGGATATTGAAAGCAGACTGGTAGCCAGTATTGCATCGCACACAATTGAGCTCTGACAGTGTGAAGGCAAATACAAACAGCAGCTTGTGTTTGCACACAAAGGCTCTGTGCACCAGTATCCCCGGCCCTGTACTTTACACCCTCGGCTCTTGGGCAAAAAGTCTTGGGAGGGTAGGAGGGAGGGAAACTCCACTGAATATTTAGAAATGAATTGAACTGTGCAAACATGCCATTGGGAAGCTCTCAGTGTAACGCTTTGGATCAGCTACCCGCCGGGGCTGGAACACAACTGCTGGACTTGAAAGGGCGACTTTCACGCTGAAGCAAAACTGGACAAAAGAAGATAAATGAAACGGGCTCCCGGCGGGGTTTGGTTTGTTTGTTTTTGTAACTCGGCTAATATTCCCGCATTGTTCAGCCCAGCGGCCCAGTGTCTGTCCTTCACACGCTGCTCGTAAATTGGGGCTAAGCAGGCGGTGCAGGCAGCAGGCAGTGCGGTGCAGGCAGTGAGGGGCGGGCAGGGCATGAGCCCCTCCGGCTTGGGGCCCTGGGGACCCTGAGGTTGTCCTCGGCAGCTGTCGTGATGCAGGGAGTCGGGTGCTCTGCGTCTAGGGGGTTGCAGTCACACCACACCGTACCGGGAAGGTCTGAGCCGGAGCGGCGATCGACGGCTCTGTTAGTTCCCAGGTGAACCTGGATTTAGCCCGTGGCATTTCTGGGCACGGTGCATGGTCTGGGCTAGCAGCAGGAGGATCAAGAGGGTCTGTGGACCAACACAGCTTTGCTGTTGGTTCATTCTGCAGCCGAGCATGGCAAGTCCTAATGATTTTCATGGAGCTTGGTCAGATTTGCCCAAGTGGGGACCTTCCAGACAAGCTGTGGGTACCAGTGGTGATGTGTCAGCTGCCTCCATCCCATGGCCCAGCAGCGGAGCGAGGGGCAGTGCTCATCCCCACTGCACTGTGTGCGTGCCCTGGGATGTGTCTCTGTGGAGCTCAGAGCCTGGCCGGGGCTGGGGGGATGCTGCTTTCGTGGGATGGACCATGCGTGCAGGATCGGGGCATTGCAGTATCCCGAAAACCGCCCTGGTTGACACAGCCAGGTTAATACAGGCACTCATTTGATTTTAGGGCAAAAAGATTGCCAAAAGCAAGCCTCTTGAAAATTCACTTGCCCCCAGAATTTTAGGCAAACAAGCAGGTCTTACACTGCAATATTTCTCTAGTTAGCACTGAGTAAGCAAAGGCGTAACAATCACCTGTGTAATAGTTTTGATCAAATCAAACAGCAAAAATAGTGATGCTTTTAAAACTTTAAATGATGTTTAATATGCTCCATAGCATTTACTTTTCACAAGCCTCTGCGAAACCATCAGATGTTCACAAAAATTTGGCAAACTGATTTCTCCAGAAATCCAACGCCCAAACGAGCTGTTTGTTAGTCTCCACAAAGTTTCACCCAATCAAAAAAAAAAAAAAAAACCCAAAAAAACCCCCAAACCAAAACAAAAAAATCCTGACAAAACCCCAGACGGCACATCACGTGCTTGGGGCGACCAAAGAAATCCCCTGATTTGGGTGACCAATGAATGTCCCCCGTAATGAAAAGCGAACAATTTGTCGGCAGCCCATGCACTTGAAAACGAATGATCCAAATTATTCAGCGAGTCTCCCTGGATAGTGAATCCATTGAAAGGGGATCGAGACAGAGTCATAAATTATTCATTACCCAAAAGAGAGTGAAATGCATATAATCATAACAATAATAATAACATCCACAATCGCAGCACTAATAATAGTAACAAGAATTCAGCCAGCTCTGCTGAGAGAACCAGGGAGGCATGAAGACTCACAGACTTTATTTTCCCTTTATTCCAATCCTCCTTCAAAGCAGCTCTGTTAAATAATGTAAAGTGGGTCAACATTCGAAATAAATGTATTTATCACCAATAATTTGACTCACTTGCCTTGACTAAGCGTGATGTAGTTTGTGCCCTGGTCCTTGGCAATGAGAAGATCTAGGAACCCACACGCATCGCTGTTAATTGTTTAATATAATGAATTTCTCAGGGTCCTGGACTACTTTTAAGGAGTTTGTGAAAGTGGCTGCAGTGGAGGCATGTACTGTACCACTGTCCCTGGATAATTTATAGGTGTCCATGAACTGAAAGAGAAGTGGAAAGTGCTGGCCTAACACATATACCCTGGGCTTCGACTCTTCCTGGCTTGAATGGGACCTTGATTGCAGAGTCACCCGGGAGCCATTGAGGCAGTAAGAGAGCTAAGGAGAGGCCACAACACTTGTCACACCGCCCGCGAGTTTCCTGTTGTCGCTGGCACGCACGTTTTTGGCTGGGAAATCTCCGCCGCAGATACGCCGTGTGCCCGAGTTTGGTGTGTCTCAGCTTTCCATCACCGTGCTGCCCTTGGGACCCAAGGTTTCATTTGGGCATCTTTTACTTGGGTCGCCCTCCCACCAACCCCCCCGGAAGGATTTGCTCCAAGAGGAGCACGCCGCCGGGCGGTGGCTGGGCGATATTGAAGATTCAGATACATTTATATGCTTGCACCGTGTTGTAAAGCGCCCGACTACATCTTCGGCATGCAAATGAATTCGTTTGCAGCGAAGGGGCTCAGCCGTGGCACTCGGCCATCTCCCAACGGTTTCCCACAGGTTGCTCCGTGTTTGCAAGGGGGGGTCGGAAGGACTGTAGGGTCCCTTCGGTGCCGTTGGGCTGCCTCAGAGCTTTCTCTACCTGCTGCTTTCAGCCGGGGGGGGGAGGGTTCTGCTGTTTCACGCGGAAAAAAGATGGCATTTTTGAGCTTGGGAAGCAGCAGGTTGGTCCAGGAACGAGCAAAGGACTCACCCCGTATGGCTCCATCGGCTTTGGGTGCTGTGGTGGGTTGTCAGCACCCACATGGTTTGGGTTGAATGGGACAATGCTGCAGCAAAGTGGGGCAGGTTTGGCACGATGGAGCCAGCTGGTGGGAGCTATTTTGGAGACCGGTGTGCCGAAATACATAGTCACAGAGCTTGATTTTCATTTGCTTGCTGAAACAATCCGCAATTAAGGAGGGTTTTTCCTTGCTTGCTGGAATAATCTGCAATACAGGCTCAGCCTTGCTCAGGTGGGGGAAGGTGTAAGGGGATGGGGAAGATCGGGGAGAGGCAGAGGTGGGTCTGAGGCTGGCTGGGGGCTGGCCAGGGCCAGGCCGGGCTGCCCGTTGCTGAGCCTGGTGCCAGAGAGCACTGGGGTTTTGTGGCGTGGCCGTGGCAGGACAGCCAGACCGGTAGATACTCTGCTGACAGGCAGCCGTAACGCAAGAAGGAGAAGAAGGAGTTCCTGCTGGCATTTTTGTTGGAAGTCGACTGTGTATTAAGTGGAGCATGGTTTTCATTACCAGCTCCATTTTGGTACAATAAATCACAAAGTAGAAAACACACTTGTGGCCTAGATTCTGCCCTCAGTTATGAGTGGCAGTAACCAGAGGCAAAATCCAGCTTCAGCGTTGCAGCCCATATGTTCACCTTTTGGAATTAATTTCTTTTGGTAATTTCTGTGTAATTATACAGCATTGAAGGCTGATTATATGCTTCCTCTCATGGGCAATTAATATTGCTGATCTAGTGCCAAGGGTTCACTTTGCACTGTACAAACCCACGAGGAGAGACAAGCTCAGCCTCCAGCGCCTGCTGCAAGGTGACAATCTGGACCCTGTTACCTTCAGCGAGGGGTCTCTGGATCTGCACACGCCCCCCCCAACCCCCCCCCAGGGTCCTCAGAGGAGATGGGCCACCAGCTAGCAATTTAGCACAGATCAAGCACTTGCTGTTCAGCCGTAGAAAGAACATCCAGTGTTTGTGTGTGCTCCAGCTGCTGCTGAAATATTTGGGAGGTCATCTCTATCGAGAAGGCTGGAAGAACCTGTAATTGCAACAGATGCTATCCGACGGCGGCAGCCCCGTGGGTGAGCAGAGCAGCTCGTCTACCCAGAGCAATAATCTAATTTATGTCTCATAAGACAGTTTTATTTTTGTGAATTACCAGTGTCTTTTTCCGCCAGTGAAGTGGCAGATCTGTGCAAACTCCCCGGGGCTTCGGCCGCAGCCCTTGCTCCTGCTTGAGACAGGGGGAGTGGAGAGTCGTAAAAGAAACTTCTCGCATTGGGTTATGGTGCCTATAAAATTAGCCCCATTAGACGCTGGCTGCCCATTTAAACAAGCAATTTAAATGGATAACAAAGGCATCCCCTCGCCCTCCTCACAGCTTCCGTAAAATCACTGAGTTTAAGTGGATGGAAAGAAGTGGAGAAGAGCAATGGGTTTTCTCGAGCCAGGCTGCTGCGTGGCTCGGATGCTGCTGCTGGGTTGGCGTTTGGATTTGTTTGCTTCTTTCTGAATGCAAACGGCTTCAGTTTAAATGAGATGGAGAGAGAAAGCAAGTGGGAGGAGGAGACATAATTCCTAGTTTCACCACTGGTTTCCGTGGGCTTTGGATGAAGCCCCGCTCTCCCTCTGTGCAATTTGTTCTCCCTGTCTGGGTTTGGGCAGGAGGTCGGGCTTGGCAGCACGAGGGCTTTGCTCACACTGATGAATCCGCTCCTGTTCTGCCAGATGCAACAACATAACTCCGAATGTGAGAGTCTGAAACCAAACAGGGAAGGTGCTGCCTCCAGGAGTCTGGCTGCTCAGAGGGCTGGGGTGCGGGGTGGTCCTAGCAACCCCCCCTTGCAGCAGGAGGGCTCCTTCAAAGGCAGCAGCAGTGTTTTGCAGGGCAGTGGGGCACAGGCCAGGCAGCCTCCAGCTCCGCCGTGGCTCCAGCTGCTTTCTCAGGGTCCCCAAATGGGAGAAGCAGCAATTTCCCCTCTCTTGCCGGTGCCTGGGGTCAACTCTGTGTCCCAGGCTGCAGGGAAACAAAATGTGCCTTGGCAGTGGTGCCCTTTCTGCTTGTATCCTGGTATAGTCCCCCCGCTCTGAGATTCACTGTCAGGGGAAAATTAATAGCAAAAATGCAGAAAAAGAGGGTACTTTTCCTGCATCTCCCATGCATCCCACAAAGAGCAGCTCAGAGAATCTTAATCAGTGGAGTGCAGCCTTGTCATATGCCCAGTTCCACCGCTGCGGGAAGTACTTTGTATGTCACTCCGTCATGTCTGCACTTGGGAGCTTAAAATAGTTCCTCATGCTTAGTCCCAGCTTGAGACCTAAGGCAGCAAAATGCTACCCAAGCCACAAAGCCATTGTTAGGTTTCAGAGTGAACACTCTCACAAAGGCAAGAGCAGCATGTCCCTACTATCTTGTGCCACCCGTTAGTCGTGACAGCATTGTCTGTTCTCGGACAGCTTTCACCCGCCTCCCCAAACCTCATCTCCCAGGTTTACAGGCTCACATTTTCCCTTATTCCATCCTCTCACGGGGGCAGAGAGAAGCCAGAAAAAGCAGGCACTGAAGCCAATATATGGCAAAGAGGAAAAACTGCCCAACTGTCTTGTAGGAGAGCAAAGCAGCTGGTTTGACCCGGCACCAGGAGCGTGCAGCCCGGTGATAAGGCTGTGCACGGATCTGAGAGCTTTCTGGGGTGGGCGAAGGAACAGTCCTGTCTATTCCTGCTCCGGGGCAGATGCTGGGGAAGCATCCACAGCTGCTGAGCCGTTCTCCAGGCTCCCAGCCTCAGAGCCAGCCTCCTGAGAGTTTAATTTTTGGGAAGCTTTAACATCCCCAGCTTACCAAGCACTGAAAGAAAGGTCAGCTAATCCTTCACAACGTCTGAATGAATTCAGGCCCAGAAGTGAGATTACTAAACAGGGGAGCGGGAGGCTGGGAGAGCTGCATGGATACAGGGACCCTTCCTGTAGTCAGGACTGGCTTTCTAAAGAAATGGACCTTTTATTTCAGTTCTCATACCCCAGGAGGAGGGGAGGGGGGTGGGCAGATGTGTTCAAAGCACCCAACTCCCCTCCCCCAGCAGCAGCCCCACAATTGCAAACGCTGGCAGGGTTTGGTGGAAGAGAGCCCTGAAATAGGGCTGAGCAAGGGTCCCTGTCCGCAGCATGGACAGATGGGGCAGCTGGGCTGTCCTGCAGAGACTGAGCAGCACTCACAGCCTGAGCATCCCCACTGGATACCCTGCTCTGGTCTCAGCTGAAGCATTTGGGAAGAAAAGCCCCAAAAGCAAGGTCCCAATGTCCCTCCTGGCTGCTTCAGTGGCTTTTGACCCATGTCTCTGAAGGCACCAAGGTCCCTGAGCTCCCTTTGCCTGGGCACCCAAATGCTCCCATGCACGTGGTGATACTCACTGAACCCCTTTCTGGGCTGCACCCACAACCCTTTGTGAACCCCTGGGGTGATGACATGACAGGACCACTAAGGACTTGCTTTTCTTCTGCAAATCAACTGTCCTTCTCAATGCTGGAAGAGCAGAGCCCATTGAATGTGGGCAAGAAGCAGACCCCCGGGGTGTGGATGCACTGCGGATGAGCCATGGTAACCTGGCTACAAGTGTGACAACGCAGTCACCCAGACCCCAAGCCTCCCTGCCAGGCTCCCCAGGCTCCCCAGATTGGGTATTCAGGCCACAGGGTTTTCTCTATTGACCTCGAAACACTGTTCTGCATGGGAGAATTTTCTTTCTTTCTCTCTTGGTAACTGCAGAATCAAGTGTTTGCAGTTGGAAACTTTCGCTACCACAACGGCAAGCTGGTAATTCAGCTGGCAGCCACTTGCCCAGTGGCAGGCTTTCATCCTCAAGGTACAGGAGCCAGCTAGGAGAAAACAGAGAGGATGCTTTTTTTCAGGCATCCTGTGATGGCTCCAGCAAGATGGGATGCTCCATCACCCCGAGCAGAGCACCCAGTACCATTATGTCATTCAGAGCTGCCAGGTCCTGTCCCAGTCCTCTGTCTTCTCTGCAAAGCACTGGGTGCCATTCCCCAACTCGCTGGGGATGCCTGATGGAAAAAGCCCATCTGGCCAATGTAGCTCCAGGCGAAAAGCCCTGAGGTCTCCATAGCTTGGTTTTTCCTGCAGGCATCCCGTAAGAGGCTGTAGCAGTGGCTAAATGCCATCGGGTTGTGTGGTCCCATAAGCAGTGGATGAAGTGTGTGGGTGCTGCAGGTATTCAGGTCCCAAGAAAGCACAGCACTTCCCAGCTACGCCAGGAAAAATGGCACTGGGAGGCTGACAGCTCAGCCCCACTCAGCACCCTCTGGGACTGCGTGGTGCTTCCTTGGGCCTAGTAGATCCCCCCTTCAGGGAATAAACTCCTCCTGGTGCTGGGGAAGAAGGATCTGTGTGATGAGATGTTTTAATAACAGCTATGGGGACAGCCATACAGATGTGTTCTAGATGCCCCTGTGATGCTGTGAAATGCAACATTAAATTACAGGGCAGCTTGGTTTCTGAGAATCCTGGACAGTAAATACTCACATTACAGCTAGGAAATACAAACTCTGCCCCAAAAGGTGGCATTCACTAGCAGGATCATGGCAGGTTTGTGGGATGGGGATATGCTGGAGCCACCAGCCAGGATCAGCTTTCCCTTGGGTGTGATACCGGTCACAGCAATAGCAACAGCCTGGTGCCGCCAGCAGCTCCTCAGGAACAACGTGCTGAGATTAGCATGTGCAGGCAGAAGGCAGGGGCTAGGGCAAAGGGAGAAAGGTGTGGGGCAGGCATGAGCAGTAGGGTTAAAACCAGCCCCACGGGTCTTTTGGGGAGATGTCTTTCACTCAGTTTGTGGGGAAGCTTCCAACTGCAGCCCTGATTCAACAACCAATTGATGCTAGGGTGTCTGAGCATGACACCTGGTGTGGCTTTGCACCACTCATACAGTACCTGCCCAGGGGAAACTGAGGCACAGGTGGGAGAACTGACCAATTAGCAATGCAGTGGCTACCAGAGAGGCTCGCTGGTCCTCCTTCTCTATTCTTTCCCCTGATCCTGTGCTGGTGTTACTCCAGTTCTTGGTTTACTGGAAGAAAGAGGAGACTCACGGTGCCAGGGAGCATCAGTGTGAAGTTTGATGTGCACGGCATTTTGAGGGTTCCCATTTAGCTCAACCTGATCTCAGACTGGACTGTTTTCAGATACATCTGGAAAATTCCATCTGCCTCTTTCTGTGCCTAAATAGCTATAAACGTTAACCGCAGGCGTCTATAGGAGATGCACAGTGAGTCCCCTGCCCTGAGAGGCAGGTGAGAGGTGGTGAGGGGATTGCGAGGGGAAGAGGAGAAGACGGCACCTCTGTCTTCAGCACAGTCAGAGGGTCCAGCCCCAGCCTGTGCTCAGGGTAAGCGTTCCCTCCTGCCCAAGCCCCGTGCCCGCTGTGAGCTCATCTCAGCCTCCCCATCAATCCCCTATGCAGCTACTGTGTCCTCTGCAGACGTTGCCCCCAGCTATTCAACTGCTCTCCGGATCATTAAACATATTGAGCAACACCAGTCCTGTGACTGGTTAATTAGTAAAGAGTTGACTAATTAGTTAATCATGTTTACCAAGTGCTTTGAAAGTGCTCAATGTTATTATTTTTAATTATGACTGTGCCCCAGGCACTGTTCACCTCCCTGTATGCCAAGCCTTGCAGGGTTCAAACTCTGTCTCTGCTACCCGAGGCTGGTTTTAAGATGGGAATTTGCCTCTTATCCTCTGGTTACCAGGTTTCCTTAACAGCCTCTTGTGTGGGATTTTAGAAAAGCCCCTCACAGAGTCTTCATATACCCTGGCACACTTAACTCACTCATTCAAAGCCGTCTTATCCGTTAAGGAGTCAGGATTGGCTCTTTCAGAGCCATAAACAGTAGTGCCTTTGTGCACACCTCATCCCGCATCCTTCTCCTGACCTCAGTAAAAGATCAGCTGATATCCAGACTCGCTCTCCCATCCCAGCCTGGGAGGCTCCAATCCGCAGGGTGATGGACACCCATTTTGGGAGCCTCCCGTCCTCTGTGAGAGAAGCTGAAGTTTCCAACAAAAGGAAAACGAGGTTATTCCCATGTCTGACTTCAAGCTAATCCAGAGGAGAGGCCAGTTTTGGTGGAAGGCAGGAAGAGAAAGCGCACTGCAAAGTTTTCATCTACTGAGAACGTGTACGGGGTTTGTTATTCAGTCTTGGCATCTCTGACGAATCAACAAGTCTAATTGTCCTGGGACTTTCTTCATTCGTAAAAATGTCATCAGCTTGTTAAGCAATGTCATAAAGAGCCCCAGTCACCTCTTATCACAGTGCAATCGGAAGAGGAGTCTTCTAGCACCAGCTGCAGAACGAAGACCCACCTCCACACAGCACTGAGACAGAACAAAATCTGGCGCTGGAGCGGACAATAATCTACAGAAGTCACACAGGGCTGCCGCTGGAGCAGGGTTTGGGAATCGTTCTGTCCCTGTGAGCCATCAGTGGGGCACATGGCCAGCCGGAGAATATTGCATGGATACTACCCCAGGATGTGGCTGCTTAGTACTGCTGCCTTCACCCAAGAACCCGCAGGCCCCAGGCTGCAGCTGGCAGCTCCTAAGCTGTTGTGCTCTTCTAGAAAGCTCACAATGGTATGTTGTCAGGGCTTACCATCTCCAGGTGATGCTCACTTAAATAGCTGCTGCCATCCATGACCTGTTCTTCTGGTGACATGGTTGCAGAATCATGGACATGTTGGTTGGGAAGTGGGAAGATATTTCCCTTTGCGCTCTGAATTTCATTCCTGGAAATCCTTCTTCTCTTCATGGCTGCTAATGAAGGCTGGAGCCAGCAGGTGCCTAAAATAGGCATCAGTTAAAATGACAGCAGTAAATGTGGGTGAATCCCAGCCTCAGGCTCCGTAACCAACCCTTAGACTGGCCGTACTGGTCAGAAGAAAGGACCTGTTGGTGCCGGATCTTGTTTCCAACCTAAGCAGTACAGAGGTGTTTAAGTATGGGGCAACCACATGCAAAACTGCCTGGTGAGTTCTATGTAATCTAGGGGTTTCTGAACCAAAGACAGCATCCTTGTAATGAGTTTTAGTAGCATTTTAGTAGTAGTAGCAGCTTAATGACTTTTGCTTCTATGGATCACACATCTGGGACATTTTCAAGTTCCTTATGTGAAATAACCGGTATTGGATAAGGGCTTGAAAGTGGTTGGGACCATTTGGAATCCAAAAACTGTCCTCAGTTGTGCTGCATTTTGTCTACCCTTTCATAAAGGTCAGAATGCTACGAGGTCCCCATGACTCCATTTGTACTGTGGTCCCAGCATGTTATCTCCCATAGGGCTGTGCAGCAGAGACTGGATTAGCAGTTGTATGGGGTGCATGCAGGAAGGGCAGGAGCACTTGGAGCTCAGTTTTGGGTCTTGCCACAAGATTAGCTTTCCACCTTGTCTGATCTTGTCCCCATTATCCTCCTCTCACAACCTGTTTCTCTTCTCTGTGAAGCTCTTCCTGTAGCCAGTGAACACCAGGGAACCTTCCCCATCCTCCCCACTGCCTCAGTGCTGGGACAGGGAAAGCTCATTTCCTCTGGAGTCCTCCCGGAGCAAGGAAAGACCTCCAGCCCTCCTCCTCAGGCTGGATGGTTGATGGGGTGGCTGGGGTGCCACAGCCAGCCATTTCCCCAGGTGTCAGAGCAGCCGCTCTGGCCCACCTCCGCTGTTCCCTCAACACTTCCGTCCAGGAGCAGAGCCTGTTAAACCTCTTTTCCTGCAAAAAGAGAGAGAAGCCAAGGAAGTCTGGAAGGGAGGGGAGACAAACACATCTGCACCTGGGAAATGTCATGTTTGGTTTTTCAACTCCAAATGGGCAGTGACAGCAGCTCTGTGGGGGTGTAAGTAGGGGGAGCAGCGCAGATTTATAGCTGTGGGTCATGCTTGAGCTGAGCCAAGTATTCTGCCTAGCATCAGTTTTATGAACAAGATGAAGTGCAGAACCTCAAGTGCAGGCACCCTTTAGAGGAGAAACACTGGGAGAGCAGGAACAGGGAGTGCACTGTGAGAGGCCATCCTGCCCTTCTCCCTGCTCTGGTCTGGTCTCTCCTTTCAAGGTGGGATTTGGGCAGGTTGGGGGTTGCAATGACCAAGCATAACTAGAGCTCAGCGGGTCCTGGGTTTGGTGCCACAAGCCCATAGGAGTCATGCACCGTAAACCATGAGCAAAGCAGCTGGAGGCTGAAGCAAACAGGAGTCAAGAACTGCCCTCTTTAAAAACAAAATAAAATTCACAGCAATTCCCAACCCTGCAGGAGGGAGTAATGCTAGACGGAGGACTGAAACCTCTTAGACAACTCCAAATTCAACGTCCTGTTGAGCATCAAAATTACCAGTCCAAGGACGTGTCGCAGATTGTCACAACACTGCAGAACCTAAGGACACAAATGATGTCAGGGTTTCCCTTTCTGGCCAGATACCCAGACTGAATCTCTTATAAATTCAGAACCTCGTATAAAAAATTAAGCAAAATTACCAGAGGCTCCCACTTCTCACTGAGATAAATGTGGTGCAGACCTTTTTCATAGATGTGGGTGAGATTGTCACTTCATCACAGTCTGGTACCGAAAGCTGTGTTTTAGCTGGGCTTTGACACATAATTGATGAATGATGCAATGGTGTATTGTGACTGTAATGCCCCCACGTTATTTTCTTTGGCAATGCCTTTTGATGTACCTCTTCAAAGAAGTGCGGCAAATCCTGCCCTTTTCCATGTGAAACAGTGACCAGGAAAGTCTCTGCAGCTACAAAGAAAGTGCCTCCAGTGTTGAGACTGATTCTCCTTCATCCTAAGTCTTTAAACGGAGTCAGGTGATGTTTCCTGACTGATACTTTTGCTGTGGCACTATAGACCTTGTGGGGTTGGTGCAGCTGCTGTGGTGGGGGACTCTGCCTTTTGATTTAGTTCTAGAGTCTGCTTTGGTGCTTAATAGTCTGTGAATCTATGAAAAAGGCCTCAGCAGATGAAAAGGACAAGACTCAGGAGGGTTATGGCAGTGTGGCACACTGTCCCATTCTGTACTTCTGTAGCTGTTTCAGTGGTTTCTGCCAGAAGAGCCGTATCTCAGTGCTACCACCAGAGACAGTGCTTGAGCTCAAGCATTCGCCCTGAAACAGCTACAGAAGAAACAAGTATCTTTGACATGGGAAGAATTCTGCATTCTGGATACCTGCACGAAGCACAGGATATGTGGGGTTCCCACAAAAAGCTGAAAGCACCCCCTACATTATCAACAGGCAAAGCATGGACATTCATGTACCCCCACGCGGTGTGGTCAGGAAGCTGCCACAGTGTTTGACAGCTCCCAGTGACTTCTGGGGTCTTTGCTTCCTCCAGGCCCTGCTTGGGCATCTGTTTCTCCACTCTGTTAGCTGTATTCATTCTCGGTTTCCGTTTGGCGAGGTTGGATTGACTGGCATAATTTGTCTGTAAGAAATGGTGAACGTTCCTGCTGGAGTTGGAGGAAGGCAGTGGTGGGAGCGGAGGGGGAGACAACCTCATCGGCATCAGTGCATGTTAGTCCTTAACAGGGGGACATGGCTGTGGTGTTTCCCAACCCTGCCTGGACAGGTGAGCCCCATGGCTACATCCTTCCAAGGGAAGCAAACCCCAGCCCAGCTGAAAGCACCTCTAGTGCAGCGTCCGTCAGTGCGTCTGTCTGCTCCGTCCGTGCTGCAGACGCTGGGCACAGGCCAGGAGTGACTCTCGTTCATTAGCTCCCTCCCTTTGTTTTGAGGTTCTCCTGGTCCCAGCACCACTCCTTTCACAGGGTTTTTCCTCAGGCTTTCTTTTTACTGCTCTGTATCTCTTTGTGTGGTCTTGCCCCAGCAGGACCCCACAGCTCTCCTTATAGATATATATATATTCCTATAGATAGAGGCTTACCCCTATGCCTTGGCCTTCCTGACTCCTCCCTATACCGGTTCTTCACCTGGCCAGCCTTGGATCCAGGAGCTGCCTGGGGCTGTGCATCCCAAACACCTGAGCATGCGATAGGGGCCAAGCTGAGTGTTGAACCTGCCTCAGCGTGAATTCTTCTATAGGTGCTCCATAACCCGCCCCTCCCTGGGCAGAGCTGAAGCTTCCTTGCACACTGTGGCTCTGAAAGGACAAAGCTGGGGTCCCCTTGTGTGATCCCATCACAGGGGTCACCCACAGCTTCCCACACGCGGAAGTGGCACCTCACGGTGTAAAGGGAGATCAGGGGGGTCAGTTCAGTTGCTTGCCATTAAGCGCTCGATGCAAACGAAGGGCACGGCACATCGGTTGTGGATGAGTTAAAAATCCTACAAGCTTTGATGCAGACCAGTGTGAAAATGCCGTCACTTATTAATGGGCTTCTAAGGGCCTATTCCGTGCTGGCTAAAGCTGATGGGAGAGCTGGTGGCAGTCTCTTCCCTGGAGTTAATTGAAGCATCCCCATTGATCACAGTGGGAGCAGGGCAGAGCCCGGAAGGGAAAATGCCAGCGCTGGGTTACCTGCCCTGCTCCCACATGCCAAGGATAAACAGAGCGATGCATCCGAGCAGCGCCCACTGTACAAACCACAAAGGGCACAGCTCTCCAGGTGGCCTGCGGATGTTTCCAAGCCAGCTGAGAGACTCGACAGAGTGGTTTTATTTTCCAAGGAGGCCTTAGTCAGAGCTCAGTTCCCTCCAGCTTCAGTTTTAGTTTTTACTCTCCGTGCTGCTGAAGTGCCCTGTCAGCACTGCTGACCTTCTGGCTTGGCGAGGCCAGCAAGGACCTTCATTCAGAGCCTGCCAAGGTGCTCGGGGGCTGGCCAAGGATGGCGGCCATGCTTCTCCAGGAATGCTAGGGAGGGCAGTGGTGCTCCTCCTGCCCAGCCAGGAAGGACAGCGATGCTCCTGCAGCCTGACCAAGGTGGGTTGGGATGCTCCTCCAGCCCCAGCCAACACAGGTGGTGAAGTTCCTCCAGCCTGGCTAACTCAGGTAGTGATGCTCCTATAGCAGCTATGGTGGAGGCTCTGGAGCAGCCGCTTGTCCTGACCCTGCATCAGGATTTGAAGCTGGCTGTGGGTGGCTTTCATAGCCCATGAACCCATTCGGCAAAGCCCGGCCTGTGCAGTGAGTGGGTCAGGGAGAGCTGTGTGGCTGAGGAGCTCATTTCTGAGCCTTTTTGAGCCACATACCCTACCACAGCTTGGAGTGGGACACAGGGATGTGTGGATGCTGATGGGGCAGGATGCACTCTGGGAATGTGTGCAGCTTCGTGCAGGCAGGGATGAATGAAGTCAGCAGGATCTTGATCCAAGTCAAATGGAAGGAGACCATTCCTCCAATATTACGGGTAAGCTGTGGAGCTCTTCGCCCTTGGATGCAGTGGATGAGAGTTTTGTGGCCTCAAGAAGAGACAGTGGGGAAAAAGGGGTGGATTTAGATGCTCTCTTGACATCTAAGGCTCGTTTGACTCTCTCATCGTGTTTGTGCTGTTAGGAGAAAATAGAGCATTGTCCGCACACCTTAGGCTTGGGGAAGGGGCCGGACAGCTGAACCTTGTTCCTTGAGAGCAAAGCCCCAAAAGCACCATTAAGCAGAGGAAAGCGATGTCAAAGGAGGGATATAATGGCAGATTACAGGGAGTTCCTGGGGTGGCATTGAGCTACCCAGCCCTGGTCAGCTCAGCCATTAGCATGCATTGTGTTGCCCATGCCCCCCAACCTCTGCCTCGCAGGAAAACCTGAGCTGCTCCATCCCCATAACCCTGGTGTTTGTGCCGGCATGGAGTCATTGACAGGTTGCCCTTTTATTCACACAGTCAGCTCCCCAGGTATCTTTCCGTAGGCATTTTGATCCCACACTATGTCAATGGTGGCCCGGAAAGGGATGGACCCTGCCCCGGGGTGTCAGAAGTCTGGGGGAGCTGAAGGTCTATTCAGCAGAAGAATACCCTGAGCCAGTAGGTGGGACAGGGGAGCCCTTAATCCCAAACCATTTTTCTTGCTGGCATCCTTTTTTTTGGTTTGAATTATTATTATTATGGCCAGCAGCGAGGCGTGGGCTCATCGCCTGGGAGAGCGATATTATTCGCCTCCTTTTGTGCACGGTACCATGTTTGAATCGAGAAACAAAGCCGAGCAGCTTGTGCCTCCTGTTGGAAGCCTTCCTATCCCACTGGGGATCCGGGACCTTTTCATCTCAGTCCATACACTCTATAGGCTTCTGCCTCTTCCCATCTTTAAGTCTTTAGTAAATATCATAAAAGAGAAAATAAAGGCAAACCCCAGGGCCCGGGAGTCTTACCTTCCCTACATTAAAATGAGGAAAAAAGAGAAAACAGAGATTTAGCCTCGTTTTATCATTTTTCATGCAGAGCTTGCAAAGTAAATAGTATTTAGCCCCATTTTGCAGGCTGGAGGCTCTTTGGAACAGGGTCTTTTACTCTTTATGTACTCAGATTTTTGGGGGATTCAGACCCTGAGCCAGGCTCCTGTGCCTGTGGCAGCAGTTGTCAGGTACAGCCATGAGAAGGAAAGCAAAGCACTGCCGGGCGAATACCAGCTTCGGTGCCCCTGTCCTTGAGATGCCGAGCCTGCAGACAGGGTGAGCAGGGAAAGGGTGTGCTCAGCCCCCCTGGAAACCAGCTGGTGATAATTCAGCTTCAAACTGGGCACCCTAAAACTAACCCACCTGCTAGTGGAATGATGGCAGGCAAAGTAGGGCAGGTTGTATCCTGATGCTGGTGGGAAGGAAGTTGCATTGCTGCTAATAAGGGAGTTGCTTAAAAACATTCAACTTCTTTTAATTACTGTTTCAAATTGGATGTGAATGTTTGGAGGAAACTTTTCCCTTTCCATGAAGTTTTTGATTATCTGATGTAAGGCAATCCAAACCAGGACAGAAATATTTCCCTTTTTTTGTTTCAAATCCAAACTTTTGGCTTGGCTAGGCTTTCAAAACCCCAAATGAAACCATTTCACTCTGAAATAAACCCAGAGACATTTCTACTACATTTTAGATGTTTGTCATTGGAAAAACGAAAATGCTTCCTCCGAGAGTCTCCAACAAAAGGGTCACCCCTGTGATTTCTGCCTGAAGCACATGTACCGTGAAATCAGTTTTAGGTTTGACACCCAGGCAGGTTGGCAAAAGCCATAACTCAGCTTCCCAGCTCTGGTTGTATGCTCTGACAACAACTGCAGTTGCACAATTCCTTGTTATTTCCTATGCAGAGGAACTTCATGGCTGTAGGTTTCTTGGCACAGATTTTGGGGATGGCACTCCTTTGCATGAATAATGATGTTCACATGTGGTTGTTGTTCATTATTCACTCTTTAATACTTCCTTTTCCTTCAAAGATATTTCCAGGCCAGGTTTTCAGTTACAGTCATCTGAGGTGGAGGAAAAGTCTGTCTGCAGAGCGGTTATTGGCCCTGGTTCTGCTGTGATTGGAGGGTGATGGAGGTGCTGGGTGGCTCCAAGGTGACTCAAGGGACCTTTTGAGAGTCCCTCACCAACAATACCATGTCCTCTCTGCGGAGACCTGCCACCTAAGAGACATTCATCTCCTCTCCAGCAATGTCAGCCAGGTGGGGACTGGTCCCCATCTCCAGGACAGTCTTCTGCAGGAGATGTAGCGGGAGTTAGGGATGGGGTAACAGGCACAGGCTGCACTGAGAACTTTTCTTGCTGGCATTGGCATAGGCAGAGGGACACAGAAGCTGATGTGGGTCACAGTTCCACACCTCACCAATATCCAAGCCGAGTAGGAAGTAGGAACACAGGGCACAATCCAGAAGCAAAATTTGTCCATGCAAAAATATAATTAGGAGCTCACAGAAAAATAGCCCATTCCCAAGGAACCCCTGAGGAGCAGAAGAGCTTAAACTCCCTGTGATTCTCATTTTCAGTACCTGGTTCAGCTGACGTGAGCCCAGGTCTGCACTGGCGCAAATACAACTGGAAAAGAAATGAGTTTGCTGCCCTGATTGCTTCAAAAAGTTGCAAGAAACCACATCTTGGTCTGTAAGAGCACAGGAGGAAATCAGCGCTTGCTCTCTCATGTTACCTGGCTCTTGCTACTGTGAGTGACGGACACTGTCAGCAGCAGGGTCCTGCAGGAGATCTGCCGTGTGCCATAGTGCTAATAACAAAAGAAGCTGTGGCTGCTTTACCTTTAAAAGTTTGCCTGGTATCGTTGGGTTGATTTAAAACCTTTCACTCGGGGTGTGTGGGCGAGGATTCGTGTGTGCGTGTTTACCAGTCCAGCGAGGAATGTAGTTTGAATGGCTTCTCTGAAGGTTTGGATACAGCTCACTAGAGCTCTGCAGGTTCCCTGAGGACTCTAATAATTGGTACATTTGGTTTTCTTTTCCTCATTATTTCTAAGTTTTCCAGCTCTAACGCCAAAGGAGCCTGTATTCTATGTAATTATTACTCAAAACTTTGAAAACATTAAGTAGGAAAAATAGACTATTAAACAACTAAGAAGCAAAGTAACAAGTGTGAATTATGGCTCTGCCCTGTGGTTTGAGTATGATGGGTTTGTTCCACCCATGGAGAGATCTTGGAGAAGGATAGGTTGAGTGGGTTGTTTTGCTTAATCTCTCTGCTGTCAGAGTTGCAGTCCCTGGAGAACGCAGATCTATAGAGAAATGTGCCTACCCTTTGAAACGCAGTGCACATGCCCAGCTCCCAGCAAAGGACTTTTGTTCTGCTCTGATTTATACAGTTCTCTGGGGCAAAGAGAAGTGTCTGTCATGGTTGCAAGGATTACTTGCTACTGGAGGGAAGGGTGGACTATGCAAGAATAATTTGTTCTCTTGACTGGGCATGGAAATCTCGCTCCCCCTTCCCCAGTCTCCATCCCCCTGTCCCCATCCCTCACCCACAAGGGGCTGCTGGCTCCTGCATGCTGCAGCTCTGCCCCGAGGCTGACCAGAGCAGCTCTGATCCCTGCTGGCCAGGGGGTTGGGAAACACCTGACAGGGGGTGATCCCCTTACCCTCGCACTGCCAGCCCCAGTGAATGATAACCTGGGGACACTCCTGCCCTTGACCAGGGGTGAAAGGGGGATATCGTCCGAGCATCTCACCCAGAGCGGTGGGGGGTGGCTACTGCAGATAGCAGCTCATTGCACCCCTTAGACACCTGCCCATGGGTGAGGTGCACCACCCTGGAGGTGCCTGCTTCCCCCCTGAAAGGGAATTCGGTGTGCCTAGCTCAGACGTGACCCACATGGCTATTGAAACACACACTGTAGGGCGTGTGGGCTTTCACCGTGCCCACAGTTTGCTTGTCCCCTTAGTGCACTTTGTGCAAGCTCTTCGTGATGAGCATCTTCTAAATATGCCCGCAGTGCCCAGCACAGTGTGGCCCAGCTTGGGCTGAGGTTTCCATGTGCTACTTCAATGTGAGGAAAGCCTGTGGGTCTGCTCCCAGTGTACAGGGATGTCCAGGGGACTCCTGGAGGAGCTGAGCCCTTGTGGCCATGCTGGTGGGCCCATGCCCACCCCACGGAGTACAGGAGCCTCAGAGGGCTCAGTTTATCCATCCGAGGGTCACTTGCCAACAGTGGCAACTCACTCGTTCCAGCAAAAGACGTGACTTCGCTTATCTGCTCCCAGGATTTTTCTACTTGTTTGTTTTGTTTTCATCCTCCGAGGAGGATGGGGAGGGTGGTGCCTCCACATGCACAGGGCCAGCCACCTCCTAACCCCAGCTCCAGAAGCCCTTTTCATGCTCTATAAATTTTATTGGAAAATTTGTTTCGCTTGGGGGGGGGCGTGTTATTTTTTTTCTCCCCCAGTAATGCACCATGAAAAGGCTCATTAAAAAGTGAGCTCCTCGTTCTGATTAATCCTTCCAAGCAGGCAGAGGTGACACACGCTAATGACATTTCCAGCTGGGCTTGTCCCCTGAGACGCCCGCTGCTATTGCAGGCCGAGTACCGCCGAAGGAGACAGTGTGTTGGACGTCGGAAAGGTTGCTCTTGGCTGGAGCATTCATTTGTAGTGGAGAAAAGCCTGCAGGAGCCAGGCAATTGCTGTCTCTCCGACAGGCCTAGGAGACTTTGTTCTCCAGATGCATCTCACGGACTGTCCTCCTGTGGACAAAGGCTATTCCCAGCCTCCGGAAGGGCTCAGGAAGATGAGGAATGGACATCCCTGGCGCCAGCACAGATGCCTGCGGCACGTAGTGAGCTGCTGACTGAGGACTTCTCCAAGGCACTGGAGTGCCTGTCTTCATCAGGTTGTTTTGTTAACCCCAGAATGCTGTTGGCCCCAGCCAAATCTCTGATGTTCTTGGAAAACATCAGGCTAACGAGACGCCTTTCCAAAACAACAGCTGACTTAATGAACTAGTCGGCCATTGGTTTAGCAGGCATTGAGCTCTAGCAAACGGGAGCAAGGTGGATCTCATTAGATCTCGTGTCATTCCCTCTCCCCATCCCTGCCTGTGTTTGGTGATGGAGTGGTCCACCTTTACCCCAAACCCTTCTCAACTACTTTCCTTACAAGCCAAACCTGAATTCTTGTGAAGGTCCTGGGATGCAGGTCCAGTTTAAGTGTTGTCAGAACCCAAAATTGAAATCTTATTCTGCCCCTTCTTGGATCAGGAAACCAAGATACCTGTCCATCTGGAGAAAGGAAGAACCAGGGATGTTCCCAGACTGGGTAAAGGACATGCCTAGGGCCACCTAAGGTGTGCTGGATGGAGGGCAGACCCTGCTCAGGAGATGCCGAGCGGCCTGAGCTGTGCTGACATTTCTCTACTTGGACCCAGCTCCACCATCAAGAGAAAGCTCTCGCATCCTGCCAGCTTCCTCTGCCCTTAGCAAACATCCCGTCCTTAATGTGCAGTGTTCCACGTAAGCCTTGACATGTACCAGCGAGATGTAGCCGGCGCTGACTCCGAACAGCTCTGCCTTTCTCGAGGGGGTCTTGGCCATTGGGGCCAAGAAACATAAGGGCTCTGTAATGCTTTGTTGGCCAGGAATAAAGTGAATTTGTTGAAGGAAGGTTACCATGTTATATAAGTAAGAAAAGGGGAGTTGTATTTAAACTGGCACAAGGCGGTTGTTTTCACTTAAACAGAGCTATGCACAGAACATAGCTCATGGCTTCTTCTTCGGTGAGGTCTTGTTCTTTTTGGCCCGAGCAGCTCTGGGTCAGGGAGGCAAAGCTGTGGTCCATCCATGGGGGAGGCAGGGGAAGGGGAGAGATGCAAAGGGTAGGACAGAGCAGTCCATGTTGCTGGAGCTGGGAACTCATCTGGCGTGAACAGACACTGCCCGTTGCTGGCTCCAACGCAGGCTCTGGCCAAGGCCGATGCAGGGCAGTCCCAGCTGGTGTGCATTCCAGTGGCTTGGTAGCCCAAAGGATCCTTGCAGACAAGCCAAGCTGCAGCATTCCTCGCACTGCCCTGGTATGAGTTTGAGCTGAATTTGGGCTCCAGCAGAGAGGATCCTCTGGGGCCAATTTTATACATCCAGGCTTTCATCAGTTGAAGATATTGGAAATGAGTGGGAGCTGGACATGGAGGTGGCGGAGTGTCCCTGGCTTGGCTGCTTAGTACAGTGAGCACGGTTTGGTGAGCCGGCACGAGGGCTGCTGCTGCAGGCAGGTTGGCTGCACTGCCCGGCACTGTAGGCAGCAAGAAGGAATTACCCCTAACACAGAGACATGCTAGCAGGCTGCATATGGCTCTTTTTTGGCTGCTGAACTGAGGAGTTTCTATACAAGCGGGGCACCTGAATGCAGCAGGAGCTGGATTTGGTGGGGCATGGCCACCTCCATGTTCAGCATCACCTTTCTATAAGGCAGCCAGCATGCAGCTCTTGGGGCTGGGGCTCAGCTGTGCCTGTTCTGCCCCTGCATCCTCTGCCCACGCTGGGAACAGTGCAGCCTCTCAGCCTTGGGGCAGCAGTGTCATCTGCCAAGAGGCCTTCGGTCATGTTAAGGGTCTTGGGAGGGTGCAGAGCAGCAGACCCACAAACCAACCAGCAAAGGCTTATTGAGTTTGCTGTCTAAAATCTTTCTTTGTAGAAAACCTGAACTGAAGAAACAAGGTATAAATGTGATGCTTGGCGTAAGGAATATATTGCACTCGCTGCTGAGTGTGCTATTTCAAAAGGCTGGCCATTTCCCTTCAAACCACACAGAGACGTGCTGTCTTGGCAGGTCGGCCGAGCTCAGAGCCATGCGCCGATGCCTTTCAGATGAAGCTTACGCGGTGTCTCACGTTTATAGCCATGGAGATGCATCCCTGTCCTAAAGGGAGCTTTTATAGTTCAATGGGGAATGTCACTAAGGCTGGAGAAAAAAAATCAGATTGAACTTTGCCAAAAAAAGTGGTGAAAGGCACCAGTTGTGGGAGGGGATGGGACAGGAGACTTTTTCTTGATGTAGTTGAAAAAGGGTGGCAGGAGCACCAGCAGCTTTGCAAACATCCCAGGGCCATGGCAGTGTCGGTGGACCTTTCCTACCTCTTCCTTTGGGGTCTGGGCACAGCGAGCTGTGAGATCCTTGCCTGCTTTATCTTGGGTGGCTGAACCAGCCCGTGTTAAAAGGGGATGAACATAATACAATAGAGTTCAACTTTGTTTCTGTGCTGTGTGGCTCATTCAGAGGGATTACAGGCGCTTTTCAGCCTGTTACCACCTGGAGAGGCAAACACAAGGGAGCGCCCGGTTCGAATAGGCTACCCACTGAGCAGCCTTAGTTCTGCCAGAGCCAAAGTTGCAGAAGGTTAAAAATGATCTGGGCAGGATCCGGGCTGAACAATCGCCCGGAGCAGGGGGACGTGTTGGGCGCGCAGGGACGCCGGCCAGTGCTGCCCGGGTTTGTTAGCAAAGGGTTTGGAGTTGTCGGCTGCAGGCAGTCAAGGGGGCTGCTTGCTGTGGTGAGGCCCTGAGTGGGATGCAGGCATGAAACCAAGCTTTTTTTAAGGAAAAAAGAATGGCATAATGAGTGAGGTTGAAGGCTGATGGGGCTGAGTTAAAGACCTGTATGGTTGGGGGAAAAACCCCCTCCACCCCTGTTTCCTGATGTGGGTATTACCATGGCCACAGGGATAAATGCTGGAGGGCACCAGGGCATAGGTCCACGTTAGGGACTGTGTCTCTTCTCCATGCTGATGTGTCCCAAATGCAGTGTCTCTGTGTCCTACAAGGTGGAATGGAGCCGCCGCAAGTGCCTTGGGGTGGGGGGAGCAGGTGGTGCTCCTCCATTCCCTGCGTTGCTGGAGCTGACAGAGAGCATCCCGAAGGGCCACCATAGGGTGGAATCTTGAAGCCCTCTCTCTCATACACCATCTGAGGGTCCCAGACCCATGGCCATCCTTCTCACCCCCAGCCATTCTGAAAGCAATGTTTTTTCCATCCAAGTGGAGTCCCTGAGCTTCAGTTTGAATAATGTTTGTTTGGGGCTGTTTTGCCTGAAAGAATAAGCTTTTCAGTTTATTAAACAATGAATGTGACAGTGAACACTAAGGTTGTTTTCAAGCATCTATTGCAGATGAAGCCCTACTAGAAGCTTGCATCTGATGTCCTTAGGGCGATACACTTGCAAAGTCCTTGCAGCTCTGCTGCCAGGGAGAACAGCAAGCAGGGTGAACGACACCACCTAACCCCTGATGCTCCTTAGCCCTCAATCCCTTCGAAGGGCTCCCAAAGAAAATGGCCTGTTTGGGGCAACATCTATTGTCTGAGTCTCGTGTTGAGTGGGTGATGATGGAGGGCGGCGCCCACTCGCAGCAGAGGGAGGCTCATGCCCCCCTCCTTAACCAGGGAGCGCCGGCTGTGGTTTCACAGTCCCTGGGGCATTTCTCCTGCCCAAGCGCTGTGAGCCACAGCCACACTTTGAACAGATCCAGGACTGGCACCAGTGATAAATGACCCAGAGGAAGTTTAAAAAAAAAGAGACCAAAATGTTGTTTCTCGGCTGAGACGCTCTCCCTGCAGCTGTCCAAACAGAGGGGAAGGGACCTGCTGCTGCTGAAGAAATACCCTTCATCACCGAGGGAGGCATCAGGGGCAGGGGCAGGACTTCTGCCTGGTCTCTGACGTGCCATGGGGGTGCCCCATCCCCAGGACACTTGGGGTACTCCACCCCTACTACAGTGCCAGCACCATGCTGCACCCAAAGTTGTCTGGTCCATTGGCAGGAGTGGCTCCTGGGATGAGCTGTGTGGCTGGAGAGGTCTGCTGTGTGCCATCAATCTTAATCCAGGCACAATTGTGCCCCAGAGTCCAGCAGTTTGGAAGCCTGCCCAAGCAGCAGTCAGCAGTAAGTAGCTGTGCTGCAGCCACCCACCACTGGTCCCTGGGCAGAAACATCCCCATCCCAACCCTGAGCTCTGAAGTTGCATTTGAAGCATCATTGGAAAAGTTCGATTGTTGTGTCTCCCCTTTGCTGGCAAACACAGCTCAAAGGACCTCGCGTGTGCTGCCAGCTCCAGCGCTGCTTGCTCTGCCGGCTGGTCAGGGTGTGGGAGAAGCGTCCCGGGAAGAGCTGGATGTGCGATGAGCCTGAGCCCTACCCCGAGCCCAGTTGATGGCACCAGTTCAGCTCTCACCCACAGACGTCTCAGTGCGAGGCTGCAGTAGATACTCCGATTTCAGATTACAAGTGTCAGTTGAGTTTAGCTTGTCAACAAAAGCAATAAATAAATCCCTCTCACTTGCGCTCCCTGCAATGGTGCAGCTGGAACGAATCTGCTATGCTGCTTTCAAAAGGAGAAGGTTTTTCTCCCTCTGGGGGAACATGCTTGGCCATAGGTGAAGGCTTGAACTCCTGGGGGGACACATCAGAGAGAGCTTTAGGCTGATTGTCTGAGCCTGGTTTTAAAAGAAGCAATATTTGTCTGGGTGAAGACAAATTTGTTTCTCTGCTTGTGATTGGAGGTTCCCAGGTCTTTCAGGTGAAAATATGTCTGTTTTCCAAGTGGAGTCAGCAACCATCCCACTGTTGACTGCCAGGACCTCAGTCCAACAGCCCCCATGGCAAGCCAGGAAATGCTAAGGGCCAACTTCAAGCCTCCAAGGACTTAAAAGAACTTCAACCACTAACACAGGGCTGAATGCCATGTCCCCTTTGCACCTCGGCCCCTCCTTGCCGTACCACCCTTGCTAGGCTGGCGTTTGCTGCTGATCGTTCCTGCTCCTCCAGGTCTGACAGCAAGGTGATAGTTTGGTGGGCATCATGGGTTCATTTTCCTCGTCTTAATCCCAGGGTGCCTGTTTTTGTGGTTTTCTAAGACATTGTTTCCTAATGTAGGAACATCCCTTTAGGCCCTGAGCGTTCCCTGACATCAGCGCGAGCGCAGCACAGCCCGTTGGTTTACAAACATCTGGGTTCCTAGGAAATGCCGCGTATTCCTGCCGGTACTCTGCTGCCTGTTAACGCTTACAAAATTATGTTTATTTCCTGCCGTGGGGATCAGGCTTCAGCTCAGGGTTATTTCCAGGGCTGCGGTGAGCTTTGTGCCAGAGATACAAACCGTGGCAAACAAGTACTTAAAAGCCTTGTGTTCAGCAATGGGCAAACCACAGACACTTCAGAGGTTTGGCTTGGGAAACCGGTCGCCCAAAGGAAGGCAAGAGAACCACTGTGCACAGGAGCACCCCGAGCTGCTCTGGGGCTGGGTGCAGGGTGGGGATGGATCCGTTCGGCTCTGAGGCTATGGCTAGTGGGGTGGTACCTGGCCCAGGCAGGACATTAACATCCATCACCCCTGGGGACATAGCTGGGCTTCCCCATAGGGATGGCTGGTGGTCTGCACAGCAACTGGCCTGGAAACCAAGCCAAAAAAACTTTTGTGGGAGGGATTTTGCCTATCAGCCCCTGCTGCAGTCAGGCTTTTTGGAGCTAATATATGTCTGGGTCTTCCCGAGACCTGCAGGTTTACTTTGGGGCGAGCAAGGGCAGAGGCAGGGGTTTGCTTCAGGCAGCTCTCACTCCTCTGGCTGGGCTGGGTTTCGGGTGGTCATCTCTGATCTGCAGGGATCTCCCATCCCAGGGTGTAGCTCTGCGGCCCGGCATGCCTGGAGAGGGGAGCCGAGAGTGGGCGAGCGCCCGTGGCTTGGGCCAAGCTGGGAACTGCAAAAGCTTTTCTGTCCGGAGGTGGACTTGAGCTCAAGCTTGTTTCCTTTTTCTTGCCAAAGCATCTGCTGTCCTGCACACTTCCCTTCCCCCCTTCCCTCCAGGATTTTAGGCCATAGAAATGTTTTACATGATCCACCAGCCCAAGACTCCCTTTGGTTTGATTATCTGTGGCTTGATTTCCCTCCTGTGGTTGCCTTGAGGTGACCTTGGCTTTGCAGTGCCCTTTCACAGCGGAAAACCAACATGCTGCATTTCAAAAATGCCCAGATGGGTATTTCTGATGACCTAACAGGATAAGCAGTGTTTCTCTGCAGCTCAATCACCATGACTTTGTGAGCAGCTCCAGCTGGTCCCAAGCTGCTTTAATCAATCAATAATTTGTATGGCTGGAAAATGCCCCCTGGCCAGGTTGGGATCCGGCAGCCTTGGGGCTGGTGGGTCTGGATTCTCTGGTGATTGCTGCGGTCCCATGCAGGACTGCATATTTGAAAACTGGGCTGTAACAGCTGTGAATGTGCAATGCCCCGTGAGGATCTTGGTAACTGGGAGCTGAGGCTCACAGCAGTGAGGCTGCTGGGGCTGAGCAAGTCTGGCTGCTTCAGGGGAATGGCTGATTTTTTACCTAGCCACGGGCAGGACCAGATGTGTCACTGTGGGAGGGGGCTGTGAGATGCCTCCTCTTACCCATCCCCAGCCAGCCGGTGCTGTGATGGCCACATCACCATTACACAGAGCTTTCTGCTGAAGTCAGGGATGGAAATGGAAGACGACCCTAAGATCACCACTTCCCAGACCAGACCTGGGTTTAAATGCTGGTTGCATCTGTGCTTGTACATTAAACCTCTGTCAGCGTGAAGCCTTGGGCTGCGGGTGGCATGGTTTGCTGCATGCTGGGGGACACATCCACCTCTGGGGGTGGCACTAGAGGGCTTCAGGCTCTCCTTCCCTTTGTCACTCCACCGTAAACCCTCCTTGATCTGCATGGTTCATCAGCAAGGCATCTGGGAGGTCTCTCCTCCTGTTTCTGCCACGTACAGCTGGCTCGGGCCATGAGGAGCCCATCACCCTCACCAGAAATGCTCCTCAGCCCAATCCGCTCACAGGGGTTTCGGGACAGAGGACAAGCAGGGATGTGCTCATGGATGGAGACACCAGGAGAAAAGGGAGCAGATGAAACTAGAGATGCTGGAGAAGTCAATGGCACAGCAGCACCACAGCCCCACAACTCGGGGTCCACTCCCGAGGTGCTCAGCATCCTCAGCCCCCAGAAAAGCCAAGGGAGGTTCCCAACTGCCAGGATCAGGCCCTTCACTAACTGTGTGTTTTTTATGGAAAGCCTCTTGCCGGGCCCTGTGAAGTCATTCAGACTCGTTTTGTGGCCATGCTGGAATGCACTAACCAGGAGTTGTTTTGAGGTCAGAAAGGAATAAGTCATTTGCAGACAATTGATGTTGTTATTAAAAACATCCATGAGAGAGAGGAGGGGGGAGGGAGGTCCTCTTTCCCGTTTGGGAAATAGTTTCTCATTGCATCCATCAAGCAAAAGAATTCTGTACGAAAAATTAATTTAAAAAAAAGTTTCTGGGGCACACGCGCCTGAAAATGAACCACAGCAGGATCAGAGGTTTGGCTCGGAGCAACATCCAAGACTCAGAAGCAGAGGCCAGATTAAAATACAGGACTCCTTGCTCCCAGCCGGTTGCTGTAACTGGAGGAAATGCAGTTTCCTTAACAGAAATGCAATTTGCTCTCTGCAACACTTGGGCAAAATTCATGAACTTCAGCTGAAGCCCAGAGCAGGTCTCCCACCGAGACAGACTCAGTCAAAGTCTAGCACTGCAGCTGGGACTGCAGGAAAGTGGGGATCGCTTAAAAACGGGAGGAAAATAAAAACCAAGATGAAGGGATTAGGCCTGTCACCCTGCCCTCCACTTTGTTACTCTTCCAGCCCAGGGCAAGTGGCTTGTCCGATGCTGTCCCACAGCAGTAAGATGTCACCCCAGGTGCGACCCAAGGAGCAGCCACATCACGTGGTACCGTCACGTCACGGCCACCCTCTTGCCATGGGAGCTGAGCCTGGGTCTCTGCACCACTAGTACGACATGGTCCCTGGCACGGGGCTGGTCTGGACCAGCTTTCCTGAGCTTCCAGACACAATGCAGGGTCTGCATGCTGTAACCCTTCCCGCAGGGCACTTGTGACAGGAGGGAGGACAGTCTGCGCAGGAGTTGAGAAGTGTCCCTGGCAGGTTAGATTTAAGCTATAGGCATAACTTCAAGGTAATTTTGGGTGGGAAAATGTTCATGGTTGGTTTCAGGATTTGTGGGGACGTGGCTCAATTCCTGCCCATGCCCAGGCTGCCCCATGTCCATGTAAACACCCAGTCACGCTCCGTTCTTGCTGTCACTGCAGTGATGGTCATGGCCCAGGCTCAGATCCAGGACAGAAGGAAGCTTTCTCTCGAGGTGGTGGGCTGGGAAATTTTAGGGCCAATGTGTCCCATCCCTTGGCTTGAGTGGCACAAGACTGTCGCAAAACATCCTCTTCACCACTGCCAGTGTTTCCCGGGGATGTCTACACATCTGCAGCCTGGGTTTGAAACGATCCAGATCTGCAGACAGTGCCAGGGGCAGCCTGAGCTGTGGATCTAATTGCCCATGATAAGCTAATTAAAGGGTTCCGATAAAATCTGCCTGGCAGGCGCAGGAGTGTGTGGTAGCCCTGGTCTCTCCCAGGGCAAGAGGGAAGGCAGCTGCTGGGACACCCAGAGCTCCATTAGACCCCCCGCACTGACCTCCCCCCCTCCTCCTCCCCTGTCCTCAAGACTCTTGAGGGTTGTCAACACCTTTGCTTGGGCCTGAGCTGTCTGGTTGTCATTGCTCAGTCCCTTCTCTGCCGCGGGGTGGTTATTGGCAGTGACCTTGAGGTTACGGATGTGAGTGCTGGATGCTGGCAGCAGCTTCATAGCGAAAACCCAGTGGAGTGCAGGGAGTTTGGGAAATGTAGCCTTAGGAAAGGAGGGGACCCCAGTGTCTGCCTCCCATCCCCAGGGAGCCCACTGCCAGACGCATCCATTTCTCAAGTCTTGTCTAAAATGAAAAGCTAAGAGTTTCCACAGCTGAAAACATCCTTTGCTGCCCTGAAGCACGTGCAGTTTTATGTGTTTGGGCATTCATGTCAAGCTCTTCTCCAAAGATCTGCCCATTTGTCATGAATGCTGTCATGTCTGGGGATTAACCACCCTCTTCAAACAGTTCTGGTCTTTCCTGGTCCCCTTGCCTGGGTGAAAGGAGCAGCAAGGACCAGGCTGGCTAGGACAGTGTCCCAGGGCTGTGGCATGCATGGGAGGTTTACCCCAGCAGAAAAGCTGGGAAATCCCTGTGTTTGACTAGCTTTGATCTGGATTAAATCCCTCAGAGAGAAACAGAGGAACAGCCCCAGGAAGGCTGGGGCTGTGTGTTTTGACTTTACGCCATCAAAGTTTGCCCTAAGCGACCCTTAGAAGCGTGCAGGCAGCCGCGGGCTCTGGGCTGGGCAAGGAAGTGCTGCTGCATTTCCAGGTGCATCGTCCTTGCCCAAGGGGGGCTGTAGGGTCAGATTTGGTGGCTTTGCTTCAGGATTGAGCAGATGTCTGCCTGCTTCATCCTTGGTGATATTGAGTCAGTGGGATCACTCCCAGCCCCACACCATCTCAGGGCTGGGTTGAGCTACGCAGAGCCAGGAGCAGAGCTTTCTTCATGGGGTGTCCTCTGGTGCTGGCACAGTGTGTCCATACCCACCAGTTCCCCTTGTCCTGTACCACCAAGCATTTTTGCCATCTGTGCCCTCAGGACTATGCTCAAGCACTGTCCTAAGGTAGTGCTTGGCTTGAGATCCCTGCCCTACATTGCCCAAATAGCTCCCATGCCCTCAAGATACTTGCATTTCCAGCTCATCAGTCATTTCTGTAAGGAGCCTAACACCTCTACAGTCCCACACTGTAACATTTCCATGCCTTGGTTTCACCATTTATAAAGGTGGATAATAACTTCTTGCAAGGATGAGCACACACAGACCGTGAGGTTCCTTGAGGTGTTGGCATCTAAGGAGCCCCAGGGATATGCCCATCATTTACAGCAGCCCAGGACCATCTCTGGGGTGAATTTTCAGCCAGTGCAGACTATCCCTAGTCAGCTGTAAAGCAGGTGAAAGGAAAAACAGCATATCCCTTGTCAATCAGAGGGGAAGTGAGAAGGTGAAACACCATGTTCCAGATGGACATGTGTGTGGGACACCCGAGCTGACAGCTCTTCTCTTGCAGAGGGTGGGATATGACCTTTTAATGTTCACAGTTGCTGGGGTCTTGATGTTAAACATTGTGGGACTGTCCCATTTATGCATGGGATCCCAGTGCTGCCTTCCACAGAGACCTCAGCAGCAGGCAGAGGACGCTGTGCTCATCCATGCTGGCCATCTACCCTCCCAGACCTACTTGAACCCAAGCAGCAATCAACATTTTTGCCCAGAGCCTGTTACAGAAAACCATTAACAGTAGCACTGCTGCTCTGATAAGGTGGGATAAGCCTGTCAGCTTTTGATAAAAGCCCAGTCTCCAGGAAAACAAAATACACCAGTGCCTTGCAGGGGAGTCCTGGGACTGGGAGCCACAATCCTGTGGCGGTGGGGGTAGCAGGGCAGACAAGCTTGTTCCAACACCTCTGTGAAATACTTTCATGTCCTTGCCGATGATAACGCTGATTGGGAGGTCAGGCACATAAGCTGGAGTTTTCCGTCTTTCTCAGATCCCCTGATAATGTCAGGCGATAAGATAGCTCTGTTTACCCAGCTCAGCCCGGCCACAAAGGAGAGCTTTGTGCACAGCCCCGAAGGTGCGAGTATGGCTGAGCAAACACAGGCTCCCCGGCTCTTCACACCTGCGTGGCATTTGGAAAGCCAGCCCGGAGCCCATAGAGGTCCAGGTTAATGTGGGATGGGTGGTGGATGCTTGCCCATTCAACCACTGGGATTCATGTTCAGGACTGTGTGGTTGCAGCATTAGCTCAGGTTTTGGAAGACTTGGAAGCAGAATTAAAATCCATTTCTGTTGAGGTTTTGCAGCTAGGGCTGAATTTTTGTAACTCATCTAACATCTTTCTGCAGACCCACAGACAATTCTGGCTCCTGTTACCCAAGGCTGAGGCTTTTCCCACAACAAAACCCTCACAGGATTGAGAAACGTGCCCACTTCCAGATAGGGAAACTGAGGCATGACAGTATTAGGTGACTTGGCCAGGATTACACTGAGCTCAGTAGCAGAAACATGGCAGGATCTTCTGTGCATCTGGTGGAGTCCATGTGCCAGAGCGCAGGGAAGGGGATGGTGCAGCCGTGTTTGTCACCAGCTGTGACAAACCAGCCCAGGAAAGTGTGTGCACGTGCACCAGCAGAATGTGCCGTGGGAGAGGCAGTGGTGAGCAGGCTTGGAAGAGGGGAGAGCTGACTCTGTTGGTTGCCCTTACATTGACAGCTACCAAATTTTGGGGTGTTTGTAGAACAGGAACAAGGGCAGAGCAGAGGGAACAAACACATGTGCAGTGACCAGCTTCCCACCTTCCTCCAGCCATGCATGGGAGGGATGGATGGCACCTGTTTTCATAGGCACTGTAGGATTGGTTGAACGGGGGTTAATTTGCAGCAATCGACTGCATTTTATTGGCATAACCGGGAGCTGTTGGTGCCTAGCCCCAGGCTCCTGGAATGATGTTTCCCATGTACACACCTTCCTGTAAAGCATTTTGCAGATTTCCAGGGGCGCAGGGTTGTTTGCTGGTGACCCAAACCAGCCCAAAGTGATCAGGGAACCTCATTGCCAGAAAACAGAGACACCCACCATGCAGGGAAGATCAAGACTTATTTTGGACCAGTGGTGCTTGACCTCTGCTTTTGAAGACACTGGTTCTTCACTGCACAAGAGCTGACACAAGAAACCAGTCCTAAAAAGCACTCATATATTTTGAAATACATTAACTAATACAACAGGGTTGGAAAATAGTTTCAAAAAGTGGGTGACCCTCAGTCTCAGTTCTGGCAGCTTAGAGTGGCTCAAGGCTCTGGTCTCTTATCTGGACCTGTGTGTCCCTTTCGACACTGTCAGGGCTTTACAGCTGGGGATGGCACAGGCAGAGATGAGGTATCCTGCCCCTCCTGGTCTGGCCTCCAGGCTGGGAAGGAGCACTCTGCTGGGGAGCATCTCCTCGCCAAAGAAAGAGCCGCTGAGCAAAGGTGGCAAAGTCCAGACTGTGTTGTACGGAGCAGGGACAGCAGCATGGCCAGCCTCTCCACAGCAGCCCAGATGCTCGGCCCTGCTTCACGGGGTGGAAATGAATGCACTGAGCTGCCAACTGCTCCCCTGAGCCAGCTCAGCCTCAGAGAGAAACCAAAACCCTTCCCGAGAGCCGTCATCTGTCAGGCTTGTGTTACTGTCTGGCACGTCAAGTGGCCAAGCTGAGGTTTGCAATTCATGGGGAATGGGAGGAGGCCACAGTGAACACTCCCGAAACCACCCCGTATCCATCTCCCAGCGCAGGGCAAGGTCCGGAGCCGCATCTGCAGGCACAGGCAGGACCATCTGCCGAACGGGCCCACAGTGTGGGACAAAATGGAGGGGACCAGCCCCTTGGAGTCCCTCTCCCTGGGGCTTTGTCCATGCTGTAACACAGCAGCTCTGTGGGTCACTAGTGGGAGCTACCTGCAGGGTAGCATCCTTTCCCAGCTCCAAGAAGGATGCTGTCATCTGGACAGGGGTCCCCCTTTCCTTGCTGGCACAGAGGTATGGGCGTCTGGGAGGGTGTAAATACACAGCCACAGCCACGGGCACTGCTTGGGGTGACGAGGCAATGCGATCCTGGCAGAGAGGAAGGAAGGTAGCATCAAACTGATGGCCGGGGAGAGATAAAAGCATCATTCAGAGGAGAAAGCAGTGCTGACTCAGCCTCCGAAGGGAAATCCAGCGAGACACCTCTTCAGAGAAGTGTTTCTCATGCAGCCGCACAGGGACCTGGGCTCAGTTTCACCTTGGAAGGGATGCAGATGGTTTGCGGCGAGGTGACCGGCCATGGATCACGTACGGCTTCATCGTGGGCTCCAGCGGCAGTCCACAGCTCCCAGCTGCAGGGTCCCTTTGCTAATGGGTCTGGCTGGGGCTGGTTTAACAATTCCCATGGCCCTGCTCCAGTCAAGATTGGGAAATGATCTGGGGATAAAAAAAACACAAGACGTTCCTGAACACTCTTTATTTGTTTTTAAGCTAGAGCCCAGCACAGCCTGACCTCACGGGCGGTTGAACTAGCACAACTGGAGCAGCAGTGACGGGGCATATGAGTGGCATCATTTTAAGCTGTGTCTGCCCTGGAGAGATCACAGCCCAAGCTAGTCTAAAACTGCTTTGCGTTGCTTTCACCCTTCGACAGTTGAGAAACCATGGCCAAACCTCCTGGCTCCTTGGGGCAGTGATGGAAGCAGAGCTGAGGCTGTTTGTATCTCTAGTCCTTTTAGGCTGAGCAGTTTTCATACAGATTTTAAAATCTTTTGACTCTGCTCGGCTTGGTTGCATTATCAGGCCTTTTGCATTTTGAGTAACCTTTGCTCTGAATGTGCAAATTCTTTCAATATCTGTTTCTGCTGTGACATTAACCCTCAGGTGGCTGACATTCGTGCATCAGGAAAATGCCTTGGGCTGGGGCAGTGATGGCCCATGCACTGGGTGTGTTGTCTCCTGACCCTTGGCCTGGGCTCGAGAATCACTTTGAGGTTTGCAATGCTCAGATCCCCATCACCATCTGCACCCCTCTTGAGCTGCAGGGCTCTGGTTTTAAGACAGAAACACAGAAGTGTTGATGACACCTAGCACTTGGAGACAGGGATGCTGATGTTGGCGCCTTCAGAAGCATCCGCTCAACCTGCAGCAGTTCATAACAGGCTGGAGAAGTTGGCAGACTGGACAGGTAGGAGGCAAGTGCCGTGGCATGGGGTAGACAGAGAGAGGAGAAAGGTCTTCTTGCAAAGTACCACAACCCCTGTGCGTGGGAGGAAAGCTGCTGCCGAGATCTGTACCAGATAAGAGGGAAACCACAAGCCTAAGTGGATAAATTGTTCCCAAGTGGATTCCTCTTGGACTCTAAGTAAACATCGACAATGAGCACCTTGGAGCTCTGCTCGGGTGGGCAGAGGGGGGGCTGGCAGCTGTGTGCTTTCTCTGATAACCCGTAGGTTGTCGGGTGAGCTCTCCCATTAGCTCCTGCCTTCGGATGGCGTCTGGATGAATTACAGGATGCAAACAATTAATTTCGAAGTATTTACAACCTCAGGAGGCTGGATTTGGATGGTGCAACTGAATAAAGAAAGCTGATGACAGCCTGGTATCTTCTCCCAGATTGAAATAGAGAGTTCACTTCTTGCCTTTTCCTTTCTCAAAAAAAATAAATTAATTAAGGTCTTTCCAGGCTGAAGCTTATCTGCAAAACTCCTGCACAATACCTGATCTGCAGAGAAAATCTCCTGATCATATCCCACAGCTACTGGAAAAGGGACATCTTGCTAGATCAACCGAGAATGTGGCTGCCAGTGCTATCGCTTCACTGGCCATGCTGGGACCTGAATGTGGGTGACGTGTGCTAGCAGTTTCAGTGCAGGACAGGAGGGTCTGGTGCACACTGTATCCATGTGAGGTCCATCTGGAGCTCTCATCTCCCCCTCAGAGATGGTTTCTCCAGTCCTTGTTAGGGCAGACTCATCATCATAGGATCATAGAACTGTTTAGGTTAGAAAAGATCTTTAAGATCATCAAGTCCAACCATTAACTGCTGGTTGGTAACGCTGCTACCACCACCGCTAACCCATGTCCCTGAGCACCACATCTACACATCTTTCAAATCCCTCCAGGGATGGTGACTCCACCACCTCCCTGGGCAGCCCGTTCCAATGCCTGACAGCCCTTTCTGGGAAGCCATTTTTCCTAATATCCAACCTAAACCTCCCCTAGCACAACATGAGGCCATTTCCTCTTGTCCCATCACTTGGGAGAAGAGATGAATCCCCCCTCTCTGCACCCTCCTTTCAGGGAGCTGTAGAGAGCGATAAGGTCTGCCCTGAGCCTCCTCTTCTCCAGGCTGAACCCCCCCAGCTCCCTCAGAGGAATTGTGCTCCAGACCCTTCCCCAGCTCTGTCTGTCTCTGGACACGCTCCAGATGTAGACTACAAGGCTGAAGGCCTCATCTCCAGACAGCTTTCAGAGGTGCTCTGGGTGGAAGAAGACTCCACTGCAGCCTCTGTCACAGAGCAGCCGATGTCCCCTCCCAGCACACTTGCAAGCAAGGGCAGTTTGCAACCCTTTTCAAGGCACTGTGAGTACAACCCTGTGTGCTGCACTAGGGCTAGGCTAGCTTTGTGATTTGCATCCTGTATTGAGTAAGACTGCTTTTGTCTTGGGATAAAATGCCTTGGGTGAGAGGCTGCCACAAATCCCAACATTACAATGCAAGACAACAGTCCCGCAGGTTTCCATCCATCCTCACGGCCGGCTGATAGACAGTCAGCTGCCTGGTGGCTTTGAAGGAGCCAGTGCCGGTCACTGAAGATCTCCCCGAGAGTTCAAGGCAGGGATAGACACACCAGTGGGACCTCGCTGGCTGCAAGCAACTGTTTGCCACGTGTGCCGGCTAGCAATGGGGAGAATTCCTCTGCTCAGAGATTGTTAAAATCTGGCTCATAATCTGAGTATCTCAGAGCTGTAAATCTCCCAGGAATAAGTCTTGCTCTTGCTCCTCTGATGCTTCCTGCGGGGCCAGAAATACCATGTGGGCAGCCCAGAAATACCTAGTGAGATTTCTGTGCTTCGATCCAGTCTGGAACTAATAAATGGGGAAGCAGTTATGAAAATATCTCCCTCCCCAAAATTAATGAAAGCATATATCAGACCACAGTCAGACAGGTTCATGTCACAGGTTAAGTCAGGAGTAGTATCTGTTGCTGTTGGAAGCAGATCCTGTGGCAGGAGGGGCTGGAGGGACGGCCAGGCAGCCACTGTGCCTGGTTTGCAGCAGCTGCCGGGTGATCTCCAGCGGGATCTTGTGCTATTGGAAAGAGCCGTGGTCTCACAGAACTGCAGAAAAGTTGATAATTGTGTCGACAAAGTAACGCTCAGTAGCTGATCTGACGAGGCTTGCGCTTTCCTCTTTTGGGTTTGTTCTATGAGCATCTCTGGACTTTGTCCCTGTATCTGTTCACAAAATAACATGCCAGAGACCACATACTGGTTGTTGGCTCTGCCAGGCTGTCTGCTGCCCAGTTTTGACAGTTGGTACTTGAGCTGGCTATGGGTGTTGATGGACAACTGGTTTACCATGGGCATTCTTGGTTTACCCCTATTCTTTGCTGGGGTGAGGGTAATCCCCCAAACACACTCTTGGGTTGAGTCCATCAAGTTTTGCTGTTTAGTAATTTCTTCTCCTACCCACTCCCTGGCATCTGCTGAAAGTTCTCCCTTCCTGCTGATGGGCCTGCCGATGACCGTCGCTGCTGGGGAGATCTGAGGTACGGCGGTCAATCTCCGACCGAAGGCAGGAGGGAGTGCTGCAGGTTGGCACCGTTGCTCTCCGCCCATGAGAGTCCACTGGCAGGATGGGCATCTTCCAACTGCTGTATCTACAGGCTTGGTTTTGAGCTTGGTTTGGCCAGTGAAAATAAGATCTTCAGGGAATTTAGCTGCAAAATTCTATCAACTTTGACCAAACATGTTCCCCACTTTTCAGTGACTTAGAAACTCAGACAAGTTTGAGAAGCTCTTCTTAGAGACAACAGAAGACAAAACCCTACCAGGGAGCAATGTTTTCCTTTTCGACCTTGGCTTCAAATATAAGGGCAATCATTTTCTTTAAGGAAAGAAATCCCCAGATTTGTTAGCATTGGCACAACATTGTATTTTTCACTAGCCTTGTGTCTCGTTAGCAGCTGAATCATTTTAGCAGGAACTTTTCCAGAAATATTCAGCCTGAGTCAGACACCCAGACTCAAACATTTCAGCCCAAACCGTGAGCTTGGCATTTTTTTATATATAAAAGAAAATGAGGGTCTTATCATTGGGAATCTTGGGCAGACATAAATGTTGGTGTTACCAACTTCAGTATTTCGGAGCGCTGCTACACGTTGCAGGACCAATGTCAACAGGGGAAAACCTCCAGGGTCTCCCAGCCCCAGGGGCACATGAGGGTTTGGGAACTGGGCAAACTGGGAAGTGAATAGCACTTGGGGTGTGCAGCAGCCCCAGGGAGGTCCTTGGTCACCCAGATGCCATCTTTTCTAGAACCTTTCTGCAGAATTGCCATTCCTTAGGCTTTTCATGCATGGAAACATCGTCTGTTCCCCAACCCCTTTCTGTGCCACTGGAAAGAGATTATCTCACTGTGTTTCTCCCCAGGACCCCTCTCTCCTGCTTCACCTACATTTGCAGTTTGGCCTTTCCTTGCTCTCAGGGCTGCTTCTTGTTGGGGGGAGAGGGGTGGACAGGAGGCATCAGCCGTGTGGGGAGCAGATTGGAGTGTAAGGGGTTGTCCAAGAATCCTTCGGGCCCGGCAGCAGGGAGGTCTCTGGGTGCATTGGCAGAGATGGGCCTTTCCTTCCCCTCTCACCAGTGCACGCTCGCTTTTGCTGCAAGACAGGTTTGCGGCTCCCGTTCCTCGGGCGATGCCAGCCATGGCAGCATATTTTGTGGTGTGTCCACACGCTTTCTTCCATGTCTTTGCTCTAACTGTCAGGAAAACCTGGGGCCTGACGCAGACCCTGTGTCTCTCCCTCACAGCCACAACACCCTGACGGATTTCCCCTTTGGTGGATTAGCTGGAGCAAACCAAACCAATTTCCGATCCTCCTCCTTACTCAGACTTAACAGCGCACGCAAATGAATTTTCCCGAGCAAACGTTTTTGTTTAGTGTCAGCCAACTGGGTCTGTGGTGGGTGGCACCGAGCCACACGGGAGGGCGCAGGGCCGCCTGCCCTGCAAGCAGAGCTGGATCCAGCCACTCAGTCCCGACGGCTCCAAGCTCCCGGGCCATGCACACTGTCTGTGCATGGCTTCACTGCTGCCACAGCCCATGTTCATCCATGCTTTGCCCTTTTGCTGTAGCAAGCACAAACAGAAACCCCCTCCCCAGCTTGGGCAGCATCTGTGCCCCCCAGGGGAGATTGCTGCCAGGCCACACCACCCGGGATCATTCACGGGCTGCAGTCCCGGCTGGACTGGAGGGGTTTGGTGGCAGACAGCCGTGTGGGAGCTGCTTCAGCTGCTCCAGGTTCATGACCAGCTGCTCCAAAGCCTCACACCATTTGGAAGCAGGCTTGAAGGGGCGCGATGCTGTAGGGGACCAGGGACACCCTCCCACTCTGTCTGTAGGGGCTTCCTCTTTCCCTCCCAGACCAGCAAGCAGACAGGTCTAAGCTGGCTCTGGCTGCTCTGTCGGAGCTGTTCCCTCTCTTTGATTTAAGGGTGGCTGTTTCCTTGACCAATATTCCCCTCAGAAATAATATCCCTGAAGATATCTCCAGGGGTCCCCTGGGAGCAAAGCCCCTCCCCGGATGGGCACAGACAGGGTGCCCCTCTCGGCGACATGAGGCTTGCTTCCGCAGAAGAAAAATAATGGCTCAGGCTGAGCTAGCAATTTTCTGGCAAAAAAACTTATCTGGGAAAAGGACAATTTTAAGGAGACTGAGACTATTCATAAATTCAAGTCAAATTTAGAGATTACTTTCAGCCCCTGGCTGCTTCTATCCTCCCCTTTCCCTTCCCCCCTCCCCCAAATTATTGTTTGCAAAAATTAAAACAAAATGTTTTGGGGTTTTCGTTTGTTTAAAAAGCAATTTGCATTTTGAAAATTGCCAAAATATAAGTTTTGGAAGGGTGGGGTCATTTGAAAAGGCAGCATTGTCATTGCTGAATGAAAACAGCGGAGAGGAATGCGTCCTGGGAGACACAGGGCGCTGGGGTGCGGGGCCCGGGGGACACAGCGGCAGCACAAAAGACCACAACCACAGCTCCCACCGCAAAGCTCCAGCCTGCGCCTCCCATTCATGCATCTCCTTTCGTTCTCCCAAATGGAAAATCCTGCCTGCCTTGACCTTCTTCAACAGATTCATTTGACCAAGTCAGGGTTTGTGATGCGGAGATGCTTCTGCTGTAGTTTCTTCACTCCAAACCACAGCTTTCCGCTTTTCCGCTCTGACCTTCTCCAGGTTTCTGAACATCTGCGTTTAAGTGGCATCTGGTTATTCATATTGGAGCTTGGCAGCCCAGGTAGAGAGTGTTTGATGGAGCTTCCTACATCTGTGTGCAATAAAGTCAGCGAACAAAAGGCTCGTGGGGTCCTTGGCAAAATAAGAAAAAGAAGAGAGCAGGAGACAGCAGCACTGAGCTGAGCCGAGCAACTGGAGACGGAACTTTTCATCAGAGAGGTTTCAGCACCTGGCACTTGTTTTTCCCATTGCTGGTTCTGCTCTGGGTCGGCAGCCCATGCAGGGGTGTCTTCTCCACCGGGTGAAAAGCAAAGCGTGGGGAGCATAGGTAATGCCAGTACTGGGGGGTTGTTTTTATTACAGAGGGCAAAGATGTTCATAGAAAGAAAAGATGTGTTGCTAAAGAGCCACTTACTGTGGCAGGGAAATTCAAACCAAGAAACACTGGCTGGAAATTAAAGCCAGGCCAATTCATGTTAGGAACGAGGCAAAAATCTTTAGCACAGCAGGGGATTAGCCATCGGGTGAGGGAGAGGGTGGGCGGGAGCTGCGTTTCCTGAGCGCCTCCGTCCAGGGAAAATGGGCGCGGGCGAGCCGCACGCCCTGCCCGTGGCACCAGGGATCTGTGCACAGAATAAAAGTTGGAATCCTAAAGCATCGTGACCTGCTGCTGGGTCCCTGTTGGTCCTATCAGCCGGCTCCCGGCAATAGCGGTGTGCCTGGGCATTGCCCACACTCAGCACCCCCGGGCCCCCACCGCCGGTTTTCTCTGAGGCTGTAACACTAGTGTGATGGATCCCACGATGATGCATCCCAGCCTCGTCCCCAGCAAGGACTTTCTGACGCCTAGATGGGTCATTTATTGCATTGCCCTAATTCTTCCATCCCTATGCGCTATTGTCAGGGAAAAATAGGATGGCCGTTTTCCTTCAGTCAGACCAAGCCTGTCCCATTGGGCATCTCTAAGCACATCGGGTTACCGATGAAGCTGCCGGCTAGCCCTGGCTGGTGGCCAGCGGGGCACAGTGCCGGCCGCCCAGGACCCAGGCACTCAGGGAGAGCACAAGAGACAGTAAGTTCAATTACACCCATGCTCCTTGGGTCAGTTTGGCCTTTTCTGTCGGCACAAGCAGGTGGATCAAGAGGGGGTGGATGATGGAAAAGCACCCATGTCTGTGGGGTTTGGAGGTGATTGGTGCCCAGTGGACACCCTCAGTGCCTGGGAAGTGCAGGTGGAAGGAGAGGCCAGAACCAAGGCCAAGCTGACAGAGGCAAAACAAGCTGAGAAATCACAGTGGTGGGGTGGCCATCACTCCCTGGCTGCTTGGAAGTAGCTCGCAGGGAGCTCACAGGGAGGCCAAGTGCAGGGACACTGGGCATAGAGACGGGCTTGACCAGCCCACACCTTCTCCCAGCTCATTCCCTCCATTCTGGGAGGGTTTATATCCCAAGGCATACACAATATTTAGGTCATTTACTTTGGATGGGGACAGGGATGGCTGTTTTGGGCAGCTCCTTGGAACTTCTTGTGAGGTTCAGCTTCTTCCCTTCTCCAAACACTGGATTTTCCCATCTCTGTAGAGATCAATTTAAAATTGATCCTGGGAACAGGGCTGTGAGCAGCTCTGCACACCCCCCTTATTCCTCCACATTCCCACGCAGCTCTGCCCTGGCAGGACTAGCTGAAATATTTACAAAGACCTTGAGAAAATCCCAGGAGTTCTGCTTTCCTGGCTTTGCAAAAAAATTTCTGCTTATCAAGCAACCCATAGAAATGCGAAGATTTCCACTCACTCTTCGGGTGGGCTCAGCTTTGAATTTTAAAAAGGGATTTGCCAATGCAATCTTGCAAAACACTCGAGTACCAAATCCAGATCTCCTAAAATACAAGTTTTAGGAAGTAAGCTTTCATGCTCTTTGGAAAACAGGAATTTCTGCCAGCTCCAAGGAAGAACTAGGTCTTCTGTGAGGCCATGCCACACCCTGGAGAAATGTCTCCTTGAGCTGGTCAACGAGGACTAAATCCTATGGTTCGTAACACCAAAGGCAGAGCTGCTGGTGAGTGTCAAGGCTTTGAATGAGGGAGATGTTTAAGGGGAACTTAAATATCTTTTTTCCTCTACCTGAGCTGGGACCTGAGGCTGATCCTGTTGATGCAGGTGTTGCCTTGGTGGCTATAGCCAAGAGAACGTCATCCACGCCACAGCCCTGGTGCCCCTCTTGGCTGGTCCATGCCTGGGGGAAGGGTCTGCCCTGAAAGGGGAACCAGCCCTCAGCCCTTTTCCACCTATGCGCCCTAGAGAAGGGCTTAATCTCAGCATCCCGCTTGCCCTTATGTGAAACAAAGATTAGGACTTTAGTAACACCACCACCTCCTTCCCAAAGCTTAGCTCATGTGTTCTGCAGGGCAAGAATCACCTCTAATCCCCTACTGCCCAGCGCTGGCTGCCGTGGAGCCTTTGTGCTGGCAGAGGCTGCTCAGCACGCCGTGAGAAAAGCAGAATACCATAGCTGAGCAGCTGCTGGGTGCTCCTAGCAAAGTACAAAGGACTATTCCTGCAATTAAGATGGAAGGGGAAAAACCTACAAGGGGGGACGTAGAAAGTGCCCTGGTGCGTGCTCCAGCGCTTCTTTTCGATGTAAACAGGCTGTTTAAGTGCGCTTGCAGTGTCAGCAAATGTGTCTATTGGACTGGCCAGATCTAAAAAGCAGCAATTCCCCCTGCATTCAGGAGCTGTGTCTCCGGCCTCCCAGATGGCCCTCTCCTGTTCTGGGAGATGACAAATGCAGCCGGAGGCTGGTGGGCTCATCTAAGGCAAACCACAGTTCAAAGTCGTGGCCCCACTCGGTGTCAGGAATCTCACTTTCCCACGGCTGGCAAACCGCTTTCGGACCCCTCTTCTCACCATCAGCATGTTGGTGGCTGTTTCTCGTGCTCTGCCAGCGTTTGGGAGCGGTGGGCATGTGAGGTTGGGTCTCACCACGTCAGCCAGAGGGATTTGAATGCAAAGCACGGAGAGAGTGGTCTCCATCCTGCTGGTGGACGTGCCCAGAGGATTTTGCTCTCCCTTTTCTTTCACATCATAGTTAGCTGGGGATTGTTCCTGAGAAATAATCCAGAACCGTTCTGTAATTTTCTGGGCTGAAATTTTATAATTAAGCAAATATAGCATGTCTTTGTTTTGGGCAAGCACCATAAAGTAAACAGGAAGGAATGAGGGATTAAGATGTCTCTGCTCAAAAGGAAGGTGACAAGCCCAGAGCGTGACACCTTCATGCCGAGCCGAGGCCCAGCTGTGGGTTGGCATTGCACAGATGCATTGTTCGGGGGTGAAGAGCAAATAAAAGCAAAGGGAAAAGAAAACAAGCTATAAAATTCTCAGCAAAGCACAGAGCCCCGGCGACAGCCTCTTGATGTTCCCATGACAGCTCTGGGGAGAGGCAGGCGAGGGGTCGAGCTTTTGAAGTCCTGAAGTTGTCCTTTGCAAAGGCCCCCTGTTAAAATAGTCCCAGTGTTGACTTTAGGCTGCATATGGTGGAGAAATTGGACATCTCCCGGCAGGTCCAGTCACAGCACGTGCAATCAAAGCAGAGGGGGACTTCTTGGTGTTTGACTAACTGTGTATCAGGCCGATCACAGCAGCAGGGTGAGAGATGTGGAGGCAGAGGTGAGGTTTTATGGGCATGTTCAGGGCCGCAGACGCATATCAGAGCCTTGCGCTGTGGCTACCAAGCACAGGAAGGAAAACCAGGGAAGAAGCTAGCTAGGGAGGTCTTGAAATGATGTTTGGAGCTCAAACACGCACGTGTGTGTTGGAATGGTGAGAGTGGGAATATTGGGAAGATAGGGCAGGTGATGCTGGAAACCCCCTCTCCCGTGGGGCAGACAGAGGGGGTCCCAGGGTGTTGGGAAGCAAGGGGTTTCGCAGCAGTTTGAGGGGGCTTTGTAAACAAGCGGTTTCACGATATGAAGTACCACGGTGCGAGAGCAGATGAGAAGGCAGATGAGCAGTGCTCACACGGTGCAAAGCGCTTGTGGCAGAGCTGGAGGAGCAGCCAGGAGGCTGTGCGTTGCTCTTTCCTAACCATGGATGGGCACCGTGCCCGTGAGCCTGGCCTGCACCCAGCGTTCAATCCACATGAAGAGCAGGGAGAGGCAAAAGGCCTATTTGTTGCAAGTCACGATGGTGAAAACGAGGTCTTGGTGACCTCAGCTTTCCCTCCAAAATGCTGGGCTCACCACATAGCACTGGTCAAGGAGGGGTGACCACACAGCACTGGTCAAGGAAGGATGTGGGTTAGCTTCCCATGGCTTCCCATAGCCAGAGGTGCCACCAGAGCATCCCATCCTGTGACAGCCAGGCTGTGGCGGGGCACCCGGGCAGGTTGGCGAGGGTGCCCAGCCCCAGGCACATGGGCTCCCCTGGGGTCGGCACCTCTGTGGCTGGGTGCAGACGCTGATGGTCTCTGCCCTTTGCCTCTCGCAGCCTGCAACTGCAACCTCCACGCCCGGCGGTGCCGCTTCAACATGGAGCTCTACAAGCTGTCGGGGCGCAAGAGCGGTGGCGTCTGCCTGAACTGCCGGCACAACACTGCAGGCCGGCACTGCCACTACTGCAAGGAGGGCTTCTACCGGGACCTCAGCAAGCCCATCTCCCACCGCAAGGCCTGCAAAGGTACCGGGGCAGGGTGGGACGGCTGGGACCGCACGTCTCCTTCTCCTTCAACCCCTTCCTGATGCTCCTGCTTCCACAGCTCCTGCTCTGCCAAACTCCTCCTGCTCCTCCCCCTTCCAAACCAAGCCCTTGAAATGCCTTTTCTTGCCCTCACCTCCCTGCCATCACCTCACCGTGGACTCCCCAGCCTCCTGGTGAGGATGAGGCGACCTAAATACAAAAAGTCCTCACTGCTGGGGATGATTTTAAATCATTTCAGCTTAAAAGAGCTAATTTAGCTGTTATAAACCATGCTTCATCTGCACTGCTAGCCACAGCTAACTCTGCCAGGGCGCACGTAAGGGCAGTCTTGTACAAAATCCCAGGTACAGGGTTAGAAGAAGCATCTATATATCAGCCTCCTCCGTATGCCCAGCTCCCACTTCCACCCTCCACCCTCACCCCCAGCACTGCCGGGAGCACAGGCAGCACTTAACCCACACACAAAATGAGGCCAGAACAGTAAAATGGGAAAAAACCTTTATTTTGAGCTCAGCAAATGGATTTTGTTGAGGTTTCCTCTTCCCCTGCGGGGGAGGCGAAGGGCCACAGGTGAGCGGGGCTTCAGTGGGGTGGGAGAAGCAAAAAGAGCAAATCCTGCAAATGAACATTTTTAACTCTCTGCTCTCTGCTGGAAGAGAGAGAAATTCTGAACCTGAGACACAGCTAAAGCGATCAAGCAAACATTCAAAAGTCATATTAGGAGATGCTGGGGTTTCCCACAGAAAACTTCAGCTCTTTTCTCTCTAAAGACTCGTTGCAACAAGAAATGGAAAGCTTTTTTGGCCCAAGCTGGGTATTTTTGGCTGGAAAGCTTTGGGTCTTCAGCATTTTCAGTTTTTTAATGAAAACGCTTCTTCATACTTTTTTTTTTTCCCACTGAAAACAGACAATCTTTGCCAAAGCAGAAAAAGAAATTGCTTCTTCAGACAGCCCTACTCCCCCTTTTTTCACCTTGTAAAAACTGTTTCAACAAGACATTTTCGACCCGCCCTGCGCTGAGGCTGGTAACAAGCTACAGCTTCAGCCTACACGTGGGCTGGTGGTATGCAAACCCAGCCCGTGGCTCTGGGGGGGAGAGGAGCTGTGGTTTCAGTGCCCCAGGAGCCAGCAGGCAGAGGTGCTGGGGAGCTGAACCGCTCCCATGCCAGCCCTGATGCCAAGCATCCTGGCCGGACAGCAGCTCTGGCAGTGAGCTGCCTGCCATGCACGGCTGCGCCTTGCCCCCAGTTCCGGAGCGGAAATGTGTCGTAATGCAGTTCATATCTCTGCTTTCACGGCTGGGTTGCGGCTGAAGTAAAAGTGCGTTGGGTCAAGGCAAACAAAGGGATGTGGAGAAGGTGTGGGGTCTCCTCGAGTGGGGCTGGGCAATGGTGCAGGCATCCATCCGCCCTGGGCAGTGGTGTGCTCACAGAGGCGTTTGCTGATGTCCCAATCCTCATTTACTTGCCTGCTTCCCAGAAAGGGGTTTGGAGTGCCAGGACAGTGAGGGGAATTCCCACCCACCCCCAGGCACAGTCAACTTCTCACCAGAGCTCTGCTTTATCCTGGCTGCCTCCCCAGCATGGGAGCTCCCTGAGACGGGGTGGAATTAGGGAGACAAGAGTGCTCTTTCCCAGACGTGGAATCTATAGGGATCCTGGTCTTCTGGGATCAGCACAGGGAGCATGGAGGGGGAGGGGATGCTCGGCTGAAGGTAGGGCAGATCTGTCCCCTCTCCATCCCCAGCTTTTCCATCCTGGGAAAAGGCAGCCCCTGCCCTGTGTTGGCAGTGAGGTCCATGCTTAACCCTCTCTGTCTCACTGACCCTGCCATTTCCCAAGGCATTCCTCGCTCCTGCTTTTCCCAGTTCTTCTCCCTGGCCAGGCATCCTGCTCCCCCTCTCCTGCCAATTTATCCTTGCTGGCCCCCAACTCCTCACTCTTGCTAACCTCTCTGTGCCTGGAGGAGACTGATAACATGATGGTCTTTCTTTCCCAAAAAGCATAGCCAGATGGTGAGTGGTACCTGCAGGTGGGAAACCTCAGAGCCATGATGTGCCTCAGTTTCCCCAAGCAAGCATCGGGGAAGACGGAAGCTGGCCTTCATGAGGCATTCCACAATGTTTTAAGGCTGAGTTTCCCAGTCACTCACTCACTCTATTAAATGCTCTTTGCAGTTGTCCTTTTCTCATCCCCCTGCCTTCTCGAACTGCTCCCGCTCTTGAAACTTGAGATCACCAAATTTAAATAGTTCTCCAACCCCCCACGGTTTATAACAAAAATGTGGCTATTGGAGCTAACAGATACAAAGGTATGTAATAAATATGCTGGTGCATGAACAGCTCCCCGGCTCGCAGGCTATTAGCACAATTTCACAGTAGTTGGAATGGTTTATTGTTGGCGTAATCCATCGTCCTATACAAAAGCAGGCGAAATGAAGTTTCCTACAGCAAAGGCATTCCTTTGAAAACTCGTTTTTACGTTCCCTCTATTTTTCTTCCCTGATTAAAGGACTGTTCTGGAATAATTGTTGAAAACCAGCATTTTTAAAAAACAAACCCTACCACCTAACAACCTCAGCCATTTCTCCATTGATAACAATATTATTTTATCATCTCACCAAACCATCTGCCGATGGGCAAAGCTCTCACAGTCTCATCTTGACCGAATGTGTTTAGAATGAAGGAATTAACCATCCTGTAGCCTCTGCCATCTCTGTCACAACTGCCTGATGTCTCATCTCACCCAGCAGACTGTTTGCTCTGTAAGACTTGATTCTTTCACCCATCGCATCGCTCTGTCCATGTCCTACACCTAACACAATTAAACGAACGCGTATAACAGAGCACCACTGCCTTGTGAGCCAACAGAGAGCTGCCAAGGAGGCATGCAGCACACTTCACCACCCTGGCAAGTGTGCGTGAGCTCGGGCAAACTCACAGCATATCTCCCATGAAAGAGCTGCTGAAGACATTTCAGTATTAATTCAACTTCATTAATTCAGCCTAACAGACACATCCAGCTAAACTGCCTTTCCTCTCACTCGTGTTTCTCCTCTCTCACTCCATCCTATGTACCAGGCTACGTACCTCCATTCATAACGCAGCTAACGTCAGAAAATTACAGGGGCAAGTGTCACATTATTTCAAATGGTTGGGTTTGGTATTTATACAAAAATACCACATTGCAGAGATGTTTGCACTACATCTGCCTTTTTTTAACCTGGAGAAAAAAAAAAGCCACAAACTTTTGTACGTGTTGCAGGGCATGGTGTGAGGCTCAGCCAGCGTAAGGTGAGCAGAAAGTGGAGCTGGGCAGTGCCCTCCTGCCCCGACGGAGGGCTGGTTGGCTTTCTAATCACCAAAACTGTAAGAATTTTTAATCAAAAGATTTTTTTAGTGCTCTGAAGCTGCCTTAGCGGCACAGGCGAAGGCAGAAGAAGGTGGCCTTTAAGGCTGAGTTTTTCCCTGACAGTTAAAAGTGATGTGGCCATGCCATATTCCTTGCCTGTGCATTTGCTTCTAGTTATTTTCTTGCAAAAATGATAAAAGCAAAGGAGTTCTCAGTGCTCAGAGATGCCCTGCCGCAGAGCCATGCAACGGGCAGGGCATGGCATGAAGTTTGCAAGCCACATGCAAAGGAATTGGTGACAGATGGAGCAGGGGTATTGCATGAAGTAGCAACGCTGGGTGTGCGCCAGAGCCTGCCAGGCTGGAGCTGGGAGCTGAAGGAGGACTGTGCTGCGGGTGGGTGGTCAGACAAACCCAGGGACACCAGTTACTCAAGTAAGGGCTCGGGCTCCCCCGGCATTTTGCACAGAGACCGCACAACTGATCTCTGCGTGGCTCCGGACGGGGACTCACGGGCTGGAGGAGTCCCATGGCCGTGCCGGTCCTCCACCGTGGGGGATGGATGGGCTCATCCCAGTGGGAGCTGGACTAGGATGCTCTTTGCTCTGGCAGATACATCAAAGCCCTGGGTCCTGCACACAACCGTTCGTTAGGTGTGCGGGCTGTCCCCAGAAACAACAAAACCCCAGAGAGAAGAAATTTTGAACATTCATCTCTTAAAACTCACAACAAGGACAAATGGTTCCTCTCTTCTCACTGATTTCTGTGACAGCATGAAGAGTTCCCAAAACGCTGAAGCCCTGCTTCCCATTCCTTCTGCTTTCCCTCTGCTCCAAATGATGTTGCAAGTGAAATTCCACATCTGGGTCCTGCAAACCTCCGTCCACTCCATCGTGGGCCGCTGTAAATCAGGGCCCTGGTGTTAGTTCTTTTGATTAAATTCACTCCTGATATTTGCCAGATTATTGGCACTAATGTAATTCTATTGGAAGAGAGACTCGGCAGGATTTTATAGTCTGGCTGTAAAACAGCTCTGCACTTCAGGGAAAGGATTTACACACTTTTTGATGAAAAGATGACAAATGATATGCGTTCTGAATGCACTTGTGCTGAGGCTGCCAGCGTCAACCCCTTGGGGGGGGGGGGGGGGGGGCAGGATTTGGCACCTGGAGAGGTCACATTCATCAGGACTCAATGTTTTGGTAAAAAATGGGATCATCTGCCTTCCCCATGCTCTTGCAGCCCCACGCCTGTGCCGAGCCTGGCAGACTTTTCCATTTGCCTTGAAGGATTATTTAATGGCTTGTGTGGAAGAAAAAACACTCCCAGCCTACCTGCCCCTCCTGGCTTGTACCCACAAAGGCTTAAGACTTTGACATCTGCTTTTTGGAGACAGTTTGGGTTCAAGCAGAGAAGCAGAGTGCCATCCCCAGGGGCTCACCCTCCGGTCCTTGATTTCATGGGAGCAGATGCAGGTTTTCTTCCCAGCCAACTGCAGGCGTTTTGCAGGGGGACGACATCCGAATCCCTTTGGCTCTTTGTGCTGCCTGGAGAGGAGAGCCAGAGCCCTAGTGACAGGGACAGTGAGACGAGTCCCCCGCCTCTCTCCACTGACTATAGAGGGAGCTGCGTGACCAGCTTAGAGCAGAGAGCTCGTTTGCACAAGGCTGAAGCCAGGGGAGGTTAAGTCTCTTCTTGCTGCCTGGAGCCCCCTGAGAAGTTGGGGTGCAGGAGGCAGACAGGGTAAACCCCACGCTGGACGGCAGAGGCTGAGGATGGGCTCACTGGCACCAGCACAATGTTGGTGTCCCACGAGCCATGTCCCAGTGTAGGTCAGGAAGGTCAGACTGTTCATGGGGCATCTCTGCAGATTTCAGTTGTGGCCACCATCCCTCCAAGCCTCGGAGATGTCCCCTGCCACCAGGGTCCCCAGTCCACAGCTAGGAGGGGGTAGGCAAGCTCCTCGCTAACCATCCCAAAGACATAGCAATGACCTGGCTGAAGCCCCTAAACCAGGGCTCCCCAGGTCAGCAGGCCACCATGGGTGGCTCCTGGCAGAGCTCCTGTCCCCAGCCTTTCCTGCCTGCAGCAAGTACCAGCTCCCACACGCTCCCTCCCATCACTGCAGGGACCTCATCACTGCTGGGCATCAGTGCAGGAGATCCACTCTTGGTGTCCACCTTAGGAGGAGGTGACGTGCTTCCTAGGAGGGGTGCTCCTCTCCCCAGAGCAACCTCATTGCGATGCCCATCTCTCATCCAGCTCAGTTGTGGTTTCACAAGACAAAGTCCAAGGCAAGACTTCCTATGAATTCCCCTGCAGGGAGTTGTCCTTAATTATCATCCCTTCCTTTTCTCCTGTTCTTCCTCTTTGAAGACCAGCTGGAGCTACCGTTTAGATGAGAGATGAGCCAACTCATAGTGCTGGCAGGGCTTGGATCGAGTTCTTGTATCAAGGCTTGGTCACCTCTCAGAAATCACATCACTGGAGAAAGTCCAAACTTTCAAGTCATTGATCTGCCAAACACAGACTTTATTTTCTCCATAGGGCATGCTCTTCCACTGCTTTGGGAATAATTTTCTAGCTGTATTTCTATACTGCATTTGCTAGTGGCTATGCCTGTCACCCCCTTCCCCAAGGCTCCATAATTCTTTATATTATTATTCCAAGTGCTGAGCACTGATTTATGGTTTCTACATCTAAAACTTGTCATCAGCACCCCCCAGGCACACACAAACCAGTCAGAGAAAGTTTATAGAAATGCAGCTTTAAGCTGTCCCAAGCACGCGGGTCACCGCGTGGAAGTGTCCTGGGGCAGCGTTGGAGGCTTGAGTGCCACTGCCAGTTAGTGCTGCCACTTCCACGGCACCCCCAGCACCCAGGGCAGAGCTGCGCCACTCACCTGCTTGGGCTGGAAGGGTCCCAAAGCAAAGAAGGGACGGAATTATTACAGAAACCCTTAAAATGTTTTGAGTTTGTAGTGTGAAAACTCAGGAGTGATTTTTTTTTTTAAAATGAAGACTTGGGCTCAACACAAGATGTCTATCTGGCCATGCCGCTTTCAAATATCCACAGTTTTAATGATGTATGAGCAGCTATGTCAAATTAAGCAGTCGCTTCTGTGCGAGCTGGAGTGGGAAGAGTTTGCTGTGTTGCAGCAGTGGAATATTCCTGTGACAAACCCAGTGACTGAGACACTTTCTAATTTTTTCAAGCCAGATGGGTCTCCATGTGCCACTCTTCATCCTGCTCTCCCTTCCATTCCTGCTTTCCAGTTCCAAGGACTTTCTAATTAATTCTTATCTATGGTGAGCCATCAGTGAGGAACAACCCAAATGTCGGAGCCATTCACAGACCTCTCCCCCAGCCCAGGCAGCTTCACCACCTCCACGCAGTGCGTAGAGATGATGCCAAACACTGGGGAACACATTTAGGGACCACAAATGTCACATTCTAGTTCCAGGTTTGTAGCCGCTTGTGATCTGAAGCAGTCATACATTTTGCTTCTCTGTGTATTTGCCCCTGGAAGTGATCCAGTATTGGGGCTGGTTCTTCATTTTGGTGTAAATTAACTGGGGTGAAGGTAAAATCCTGTTCCCTGGTCTTCCCAGATACTCCCCGGAGGCTGTCAGAGCATCACTCTGGGCAAGGAGGCTCTGTTATGCACACCCCAGCTGAAGTGTACATGCTGGGGGGCTTTGGTCTGCTAGAGTCTCCAGAAGTTGGCTTAGAAGATCATTAACTAAGAAAAAAGAAAGAAAAGAAAATTAAAAACCAAGAGAGGGAAAAAAAAAAAGAGAGGTTTGTCTGTGCCTTGTGATAAAATCAGAGCAAAGTCACCTCCATGCCAAAAATCTCCTTAAGCTGCAGCTGTCTTCAAGCTCCAGGGAAGTCAGTAATTTCACATCTTGCTCCCAGCCAGGCGCATTTTGCTGGATGATTTGGCTGCCCTGCAAGCCCGGACTCTTGGGGACGCTGGGCTGGGCAGACTCTGTGCACCCCAGCAGTGCCCGGGGCGGGGGGGCTACTTCTTAGCCTGGACACCTTTTCTTCTCCAAAAAGCCACATTGGCGCTTCCAGAGCCCTTCTCGGCAGAGCTCCCTTCTCTTCTAGGAGCATCTTTTGGACTTTGCCGAATCGGCAGAGACTAACTTGCATTTAAAGGCAAACCTGAAACAGAGCTCGTTTAGGGAAGGGGAGGTGTGGAAGGGGCTTTTGACATATCTTCAAACAGGCAGAGAAGACATCTGGACTTAAACAAGACAGGTTTTCGCCAGGCAGGGCCCTGACCTGCACCTGAAACCCTGCAGCAGGGCTCTCACATGCTCCCGGTGTCCCCAGCCCAGCCAAGAGCACCTGCTCCCAGGGGAGATGCACCCGGGGCCCTGGCGATGCCCCATGGGCTGTGCTTCCGTGGACACTCTCCCACAAAAGCAACCACCAGTTGCTTCTTCCACCCAAATGAGTAAAACCAGGACCCAAAGCACCACCTCCTGGGAGAGGACACTAAATGAGCTGCTTTAGAGGAGCATCTTCGCTGCAACAGGAGACCTTCACCACTCTTAGCACGGGAGGTGGGAACAGACCCATGAGCGGGTGAGCTGAGAAAGAGTGCCAGGAGCCCCCAGAAAGCAGAAAAGCCGTGGCAGAAACTGCCAGCACTGTGTGGGGATGCAGCGGGTACAGCAGGATGCTCTGCTGACTCTGGGGATCCAAGGTGTGCGATGGAGGAGGCTCAGCCAAAGATCCTCCAAAGGACCTTCAGCTCCCCATTGCAGCCAGGCAGAGAGGACCCGAGACCCTGAGCATGGTCTTTCCTTCCCCCCAGCTCCCCAGGGGAGAGATACAGCTCGTGGCTGAGTCCCAAACCCATGTTAGACGTTTGGATCATCTAGCTTATTAGGAAACAGTGCTGATTCCCTGACAGAAGCTCTGCATTTCTGAAAAATCCCATCCTTGCAGTGACGGTGCTTGAGAGGAGTTTTACTGCCTAAATTTGGGGCCGATCACCTCCAAAACTGTGGTTTGGGTTTGGTTTTTCAGCAAAAGTACATCTATAAGCACTCCTGAAGGGCAGGTTTGGACTGTGGTTTTTCAGAAGTGGCAGGGTGTGACACAATAGAGGGGAATCTGCACCCTATTAAAAAAAAAAAAACAAACAGATTAAAACTCAGTTCACCATCACAAGTCTCAGACTAAGAACAGAAGTTGCTAAATTGATTTTGTAGCCAGACCTTTGCTTATCTGCGAGAAAAGAAGAAAAGGAAAAATCTGCCTTCTCCATAAATATTTTAAAACTGTTGAGATAACTTCCTGCTTCAGATCAGTTCCTGAGTGTGAAAAATCATCCAGGCTCTCAGGTCTTGAACATTAAACCAAAGTTCAGCCCCTCTCACCCGAGTGCCCTGTGTTGATTTTAAACATACTGAAACAAAAAGGCTTTTTTTCTCATAGAAGAAAATATATTTCCCAGTTAAACGTACACTTCCCAGAGCACCACACATCAGTGGCCCGGATGCGTGCCCCGGGAGCTCTCATTGCAATTTTTTCGCAGGCGTTGGTGGTGTTAGAGGGACACCCCCGACGGTGGATGCTTTAGTGTCTGATAAAGGCTGTGCACACCAAAGGGATCCACCTCTGCTGAGTCTTTTTTAGGGTTTCTCTCTCACCCACCAAACTGCCTCCGTTTGTGAAGCTTGTGGCAACCTCATCATCGCTGAGAATTTTTTGCTGCGCTGCCAGATTCAATTGAAATACTATTAGTGGGAGAATGTGCTTGCAGGAACTTAATTTCCTCAGGAGCCAGGCTAGAAAGGCATCAGGAGAAAATATTTGCCTTTTTTTTCCCCCTCAACACAAGTATTTTCCAACCCACTGTCTGCAATGTCTCCCATGAGAGCAGGTTGAGCCTTGTTTTGCTTTGGAGCCACGAGGACACCATGCTCAGGGTCTCGGGTCCTCTCTGCCTGGCTGGAGCTGCCCCTGGGTCTGTGACCAGACTTGACATTTTTCAGTGGAAAAATAAAAGCGGTGACATCCTCCACAACAAAACCCAGGTCCTGCTGGCAAAGCAGGGCAAAGGAAGCACCAATGCTTCATGCCCAGGTCTCTCAGCATCCCCACCCCTCTCTCTGGCAGCTTTTCCGGCTCCGCTGCGATCACCCGAAAGGTGGAACACTGAGACAACGGGGGAATTTTTAACAATTTTTTAACAAGAGGATTTTTGAGCATTTTGGAAAGTGCTGCCATAATTGTCTTATTGTCTGTATCGCTAATGCCTGCCCATAGTGCGCCTGCCCAAAAAGTGGATTTATTACAGCGGTTCAAAGCCCCCTCTGGATTAGCGGCGACTCTTGCTCAGTGGAGGCATTGTGGGCCCCGTCTGTTACTTGTTATGGAGAAGACAAAGACAAGGTTTAATCTGTGAAATTTGGCCCAAACCACAGGGCACCAAAGCGCTTGGCTTCCCCAAGTGCCAGTTCAGGAGGAAGAAATGGGAGAGCCCTGAGAAGCGGCGCAGGAGGAGGGACACTGTGAAATGCCGAGAGATTATTTGGCTTTGCCTGATAAAAGAGGGAATTCATTTTCTGCTGGCAAGAAAACTTTAAATCTCCAAGAGAATGTGCTAAGGGACATTGTGTGTGAACATGATCCTTTGGTGAATTAAATCCAGTTCACAATATCGCAGGCAAGCTGACGAGCTCATTGCAAAGCAGTTAACAGTCAATATTTAAAGCCATTATTAGTATTCAGAGTTAACACAGAGATGTTTCAACCTCTGCTTCTGGTTAGCAAACTAGCTGAGGCCAGGCCGGGTGGGTACGCATTAAATACCACTGTTTCTGTTCCTTGTGACATGAATCTGTGGGATTTGCTCTGCCATTAAATACACTCTCACCCATCCCTGCAGGATCCCGTCCCCAGAGCCAGCATAAACCTCTCCGCAGCACTCAGCTGTACAGATATCAGATCATAACTCTCCTCACCCACGGACAAATAACCAGGGCAGGTCTCCAAAGGAAGAAGCACTGCTTGTTTTGAATTGTTTCTCCAAAGACAGGAGCCAAAGCAAACCTGCTAAAAAAACCAGGCCAGGTCTTCGGGACAGCTTCAAGGCTGGGGTCACCTTTGAGATGGGTTACACTTACCGGGGCACAAGTGGACTGACCCCAGCAGCTTCCCACACTGTGTGTTTCCCAGCCAGATGTGTTCACTGGAGCCAGGATTTAAAGTGCCCGAGTTACCAAAGGCAGTGGATCAGGAAAAAAAATAACTGCAACTACAAAAAAAGTGCTTAAGTAATAATATCTGAACCATACCTCTAAATACTAAAACATAAGACTAAGTTAAATACGTTTACAGCATCAGGATGGTGCTGGCTGCGTTATTAAAGCTACAGGCAAATTTAAGTTGACTTGGTTTGACATTTTGCTGTTTAAAATATTGTCACATTCAAAGCATCCACACACAAATGTTAATTTTGGTACATTTTTTTCCAGTAGAAAGATTCTGTCGCTACATTTTTTACTCTAGTTGGAGTCTTTGGATAAAAGAAGGAAAGCAACCAAAGGGAGACAATTTTGGCCATGATTCTGGAAAAGCATTTAAAAGCATGGTTAAATGTAAATGTGTACTTAAGGCACATTGGCTATGCGGAACTTAAATTCATACTTAAAACTGAGCATGATTTCCTGAAGAAGGTTCTTTCTCCATACAGGAACCTTCATCAATGACTATGGCAAATTAAGGTGTGTTTTTCCAGCTTAATGCATTGCTGGTTCACAGCTTAGTGCGTGGTGTAAGGTGAAGCGGTCACACTTGGAGCTTTTAAATCTGGAAACCCTGCGACCTATGTTTTCACTGCAGATACGGTGTGACAAGAGGAAATCTGGACACTCCGTGAAATCAAGCCTTTTTCTGTTGTTTGGTCAAATAGCTTTTTCATCATTCGAAAAACATCCCATGGAAACAGCTTCTCTGACAACAGGAAGATGCTAATTCTCCGAAAATGCAGGTCCTGTCAGGTACCTTCTCAAAAAATGTCACACTTGAAGAGAGCTAAGCCTGAAGATTTATCCCTCTGTTTACCTTTCAACACACGTGTATGTGGGAAGATCAGCAGCTGGGAATGCCTCTGACCAAAATTCAGGGGTGGCAAAATATTTGCATTTTTTGTCACGTTGTCAACTTTCAGTGGGCCAGAGACATCCCCAGCAAGTTCAAGCACTTTTCCAGGGCATTTTGCATTCTTTTATACATGGTCCTAAGAATCACTTTCAGGTATTTCTTAGTCCCAAACCAAATCTCAGCTGAAGCACAGAAATGCCCCGTTGCCTGTGCTCGACCGGTGGTCTGCCTCAGCAGATTCGTGCATATAATAGTGACTTGTCTTGGGAGCTTCAGAGAGAGATATAAAACTCTACGATAGACAGTTTTGCAATAGCATGGCCCCAGGGGAAATCTCTTCCTAACTGCAGGCAGTTAGTAGCTGGCTTGGAGTGCTTATATCCGTATATATATTAATCCCAGCTAATGTAACTACAGATGTTCTCATTCATAGGCCTATCTAATCCTGTTGGGCCTTTGCCATGGTGTCTCGTAGCATGAGTTCTACGAGTTAATTACGTGCAGTGCAAAGAAGCATTTCCTTTTATCGTTGAAAAAGGTTGCCTTTTAAATGTGTTGAATGTCCCTTTGTTCCTGTATTTTAAGGACCAGTGAAGAGGAGCACCTGTCTGACCTTCTCGGTGCTGTGCATTACTTGGCACCCCTCCATCGTCTCTTGGCAAGGCGTTGCTAATCTTTTCCATCGCCCTCAGATGGGTGCCTCTCCATGCCTTTCACTCCGGTTTCCCAGCTGAGGATGCACTATTGATTTCTATGGTGTCAGGATGTTATATTCAGTGTTACTCTCTATCCCTTTCATAATATAACCTATCTTGTTGCTCTTCTGAGCTCCGTTGCAATCAGCCAGATGTTTCATTGACTCCTAGATCTTTTCCTGGAGTGGTTGCAGTTAATTGGGACCCTTCAGTGTGTACGAGCCGCCGTCTTCCTTTCTTCCAATTATGCATCCTTCTGCACACCGGTTTTTGCTTGCTATCCCCTCACCCACTTGGCCGGTGTGGGTAGGTGTTACAGAACACCTACGTGGTCTCCTCACATCTGGATGAGCCAAAGTGGTCACCAAAAACACTGTTAGCTCCCTGCTTTCCAGGGCATGGCTATTATATATTAAAAAAAAATCATTTTTGTGGGCAGAGGCACGCCCATTGCTACCCTTGTTCCCCATTAAAACCTCACCATATACTCCTGCTCCTTTTCTCCTCCACAGCCAGGGTTTTAAGCAGGAAATTACTTTGTTTTTCACTAGTAGTTCCTGGTCAACTCTGCCACAGAAACTCATCAAAGATTTTTCTTGAAGTTTTTCTGAAAGAACTAAATCATGACAGCTATTTTCCTTCCCCCGATGCTGTCTGAACTAACAGACTAAAGACACACTGTGTTCTTGCACCAACATCGTTCCTGTTTGCTCCTCACATCTCACTCAATGCACCATTGCATCCCCCTCTATGGAGTGACCTTTTTAAGCAAGGCATTGAGGGTTAGGAGGATAAGTCAGTTGTTATCCCCCTTTTTATCTCTGACAATGTCCCAGGCACCCTCCTTTCCTGATCAGCGAGGTTCCCGTGGTCTCTGCTCTCTCAGTGCAGGGGACTGTTGATATTCTGCATCGTGATGGGTGATGGGCAAACACTTGCACCCAGGGAAGTTCACAACAATATTTTGTGAACCAAAAGGTTCCTAACAGAAAGGCAGTGAGGATGCCAAAGGGGTGTTTGCCCCAATTGCACTCCCTTTGCGTTTCGAGTGCAGTCTTCCTTTAATTTGGGGTTACCACCCAAAGGAATTTGAACTGTACTGGAAAAATCAGCATTAACCACCAGCAGTTCAGCTACTCCATGGCTGAGGAAGGAGAAGAGCTTGTAATTGCTGGCTTCAAGTGTTTGCACTGGCCAAAGAACTGCAAATTGCCTTTAATTGCTCCTAATTGCTGGCACTGGTTCAGTTCCTCCCGGACAGGGACGGCAAAGTACATCTGCAGACACTGCTTAGACCTCTCTGCGCCAGGAGGGTTGGGTTGCTGCTGATTCGGGGAGTTTTCTGGAAGACAGAAAAGTCAACGTGGGGTCAGGCATTCAAGGAGCCGGAGTGCTGCTGCCCAGGGTGGTCGCCCCGTACTCGCAGGGTCCTGTACTGCAACAAGGAGTTGGGGGCCGGTGGCAGAAGGCACACCCCTGCACCCAGAGAGGACTTACCCCACGGCGTATCGGGTGGGAGCTATCAGCAACGAGCCGGGGGTTTGTCCTGGTGAGGCCCCGGACCAAAGGCTGGTCGCGACTCCTCCGCCACTTGCCTGCTGTGTGACCTTGGGCACATCACATGTGCCGTGGGGACAGGGCTAACCCCCGTGCTGCAGAGCCCTCAGAGGAACCCGGCATGGGGAGAGAGTAGGCAACCTCAGACAGATACGGCTGTAAAAATAACCACGGCAGCTTTGGACGAGCTGTGCGGAGGCATTACCTCATGAGGGAAGGAAGCAGCAGCATCGTTATTTATTTATGTGGTGTCCGAAAGCGCGCCCTGAGCTCTGCAGCCCGTCCTCCAAGAGCCTGATTCTGTAAATCTTACGCATCACAAAGGCTTTTTTTCCCTTCTTTTTTTTTTCCCTCTTCCGTCCAAGCAGTCCCGCTGAAATCAGTGCGATCCGTTCACATGGGGGAGGATTACTCACAGGATGGGGGTTTGCAGGCGATGCCTGAAGCCAGCACAGCAGCCCCGGAGGGGACGCCTGAAACATGAGGCATGTTCCTCCCCATCCTCCTGCCCTTTGCCTCTTCTTGTGTAACCCTTCCCTGATTTGCTTATTTTTCTATTAGCTCCTGCCTCTCTGCTCCTCTTTAACTCTTTTCTGCCCTGTTCCTTCTTCAGGCTCTTGCATTTATTTTTCTTTCCTCTCCCCCAGCAATATTGAAGCCATCCCTTGGGGCTGCAGCATGCAGGTTTTCCCACCTAAACATTGCTCTGCTCCCCACGCTCATCCCCAGCCACGCTGATTTAGTGTTAAAACGTTTCCAATCAAAACGGGGTTTGACAGAAATGCAAGTTTTCCACCACGGGCAGGTTTGCAAGAGGCTCGTTCCCAGTGGGGGAGAACAGGACTTTTAATCAAAACCCCCAGATCCGAAGTGTTAAGGAAGGAGGAGAAAAGAAGCAAAAGCTTTGTTGTTTGGGGTTTTTTCCCCTCCCATGTGAAAAATCGTTAGTTTTTGGCAAGGCTTGATCTCTTTCCATCCAGGCACCATCCAAACCCTGCTGAGGCGGGGACGAGCCTGGGAGCTGCTGCCCGAGAAAGGTCAAACCAGGGGCTGCTGGTGCGGGGAGCAGGATGGTGCTGGGAAGGTTGGAGGGGAGCTTCCAAACAGCAAAACTTGGGCACCCAACACAAACGAGTGCACGGTGTGACCTGCCGTCCCCAGACGAGGCGGATTGAGGGTGTCTTAGAGCCAGCGGGTTGCAAGAAAAACCAAGGAGCATCGTAGCATCCAGCAGAAACCCTCGTGGGAGTGGCATGCTCAGTTTGGGGGATTTGGGGGTGTTTGAAAGCCAAGTCCAGCTGCTGGAGCCTGTGGGGACACTCGCACTGGTCCTGACCCAGAGATTGGCTCCCCCCAGGTTTTGGGCAGTGGGGCAGATTTTCCCCAAAGCCTCTTTCTGGCAGGCAGCTCCCCCGAGGGGCAGAAGGAGAGCAGGATCAGTGCTCCCCAGGGAGGGCTTTGGCTGGCTCCCTCCCGAGGATGCTGCACAAGAAAAGGAAAGCTTTCCTTTCCCTGCCACCGCTCAGCAGGGGCAGACCACAGTCTGGCACGGCGCTTGCAGCTCTTAGAAATCAGGGCTGTTAACAAATGTGCGAGGCCATAATCCTTTTGGAGCAGTGATGATAACAAGCCCCGATGCTTTTTTTTTTTTGAAGGGGGGGGTGGGGTGGGGTTGCCTTTTTTTTTTTTTAACAAACAGCTGCGCCGGTAAGTCCCACTGTGGGAAATGAGATGGTGAATGATTTCAAGTGCAGTATTTACATCCCTTGCCAAACCCTTCACATCTGCCCAGCTCTGCCGTCAAGCCTCCATCCATCTGGCCAGGAACAGCAGGTCCTCCAGCCTGCCTACATCTCACAAGGGCATTTCCTTCCTGCGCCCATCGTGCCAGCTGCCAGGGATGCTGCTCAGCGGGGAAGGGCTCGAGCTAAAGCACTGAGAGTGGGGTTTTTTTTCTGTAGTGCACGTGAAATGAATTCCCAACATCTCTGGAAGCAATTGCTTCCTGCTTGAGATCCTGTGTGCTGCAGGGGTGATGAAATGCTCCTGGATTTTGTACCTCTTCCTTACAGCCCCACCACTGCTTCAGGAAGCCCAGGGCGGGTTGAAGCTGGCTGGGGTGGGGGCAGCAGGTGCTGTGGCTCCCAGTCTCCCCAGTAGTGCTGCTTTTCCTGCTCCCCTCCTCTTCCATTCCTGCAAACTCTTGATCACAGTACCTGTGGGATGAGGTAGTTGCAATGTCCATGGTTGGGTCTCCTTGAGCAGGGACACCCCACGCTACTGCCCGGGATCTGTAGGGCACTCATTGCCCTGGGCAGGATGTCCTTGCTGCAGTTCCATCTCCACTGGCTGTGGCTGGGCCATTCCCTCTCCTGTGCACCCAAGCAACCCTCTGTGCCAAATGCCACCTCTGTTTCAGGTCAGTGCAGTTGCTGGCTGGACAGGACGTTTGCTGGAGGTCTACCACCGGCTGCCGAGAAGGTGGAGCTGTGCTGGGAGAACTGCTGGCCACCTGTGGCACTTGCCCTGCTCCCCACCAACGCCACAACACTGCCTGCGCCTGCTCTCCTTTCCCCCTGACCCTCTTCTTGTGTGTTCCCCCCTACAGAATGCGATTGCCATCCCGTGGGCGCTGCCGGCCAAACCTGTAACCAAACCACAGGCCAATGTCCCTGTAAAGACGGCGTCACCGGCATCACGTGCAATCGATGTGCCAAAGGCTACCAGCAAAGCCGGTCTCCCATTGCCCCCTGCATAAGTAGGTGGATCACTCTTTTGATGTCTGTAGATTAGAAATATTAACCTTTATAAACCTGCAGGAGCTGCTGCCCAGCCTGGGTGGCTACTAACCCCAGCGAATACGTGCCAGCAGGCAGCGCTTGCGGGAGAGAGCTGTCTGGGTACCCTTGCCAGCCCCACTGCCCGCAGTAGGGCATAGAGCCCCAGATTCACCCCTAGCTTCCAGGTAGCTCGTCTGCTGTGTTGGGCAGGTTGTGTGAGTGAAGCTACAGCCCAGTTGGCCAGTAACCCTAAGGAAAGGTGTGATTTTGCTTTGGAGAGCTGAGGTGCCCGCAGAGCACATTTGCTTCGGGGTACCATATCAGGTCTGGATGCGAAGGCAAATTGCTATGTGTAGATTTTCCTCTCCAAAATCAGGCCGTGCTGCACTGGCACAGAGCTCAGATCAGAGGAGCTGCTGGTTTGATGGAGCTGCCATCATGGAAACACAGCCGATAGCACTGGGCTTGCTAAAGGTGATCTTATGCTCACACAACCCATCCAGAAATGTGGGCGGTTTTACTGCTGCTTCCTTGGGTTTGCTTTTTAGTGTGCCCTCCCAAGGCTGCTTAAAACCAGGTACAGCTCATGAAGCCTCTCCGTTGCAGCATTTGCTCTGCACACATCCCCATCCCCTTTTGGTGCCTGTCGAGCACTCACTGCCCCGCCAAGGCACACTTCAGCTTCTCTCTGCTGCCTGCTGGGTTTGCTGTTGCTGGATCATTTGGTATCTCATGCACCTGGCGAGAGACGTGTCCACCAGCCCTAGTGAAACCAAGCATCAAAATAACCGTGCCAGGGGCAGGCTGTTCCCCTTGAAGTTGACTCTCTGCTGCTAACAGGGGAAAAAAGGTCCAACAGGAAAAGAAAAGTGAAGGTTGAAAGAATCAAGTCTTGATTGGGAACCCACAGTCTGCTCCTGCACTATCCCCTCGCAGCATCTGCCTCTCAGGGTAGCCATGGCCAAATTATGGGGCAGATACCCCTTCTCCACCTTCTTCTGCTGAAGAAAGCACACATTCCAGGGTGGTTTTTGGTCACTTGAGATTCATTCTTCCCTGTGTCGCAATGGGACGGCCAGAGCTCAAACCAAATGCTAGTTTCCCCAAGATGCTACAGTCATGGCTCCGGTATGCTTTGCAGCAAGTATGCGCAAAGGTTTATCATTAATCATTCCCCAGGACCATGGTAAATCAGAGGGTAAATTGTTCCTTGCATCACCTCCCTTGGGGTTCATTGCACTAAATAAAGACAGACACAGAATTTCAACACGGTCCAACCAGACTTTCGGAGCTGGGCTGTGCTCATGCCAGCTGCGGAACCGGCGTGCTCACGGCTGCCCGCTGGCATGAGCTTGGCAGGGCTGCCCTGACCTCGCCCTGCAATCCAGCCACTGTTCCAGCACCCGTGAGAGCCCCTCAGTTCTGTGTCACAGCAAAACATCCTTTCCAAGGGGCCACAACTTTTGGTTGAAACATTTTTCAAATAGCACTCTGGCCTGGCTACCAAGCTGCGGTGCAGTTGTTGGGAGTTTGATCTGCACGCATGATGCTAAAGCAATTAAAGTGAGGATATGAGCAACTCACAATTCTGTCATCCTAGAAAAACCCAAACCAGCACATTTTCATCCTTGAAAAATGTCAGTCAGCATATCCTACGTGTGGGGGGATGCTGTTCGCACGTATTTTGTATGTGCACAGTGGAGAGGCCTTGCTCTCCATCCCTACGCACGCTGCTCTCCCATGTGGCACTGGGAGGGCACAGGTACAGGGCAGCTGGCAAGGGTCTGTCCACCTTGTCTGCAGGAGCACAGTTACTCTCTGATTTACCACTGCTTATATTTTCCATGTCTGAAAGACTCACGGTCATGCAAAAATCATGTTGTGGGGAACAAACGAGAACTCAGTGGGGTCTGTCTGCGCTGCAGCCCACCCAGCAGGCACAAGCACATGTCCAGCCTCCAGCTTCAGGATGGCTGTGCTGACTGTCCATGTACTGTCTGACGATGCACCATGTGTTTCACATGGGCTGGTGCCTGTGTTTAATTTCATGAGGGTGAACGACACAAAAAGGCATCTAATGCTAATTGGGCAGCACCCCTACAAGCTGATGTCACTGCAATGCAAACAGACCCCAGCAAACCCTGCCTCCGTGGCCAGGCAGGCTCCTGAGAGCAAAACCAGTAGGCAGATTCAGACCTCCAGATCGTGCCTAAATTCCACTTTCAAGATGGTCTGGTAGGGTGTTCCCCTGCCAGGATTCCCAGGGATGCACAGAAGTTGCAGCGCTGTGCCCTAAACGTGCAAAAGTTGTCAGTAATAAGAGCTGCGTATGTGCACTGGGGAAAAGCAATCGTCTTGCTGAAGCTGGGACCACATAGTGTGCTCCATCTGCAGTCCATCCTTTTTAACATCAACGGACAAAGTCAGACTTGGGCATGAAGATCCAGAACATTATGTGGTTTCAGATATGCAAAGCCAGCCCCAAATCAGAACCAGGGACCATTGCCTTGGCAGCAGATGTGTTTGTGTTTCCTGTAAACGTGCGAGATAACACTTGCATCCCAGCTGACAGATGCAATACTTCGCCTGCATCCTATCTCACATGAGGAGTGATAGCACTGCATCAGAGATGGGTGGAAACAGCAGCTGGAGGGGACAGCCCAACACCAGGGAGAGACAGCAATGCTCCCTGTGCCAGCCGGGGCTGGGCACCACACCCCAGGCAGTCACACTGCCTTGCCTGGCTTACGTGCCCTCCAAGCCCTTCAGGAACATCCCTCGCCCTGGGGTACCAACCGGGACGTACCGACTGCAGCAGGTTGTGTGTGGGCAGCATAGCAATTGCTGGCTGTGGCACGGCCGCAGTTACCTGGCTGGCTGTATCTTCTTTTATTTTTAGCCAGAAGTCAAATTTTTTGGTTTAAAAAACCCTTTCCCACACCCTCTTGTGAGGCCCAGTTCCCCAGGGGGCACGGTCCTGGTGTGCTGATTTCTGGGGCTCTTGCAAGGCTCCTTGCTGGTGGACATAGTTGGGCAACACCCCTTGCTGGTAGACATGGTTGGGAAGGGAAAATGCAGTATGTGCACAGGTCAGGCTCTTTGGGATCTGGAATAATACCTCCTTCTTTTTTCTCCTCTCCCGTCTGCTTCTGGCTGGCCCACACAGAGATCCCCGCTGCTCCCCCCACCACCACCGCCAGCAGCACAGAGGAGCCTGCAGGTATGTTGCCTCTTCTTTTAAAGCATCTTGATGGTGAATGTCTTTTAAGTGATCGTCTGCCTGCGATGAAATTGCAGTAAATTCATACAGAAATTCTGATGTTTGCACTGGGACAAGTGGTTTTCTGTTACACCCAAAATGTGTGTTTGAAACAAGTGTGCAGCAGTCCAAGAGATGGGTGTTTCTAGGAGCACCTGGGAGTGTAGAGAAGGTGCAGGAATGTTTTTCCAGAGGTGTTAAATCTATAAGCACACAGGGGTTACCTAGTGTGGAACCAACAATTAATGGAAAAGAGGTAAGGACTCAAGACCACCAGTGGTGGATCATTAAAGTTTAGTGGTTACCTTCCTAAGAGGGTAAGAGAATGGTTCTGCCAATTTTTTCGGACGGAGAAGGACTGGAAACCAAAAGTCCTACAAGAGAGAACAAAACCCCCAAGTGCTGCTTACTGCTGCATGTGAGCATTCCCTTTATTTGCCTAGATCTGTGTGTTTCTTGTGCTAAGCAATCTTAGGCACTGATGTGACCTGTGTATGTTACAGCAGTGTGTCTCATGTCCAGCTTTGAGGAATCTTGGGCTGGGACATGCCTGTGGTTGGTGTCATCGTTGGGGCTGGTTGTGCACAGGGGTGTCTCAAGGCCAGTGACTGTAAGAGCAGGGGAAGCACAGAATGATTGAATGGTTTGAGTTGGAAGGGACCTTAAAGATCACCCAGTCCCAACCCCCTGCCATGGGCAGGGACACCCTCCACCAGACCAGCTTGCTCCAAGCCTCATCCAGCCTGGCCTTGGACACTTCCAGGGATGGGGCAGCCACAGCTTCTCTGGGCAACCTGTCCCAGGGCCTCCCCACCCTCTCCAGGAAGGATGTCTTCCTTATATCAAAGCATCTTAGCTCGGAGTGGGAGGTCCTGCAGTAAAAGGTCCTGCGGTAGTGGCTGCAGGCTGGGGCACCAGTACAGCCCTGATGGACTTGGGTCACCATGTCTGCAAGTTGCAATACAGGGGATCGTCCCAAGAAAGCTTGGCACGTCACAGTGTGTGAATCCTCCCATCTCCCCTCACCTTGCCCTTGCACCACCAACGACCCATGCAATGCTGACCCGGGGCTCTATGTGTCTCTTCATACACCCAATCTCCACCACTGCAACTGCACTGACACCCCACCATCCTCCCCTCCTGATTTACACCCCTAGAAGGGCCAACACCTGCCCCCACCACATCACCAAGGGACTTTCCTGTCCCCAGCTCCCCCAGGGTCAGATGGGTCTGAGCAGGGGATGACAGCAGCCAGCCAGAGGGCCCCAGGAAAGGGTGACATCCCATCCCACTGCCTGCAGATTCCTGGGGTATTGGAACAACACTGTGACTGTGAAGGACATGGGGTGTGAAGGCTGTTTACTTTTGTCTCACCAGCGCAGGAGGGTTCATAAATTAAGCATTTTGTACTAAAAGTGGTGGGCACCACCCTGAATTGAAGGCCCAACCAAGGCTTGCCCCATGGCAGGACCTTTCACGCAGGCTGTGGGTGTTGCTGTACGCTTAGGAGCTCCTTCCTGAGATGGGAAACCCAGGGACCAAAGGGACAAGGTCTTCGGTCCCTAGTGCCACAGGAAGTTTTCTGTAGGACTGATTTAAAGGCCAAGATTGGCCACCTGTAAACACAATAGCAGTGACTCTGTGTTCCAGTGTCTTCTGTAAATGAGCAAGAAATACCTTGCCACCTCGGATTTGTCTCTATTGCTTCACATGTACTTCTAAAGGTGTCTCCACTGAGCTGCAGGGCTGAGAGGGGCACGAAGACCCACCAAAACCTGCCCCAGCCAGCATGCTTCTAGCTCAGCTGCTGGTGCTCAGCACTTTTGCTGCTTTGCCTTATAAATTAGGTGCCAACATGAGATGAGAGGCTTGGTGAGTCCATCACAATGAAATGTTGGGCTATTAGGAATAGAGACTGTACCACCTAACCTGAAGCCAGGCAGGGGCAGGTCTTCTCTTCCTTACAGCACTGTTTCCTGACAATACCAGCCTCTGTTACCTGCTTCCATCAGGAGAAATCTTCTTCCCCAACTCCTCAGGAGCTTAATTACGTGCCATAGTGCATCCCACCATCTTCTGTCAGCCACAGAGAGCTTCTCTCCAAGTCTCCTGTTAAACCTCCCATCTTGTCCCAGCTGCAGGGTGACTCAGTGTGGGGATGTCCCCACCTTGGGACTGGCAGGCACATCCTGAGTCTTCTCACGAGCGTCAGGAGAGCCGGCAGCTCCTGCAGCCTCTGCAACACTCATTTATCCCAGCACGGCGGTTAGGTGCAGTGTTCTAGGTGCATCCCAGCAGTGCCAGCTACACGTGCTGGATGCATGGGGATGAGCAGGCTTCTCTCTCCCCACCTCATTCTGTGGGACATATAGATTCACGTCTGCAAGTCCCTGTTTTACCCACTGCTACAAGAGAAGCCCAAGGTCCAGCTGAGACTTCCAGATGCATAACTGAGGGCAGGGTTCTCCCATCGGGGGGACTGTGCTGCTGACATATGGAAGATTTATAGGCAGGTAGAGCATATCAGCAGGTGGTTTAAGGATCAGTGGGACCTCCAGAAAACCATGACTGCTGCACTGCTGAGCATGCACTGCAGAAGCCCAATCCCAACCAATCCCACCTGTGGCAGCAGGTGGATGGCAGCAGAGCAGGATCTGAAGGGTTTACCCAGATTCTGCTGGGGTGAGCTCTGCTCCACAGTGTCGTCACCTTAAACTGAGCATCTTGACTTGCCTGATTTACTGACCAGTCTTTGGGGATGGGGCCCTTTGGAGACTTGACATCACCATTTCCAAAGAGGGGGTGTTGAGTGGGGTGTCAAGCACTACTTGGCCCTTGCAACCCTGTGGGGCAGTGCTTTCACCCTCCATCAGGTAATAATTAACCTGAGCATTGCTTAATTACAAAAGCTCAGCGGATGAAGTACCAGATTTCTCACAGGCTCTTGCTGTTCAGCAGGGACTTGCATACTAAATGTTGTGTCTTGTGGCCTGGGAACACTGAGATTTTATTGCTCCACACCAGGATCTGTCTGTTCCTCCCCCCATAGCCTGCCAAATCTCCTCTGTCCCCAGCCCATGTCAGGGATGGCAGAGCAGACCTCTCATACCACCAGGTTTATCACAGGCTCTGCCTATAAATGTGGATGCTTGGCAGCCAAGAAGATGCAGAGGTGGTTTCTCACAGCCAGTTCTGCAAGAAGTTTTGTTCCTGGGATGAAGCCCTGTGTGTCTTCTTGGTGGGGTCTCCTTGCACTATCGCTGCCCCCGGAGCAGCCCTGGCACTCACACTGGGCACCCTCAGTCAAAATTTCATTCTGTGTGGATGAGCTTCGCAGGGTGCTGTGGGCTGGGGTAACAGAGAACCTGGGAGCCTGGGGAGTCCTGTCCTTTCCGTCCACCCCCAGCAGCAGACAGGCTGTTTTCCACCGCCAGGGACTCTTTGGTGGGAGCCTTCCCATGGAGACATACGTCCCACCCTGTCTCTGCCTGCCCTGGCATGCACCCACTAAGGATCATTAGGGGTGTGGGGGAGATGCTGGCTTTTCCAAGTCCCCCTTGGGTGTCTGTGGTCCTTGATGGAGTCTCCATTCCTTGGGCTCCATCCTGCCAGGGGGCAGGGCAAGTCTCTCCTCATACATCTGCCTTTCCCAAGACAGGACCTGTCTGGTGCCATTCCCCCCCAGCTCAAGGTCAGGTTGCAGGGCACGGAGTGCATTTCTGAGTAAGTAAGCAATTGTTTTGCCCCATCATCATGGTGGGAAGCAACCCTCAGCTCAGTTTTGTATGCAGTTTGCCCTGCTAAGCCACCTACCAGCCTTGGAGCTGGTGGCAAGATGTGACACTTGAGCAGTGTCCCTGAGTTTGAACTCGCCTGAGGGATCCATCAATGCCATTTTGCTGCTGTTAGGAGCTCATTTATCTGGGCATGTTCCTGTTCATGAGTCCAAAAGGGCCTTTCTGAGGGCATGCTTTACTATTCGCAGTATTTTCCCTGTCAGTTCCCTTGTCCTCTCACGTCTTCCCAGAACGTGACCACAAGAGGGGCTGAATCCAGGCAAGGGCTTGGAGGAAGCAGCATTTATCCAGATCCATCAGCCAACATCCTGGCTGAAAGGAATGAGCTGCTGAAGCCCCAGCTCTGCTGCCCCACAATTCACAGGTGAGGACTGGTTTGGGGGTGGCACACCTCCCACCTGTGTGCTCCATGCGGATACCAACACAGCCAGGGAAACAGCTCCTTTCTGTGAGTTCCCTGCACTGTCCTGGGCAAATGCCAACTGGGGCAACTGCATTCAGCCATCCCAAATTCCATGTGCCACCTCAATTGGCCACAGCCCTCACCAGCCCCTGCCCTGAGCTGCTGTGCTGTGGCAGTGTGACCCACGGCAGCCCCGGGCTGTGAGTCACAGCCACCAGCTCAGCACCAGGAACTGTGCTGGGTGGGCTGGAGCCAGTGCTGGGCTGTTTGCCCCCTGTGGAAAAAGCACAGAGCCTGCAGCAATAGGACCCTTGAGCAGGACAAGAAGGTGCACAGCTTATTTAGGGCACCAAACGTGGACACTTTGGTGAAGAGCAGGTCCCTGTGCAGCCAGTGGGGAGAGGCAGATGCTCCCTGCCACCCATGCGTCTGCCTAGGGCAGTGCCTGTAGGGCTGGCTGTGGGGATCCAAGGCATGTCCATCAGGACATGCCCCTCCCCTTTGGCCAAAGCTTTGGGTAGGTGTCTGAAACACCTTCCAGCCTTGCTCAAAGGGTCCATCTCTCCCTGGTGCTGCTGGCAGGGATGCAGCCTCCAGCCCTGAGCCCCAGCAGATTGGGGCAGCAAATAGCCTCACTGGGAAAGAGGCAAGTGCCATAACTGCATCCTTGACCTGGAGAGAAGGGTTATTGAGGAATCTGCCCAAGCCCAGCTGGATTTGCATAAATCCTGTAACTGAGAACATCTCAGCAGGGTTTGAGATCTCCCTTCAGCAAAGGCTGGAGGCCGGGAAGGGTTATCCATGGACTGGGAGTGAGACGGGTGTCCTGACAGCCTGTGAACCATGAGAAATGACTCAACGGCGTCTCTTGGATCACTGCATCACAGGAGGGCCGGATCTCTCTGCTCCTGCCCAGTGGGGCGACCGGGGACCAATCCATCTCACCGGGAGCCGCTTGCACTGCCTCCCCGTGAAAGCCCAGCAGAGGCTGAGCCAAGCTGAGTGATCTGATGGGCCCGGCCTCCGATCATAATTCTTCTCACAGTGATTTTTATTGGAGTTTTTAGGCACTGTTTTGTCCAGGGAGCTTGAACCCTCCATATTTCATCCCTTCCCCTCGGCAGGGACCATCAGGTGGTCCAGGCTCAGCTACCACCACCACCCTGAAGCATCCTGCTGAAATTTGTAGTGTTTTCTTGGCAAATCCTTAAACCGGTGTAGTCTGTGAGCCAGAGCTTCCATGATATGGGAGCAAAAGGGTTCTAGAGATGGAGAAAGAAATTAGTGGAAGACTGCGGGTGCAGACAGTTCTGGGGGAGATGCTGCTTTATTTCCTTTGCTTGTAGCCACGCAGGACAGAAAGCGCCTTCCTTGCCAAGAGCCGAGTTAGCATCACCACCGCTCTGAGTCAATGAGGGGTAAATTTCAAAAGAGCATGGGCCAAAGCTGGACTTGGTACAAGGGGTGGAACAGTGTCGACTTTGGCGTGGGGGGTCCTGCCTGGCTCTGCTTAGCTCTCAGAGGTCCGAATCAATTTGGGGAAATGGTCCAAAACTGAATTGTTTAGATGAAATGCATTCAAGCTCCCCCATGCCGGGAGACTGGAAGATGAGGAGGGGGTGCTTCTCATTTTTGTGGCTGGGTGACGAAAACTCTTGCTACCACCCCATCCTTTTCTGGTCCCATCCAGAGATGCAGAAGGGGCCACAGTGAAAAAAAAAAAACAAACCAGTGGGGAAAAAGTTTACAAACCTGCCAGTCAGTTGTTGTCTTATCTGAATCAAATCCAGATTGGCTTAGAAATTATTGTTTTAGGTGGATGATTTCAGCCAGTGGGCTTAAATAAAACCAGGTGATTGGATTGATGCAATTTTGCCTGGTCTTCCCCTGGAAATTGGCCTCTGCACTTTCAAAAACAGACCTGGACTTTCCAAAAGTCATTTGGGCTCAAGGTATTGCCTGGGCCCTTTTGTTCCTGACTGGTGAGGAGGAGGCTGGATGCAAGTGCAGGAAAGGGGAAAAAAACCCCACTCTTCGTGATCCCCGGGGCTCCATCAGATGTGCCCGGACCCGCACCAGCTTGGCTGCAGGTTGCAGCTTTCCCAGAGTGCAGAGGCACCCCAAGGATGATTAATTCCTTCCAGAAGCAGCTCGGAGAAGGGAGATGGGCAGTCAGGTTTCTGCTCTGCAACAATCTGGAATAGTGTCAAGGAAGAACAATGGAACCCCCAAAATACCCCAAATCCCACTGGCTGCCTGGGCCTTTCAGGACTGTTCCTGCTTCTGTGTCTTCTGTCTCGTTGTCCTGTACCCATGTCCCAGGTTTGGCAGCCCCCTGATGCCTTCCCATCCTGTCCCATGGCAGAGCTGCAGGCTACACATCCTTCCCAGGCTGCAGCCGGCTTTTCACTACTTACAGGCTTGAGCTTTGGGGTGAAATATCCAAATTTTAGACAGAATCCTTCACCAAGAAACAGAAATGAGGAAAATTTGCCTCTCTGGTAAGTTGGCACTCCTGTTTCAGCATCATTTGGTGGTAGTCAGAGTAGTCCTGCCCTAAAAACAATGTCTTTCTTTTGTCTGAAGGTGGGAAGTTTTATTTTTGCCTGCGCATGTCCCAGTGAATTAAGGCAATGCAAGGCCACTCCTGCACAGTCCCCTGCTCCCAGGTACCTGTCTGGGGCGGTCACAGGGGTGAGCAGCAGGAACAGGGCTTGTCCATACACAGCAGAAGGGCAAAATGCAGATTTAAGAGGGTGGCCTCAGGCTCAAAACCATCTTTGTAGGTGGACATGGAGGAAAAGGGGTCTCTCGGGACTGCTGCCATCAGCACTTGCATCACTCCAGGAAAGCCTCACCAGGCGCTGTTAGAAGATGAGTTAAATCACTTGCTTCCACTGCAGGTACTTGAATTTCATGGCTTGGCCAGCTTGGAGCCACCTCCTTGTTTCCAGCTTCCCGCCAGCTTGTACCTGTGCATCCCCATGGGAACGTGGTCTTTTTGGCTCAACAGCTCCACTCCCAAGCAGAGGCTGTGGACCACTGTCCTCCCTGCTCATGGTCACATAAACACTGTGATCATCACTGCAGCAACAGCTTCAAGGGAAAAGTGACATTAGGAAAGGATTAAATGTACCGTAGCTCTTTTTAATGAGCTGCAGCAGCTGGAAACAAGGAGTCAACGCCATGTGAGCCGCCAGCTGCCTCCACATCTGCGAGGGGTGCGAGGTTTGCTCGGAAAATGACAGTGTGGGGATGGGCCGCTGGCATTGCACAGCACCTCCGGTCGGGACAGGACGTGGGGCCAAACCACTTCTCCCTGGCCCCTTCCCAAGTGCTTATCTAAACCGCTGGACCAGCTCCATCCCTGGGTGAAGCCAGTGGCAAATCTCTCCGCAGTGTTGTACCCACAGGAGCAAATGCAGTGGGTGCCGTCGGCTTGGCCAGAGAGGACCTGGCTCATCACTCCATGCTGGGGCATAGGCATGTGAACACAGCTCTTGTGGGTGCTCGGAGGGCAGGAGGAAGCAAGTCCCACCCCACACTGAAGTTCACATCTTCCCTCCTTCCCGGAGCACTGAGCAAGCAGGGAGGGATGGGGACAGCATCGTGCCCAGGTTGCACCATGGTCATTGTGTTTGGATGGTGGCACTTGCACATGGCATCTCACCAAAACAGGCTAGAAGGCTGTGTCAGAGGAGCTGGGAGATGTCCCTTGAAACCCTGTCTTCCCCTGCCTCCCGTGGCCTTGGCCCCCCATGGTGTGGTGGTTGGGTTGGAGTCGCTCCCCGTGCTTTGGTTTTGTCTCAGAAGTAGCCCCAAACCAACCCTGCCAACATGTGTTAACACTGCAACCCTCCCAAATCTCAGACGGGGAGCCCCAGTCACCCAGCAGGTCCAGGTCTCTGCTCAGGCTGGGCTGGCTGGCTATGAGCCTCAGCTGCTGGCCATGGCACCTCCTCCAGCCTCCTGCCAGCCCCGGGGTGGCTGGCCTGGCCGGGCGCTGTGCTCCCCAGGGACCTGCCCTGCCACAGGCACCCCACCCGAGGGAGGGAGGGATGCTCGCACAGAGCAGAAGGAGCACAGGCTCCTGTGGGAGGCTGATCCTTGGGCAGCTTGCCTTTATCAGAGGCAAACTGAAAAAAATAGACCAAAAGACCCAATGTATGTAGCACCTTGCAAATTTAACTTGAAAGGGACTATCGAAAGCCATTGTTGACATTATGTATGGAGAAGGAAAAGCCTGAGGTAGTGTTTGATTTCAAATTAGATTGGTCTCCAGTCCAGGCAAGGAAATCACAAAGCCTGAACTGCAGCATTTCAAGCAGAGTACCAGCTAGCCTTAGTTATTCTTTGGATCTGAAGTAGCAACATGTCTTGGTCATCACCTGGCACCGTCATTCAATGAAAAGGAGTGTGTGCCCGTGTGTGCGCGCTCGTGTTAGTGCTTGTAGATCTGGGGGGGATCAGCAGCTCAAGGGACCGGCTGGAGCCGAGCACAGAGCTTGGCAGTGCTCACCTCCTGCCCGAAGGGCTCCAGGCTGCCGGGCTGGGGAGCAGCTGCCAGGCTGTGTACGGCCCATGCCTGCTCTGTCCTGGTGAGGATGCTCCCAGAGCCAGGACTGGGGTATGGCCAGAGGGAATTTATACTGGTAAAGGGAAAAATCGTAGCTCTTGGCTCTGAGGAAGGGCTAACAGGGAGTGTGAGCACTGTGGAGAGTTGGGAGTATCCCACAGGCTGGGAATAAAGGTCTGCACAGCTGCCTGCAGTACAACCAGAGCCAAAATTCTCATTTCAGTCACCCTGGTGTAAATCTGGGCTCAGTCCGGGGGTGTCCAGCTTTGTACCCATCCAAATGAGTAATTAATTCAGCCCTGCAAGGGTATTCTCTCACTTGTCTCAGGCTGTAAGCAAGGTGATGGATTGACTGCGTGATTGATTGACTGATTGATCTGCCGCAGCATCCAGCTCCCTCCTGAAAAGAGGATTCTCACGGTGATCCGCAGTGAATGGCTGCGAGGACAATAGGGGTGAGGCGCTTCCAGTGAGGAAACTTCTGGTCCCTTCAAAATACTTCAGAAAGTCTGTGAAAAAAACCAAACCAGCACAAAACTTCTGAAATGCAATCAATCAGCTTCGTGCACAACTGCGTCGTGCTCTTATAATCCCATCGCAGTGTTTCGTGCATCCCCACATCCCTCCATCCCTGCATCCCTCCATCCCTGCATCCCTCCATCCCCACATCCCCAGCTCTAGGACACTGCCACCTCAAGGACCATCCTTCTGACACTGCAGGGACCTGGGTGCCCGCAAGCCCTGGGCACCATAGCCAAGCCGTGAGCTTCAGAGCCAGGACTTGCAAGCCTGGCACCACTGTCAAACTCTCAATGATTCTGCAGTGAAATGAACTGATTCCCTCCCCATCCTGGGACATTTCCAGGTGCTGGTTGCCCTGGGCGAAGCAACGCACTTGTCCCCAGCACCGGCTCTCTGCTGCTGCGCTTCCCCCGGAGCGGAAAGTCTGATTTGCCCGGCTCTGGTTACATCCCGTCCCCTCGTCCCGCGCACCGCCTGCTCGGCAGGGGAACTGCTGTCAGGCTGGGAATTTATAGGGTAGCCAATGCTCCCGAAGACAAATGGTTTCCTATTAACGTATTTAATCATGTCGACTGCGGCTCTTGCAGGGCTGCACCCCGGGGGTGCTGGGAGCAGCAGCCCCGCAGTTCAACAGCGGTTGGGGACAGGGACACGGTTGGGGACAGGGACACGTTTGCAGTGGGGAAGTGCTGGGTGGGGATGAAGCGCCTCAGGATTGGCACCCCATGTCCCCCCCGTGTCCTGGGGGTCAGCACTGGGTTTGGTCCTGCGGGGATGGGGTAGGAATCGTGCTGCCAGCCCGGCTGCTGGCTGCTGCCGGGAGAGGGACAAGGAGGGTGCAGAGGCAGATGCGATGTAAAGCTCTCGTATTTGTGCTGTGGTTTCCAGTGCTTTAGTGTCTGGCAGAGCTGGGCTGTCCCTACGGTGTCACTGGCAGCCGTAGCCTGTGGGCTTGCTCCCTTTATATCAGGAAAAATTGGGATGCCTATGAGGCCATGGCTGCTATGGGCACCCGTATCCTGAAACAGCAAAAAGTGCTCAGGCCCATTCCCTCACCCCAGACTGGCAGCAGGTAGCTAAACAAGCAGGGAGCAAACTCACTCTGACCTGCAGTGGGGCTCGGGTGGTGTCTGGGAGTGGTTTCCCTCCTGAATGTGGCAGCCGGGGGTCCCAGGGCCGGACCAAACGGGCAGGACTATGTGTGTGCCCGGCAGCATCCGAACCGTCCGGCCAGGTGCCGGGATGCTGCAGCGGGCCATGGCTCAAAATGGGGTCGCCAAGCATGAGGCCCTGGTAAGGGCAGCTCCCAGGAGGTGGTGGGCAGCCCTGGCTGCGTCCTGCGGGGTGCCGGTGGTCTGACCGAAGGGGCTGGTGCCAGCAGTGCCCCGAGCTGTGCTGGATGAAGTGGAGATGGAAGAGGGCTGCAGGCTCCTGCGAAGCATCCAGCGCTGCTTTCCACCCGCTCCGGACGAGAGGCTTTAATCTAATTACATGCTTTATTTGCGCCAATTTGTTTTCCAATCAATCTTGTTCAGCCAGAAGAAAGGAAGCTACTGTGGGCTCATTTGCACCTTCTTGTTCCAAGGGAGAGGTTAATGGCAGTTATCCTCACTGGAGATGCCTGTGGGGCTGCGGACCTGGCTCCCCCTTTGCGGGAGGCTGCCTGGCCCGGTGCACAGCAGGTTTTAGCCATCTTTTCCCCCAACACCATGCAATGAATCCCCAGTTCAGGCACAGAGCAGCCTGGCCACTGCCTGAGGATTCTTTGGAACAGCCCTGGGAGTTAATGGGGCTGAGCCTCTGCTGATGGGACAAATCCCAGCCAACTCCTTTTCCCAAGGTACACTGTGGGGACTGCTGCTCTGAGGCCAACTGCCCTGGGCCAGCTTAGGAGGGGATCAAGGAGTGACAACAGTCGCACGGCTGCGTGGTGAAATGCAGCCCCATGGCAGAGGCTTGCTTTGCACCAGCACTTTGCATAGACCCTCTGGGAGCAGACCCTGGCCCTTGGGATCCTTGTCCACAGGCTGAGAAAGGGGCTGCTTCAAGCCTGGGGAGCATTTTGCAGATCACACAATGTGTGTGACTTGAGCAGCCCAGTCAACGTGCGCTGTGCAAGCCCCTGCCACTCATCCCACAGGGAGCAGCCCATCCATGCTCCCTGTGCAAGGTGAGGGCTACTTCAGAGCATCCCCTCCCTCAGGATGCCTGGTCAGGAAAGGCCAAGAGCTAGAAGCTTGGAGCAAACATGTTTGGCCACACAGCCGGCACTCTCCAAAGTGACTCTAACAGTCATGCGCCGAGGCTGATGGAGGAGATGTTAAAATAATTCTTTGGGGTGGAAGCAAGGGGCAGCTTCAGAGTTGTGGGGAGTGAAACAGGATTTCATGGTCACCTGGGGAAATGTCCAGAAACCCAAGAGCCAAAGGCATCCTTGCCATAACTGCTGTGGGGTCATCCTCTCCTGTCCTGGTGATGGGCAGTGATGGATTGCATTTTATCCCATGTCCCCTGGGAGCATGGCTTCCAACTGCCTCTGGGGTGTTTCTGATGGCTTTCAGAAATGTTTTCATGCCCAGCTGGGCACATCAAGCACTCAGCTGAGCCCATGCTCAACCACAGAGCAGAGACACGATGTTTCTGCCCCTGCCCTATCCAAAGGCTGGCTCTCCCCCCACACCCCTTCTGCTTCATGTGCTTTTCCTCCATGTTCCCAACCACAGGCTAAAGATGTCAGGCTGCTGCCTGTAAAGGGGTTGGAGATTTCTGTTCACAGCCTGAACAGTTCAGAGGAGTGCTCAGTCCCAGGGGGATGGGGCAGCCCAAAGCTCTGCAAATCCATGGAGTTGTACGCTGTTTTGCATGTTATATTGTACATCCCACAGGACTACAGGCTGTAGCAGTTCTTTGGAGCACCTGGGATGGTTCTGTGGTTGTTGAATGTGCTCAGGGAACATCCTTGATGCAGACAGCACCCTCGTCAGGGCGTTGGTTGAGAGCACTGTTGGCTCAGTTGCGAGGTCGGGGCACGGTCTGCAGCCAAGAGCTGGGGTTCCCCAACTCCTGGTGAAGGGGGGTGAACGGTAAAATGCAGCAGGAGACGCTCACCTTCCTTCCCATGGCCACTCGAGCAGGTTTTGCAGCACTGAGACCAAAGTCACATCCCTTCAGTGGGGGCAGAGCCCCCCTGAAACATCAGAAACTGATAGAAAGCCAGAAGAAGCAGCAATGCAAGTGCTGGAGCCCAGGTTTGGAGATGCCCCCAGAGGAGACGTTTAGCTGTTCTGCAACAGGTTCGGCACTTCCAAACACAGATTTGCCCAGAGCTAATGGGGCCCCGGACGCTACCATGTTGCCCCACGGTCACCGCTGCTCACTCTCACGGCCCCATCTCAAGGGGCAGCTCATGCACCGGCTCCATGCAGGGATGCTGCAGCCTGCGAGCAGCGTCCGAAGGGGGATTTCTGACCAATAGTGCTGGGGAGGAAGAGAAAAAGAAAGGAAGGTGAGAGCTGTTTGTCACCATGGTCTCCTTGCATTAGAGCAAATCAGAACAGCCCCATTGATCTGAACTGGCCAGCTCTGGGGTATCTGGGACCCCAAGCAGAGACTCATTCCCATTTTCTCAGTCCTGCTCTGTCCAGTGCTAGGCTCAATGGATTTAGGATTTGATATTTTGGACCTGCACCTTTATTTTGACGTTCAGTCTGGTTGCACATACACCCCAGTGCGAACAGGACTGGGGACACCCAGGCCCACACCCGCAGAGCCACTGAGAGAAGTGCAGCCCCTCGGGAGCACACGGGGAGAAAGCAGGCAAGTGTCCTTCACCCCCTGAAATGCTCAAGCCAAACCGTCACGGCTGGGTCTCCCCTTCTAAGCTGTGACACCTCCACTTTGGATCTCAGCCCGTGAAGGTATTTAGGGTCCTACCTGGGGGAAATCAATAGGAATTTAGCTGCATAAATTGGGATTAGAAATCTGAATCCCGTTGGGGATCTGAGCCTTATATCTGCATTTCCAGTTAGGTACCAGGCCAAGAAATGTGGCTTTAATCGTTCTATCATGTCAGAATCAAGGGGCCTTTAATTTCCGTTACCGACATGTGGCTTTTGCAGGGGCTTAAAGCTCGTTTCGGAACTGCAAGCGCAGCAAGACGTGGTCTCGTGCAGTGTCTTCTTGGGAACGCAGCTCAGTACCCTGAGCTCTGGCTGCCAGCACCTCCATCCTGCCCAACCCCAAAAGCATCAGCACTCTGGCGGGAGTGGGGTGCATTAGCAAAGAGTGGGGTGACCAGGGCCCCAGCTTCCCACAGCTTTCAATCTCAAGCTAGCAACCCCAGCCCTGCCCAAAACACCCCCAAAATGAAGAAATAAATTAAAAGAATAAAATAAAATTGGAATTTTGCATTAAAAGAAAAAAAACCAAAACAAACAAAAAAAACCCCAAAGAAGGTGTTTAGCTGTGAAAACTCTTTGCTCAGCCAGAGAATTAGTTATATCAAGGGGATGGGCTGAGCTGCAAAGCTGCTGAATGCTCCGCTGACACATTTTACTAAGCTGTGCTGGACACGAAACAGCCACCCGCCACCTGCTCCCGGCCCTCTGCGCACAAGTAGCGTCAACCGCCTCTTCCCAGCTCCCCTCCCGCTCTGTTTATCCGGGAAACGCAGGAAGTTTGTGCTGTCTCGCAGGGAAGCGGACGGTCGCTCCCATCCTGGGGGACCCGGCGTAGGATGTCCCCCCCCGCGGGTTACAGTGCATTAGGATGCGGTGGTGAAAAAAAAAAAGGCACCGGGGGCTGGTTGTGCTTTGGGTTTGAATCTCTGGAATGGGGATTTGCTCTCAAATATTTGTGCAGCTGAGCAAACTCAGGGAGGAAAGAGCTGGGAGCTGGGGGGAGGGCATTCCGATCTCACCGCTCCATTTCTCCTGCACCACAATACTGCAGCCAGGGGTGTCTGAGTCCTTCAGAAGGGGGTGGCCAGGCCAAATGCAGGTTGGAGAAGCTTGGGGAGGTTTCAGGGTCTGTTGAAGGCAGGCAAGCCCTGTCCGGGAGGAGGAGCAGAGCAGGACAGCACTGGGGTGAGGCCCAACCCTTGTTCTGCACCCCCGTTCAGGGCGATGTCTGTGCACACCATGGTGGGCAGAGAGCTGGGGCTGACCCCATCCACCGGTCCTGTAGAACAGAGCCATGGGATGTCCACCCCATCATGCCTGTAGGACCTGGGTAGGCAGGACCTGGACACTTGCCACCCCATGCTGCAGGTACCAGGCTGTTCCCCATCTCAAAGTGAGCTTCGCTTCGTCGGGCAGCCGCCTTTACTCTCAGCCTGGCCTTTTGGCCGGACTCTGGCCTCACCTTCCAAGGGCAGGTTACCCCAGGCTGATCCCCTGCAACCTCATGGACAGTTCAGTACTGGGTTCAGTTCTGGGCCCCTCTCTACAGCAAAGATGGGCTGGGGGCTGGCGCGTGTCCGGAGCAGGGAACGGAGCTGGGGAAGGGTCTGGAGCACAATTCCTGTGAGGAGCGGCTGAGGGAGCTGGGTGGGGTTCAGCCTGGAGAAGAGGGGGCTCAGGGGAGACCTTATCGCTCTCTACAGCTCCCTGAAAGGAGGGTGCAGGGCAGGGGGGGGGAGGCTGGTCTCTTCTCCCAAGTGACAAGCAATGGGACAAGAAGCAGTGATGGGACAACCTCAAGTTGTGCCAGGGGAGGTTTATGTTGGATATTAGCAAATATTTCTTCCCGGAAAGGGCTGTCGGGCATTGGAAGGAGCTGCCCAGGGAGGTGGTGGAGTCACCGTCCCTGGAGGGATTGAAGAAGCGAGTGGACGAGGTGCTCAGGGACATGGGTTAGTGGTGGATTTGGCAGTGCTGGGTTAATGGTTGGACCCAATGTGCTTAAAGGTCTTTTCCAACCTAAACGATCCTGTGAGGTTCTCGTGCAGCCAGGACGAGCGCACGTGCCTTGGGACTCTGTCGGTTTGTAACAGAAGAATTTGGGGATAAAATCTGCAAGAGTCTCACATCACTTGTATCTCCTGTACACACATGCAAGTCTCTGAGACAGCATTCAAAGAAGTCCAGGCTCCAAATCAATCTTCCCTTTCCAGCCTGTTGCCCTTTCCTCCCATCCCTTCCCCAGCCTTTGAGCGTGGCTCTGCTATAACCTTCCATCAGGGGACCGGCAGCCTGGCAAACCTTCCCCAGAGCCTAAACTGCTGAAATGTCACCGGACAGACGAGAGCAGGGTCTTTTCTAGGCGTTAGGCAGCATTGAAATAATATCCTGCAGCATCCCTTCCGTGCACTTTCCCTAAGCAAGCAGTGACCCTGCAGCATCACCCCACACATGCAGCACCGCTGATCACCAAACACAAACTCAACGCTTCACTCTGAGAAATTTCATTTGCCCTCCCAAAGAGGCCCCAGAGGACCTCCCAGTCACCCAGGAGGCAGGAGAGCTCTCCACGTAGGAGACAAAGGAAATGAGCCGGGGCAAATCCCCCACCCATGCAAACCAGCCCTGGCATCTGGTGATTTACACTGATTTACACCAGCTGGCTCTGGCCACAGCAAGTTCAATTTAAACCAGCTGAGGCTCTGGCACAGCCCATGGGCTGAGGGGAAGGGGAAGAAAAAGAAGAAAAAAGGCAAGGCAAATTAAAAGCAAGGCAAGGCGGAACAAGGGTCGTGTTAATAAAAGCAGGGGCTGGGCTGTAGCCGGGTGTCTCAAACTGCAAACCTGATTCCAGGTTTGTGCCCTGGGGGCAAGCAGAGGCTGTGGGGATGGGGTGCTCAGGGCTTGGGGGCAGCTGGTTAGTGCCCCATTACCCCACAGCCTCCCTGGCTGGGAAATAGCGCTGGCATGGGTTTCTAGCAGGTCTGTAATCTCAGGCAGAGTGGAAATATCGTGGCAGCAGTGTAAGGACTGGGAAGACCTGTTGTGGTTGGGGATGTTTTTGTGGGGAGAGGTTGCTGAAGAGACTTGGGGCTGCTCTTGAGAGGGGTGTGGACTGAAGTCCAGAGCAATGGTGTTTGTCTGATTGCTGTTTCTTGGGGCTGGATCCCAGAGGCAGTGCTGTGGGGCTGGAGGAGGAATCTGCCCTTGGTGGGCTCTGCCAGCCTGGATGGGGAGACCCCCTTGCAGGTCCCAGGTCTGAGTATACAATGGGAGCTGCTGCCCACCCCTGCCCATCGCTAGTGCTCAGAGCCAGCTGCTTGAGCCAGCATCTCGCTTTCTGACTTGGATCTGGCCAGGGGAGGAGAGCTCTGCAGCCAGGCATTGTCCCTGCTCAGCTCCCTGCCTGCCCCTGTGTCAGCCTCCTGGGCAGATCAGCCACTGAACGGGGGCTGAGACATAGCAGTCGTGATAAATACCCATAGAGCTGCAGGAGTCTTGTGCCAGAGGAGAACCATCATCATGTTTACTATAACCATGTTAGTGTCCCAAAAACGTCGGAGATCTGTGGTGGAGCAGAGCTGAGCCAGCGGCCCAGCAAAGCAGCCAGAGGCCTGTCTCACCGAGCAGGTGAGGGAAGGCATCCCTGGGCCGTTAGGTCACTGCATGCACATTTATTTCCCTTACAGACTCTTCCTTCAGTGTTTATGGCCAGAAACATCTTACTAGTGTGTTGGATCAGGAATACTTCTGTTCCCTGGGCTTGGTGACGTGAGGCAGCCACGTCCCAATGAGTGGTCGCGTTCTGCCACGCAGGCATGGCTGGGGCTTTGCTAGAGAATCTCCATCATTTGGGCTACAGTTTTTATGGAATAGCCACTCTTTTTCTCAGTGTGTTTCAAGCTTTACTTGATGTTCAGGTTCATGTTAGATGAGAACAGCCAAGGGGAGGCATCGGCTGCTGGAACTCCTCAGCCATCAGCTCAGCTCCTGGGTTTCTAAGGGCTTTGGCCAGGCTGTAGCTGGGCAGAGATCTCAGCTGGGATTCTTGGAGATGGATGGTGCCCCAATTCATATCATACCTTTTGCTTTTGGCCCTGGCTAGATCATACAGCGTGAAGAGCTGTGTGGGTGCTCTCCTGAGGAGCAGCAGGCAGGAGGAGGGTGCTGAGATGGGGTGACTGCCTGGCCAGGTTGAGAGGGGCTGGGGCACGCGTGGATCAGGGGTGTTGGTACTGAGGTGGTACCTGATGATCTTGGGATGTGTGGGTGTTCAGCTCTCTGGGTTTCCTTTTCTTGTTGGTTCCCCCCCTCAAGCTGAAAAAGAAGCTGCTGCTTGGCTCCGGCTGGTTTTGGCTCTGCTGCCAAAGGGGAGGGTTGGATTTGGGATCCACAAGACATCCTGGAGCATCTCCTCTCCTCCCAAGGAAGCCTCCCATGTTCCTGAACCCACCTCCCACTCCACGGATATCTCCTGTACTGAGGCTGGTGAGCTGAGAGGGTGCAGAGCACCCCATGCACCATGCCTGCAGGAGTCAGTGCCCTCCTTGTCTGGGCTGGCTCTGAGCACCCACTGCTGGAGACCACCTCCTCTGACATGGCCCTGTCCCAACACTGACTGCATACCACAGCCCTACATGTGCACAGGGCTGCCAACAGAGCTATGGCAGGAAAGGCTGCAGCTGCGGTAGCTGTGCAGCCGCTTTCCAGCCTTGTGCCTCAGTTTCCCCTCCCAGCCTGCTTAGTGCCAGATTCTCTAGGAAGGAACTGCTTCTTGCCAGGGCTCTGGCAGTACATAAGAGGTGGGATGTTAAGCCCTGCTGAGGCTGTAGCACATGCCACCCTCGTGTGTGACACAGCCGTGCTGAAGGGTGACACAGAGGGGGATGCTGCACAGCTTCTCCCCCCGTATTTCAGGTCACGGCCCACTGGAGAGCATGGGGCGTTGCATGGGCAAGTGTGGTTCTGGTCTGGCACTGCCAACGTGGCCTGGGGCAGGGTACAGGTACCCCGTGTCTGCTGGCCATGGAGGACCAGCAGCATCCCCCACCCTCCCAGCATCCTGCCCTGGGTGTAGAGCCCAGGGGCCCTGCTGCAGCATCCCGGCATGTTTTTGCACCTGGTCTCCCGTGGTGGCTGTGGAGGAACGATGGGCACTTGGGGGAGCTGGAGATGTCCAAGGACCATCGCTGTACCAAGGCCTCCCATGGTAGTGTCCGCTTTCCCCCAAACATGGGATTTCTGTGGTGCTGGGGGGCCTCTCTAGCACCCATGGGTGCTGAGGAGACGTGAGATGGGCATGGGCAGCCTGGATTCTGGGAGCTGCCATGGGGTGGCACATCGCCAGCCACTGTGGCATTGCCTGGCTGTGGGGCCACCAGCACATCCCCAGTAGTGCCTGGAGGCCACTGACCACCTGATGCCATCCGGCCACATCCCGCCCGGGAGCGGCAGCTACCGGGGCAGGGCTCAGCATCCCCGCAGCTGCCCGGGACCGTGGCCCTGCTCTAGCCCCGGCAGCCCCAGCGGCGCTGCCAGGCTTGGTGCCGGCGCTGCCAGGCTGCCGTGCCAGCGCTCCCTGCCCACCGCACCGGCCGCCCAGGCAAAGCCAGCGTGTCCCAGCAGTGGGGGCCCATTAGAGATGAAATGTTCCTACTGGGGTATTTTATTTGCACACTTCAGTAGAGTGGACACCAAAAGGCTTTGCTAATGCTTCATGGGCTGCTAATTTCCTCTCTGACCCGCATTGTCAGAGGCTGACCCCAGCCCGAATCTCTCGGCAATGAATGCCAAAGGCTGACACCGGCCCGGGTTAGGGGTGACAATGGGGCCTCTGTGGGCTCCGGGCAGGCTCCAGTTGGGAGCTGGAGAACAGGGGGAATTTGTGTGGCTCTCAAAAGCTCTGGGTGGCACAATAAGGGAGGCCCTGGGGTCTCCCAGGAAGACAGAGGCGGCCCAGGGAAGCCGGGCTGGGGGAGGTGGGCGGGAGGATGGTTTCCTTTGTGAGCAGCTTTCTTTAGAAAGGAAGGGTTTTCTGAATGCCCCCTCAGACGACCCAATCGGGGCCTGGCAGATGGATATCACAGGCACGCTGCTTATTCATGGCAGGCTGCAGCTTTGAGCCGTCTCCCCCTTCCCCCAGCCTTTTATTCATTTTAAGGCTAATTTGTTTTGTTAATGTTTTCTTGTCCCCCCTCCCCTGTGCAGATTGTGACTCATACTGCAAAGCCTCCAAGGGGAAGCTGAAGATCAACATGAAGAAGTACTGTAAGAAAGACTATGGTGAGTCTCCCCTCTCCGCCGCTGCTTCCCAGGGTCGAGTGGTCGCAAGGGGATGCGGAGCAGGAGCATCTCCCTCCCGGGGTGTCCCCAAGCCCACCCAGCCCAGGGACAGGTTGCTGGCTGGGTCCCAACTGCAGCCAGGGCCAGGCAGCCCAGCTCTGCACCATGGCAGAGCCCTCTGCCTGTGCTGGGGGGGAGTGCAATTTAGGGGGGTGGATTTTCCGGGTTTGGAGAGGAAACCCTGGGTAGTGATGCTTGGTGGAGCAGAGACGCAACGTGTTACTTGGAAAACAGGAGTCTCCCTGCAGATGCTGAGACAACCTCCAAATCAGGGTCCACGGTGTCCCCAGCCCACGGTGTCTTCCAGGTGACAATGACACCATGTCCTGTCTCTTCTCACTGTGTTGTTACGTGCCACAGCTTTTAAAAACTGTGCTTTGCTGTGGGAACGAGCAGCCCGATCCACCCTTGCTGTAATTCCCAGGCAATTTCAGAGGGTGCTGCAGCCCTGGGACAAGCCAGGGAGGCTGTGGGATCCCCATCCTTGCTGGTACTCGAGGTCCTGAGCATCCTTCAACAGCTCCGGCTGGGAGCGGGCACATCCTGAGCTCACCCCACCTCTCTGCTACTTTCAATATGGGTCCATTCCCAACGTGGTCAGCAGTGGGTCCATGCGGGAGGTGTCCAGGGTGACCCCGGGAGGGAACTTTCTTCAGGCCACCCCAAGAAACCCGTGGAAGTCCTCCATGGGGCTCAGCAGCCCCTCTCCACCTGGCATTGCCCCCCGGCTCTGCTCCCTGTCGGTCCCACTTGCCCGGAGGATCGCTCTCCTTCTCCAGCCCTGCCAACGCTGCTGGGATAAGCCGTGTCAGGAATGGGACCAACCTGGAAAAATCAGGTAGAAGTGGTTAAATGCAGACGCACTGTGCCAGGGGATGTTTGGAAATGCTGCTAAACACATGTAGGGGCTGGAAATTATCTCACCCCCTCCCACCCCCAGACTGGGGCGGGGGCAAAACATCTGCAGGAGGGATCAAACCTGAGCCATTGGGTGTGACCCAGGGATGGGGAGGAGGCTGCACGGGTGAGCCTGGCTTTGAGCTGAGCCTCCCAACGTCTGAACAACCAGGGCATTACGAGGCACTGTGGGACAGGGTTTGGCATCCATGGGGCTGCAGTTGCTACGGTGTCTGCCAGGCCTTCCCTCCACAGTAAAATAATACATTAAATATATATATATAAATGTGTGTATAGGTATGCATATATATGTATCTTTGTGTGTGTATATGTTTTCACCAAACTACCAGGAAAAAAACCTCCCTTCCCATCTGCATCAGAGCATCCAGGAGCGGAGGATGCCTCCTCCCTCCTTTGAACACACTCACAGCAGCAGCTCAGCATGTCCAGGATGCGTTTGAAAGAGCAGAACGAATTTCCATTTAACAGCCCGTCCCTGGACAAGGCACTTCCCAGCGAGGCCAGTCGAGGGACGCCCCGCGCTGGCTTTGTGCTGTGGCACCTCCCCACCAGCTCAGGGGAAGCAATAGGGCTCAGAGGCAAACGTTTTATTTGCATTCCCAGTTATTCTTCTGCTACCCAGGTGGCAAAATGGTTGTGGGAGCATCCCTTGGCCCGGATGAGCTGCCAGGGCTGGGGCACGCTTGTGCTCCCCATCTGGCGAGGTCTGGCCACGCTCATAGGAGCCACCAGAGGTTCATCAGGTGCTGGAAAGGTCCAAAGAATGCCTTTTCCCTTAGAGAGAAGGGTTTAATTTCACATGAGGAAGTCACTGCTAGAACATGAGGTTATTAAAGAGGGGAGCAAGGCTGAGCACCCGGCTATAAGGCTGTGGGGTTTCTCGGAGGTGGATTCTCTGATGGCTAGTAAGATACAAACGCATTTTCCCGCACGTGGCATGTGCACGCCTGCGTTTCCCACCTGGCTCCTCCAGCATCTACCAAGGCCTGAGTCACGCTGGAGCATTTGCTCTCTGAAGAGGGGAGAAAGCAGCCACTTGATTACAGGAACCTTGGACCTGTCGTGAGCCGAAGGCTCTTGGCAGTTCAGAGGATGGTAGGCAGGAAAAAAAGGCCCTTCAAAGCCCACTTCCAGCTGAGCAGTGTTGGCTTTCCCTGCAGCTCTCAGGGCAAGGGTTGAGATGTTTTGGGGGCGGCAGCACTTGGGCTTTGCTCAAGGGGCAGCCCCAGCATGGTTTTGTTCCTTGGCTTGTCCGATCTCACCCAGGAGATGGTTCTTGGGGGTTCAGGTGAAAGCTCACGCTTGGTTTTGTCTGAGGCTGTACCGTGGGCTCGTGGACTTCAACAGGCCCTGGGGAGATGAGGGCAGCTCAAGGGCTGTCTCAGGCAGGAGAGACCCCAGGAGCAATGAAGGGGGCTGCTGGGAAGAGCTTTGCTTTTCGCTTTTCACATGCAGCATCACCTCTACAAAGCACAGGAGAGCCGAAACCATTTGCCAGGCTGGTTCTGGGTGAGCAGGTGCAGGCTGTCCTAGCTCAGGAACTGGGGGGCTCCCACCAGAGCCCTCCTGGCCCTGAGGGGTCCCCAACCAGCCCTGCAGTCCCAGTAGATTTGCTTTTCCGAGGGCAGACCAGCCTGGCGAGGCAGCAGGGTAAGCGACGCTGCAGCGTGGCTGTGCTGGGGCAGCCCAGGCTTTGCACAGGGCCAGGGAGGGAAGAAAGGGTTGAAAAGGTGCAGGGAGGGATAATAAAGACTTTGGGACTGACACCCCAGCAGGAAGCCAATTAGGAGGCTCTTTTCCTCACCGTTATGCTGGCATCGCTGGGCTGAATGTCCTAAAAGGCCCTAATTAGCTTGAACAGAGTTACTTCTGCCGCGGGCTCAATCGGGAAGCTATCATCCGCCCCGCGCTTCTCAAAGGGGCTTTTTAGCTCCCCGTTTCATTCAGCAATTCAAAGGGGATATTTTCCCTTATTTATTTTTCTTATCTGTTTGTTTTTGTTGGGGTTTGTATTTTTTTTTTTTTCTTTTTATTTTAAATGGGGCTCTTTCCCGCGAGATGGGTTTTGGTGCAAATATTTGGAGTGAAACAAAGGCGAGGGGGGGGCAGACTGGGAGATTTCAGGAGTGGTGGGCAGGCAAGAACAGAAGCAGAAAAGATTTTCTGGGTTTATTTTGGGTGCCTGGTAGAGTGCAGGGGTCGCCTGGCTCCCATAAAACCAGGGGTAGACGAGGGGTTTGCTGGGTCTGGGGCAGCTAAAATTAACCCAGGTCAGCTGGGGGGGGTATCCTTGCTGAGCCCCACTGAGGATGGATTTCCCTCCTGGCCCCAGAGGAGAGGGGATTATTTTATTAGAGCGGGGGATGCTGGTCCAGGTGATGTGGGAGCATCCCTCAGGTGCCCCTGTTTCAGCCCAGTATTTGGGGCTTTTGCTGCTGCCTGTGTGGTGTGGTTCATCCAAGTGGGATGGGTGGCTGTGGAAAAGGAAACCTGGAGCTTTTTAACCTCCACCTTCCCCCTGACCCTGAGCTCCTTGCACCGCAGAGAGGTCTGATCCTGCGCAGATGATGCCGGAGCGCTTTGCTGCGTACTGGCACCGTGGTCCCAGCCATTGCCCCTGCTCCCTCCCCATGTCCCAGCCACGGCATCAGGGAGGGGATGGGGGCAAGGAGCAGGATCTTCGTCTGAAAGGTGAGATCATCTGCTCACTTTGCCCTTTCTTGGAAAAAAAAGTTAAAAAACATCCTTCCTTTCGCGGAGACTTCACTTAGTCACCCCCTTTGTCGAGAGGAGCTTGGCAGGGAACGGTGGAAAAAAGCAAAACGTGTTTTCAAAAGGCAGCTTGACACAAAGAGGGGGGGAGAAAAACCCTGAATCCACAGAAAAATCCAATGCAGGGGAAAGCCCCCAGCTCACAGACCCTTCCAAAGTCCTGGAAAGTGGAGAAATCCCATTCCCGGAGTGGGGAAGCGCTGGAAGGAGCGGGGCAGCAAGGGGTCCCCCAGCACGGCGGGGAGGGGCCGTGCCCGAGCAGGGTGCACCCAGGCGGCCAGGACCAGGGCTCATAAATCTCCAATATTAAACCGGTAGGAAATTGGCAACCGGAGGCAGGCAAAGCCACGGCCAAATAAATTAAAAATAAAAAAAAGGGGGAGAAAATTACCACTTTAACCCTTGTTCCAGCAAGGAGCCAGCCCTTTCTATTCCCAAACCCGAAAGGTGTTGGGGTCACCTTTTGCTGCTGGTTGGAGTAAAATCCACAGGGGCTCCGCTCCGCTTGTGCGGCGAGAAGGGACCCAAGCCTTCAGAAAGCTGTGGTTCCGGTGGGTCCGTACCCGCTGTCCCAAGCATCTGTCCGTCTTAAGGACCCTTTTGTCTCTCCCAGCAGCTGCTCTGCTCCCACTGCCACCCCTGCGGTCCCGTGGGATCTTCCCCCAGGTCCAGCGCAGCAACGCTCCCCATCGCTGGAAGCTCCACGAAGCTCCAGCTCCTGGACTCAGATTAGTGCACAGGACGCGTGGGTCTGTCCATGTAGCCCGGCCCCAGGTCAGCTTTGGCAGGGGAAAGCTTGAAGATTTATCCCAAACCCCCAAAGTAAATAAAACCCAAAATCTATCATTTTTTCCAGCTGCTCTTTTCATGGCAATCGCATGATTTTTGGGCCCCTGACTCATGGTCTCTGAATGCTGCGAGGCGCTGCTTTTATTCGAGCCTTTACGCGGCTGCCCTCAAACATCTTGTTTTGAGGGTTTGGGGTTGGTTTTTGTTTTCATTAACAGCAAATCACCCACCCCTCTGCTTTCATCTGCAACATCAAGCCTTCAGCTCTTTCTTGTGGCTGGAGGCTCCCAGCCAAGCCTCCAGCAGGCGGGCCCCAGAGCTGAGCGCCGGGGGTGGCACTGCCCAGCACCCTGCGCCAGGGTGCAGGAGGGGACCAGGGATCCCCATCCCCACTGGCAGCCCAAGGACCACTCGGCCACCTTTTTCTTAGAAGGAAGTATAAGAAAGTGGGAAGACGCTTGAAGGCATCGCCTGGGCGGGGGTGGCTTGTAAGGCACCATCTGGGCAGATATGTGGTTCAGCAGCACCGGTGCAAGATGGGAGGCGGTTAATGGGCAGCGCTGTGCGCTCACCAGGACAGAGCATCTTCCCCTCTCCCCTCAAGCCCCTCAGCTCCAGCTCTCGGCACCCATTTGGATGACCAAAGCTCTCTTAGGGCCAATGGGGAGCAGAGCAGGGCACAAAATAGCGAACTTGGAGAAAAATCCCTGGTGCTAGGGGGGTACCCGGGGGTGCAGCCAGCCCCAGGTTACCCACAGGGCTCGGCTGCTCGCTGCTTGCAAAGCACAGGGAGGAGTGGGCACAAGCCAAGGCACCGCTGTGCCCAGGTCCTAGACCAGAGCCCATCCTCACCAGAAACGGGGGTCGCCGGCCCCGTGTGAGCGGCAGCACAGGGAACTCTGCGGCTCATTTAATTTCATTCTCCTCCTCCGGGTCACCATCCGCTCCCGAGGGACCACCGCCGGGGGAGCATCATCTCTGCCGCCTGCTTGAATAACCATCACCCCCCACTACGCCTTCATCTGGTTGCCCCATAGACACTTGCCAGGACATTTTTCCAGGGATGCAGTGTCAGGGATGGCCCCCGGCACAGCTCAGCATCGGTACAGGGGTTCAGGGAACATCAGCAAAGGGCGAGCGCCAGAAGGTGGCAGGCGAAGGACAACATCAAACTCTGAAGCCAGCTTTGGGGTGGTGGGGTGCAGCTGAGCCCCCCGCCCCTGAAACCAAAAAGGAACTAAAACTTCCTCTTTCAGTGAGAAATGAGTCCTTAAATCCCTGGGGTGCTTCCAAAGATTCCACCTCTCCGCATCTCTGCACGTCTCGTGTCCCTTGGGGGATGCTGGAGACCCCATCCCCAAAATACCCAGGCAAGACGTCCCAAAACTTGGGCTCTGAAGCCAGGCTCAGGGGGATCTGTGTCCTGGATGCGACGTTATGGGCAGAACACTCGCTGTCAGGGCAGGCAGCCGCGGCCTCTGAGCCGTCACTGTGCCAGCCAAGCCTTCACCGCAGCTTTCACTCCTTCCACTTCATTAATAAAAGGGGAAAAAAAGAGGAGATGGGGGCCTTGACATCAAAAAAATACAGACTGTGTATTTTAGAGCGGAGTTTCCTGTAACCACCCCTCTCCGGTTCCTTTTCATTCATTTTCTCCATTTTGTCAGTGTGGACCCAAGCAGGTCAAAGGTTTAAGCTTTTTTGGAAAGATTTGTTTCCAAAAAATAAAAATTGGCTAATCTTCACATTTTGTTACCTTCACACCAGACTGGGAAATACACGGTCAGAGCTCAGGGTTGGATTTTTTCCTTTTTTTTTTTTTTTTTTTTTTAATGAAAGCAGCTGGCGTCCCCAACACGCTCCGCAAAAAAAAAAAACCACCAACAACCAACAACCCCACGTATATTTTGCAACGTGTTAAAAAGCCTTGCTGGGCTGCGGAGCCCCGCGCCCTTCCGTAGCCTGAAATCGGTTTGCACGCTGTGGCTTTAAAGTGAGGGTGATGCTCTTCCACCGCTGATCCAGGGGGGAAAATCAGCTTGTTACAAGGCAAACGGGGCAGTTTTGCCTGGGGTTTTTGAGGTTTCTTCTCCCTCTGATAATTTATGCAATTGAGATTGGACCCGATGGCTGAGACAGGCAGGTGGATGGGCAGGGGGTTATAGCTTACAGGGCACGGATGGGATGGGAAGGGGAAAAGCTCAGATTTGGTCAAAAAGCACTTTCTGGTTGGACTGCGCCAGCCTGCACGGAGCCGCTGGCCCCTGCCTGCTCTCCTGGCCAGGGCTGGCACCGCCACCCGGGATTTCCCCTCTGTCTCTGCTGGTGGGGACTCCTCTCATCCCACTCTCAGCAAACCAACCCAGGAGGGCTGGGTAGTCACTTCCCGATGAATCTGTTTTCCTGGAAGCTGATTTTTAGCAAGGAGGAATGTGTTCAACCTCCCTGGAGGATGTGACCTCAGCCAATTGTCGCTCCCGTCTTCCTCTGCCGTCTCTGTGCTGTGAAGGACCTCTGTCAGGAGGAAGCCCACTGGAGCAGCAGGAGCTGCCTCCAGGCTCATATCTCCTCTTCCTTGCCACACTGGGGGGCCAAACGCTTTCTTTCCCACGTGGGTCTCCATCCTTCCCTGGGCTTTGAACACAATTCCATGGATGTCACCCAGAAAAGGCACACTAGCACCTGCCGTAGGGACTGAGGAAGAGGAGGAGGAGGGCTGGCAGAGGTCACCGTAGCCTGCTGAGGGCCACCTGGGCTGCAGCCTGAGGCTGACCCATGGCAGAAAGCCACAGTGGCCCTGGGGGCTTCTGAAATCAGCTGTGAGCGGAGCCTTACCCTTGAGCATGCTGGAAGCAAGCCCGTGTCCATCACCACCCCAGCACCTTGGTGGACAACCCTGCGGAGAGTCCTCTCCTGCCCAGATCATGACGCCAAGTCACCTTCACACTGGCCCTGCGGGGCCGTGGGCCACCACCCCTGCGTGGATGCTGCTGGGTGTGGGGGTAGCGTAAGGCATGATGCAGGGCAGAGCAAGGGGTGGAGCAGTGGAGGGCTGAGTCCTCACCAGGTTTTCCCAGGAGGTTTTCTCAGTCTATATGGCTACAGATGGGCTACACAACATCAGCCACAGTCTCAGAAAACTCCATCCTCTTGCTCTTCCTGTGCTTTGGGATCACAGTTGTCTCCCCATCTCAGTCTTGCTTAGGTAGCATGTTCTCCCCCAGCTATCTGCCAGGACACCTGGCCTGCCAGGCTGCTGCATCCCGAGATATTCCCTTGAAGCCTGATGCTGCTATTCAGTATTTACAGAGAAGCTCAACCTGGCTCAGAAGCCAGGTTGGACATGGCCTACCCTCAGTCCTTCACCCGTGCTTTTTACCAGCAGTGCCATCCTCCACAGCAAGCACTGCGCCGTACGGGCTCAGGAACATCTAGAAACACGCAACAGCGAATCTCCTGTTTCCAAATCCTTCCATAGGTGTGAACCTGCTCAGTGTCCTGTCCCGAGGACCGGTGCTCATGGAGAGCTGTCTCCTTGTGCTGGCCCCAGGCAGACCTGCTGGGGGCCCTGAAAAGTCTTTCCTACGTCCAGATGCCAAATACTTGGAGAAATGAGCCAGTCCCAGTGTTTTGCTCCAGACTTTGGCTCATCCTCCCTTGAAACCTGGGGCTGCTTGGAGTCCTGGTGCAGATGCACGGAGTGGCCTGTCCAGCAAGGAGGGGGAGGGCAGAGGGGCTGGAGAAATGGCCCAGGCAGGAACTCATCCCTGGCTGGAGCACGAGCCGCTCTCTGGACACGTGGGTCGGGAAGAAAGCTTGTCCCAGGTCCTACGGTGCAGTCTGAGGTTTTGGCACTGCCAGTGGGGACAGGCACCTCCCCACTGTGCCCACTGCAACCCACACCGTGTGCGCAGAACCCCCGCCCCATGCTCCGGCCACCCAGGGCTGGAGGCACAAGCTGTGCCTGGGTTTGTGCTTGCTGCTTCCAGGGAGGAGGCTGGGTCCGGGGTACATGAGTCCACCTGACTTGTAAAGATTTTTTCGGTCTCTCTAACTGCTCATGGGTGCTGGGGCAGATGTTGCTGCACCAACAGCTCTGGGGAACTGCTCCATCTGTGCTTGTTTCACAGCCACGTCCCTGGAGATTGTGGTCCTCCCTAGGACACGGATAGGAGAACGAGGCAACCTGCTCCCCCTCCCACTGCTCCAGGTAGCTCTGGATCTCCCAGGGCTCCCAGCCTCTGCTCCCCTCCTGGGGGTCCCCCAGCCCCCATGGTCCTTGGGTGACCATGCCCATGCTCACTGGGGACCCAGGGGGCCACCTTCGTGGCTGCAGAGCTGGAGAGCATCTCCCCAGCCTATGGTGGTCTTAGTACCCTTGCTGAGCCCCTCTGCCACCAGCACCAGCTGCTCTTGCTCATGGCAGATGGCCTGGGGACAGAGGCAGCCGCTGCCCTTGGTCGCTCTCCTCCAGCCAGGGCGCAGGAGACAAAATCCCTTTTCCCCACACAGCCTGTTAGGTAAGGCTTCATTTTCTTCTCGCCAGCTCAAACCGTAACATCTTTTCCTCTCTTGCCTCTTTCTTTTTTTCCAGCTGTCCAGATCCACATCCTGAAAGCAGAAAAAAATGCCGACTGGTGGAAGTTCACGGTCAACATCATCTCCGTCTACAAACAAGGCAGCAACCGGATACGGCGTGGAGACCAGACCCTGTGGATCCACGCCAAGGACATAGCGTGCAAGTGCCCCAAAATCAAGCCCATGAAGAAGTATTTGCTGCTGGGCAACAACGAGGACTCTCCCGACCAGAGTGGCATCATTGCGGACAAAACCAGCCTGGTGATACAGTGGAGGGATACGTGGGCTCGGCGGCTCAGGAAGTTCCAGCAGCGGGAGAAGAAGGGGAAGTGTAAGAAAGCCTAAAGGAGGAGAAGGCAACGGAGTGCGCGAGAGGGAGAGACTGACTGTGCATGCTGCTTTGTGTAGAGCTGGGGCGGGCAGGAACCGGCGATGGGGACCGTGGGAGGAGAGTCACGCTGCTGTGGCGGGCTGGGGGGGACGGGGGAGGACGTCGATCACAGCGGGGGGGGCTGCCAGGGAGGAAACAAAACGAAACACAACGAAAGGAATTGCACACGTGGCTCTAAAAGGAGGGTGGGTGCAGGCACGAGGCACCCGGTGTCCCCCAGGTTCTTTCTGCCCTGTTGGCTCAAGAAATCAGAGACACCAAACTGTCTTCCAGCTGCTAACATCTGCTGCTTCCAAAGCACGGCACGGGACCATCAATCCTGTAAGGAACTAATCAATGGCAATGCTGGAAATTAACCCCCCGACCCCCAAAAATATGTATTCTCAGCTTAGGTTGAACAAGACAGTTATCATAGAGGAAACTAAACAGAGACTCATCACCAAGGACAGATCCGAGGATCGACTAACGTGGGTTATCTGAAGGCTCTTTGGTATCTGATAGCTGTAACCATCACCCGCTGTGCAGTACCCAGGAGCGGCCAAGGTCTCCAGCCGTGGCGATGATGCGCTGATCCCAGGCTGGGCACAGCACAGAGGAGACCACATTGGTGGGAAACTTCCATGTAGGCATAATTTGGGGAGCGACTCCTTGCTCCAGGCCCCACACCTGAAGGAGTGTGAGCCCACGGGATGCCTTGGCCGCCTCCCAGCCTCCGATTCAGTCAAGGAGTTAATAACCAGGATCCTCAAGCAAACACCCAGATTGTGCAAAACCAGAAGGTGGCATCCAGTTCCTGTAGGCACCCTGGAAGATCTCACCCGTTGCAATCCCTGTCTCTCCACCACAGCCACCCCTGAGACCTGCTTCATGGGCTTGGTCCTCTCTCCCTCCGTCAGCAGACTGGTGAGCCCTCACGACAGAATCTGTGCAGATGACACCGAGGACCTCTGGTTTCCCTCCCAAACTCAGCCAGCTCTCCTGAACCCACACCAGCTCTGCCCTCGCTCCACCTGGGGCTGAAGCTCCCCAGCATCCAGTGGCCAGCCCCCTTGGGAGACACAGGAGGTGGGACAGCGGGTACCAGGGGACTGTCCCCACAGGCAGTGGGGACAGCACAGAGCTCTAGGTCTTGGCCAAGTCACAGCCAACGCAAGGCAGAGACCTGCTCCAAGGGAATGGATCTCAGCCAGGGACTGGATGAGCAAGGTGTGACCCACCTGGAGCACCCCAAATCACTCTCCTTCTGCTGGGGGTGAAAACCAGCAAATCTGTAATTCCCAATCTCCAATCGCTAAGGCACTAAGCATGAAAGCGGCTGCCTCATCCCCCCCACCCCAGCCTGAGGGCTGGAGCCCTTTCCCTGGAGCACTGTGTGGGACTGGCTCTTGAGTTGTTTGTCACTCAGACCCTGCGCCGCCTTGCCAGGCTGCTCCCCTGCCACCCCACGAGGAACAGGGGTGTCTGAGTTCACCTAGTCGATGGAGACAGGCAATAGCCAGGGCGGAGAGGAAAGGCAGGGAGGGCAGGCCGGGTACCTGGAGGAGAAGCAAACATTAGTCGCTACAAAAAGCAAAACCTCCCTGATATTTTTCCTTTTAGGAAACTTGGAAACATCTATTTTATGACATTTTCCAGTGGTTTTGCCTTGTTTTATAGCAATTGACAATATTTATATAATGACATAAACCGCCATAAAGCGAGGCAGCCATGTAAATAGGTGTAAAGTGGAGGGCTCCCAGGGAAGCACCGGCCAGCGTCAGGCTGCTGGAGCCACCACCCAGATGGAGCGAGCTCAGCTGAGCCTCCCCCTGCAACCCAAGGCCCTTCCAAAATTAAACTGGGTATTAGGAGAGAAATCCCATCCTGGACATCAAGCAACCCCCCCCAGGCCCGTGTTTTCTTCCCTTACCCACAGCAGCCCTGGTTTCCTTACCCAGAGCTCAAGGAGAGCCAGCAGTTTTGGAGTCAAGGGAAGCCAAGCCACCAAGTTTTGAAGGATAAAATCTCAGTTGTCTAAACGGAGGCTTAAAGCCCCGAAGTGGGGCTTGGATTCTCCTGCAGCCAGGGACACCCTGCTCCAGGTGGGGACAGCTTGTCCTGGGTTAGCCGGGATGCCCTTGAACCACGGGAGATCTCCGAATGGCCAAAAAGCAACCAGATCCAACCCAAAGCCAGAGCAGGAAGGCAAGGCCAGGGGATGGAGGGACTCGGGAACTGCCCACCCAGCACTCCTGGACACTCAAGGCTCCCTCCCGTTTCCCAAGCTCGCCCGTCCTCACCAGCACAGCCTTGACAGCCCCAAACCTCCCCAGGGACAAGCCTCGGCCCCTTCCCTGATTCCACCAGGCTGGGAGGCTACAGCAGAAAGGCTCCCCATCCCACCCCATGGCCAGACCCCTCCAGGCACTGACACAGCCGGGAAATCAGAAAGAAATGGAGTTTGCATAAGGCATGGGACAACGCGTGGCCCGCCGCAGCCAGAGCGACCCACAGACGCAAAGTCCCCATCCCTGTCCCACCAGGTCCCTGCCCCTCGATCGCTGTTGGAGTTTTGTGCTTTCCAACCAGGCTGGAGAAGCCCCTCCGCTCCGTCTACGCTCCCCCAGTGCCTCTCGTGCGCTCCCAGTAACCCTGAGCTGCAGGCGCTGCGGGTGTAACCGGTACCCAGCCCTCCTCCCGGGGGGAAGGCAGAGCCAGCCCCGTTTTTGGGGTGTCAGCAGCTGCTCCCCTGCAGCCACCCCTGCTCCAGGATATCTCCTGGGGGGAGATCTCTGGCCCGTCACCCAAAGAGGATCAAGATGCCACTCCTAAACGTCAACCTCCATGGCCGGGGGGCGCAGCTCTGTTGGGGTACCAGCCCCGTTCCAACCAGCAAGGAGCCCCATCACCCACCCATCGCCCCGGGGGCAGGACCGAGGTCCTCAGGGGGGCTGGGAGGGGGCCGGCAAAGGGGCTGCGGTGCCTTCAGCGCGGCTTGGGAGAGCAGCTGAAATGCCAAAACAATCATCACTCGGCGGTAGCACCCGACAAAAGTCGTTTCGTCTCGTTTCTGTTCGTTTCGTCGTGTCCGTGCCCTCTCCCCGCACACCCGCCCTCCTCTCCCCTCACAAAACCTGTGTTCGTTTTGGGGTTTGTTTTGGGGTTTTTTTGATTATTTCTGTTAATATCTTGAACTGTAAATGTTGTTTAGTTATGACCATTGCACACTGCTTTGGGCGATGTTTCTTTACAATGCATACTAATATATTATGGTTATTATATATGAATATATTTAATGACACGTGAAAAAGTTGTGGATTTTCTTATTTTTTTCCAAGTTGTTACTTTTGGGGTTTTTTTCCCTTTTTTTTTTTTTTTCCCCCTCTTCATTTGTTTGTTTCGTTAGATTGGCTGTAATTGAACCCGAAGGAGCTTGTAACTGTTCAGCACCCACTCGGTAGAACTAAAGTCAGAAACCAGTTGAATAAACTCTTGTAAACTGTAAAAAACTCCAAGGCTTTCTGCTTCTTCCCACCCCATGGGCCGGTGAGCCCGAGGGACGGGGACCTGGGCAGGGAGGTGACGGTGTCCCCTCCACCTTCCTAGGTCTCTGCCAATGCCCCTTTGTCAGCCCCAGCCCCGCGTGTCCCAGCAGCAGCGTCCCAGCAGCACCATCCCAGCAGCAGCCACAACGCCCCCAGGACCACCATGGGCTGACGGTGGGTGGGACTGGGGGTCCCTGCCAGCACCTCTGTGCTCTCCGGGATTGCTGTGAGCTCTGTACTGGGATACGTCCCGCCAGGCTCCCCATCCTTCCTCTGCTGCCGGAGGAGACTGTGCCCTGCAGCGGGACAGAGCCAGGGCACGCCAAAAGCCCTGGGTGGGCAGGCATGGGGACAAGGGACAGCCAGAGCATGCAGTCAGGGGAGCTGCCAACCCCAGGACCCATTTTCTGTCCCCACCCACAGGTTGTTTGCCCACGCCATCCCTTTCTGGCCACCCCCGGGCTCTGTCACACATATCCCGCAGGCACCAGTGCCAGACGCTGCTGAAGCTGCTGGTCCTCGAGACCGGGAAAGGGCTGGTGGTACAAAGAAGCCTGAAAGATGGAGGAGGGGGGCGGAACTGAGGCTGCAAAACACTTCCAGAGAGAAAAATACAGGCAAAAGGTCCTGCAAACGGCCGAGGGGTCAGCGCGCGTGACCCACGCCCTTAGTGTGGCCGGTAATTTATGAATTGAAAAACATCTTGGAGGTCAGAAATCTCAGATCTTTATTGCAGAGACAAATGGGTCACAAGTGCCACCACCTCTGCGCTGGAGCTGTCGCCTGCAGCTCCGCGGAGAAGCAAATGGGTTTCCCAGATTGCTTTGGCTCCGCGTCCTCCTGGCAGGCAGCCGGTTGTCTGAAGAGGACATGGTGGCTCTGGAAAGAGGGGAAAGAGCCTATTCCCACTGAGGGCCAGACCCGGAGCGTTTGCTCTCAGCCCGGTCCCACCGGGCAGCGTGGGAGAGCAGCTGCGCCAAGCTCAGCACCCCATCCCACCCAGCCTCCAGAAACGAGGACGTCTGCAAGTGCCCAGAAACCGTTTGAGATCACGTTTATCCTCACGGAGGAGCTAGGGACTCCTTACCAAGGGCAACTGGACATGTAAAGCACCTCTAACACGTACCAGACCTTCCCCAGCACTTGTATTTTTGATGAAGTAACAACTGGAAACAGCTAAAACCCCCGGCACGGCAAGAGAAATGCAGGAGATGCAAGGGAAGGCGAAGCCCAGGATGTCTCTGGGGGTGGGCACCAGGGAAATGGGGAAGACCCCTGCTGGAAGCAGCCACCATAGGTACGTGACTCCAGCAGCCCCATGGTGCAGACTCCATGGGCAGCCTGAGTGTCGTTTGCCCCGTGCCGGGAAATCCGAGCAGCCAGCGGCACGGGAAAACCATCCGGCGCGAGGAGCTGGGCTCTGCAAGCCCATCTGCTCAGGGCAACAACCAGCCGCTCTGGCATTTGAGCCTTCTGGTGGGGCAGGGAGACAGAAACACTTTCCACACATGGCAGAACGCTGCCAAATCCACGTCGCTTTAATAAAACTCCTCACCCACCCGACACATTAAATGTTACCTAAAGGGCAAGTCTGAGAACCCCTTTGTCAGCCCTTTCGGCAGAGCACAGCCTCCTGTTTCCACCTTTCCCCGGCACTAACAGAAAAAATGTGTTTGAGGACCCACCAGGTCAGAAAACCTCTTTTTAAACCCTCCGTCAGAACAAAGTCACCACGACGCGTTGATCGTGAATTACGCATCCATCCTGCGTGCCCTGGGAATTCAAACAAAACCTTAATTCCCGCCGTAAATGGCAGTTTTAATTAGAAACCCAAGTCCGTGGCCTCATCTCAATAAACCGCCCGTTACTCTCCGGCTGTCACCAAACACCCAGGAGGCTGCACCGGGGTCGTGAGCGAGGCCCTGCCGTGGGGCTCGGGCACAGGCTGCTCCTGAGAAGTGGCTCTGGGAAGGTTTCCAGGGTTGGTCCCGGCACAGGTTTCGAACACGGCTCCAGAGCTGCCTGTTCTTTGTTTCCCGCTGGAGCAGCCTTATTTAAAGCTCCATTTCTAATCCGAGATGAAGAAATAAACTCATCAAAAACCCGTGGTGTCCTTTGGAAAACCATGAGAATGTAAAACTCTCCTCCTCTGCCCCTCCCCTCCTCCGAAGGTTGCAAGAGGAAGCATCCCTCCAAGGAAAAGCAGGCACGACCTGATGGACTTCTCAAGGCTTCAGGACACTTTCTCTAGCCAAGCGATGTGTGGAAGACTGCTCCCTCCTGGCCACGGGCACCGTTCTGTTTGCTGCACAGGCAGAACATGGTATTTAGTCACCCACCACCAGCCCAAGCCAGGATCTGCCACCCCTGACTGTGAGCAGCAGAGGATGCTGAAGCCAGCAGAGCAGAATCCGCCTTGGCCCAAGATCTCCCACCTCTCCAGAGAAGCCGGTCTCCCCTCCAGCTCTGACCGTCCGTGCTGAGCAGAAGACGGGTTGGGCCCCGTTCGAAGCCCAGTGCCCTGCGCCACGAGGCACAGCTCTAGCTGCTGGGCTTTTTCTCCCCCAAGCTCCTCTCTCCATCTACCCTCTGCCCTTCCCAGGAGCACGCAGACCCAGCAACGGTGCCCTCCAGCTCCAGGGACCGGTTTCTGCCCACCAAGGAGAGGCATGTATCCGGTGGGGTACTCAACAGTTCCCTGCCTGTTTCCTGCCAAACCCCGTTTTGTCCCGTTGTAGCCAGCTCTGCCGTTCCCACCTCAGGTTCTGGAGCGACTGGGTCAGTGCCTCCGCTCCAGCCAACACCTGCACGCCACAGGAGAGCAGTTCTGCACTCTGATCTGCAGGTGACCAAGCACTTCACGCAGGGGCCAGTGCCCAAGTCCCAGCCGACAGGGGGGAAAACTGAGCCCAAAAAAGCAAAATGACATCACGACACTCCAGAGGGGCCGCAGCGCCACGACACCCTGGTTTTCCACCTCCCAGACCAGCACTAGACCTGCCACCACCCCAGCCGTGTGGGCGCAGAGCAGGGAGAGGGCAGTAAGTGCCAAGAGCCGGTTAAGAGCTGGGAAAGGAGATGCTCCACCTCCGCAGGCGAGGAACAGCCCAGGGCTGGCAAGTGTTACGGATCCGCCAGGAAATGAATGTCACGGTACGCATGAAATCTGACGGGAATTGCTTTTTGCCTTCTCCAAATCAGCTCTCAGGAAGAGGAAGCATTGGAGAATCATTCAAGTGGAACACGAGACAGGAGGAAACAAGAAAAACCCAGGTAGATAAGCTGCATATAAAGTCCATATTTATTCAGTATTTATTGCTTGCTCTACCAATTCTGAAATCAAACTGGCACGTATAACAAAATAAGGATTTTCTTGGCCAGAAGCAAACATTCGGTACTTTCATTAGTTTTCAAACACGTAATCCTTCCTCTCAGTGTTAACAGCGCGTGAAAAGTTATAAAAGAAAGAGGCAGACCCCGATCGCCGAGATTAGTAGGTGAGTGCCAGCGTGTCTCCTGCGGTCAGCCTGGCAGAGCACGTGGAGAGCACGTGGAGAGCACGGCAGAGCACGTGGAGAGCACGCCTTCCTCATGTGGGCAAGGCTTTCCACTCCTCCGTGCCTGCCTTGCGACCCGCTGCCGCGTAGGTGGAGATCGACACCGAGAACTCCTCCCCACGGGCCCAGGGCTCACCCACTCGCCAGCGTTTCTGTGCAGCTCGTGGGGGGTCCTGTGCCTCCCCGCAGGGCTCCGCGTGCTCTCGCCTCCCGTCCTGCGAGAATCCGGACGCAGTCTCTCTCCCAAAACATTTGTTCCTTGACAAAGTAAGAATTTTCACCGCAAGGGAAGGTATCGGGAGGCCGAGGAGTGCCACTGCTGTACTCCCAAAGCACACCTTTTAGTATTTAAAGCCCTCGGGACGCCTGAGCACTCCATGGAAGGGCAGCGGCCGGGCAGGCAGCGCCCCGACAGCAGCGTGTGCGCAGCCACAGCGAGAAGCCCATCTATAGTACAGCCAGCTGCAGCCTCCGAATGCCAAACCGAGGTGGGAGGAGAGTCCTTCCCGAATTCAAACCCTCCAACTCACACTGCTCTTCAGGGGCGCACCGAAGGAAGAACGGATGTCTGTCGGACACAGCTTCATGCTGCCGAGTTCATTCGAAACACAGAAGGTCTTTGCACAACGTGGGTCTCTCCTCTGGGGTCTGGAGCGCTCGGCTGTGGAGCAGCAGCTCCGACGGGCCCCGTATCCACATTACTGCGTCGGCCAGACAGCAACCACAGCAATCGCGATCAGCAGCAGCACGATCACCACCAGCATTCCTGGGAAAGATGAAACGACGTTAAGGTTGCTGCCTTCATCTTTTACATTTGATCTTTTGCAATTAAATTCTTCCTCTGCCTCCTGCTCCTCCTGCCAGCTGAGACTCATTTCCCGCCGGCTCGCTCCACGCCAGGCTCTCACCAGCCGATGACCTGAACAGCGGTGTGGACCCGAACCCCACGCTGGTAGAGCAGCTCCTTCGCTTCCTGACCCTTCGGATTGATTTTTTTAACAGCGCCTGCAGGGTATCTTCCTACTTAAACATCTGCCTTGCACAGATTAAGGGATATGTTTAACTCATGTCAAGGGCAGTTAAGCTTTCCTAGAATCCCTCTGTACCATCCCACCGGGGCAAGGGATTATTCAGAAGGAAATCCAAATTGCATCAGGAAATTGTTTCCAATATAAACTACTCTGCTTTCAAACAAAACTGTGTGCAGAGCAAAAGCAGGGCTTTCGGGTACGGACCCGACCTGGGAAAACAAAGATGGAGCAGCATTAACGAGACAGTCTAACGATGCTCTGCCCCCTTGCAGCACGCGGGGGGGGGGGGCACCGAACCGGTTGAGATGCAGAACCTAAGGGCTAGCACAGCCTTACAACTCTTAACGACTGTTTTCGGGTTTGGGCACACCACATTGCTCTGTGGAGGGATAGAGTTAAAAAGGCGTAAGCGATGGACCATTTCAGACTGATCCAGGAAACCAGCAAAGCAGATTTTCTCTTTCAACTGAATGAGAGCAGTAAGGGACACGGCTGCCAGGCGCCTGCTACAGAAAACGAATTCTCCTTAGTCTCCTCTTTCCCAGGGAGAACTCTCCCCTTTCTCTCCTTTCTTAGAGCAGAGAAAGAAACGTCTCACTGAAAACGACCACCCCATCGCCTCCCCGAGACACGAGCTCCTCCGGCGGCCGGCTGCGTGCTCTGGGCACCGGCAGCAGGCACAGCCGTCTGCAGGGGCTAAACCAGCCTCTTGTTTGGGTTTAGTACCTGCCCCGCGCTATCGCCCTGTCGGAGCTGTGGGAATATGTGAGGGCTCCAAGAGCGGAAAAAACGGCCCTTCATTTGGTCTGCTCGCAGATGGCTATTACTCAGCCACTTACAATATTTACAAGCCCAGCTCATGGCAATTAAAAAAGGATGTATTAAAATAAACTCCTCTTTCCAAGCTGGAAAAGGATATTAGACACTGCTTTCTGTAAACAGTGTCATGTTTTCTGTGCAGAAACTGTTTCTCTGCCAGGAGTCCAGGATTTTTTTTCCAGGGAAACAAGAGTTGCCACTAACTGTTTTTTTTTATGCTCAGCTCAAACCACCTGCTACCTGCAGTGAGGCGGAGCAGCACATCAGCAGGTCTGGGACACTGAGCCCTCCCCTCCCTGGCACACACCCTGCCTGCATGAAGAGAGGGCAGACGCTCCGTAGGCACCTCCCGGGATGCCCAAGGACTGCGGCACGACCCCACGGAGGTGGGGTGTGGGGACGAGCTCTTTGGCTGGGCAGGGACAAGTGTTTTGCCTAAATCACGCGTACGTACCGCATCCTGTGGGGTAGGATGGTCTGGGGGTGAGTTTTTTAGAGCACGCTAAGCTAACCTGGATGAAACTGCTTATTAATTGCATTAAGTGGCATAAACTAGTCAAAGTGCTCCCGCCTGCCCCTGCCGCTCTCTCTGCCTAGCCCCAGCTCCTCATCCCGGGTCAGAGCCTATCCACGCGACTCCAAGCGTGTTTGACCCAGCTGGATCTCGGGCCCAACACAGGCTCCTTGCTCTGACCCACCGGACGGGTCACAGGGGGGGTGTTGTTCGGTTCTCGACCTCAGCCGACCCCTCAATGTCACCCAGCAGTGCAAACTTCGGTTAATCCGCTGTACACGGCCTGTACTTTTACCGTGCTTCTCGTCTCTCGCTTTTTACATCTTAATACGTATTTTGCAGTCTGCAACAGAGCCAGAAGCAAATAATTTGCTTAAATTGGGCAGAAATAAGATCCGATAAAGCCATTCAGACTCTCTGTTATGTTTTGCACTGGAGTGACTTTTTAGAGGGTGCAAATCCTTCGCACAGTTTCAGTGTAACAGAGTTTATGGACTTCGGCAATTAAGAGACCACCGAGATCAGTTGCTTGGAAAATACTCTATAGGTGTGAATTAGTAATGATACAAAGTGGAGTTAATGGGGCGTAATTATTCTGTGACAGCTCCCAAGACAAACTGCACACGAACCCAGAATTATTACCCAGCAGGAACGGGGACGGTGGGGGACTAATAAACTATTGCTAATGGGCGACAGCAGAATGAATAGGGGACTTGAGAGGGCGTTCAGGGCACAAGAGCGGGACAGCAAAATGAAATAAACTTTCTTTTATTCCTGGAAGGAGACTGGTATTAAAAACCTGGAGCCACTTTTCCGTTTCCAAACGCAGCGGTGAAGTCCTTGCTCCCCGCGTGAGACGGAGCAGCAGAGATGGCACGTGTCGGTGCGATAGAAATCAGCAATCCACCAGTATTAAAGGCTTATCTGATCCGTGCACTATGCACAAAAGGAACAGGACGACATAAATCGGCAACAGCACGCGAATTTCAAAGCACCTCTTCCATGATACAGACCAGATGTTACGCACATTTTCCCCCCTATACTACAGAAGAGCAGATTAGAAGGATCTGAAGCGTTTAAACCTGGGTGTTTCCCAGAGTCCAACACGTTTTCCTAACGAAAACCGTGGACAGGGGCTGACAGCAATTATACATTCTGGATTCCCCTTGCCTTTGCTCAAGGCCTGTGAAATATAAATATCCCCCTCGACCAGAACTCCTCAAAGAGAAGTTGAGGAATCAAAGCCACTAACAAAGTAAAGGGGCTCAGAAAGCGAAAGGAAGCAGCGGCAGGAATACAGGTCTGAAACGCACTTCTCAGGGAGAGGTGGGAAGTGAACGGAGCAACCGACCAAGGCAGGTGGGAGAAAGCGCAGTGCTCTCCAAGCCCCATCTAACGCGTCTGGGATGCCGCTGCCGTGTCAGCTCGGAGGAGCGGCGCGGGAACGCGGAGGGCACGCTCCCAGCTGGCGCCGAGGTTCAGGGCACGGCGTGCCGCAGGACGCGGGTGTCCCGTCGTTCCCGGCAGCTCCGGCACCCAGGCTGCTCTGCTGGGGTCTGACTGCCCAGGTGAGCTGCACCTCTGCTCGTCACACCGAGCCCGACCCCCGGGCAGCAAGGGGCTTCAATGCTCCAAACCTAGCGAAGCCTTTTCAAAAATAAAGATCAAATGTTCCGACAGAAGGAAAGAGAAGGTTACAGTGTGTGTCATTTGGCTCTAGGTCTGTCCCACCTGCGACCCACCCAGCCGTGAGACCGGAGGAGCGGGGTTCACACTGCACCCCATCTCCCTGGGGTCACCTGGGGCTGGTCTCTACCAGGTCCCCAGTCTATTCCCTCTCCTCAGGATTCATCGGCTTTCAGGGTCACTGGTTTGGGGTTCACCATGGACACCTTTCCCACCAAACCCGACTTCCCAGCTGGGGTCCACATCAAAATGCAGATCCATCCGCCAGGTCTGCATCTGCCCAAAGAGCTTTGGGCACCTCCAAGACGTTTCCCCCCTGCGTCTGCACCTCAGTTTCAGAGGGTTAATGGTCTGTGTAAATACAGGTGATGGCTGAGGACCGTATCCCTCGTGTGCATCCAGTCACAGTAACTGCCCCTGCCCGCTCGGGACTGTGCAACTCCAGGGTGCAAGTTCTCGCTGGAAATAAGGCCACACTTGACCCCACTCCCTGGACCCCCGCCAGCCATCCTCGGTGATGACAACCCAAATGATGACATCGAGGGCATCCTCAGCAGGTTTGCTGATGACACCAAGCTGTGTGGAGCGGTGACACGCCGGAGGGCAGGGATGCCATCCAGAGGGACCTCGACAGGCTGGAGAGGTGGAACCGTGCCAACCGCATGGAGTTCAACAAGGGCAAGTGCAGGGTCCTGTACCTGAGTTGGGGCAATCCCAGCACAAGGACAGGCTGGGTGGAGAATGGATCGAGAGCAGCCCTGAGGAGAAGGACTGGGGGTGTTGGTGGATGAGAAGCTGAACATGAGCCAGCAGTGTGCACTGGCAGCCCAGAAAGCCAACTGGATCCTGGGCTGTATCAGGAGAAGTGTGGCCAGCAGGGTGAGGGAGGGGATTGTCCCCCTCTGCTCTGCTCTTGTAAGACCCCACCTAGAGTGCTGTGTCCAGCTGTGGAGCCTCAGCTTAAGAAGGATATCGACCGGTTGGAACGAGTCCAGGAGAGGCCACGGAGATGCTCTGAGGACTGGAGCCCCTCTGCTGTGAAGAAAGGCTGGGAGAGTTGGGCTTGTTCAGGCTGGAGAAGAGAAGGCTCCGGGGAGACCTTAGAGCACCTTCCAGTGCCTGAAGGAGCCAACAAAGAAGCTGGGAGGGGCTTTTTACAAGGGCCTGTAGCAACAAGACAAGGGGTAATGGGTTTAAACTGAAGGTGGGGAGATTGAGAGTGGATATCAGGAAGAAATTCTTCCCGGAGAGGGTGGTGAAGCACTGGAACAGGTTACCCAAAAAAGTTGCGGGTGCCTCATCCCTGTCTGTCTTCAAGGCCAGGCTGGATGAGGCTTGGAGCAACCTGGTCTATGGAAGGTGTCCCTGCCCATGGCAGGGGGTTGGAACTAGATGATCTTTAAGGTCCCTTCCAACCCAAGCCATTCCATGATTCTATGATACCAGTCACACAGACGACAAGTCCAATAAATCATTTCATTCCCCTCTCTTCATCCCAACCTCTGGTGTTTCCCATCGCACAGACCCCAGATGGGGCTTGGAGCCGCTCTGTGCCGAGCACCGTGCAAACCCGGGACACGGCACATCCCTGCCCTCGAGAGCATCCCTCTCTGCTCGGTACGGAGCCCACGCTATAGGCGTGGCACACGGGTTACAGCCTACAGAAACCCTGGACGTGCCGCTGAGTTGCGAGAGGACAGAGAATAAGCCACATCTCTGGTGTGTAAGTTCACGCAAGCGCAGGGTGCCATGTACTAAATAAGCTTATTTGCCTCAAGTAACTGTTACGAATCACAATAACGCTGATGAATCGGTTTCCTCGGAGAAGAGCGGATACCTACCATCAGCCAGCAGCCGGCTTTTGTGTTTGTGATTAATCATCGAGACTTTGCAACTCCTTCTGCTGACTGTTCCGACGGAGGCAGCTGAGACTCAGCGAGCCGCAGTTTTCTTTAGAGCATGTTCAATCCCTAGCGCTAACGACGGCTGGAGCCCAGCAGAATTTCTGCTCACAAGCACTGCCACCGACGGGAGACGAGCCTTTGCAGCACCCGTACAAAGCAGCCAATTGTTGCTTGTCAACTGGGCGCTTATGCCAGCTTTCTGACAAGGCAATATTTACTGTGAAACATCCACTTATTGTGCTGAATATAACTCCTGGGAATCGGAGCGTGCTTAGGATCTGGCAGGGGTTCAAGTGCCTTTGAACAGGCAGGCAGGAACTTGGTCATAAATACATCGTGTTTTGACAAGTCCCTCTTGAATAAGTGTCAAAAGATTTCTGGGTTGCTTCTATCAGACTATTGATTTACCATTAATATCGCTCCATGGCCACGGAGTGCTGGCCAATGTGTCATCAATTAGGGCACACAGGTTTCTACAAGGTGTCTGGCATTACAGCTTCACACCGGGCAGCCCCTGCAGAGGGGACAGTTGCACCTTCCTCCTCAGCATCCCCTGCTCCAGGAACAACATCCTGGCTTCATTTTTACAAACGCCCTCTGGCAAGGTATATTCCAGGGAGTGAGGATACCTCTGCTCGATGGCACAAGTTATGTCGCAGATGAACACCGGGTCCACTCTACTACTCCTTGGTCAACCCCAAACCCAAGATACACATCAAGATACTCACCCACTGCTGTCGCTCAGAGCATCAGCCCAGCTTGGCCTGCCACTGGAAATGTCCAGTCGCTAGGGAGAACATCCTAAGTGCTTTCAAAGCATACTGGGAGGGTTTATGAAAGCAAGTGGGAATTGGCCTGTGATGGCTGAGGTCTGGACTCAATGAGCAAGGAAATCTCTTCCAGCCCCCACTGCTATAATTAGCGCACAGAGTACTGGATGGCCCTTATAAATAGGATAAGTAAATACAAGCATATGCTAAGGGTGATGCCTCCTCTTCACGGGGGGTGCACAGCCACGGTTTCTCTTTCAGGTTCAAACCAGAGTGCTCTGGCAGCAGGGCAGTCCTTCCCAGCCAGGAAGCAGCAACAGTCTTTTGGACATGGACGTGACCAATGTGATCCTCATCTGTCATCTGCCAGTCTGCGTCAGCTGGAAACCCAGAGATTTGGGAAGCGGCGGTTGTTTGGGTGAGCTGCACCGGGCTCCATGCTCTTTCCAAATACTGAGCATACCCAGAAAGCAAACACGACCACATGCTGGCTGCTTGCTGGTTTCTGGATGGTGAGGTAAATACTGATTTCAGTCCCTTAGAAGCCCGTTTCAAGAACTCCTAACTCGCAGCTGGCAAATCCCACCCAAAACACGAGACGTGCCTATTTGCGCTCTCCCCCGGCACTTGCTGTCTGCATGGAGGAGGCGCGGGGAAGGCAACGAGCCCTGCGCACCCCTCACACCTTCCTGGCGGCTGTTTCTGGGAATAGGCGCTTGGCTTGGGGGGTTTCCCCGTCTTTCCTGCTGGTGTGGGTAGAGCGTCACGTGCAATAGTGATGAAGGTTCAGCACTGGTGTCTTTTATAGATTATAAAATAAAAATAAATAGCATGCTATGACTTTAAAGAGCCTGGTGTAGCGTTACATTATCTGGAAAAAGCAGCCTGTTTTATGCCAAGAAAGTTATATTCCCACAGAACTGTCTATCCAGAAGTTTATGAACAAGCCGTCTTTTATAAGTGACACGGAGCGCTAACTTATAAACACATAATGGTTTATAGGGTAGGAGAGAAGCAGGGAAAAGATGGGAGCTTCGACGAGAGGCTGTGCAGTCACGGCCGCTGGCTGTAAGGACTTTGTTTGAATGTCAGAGTTTAAAAAAAAACCAAACAACTTTATCTGCTTTTTCAGTAAGTGCATTTTACGTCCGTGTTGCCAGATACACGGCAGAAACCCTGCCCAAATCTGTTCAGACCCCTGGTTTTCAAAGCAGCGGAGACCAACTTGGAAGGCTGGCTCCAAATCCGACGCACATACCTAAAGCACTAGTTTAACATGGCAAGCACCCGAAGAAATCCATCTTGCTGTCCTGTATGTTCCCTAAAAAAGCCAAACGCTTTCTCCCCCAAAAGCCATAAAAACATCTTTCCTTCTAACATTTTCCTGGTTCCGAGCGAGACGGGGTATGCAATTTGTATTGCATTAAGAACCACTTTAGCAGAAATCCCACGCTATTAAGCTGGCTTGTATGTAAATACACTCCCCGATTCCTACACCTGCATCATTGAAACCATCTCTCCGGAGGCTTGTTCTTTATTAGTTTTGTGACAGCCAAACCTTTTCTTGGGCGATACGTCTGTGTAAAACGCTGCGATCGCACATTATCCTCCACCCCCGCCCGCCCAGAGGAACCTGGACCTTATTGCTTTTGACCTTCCTTTTCAACTGGTCTGACTCGAGAAATTCAACACTACAATTGTACCTCTCAGCTCTGACATCAAAATCATTGGCAGTTCTCAAAGAAATCAAGAACAGGCTCTGCAAACAGTTATTAAAGGCTCCCAACGCCCATGTGTTTCATTGGGTCTAGAGGAAAAAAAAGAGACACTTCTCAAAAAAGCTGAGCTCTTTGGAAACAACAACTATTGCATTATTAATTCCTTATTTGGAAGAAAGAAAAACCCAGGTCATTCCTATGTGAGATGAAAAAACCTCCTATTTTATGAGTTATTCCACATTTGGAGCTATTTGTGCAACGCTGGGTTAACCTGAAGAAACGAGTTATCTGAGTCAAAGGTACAGACTTCGTGTATAGGCATTAACTCCCCAGTCAACATTGTTTCACTGTTAAAAAATTGCATTTCTTGTGGGTATTGTGTCACAATACAAAACTGGATTGGGGTTGGAGCTATGCTTCCCTCTTGGGCCCATGGATGAGGCTGTTGTTAAGACAAGCCTTTCACCAGGGCGTGAAGATACCTCACCTTACTGACAGCAAGCCCTGTTGGCCAACAACGTGTGGGTAAACAACAGCAAGATAAACACCGCCACCCTCGGAAAACAAATGTCAGATTCAGTCCCAGAAGCAGCACGGAGCAAGTTTACATCCAAAACATTTATTGCTCCAGCCATCGAATAATCCCGAGCGTTTGGGTCCCAAACCACATGCGCAGCCCGGCGGAATGAAAGGAAGTGAGATAAGTGTTTCTCTTAATCCATTATTGTTATACCTCAATTTGCTTCTTTTTTAATCTATTTTTCAAATTACAAATACACGCCAGATAGTATATTGAACCACTTCCAAGCACGACTGCAAAGAAGTCCCTCATTCTTTCAAACGGCGACGCACGTGCAAACCCAACCCCACGTGAACCGCAACAGCCAGAGGAAGAGCTCAAACGAACTTGGTCACAGCCTTCGACCGCTGCTCGCGTTCCAACGTCTCCGATGCTTAGCTGCTCTGCGTGAAGGTCATCTCCTGCCTTTGGCAGTGGTGGGAAGGTTTCCATCCAACAGTTTAAGATGCCGCACAAACATGTATTTGACGGTAAGTCTACACAGGTTGTCAACCTCTTGCATTGACCTGAGAACCAGACTAGAAGAGCAGCTAAAGGACAGGAAGGTTTCCTAAGAAAATTAAGAAACATAAACACATTTTACCTTCTGAGCCATGAGAAATGAGGCTCGGAGACAGGCAAGACATTTGCTGGGATTTGAAGACAAGCTGAGAGCACAGCAGAGCTGAAGTGTCACAAGCTTTAACTTTCAGAGAAGTCTGCGGGAAAGGGAACACTTTGAGCTAATTTTGTATCTACTTTAAATAGCAGAAGGTAGTTCACAGAGGACAAACTAGGAGAAACGGCTCGATGTACCTCTGAGAGAGAATTACTAAACCCAAGAGCTTTAAGGCAATTTATACACATACCTGAATTATACCTTTTTGCTCACTAGTATCATAATGTCCTGGACTCACCACTGTACAAAGAGCAGACGTAGGAGGCAACAGCTTACCCAAGGTACTCCCCACCCAACCCCCGCAACATACCTGGACCCTTTGTACCCACTGCTCTACCAAAGAAAAGATGGGATGCATTTCACGAGCAGTATTAACTCTGCAGCAATTTCTCCCCAGCGTGTTACTGGAGCTGAAGGCAGGCGAGAAGAAAGCCCCTCCGGAGCACAAGGTATCTTTTGGGGTATCCTGCAGGACCTAGCACTCATGCCCAGCCAAAGCTGACCCTTAAAGCCCTCAAGTCTCCCCAGGAGGCACTTTCGGTGTTTTCCCACATACTGTCTCATTTATTTCAACTCAAGCCTGGCAACCCCTACTCATCTCTGTTGGACACCCTCTTCTGACGGGTGTGCCTGGGCAGCACCGGGCGCAGAGCTGTGCAGGAGATCACCCAGCTCCCAGAAAACCATCAATTGGAAACATTCTCCTGGCTTTTTTCCTTTTGTTCTTGCTAGAGTGACTTCACAGACTTTCCTTCCCATCCCCACACTGCTATTATCAAACTATTTCCAACCCCAAAGGTCATCAGCAGTCATGGTTAGTAGATTTTTTTGCATGTGGCTTATTTTTCTTCAAAACACCACCCCCTCCCCCAATTTTTTTTTTTATTAAATAAGCAAGCACACTTTCCAATTTTCCCTTCTCCAAACTCTGTAGCATCCTTTCCCTTACATAAGCGATGCCAAGAAACCAGATCCATCAAGCAATGTGCTGCATTTCTGAACAACTGTGTTACAACTTGGAACAGGACCTGTGAAAGTTTCAAAAACCTCAGTGTGCACTGAAGGTTTCCCAGAAGAAAGGAAACAAAACAAGCCCAAACGGGATCACACACGTTCTACAAATCCTTGTCTCTCAGATGAGGTTCACCCAAGCGAGCCCAACCAAGCCGTGTCATCAGAACCCTTTTGATCTGGCATAAGCTCAGCAAAAACCAGCAGGGGAGGGTAAGGAAGCGCAGGTTTAACTGGGACACCCCCATCTCTAGGCTATTGGAAGTTATTCCCCCCACACGCCACTGAGGGCGATGACCAATGAGGCCCAGAAGAAGCGTTCAGCACAGACCACAGCTTCCTGCACCGTGGTGGAGAGGACAGCCGGGAGCTGAAGGGTGTGAGGGAGAGACAAGGTCAAGCTTCCCTCGCACGAAGGCAATGACCCCAGAAAATCCAGTTCCCTACCGTCCGGTGGTCCCCTAGCAGCACGGGTCACCAAGGAGCCTTCTCACCGCCTTGGAAACGCTGGCAATTTACCAGCCACATGCAGCACTGGCGGCACGGAGAGGTACCAACCTGGGACCAAGGGAGTTAAATCCCAGAGACGGGGCGTTCGCTGCCTTCCGCAGTGCCCTGATGGCTGGTGTTCCCCCTCGCACCCCTACAGCCACGCACCTCCAGCTCAGCTTCACTCACCAGCCCCTGCTCTAGCGAGGGACGCAGAAGCTGCAGCCCAGCTGGCAAACTCGGAACGGTCTTCCTGAAAGAAAGGGTCTGCCAGGCAGCAGCTCACCCCGGAGCTGGTACCTGCAGCCAGCAGGGAAAAGGCAGAAGACACGACAGATGATCTCGGCAGGGGACTGTTGTTCCTCCACTACTTTCTCCAGTAAAAACAAATGGGGAAAACAAAAATAATAATGAAAGGAAGGCTCTGCTGGGCTGGCGCAGAAGGGGACATCTGCCTGCGTCCATCTGCCACCAGCCCCACAGCCCTTCTTTGTCTTTGGTAGGGTCAGTCTTCTCCCATTATAGCTCCCTGAACTGCCTCACCAGGACATCAGTGCCAGTAGAAGGAAAAAGATGGGAACATGGGGAGAAGGAGCAGGTACCCACTAGCTCGGCTTAGATGCATCAGTAAATTGTCCCATTAGGCTCTTAAATCACTTGTGAAAGTATTCTCTTCTGCCTCTTCCTTTGTTTTTCACTTGAACAAATGCTGGGATTACTCACTCCCTGGTAACACGGATATATTACAGCGCCACAACGCTTCCAAAATGTTTAAAGCATCAGCCACTAAAGGTACACGTGAAAAAAAGAAATAAAAACAATCACAGCTCAGTCAAACGGTGGAATGAGCTGCAATAACAAAACGCAGTTGTACCGGTCTATCTGGACCCACGAGAGGAACTTCACTAGCACAGCACTGATGACGGAGAAAAGGTTACAGCAGGCAAAAAAACCCCATATCGTTCATACCAAGTCATTTAAGGTCAGATTAAGTGTTCCTGAAGTCTGGTCCATGTGTCTCCTATTTAAAAAAGTGCCCTGCTCACACAGGAATTGTAAGAACTTTTGAAAATGGGATGCTGGCTCCTAAGTCACTTGGATGCTTGACCGCGTGGTCAGGAGGGTTGAGATTTACATACAAATTGCAAAGCTTCTAAATGGCTTCCTTAGAGTAAGAAACGGGGGTGGAAACGAGAGAATATTTAATGATTAGTTCCTTATGGCTCTGACATTCTTCAAGCATATTTCTTGCAGTCCCTGGAACACTCCTGCATTCTTGATTGCAAAATGGCAATAAGTGATTTCCTTTAAAAGCCTTGTCTTTTATTGGAATACTAAAAATACCCCACTAGCCCCACTCCACTCCACTCTCTCTCTTTCCTGGACAGGCACCATCAACCCTGATGTATTCTATTCTGAAGACAGCAATAAACATTTCAGCATGGGCTGTTCAATCCACTTCATAATAGATCTTGCATTTCCAGTGGAGCCCCTACTAGCACCATAAATCATCTTTACACTGACTTAAGTATGAGCAACTCCAGCTCAAAAGCAGCGTTTTTCTTCTTTTAAAAAATTAAAAATGGGTACAAAACAGTCAGCAAGTAAACGACCGGCAGCTTCAAACATGAACCTACCGTGATGACCCTGTAAAACAGGGCTGTTGCGATGGCTAAAGCTGCACTGTCTAGCACTGCTCCAGTCAATTCACTTGACATAAACCCACCTGGAAGATGATGCTTGGTGGGGTGGGGTGAAGTTCACAGAAAATTGTCCACACATCCACTACATCAGAACAAGTCCGGGTTTCCAACCCGGGATACTCTGGCTGTTGCTGACTTTAAAAGCCACAGATGAAGATTAAGTACATACCATGCCTGAATTGGTCACATGCATCTAATACTCCCTTTGGTTTTCCATTCTATATTGACTTACAAGTCTGAACTGTTCTCCCAGTGCTTCACTCTTTATGTCTCTCCGTCTGCTACAGACCTTGGAGAACAGCTCAAAGAGATAATTTCAGGTAAATGATGAAGAGGCCACCACATAAACCACAGTTTTATCATTAATGTTCTTGGCTGAGTGAAGGAGCTTCTCCAGTAAAGGCGGTTGTGCAATCACGTTCAAGAACTAAGACCAGCGAAGCGCAGGATGCAACCAGCCTTCCTCAGCCTTCACCATCAAAGTTTTCCTGTAGTCAGAAGGGACATAACTCAGAGCCCCAGTGCAGGCTCCACACACAGTCCAGCGGAAGACAACGAGAAGGGTTTCCCAAGGATCGATCTGTGCTTTAGGAGGTTTGGCTGGACAAGGTGACCAAGTGGCTCCCGAGCCAAGCCAGCGTTGTTGTCCCCAGCACGATTACTTCTTTCTACATCGAGGGCGTCTGCTGGGAAATCTGACCTCCCTGAACAGATCTGCCGGTCACATCATCACTGTGACAGCAACTGCCCTCAGGCCACCCCACAAACTACATGCAGTTAGGCAGCCACAGGCTGATGCCCGACGTACTGGATGAAATACAAGCTGTAGCTCTCACTTGAGCACAAGCCTAATTAAGATGGGAGATGCTTATTTTTCTGCTCTTGAAGTCTCAGAGGGAAGTCTGTTGGCAAACCAGTTTTTGATCGTGCTTGTGGCTGGATGATCTCATGACGTGCCTACTGCTGTCGCATGGATGGTAAGCTCTCTGCTCCATGGGATACAGTTAGCAACAGGCTTTGCTTAGCATCAGCTTCTCTTCCTCAGGTAGATCCATCACACTTCACTGAGCCCTTCCCCACCTGCAGCAGGTCTGAAACAGGAGGGCCTGCTTAAGGAAACAGCACTTGTTTTTAGTTGACTCATTCCATGAATTTTATCTGGGTGAATCTAGTGCTCCAACGGCAAAATCTGGTGACGGCAGCAAGGACATGCTCTTCCGACTCTGAAGAGAAGACATCTGTAGGCATAAATTGTAAATCCATCAGGCAGAAAGGGACCACAGCAGGCCCCAGTGCACCCTACTGCTCCAAGCAGGGTCCAGGTAGGGAGCTGGACTCCAGGGTCCTTACAGGTCCCTTCCAGCCTGAGATGTGATTCTAACATCTGACTCAGACCATGTTGCTCTAGGCTTTTGTCAACCTTAGTCTTGAAAACCTTTAGGGATGCCCCACTGTTCAGGGAGCACACACGCTGGATCCTCCCCAGATGAACCGACACCAGAAGGCCTGCTGGTTTCCACAAAGCGGCCGTGCTACTCTGAGAAAGTTACTGCTCGCCCCACCAAAACTACCTGAGGAAGAACAGCACAGCATCAACAACCCAAAGAGGTACCGCTGAAGCGGGCAAGCGCTTACCGTCTCAAATACAACACTGGGGAAAAAAACCTTGGAAAACATCTTTCTGATTGGCTCTTTTAACATTTAAGAAGATTCTTAGATGGCGCTTCATTGATTTTCAAGCCAATACCAATTTAGGCAAATAAAGTGTTTCACGCTACCTTCTGCAGAAACGTATCAGTGTGCACGTGAAATTCCTGACACAGATACAGCTGGGTTTTGTTGAGAAGAGTGTTTGCACCATTCAAAGAACAATCCTTCTTTTAGAAACTTGCTCAGCCTTTGGCAATCCAACTCGATCAGCATACAAAACTGCAGAAACCAGCAACCAAATACTTCTTATTAATACCATTTACAGCTGCTAACAACTATAAGAACCTTCTAAAAATGCCAAGGGAAACAGGGCGGGTGAAACTATCCCTCACAAACAACTGAGCCAATAAATACAGAACTGTGATAAGAAATTAGGTTTGACTCGCATAATCACTTTTAAAAGTTTGTGGTAAATGGAGTCTGAAGAGCAGGAGGCTGATAAAACAACACAGTTCAGTAGCAACGCAAAAGTTTCATGCGGGCGAAGTGGGGAATTCAATCCTTGCTGGATTCTTGAAATCATTTAGACGTTAACAGAAGTTTCTCCTCCAAAACAAGAAGGCAAGGCGTCTCTCAGAGCCCACACACACAGATCTTTGACTCCTATATGCTGGTGTACTGCTCAAAGCATTTCGGTTTTGGAAGACTGCATTGTCTCACGCGTCAGGGCGGCTATTTGATTTTATTTTTTAACTTCTGGCTTGAGCAGAGCCAAACCTGTACAATTCATGCACGTGCAGTACAAGAGGCCCCCTCTCTTCTTGTATTTAAAACGAAACAGAGAAAGGAGGAGGAAAAACCACACTGTCACTTCATCTCAGTACCTTACTCAAACCAGAGAAGTGTATAAGCTCTGAACTCCAGCGCTCTTCCTTTGCCTTCCCCGACGACAGCTCCAGGCTGCCTCGGCAGCTGCAGAGTCACCGTCTTGAAAGGAAATAAAGAACTCCCTGCTCTGAGAGACCGGAGCGCAGGGGAAGCGCGGGAGCAACGCCGGCCGGGCGCCGGGCAGCGAGCGCACCACGCGCGACAGCTCCAGCCGCCGCTCGCGCACCCGCCGAGACTTCGCTCCTCACGGAGAAGGGCAGCAAGAGGCGAAGGGCGCCGGGAGAACCTGCGGAAGGCGGGATGGTTCGGAAACCCATCTTTGTACATTTTGCATCCTTGGAGAAGGTTTCCCTTTTTGAGCTCCTTAAGTTTACTGGGAGATATGCGCAGGGGCTGACACAGAGGGAGAAAGTAAAATGAAACGAAGGGAAGGTCTGTGAAAGAACGCAGCCCGTCACCAAGCAGTCAGCAAGGATTGATTAAAATACCTGGGAGCGAAAACAAATTGCCTGATTTACAATTTTTTTTTTTTTCTCCTTAAATCCAATCCCATGGTTAAATGCACAGAGTTTATTCCCCTCACACTCCTAAGGGGGAGAAAATCCCCACATCGCAGAGAGGCACATAAATCTCCCCGGATCATTTGTCTGAATCCTGCTCCTGCCCCGAACGAGGGACACTCCATATGCTTTTGCAATAGCTCTGTTTTGATAGTATTACCAGGAGTGTCCCTTATTAATCATGTTGCCACTAAAAGTCTCTCTGGAGTATTTGCTTATTCTATACATTTTCAAACCGTTTCAGTTTCCTCTTAATTTATTGAAAGCTTGCTGAAGATGACCATAGTTAAAGCTAACCTCTGCTACTACAAAACTGGAAGGAAAAAAAAGAGGGTCGGGGGGAAAGAGGGGGAAAATGGCCTTTAATTTTCTTCTGCTCCCCACAAGAAGCCCCCCGTCAAAGCACGAAGATTTCCCTGGCGGGTTCAAGCTGTGAAGCCTGAGATACTGCTATTTAAGGTAGCATTAACATTCAAGGAACACTTTCCTGGATGTTACTATTTGAGTTGGGATCATTGGAAGAAACTGGTATTGGCTCAATCCTGCAGTGCCCTGAAATCAGTGAGCTTATTTCAGGCTGTAAAGTGTTCTTAAAGACATGCTGAAGTGCTTTGCTGGAGGAAGAACAAAGCTCTTGGCACCCCACGGAACTGAACCCTGCTGAGGTGCGAGGCACTTCCAAACATTTCTAATTAACTAAAAGAATCCACAATTAAGAAAGTCGAAGTCACTGGGTTGACAGAATAAAGGCAATGTTTTGCAAAGCGTCCCGTGTTCCCTGCTCCGGCAACATTCACCCCTGCACAATACGGACACGGGATGTGTCCAAGAGTAGGTGGGCTATACGGAGCAAAAGAGTGTCTGGGCGTCCTTTGGCAACGCAGCGGCATCAGACCCACGCCCGTGTGCCCCAGGGACCCTGCCTCGAGACCGGACATGCTGAGGAGACGGAGCTCCCTCATTCCATCCTGCCCAGCTGCTGTGCAGTTTGGCTTCCTGGATGCCACGATCAGCCAGCTGCGCAGGAGAGCTCTGCTCTCAGTCCCCTCCTCTTATCTTTGAGGGGCTGGAGCGTGTCCGGAGAAGGGAACGGAGCTGGGGAAGGGTCTGGAGCACAATTCCTGTGAGGAGCGGCTGAGGGAGCTGGGGGGGTTCAGCCTGGAGAAGAGGGGGCTCAGGGGAGACCTTATCGCTCTCTACAGCTCCCTGAAAGGAGGGTGCAGAGAGGGGGGGTTGGTCTCTTCTCCCAAGTGAGAAGTGATGGGACAAGAGGAAAGGGCCTCAAGTTGTGCCAGGGGAGGTTTAGATTGGATACCAGGAAATATTTCTTCATGGAAAGGGCTGTCAGGCATTGGAACGGGCTGCCCAGGGAGGTGGTGGAGTCACCATCCCTGGAGGGATTTGAAAGATGTGTAGATGTGGTGCTCAGGGACATGGGTTAGTGGTGGTGGTAGCAGCGTTACCAACCAGCAGTTAATGGTTGGACTTGATGATCTTAAAGGTCTTTTCCAATCTTAACGATTCTATGGTTCTCTGATCCTGGATCTAAAAATGGGCCTAAAAGGAACAAAAAGCGGTCTCTGCAGCACTGAAGAAAAAGTTACATATGACAGCTTCAGATGGAGAACACGTGGTCTCCAGCTCTGTATAGAAGGTCAGGAAGATCCCCATTTATCTCCTAGATTTGACACTGTTTTAAGGACTCTGCTGTCTGCAAAACATTAACTCAAACCAAGGGGTACAATTCTGCTAGAATGACACTTTTAAGCCAACTCCATCTTTCTGACTCAGACAACAAACAAGCCTTTCAATGCAGGTTCACAACTGCAGCATGGATTTCATTCTTACTCTCATCCACCTTATAGAAAGATTAGATAAATTATTTTTCATGCTTACCCTTCCCCACAAAAAACACAAATCACCTTGGTGCCATGCTAACAGAAGCCTGACTTATCCAGCACAGGACATCAGGGAAGGGCCCCTTGCTCTCCAGGCCCTGATCCCGCAAGCAGATAGGCAGCGGCTGACCCTGCAGCCCAGGCAGGTCCATCTGCGGTCTGCTGGGCTCCACACGGATGCGGTCATTCCCACTGGGAACTGGAGGCAAAGGCCCAAAGACCTGTGAAATCTGTGTAGAGGATCAGACAACCTTCAGCTGGAGAACACAGCAGGGATTTCCAGCAGCGGTCCACAGCGATGTCCGAGGGGCCGAGGACAGTGCCAGAAGTGAGGCTACTCCAGTTGGGTTGGAGTTTAACTGGTGGGTCCAGCACAATTTTCCAGTGCAAGAAGAGAAGCAACAAGTCAAAAAAAGGCTGGAAATTGGAATCAGAAAAATTCATCTAGCTCAACGTTAAGAAGAGAGGGCTGAACCTCAACATCTACACCGCGCTTTGCCGCAGCCCTGAGCTGGCGAGGAGAGCGTGGCTGGAGGAGACAGACGCTGATGTAAAAGAGCTCTGCATGCACGTGAGGCTCTCTGAGATGACCTCACCTCCCAACCTACGAGGAGAAAACCTACACCGCGACCCCTGTGTCGTGTCACCAGGTAGAGCCATGCATGAAAAAGTCTAATGTAAACAGAATATTTTTGATAAGGTTTCATCAAATCCTGCCTCAGTCCTTCCAAACGTTTTTGCCTGCACACAGAGCTTTGTAACAGAAGTAAGATCATCTGCAAATGGTTAATGTCACGCATATTAGGTGCAAACTACTGGGACTGCAGTAAGATGCTTGGCAGTGTTTGATTTCAAGCAAGCCACGGAACATCACAGTAATATAAATAAAAGCCATACACTTTATCCAGAGCTTCCCATCCCTTTGCTCCCAACGCAGCCCCTCTCTTTCCCTCTCCTCTGCTCTGGGTGCAAGCTGGCACAAGGTGACCATGTATCACAGAGTCTATCTCGAAGCAGGAATTTTATTCACAACGTTTGGCTTTAGAAGAAGGCAGATTAAAAAGTGGGATGAAGGGACGCTTATCCTTTCATTTTTCACACAATGAAGGTTCGGTGTGAGGGGATCCTAGTAAAATTTAAAAGTCAACACTTCTGATGGAGCATCCTTGGTTTCTTTTAAAATTAAGATGTGGATACAGTGATTAGGTTTTTCTTGCTAGCAACTTTTTTTTTTTTTTTTTATTTAAACATTGTTCACTGTGGTTTCAATGGCTTTGAGGGGAGATTTTTAGTGTGATCAACTGCCAAGAAACCTCTCCCAGTTAGCTGCTTTGGTCATCAGTCAGTAGTTGCCATTAGCACCGCAGTTTCTATCTGCAAATCCAATAATCCTAGAAGTACCGAACATAATTTTCCCCTGAGGTTAATTTTGGTGGAGAAAAACATCCTTTGGAAGGCAAAACTTACGCTCTTTTTTTTTTTTTTTTTTAGCGTTATAGCTATCAAAACACATGGTGCAGCCTAGAATAGTACTGCCCATAAAAACCATTCTCCAGCTCTGCTCCTCCCCAGCCTGACAGTGAACATGGGAAACCATTAACTCAAGCTGCTACAATTAACTCCCAGCATCTTCTTCAAAGACTCAGACAATCCCAGGCTACTTGTCATGCAAACAACCTGTGAGATTCATTCTCCTGGCAAGGCAAAAGGAGGGGTAAATTACTGAGTTAAGTAGATTACTGGGGAAGGAGTCACACTCCGCAGCCTTATGAGACGATTAGACCCTGGGAAATTCATACACCAAATCCCCAGGCCCTGATAGCACACATTCATTACCAGTTTCAGGATCAACCGCCATCCAGAACCTTCTCTGGCAGCATTAAATACTCCTGTCCCAATGAACTTTTATCTAGCCTCCCCCCCAAAGAAAGGAAGATAATGTTTAATATTTTAGAGGAGAACAAGTGGCAGCAGCATTTAGCAACTCAGCAGCTCACCACTAAGATGACTCTGGGTTTTTTCAGAGAAGCATCAGCATTTTTGAAGCGAGGATGCTACCAGCACCGTCATCAACAGCACCGTCCCAAAGCCTCTCGCTGCTCCGTGGGCGTGCGCGAGTGGCACTGCCACCAGCAGCACCCAGGGACTGCGGGGAGGGGGCTGCAAATAGACAGAGAGCAGCCGTTAAGAGGGGAAAAAAGATCAGATTTGTGACTAAAGAGGCGGCTGTGATGGGAAACGGCCCCTGCTTGCTCCAGGAAGCAGGAGTGAGTTAAGAGCAGGAGCTCCCCAATTCGGGTCCCTTTGCCATGGCAGTGCATGGGTGATGTCCACCTGCGCACTTCACCGTGATCTGCCGGAGTACGTAGGCTGAGGCTGGGAAATTAACTGCCCCGAGTACTGGGTAAAGGGGCAGCAATCTGTTTTTTCCCGACAAGCCGTGAGGACCACTGCTGGTAGCAGCAGGTGCTGGGAGAGGCAGTTCCACAGAGGCTTCAGACACGGCTTTCTAACACTTTCTTTTTAGAAGACTGCTAGTTTAACATGAGTCTGCACAGCGTTATTCACCAACCCTCCATTATCTAAAGCATTACAAATCCCCTATTTTCTTGATCTATATAAAGTCAAGGGCGTAACCCCATCACGCTGAAGAAGGTGAGAGTGTGCTGAGAGTTCTCCCTCCTACCTGAGGTATTTTTATCAAAGAGATGTCTTTAAAAATATCTCTCAGAGAAAGTCTCTTATGCAAGAAGTTAGACAGTTGAGAACTGCTGAAGTGCAGTCTTGTTCCATCAGAGGAAAGCACCACGAGAGACTATTTCATGCCCTGGTGCCTCACAGGAGGGAACTGCAGGAAACCAGATGATCAGCCTGATGAGAAGGGCTAGTCTCCTCAGAATGCTGTGAGTGGTATGATGTCTGTGAAGGAGGGAAGTATAAGGATGCAACAGCAGTGCTGGGGCACCTGGGAACTACCCTGAAAAATGCTGGCTTTCCCAAGCCACCAGAAGTGATGAGGTAAGGTGTCCTCCATCACTGCAAAGGACAGTTCGAGTCACCTCAGCAAAGTAACAAGGAGAGGAACCCACGAGGAGGCTCTGCTAAGGAGGGATGCCCCGATTCCTGAGCATCAGCCATGTCCACACCTGTGGATAACCTTCACCTGCTAACGCACCAGCTCACCACCCCGCAGCGATGCCTGCTGAGCGGCAGAGGTTGGTACACACCAGGTCCCCAAGGGATGGCTTCTCCAGTTCTCCTCAGCCCACCCGCCTCCCCAGGCTGCCAACCTGCCGCCTCCCCTTGTCCAGACCCGCTGTCACCCCACGCAGAGGGCTGCAAGCAGCAGCCAAAGGTGTTTCTGCAGTCTCAGGCTCTGCATGTGACGAGCGCAGCAGAGACAAGGGCTGCTCTTGCCCGCTGCACCCACGCCTTGACCTCGGGTGGCATCAAGAGAACCTGCCTTCGTCTGCACCAGTGAGCCAAGAAGGAACACCCAAGCAGCCCGGGAAGGACGGACAGGTTACCTCGCAGGGCGCTGTGAAGCAATTCACAGCTCACCTGAGCAAAGCGTGGCAAATTCTGGGTCACGTCCTTGAAATCCAACTGCTTAGCTCCAGTCCCTCTAGCACCTCAGTCAGAGCTGCCCTGAGATGGTCCGAGAGCAGGCTGACAGGGACAATGCTCCTGGCAGGCACAGAGGCCGTGGACACAGCCAAGCCACCGGCACTCAGATGGGGACAAGAGCACTGCCCTGTTCCACAGAGGACCATATATGTGTTAAGGAGATACTAAGACAAGTCAATCAGCGCAGGATGGAGCCGTCACTGTCCTGGTAGCAAAGGAAAGCAATTCCTCACGGCAATGGCTCCACAAGTACTCCCAGTTCCTCCTTTCACCCCTTATGGCCACCTTTCATAGCACTCACCTTCCAAGAAGAGCACAAACCCTACAGGGAAAGCAGAACCAGCCACACAAGACCACAGAGATGGGAAGTCTGCCCAGAAATAACACAGTGCCTGCCTTCCTGACGCCCCATTTCTTTCTTGACTAATGCTGAATGAAGGCTTTAAAAGGAGACAGGGGTCCTCCCCACTATCTTGGAGTTACGGAGCCAACTTGGTGTCTCAGGTGAGCTAGACCACCACTAAAATCAGCCACTGAGCAGAAGGGAGCCAAAACTACCCCTTACCTCACGCTTGGCTCTCCTGCGAACCTTGCCAAATTAAGCAAGGAAGCAGACAACTGGAGCTTGTACGTTGTAAAACTTGTTCAGTCATAACCCATAAAAATACCTGAATGCCCACCTACGGACACGCCGCGCCTCCCTTCTGGGCGCTCCCACATCAGTCAGGCTACAACCAGCTCATCTTATTAAGCCATTTAACATCTAAACACTCTCCGATTCCAAGCCCTTTGATGCCTTAACCATCTATTTCTTGCCAGAACGAGCAGGGGAAAAGGTGACCACCAAAAAGCCATGAGCACCCCTTGGGCTTCTCATTTACACAGCAGCAAACGAAAATCAGTTCTACTCTTCCTTCCGTGGAAGACGATCTCTAGCCTTTGGGTCCTCTGGCAGCCAAAATAAAGCACGGATCTTTGCAACGGGAGCAAGCCACCTGGACAGCCCAGGAGGAAACTCATCATTTCATGCACTTACTAGGTACCAGAATTCAGCTTTCCTTATCCAGCATGCAACAGAGCAAGCCCACAAATTCACCAACTCTTCCTTTCAAGCAGAATTGAAAGACCTAAATCAAGACCCTCCTCCTGCATGGACAACACCACAGCCTTTGGCGTAGCTCCACGTTACAGCAGCCCAGAGGACACCGTCTGGGCTGCAGCAAACCCAGTCGCAGAGATGTCTCAGAGGAGGATCCCAGCACAGGAACAGCTTTTCATCAGTGGGCAAGGCTGACTGATCTAAATTCAAGATATTCCTTTTCAAGAAAGTTTGTCTCATAGACCATTAACCACTAATATGCATGCACAAATATGATATGAATGCTTAACTGCAGACAGCTAAGTACACAGCAGAACAGAGCTTAGTCTGCATTCATCTACGTAATCACAGTCAGCTACCAAAGCAATGAGCATCTTTGGAATACCAGAAGTGAGGATAAACAAGCATGAACCACTTAATTACGTAGGAAGTAGCACAGAGGACATGGCAAAGTACAGAGTGGAAATATTAATAATGTTGTTATTCCCAAAGGAACCAGTAAAGCAGAAGCAGCAACATTGGGAAGGACGTGCAGAAATTCAAGAATTTTAATTTCAGCAAAGGGCTGAGGTGCAACGTGAAGTCTGAAAATCCCCTTCTCCACCTCACCTCCCATCGGAACCCGAGGCTGTAACAAAAGCGGGAGATCAGCTTTAAACAAACATTGCCCCAGCTCGCAAGCATTCTGAGTATCTTGTCAAAACACATCCCCCCAAGTGAAGTGTTTCTGAACGAGAAAGCACATAGTGCACCGTTCACGAGAAGAAATCAAATCCTCTCATCTCAGGAAATTGAAAACGTTACTGTTTATAACGCTGCGTTCCCCCTGAAAGCATGCTGTAAAACACTCCATATGAATCATCTGGCACTGCTAGCATTCCTGCAGAAGGCCTAAACGTTGGGCTTTTTTCCCTCACTTTTGAGTCTTTAATCCAGTATCAAGGTGGGAAATGAGTATTTTTGCATTTTCTTTAAATGCCAGAAAAACATGCGGCTTCCCTAGCAGGAATGAGTCACTTTGGATCTGATAAGGTGCTTTTCCAAAACATTTTAGCAGTACCGTCACCTTGCTAGTGCTCTAGAGCTAAATACAAAACACTGTCTGCCGGGATCCCCAAAGACGCTATAAACACTGCGATAGTAAAAACCACGCAACCCTGCAGGAGCTGGAACTCTTACAGGGCTAAATAAAATCACCAAGCACAGGGAGAAGCAATAAAGTTGGGAATCTCTTTAGTTCTGGAGAGTTTATACTTTCCAAATTCCTTGAGCTTTGTAGATTCAGGAGAGTTATGCCTGTTACTAACCCTCATGATAAGGCATCGTGTTGTATAAAGCACTCGTCTTTCCTCATGGGCAACCAGAAGCAAGCGACAGAGCAAAGGAGAACAGGTACAAATACCAGCACAGACTACACATTCACTCTGCTCCCGCCCTCGCAGGAGCACAGGGAGAGGGGCAAGAGAAAGCAGACAGCACCTACACATCGGGAGCCACTTCACAGGACGTGTATCACACCTGAATTATAGCTGCAACCCTGGAATTCCCCGGCTGAGGATTCAAACAACTTGAGTGGGATTACTGATAGCTGACTGCTGTCCCCGTTCTACTCTGCCCCATACAACCCCCCCAGACCCAGATCACAGCTGGCAGTCGTCGTCCCCAGCTACCGGTGCCAAGCCCCGACAGCCTATGCCGGGTGCTCTCCCACACGTGCTCCTTAGTCTCAACATCCATCACGATCTTCTGTCTGGGCTCTGCACCTCCAGGCAGCCCGGCCACCTCTCTCCCCCAGCCCAAACTGGTACCCAGGCTTCTCCTTGGGTTGATTTGCAGTTCTCCAAAAAAGTAACAGTGCAACACGCTGAAGCCCACGTGCTTCAGTCTGGATCCAGAGACACGAGGCTTCTCCAGGCGCACGGCAAGGAGCCGCTGCACCCAGAGGACTTGGCTGCCGGGCTGGGACCGAAGGACACGGCACGTCTTGGGGAGCTGATGGCTGTAGAGTCTGTAACCACGAGGCTTGGCGACACACCTCGAGCTGGAGTGGAAGAAACACTTCACTACGCACTTGTGAAACCCGGCAAAAGTGCAAAGACTATGAAAACCATGATTTTACTAGTCCTGCGTTTTCTGCTGCAGGTGAGCATACTGTCCTCCTCATTTCTCAGCCTCAGCAGCTGCCTGTTGGTGGGGAGAGCCCGACCTCCAGCCCACTCACTGCTCCTGTCTCTGCCAGCACTGGAACCTCTCTCTGGCTGTCAGTTAAAAGGAAAGCAGATCAGCGTTGACCATCACAATCAAGAGATCTGCAGACGATGAACACTACAAAGGACTGTGGCATTTAGAATCATAGAATGGTTTGGGTTGGAAGGGACCTTAAAGAACATCTAGTTCCATCCCCCCTGCCATGGGCAGGGACACCCTCCACCAGACCAGCTTGCTCCAAGCCTCATCCAGCCTGGCCTTGGACACTTCCAGGGATGGGGCATCCACAGCTTCTCTGGGTAACCTGTTCCAGTGCTTCACCACCCCCTCTGGGAAGAATTTCTTCCTGATATCTAATCTAAATCTCGATGCTTTCAGTTTAAACCCATTATCCATTACCATTACTTACAACCCATTACCATTACCATTAACTTACAACCACCCTGGGCAAACAGGGTGCTGATGGCAACCGGCAAGTCTGCTATACCACAAACTTGAAAACGAGCCTGTGACTTTGGGTAGGTGCGATTCTTGCAGGTGATTTCCAAGGCCATTAGCATCACGATCAAGCCATCCCTCCAACAGCGAACCGTCCGAACCGTCCGTCTAACCCACGAAATCTCAAAGCTCATATTCCTCCCCGTGTAAATAGAAACACCGGCATCAGCTGCTTAAGAAACAGCGTTGGCCCTTTTTTGGTGTAACCTCTGACCCTCCATTAGGACCGATGAAGGATGCTGCGGGACACGTACAAAACCCTTCCTACCCCCTGCGAATTATTGTTGTTGCCCGCAGAGGCAGCGCAGGAAGGTTGGTTGGCTCTGGGTCTCTAAGAAAGGCTCGCTGCTGCACACAAGGATGACCTCTGGCAATGCCCAGCTCGCACTCGCTACTGTCTTCAGTTTGGCAACACGGCACAAAAGCGGCACGCATGTGTGTACCCCCTCCCGCCCCGGCCCCTCTGCACGGGGGGCCAGAGCTTCACACGTTAACGGGCCTTCACGAGACAAAGCCCGCGAGTTTCTTAATTAAGTCGAAGTGAAAGACGGCCTAAAAGCATCCCACTTACATCCTCGGAGTACCTTCAGTCTGGACTTCAAACGCAGGCAGTGCACTGCCCGTCAAACCGCGGCACTAATAGCCAGTCGACGGTTTTTCTCCTGTAAATAGGGAATGCCATGCCGTCAGCCCGGCCTCTTCAGCCTCCTCTCATCTTCCCTCCAATTTTAGACATGTCTCTGGCTTGCAGAGGAGGAAACAAAGGGGCTGCTTGTGTGTCAGAAGCCCTCCAGAGGGTCTGCGTTTCAGTCCACCCTTCTCCAACACAGGGCAGTGTCTGGAGAGCTCTTTAGCAGTTTTCATCTCATTAACATTTCCATGAGGCATCAAAGACTATATTAAAAAAATATCTAAGTACAATTCCTGCTATGGATTGAGAATATATAAAAGATCTGCTCGGGTGCCTTTCCCTGATCTGCTGCATTATTATCAGATACTCATCTCTTCGTGAAACCCCCTTTTATTCCCACTGAACCCCAAGAAAGTCTCCAGAGATCCGTCCCGCCAAGCCCCCGCTCCCCCATATGTTTTCCATCGTCGGGGCCGGGTGGCTTTATGTTCCTCCCAAACAGAGCCCAATTCTTCCCTGGCAGTAAGTCACCGGGAGCAGGAATTGCTTTAATTTTGTCCCTTTGAGCAGCTGCTCGGGGTGGGCTGGGAGATGGCTGCGGCCACGGAGCTGGGATGAATACTAAAGCAGCATGGGTGACGGGGGTAGGATTTTCTCCTTGGAGGAAGCAAATTGGTGAGCTTCACGTATCCAAAATGAGCCTTTTTCTTCCTCCTCTCTGCATATTTGCATGCCCAAACCCTACCACCGTGAGACCTGCAACGCACCTGAGCACCTTGCAGCAGCTTCCCTGGCGGAGCTGGACGCGGGGAACCGTGCCCACCGCCCCGGCCCCCTCGCCGCAATTCTTCCCCTTCTCATTAGAGATGCCCGGCAACACCCCGCAGACAAAGCCACTGCAAACAAAGTGAGGGCACAAGGGGGGAAGGGGAGAGAAGAGGATTTTTTTTCCTCCTTTTTTTTAAAGAAAGGAGTGCAGAGGAATTCTTCATTCACTGATCTGTAGAATACATTAATATCCCCAAGTGTTGGCACAGCCTCCAGCGCTCGGGGGACCAACAATGCAAGCAATGACTCCGAGTCTGGGATCTTCAAATAAACCACCCCTGCTGTCATGGCCACCGGGAAAGAGAATAACAGCAATATTAGCTGACCTTCATTTCGTTGTTTCCCCAGACCTGACTGCTAGACCTCTGTTTGCCTGTTACTAGGATTTCTTGGCTGAAAAATGTGAGCATTTCCTAGACGATACAAGAGGCAGTTTATTAGGTAAATAAACCAGGCCCTAAGCAGTCGCTTCTGCTTGATAATGAGGAGGGAAGGAAAGGACCAGGCCTCCCCGCACCACCTAAAATAACCCCAATCAAGGCTCTATAACTACCACCGCACACATATTTTTCAACAGACAGTTAATGAACAAGAGAAGGTCATTTCAGCCCAGCCAACTTGTGAGCAAAACCATTTGCTTGGAAAACTATAGGCCATAAAAATCACAGCAGGCACTGTCTGTATCGCGTAAAACTGTCCATCTATGGAAGCAGAAAGAAGTTTAAAATGAGCGTATGCTGTCAGGCTTCTGACAAAAGAAAGCATCTAGGGGAAAATGTTGACAGAGGAGCCTTGCGCGGAGGGCTGGGAAGGGGAGCGCACGGGACGCCTCGCTCCCTCCTTGGCTGATCTCCGGGAACTGGAGAGAAACGTCATTAAATGATCAGGCGGACAACAACCCAGGGACAAGAGTTGAGGGCGATTTGCGAGACGACAGCACCTCCTGCAAAAGCTTACCGCAGCGAACTGGAGGCGAGTTTTACAACATCTCCCAACGCTTCTCACAGATAAATGCGATAACCGGACGGTTTTAGAAAGCGTGGCTTGAAGAATGAAGTCTCCTCTGAAACAGAGCTAGTGGCACTGTTTTCCCTGCCAGAAAGACCAGGGGTTTTATACACAGAATGTACCGATAGCACAGTAGCTGCCATGCGTTACAATCCAGGTGGGGATGGGGCACAAGACAACCATAAGGCATCAAAAGCCAGGGGAGGCACAACCTCGCCCCTGCAACTCTCCTGCAAACCCCAGCACTCACCGGAACCTCACAGCCAAGCCACTAGCATGAAGCCGCTCCCCCCTGCAGCAGAAACAAACCCCTTCCCTCCTTCCACCCCAAAGCAAAAAACGCTTTCTGAAGCAGACAGGTATTGTAACAGCGAATCCCACTTTGCTGCTGCAGATCTGTGCACCAGAAGGCTTTCAGGCCACCCAACATCCAACTTGGTTTGCAAGCGTGAAACTGTAGTGACACATCTCTGCTGTCACCGCAGAGGTTTAGAAGTCACTGCGAACCCTAGCTCCAACACCGGCGCAACAGCGTGAGCCCTGTGTGCATCACCGCTGTGCGACAGCCGGCAGTGTGACACTGAGCAAAGGATGCAAAACCCACCCGACGCCCTGGGCAAGCAGGCAGCTAGCCCACGCTAAGGCTACCGCAGTGGCTACGCTCACCAGGGCTGCGCTCACACCTTCGGGCTGCTTCGGAGTGATGCTGAAGCCATGGACTGTACTCTGCAAAACCGATGTCTAAATACAGTGTTAAAGCTGGGGCTGGTTTGTTAAGCTCGTGACTTGAGCCAGTTTATTAAGCTCGTGACTTGAGCCGGTTTATTAAGCTCATGGCTTGAGCCCTCACTCCATACGGTTGTGAGTTTGGAGAAGCAAATTAGGCTGCGATGGCACATTCCGCTGAACAGAGGGTGGCGAGGCACCTCGCACACACTCCTGGAGAAGCTCGTAGCAGCAAGTCCAGCCCGCTCATCGCTGTCAGACGTGAAGCTGCCCGTCCCGTAGCTGTGCCATTGTTTACGAGCTGAGGCCAGGTAGGAAGTGTTCCCCTGGGGTCCCAGCAGAGCTCAGGTGGCTCCGTGTGTGCCTGCCCACTGCTAGCAGGTAGGTGTCAGTGGGGATGGTCCCATTCAATCCACTGCCCCCCCGCGCTGTGCCTGGCGATCCCGCAGCGACAGCACACTTTGCTCCTACGGACTGATCCTGTGGGAACCTCCATCTGCCCAGCAGCTCCCTCCGGGAGATGAGTGTGAGGTCCCCCTCGGGGCAGGCAGCAGGACCCCACTGTGTGAAACAGCACCCTCCAGCACCCACCCACCACCCAAACCTGGCTGCTTGCCAGTGCTTCTGAAAATCCCCGCGGGGCTTTTCCCACCCAAGCCCACCAGCTCCCGCACACGGCCGAGCTGCCTTGAGCAGCACCGAAGGCGGCGCTGGAGCACGAACACCCTCTGGTTCTGACTGCTGATGCAGGCGCAGCGTGCCGGCAGGACCGAGAGCGCGGCTCCCATATGCTGTCCCAACCACCGATCCCAGATGTGCGACATGGTTTAATTAACACTCCTGCTGGAAGCGTAACTCCTGCCTTTTGAATGATTCAAGATGAACGCTGGGTGAGCTTATTTGATTTTCACCTTAACGAAATCACTTTTTTGCTGTAATACCAGAGACTTTGGCCGCCCCCCAGCAGACCTGGCCGCCCGCCCCCTCAGAAGGGCAGGGGTATCTCATCCCCCTTTGCCCGAGGACAGTTCTCCTCCAGCCAGAGTAAGCACGATTGCAGGAATCCTACTGTATTTTTGCAAAACAAGAAAGATTTGAGATCACAGCCCCTGTTGATTTATATCCCCAAATTCTGGTGGGATCAACATCCTCTGTGCATCTCAGAAAGCCCCGAAGTGACAACATAACCACTTGGTCCTTCGCAAACTAGTTTCTCCATTGACCACATCCTCCATGTATTGTTGTGTGCCTCGAGTGCCCGGGGCCTGTGAAGCAGGATTCCAGATGCTGGACCCTCTCTCTGCCCTGGCACTGTGTTTGCAGCAGCGCTGTGCCCAGGGCAGCATCTTCGGTCGGGGTATAGGTTTAGGGTAACAAGATCAAGAGATGTTAGAAGTGGCTTGCGTGGGCATTTGGGAGCCAAAGGCAGAATTTCAAAGTCCTAAGAATTAATACAAACAGTTAACGCACATAATTCCACCCCCCAATTTAGTTCTAACGTGGCACGAAATCCCCAAGCCAGAGCACCGCTGTATTTCAACTCCAGCTCGGGTAGAGCGATTATTTTGTCACTGAGCATGTTAGGAAAGAAAAAGGCAGGAGGAGGCGAGGTTTAGCCTCTTTGTTAATGTACAAATTAACACATTTCAGCACCGTTTTCAGAAATATAAATTAATGATTTAATTCTGCAACATGTATCCTTGGAAACCAAGCTGTAAGCAGTCGCCCTTGGATATTTCACACAATTCCAATTTTTCCAATATTCAAATACAACTAATTGCTTGCCCTTTTGAAGTGATGGACAGCTTGGGCGAGCGGGGTGCCCAGGGGCTTATTTTACCACCGAATTTGCACAATGCTGCTACATGGGTTGACAACAGCTGCTCTAAATCTCCTGATAGGTATGAAGAAGCCTTGATGAAGTTTGGCCTGTTTGAACAGCTGCATATGCAAATGTAATTAAGGAGATGCCGACTGCCTTTTGCTCTCCTATCCATGCCCGCCTCTTCTCCCTCTCCCCTTACTCTGTCTCCTAACGGGGGGGATGTCATCTGATAGCTCCAGACTTGAACCCACCCCTGATTTATGTCTCACAACCAAGTCCCAGAAATGCCACTCTCCAGCTCCCTCGACCCCCTCCATCATCTGGGGTGTCCTTAAATTTAGCGCTCAGCTACCGAAGGGCCGATCATTTTGCAACCTCAATGCCCACACACCGACACTGCCACTTGAAAAGCAAACCCCTCACCAGTGTATCGCAGGCAAGTCAGTTTTCCCTCACCTCCTTTCACGCTGATCGGTTTGCGGCTGCCCTTCGTCCCCGACGTACGCTACACTCGCTGTGCAGCCTCGGGCGAGCCACTTCGCTTGTGGCTCTACCCGCAGAAAGGCTAACGCTTGGACCTGATGATCTGAAAAGTCTTTGCCAACCGAAAGATTCTATGGCTCTATGAGTTATCCAGAAAAAGGCACGCGGGAAGAGGTGACACAGCCACCAAGGACCCGGACAAGCAATAGCTGGTTGAATCTGCCAACCCAGGGCTTGGTGGGAGGACGGAGAAGCTGCGGTGGTTCTGGAGGGTCTCAGTGCCACAGGGCCAACTGGCGTTAAACGAAGCGAGCTGGCTGATGAAGGCAGGAGGACTGATGCACACACAGCTCCAGAGCTTTCCCTGCAAACTGGACGTGATCTGGGACAGATCCCCCAACTAGGTGGACTGAGCTGCCTGTCCAGCACCAGAGAGGAACTGCAGCATCCGCTCAACCACGCCGGGGAAGGGAAAAGCCTGACCGACTGACCTCAGCAGGATGGAGGCTCTAGAGCAAACTGAAGAAAGACTAATTAGACCGTGAAACTAAATGGTAAACAGGGTAGAAAACAAGGGGACCATACTGAAGGGAAATCAGATCAAACAGAGCTAATCAGGCTAGCCCGCTAAGATAATGAATTTTCTAGACAAAGGAAGTGCGATAGATCCCATCCACACAGACTTCAGCAAAGCATGTTGTACACTGCCACGTGGGAAATTATTAAATGAAAAAGATGGGGATTAGCAGAACTGTAACACCAGGAAACTGATGAAAGGCGAAGCAGCGTTGAAAGAAGGATCAGAATGGATGGAGGTCACCGGCAGAGCTCCTCAAGGAATGGTCAGGAGGCTGACCTTATTAAATATTTTTATTAATGACCTTGGCACAAAACCTAAGTGTGCTAATGAAATTTGCTGATGACACAAAGTTGGAAAGGAGCATCAGCACAGAGGAAAGCTGGGACAGCATATGGGAAAAAAATGGATAACTCTGAAGATGAATGGAGAAGGGTTGAAATTCAGTGGGATGACAGAGGAAGCCATGCGCTTGGGACAAACAATAGCTTTGGCTACGAGTTGGAAAGAAAATGAACTCAGGGGGAAAATGTTCAAGAGTGAGAAAGGCCCAAGCAAACAGCTCAAACCAAAACTCACCGAGGCACCAACATGCTATAATTGAACTATTTCCAGCTGGCAGAGAAGTGCTAGAGCCGGTGGGCAAGTCATTGTGAGAAGGCTGCAGGGATGCTGCGCTCAGTTCTCATGGTTAAAAACCCAAGAAGTTTAAGTAGGAAGAAGTGTAAAAAAAGGGCTTATCAGAAAACACATTAATTTAGAAAATTAAAATGTAAAGACGCTTGTTCAGCCCCACCAAACAAAAGCTGGGAGGGAACACTGAGTGATCTCTTAGACACACAGATGTGTGTTAGCAATAGAAAAAAGGGGAAAGAGCTATTCAAGGCACCAGAACAAGGGCTGCACGTGCGCAACATGAAGTATCCCTGACAAGTCTAGGCTGGAAATAAGTTTATGACCACTGCAGCCTTCCAAAAGGAGTAATGGGGGGGAAAAAACAAGCTTGTTCCCAGAAATTTATCTTGAAGGGATCCTATGACCCAGAAGGCTCTTCCTGTCCTTTCCTGCTAAACACACACAGAGCTGACACCACCAGTAAAACGCCGTGCTCCTCACCTGGAAAGAAACTCGTAATGGAGCTCCAAAGCACCTTTTTTATAAAAAGCCTCTGTTTTATGACTGCTTAGGTCCATCCACTTTCATCAACTGAATCCATTTCAATATCTCAGCGTGAGCAATTTTAGGCCAAGCCCTTGAGCGGTGAGTGTGCATGGTGAGGAGGAGGCAGGGAGAGGCATGGGGGGGCTGGCAGGTACAGGGGCACTGGGGGAGCGAGGACCAGGCTGCTGGGCACACACAGCCAGCAAGGCATGGTCTCAGCACCATGCCTGGCTCTGTGTTGGAAGGCAGCCTTTGGGGTGCTTCTTCACACCGCTAGGCATCCCATGAGCTCCTCACCTGCTCCTCAGGGGCTCCCAGATCACGAAGCCAAGGAAAAGTGTTTTATATTACAGGGAAACAAGATGGAAAGACAACAAATGAACCAGAAATCTGAATTTCCACATTTGCCAAAATTATTGGACCAGTCCGTATAGAAGTTGTTCTATTAACATAATTAATGAAGCCACATTTCCCACTGTGTCCCTCAGCTAATCTGCTTTGAGGTTTCTCTGGTGTCTAATGAGACTCAAGCTCCCCCTGCTTTCCCCCTGTCAACAGGGCCCTGAACTGGGTCCCTCTGATGAGGACAGACACCCAAGTAAGCTTATCTTCTTATCTTTGCGATCGCTATCTGCAACTCATTGCAGCTTCAATTAGCCAGCGCGTTCATAGTTCAGTGAGGCAGGTGAGAGGAAGAGCACGGCCGTACAACGGGGCTGCAAACCCACCAGATCCTCCCCAAACCCGGCTCACCCCGGCAGACCTCTGCCTCCCCGGCTGCAGCCATCCTGCGCTCTCCCAGTGAAGGAAAACAAGCCGGACGAGAGGAGGAAAACACTCTGGGGAGCTCAGATGAGACCTACAGCACAGGGGAGGTGGATGCACAAGGTAGCAAGACTAGTGGAAAGCTAAACCCTGCAGCGAGAGCTGTTGGAGTCGGGGTGTTCCCAGGCTGGCTGGCAGCAAGGGAGGGCTGCAGGAGGGAACGGTAGCGGCTTGCGTGGCCAGGTTTTGGTAGCGAGCGGCTATAGGGGTGGCTTCTGTGAGAAGCTGCTGGAAGCTTCTGTCTGACAGAGCCAATGCCAACCGGCTCCAAGATGGACCCAACATTGGCCAAGGCTGAGCCCACCAGTGACGGTGGTAGCATCTCTGGGGTAACGTAGTGAAGGGGCAAAAAAACCCTGAAGGAAACTGCAAGCAGAGAGAGAGCAAGATGTGAGAGCAACAGCTCTGCAGGCCCCCAGGGCAGTGAGAAGGAGGGGGAGAAGTTGCTCCAGGCACCGGAGCAGAGATTCCCCAGCAGCCAGTGGTGAGAGGGCAGGCTGTGAAGGGTCACGATGGGGCAGAGATCACCCCTGCAGCCCCGGGAGGATCCCACACCGGAGCAGGCTGCTCCTGAAGGAACACACTCCCGTGGAATGGACCCATGCTGGAGCAGTTCATGAAGAACTGCAGCCTGTGGGAAGGACACACGTTAGAGAAGTTCATGGAGAACTGTCTCCTGTGGGAGGGACCCCACGCCGGAGCAGGGGCAGAGTGTGAGGATCTGCCCCTGGGGAGGAAGGAGCAGCAGAGACAGTGTGTGATGGACTGACCCCAACCCCCATTCCCCATCCCCTGCACTGCTGGAGGGAAAAGCTAGAGAAAACAGGAGTGAAGTTAAGCTTGGGAAGAAGGAAGGAGTGGGAAAAGGTGTTTTAAGATTTGCTTTTAGTTCTCTTTGTGATAAACTAAATCAAGTTTCCCCAGGCTGAGTCTGTTTTGCCTGTGACAGTAAGTGCTGCGTGACCTCTCTGTCCTTATCTTGACTCACAACCTTTTTGTTGTACTCTCTCTCCTCTGCCCAGCCGAGGAGGGGAGTGATGGAGAGGCTTTGGTGGGCACCTGCCTCCAGCCAGGGTCAGCCCAGCACAGGAACGACAGACAGAAGAGCCTGTCTTCTGTCCAGCCACTGACAGCTGCCCCTCAGCCAACCCCCCAGGGGCTGCTCTGGTCCCGGGAGGGTGGAAGTGTCGGCGCATCTAAGACACCAGCAGCAGTGAAGACACCAGCGCCGAGCCCGATTTAACCGACAGCTTCGTCGTTCTCCTGCTGAAGTTTTGAAAAAGCTTTCTCGCAGAGTAACAGCTCAGAACAAACTTTTCAACGTGTAATTTCTTAAAATGGAAGAAACTGAAGGAAGGAAAAATAATAATAAAAAAATCAGGAAAATATGTAAGTTGCCAGGCCAAGAAAACCCGTCCGGCAGCAGCACGGACAGGTGACTCAGAGCCAGCGCAGTTGTCAGAGCGGCACCGGGGAGGAATATCAGTGTAACTTCTCCGAGAGTCGGATTGCAGGAAAGGCTGATTTAATGGCACACTACACCGGCTCCTCACTCCACGGAGAAAAAAATAAACGGATGGGGACTTGCTCATCTAAACACACAGCGTACGTCACAGGAACAAACCTGAGGAACTGCCATCCATAATTTATAAAACGAATTAAATCCATGGCAAAAATAACCGTAACTTAGAACAGAGGGATCGCAGAACCTGGCAGAAAAAGGCCCCAGCCTGCATGAATCATTATTTTCTAGAGGAAACCTTATATAATCCAAGCCACTCCATTACAAAACAAATTAAACCTTCACAAACTCCAATTAATAGGTTTTAATTGGAGTAAATAGTAATATTAATTAACCAATCAATAGTAATTGGTCTGTCTTTAATTCAGGCATTGTGGCATCTGCTGAGGTTAAAAAACCCCTACCTGGTACCGACTAACTTTATGGTAGCCCACACGCTGCTTTTGGCATCTCCAGAAACCTCCATCAGAAGGCCAAGGGGAACGAGAGCATCCACCTGGGGCCGGAGGAAGGCGATTAGATTGCAATGCCATCTTGTGGAACAGGAGAAAACGGAAGATGGGGAAAAAGATCGCTCAGCCACCACTTTGCAATGGTGTGTTATTTTCCAGGATCCAGACACGGGCCGTCAGGGCATATTCCGTGGATGCTTCTCCTTTTCCTCGTTTCTCTGGAAGGTTGGAAGGAGGCACGTGTGGTGACTGCACAGCCACGGTCTGCTTCCCTCACGCTGCTCGGAAGGGAGGGCTGAGTCTGTCAGAAGTACGAGCTGGTTGCTTGTTTCTACTATGACAAAGTCATATTCTCCTGCGTTTCTTCCCCAGGAAACCAGCCTTTTGCTGGGCTATGGGACAGCCACCAAGGAGTGACTGGGGTAGGATCAGGAACAGGACCCCACCGATCCCCCGGATCCCCAGTTCACGGTATGGTTCAGCAGGACCTGAAGAACGTTTGTGAGTCCCGGCCTCGCAGGGCTGGGCTGCAATCGCCTCTGCATACGTCACGTCTGGGACTTCAGCTCCCAGCTGTGTCCTGTGTTAGTAAAATCCCGAATCTCGACCACAGCCGCAGCCTGCTTTAGCCATTCTCTCTGCAGGGTGCTGCCTGGTCAGGAATTCAGGTTAAAAAAACCTGTTTAAAATGACAAAACTTCGGGCTCGGGGTTGGGGGGGGGGGGGGGGGGTGGTAGCGGAGACGGACTTCCTCCTCTGCAAGGGGGCCAACTGCAACCCACGGGCCTGGAGGAAGAACCACAGACTCCGTGCAGGCTTCGGGCTAATGCTAACGCTTGTGCCTGATGATAACCGACCCACACAGGTGCGTGTCGTGCCGAGCAGCCGTGTTTTCGGACCCCCGCAAAATCTACACCTGCTTCCTTGAAACTTCCCGAAGCCCCGGACATGGTGGGACAGCCCGGGCTCGAGGTGCTGGAGCCTGGGGGCTGGAAGCAAAGGGGAAGGTTTGGCGCTGGCAGGCTCTTCTCAGGACGGGCACCAGGATGGCCGAGGGTGATGGTGGAGCCCACTCGGAGCAAGGGAGGATTGAAAACCCCATGGGAGCCGCCCAGTGAACCCAAACTACAGGGCTGCTGCGTCTGGCAGCATGATGCGTTTCAGGGCAGTCACTGCCCTTGAAATAGTTCTTCTTTTTTTCAAAATTTGAAATTTTAAAGATTTTTGGAAAATGTAGGGGTTTTTCCAATTGGAATTGGAACAGATGCATCACAGTTAGGCTATCTCTACCCAGGAAAACCAAAAATACTGAAGGAATGCCAAGTATTGCATCATTAAGGTATTGTGGCATTTGCCACTTCATCAGTTTGTTGCAGCTCAAGGGTTTGTTGGGGGCAAATTTGTGTGCCCCTCCCCGCAGCATCTCCACCTCAATTATACCTTCATTTCTTTGCTCATTTTCAAATGCAGTTCTTAAGAGGACACTCGGAGGGCTAAAATTTCCAATTAAAAAGTTAGCGAGAAACGGTCACCGAGTGTTACTCTGCACAAAAAGTCCCTCAAGGTACGGAAACCGGGCGAGTGGGGACAAACAGCCCAGAGGGAACCAGCGGTAAACCTGCAAAGTCAGGACTGTGCATGCGGGCACTCCTGTAGCAAGTTCAGTAAAGGCAGCCTGACGTTTGATTAACGATTTCTGTGTGCATTTTGGTGGGAGTTGAACGCGAATTTCTGAAATCTAAGAAATATGTATGTCCCCACATCCCTCCTCCATGCCCAGCATACGCTGAAAATAAATCAGTGCCAAGCAGCGTGCAAACATGTGCCTGCAGATGACCGATGAGTTTCAACAATAATTTCCTAAGCGCAGCGGATTTGAGTACATCCCAGGGTTATTATTCCGCTGCAGTCCCTGGGAGTTCCCACTGACACCAGTGTGGGGCTGCCCGGGGCCACCAAGGGAGACGGGCTCCAACGGGGCAGCCGGCACTGGGCAGGAGCAGGGGGTGGGATTGTCAACAGCTCCCAGAGCCAGGGAGAGAAATGGCACTGCAAACAAGCTGCGAACGAAACAACCCACCCAAAACCACCTGGGGGTTTCTGCCAGGCCTGTGTACGGCCAGAGGTGCAGCCGGCGCTCCCCACGATGCCTGCGCCGAGCAGGCAGCACCGAGCAGGGGACGGCCGCTGTGTAAACCACACCGGTTGCAGGAAACAACCTCCAGAGCTTGAACCGAGGTTTGCATGCGAACGAAACAACCCACCCAAAACCACCTGGGGGTTTCTGCCAGGCCTGTGTACGGCCAGAGGTGCAGCCGGCGCTCCCCACGATGCCTGCGCCGAGCAGGCAGCACCGAGCAGGGGACGGCCGCTGTGTAAACCACACCGGTTGCAGGAAACAACCTCCAGAGCTTGAACCGAGGTTTGCATGAGAGCAAGACGTTGAAATTTTGATTAAAGTTGGATTTCATCAGCAATACTTTGATTGTATTATTATAGTGGCTGCTAACAAAGACACACCCATTAATGCGTTACATTCTTGCTCGTAAAAGGGTGATTATTCCATGTTTCACGCCAGCCTGCTCCGCTTGTCGCCACAGCCAGTGGCTCCAGAACAGGGCCTCAGCAGAAAAACAAAAAGCCATTCTGGTTTCAAAAATGAGGCAAAGACACAGAAACAGGTACATGCTGGAATAGTGCGGAGACTGGGTCCAAGCAAACTGCGTCCAGGGGAAGGAGGGGGTGGGGAGAGAGGGAGGTGAGGGGGGGGACGGAGCATTGCCCTCCGCTTTAGGTCTGAAGGAACACACCAAAACCGAAGAGTTACTACAGATTTCATAAATTTAAATGAAAAGTTGGAGGGGAAAAAAGGCACTCTGAAAAAACTACCTAGCAGGTGCCAGCTTCCCCGCTGCTTGGCTTTGTCCAAGGAACAACTGTACGTACGCGGAGGGTTTTTCGGATCTCAACGTGCTCGCCAACTTGAGCGCCAGGGCTAAGGGTGGAAAAGGGATGGGAAGAATGCCATTGCACCCTGTGTTTTCCAGCATTATTGTTCTAAAACTCATGCTCAGGCAGAATAAAACAGCTATCTGAGGCAATACAGTGTTTACATATGCCCAAATTGTTATGCAAACACAGGAAGACCTATTGGAGCAGAGGGAAGAGGCACCCAGAGGCAGCGCTTCTCACCACCCCTTGCAGAAAAATGTTTTTCAATGTGGCAAGGGTGAGAGAGGTCACCCCCAAGGAATCCAGCCCAGGATCCTCCCAGCCTTCGCCTCTCCCATCCTCCTCCTCCTCTCAAATTCCCAACGCAGACAATATGGGCTTCAGAGTTAAAGAGACAGGCTTGTCATCCCGCAACACTGCATGGGGGCTGCGTCCGCATGAGGAACCCCAAAACGGGGAAGAAATACCTAAGGAGGGCGAAGCTGTCCTGTGTGCAATGGGATTCACTGCCTGCCCTGCGCCGGCATTTCGCACCACACTTCACTGTACTCGTGCAGGAAATGACAGCACAGAGATTAAGGGGAGACTCCGAATGCAGACAGGGGTACTCGGCATCATTCAAAGCCCGTTATTTTCAGATTAAATAATATTGTGTCAACATTAAAGATCTACAATTCAAAATCAGTCATGAACTCTGGAGTGATGCCTCTAATTCTATCTGTAGTTGGTACAACAGAAATGGTAGACAAATGCCTCTGACAAGTAAACTTTAACCATCAGAAGAAGCCACAGATTTTCATCAGCCTCTATCAACCAAGCTTTCAGAAAGGTATCGCTGATGGAGAACTAAATAAACCCCTGAAATATATCCTCAGTGCTTGAAAAACACCTCTCTGCCAGTCTGAGCTCAGTCACTTCTGCTGTTAGATCATCACTCTACAGAACAAAAGCTCCCCACCCAGGCAGAAACCTTTTCTCCACCCAGATATGTGACCAAGCCAGCTCTCAACTTCACTAAACCACATAAGCCAAATTTCGTTAACTTCCGCCTGTGAGTCAAATTTCTACAGAGCATAAATTATTCTTACTAGCATTTTGAGTCCTCTAGTGTGCTGAAAACAAATCACGGACACCCCAAGTGGAGATGCTATTTCCGAGTGTCTCGCTACGACCACCTCCCCACGGACAGTCTCCCCCGGTCACGCCTCAGCGTCACTCATCCTTCCAAGATGAAGACGTTCGCTGCCATCACAGCATCCTCCCAAAGTCACTGCTATCAAAAACCGCAGCTCTTAATCCTACAGAGGAAACCTGCATTCATGCTCGAGATGTGGCTCTGGCTATATGAAAAGCGAGTTTAGCTTTACCAGCCTGCACGTAGCGTGAAGAGTCCCCAGGAAGGGTTTCATGTCTGGCAGGCTGTGAATGCCGCTGGGTTGTGACCACACTCTGGCAGGACACCACCAGGAATGCCCCTGCAGCATCACTCCCTGCTGTGACCCGTTTGTGAGAGCTGGTAGCTAGCAACTTTTTAAAGCTCATTAACACGTACCGCACTCATGTCATACAGTTCTGCAATTCCAATCAGAATATCGGGCGCAGCTGGAGTCAAAGGGCTGGAGGACGTTAACTACACCAACACAGAGCATGTGCAGTGAGTCAGACCTGCAGCAGCTGCCCACATCACGTTTTCAGTATGGAGAGGTGGGGGGGGTTAACTTTTGAAAGAAGCTGGTTTTGGGGGGAGCACACTGCACGCAGCCTCTGAGCGCTACACTGGTTTCTCATCAACTAATAACAGGGTGAGATTTGTGCTCAAGCCATTTCCTACCACAGGACGTCGATTTCTTATCCACCATCTTCACGTGCCGCGTCTGGTTGCGAAGCTTGTCGTCTGTGTTTTCAACCAGGTTGGTGAGGTCGTCTATGATCTCTGGGGAAAGAGAAACACGAGCATTAATCTCCGAGCCGCACAGCATCGCTGCCCGACAAGCACGCGCCTGCTGGGGCTCCAAAATGGAAACCAGCTGCACCCTTTTGTTTTCCAGTATGACAAACCAGTGACCCACATGCGCTGAAAGGTCCAAAACCTGGAAAATACTATACAAGAGACTTTGACTTCAAATTCAGTCCACTCCTCCGCTGCAAGAGTGGAGGAAAAAACTACAGCTGGGAACAGCAGGATAAGCCTAGGTAGCCAGAGTGGGAGATGATGGCAGTCAAGGAACACCAGAATTAGTGCATATGCTATGGGAAACCTGAAATCGCAATGCCTGGAACCGGGCACCTCAACGCTTGGCTGTTACACAGTCAGTGCAACACATCCAGAAACCCCATCTTCATAATGCTTCTGAGAGCATGCGGTGAGGTCCCAACCAAGGGGCCACAGGGGATGCGCGGTCCCACATAGTTTCAGTTACTGAGACACAAGGATGGGAGTTCTGCTTGCAGCCCAAATGATCCCCTGGGAAAAGGAAAGTGAGCAAAATTTCTCCTACATCTATTTTTAATAGAGGGGAACGGAAAATTTCAAGCCAACCCATCCTCAACCTCATGCAACTGATGACTTTAATTTCTTCAGGGAGATCGGACCAGGTACAGGCCTTACACCAAGGCTGGGTGTTGGGGTGGGTTTTTTAACACTCAGAATCAAAAGCCGCATTCAGGCACCAAATTTCCTCCTTGCTGACTGTTACGCTCTAATTTTCCTGAAATACACAGCCAGTGCTTCTTGCTGGGGTATGAATACACCACATTTGAGTTGCTCTCTACTCCGCAGGTAGGAATGGCTTTTTTTGTGCATGATAAATCAGGAGGACAGCAGCCAAAACCTGAATGCCCATGCAAAGCATCTTGCTCCAGTTACACTTCTAGCACTTTCCCCACTACTGGTCACTGTCTTAATAAATCCAGGCTGCCTTTGGAGACCGGGTCGGGCACAGCAGCCATGCTGGCTGGCGGGTGCTGTGCTCTCAACTCGCTGGGACCCAGGCAGACCTGAGTGCTGCAGCACCACGGAAACTTCCAGGTTTAATGGGCTGTAAGCAAAAGTAAGAGTGTGCAGCGTTCAGTTACCAAATATAGCAATATTCTGTTCATTTTTGTGTGTCATAACCCTGTATGCATGCTGGTCCCAAACCAAGTCCCACTAACAGCAAAGGGGCTTTATTAAATAGCTTTTATTGTTGTGACTGTATTCCTTCAAAGAAGAGATTTCCCAAATATCTCTACTAGGAAAAAGAGGATGACACTAAAGACAGCATTCCTGGTACTTCCAAAACTTCCCTGTGGCACGAGAAGAAAACCTTGCCCTTGCAAAGGTAGTGCCTAACTAACCCGTGACATTAGTTCCTGCAGCATGCCAAGAGCCCCGCACAGCTCTGTGGGCCATCCCTCCTATAGCGGCCCTTGGGAGGCAACGGCTTCCTCACAACTCACCTTCCTCCAGCAAAAGATGGTAGTCATGCAGGGTGTCTACGTCCTCAGATCTTACCAAGATTATACCCACGCGTTATACCCAGATACAGAGCTAAAACAGTTCGACTGTTCACATGGTTAACAAACCCCAAATCTGAAGTTAAGTGCTGAAGACACAAGGAAACGTTCGAAGGCAGCTGTACCACGGAGGTGTTACTCCACCCGGAGATTTAAGCATCACCCCGCTGAGGCGTGCTTTTTAAGGCTGCCCCACGAGCACTCTATCATCTCCAGCAAACCCCTGTGTAAAATGATATCAGCGTCTAAAAAACCTTGTACTTTGAAAATACGTATCTTTCTTCAAACACCAGCTCCTGATTCATGTCCCGCAGCCTAAACCATCGACGCGTTCACGTGAAGGGGGGGCAGAGGGCCAACATCAACTGCTTCTCTGCGCGCGCAGCCCCCCCCTTATCCCCCAGAGCCAAGCCATTCAGCACTCCTGCGGTCAAGGGGCACCACCCCACCGGTTTGTGTTCCAGACACAAACTCACGTAGTTGCGAAGTCGTTCGTAATAGTCAAGATTTTATTGTTCATCCTACACCACAACACGTTTTCTCAAGTGATGGCAGGTGCTTTATTCCAACTGCGAGATCTGTTCAGTTCATAGTTCAGATATTAATCCTCCTCCCCCTCCCACCCCACTTTCCCAGGTCTAACATCTGCAAAGCCAACAACATTTTGGGGAAACTTTATCTGTCTTGCGTGATTCAGCACACAGGAAAACCAGCACAATGCTCCCTGCAAAGGCAGGTTTCTCGTGTTTGCCTCTAAACATAAAAAAAAGTGCCGCAAGTTCCCATCGTTGTCAAGGACAAAGTGATAAGCACGCTTGGGAAAAAAGAGTCTTGCCTTTGCCAGCACTGACCAGACCCTCCTTGAAAAACATCCTGGTGAACAAGCTGTAGTTAAATGAGAACAAATGCCAGCAGGAAAGTTTTCTGTCATCATTTCAAGCCCGAGGCACTGCAATTGGGATTATATCTAGAGCCTCTCCTTTCCCACCCCCCCGAACAAGCCATTCCCCTGGGAGACCAAGCAGCAGGAACCACTTCTGACCCAGAGAACTGATCTGTGTAGCTTTGGAGAAGTGTTTCTCCGTAACTACAGGGCTCTTGGTACCGCCGGGTTTCAGGGGAGCAGGGCACTTCCCCGAGCACACAGCCCAAAGCTCAACAAGCAAGCGGCCCTCATGCTACGTGCAGGTAAGACCAGGAGAAGTGCTGGGGTGCTCATGGCACAACCAGGAGGTCTGACCTGCGCCTTCCCCTCTGTACTGTGCTAGGGCTGGCCTGGGGACAAGGCCCAGGGAGGTTCTCGCCCCATCGCTAGTTCAACCAGAAGTCCAGTCCAGCCCAGGCCAGGCCAGAGTGCCCATGCAACCACCAACACCCCGCACGGAAACATCTGCCCCCCTGCCTGCTACTTTTTACAGGGGCAGGGAGTGACAGGACAAGGGGGAACAGCTTTCAACTGAAAGAGGGGAAATATAAGGAAAAAATTCTTCCCAGGGAGGGTGGGGAGCACTGGGACAGGTTGCCCAGAGAAGCTGTGGCTGCCCCATCCCTGGAAGTGTCCAAGGCCAGGCTGGATGAGGCTTGGAGCAAGCTGGTCTGGTGGAGGGTGTCCCTGCCCACAGCAGGGGGTTGGGACTGGACGATCTTTAAGGTCCCCTCCAACCCAAACCGTTCTATGACTCTATGATTCTACCTCCACCAACACCCTGCACAGAAACACCCACCCTCTACCCACATCAACATGCTGCTGCGGTGACACTCGGGCTCAGAGCAGCTCTTGACCTTCATGTAAATTAAGGAATTTCTCCCCACTCTAAAGCAAAGGAAACACAATGGCAATACGTGCTGCGTGAGGCAGAGTTGAAAACTAGCAATGAATTTCTAAGGTAGGCAGAGCTGGTGCCCAGGAAAACCAACTCTGCAGCTAAGGAAGTTTTTAGAGCACTGCCAATCCGAGGAACACCTCTTCTGACAGACGACCCACCTGCAAGCCCCTCTGCCCTTCAAGCTGGCAATTACATTTGGGATGAAAAATTTTCAATCACCTCCCAATTACCCAACTATGCAAGGAAATAGAGAGAAACCTGGAAAAGGGGAAGGAGCAAGGTTCCCCCGCTGCGAGGGAGCAGACGGGAAAAGCAGGCTGCCTGCTGAAGGGCTGCCAGTGACCTTCCAAAGGACGTTCCTGTAACACTGCACTGCAAGCCACATTTAAACCAGTAATGCTGATTTACCAAGGTCTTCTTTCAGTGAAGCAGGATCTTGAAGCAGAAGACAAAACCTACTGCACAAGCCTAGTATGAAAATTTGAGTAACTTCAGCCCAGCTGAAGTGGAAGTTTGAAGGCTGCTTGTCTGTTGGAGATGAGCTCGGACAGGATCTCCTCTATCAGCAGGGACTTCTGCTTGAAAACCAGTGCTGCAGCCTTGCTCATCCCCACACACATATCCCTTTGCTAGGGTCACGGCCATCAGCCAGGCAGGTATGTTGGCTTCTGAGCTCACCAGCAGACAAGGCAGCCAAGCACGAAGCGGCAGGTTTCTCTAAGAAGGCAGAGATGGGTTATGTGCAGGCATCACCGATTCTCCTCACTTTTCCTGCGAGGCTGCAGCAGTGAAATAAACACCTCTGCAAATCCAGATGCTTTTTCTGGTATCGAAAGCTGTAATATTTGGGCTGGAGTCCTCAAAAGGGCAGGATTTCGGTAGAAGCTTTGAATACATCAGACAGCAAAAATGGTTGTGGGCTTTATGGGTTTGACATAATACATGCACACCTTAAACCACGACAAAAGTCATGGAAGGTCTTAATTTTGTGGACACACGCCTGTCTGCAGTCCTGCCCTTGCTCGTCCAGCTACAGACCCAGCGATGGCACAGGCAGCCCTGGCGGAACTGGGATGAATTCCACGCAGGAGATTTACAAGCAAAGAAAACGTGCAACGAGGAAACAGCGAAGCAAGCAGATGGCAGGAAAACGGTGGGTTGACATATTCTGAAACGCTTCACTCTTTTGCTAAAAACCCCACAGCAGTGGGTTTTGATCTCAGGCAACATGTGTTTTGGAGCAATGCAGAGCAGCCAGGCTGAGCGCGGGTCCAGGTCAGAAGAGGCGGAAGAAGCATCACTGTGGAAGAGGTGGGAGAGGCTGGAAGCAGCAGCAGTACGGTCAGCCAGCCCGCTCCAGTTCCAGCACGAATTCTACCTCCTGGGGAGCAGAGAGGTGTTCACTGGAGAAAGCATGAGCAAAGTGAGGAAAAGCACTGTCTATTTATTTAAAAAAAACAAACACCAAATACATTTTTCTTTTAATATTTTGCATTAAACTTAAAACCTGGTTTTGCCCATAAAACCAAAAATCACTGAATCAGATCTGAAGTTGTCGCCACACCAGCTATCACAGCCGGAAAATGAAAGCTTCCAAGCTGCAGCTGAACACAAAGCGTTTAAAAAAATTGCTGATTGAATTGCTCCGCTGGTCACAGCAAGCTGAAGCACGATCAATGCCTACAGTCAACTTTCAAAGAATCAAGAACCCATTCACTGACCCAGATCAGCACAAGACTACTCAGAGATGCGAGCACTTAAGTCTTAAACATCCCTTTTCAGAGCTTTATCGAAACGGACAAAGAAAAGTGAAGCGGAACCCTGGATCGTGAGCCCTTTCCACTTTGCTCCATCACGCCTGGCTTCGCAAACTCAAACGATACGTTGGAGGTTGAGAAAGATGATCTTTATGGCATCTCTGAATTAAATGGTTGCGTTATCAACCACACTAGCATCACACTTTGCTGCTCCGTCTGCATGCACAGAAGAGCTGTGCTCCATGACTACCAGAACCTAAAAACCTCTCCTGAAACCGCAGTGGAACCACAGCCTGGCAGCAGCGGTAAGGGTGTGTAAACCTTTAAAACCGCATCTCCTGATAGCTAGAAAAACAAAGACTTATGCAAAGGACACCAACAGAAGACAGACGATAACAAGTTGAGCAGAAGGAATTCTTCATATCCTTTTTCCTTCGAAGACTCTGCCGCTGCCGTGCAAATCAGAAACATTCTGTCTTAATTCCTAAAAACGCTGATGCCTTCCATAAAAAGCCGGTTCTGGTTCTCTCCGGCCACGGCATGGATAATTTCAGAGCCTCCCGTGAGACGGGAATCCCGCACGTTAGAGCCGTAAGTCATCTCTCCGGGAAACGGCCATACATCATGCTGCACCCAGCTGCTCTCTTGCGTTAAGGGCTCGCGCAGGCTGGGGAAGCGAACCCTGGGCTGAACCTGAGCCAGGTTCTGGAGCAGTCTGCTGTGTCCAAATGGATCCTTCTGCTTTTCTCCCCTATTCCTCCTCCACAAGGCTGCAAGCTTCAGGCCCCGGATTTGCCCGCAGTCCTGTTGAGCAGCACAAGACGGAGAGCACAGATCCTCCATCACGACTCCCGTCTGCCTTTCCCATATTCCCAACCTCTCTGCTGACTTTTCTAACAACCCTTCCTATGGGTTTGAAACCGGACTTCTCTGCCAGCCCCATCCTCTCTGTCAACTCAGCCATCAAGTTTTTCTACAGCTGGTCAGAAGTTCTCCAAGGGAACAGTTTCCACTGGCAAACCACTTGACAGATGATAAAAACAGTACATCCCAGAGCGCTCCGCACGCCTGGACCGTCAGCCTTTTACCTCCTGGATGATGCCCTTTACACTGGAATACACGCCTGAGCAGCGTGAAGCGAATAACCAGCTTTCAGCCTGCAAGTGAAACTCCCAGTTTTGACAACAAAATGAGTAGCTTAAACGTTTCCAGAGAGCAAAACCCCTTTTCCAGCCCATTCAGCCACTCCACCTTTCCTCCCTTTCCCACCCTGGCGCCAGGACCCCACCAGTGCCCGGCCAGCCCCACTCCGCTCCAGCAATGCTGAAGAGAGAGGAGCAGGCCAAGGGCTAGGCCATGGCTCGGACGAGGCACAAGGTCCCTGCAGGGACCACAGAGCAGCAAGCCACGTCGCAGTTACAGCACACGCGGCAGCGCCGCGTGTTTCAGTCACAAAAGCGTAACTTATGAGACTACAAGCCACAACATGAAGCGCAGCACTTGGACACGGAGTAGACGACCCTCTCCAACAGCTACAGACAGTGTCATCACTGGCGCACCGTCACCAAGCCATCGAAGCCCAGAGCCCTCCGTGCTCCTCTCCCAGGAGCTCAGGAGAGAGAGAGGCAACCCGCCATGGAGAAGCACGAAGCATTCATCAAGGGAATGAAAGGCAGGCAGAGCTGGGCCGTTTCAAGGAACGCTATGTTTTATTTTGCAGGAAACCATGTGGGTTTTTTCCCTACTCTTTCTCCACTCAAGAACAGGGAAATGATCTGGTTGCCTTTCCATGCCACTGCATCTCCCTGTTCCTACCCGTGCCCCACACAGCTGCACCAACTTTCCAAAAGCATGGGAGTTTTCTTAATTATTAAATTCTCCCTCACCGTGCATGGAGTCCCTAGGAAAGATGAACATCTAGATCAGGCTCTTCTACAGCCAGAGTTCTGCTGTCATACATGATTTCACACGTATTGATTTCCTGTTTTATTTAAAACACTTAGAAAGCCTCGTTTGGTTTTGGCAACTCCATCTGTGAGTCGCCCTCATTCCATCTGTGGAGTAAGAAACCCAAAAGCCAAGCGAAAACGGCCACAAGAAATACAGCACAGGCAGAGAGAAACAAATCTGGGGTTTGGTCACAGTTTAGCAGAACAGCATTGCTGACCAAACATTTCCTTGGAGTTGTTTGGATTTTCTGTGGATTTAAATTTACAGATCACTCGATAGTATTTATTGATGAGTAATGCATCTCCACAGTATACCCCACTGTGAGTCACGGAAGACTGCAGGCAGGCCTCAGAAAAACATCAAGAGAACTAAAATCCATCACGATTTACGCTACGCAAAAAAATTACAATAAGGCTGGAATGTAGTGGAGAAGCCAAGCAGGCTTCCCCTCCCTCCCTCCCTCCCTCCCTCCCTCCCTCCCTCCCTCAGGTCTCTGGTGCCTCAGGAGAAGAGCTAGATACCACAGAAATTAATCATACGCTGGGTGCCAACCTCTCTATGTCCAAACACCGTAATTACATGCTAATAAGAAAGCAAGCATTGTTCAAAATGCCAGCGGTATGAAACGAAGATTGCAACTAATCCAAGTACATCAGAAACCTAAAGAACCTTAGCCCGGGGTGCCAGCTGTAATGTCAAGGCAGAGTGAAGAGAGAACACCACAGTAAAACCCACAAAGCCAAGAATCTGCTAGCTGTGCCCGGTTCTTGCAGCCCCTCTGATGTGAGCAGCTCTCCACGCTGCAGGCAACACGTTAGTGCAGTCCTGGGCTTCTCCTCACTCTTCAGCTCCAAGGGAATATTCAAATCCCACTGCATGCTGATCCACGCTCTGCGCTGCTCAGGACGCCGAGATAACCACACTTTCTGCTGGGATGAGTTTTGCATTTCAAGCGAAGACCAAGATTCCTCCTCCCATCTTCCCATATGTAACTGATGGCATTTAATCTCTTCTTTGGCAGAACTTCACGTAGGTATTAAAAAACCCCAAAATAAGGAGTTCTCCAAGGGAGAAAACCAACTCGTTCCTCTGTGCTTCAGCTGTCTCACTCTTTGGCTCCGTTAATTCACGGAGGCTTGATGGCCCTTGGAGAAAATCGGACTTCTGGCTTCCTGCTGGGAATGTGTTTTACAGTACGCCATGTGCACACAGCCGTCCCAGCGGACAGGGAGGCAAGAGGGGGGCTCACTCTGCTGCTGCCCCTGCAGTTTTGTGGGGGTCCAGGCGGCACGAAGACGCCGGCTGGCCCTTCCCTGTTTCCGCACAGCTCTGCTGACAAAGAGGAGGGCAGCTGGGCTGCAGGGTCTCCAGACAGAGTAGGGCAGGAGCTGGCTGGGTTTGTGCCCAGGAGAGCAGGCACGGAAGGACGGCTTTTCACCCCTGCGTGGCTGGTGAGCAGCCCCCGCCTGCCCTCCAAACTCAGGCTGGCAGCCAGAGGCACTCGACGATGCAGAAGGTCCTACACATCCTCCCAACATACCCCACGGAAGCCGTGCCGTGCCACCTCTCCGCTCCGAGAAATCCCTGTACAGGAACAACTCCTTCGGGACCAGGATTGCTCCAGATTCCCCAAGTTCCTGGTACCAGTGAAAAACCCACAAACGGGAAAAAACAAACTGCTCCGGAGTCCTACACCTCTGCCCGGCCGTGGGGAAGCTAAGAGCAGCCCGAGCGCCCAGCGCAGAAGGCCAAGGACCAGCCCTGGCCTCCAGCATAAGCCCTTCCCACTGGTTCACCGAACCTTCAGCATCTTTAAGGCTGACACTTGCTGAAAGAGGAGTTTGCTGTTCGTTCTGCTACAGCAAACCTTGCCGTCTGCTGCAGGGACTAAGAGGACACATCCCGGACCAGCGTCTCCACCACACACTACCCTTCACACCGCAGCCAAGCAGCCTCCCTCATCCCTCCCCAAATATGTAAGAGTATCTGGGTCAAACTCTGATACACCCGAGCAACACACAACACTTCATCCTCTCGAAAGCAGGTCCGGAGGCGGCAGATGGTCGTTTGAAAATACATGGTGGTGACAAAGAACCATCCGAGGCCATCAGCTGTGGTAGCCCTCATCAGATCATTCACAGCTCAAGAGCAACACTGGGAAAACAAACAGCAGTATCGATTCCAGCAAACACAGTTATTAGCTAGAGTTGTTATTTTAAAAGCACACACTGAGAAGTTTTCCCTTTTCCAGCTGCTTATTTTGTTTTATTCGAACAAAACCCACGGACATTAATTTTAGCTGTACTTAATTGAATAATTTCTCTGGGGAATAGTTCAGGGAGAGTTTTAAAGCAGCCTGTTTCCAAGAGCCATTACTAATTGGCATATACCCCAGCGTCAGTGTGCCAACCAAAATAGTACGCTTTAACGTTACTGGAACTACTCTCAGTCCAGATGTGTTGAGAACTCGCAGTGATATAAGGCAGGCAGTAACGATATTCACATGATATAGTATTTTGAGTATCCTTCCCCAGTTATCTGGAAGGAGATAAGTCTCCTTCACTAGAAGTATTCGAGTGTAAAGCCAGGTCATTTGTTCCTCCCCTTTAATCCCAACAAGTGACCTTTCCTTCTATTTACTGTGTTTAAAGCAGCCCAGCACAGTCACCTGGTTATCAAATGGACATCTTTATTTTAAAAAAAAAACAAACAAGAAACCCTCTTGTAAGATTTTTAAAAGGTTGCCTCTGATTTACCACATTCACTGAAGCTGACGTGGCCATACACCCAGCGCACTCTGACCAGTACAGTGGCACGCCAAGCCCACAGCGTGCTCCCGCTCCTTGTACCTCTAATACTCGCTGACCTTTACTCAAATCCAAAACCTGAGTGCTCCAGCAACAAAAACGTAGAGATTTTTAGGCCAGGCTACCTGAACTTCCAGCAAAATATTCAAGTTATAGGGACAATGTCATTAAACTATTTTTCTACAGACCTGACTTAGAGAAGAAGCAAGGAAGTACTGCTATCAGATAAAATAATCAGAAAGTCTGCATCTCTAGGAAAGCCTGGAGCACGGAGAGACTGGAAGCCTACCTGCATTCGTACACAGACCCTGCCATCAACACACTCTTCCTGTTATATGTTTGTTTTCTGCAAACTTAGAGCAGACAGTGAAAGGACAGAAGCTAATTCAGGCTCCGTATTTGCCTGACTCCCATTTATCCAAAAACCTAAGCAGGACTTTTAAAATACTGCCTTCAGAAATTCTTCACAATGTCCACCCCTACTTTCTTTCGGTTAGTCTAATTTTTCCCAAGCTGGTCCAGCACTGCAATACTTGTCCATAGATATCAACAATTACAAATACACACCAGTTGTCGTAATTACACTAGGGTAGAAGGTACAGCAACTCCCCATAAAACACCACTTGGTTACTAAACACTGGTTTTTAGCTTAGACTTCTGGTCCATATCACACACACCAAAAAAATCACTGAGGTTATACGCCATGCAGCTGTTGTCATGTTAAGATCTACTTGGCAGTTACTACTTCCACGCTGCTTAAGCTGGACCCGTGGCAGTAATGCAATGCAGCGGAATCCTTGTGGGCACCAAGGAGCCAGGCTGCAGTCCCACTGAAAATAAAACACAAAACAGTGAGACAGCTTCTCATCTACACGGGTCAACTCGCCCCACATATACACCTTTCTTCCATGAGATAAAAATCGATTCTCATCCATTTTTTGTGGCCTTGAAAGTAACTGTAGTTAATGCATCTATGGGAGGACTCTCTTAAAAGCCAGCACGTTGCCTACTAAGGGTTTACTCATAAGAGGTGCTCCCCATAAATCCACCCTCGGCTTGCATGCCATCTGTCAGCCCAACAATACATCACGACTGCCCGACCCTGGGCCCGCCAGCGAGACGGGGCTGTGAACGCCTCTTTGATGAACTGGGGCTGTGAAGGATGCTGCAGCACGCTGATGGATAACCCTCCGAGGTCGGCTCCTTCCTCCCGGACAAAGGCCCCGTCACTTGGGAGTCCCGGCAGAAGTTTCCCAAGCACCTTCGAAAGAAAAAAACCTCATTTCTCAAAACCTGCCTGTGAGACAGCCCCAGCTCCAAGGCGATTTGAAGCGATGATTATAAATGGCTAATGTCATTTTGTCCCCAGGAGAAAAATCACCAAATTGTTCGGCTCCGCTGGGAGCAAGGCTGAGCAGAATCGCCCGCTCCGTGGCGAGCGCCTTCAAAGAAAGAAACACTGAAATTCCTGAGATGTCTAGCAGGCTGCGTAGGATGTATAAACTCATTCCTACTCAAATTAAAGAATACTCCATCCAAAAAGCAGGACCAAACCATCCCCGAAGTGTTAACTGTAACGCTATTGCCAACCCATGAGAACGTCCCACATTTTTCACATTAAAGAGCTTAAAAGTTAGTGAAACACTTCATTGCTGCCACGGCCCCTACAACTGAGAATTATTCAACAACTGGAGATTAAGTGCTCTGGGTTTTGAAGCAGATTAAGGAAGACTGGAAAAAATGACCAGCAGTGTTCTTGCATCACCGGAGACCAAAAAGGTATTACATGGACTGCAGTTTGAGGGGCAGAACGGGAATATAGCTCAACGTGCTGATGTGACGCTGACTTTAGTGACTCCAGCTGAAGTGGCACGCTCCTTTCCTTCGTTTCACCTCTTTATGAAGGGGCAGTGCCACTCTCAGGCAGCACAGACCCACGGGCCAGTGACCTGCTGAGCGTTTCTCAGGGTGACCGACACAGCCCCACCGTTAACCCTCACCCTTCAAAGGAAGATGGGTTCTGCTGTTTGGTTTGGTGGGGGTCTGTTTTAGTGAAAATGCACTTTAGAAACGTGATGAGCACCCTTCCCCCAGACAGAGCAACCCAACCATACGCTCTGGCTCCAACACCGCAAGCCCCTAATCAATAACCTCTGCAGAACTCCAACATCACGCAGTGGCAGATGCAAACTTGAGTTTAAAGCAATTCCACTGGTCAAGTCCCGGCTCCCCATCGTGGGAAGGCCTCCGTTAGCCTAGGAGGACACACAATCTTTTGAAGGTTCTTAATATACAGCTGTAAGGAAGGTGCCCTCTAGCATGGCCATACGCACTGAGGATCAGGGACAGCATGCTGGGTTTGCATCAGAAGGGGTCATGGAGCACAATGGAAAGATTTTCCTCACCAGCCCGTCCCTTAGACCCACAGGAGCTCACAAGAACTCCAGGAAAGTTCACCAAAACCACACTCAAAACCATCACCTCTGCCAACTGCTAAACGCTTATTTCTACCAGCCAACAGGTACTGCCAGTCTGCTCTGCACATCCGCAGTCAAACCTCTTCTAAATTAACTCCGTCTCACCTGAGCATCAAGAGACCGGTTCAGTTCTGCTCAAGGTATTTAGAGAAGAGGAAAATGCAGAACCATGTATCAGGGGGTTGTCAGGCCTGCAAAACACAACTGCCATTTTAATAAACATTCAGGTTGGTAATAAGCCAGCAGAGCATCACAGTATTCACCACAAGAGCATCATGCTGTGGACAGCTGCATGGCATTATCCTCTTGGATCACAAATGAGGAGGAAAGCCACTTTAGAATTGGTCTATCAATCATGGGAGGAACCAGAAAACTTGCAAGTGCTTCATGGTTACAGTATTGAAAGCAGCTGATAAAGCTAAGGTCAGCACAGGCACCTGGGACTAATCTCCAGCTGACATACTTCATCAAGCTCTACTAGAATCAATGGCAAATTGAGTAAATTAGCAAGAGGAATACATCATCTAACAACATGTTCAGAGCTGAGCAAGTACCAGGAATCAGATGCACTGCGGTGAGGGCACTCCAGCGACACTGCGGGAATTGCTCGTGTCCTACCTGCCCAGCCACCTGCCCGGCGCTCCGACACGGGCCAAAACCAGAGGAAAACGTCTCTTGAGCTGAGGGCTCAAAATATTCCGTTCCAAGTCTGCAGTCATGGAAAAAGTTCAGATTACTCAGAGAAGTGGTTAAAACAACAGAAAGGGTGGAAGAACAACTTCCACAGATAAGACGACCTCAACTCCACGAATCCTGGTTAGCCTTAGCTAATGATTTTCTTTCTTCCCACTTCCTTCCACCAAAAGTTGTGCCAAACTTTCCACATGCCCTCCCATGGATTTTCTGCAGATGTGGCTGAACACTTACTGTTTAGCGTGGCTCTGTGCCCGTGGATTTCTGCAGAGCAAGGAAAGGCTGTTATACAGAGGGAGCCCTTATCCAGCTGCTCCGCTCCTCTATGATTTTCTCCTTTCTACAGTTCATTTGTTGGAAGGACCAAAAGTGATTAATTGGCAGAAGCTGCACAAAGCCGAGGGTTTAGTGCCACTAAGCAATGTGTTTGTAAGACACTTCAGAAGACCGTGGCTAAATACTGGTTTGATCTAGATGCACGAGTTCTGAATTCCTGTGTGATGAACTCCAGCGCAGGAAGGAAACCTTAAGCCTCCACTTTATCAAGCTACACAAATACACGGTTTATCAAACTGAAGAGATTACTAGTGCTTGTGCTTCTCTGCAACCGCTGCAGAAGCTGCCTGCTTGATTGCTCTCAAATGTATGGGAACAAGTCAGCACACTACCCTACTGCGGCAGCAAGAGCTCACACAACAAACATTTTCTCCAGCCAAACTACTTCGTTTCAAAACAAAAAAAAAAAGGGGGGGGGGGGGGGGGGAATGTGAATACATAGAGGGCAAAAAATTAACTCCTAGCTCTGTGTGTGCATTCTCAAAGTCACTATTTCTAATTACTCAACTTACAATATCCCACTTTAAAAAAACACCCTGATACTACAAAAGGCACTTTTAGCCTTGGGTTTTCTTTCTTTCCCCTGGTTTTTATCTAGGAAAAGCGTAAGCCATTTTTGTCACTTGGTAAACCAACTCCTTAGCATACCTGTACTAATCTGCTGTTCCACAACATAGTAAAAAGGCAGAGATCTTCCTGACAAGAACAAATACCGACCAAATATACAAAACATGCCTCTTCTACTTGCAAAACCGCTGGTCTACAGAGGTTTCCTAAATCTGGCCAGAAGAGAACACCAGTCAGATTATTAGTCCCAAATAAAAAGCCACAAGTTGTTTTGTTGTTTTGGTTTTCTTTTTTTTACTTTAAACCCCAGATTTAACGAATCCCAACACAAAGCTCTGCCATCGCTACCTCATTGTATTTCTCAAAGCAACCTGGGAAAGAGCTGCCCCGTAAGATCTGCCCTTTTTCACTTGCAAGGCTAGGAGTTCGATTTTCAGACATCTGGTAGAACAAGCTCCTCATGTCTGCTCTTTCCATACGGGCTGGGAGAAAGTTATAGGTGTTTTCATCTTTTCTTTGAACGGACAATGAACTCTTGCTGCATCATTTTCAACCCAAGTAATTCCGAAACCCAAACGGATATTAATTGATAGATGCATTGTACGAGTCTTCATGAGCACAAAGGATCAGATTCAATGGCTTGGCTGAGGCCATTATGTTTCTCTCTAAAAAAAGTGTTTTGGACATTAAACACCATTATTATACCCTTTTCCAACTCGGTCATGCTTTAGAGAACCCCCGTAGCCTGGTCAGACCCTTCCCCCTGCAGAGGGGAGGATGGTGAACAGCCGCCGTAGCAGACCTGCACCACCTGGGCCTTCCTCCATGCACCCTGAAAACAAGGATAATCCCATTTATAGGCTCCCTCATGAAACTGGGGGGGTCAGTTTGTCAAATCAGAAAGCATGAGCCACTAGCTTTACCAAGTGTTGGGGAAACTGTCACTTCCAAGCGAGCCCCCGCAGACACCCCACCATCCCCACAGGTTTCAGCAATACCCAAACCATTCTTTAACCTGCACTAATTGCATGAAGACGCATAATTTGATTATTTGACATTTTGTAAAATCTTTGCAGCATTTGATACGGGCAGTAACAGGTTCGCCAAAAGCCAAACGGTACCTGCAGCCTGGCCAAAGATGACACACTCTTAGGCCTCTGGATTTGGAAGTTTCACATCACCAGCTAACGGCCGTATTTCAAGCCTTCAGATGTTAGGTCCTGGGCCTCAATCTTAAATTATTTTTTCAAACCCTCTTAAAACACATTTAATCCTTTGTTTTCTTTCTGAGGAGAAAGGTTTCACATCTGGACTGTCAACCTGCATTCCAAAGCATTAGCCTGGCAAATTAAAGCAGCTGAGCTGTAAATCTCCAAGACGAGGACTTGTCATGGAAATCACAACTCAGCATTAACTACGAGCCCAGTTCAGCAAGAAAGCCAACATAAAATGCCCAAACAATGCAGGCAGCCCCAACACAACTTTGAAAATTAATCCTGCTGTCTGATAAAGAGCAACCTAGCCTAGCCTAGTCTAGCCTAGCCTAGCCTACCCAGAGCTGTAGCAGCATCTCTGTACCTGGCTTTAATCTGACACAGTCACCTAAGAGCCCACTGTGAACAGCCAGTGGTTAAGTAGCTGAATTTTGCAGATCATTTTCTACAACCCGCACCCCAATTTTATGAGAAGACTGCAGTTTTCAGATATGCCTCGTGAGAGCTGAATGCTTAGTCCCTGTGAACTCCGAGAGAGCCGAAGTCCTCATTCCCCTGGAGCGCCCCCTCTAATGGCTCTCTTACAGCAATGAATTACGCAAGCAATAAGATAGAAAGCAACAAGCTAAACTCCAAGGAATTAAATTCTTCCCGACAGACTTCAATGGAAACCCAAACGCCAGCAACGCAGATGCGAAGTGGAACCAGCAGCAAAAGAGTACAGAACGGTACAACTGATCAGAATAGAGAAATCATGATCTCCCCAGCGCCCCAGGGTAACAGCACGTTACTGAAGTGTCTCAGCTAATGTAATAAAAAAAGTGTTAATGTAACATTTTTTGATCATTGCACCATTTATTTATTCAGATTTTTAGATTTATAAGTTAGCTGCTAAAAAGAATTCCATTTTTGCTATTAATTTTCTTTTTTTCTTTAGTGGGAAAGCTGTTTTGGAAAAAAACAACTTTAGGCTTAATTCAGCTCTAGAGCAGCTTGGAAGGAAGGACTGGCTGATCCACAGAAGACATCTGAGCAACAACGGCCTGGTTGGACAACTCTTCTGTCAGCACTCACTTCACCGAACACTCTACAGTCTAACTCAATTACTTGTTGTACTTTATACCGAAGTACTTTATTAAATCTCGCTCCCTACCAAACGTACAATGCAGAGCTTTGTGTGGCGGGCTCACTCTTCCAGCCCCAGGTCCCTGACCGTGTCTCTACTGATCTAAGCCGCACCGAGCGTGAGTTCATCTCTCCACCTTCACTGCTCCACACCACGGCCAAGTCCTCTTACTTCTTCCAAAAACTGGACAAACCCCCTCCATGATCAACTCAAACCAGTTCTTCCCCTGAACTAACAGCGTTACCGCAACGCTCCGCTGCCGCACGGTCTGCCCAAAACACCCTTCTCCTGTAACAACCGTAACTGTAACGCAGCCAGCTCGCTACCACGCACAGGTACTAGAACCACACTGAGCCCTTCCTGTCTGGCTCCTAAACGAACAAGAAAACACACAGAATTTTTCCTCCCAATTAAGACAAGTCCCATGATACAAGTACTACCTGTACCTTGATACCTGAAGGAAAAACGTCGTGTAGGAGCACATTGTTATCCACCCACATGAGTGCTATCAGCACCCTGGGCCACCAGAACTTCCTCTGCGTAGAACCGTAGGCTTCCTCCACCATTTTTGTGGTATAACCTACTGATTTTTCCCAGCCCGCTCCCCATCTCGCAATCTCCACCTCCTGCGCACTGACTCAGTAAGCTCCAGGCTAAACCTCCAGGCGTATCCATGTCCGACAGCTCCCGAGGGCCTGGGAAGCGAGAGGTCGGGGGGAAGAGACAGCACATGCTGCACCTGACTCTCGCCTTCCCCGGAGGTGATCATGCCACGGCAACCTGCGAGCATCCCTTCTCTGGGGGGTGCCGGCGGATTACACAGCGTCTTCTATCTGCAGACCTTTCAACAAAAGCCACTATTATAAGATTAAAACCTAGTTGGAGTAATTGTGCATGGAAATTCCTGTTATTAGGGCTGTGGATCGAGTCCTATCAGGTTTCGCAGCTCAGAGCAGACTCTGGCAGTCAGGCACATTTGTTAATAGCTATTCCAGCTGCAGCCGACTGTTTCTGCTCACCTGGTTTTTGTCACGCTGAAACAAGACACATCGCCATGTTCTGTGACAGGTATTTTCATTAGAGTAACACATTTCTCCTTCGTCACTTAATATCAAGTGCTCAGCATAATTAAACTGGTTAACACAACACCTCTGCCTTCCAGCGCGCACAGATACCCCATTCACTACTCACGACAGCGGAGAGCTGGGGCTTATTCCTGGCACAGGTCTCAAAATGGAAAAGAAGCCGGCTAAGCCACTAAAATAGTGCCTGCTCCAGTCTACAGTCCAGAAGCTGCTACCCAAAAGTTCACGTCAGCGCTCAAAACCGGGTGAAGAGCATTACAACAGGCAAAGGACAATACACGACAGACAAGAATTTGGCCAAAGAGTGCAAACGTCATGAGGGCTTATGTTCCTGTACCCGCTACAGAGCGCTGCACTGCTGCATCCGAGGGCCACAGCGGCTTCGAGGAAGGCCTCCAGGTCAGGAGCTGAGGCAGGCTTGGACATTTACACCAGCAACGGCCACCTCCGTGGTGGTACTCAGCACCCAGCCACTGCCAAGGTTTAACCCTGAGGGCACTACGTAGGTGAGCCCGCAGGTACCAGCTGGGAGGCACATATACCGTGCCACGAGACAGAGAGCACAGGGGTAGGGAACAGCGACAGAAACATGGAGAAAAGCAGAGAAGAGGGGTTGAGGAGAGCAGAAAGGGATGGCCTGGCAAGCTGGCATGTTCCCTGACCTCACACCTGACTGTCCAGATTGGTTCAGGTGTTGATTTTCTAGCTCAAGCTGTGATCACCAGGCATCAGCTCCTTCTCAAGGAGGCTTAACCGGAGCACTGCAAACCCGCCTGGCAAAGCCCGACATCCTTCCCCTCCCAGCACCTGAACACGTGGCCAGCCCAAAACACATTCCTCCCAGGAACACCCAATGCATTTTGCAGTCTCAGCTGAACAAACCCTTCAGCCCACCTTCCCTTTCCTCTCCCCCTGTCCCCTGTTTTCCAAACTCCAAATGTCCCAGAGATGCTACCTACGACAGAAGACACGCAGTGAACGTGCTGTCTGCTGAACTGCTCTGCTGCCAGCGCTGTAACGGGCACCCCGAAAGCCTGAAGAGAGCACTGCCCAAGCCAGGCAGAAGATGCCGCTTTGCTCAGGGCGCTTCAGCAGCCTCCGAGGGAACACTTCTTTGAGAATAACTTCACAGAAGCACCGGAATTTCTCCTATTTCTTTTCTTGTCCTCAGCAGACTTATATAAAGTCCAATCTGGCTTCTTAGATACCAGTGTCACCGTCACGAGTGGGTTCAACTACTTTAAATGCCTTTTAAAGTTGGTCGTTCTCGCTTCCAGCAAGTTCCTCATCCTCTACTGCCGCTCACACTGTAAGGCACTGGGGCAAACAGCACATATAACCTTATATAACCCAGTGGGGTTCAGTGCTTAACATCCCTGCAGAAGAGGAAGGCAACTCAAGGCCACGCGACAATCCTAGAGCTCATCCTGCAGAAGCTCCCACAGCCAAACCAAACCTGCCTGGTCCCAGGTGAGCACTACAGTGGGATGCAACTCGCAGGCCCAGCCCCAATCACCATCCACATCCCATCGGAAGGGCGGCTGCCGCTGACACGCCGTGCACCATCACCCGGAGATCAGGCCCCGGAGCACCGCACCCGCACCGAGCTGCATCCACCCAGCCAGCGCAGATGGAACCAGATGCAGCAAGCTTCCCTGTTTCAAGGTCACTAACACAAGCTTGGGCAGCTCCACTCCGCCCAGCCCCGAATAACCAGGTATGTACCCTCGGAGGTCTTTGAAACTTTAGAGGTTTAGGGCTGCGGGTGTTTAAACAATTAGAAAAGAATCAGACATGCTCTAAGCATCCTCCTTGCTTCAAGTTTCTTCGTTCTCTTGCCAAAGGAGAAATGATGCGTGCTCCGGGGATGCTGAGGGCAGATTAAAGCCCTGACTCTGCTCAGCACACAAGCCACCTCCACCCCTACGGACCGATCGCGCCTCTCGTACCGGCCCGTCATAATCTCGGAGTAAACGAAAACCAAACCCCAAAACGAGCGTGCATTTTCTGACGTGTATCGGCTGAGGTAACGGCTCCGCGCAGAACACATCGCTTCACGGGGCAGAGCACGCCGTTTATTTATAATGCACGCTTTTGAAGTGCAGCAAGGACAAAAATAAAGAGGGTTTTGTGCGGAGGGTTCTGCGCGGGGGGTCCCTCCCCCCCTTCCTTTTCTGAACGATGTGATACAAACCAGCTTGATACACAAATTAGAGGTGATCTCATCAGTCCATTAGCCCGACTAAAGCAAGACCATCACTTGCGAGGGGATGGGCTGGCCAGATACTACTGATTGGCCTGTGAAGAGCATTAACAGGGGGGACAAACGCAGCCTTCATTCCACAGGCAAGGCATGGCTCCCAGCTTTCAACCCGCTGCAAACAGCTTCACTGCGCTGAAAAGCGGGATTTGAGAGCAGCACCTCACGCTTCCCGCTCTGGCATTTCGGCAGAGACTATGGCTCGTCCTGCCACCTCTCCTGACAGAAGGAAATGACCTACAGACATCATGCGCAGCACTGATTCACACGGAACAGACGCCTTGTGGAGCATGTCAGGCCCTGAAAGGAGGGGAGGGAAAGCACTTGAAAATTCAGTAAGAATAGTAAAATGCGGTTTAGAAGCTTTCGCCTTTCATTTCTCATAAACTAGAACTCTATCACATCTCCCCACCAAGTTTCCTTTGATTTCTTTGTTGCAGAATGAACAATGCATGAAAGCTAAGAAAGCCTCATTTCTAAGATGTTTCTGTTTTCAATCAAGCAGCAGAACTATTTATTTTCCTAGCCGGTGATGGAATTAAACAATTTGTCTTTGAAAACTCTATAGGCCTTCACCCTGACAACCCCCCCATCTGCTTTTCAGATTAAGGCACTTTGATTTTTACCAGCTAAAGGTTTATGAACTGCTGTATAAACCCAATTACTCTCACAGTAAATTATTTAAAGCTTACATGTTATTTTTTTAATTTTTCCCCATGGAGTACTCTGGAGATTCAGAAAAGGAAAGACTCACTAGGGCATTCTGAATTGAAAATGTGTAACTGGGAAAACCACGGAGCTTCCAGAAACTCAGAATAAAAAAAAAATCCTCAACATAGTTAAGTGAGGATGAGACACACCCCAGGCAAGACTTTTCATGGTAGGACTGTTAAAAAAAAGGGGGGGGAAAAGCTCCATTTCAGTGGGAGGGAGTTCTTTAAAAACAGATCAAGTTTCATCTGAGGTAGTATTTATTCCTTAGCTGGTCTCTGCCTCACTTCCTGACTGAAAACAGGGATAGAAGAGATCTTCGTGTACTTGGATTTCATCAGCAGAAAACACACCACGGACAGTGTTCCATTTAAAAGGAAGTCTGCCCTTCGTGCCTGCCACCTCCGTTTTAGCTGTGTCCACAAAGGGACAGAGCATCCCAGGAGCGTACAGGGCTGGCGGGAGTCCCGGTGGGATAACGAGGGAGGCCACATGGAGCACGGGCCAAGAACTGAGCCCACTGCTGCTTCTCCAAACCAGGACTGAGCTAGAAGAAAGAAACCCACGAGCCCCCGGCAATTATCACAATTAGCTGGAGCTAACTCATTTCCTGGTCACCAGCTCTGGGACAATCTGCATTGCCCAGAGAAAGGGGCAGGGCAGGCAGCGTTGCTGCTTTCCTCAGCAATCGGGTCATGAGCCCAAATCCTCCGGAGAAGCTCTTCTCCCCTCGGAGAAGCACAAAATATCCCATATGCAGTCACGGTGCTTTAGCAAGACTAGTGCAGGGACGGCATCTGCTTGGCTACGGCAGGACACCCTGTTATGAGGGGACCACTAGTAATGCACCTTTATCTTCAGGGATGACATTCTTAGTTCAGGACAGTGCGTAACTGTTCCCGTAAATTAACATTTGTCACATGCAAACTGCTAACGAAAGCTACAGCAAGTTAACAGGAGTGACCAGAAGCTTACAGGAAGCGTCCCCCGGGATGTACCCAAACCAGGGCACACAAAGGGAAGGCAGGGGAACACCCCACAGCGCAAGAGCTGGCATTCACAGCGATTTGTTCTGCGCAGTTTTCTTCCTGCTACGTTTTTGTCATTTATGCACACAAGCACCAAAAAAAAGTGTGTCAGAACAGCATCGCAGCAACACTGAGCGATTCACTCGCCATGTCTGGGCTGCATGTGCCTGTAGTGCAAAAGACTGACTGACGTGACCAGAAACACTGATTTCCAGCATCCCAGCCCACCAGTCACTCTCCCTTCTGCCACCAGGACAGCACAGCTCAGCAGCAGCCAGGTGAAGCGACTTCGTTATCTAGATTAATTCACTAGGGAAGAGCAGGCAACAGCACTAACTCCCACAGCCGTGACACGGCTAAATCAAACGGATGCTTTTCAGAGCCGGTGACTTCTCCGAAGCTTAGCAGGGCTGACTCCAGAGGTTCAGGGCCATGTCCCACGCGGCGTTAGAGGAATGCTGGGGAAAGCACGCAGCTCGGACAGCACAGGGACCAGACCTGCAGCCACAGAATGATAAATAGCTTCTCAAGAGCTCCTTGCTGCAAGACTGGCCCCTGCTGTCAGAGCAGCACTGACAGATTTCAGTGGGGGGTGCTTACTTGCACGCTGGCCCCCCGACAAGGAAGACCAAGGTGCCGAGTTCAACAGCTGCAGCTTGTTCAGAGAAAGGCAGCGCTGCCTGCCAGCACAGCCCGCCCGCCCAGGCCCTGCAGAGCTCCCTCGGGGGGACAAGGACCTGGTACCCGTCTGCAAGGCAAAACAAGAAGGAGTGTTCAAAGTTGTCAGTTTTCTAACATAAAAGGGTGCCATCCAGGTATAAAAGCATGGGTAGAGGGGAGTTGCAGCTAAGAGGGAGGTCTGAACAGCAGCTGGGAGACAGCAAGGAGCTGCAAGCCACGGAGATGCACTCCATCGCGTGAGATGGTACCACAGGCAGGCAGCTTCCACCCCTCAGAGCTTCCCGTGAAAAAGGGTCGGAGGAAGAGAGTAGAGCTCACTTTGCGTCCTCCCTTTATGGTAACCACCTACCAAAGCCAAGCCATGCTGCACAGCACCTTGCTGTTCCACAGTGGTGTCTAGAGAACGATAAAAAAACAGGACAGTTTAAAAGCCCTCGAGAGCACAAGATACCCAAGAGCGCACAGCCAGAGCTCACTGCACGCTGCCTGCACTGCACCCTCCCGCCAGCCACAGCTTCCCCCCCTCGGGTCCCTCTCCTGCTGCCTCCAGATGCTCCAAACCTCAGCTCTGCTGCTGTGAGGACACAGCCCCAGCCCCTTTCACAGCCTAAATTCTGGGGTTCATCCGAGTGACGCTGAGCCTGTCATTCCAAACTGATATATCTTTTCTCCTCTCCTGACAAGCCTTTTTCTGGATCTGAAATATGGAATACTTGGGTATCCTAGGTACACTTTCTCCTTCGAGTCACGTATACCTACCATACTTGCCCTCGGCTCACATCTCCCATCGCTGGTGGGAGTCAGGCCCCATGAATTTAGGACACTAACAGAATTTAGCACTTGTCCAGACCAGGAACGGAGGTGATGGCAATTTATCCTCTGACCCCAGGACAGATCCACTCAAGATTAAACCGGTTTTGTTGCCTGGATTACCTTCTAGTCCTACTGAGGCCAAGGACATTGATGCTGGTCTGTAATTTTGGGTCATGTACTTTTACGACCGATGCATCCATGTCAACCTTCCAAATTTCTGCAGCACACTGTGCTGCTTATCACACTTTCAACAACCACCATGCTGTACTATGTTTCCCAGAGCAGTTGCAGCCCTCCTGCCAGGGTCCCACAGAGAACCAGCGCTCTGCCTATGCTTGTGCCTTTTCAGCTCCGTTAATCCCGTATTTTCAGCAATATCACGTTCAGAAGAGATCACGTTGTTAGGTTCTTCCCCAGCTATGATTGTCACTGGAGCATTTGAAACTCTGAACAAACAGAAGCCCATCTCCTGCTTTGGTTCATTAGTATTTCTTCTCTGTAAAACGCTGACAATCCTCACCATATAAATGTTCGGTCTGTTTGTTTTTAATTAAAGACTGAAAAGGCCACGGTTACACTTCTATCAGCCACCGAGGACTCCAGGGATTTACCAGCCTCTCCTGCACTCTGGCAAGAGGCTGGTGTGCCAGAGAGGCTCTGCAGGTCTGCCTCTGGCCCCACAGCTCCCCAGGGCAGGCAGAGCCAGCGCCTGCCTTCCTGCACACACACCACCAGCACCTAGAGAATACTGCTCTACCTTCAACCACTTCGAGGTTTCTTTTCACTTCAGGATCCACTGCTAAGCGTCCATCTTTCCCAGGGCTCCTCCCAGTGTAGCTCAGTCCTGGTATCCTCTCCCTCCTTCCGTTAAGATTCCTCTGTCCGCACTACAGTTTGCTACAGGAAGAAAGCATACCAACTATACAAACCTGTGTTTTGCAGTACGAAGTTTATATTACACAAGCATCATGATCTTGATGCCAAATACATCTCTAGTTTGCAGCATCTGCAGTGACCAAGTTTGATCCCTGTATCAACTGAACTTCCTCCCAAATCCCCAGTCACGGGAGGTCCTGCCCATGCTTCCCTCTGGTCTGCTCTGCTCACAGGAGCGGTTTAGGATGTTTGAACAAACGGCGTCAAGCTGTCAACATAACCACAAGCCGACCCTGTTTACGAGAGGGACATGCTGTAAAACAGCCTCTGCAACAGCCCAGCACACGGCGCTTATTAGCAGGACTGAGGTAGCAATTCTTGATTATAAAGCCCAGCCTGTCCATCAGCAGCAAGTATTTGAACAACCAACTGATAGACTATGGGGAAGAAAAGCACTTCAACACATTCTGGAAAAGGAAATAAAAACCTTTTGAGCTCGTTAACTTCTGAGAGATTTGAGAACTGGAATATCTACAACAGTTTGGTTTAGCCACCTAATAATCTTAGCAAAACATCTTAACTAGAAGGGTACGAGCACCGAGGTGAACATTTAGCTACTGTGGGCTAAAGGTGCCTCACAAAAGAAGCCGACGCTTCCACGATTCTGCTCAGGAGCTACGGGAGCGCAGAGCTCCACACCACCCTGTCCGCCGGGGAGACAGCTCCAGGCAGTGACTCGGGCAGGACCGCGGATGAGCGCCACGTGGGCGCTGCTCCAGGCACAGTACAAACCCACCAGGAGAGACACGCTTGAGAAGGCTACAGTATTAGGAATAAAGCAAGAGGAATTAGGTAATAAAAGTACGAGAGAGATGGCAAATTAAGAAAACAGCCTCCCTCTTCAGTTTTTTTAAGGTTTCTTCCCCTTTGGAAAAGAGCAGGAAAGTCATTCCCTTATGCAAGATGTTTTAATTCACATTATCATTCTGACATCCCATCCACAGGCCCACCAAAACAGCCCAGGGAAAAGGTCAGACACTGTGCAATAGCTATACATTAAGCAGCAATGAAAAACAAGAAACATCCCACACCGAGGACACGCTAATGGCTCACCTAATTCATTTTTTAAGACTTTAACTTGCAAATTTTTATTCAGCTTTCACAGCACAAATCGCCACAAGAAAGCTACCCAAAACCTCATTTGCCAAGTCAGGATTATTTGATATGAAGGTCACTTCCTCCAGCCCCAGGCAAACTGCTTTAAACCCTTTAACAGACAGAAGTAAAAAGTACAACCAATACTTTTATCGATTTTAGGATACGAGGCACAGATCAAACACTGAGTGCACAAAAATAATTCAGGCTTCTAGAAGAACGTCAAAACACTGAATGCTCAGAAATGCCCTGTGCTGGCATTAGCAGGGCGCAACAGGTAATTTATTAAAACAGATTAATGCATCCACAAAACCTGCGGCGTTAAGGCCATTTTGACCTCTCTAGACTGGCTGCCAATATGATATAGGTCCAAAAGAAACTACCCTTTTCTGCTGCGACAGAACAATAAATTGGCTTCCTCGAATACAGTGGTTAAAGAATCCAAGTTCCTGACCTTGAATGTTTTACTAGTAGTATGCTGTGCTGTAGGGAACAATCAGGATGACATTTGCTGAAATGTGCGGGATTTATGACATAATAGGTTGTACATATGTGCCAAAAAAGAAAAAAACCCCTTTTAAACCCAAGCAAATCAAGATTAATTAGCTATTAAAATAGCTGAGAGAACACAGTGCAGTACAGGTGGTACAAGCCATCTCACTTTCTGTACATGGCGACCAGAGCTGGTTTTGAGGTCACACCGTACGCGTATCTTCGGTCGCACTCTCACTGGGAAAAGCAAGAATTGCTGCTCCTTTGTAAACTCCTGCTCTCCGTAATCCTGCAGGTTTGCACTTTCGTAAACAGCCGTTACGCAGTCCTTTCGTAGGAATTCCCCCTAAGCCCACAGGAAAACCCCGTACTGCCTGGCTTTGATCACCAAGACAGACCGAAAACAAGCTCAGGTATTTTTACAACGATCCTGGCGTTAAGGGAGAGGACACGCTGCCCACGCCACCCCACCAGTTAGATTCGCTTCAACTTTCTCCCTCCCTTCCATCCAGCCCGGTGACTTCTTGTTTTATTGCTGCTAATTGCAATTACAGGTGTTCAGAAATCAACAGCCTGACGGACACCTCATACCTTAAATGCCATCCCCGGAGCCCAGCACGCCGCTGCGGGCCGCGTCGCTCCAGCGGCACCGAGCAGGCTTCAGGATCACAAAGCAAACATTCTTCTGAAATCAGAGCAGCCCGACTTCTCTTTTTCTTCCCACTGCCCCCGGAATGCGAACAAGTTGTTAATACCCTGCAATCTGCTCGGTTTCCCTCTTAATCCTGGTTTTAACCAAGCCTCTCCTCGCAGGAGATCATATCAGAATGTCCCCAGCAGTCACACAATGCGGAAAAGAGCCAATGTTATTGTGAGCCTGAGGTGGAAGGACTCGATTCCCAGCAGGAGATCAATCTGTACAAGGAACCAGCAGGTTCTTCTCTAGCAGGGGTAACCACTTCAAATGAGCTGGACTCCCCGCAACAACAAACATCCTCGCTGGGACGTGGTCAGTTAGCAAATGCTCATGTACAAAGGCTGCCGTTGCCTTTCCACAGGTCAGGAGAGCCAGGCACATCGCCCTCCCCCTGCGCAGGTCTTCCACCAAGACACCTTCACGCAGCTTTTCACGTCCCGGAGGCATCTCTCGACGCTGATCAGGGACCACGTCGCGGGAAAAGCTGTCTCACGGCCGTGGTCTTTGTCCACACTAACCCGCATCCCTCCTTCCAGGTACCTTCACTCGAGGTTCGTTATTCTGCAACACAGTTAACTACCCACTGAGTTTGTTCTCACACCACTTTCAGTAGCTCTCCGTTCCCCACCGACTCCACAGTTAAAGACATTTCCAGCACCACCAGCAGCACTTCCCCAGGGCTGCATAACCTTGGATTTCTGGTGTCCAACTGCAGCATCCCACAAAACCCACCTCCTGCCGTTACAACACCTCCAGTTGCCGGAATACCCTCCTGCTACGCTACCCCATCCTGGGAACATTGAGTTACTGACAGATAAAACAACTGACATGAAAATAACGGATCGAGAGCAGCCCTGAGAAGGATTTGGGGGTGTTGGTGGATGAAAAGCTGGACTGGAGCCGGTCGTGTGTGCTGGCAGCCCAGAAAGCTAACCAGATCCTGGGCTGTATCCAGAGCAGCGTGGCCAGCAGGGCGAGGGAGGGGATTGTCCCCCTCCGCTCTGCTCTCATGAGACCCCACCTGAAGTGCTGTGTCCAGCTGTGGAGCCCTCAGCTTAAGAAGGATATCGACCAGTTGGAACGAGTCCAGGAGAGGCCACGAAGATGTTCCAAGGGCTGGAGCCCCTCTGCTATGGGGACAGGCTGAGAGAGTTGGGGGGTTCAGCCTGCAGAAGAGAAGGCTCCAGGGAGACCTTAGAGCACCTTCCAGTGTCTGACAAGGAAGTTGGGGGGGATTTTTTAGAAGGGCAGAGAGTGACAGGACAAGGGGTAACAGGTTTAAACTGAAAGTGGGGAGATTGGGATTGGACAGCAGGGAAAGATTCTTGCTGGAGAGGGTGGGGAGGCCCTGGGACAGGTTGCCCTGAGAAGCTGTGGCTGCCCCATCCCTGGAAGTGTCCAAGGCCAGGCTGGATGAGGCTTGGAGCAACCTGGTCTAGTGGAGGGTGTCCCCGCCCACGGCAGGGGGGTTGGAACTAGATGGTCTTTAAGGTCCCTTCCAGCCCAAACTGTTCTATGACTCTATAATCGTAGAGCAGATGGACTTGCCAGAGAGGAAAGGAGTATGAGCGGATGCAGGGCTCCTTGGGTACCAAATCAGTAAAACCTGAGCAAGAGAATGTCCCTCCTCTCCAGGATTTTGGAAGTGTCCTTTGACAGCTACTTAACTCTTCTCTTTCAGCTGTTTACAGGGTATTTGAGCTCAACATCTTCCACCACTTAACCAAAGAGTGGAAAAACTGCTTTATCCACTCTTGTAGGTACCAAAGTGCCACCGTGAGCAAACTGGGACTTGATTTACACCAGAGAACAGCTGCTCAGCAAAAGCCTCCCATATGAATACCCAGATCTCAGCTAAGAATACTGACAGACAAAATGAGACGGAAAAGCTTTAACTCCTCACCAAATGTGGTTTCTATGCAGGATTCCCCCCTTAGGGAAGTGCGAAGGGCTGCAGTCAAACCAAACACCGCTCCCTCACCTGAGTGATTTCACCAGGCATCTCACTGCTTTGCATTTTCCAGAAATACCACCAAAAAAGGGACAGAGAATTCCACATTACTGAGAGCGACCGCTGAAGAGACGAGCAGAGAACAGCGATACAGCGGTACCTACACGCTGGGATTACGACGTCGTTACTCTCAGAATTGACGGACATATTAATTGGAGACAGCTGCAAGGAAAACTATCCCAACGCCATGATTCATTAGTTTTCATAGATAATTACATCTGCTCATGGCCTCACACTGAATCATTCATTTAGGGAATTTTTGGGGTATTAAATTTAAATGCAGTAATCAGATTTGTTAATCTGTAGGACAAGGCAAACCAAACAAAATTTTATTCAGGGAACTGTTTATACTTTCAACATTGACATTAATTCAGCAGCAGGAAAAAATTAGCAGCATAATGCATGCTCACGTAGGTTAAAAATTATTAATGGTCACCTCCTTCACTCGCCTAGTGCTTGTCATGAGACTGCACAGATTTCTCCAAGGCTGTGGACTGCAACTTTTCTTTTCCCTAGATGCACCTTTATGCATGACACAATCCAGTGGCCTTTTTGAAAGGTAGGTGGGGTTTTGATAGAATAAAAGAATTAAATTAATCTGGGTTTGACACTTCACAGACTCAAAATACAGCTGTTTCTTCATTATTATTGTATTATACACTATAAAAATAAATATAAGACATGATTTAGCTTTTTTGTTACTTTGACCTAGCAGCACGTACTCTCAGATAGAAGCCCCAGAAAAACTTTTCCTTTTTGCCTGTTCCCTTCCTATCAAGTCACAAACTCTTTAGTAAACTGAGCTCCACCTTAAAAACTGATAATTTTTTGCCCATTTTCTTCTCCTGGAAGCTACTCTGGAATTTCCAATCTCTCAGTTAAAAAAAAAAAAAAAACAACACGTAATTTTCTTGTCGGTACTACTTATGATCAATTTATTCCCATTTTTTCTTGAACCAATATTCCTCTCCAGCTCCAAAAGTTGTTTTCCCTCTCTGACATTTTACTGCCAAAACACAAACAGAAAGCCAACCCTATCTCCTATCCATCCACGTCTGGCCAGGCTACACACCCAAAACATCAGAGCCTCTCTCTGCTACTCCACTGCCCTCCACAACCTTCACTTCTTCCCTGGGTCAATATTCCTCAAATCCTTCCTTCTGGAACAGGAACCTGAAAAGTCAGAGACACATTGTCACAAAATCCAGGTGCAGTGACCCCAGTGCCCATGGTAGCCCCAGGCACACTGGCAGCTGTTCCACATTATGCTGTTTCCCTTCCCATCCAACCAGCAAATATTTGGGACGTGGATCGGTCAGATCTGGGACACACTGAGGACACAGACAGTTAACTGCTGCAGCTCACTGGATCAGGGCTTTATCCTCACAACCACATTTTAAGGAACTCCACAATCATCAGACTGATCCGAAACACACTGAGTAAACCCAAAGAATCATTGTCCTGGTATCAGCTGGGGTGGAGTTATTTTCCTCCTAGTAGCTGGTGCAGTGCTGTGTTTTGGATTCAGCATGAGAATAACGGGATAACACACAGAGGTTTTGGTTGCTGCTGAGCAGCGCTTCCACAAAGTCAAGAGCTTTTCAACTTCCTGTGCTCTGCCAGCAAGGAGGTGCCCAAGAAGCTGGGCGGGAGCAGAGCGGGGACAGCTGACCCAGACTGGCCAAAGGGATGTTCCATATCACATGACATCATGCTCAGTATATAAAGTGGGGGAGATGGCTGGGGGGAACAGCAACCGTGGCTTAGGAACTGGCTGGGCACTTCCCTTGCTGTCCTATCAAGCTGTCTTTATCTAAAGCCATGAGTTTTACCCTTTTTTTCCCCAGTTCTCCTCCCCATCCCACCAGGCAGGAGGGAGGAGTGAGCGAGCGGCTGCGTGGTGCTCCAATGCCGGCTGGGGTTAAACCACCACAGGTATCTCATGGTATATCAAAGAATCCCACAGCCTTTTAGCAAACTAACTCCACACAGCTATCAGAGAAGAGCAGCTAAGGTTCACAAGCACTGCAACGGGGGACCTAGCTTTTTCTGGGGGGTCAAGAAACAAAGAGAAAGGCAGAGCACCCTGCCAAAAGACCTAGAGTCCTTGGACAAGCCAAGAATGAAAGCCCCTCGTTCCAACCACCAGACCACAACGATTGAATAGCAGCCAGAAACAGAGTTGTTCCTTGGTGTATGGGAGAGAGCACCTTTGATACCACAGCTTGGGTTTCTCTAAATCCACGTGCTACTGCTGAGAATCAGAAATTAATGTGCAACTTGATATCTCCTGCTTCGGTGAAGCTGCACCTACGCAGTCATATTTTTCCTCATTGAGGTCTGGGGGACAGGGGGTTGCTCCACTGAAGCTGGAACAAATTAATATTTCCCTGAGAATTATTATTTTAGGAGAAAGAACCAGCAGAAGTTAAAAGGTAAGCCAACATCTTCTATTTTCTTTTAGTTAAGCGCCTGACAACACACAGTATATTTTATTCAGGATCTAGGCCCAAACACTATATGGCGATAAGCTCCTCGTCAGGCACACGCTGTTACTGGAAAGCATCCCAGGCTCCACAGTAACATCCCAATTTTTGCAATACCTATAAGCTTAACGCCCATGTCACAGCTGTGACTTAGAGAAAGACCTTTCCCAAGAACGGCATCTGAGGTCTCCGCTCACCTCTCCCGAAAGCATGTTGTTCGGCTTTAGCTAGTGCAGCACCACTTGTTTGTGTAACTGGAGAAGTGTCAAGCCTTCTCTTCCAGTGATTTAAACCCCTCCAGTGTTAGAAGGAAAACAAAGAACAAAGATGCTGAAATATCCATCATCTTGCACAGCACCCATGGGGAGTAGCTGGAGGAATGCAGCGCGCCGTGATCCGCTGGCCTGGCTTCCAGGTTACTGCCTGCTCGGCACAGGCAGACTCCCTTTCCTGTGCATACGGAGAGGACTGAGGAAAGTATTCACCTCGACGGCTGTTCCAAACCACCCAGGGCTCAGCATCTCCAGGAGAAGCTGCCTGACCCGAAGGCAGCATGAATGGCTCATGCTGGTACCACACTCGGGGCTGTTCCTGGACCCTCAGCTTCCAGACTACATGGGCAACTCATGCTTCTGGGGAGAAGGCGGAGGCATGCCTGTATTATTCTTGTAACAGATTCAACAGCTTGAAAACAGCAAACTCAAGAACCAGAGCTGTTTGCTAAGAAGGGCATTGGTTACTACACGCAGAAACCTGGACAAGACATTTTTCTCTCGTTCTCTGAATTTGGAGAGCACATACACATATTTTATTAATACCACCAACCACACAAATGCCAAGAAGGGAAGTAATTTCCAGTAAAAATGAAGATACCAACTTCCCTCTCAATTACTGAGAAAAGGAAGTACAAGCAGGGAGATAAGTAAAATAAACTAGATAAGTTCAAGAGAAACGTAAGCACACTAAGCAGAGCAAAACAAGGGTCAAACACCATCCTTGGTAACCTCAGCAGGAAAGGGCCACGCTAAGCACAGAAACAGCTTTAGGATGGCTGCTCTAAGAAAATACAGGCACGACCAGGCAGTGGTCAGTGTCCCTGCCCAAAAGGGGCAGGAAACAACTACGCATCTCTTGGCCAACAACTCTCATTCCCCATCAGTAGAGCCACACTGAGCTCGAGCAGTTTAAATGAGAAGGCACGGATGCAGAACATTAGTCCTTCCCGTATTTACTTCTCTGCATCTTCTCATCGGAGAGGAATTCATTGGCGACACTCATAAATCAACTTCAGGGAAAAAATAACCCCCTCAGAGCTGTTTTCAGGAGCAAGAGAATCAAATGAGCAGAGTCACTGTCTTGGAGGAGCTGAGCCACAGCGGTAGAGGCACAAGCGATGCCAAAACTTCGGCTCAGCGCCTTGCGAAACACAGCCAAGGCGCATTAAGTGCATCTCGTGACTGGGATGGAGAGACCCACCCAGGAGGCAGGTACCCTGCTCCCAGGGTAAGAGCAGAGGGGAGAGACTCTTCACCACCGAGTAGCTGGATGGGCTTGACCTGCTGAGGCTTCTCTGCTGCACAGCACTGCGGCTGGGAAGGAAGACTTGCATCTCCTCCTCCCTCCACACAGCATGGGTTTTTTTAAACAGTTGGGCAATTGTTTTAAGGAGAAGTCTAGGAGGAAAAAAATCACATTCCTCAAACAGCATCACTGCCAGGCACAGGACTGCAGGATCATCAAACCTGTAGCCACTTGCTGACCCTGTGCTTAAAAAGCACCTCAGAAATAACATATACGCATCGTTTCAGACAACATTAAACACAAGAAGAAATGCAGTGCCTTTTTACAAGGGATAAAATACACCTTTTGATTGCCAACTCTCCTCTTTTAAACAGCATATTCTGTGCTTCTCTCCCACATGGACAGGATGAAGAATTATCGGGGAGGGTAGTGCTTCAGGACAGTTTATGTGTGCACAAAACGGCTGTTCGCTCTCAGCACACCACTTGTGCTCTAGCGAGATCGCCACAAACCCATGACAGCACTCATTTGGTCAACAAAGTTTCATGAATTCCAGCTGGAGACTCCTTTTTTCTTCCCCCAGGACCAAAGGGAAACATACTGATATTTTTCATGTTTAGGATGTGGGGAAGGACACACCAGAACACTGAAACATATTAAATTGTTGGATTTCTCTTCCCCTGCTCCTCACCCCTTTTTCCAGAAGAAAAAACCTCTTCCAATCCCTAAAAAAGATCAAAAAGACAGACTGCGTGCTAAGAGCATCAGCGAGCACTGAAGTCATGTACCCCCCCGAACCCCCGGCAGCAACCACCCGCCAACCCCCCAACTCCTTCAGCTGGCATTAAGGAAGGTCTAGCTGGGGGGTACGAGAACAAGAACGTCCTCTGGGGAAGAGACACCAGACTGATACACCAGTGACCACGACAGCCCTCCTGGGAGCTTCAGGCTGCATCAGCAGCTAAGGGGGCTTTGCTTCAGGCGGCACAAGCTGCAGGGTCTGACGGGCACTGCCATGATGTGTCTTCCTAACCTACCCGGAACCTTCTGAGCAAAGCCAGATTTGGACATTCCCTGATTAGCACACCCCTCTGCTCCGGAAACACCAGGGAACTGCAGCAGAGCAGCGATGAACAACCCGTTACTGAGGACGGCGGGGCAGGACGACGGCTGAGCAGTGTCTGCAGCTTATTTCCATACAGTAACTGTTAGGGAGAGCTACTGGAAAGCTTCCCCCTTCCCCAAACCAAGCCTCTCGCTAAAGCCAACAGTGCCAGGCGGTTGATGAAACGCTTTTATCCAGAACCGAAGAATGGCTTTGCTGCGCCTGTGTCTCAGTGATGTCAGTGCATTCGGATGACTTTAGGCAGACAATATCTGCTGCTTTTAATGCCCAGCTGCTCGGTTTAATCCCTGTTAAGACTGGTTTTCTCCTTCAAATTTCTTAAATATTGTTCTGGGAGACTTGTTTAAAACATCCCTTATAAAGGCTCCTGGCAACTCCGAAACTGAACGTTTTTTCTTAATCTCCCTACTAACTTCAGAGGATAAACTGTTCAGTTGTCACCACTGAACAGCGTGGACGATGTCAACGAGCTGAACGAGAAGCCAGGCCACAAACCCCCCGAGGTCCCACACCACTCCCCTCCACCTGTGTTCAGACAAGGTCTCCTGACACGCTCCGACGGACCGAGTGTCACCAAGTCCTGCGGAACGGCCGAGCACCTTCAGTCCAATAGACAGCCAGCACATAGTTACTAATTCATAGCTACTAATTAGGGTCCTCTTAATGAGGCAGGTAATGTCCACCAGGACTTGTACAGTAGAAGAGGAAACAGTCCCTGGGTATTTTGTGCTTGAAACTTTATTTACCTTCCTAGAGGAAGGATCCCTGTAGCTGTCTGACAGGGTCTGGTTCACGCCTGCGCTTTGCCTTCATTAGATAACAGTGTTGATCATCCTCCAATCAGTTTTGCGTCACGTACATAAAGATTTTTATCATAAATATAACAACCTTTAAAAAAAATATCCAACAGCCAAAACTATACACATATCCTGAATGATCTAATCTCACTTGTTACTAAGCTGACAACAGTGTGAAGCAGAGCAAGTCTGGCAGATGCACTCTAAAAGGTGCCCTGTCCCCCTCCCCCCCACCCACCCCACCCCCCCGTATTAAAGTTTTTTCTCCATTATTCACAAAAATCTGAAAGCTCCTCTACAGCAGGAACAATTACCACCTCAGAATAAACACACAGAGGCACAGACACTCGGAACAGTTGTTGGCTGTCACACAGCAGCAGAGGACAGGAAAGTGGAACTGTCAGCTGAGCCTGTCCTACAGAAAACAGGGAGTTAGCACAGGTATTGCTAATGGCTGGCACATCGTAGGACGGCCTATGAGGAGGAGATCCCTTGGACTCAAAATCCGTTTGAAATGCCATCACAGCTACACTGTGACTACTCCACAGAGAGAGAAATTTGCCTTATGCTTACAGTAAAGCTAAGCTTCTTCTACATGAACTTCGATTATTATGTTGAGCAACCTGGCCTAGGTGGAAGGTGTCCCTGCCCATGGCAGGGGGTGGGACTGGATGACCTTTAAGGTCCCTTCCAACCCAAACCATTCTCTGATTTTACGTTTTTGATTTATATTTGCTTCTGAGGCGTGCACATTTCCACCACTTAACCAAACCTCTCTTGCTGTTCTCTTCCAACATGAACTCCAGTGTGATATAGAGACGGTCGGTACAGCAGATTTGGGGTTTATTTCCATTTCAGAGTTCCCTTATGCCAGGCCTGCCCTGGAGGGAAGTAATACAGAGCTCAGTACGGAAAACCAGCGACCAGGTTAAATCTGTTGTCTCCAGTTCTGGTCTAGCACAAGAAAACTTTGAAAACAAGTTCCAGAGCGTGGAGACCAGAACTGGAGGGGAGGGATTAGACAAGTCTCCACAATGACAATGAACTCAGGAAGAAGAGGAGGTTACTAAGAGTCATTTACTAAAAGTAGTGTTCAGTGAACACAAGACCAGGATGTGAAGAACCTCTCCTGTCACTGCCCTTCTACCTCCTTGATGCTCAACATCACCGAATAGTCAACCTCCCTGCTTTAAGTGTAAGCACAAACCAGTGTGGGTGAAGGTGCAGGCCTGTAACGAAAAGGGGGAATGCAATGATTTTACATACAAACCTTCAGACCTTCCCTAACAAAAGTCCTGTGGTCTCCAACCACGAAAGTCATTTTCCATCCACTGAGAACACACCACCCACACTACCCATAAGCAAAACTATTACAGTTCCTATTGTAACAAAGCATCAAATGGAGCTTTCCCCTAAGTGAAGTCACAACAGCTTAACTAGTGGAAAGTACTACACTTAAGCTAACTAGGCTCTATCCAAGTTTTAGCACCACTGCAATTACCTGTGATTAGTGAAGTACCACAAAACAGTGGGAAGTGGTGACTGGTCAGCGCTGACCCCAGCTGTCACACAGAGACAGGTACCAGCAAATGCAGAATCCAGCCCAAACTCTCCCAAGCTCCCAGCATCACTGGCACATGAATGTGTACCACGCTAGAGTCTCTCCAGCCACAGGCTGGTGCTCTGAGCCAGCCTGGTCCCAATAATAATTTCCAAGTGAAAACACTTATTTATAATGGGAACTATTACATAAAAAGTGGCCTATGTCCTAAGCTCAACCAGGAGGAAGCTTTCCTCCCAGCTTATCTGATTTTCTATTCATTTAAAATATCATGTTTCGGAAGGTCACTTTAGAGTTCAATTCACACTGCTAATTTTCTTTGGCAAAACCCCACGTTATCTACAAACATTGGTTGAAAACTCAATTACAGTAATGTGATACCCACACCCTGTTGCATAGCAACTGGATAACACAGGGATACAGAAAATGTTGATATTCCAAAACAACAGCAGGTAGCAGAGCTACGTCTTAACTGCAAGCTGAGCTGCACCAGTAAGGTGCCCAGGTAGGATGCAGGAGTTCAAGAGACTAGGAACACCAAAATTAAGAGGTGCCACCCTGACCCCCAGCTTGCTTGGGGCACTGTCCCAAACACCCCCAGCCTGGAACAATCCCTCCTTGTGACACTGTCCTGCCTCTCAGCTTATTCCTGCCAAAAGCTGCAGTGCCAAAGGGCATCTCCTGCTTCCTCTCCAGCCAGTGAGCCCTACCCCGACCTCCAAACCCTGGAAAAGGGTGAAGTTCTATTTACCCACAAGTCTAAGTCAAGGCTTGCTCAGGGAAATGTTAGCCAGAGAAAATGAAGTGGTGAAATTAATAGGTCTCTCTCAGAGCATCTTCAAGGAGACTTCAGAGCTCAGCCAAGCCATGATGGATATTTCCTTAAACTAAGGACCATGTCTGAGGCTCATCGGTCCTGTCCAGCACTACCTATCTATGACACTAGACCTCTGCAACGTAACAGAGAGCATGGAAAGACATGGATTTGATGGATGGACTGCTCAGTGGATAAAAAAACTGGCTTGATGGTTAGGGTTAACCATAACTCAGAATTGGGGTCAACAGCTCAATGTTTGAGTGGAGACCAGTGACAAGCAGTGTTCCTCAGGGGTCAGTGCTGTTTAACATCTTTGTCAGCAACATGGATGGTGGGATTGAGTGCACCTTCAGCAAGTTTGCTGATGACGACAAGCTGTGTGGAGCGGTGACACGCTGGAGGGCAGGGATGCCATCCAGAGGGACCTCGACAGGCTGGAGAGGTGGAACCATGCCAACCGCATGGAGTTCAACAAGGGCAAGTGCAGGGTCCTTTACCTGAGTTGGGGCAATCCCAAGCACAAGGACAGGCTGGGTGGAGAATGGATTGAGAGCAGCCCAGACGAGAAGGACTGGGGGTACTGGGGGATGAAGAGCTGGACAGGAGCCAGCAGTGTGCACTGGCAGCCCAGAAAGCCAACCGGATCCTGGGCTGGATCCAGAGCAGCGTGCGCAGCAGGGTGAGGGAGTGGATTCTCCCCATCCACTCTGCTCTCATGAGACCCCTCTGCTCTCATGAGACCCCTCTGCTCTCATGAGACCCCTCTGCTCTCATGAGACCCCTCTGCCGTTCTGCCCCCAGCTCTGGGGCCCCCAACATCAGAAGGATATCAACTGGTTGGAGCAAGTCCAGAGGAGGTCACAAAGATGTTCTGAGGGCTGGAGTCCCTCTGCCATGGGGACAGGCTGGGAGAGTTGGGGGTGTTCAGCCTGGAGAAGGCTCCGGGGAGACCTTATAGCACCTTCCAGTGCCTGGGGGGGCTGACAAGGAAGCTGGGGAGGACTTTTTAGAAGGGCAGGGAGCAACAGGACAAGGGGTAACGGGTTTAAATTGAAAGAGGGAGATTTAGATTGGATATCAGGAAGAAATCCTTCCGGGAGAGGGTGGTGAGGCACTGGGACAGGTTGCCCAGAGAAGCTGTGGCTGCCCCATCCCTGGAAGTGTCCAAGGTCAGGCTGGATGAGGCTTGGAGCAATCTGGTCTAGTGGAGGGTGTCCCTGCCCACGGCAGGGGGTTGGGACTAGGTGATCTTTAAGGTCCCTTCCAACCCAAACCATCCTGTGATTCTACAAAAAGCAATTGGAAGAGTTTCAACACAGTCAAATAAATAATTCCCAAGTTTCTTTCCAAAATCACCATTTTTCCACAGCAGTCCTCCTCACACACAGAACAGAAGAGCCCATGACAACCAACCAGTAAGAAACAAAAATCTTCTCCTTACTCCCGTAAGTAAGACTTCACAAGGACACTGATTGCCTGACCCCAGCGCTGCTGCAGGGCACCACAACCCTGTGCATATGCAGTCAGGTACTAACACAACAATTGCCAGTGGTAGCTGGCTGTTTTGTGTCACCGTTTTCTCTAGTTTCTATAAACACAAAGGTCAGAGTTAGATACTTGGGCAAAAAAATATTTGGGCAGTTTACGCCAAACGTTATCTCATTTTTACACAGGGCCTTTCCAAAACAGACCAAAACCAACCTTCTGAAATCTCTGGCAGTACTTGAAAGCAATATTCCTTTCAGCATTTCTGCTAACACCAAGGGGAGATTGATGCAGCAGGTGCAACTGAGCGGCCACGGGGAACCCCCGAGTCTCTGCTCCCCATCCTGCTTCAGAACAGGGAACCCCATGGCCGTGCTATCCCAGGGCCAAATTCATCACTTTATCACAGACAAAGCTATCTCTTGAGTCCCTGCCCTGAGCCTGGAAAAAGGCCGTCAGGCCCAGATGTTTCAGACTAAAGACCCTGGACTCAAACCAACGTTTTCCAGCAAAAGTTGGTTCTGTAAGAAAGTTTCCAACAAAATGCTGAGATCAAACACCACTGGAGTTATTTCAGAGCAATGAGACTGATGCAGCCAAACCCCCCAGCTGATAGTGCCCCTGCACTTTGATGCCAGCCGGTTCACGCTGCCCTATCTTTTTTCAAGTACACGATTTACTCCCTTCACGCTAAAGTGTTTCTTACAAAACACTGTTGGGAGGCAGTGAAGAGGAATCTTGTGTGCATCCATGTCCAAGGCCTGTACTACTGTCAGACTGGAGGATTATTCTAGTTCTTGACATCTAACAACAAAAGCAACAAGTACATCACATCTGCACCCAGAGGTCATGGGGGCTACAGCACAGGCCTAGAGGTAGGGAGCAAGGCAGAATGTTTTTCACAATACACAGCACCAACACGATAATACCTGTATCACCTTGTTTGTTGTGGGATGAATAGGGATAAAACACATTTTAACACATCAGCAATTAAAAATAAAGGTTATGCTCATACGACTTACTCCACCCAAGCTTGCCAGGAAGTTACATTATTATTTTACTTATAACAATTAATTATATCACAATTATTTTATCTTTTGTTAAGTGATCTCAGGATGCTTTAAGGTATCAACTCCACCATTTAAAAAGAATCCCATGTTTATGTCACATAGATCATGTTTAGGACTAAAACACAGCTTGGAGCGAGCAACTGCTCCCAGCACTCTCGTTTCTGCTCCCACCTCACTGCGATGAGCTGTGCACACCCATCCGACACACGGGTAGCCACGGGGCCGATTCTGGTGTCAGAGCGAGCCAAGGGAATATCTTCCACTTGCAGGCTGGATCTAATAGCACATTTTACAAATATCTAAGCCGTATTTAAACAAGCAAGAAAGCCACGTCTCTCATTCAAATAGCACACAATAGAGATCCATCTGCGCGCAAGCACTTAGAGCAACCAGCTTTATCCTGCTTTCTGTTCTTGCTATGGTCAGAGCGTTGCAAGATGCTGCATTCCATTTTCTGGTTCTGAGAGGTGCTGATTACCAAAACGATTCCACATGTTACATTTATTTATTGCAGAATAGGTCAGCAAAGAACTGAAACTGCCTGGCAGCTGATAAACCTATCAGGGTCTATCAATTTTCCATACAGATGCCACAAGTAGAGCTGTGTTTCAGGACTGCTCAGTAAGACAGCAGGGCTGGAGCGGGCTCGGCACCAGACTGGAAGGGATTTTCCCCAGCACTGCTGGTAGTAGATGGTGTCTGCCTCCTTCCCTGCTGCATCCATCCAGGCTCCCACCTGCTGCCACACACGCTTTCAACGATTCGCTACACAGCAAGTGCAATCCCTCCAGGCTACAGGAAGGGTTGCCCTGACCACAACTCACCTCTAACTCAGAACCTGAGCTCTGATAATTAACAGTATATCCTGCTCTACCACCTCAACTCCACACCACTGTATCCAAACTCCTTTTCACACTTTATCCACCTCACAACAAAGGTCTGACATAGAAGAGGGTAAAATCCCTCTGTAAAAAGCAGCTCCCACAAACCCTACAGGCAAAACGCTGTCACTTATATCATGGAATCTTTTAGGCTGGAAAAGACCTCCAAGTTCACTAAGTGCAGCCATTAACCCAGCCCTGCCAAGCCCACCACTAAACCATGTCACCAAGTGCCACATCCACACCTCCCAGACCTCCCGGGATGGTGACTCCACCACCTCCCCGGGCAGCCCGTTCCAATGCCCGACAGCCCTTTCCAGGAAGACATTGTCCCCAATATCCAATCTAAACCTCCCCTGGTGCAACTTGAGGCCATTTCTTGTCTTGTCACTTGGGAGAAGAGACCAACCCCCCCTACACCCTGCACCCTCCTTTCAAGGAGCTGTAGAGTGATAAGGTCTCCCCTGAGCCCCCTCTTCTCCAGGCTGAACCCCCCCCAGCTCCCTCAGCCGCTGCTCACAGGAACTGTGCTCCAGACCCTTCCCCAGCTCCGTTCCTTTCTCCAGACAGGCTCCAGCCCCTCAGCATCTTTGTTCTAGGGAGGGGCCCGAAACTGACCCCAGGATTTGAGGTGCAGCCTCACCAGTGCCCAGTACGGGGGCACGATCCCTGCCCTGGTCCCACTGTCCCTGCTGCAGGCCAGGATGTTCAGACCTGCTTTAAACCCCAACATCCAACACAAAAATCACATGACAAATCTACCCAGTGCTGCACCTCTGAACCGTTTCTGCTGTCTCACCCCAAACCCAACTTCCCTGGGCGCAACAAACGCTGCTCTGTATTTTGAGCTGTGCTGGCCACCAGCCCGACGCCAAACAAGTCAGCACCGCTGACTTCAGGCACAGTAAGCCATAATCACCAGGGGACTCGATGACATAAGCATCGGAGAAGCAACACATTCTCTTTGGTCTAGGAGAACAGGAAAGGTAGGATAGCTGCTCCATGTAAAGACAGGAGAGATGAGCTGGAAGCACATTTGGAGGTAATGGGAAAACCAGGAGTATCTGTCAGAGAGCACTCACCAACCCGCTCGGTAGTGAGCAAATCCAGTTCAAAGCACTCTTCGGATTCCAGCAATACCTCACAGTAACAACATGCCCAGAAACATGGTTTTCTTACTCTCTCCTGTGTTGTAACCGTTCAAGTTTCGACCCTACAGGTTTTCTGGGAAACGTATTAAAAGCCCATTAAGCACCCAACAGCCCCCTCCCCGAAATCACCATGACACAGGGCATATGGTTCCTACCAAGCATGACTTTCTTTTAAGCCTGAGTTATCACCTTCTTCCCAGTAACACCGAGGTAGGCAAGTGATCAAGTGATGCGGGACAGGGCAGCCACATGCTTTTTCCCCCCCATAAATCCTCAATAACATCCTCTGAAAAGGGGAAGGGGCAGAAGAAGCACTAAAGTTAGTGTCTTTAAAGTACAAACTGAAGTATAAACTCTTCAAGCTGCATTTCATTGCCACAAATAGCAAATTTTTAAAAATAAACCATTATTTTTAGCCTAAGTGGTGCTTAACGATTTGAGAATAAAATATTGCCCAGAGACAGCGATATGTCATCATCTGAAAACGCTGAAGCAGCTGTGTTCTGTTCACGCTGAACATCAGCTTATGGGGGGCAAGCGAGAAGGTGTTGGGGACCCTGTCCCTAACATGCCATTAAAACCTTCCCTGGTGCAGCCAAGAAACAGAGGGATGACACTTAAGGAGGATGAGCCAGATGTAACACCTTGGTATTATCTACGAGGGCAAAAGAGATTCAATTACACAGAAACTCCCGTAACAGTTTCCTAGATCTCCTAGCAAAGGCTGCGCTGCACGGGACAATTTATTTCCTGCCTTTCCCGCAAGCATCGACCGTAAGGTCAGGATATACAATTCCAGCTGCTCACAGACAGGTATGTGATTTAGCAAAAAGGGGCTGTAAAGGAGAACAGACTGGGTTTGTGCCTTTCTGCTTCTTTACGATGCATGACAGACAGCCACCTTCAGAAAGTAGGAAAGCAGGCTAGGAAAACAAATCCCCTCTCTATGGTCTCAATTTGAGAATTTTGAACAGGGGGAAAAGCTAAATTAACATGGAAAAAAAAAATCATTGGTGTTGAAATACCTACAATTACAGCTAGGTTTTGTTTTCTTTTTAAACAGCTTAAATCAAATGGCTGAAGAAGCAGATGGGAAAGAGAACTCTCCTTCGCTAAAAGCTGAGGCTTACATCCCTACCAGAGCTCACCATAAGCCCCGCTAAAAAACTACAGAAGAGACTTAACAAACAAGATGTTTAAGACCATAATTCTTACCGAGAAATCCTGAAAGGCCTAAAAGAAAGTTAGAAACACATTTTTCCTCAGCAGTAATTTCTCCAGCATTTCTGATCTCCATGAAGACAGATGAAGGAAGACAACTTCCCCCCCCCCCCCACCGCGGTGTGGGTGAGGTAGGGATTGACTAACAGTGGAAAAATCCACATAATTGAGAAGACAAATGTTGAACAGTTATTTTACGGCTTGAACTATTCAAGGAAAAACGCTAGCCGTGCCAAGAGGCCAGACAGACTCATTGTGTGTGTGTGAGTACGCAGGAGCCCAGTCAAGTTTCAGAAGCGCAACACTTTTATCCTCATCCAGGTTGTGCCGCGCTGGTTTATCTGTTCCTGTAAGCGCGGCGTCAAGCTGTAAAAAACTACCGAAAGAAAAAGTCTCATCTCCCAGTATTATGTGTACACGGAGCGTAACAAAAATACACACGCGGGCTCTGTAGCACGACCTGCTGTTAAGGCCATTTGTTGCTTCCCAGGAGAAGGCCCTATTTTCAGTGGCTTAAAATGATGAAAAACGTTAACGACTATGGCTTAAGATTCCCAACTTGGATGTCTGCTTCCAGATGAACTTTAAAAAAAAAATATAATTAAAGCTTCAGCCAAAATATCTCAGCCATTTCAGAACAATGCTGGTTTTTCCACGTCAAGACACACACACACACACGCACACACGCGTTGGGGCTGCGGTGCCCCAACGCTTCCACGTCAAGACACACACACACACACGCACACACGCGTTGGGGCTGCGGTGCCCCAACGCTTCCACGTCAAGACACACACACACACGCACACACGCGTTGGGGCTGCGGTGCCCCAACGCTTCCACGTCAAGACACACACACACGTTGGGGCTGCGGTGCCCCAACGCTTCCACGTCAAGACACACACACACGTTGGGGCTGCGGTGCCCCAACGCTTCCACGTCAAGACACACACACACGTTGGGGCTGCGGTGCCCCAACGCTTCCACGTCAAGACACACACACACACGTTGGGGCTGCGGTGCCCCAACGCTTCCACGTCAAGACACACACACACGTTGGGGCTGCGGTGCCCCAACGCTTCCACGTCAAGACACACACACACGTTGGGGCTGCGGTGCCCCAACGCTTCCACGTCAAGACACACACACACGTTGGGGCTGCGGTGCCCCAACGCTTCCACGTCAAGACACACACACACGTTGGGGCTGCGGTGCCCCAACGCTTCCACGTCAAGACACACACACACACGCACACACACGTTGGGGCTGCGGTGCCCCAACGCTTCCACGTCAAGACACACACACACACACGCTGGGGCTGCGGTGCCCCAACGCTTCCACGTCAAGACACACACACACGCACACACACACACGTTGGGGCTGCGGTGCCCCAACGCTTCCACGTCAAGACACACACACACGTTGGGGCTGCGGTGCCCCAACGCTTCCACGTCAAGACACACACACACGTTGGGGCTGCGGTGCCCCAACGCTTCCACGTCAAGACACACACACACGTTGGGGCTGCGGTGCCCCAACGCTTCCACGTCAAGACACACACACGTTGGAGGGAGATAGAAAATGACCCGGAAGGGGAACTAGTTGAGCAAGAATGCTGGAATACTGACGGGCAGTTTCAAAAGTGAAAATGAGACATTCAGAAGGGGAGATTAAAGATCAGTTTGATAAAAGCAGCAGAAGGAGAAGTCCGAAGGAAGTCAAGCTGTAGATGGGACAGGAAAGAAACACCGGCTTGCACAGAGCCTCTTCCACAATGCTGTCCAGTCTTGTTTAAGAGGTGACCCTACACACTACAGAATCACAGAATGGTTTGGGTTGGACGGGACCTTTAAAAAGTTATTTAGTCCAACCCCTCTGCAGTGAGCAGAAATATCTTCAACATGATCAGGTTGCTCAGAGCCCAGTCCAACCTGATCTTGAATGTTTCCAGGGATGGGGCATCTACCACCTTCTATGGGTAACCTGTGCCAGGGTTTCACCACCCTCACTGTAAAAAATTTCTTCCTTATATCCAGCCTAAATCTGCTTCTTTTCGTTTAAAACCATTACCTCTTGTCCTATCACTACAGCCCTGCTAAAAAGTTTGTCCCCAGCTTTCTTACAGGCTCCCTTTAAGCACCGAAAGGCCACAGTAAGGTATCCCCAGCGTCTTCACTTCTCCAGGCTGAACCACCCAAACTCTCAGCCTTTCTTCACAGCAGAGGTGCTCCTGCCCTCTGACTTTTCGTGGTCTCCTCTGGACCCGCTCCAACAGGTCCACGTCCTTCCTGTGCTGAGGGCCCCAGAGCTGGATGCAGTACCCCGATGCGATTAACCGTTACAGAAGGAGCACCCCTTGCAGGTAGCCTGTATCTCTGTCCAGTTTGTCAAGATCCTTTGGAGACGTCCTAGCATTGCCCCCAACCTAGCTGCACTGTTTTCCATTTTTGTATCGCGTGGGAGGGATGTACGTACACTGTGCTTCATCATCCACATCCTTAAGCTACACAGCCCAACTCAACACATCCATTCCAATTACGAACCACCAACTCCTAATTCCAGTAGAATTACCCAATGAACATCACATCTACTGAAAATCAGTGATTTGAACCCACAGACTACCAACAAGAAAGTCTCATGAGATGGCATCAAAGCCTTACTTATCTCAGAGTGACACCTATTTTTAGAGCCTATAAGGCTCTTTCACAGAGTAAGTCTAAAGTCATTTGACACAACTGTCTCCTAACAAGGACTTTGGTGAGAGCCACTGCAGACCGGTCATGTCATCAGTACTTACAAACAGTTTGGTCTGTGGTACCAGAGTTCTTCCAGCAGCATTTGACTGCTGGAAACCCATCCCACCAGAGCCTGAAAGAGAGCACAAGGATGCTTACTCTTTATTCCTACCTCTGCTGTCAGCAACCGTCCATGAAGCCTGCAGGCAAGACATCTCACACCTATCTCATGCTGCTCCACATCATCCAACACCGGGAAAATTACCCTGTCAGCCTACGTTGCAGAGGTGCCTGTGTAGGTGTTCTCATCTGGCTGCTGCCCCAGGCTTGGAGACAGATCCATGCTGCAGTGACTTCCCTGGGTTTTCAGTTTTCTTTTTAATAATACCAGGAAATTTTACAGATAAATAAACACTGGAAACACTGAAGCAGCAAAGTCATGTACTTAAAAGGTTAGGAAATGCTAGAAATAGTACTATTTTGTGTAGGTACATGTTTTCAGTCCAATGCAAACTCAGTGTAACCTCTGTTTTCATTACACAGCTCCTTCAGCAGGCAGCACAGGCAAGGCTTACTTCCTTGACAGACACCAAATATTTTGTTTTATCCTCATCATCCAGCACACGGCTGCATTCCTTATGGACTGCATACAACTCCAACTCTGCGCTCAACAGTCCAAAGCTTCCTCCCAGACCTTCCAACGATGGCCCTCCTGACAGTAAGTAGGAGTGTATTTTGATTTGGACAGCTTCCTTGGGAGATGAAACACTATCATCCCCAAGTCAGAAGGAAAAATAAGAAAATTAATAGTTAAGGTTTATTTTGGATGTTCAGTCGAAGAGGGTTTGAACCTCTTTTTAAAAAGCCACATATAAACCAAACCTTATCTGTCCTTCCAGAGAGTATTTCATATTATTTTCACGTATTTCAGGGACATGGTTTAGTGGTGGGCTTGGAGTGTCAGGCTTATGGTCAGACTCGATGATCTCAAGTCTTTTCCAACCTAAATGACTATGATTCTACATTGCCCAGTACTTCATGGGGGATAGACTAAGCGATCCTTAAAGGTCCTTTCCAACCCAAGCCATTCCATGGTTCATGACACCCAGAGCACAGCCTGCACCCTGTTCTGTGCCAGCGCTCAAAACCTCTGCAAACCAGACCCTGCGATGCCAAGTCAGACACACAGAAGGGAACCACTTCTGAAAAAGCTTGGGTAAGATGGGTTAGCCACCCTCACACAGAGCTCCTGGGCAAGAGCAGAGAGAGTTTCATGCGCTAAGGCAACATTTATTTGTAGCTGTTGCCACGGAAACCCTTACAACCCCTGCCTTCCTCACTAAACATTTTCCCACACCTGAAGAAACGAGGCAGAGACTTTACAAATCGTTTTCGTCACGACGTACGCTCAACTCAACCCCAGAGGAGATGGAGTCCTACGCACAAAACGAGGCAGGACCTGCAGAAAACAGCATGCAATTGTTTCAAGCCCAGAAATACATGCAAGAAGTGACACCTAACCTCAATTTTAGCGTTGCCCAACTTCTGAGTGCTCATATTGAGACTAAGTATTCCACTATTTAGATCGCTTATGACAAAAAGCAATGTTTTAACGGGGGTGTTAATTTTTCCCTTAAGAAGGGTTAACCCCAACTAAGCAGCATGCAATAAAGACAGAGCATTTCCCCAGTAAAACTGGAGTAGTTTCTATTCCACACAATAAGCTTGGCAAGCAAAATAAAAATCTACATGCGTAGCATGAGCTCGGTCGGGCTACGGATGGTTATTGTACATCTGAATATTAAAAACATACGCTTCCCTGTAGAGGTTTTTAGAAAACCTGGACCTGCTGGTGCTCAGCCTTTCTCAAGGAATGCTGAACACCTTCAAGTCCCAGCGACCAGCAGACTGGAGCCATCTCGGAAGGGGGTCAAAGCAGGGCAGGATTGTAACTCCACATGATGAAAACATACTGTTTAGGCAAGATGATGAACATTTTGTAAAATTGAAAATTTAATCTTTAATCATTTCTTATTTACAAACCAATCCTAACAGTGAGGTAATATATCCACAGCCCCATTGGCTTTTGTCTCGTAACTCATACACATTCCATACACAACACTAATTAGTTTGTATTATAGCAAAAGTGTTTTTAATAAACAGAAACATGAAACTACTTCAGAGCTCTTTCTTGATTATGCAACAGCCATGTAAAATAACCTTTAGGAGAAGCACTTTGCTGTACATATACTGCCTGGGCTAGCTGCACCAGCAGCGACGGGCTTGTGGCTGGACACTGCCCCAGGAGAGGTACGTCGCAACCCTGCTGCACTACAGGTTCTGACAGTGTTTTCAGCAAGTCTTTGCATCATCAAGAATGCTTTCACTCACTTTCTCTGATTTTACAAGAGTACTTCTCCACGTAACAGCTAGAACAGGGCTCCGGACTCAGGTGGAGTCTGTAAATTGCGTTTCGAGGGAAGCACGTCAGGTTAATAAAAGCTGGATAGTAGGTACGTGACAGCCTTTAACCACGAAACTGGCACCAAAGAGTCAAGTCCATCTTGGGGGCTTGTGTGCCACCCCCCAGAGGTGACACAGCAGCCTACATTTTGCAGAGTTATTTAAGGAGAAAAAAAAAAAGATGAAAATAGATAATGCTTCAATTTTTTTGGTTGGTTTTAGCAACTTGACTTTAACAAGAAATTAAAAATGTTACATAACCATGTAATTAAGGCATCATTATGACAGACTGTTTACTTAAAATGATCCATTTTGGCTCAGAACATCCTCGATATTCACCTTGTAGACAGCATTCACTTGACCAGTAAAAAGATGTGAACAGTCCAGTTTTGCAGCTTCTCCATTTATGAACATATTTATGCTCCTACAGAGATTTTAATGACCTGGGAGCAAAAGAATCCATCCTCAACGGTGTATACCAAACGGAGAGCAACATGGTAAAAATGCCAAACACTACACATTTTGCAAGCCACCAATATTTACCATCCGTCACAGAGTACTATATTCTCATGCAAGCACGCCACAATGAGAAAACAACATCGCTATACGGGTAAAACAAACAGCATTCAGAATTTCTGAAAGCATTCTTCCAAAATCATTGCACTAGATTAGATTGCCTCATCTGCAGGGCCAGAGGCCATTTACACTATTTTCTTTTTTTTATGTAACAGATGAAAGGATTACAGAAAGTTTTCTGGGGCCAAATTTGGAATTAATGATGGGAAAATTCTTTTGCTAATCCCCCATCTCTCCCACTGCTAGCAGACTCCTGAGACTGGAAAAAAACCAATGTTTCCTGGTACCCTGCTTCTACTTTGCTCATGAGCGTACAATACTACACTCAGGAGGTTTGAAAATGACCCTCAGCTTTGAGCAGAGCCATGAAATCTCGAGGACACAGCTATACTGAAAATCTGAGTACAGGACAGCATGGGACTCCAATTAAAACTTGGATGCATCGCAACGAAATCAAAGGATGGGACTCATCCGCTCATGGTAGACGGCTGCCAAGCAGCCACCTCCATCCAAGCCCAGGCTCGCCCTAGGATCAGTGGGGAAAAAGGGCTTTCCTGGGACGCAGCGTGCCCTGCCCTGAGCGGGACGTGCCAGGCAGGCTGGAGAGATTGCCCCCGAGCGATGACGGCGGGTGTGTGCTCACTACGGAGCAACCTGAGCCCAAAGACAGGCCTCGCAGGGCCTGGGAGCTAAGTGAGGCTGGTGGCACCCAACTCATACAGAGAGTGCAGCAACCTCCGCAGCCGGGCCTGTTTGCAGGGTGCCCTCCTTCTTACAAACCTCGGCACTGCCTGTCGGCCCACCAGTGAAGTAAGAATACTTACCGCCAAGTAACTGCCCCTAAGAGCGAAGTTTAATCATTTTTCAGTCATTTAACAAACACAAAAGAATTTACACATACCAACCCTACTCCAGAAGTAAACTCTGCATAATTAATCGAGATGCCGCCAATACTTGTACATCTGCAAACGCACAGCTACACCAACTGGCACTCAAGGGAAAATGCCTCCGGCCACCTCCAAGAGCTGGGAAGTGCAAACATCTCAGCTGAACAGAGCCAGAGCTGCCAGGGACGGAAAAAAGCAGGCTTGAACAACAGGTTGTCTGGAAAATAACTACAGCTACCAGCTCCCTAAAGTCTGTTTCATGAACTCTCAGATATTAGCAGTTGCTTCTGAATTAAGCCATATTTTATGATAAGACCAGGACAAGCTCAAGGCGCCTAATTAGTTTCAGAAGGTGGGAATGCCCAAAGCAGGTCAGGGAAGTGGAAGCTTCCCCCAGAAACGGGCAATTTGAAGGAAAATTTGATTCAAATAAAAAGGAGTATTGATGCAGCACTTAATGAAGATGAACTTCCCCTGCCTCCCCACCATACAGACGATGCCATTATCACTCAGCACTAGGAAGGAAAGAGATTCCAAGTAAGGGGAAATTACAGGGCAGTTATCCTCATCAACTGCCTGTGTAACAGTGACACGAGATTGGCAGAGCGCCTGAGGAAAGTCTGCAGATAGTTAAGCACAGGACATAAAATAAGATGTGCAAAGGGAAAGGAGCCACTAGAAAATATTGCTAGGGATTTCAGCTTTTCCAGTGTGCCAGTGGCAACAAAACACCCAACCATATCCCCCTGTACCCACAAAAATAAGTTAAATTAAAAGGGATTGCACAAAGCCAGAGAAAACCTGGGAGTTCCACTTGCTCAGTGGTGATGAAACCAAGTACTGAGTGATCTGGTCCCTGGTCTGTAAGAGTTTCCCACCTTTTCAGACTGCTTAAAGGTCTACAAACAACGCGTTCTATGTGGCTGGCAGGTTTTATTCTCGTGATTCTAGGACAGCGAGAATCAGAGACAACTCAGCACTTTCTTCTGCCCCAGGATCTGGCCCACAGTCAGCAACAGGCGATCCTCATCACTTTTTATCCTGAGCACTCAGGAAAGTTTCCATCTTTTGAGAAAGAGTTGCCTGAAGCTCAAAAAAGAGCTCAGATGAAAACATTAAGAATTTTGCTCTAGGCTTTGTAACTATCTGTAAGACAAGCAAGTCAAACAAAACTGGCACTATCTGCACTATTTGTAAAAAGGAGGGTTAAATGCCTTCCCAATTTCACAGACCTTTCAAGGCTTCATTACTACTGAAAATCTGGTATGGTCACGCAGAAATGCGATGGTGCAACACACATTACCTTCAGGGTCCCAGAAACATAAGGATTTGGGGAACCTACCCTCAGCAGAGGGAAACGGGACACAGATCATATATTTTCCTGATGAGAAACTGAGGTTTCACAGAGAATTAGTAAACACGCTCATGCTTCCCACCTGGTTTCTATTTAGAACAGAAAAAAAGCAATTAATGACTTTTTAAACAACAGCTAATAGAAGAAACTTAAGAAAATGAGATTTGTGATTGAAAATATCTTTACTCACATGAGGCAGAGGATCAAAATATGACAAGACCACTAAGCATAGTTTCTCCCAGCTGCATAAACCATTTCTTAACAATCTTAAGATTAATAAACAAAGACATATTCGAGGCATTTCACATCCCTCCTGGATTTAGCCGTACATGAGAAAGCCATCCTCTTTACTTGACTCTCGGTTGGAGCAGAGCTCCCAAGCAGTACCTCACACTACATGACCGTTAGTAGGGGAACCCCCCCAGTCTGAGCAAGCATGCAGAGAAATACAAGGGGAAAAAAAATACTGGTCCAGGAAGAAGCCGATTTAAGCGTATCATTTATTAGCAAGTAAAAGGACATTTACCTTCTGAGTGGTTAAGTACAACACAACCCAAGGCTAAACCATATGGCTCTACTCTTTGTGCAAGGGAGAAAGCTGGCAGGGTGCCACAGCTCTAATTGAACTATTACCATATCGTACAACATGAAAAAGTCAGAGAGAGTGGAGGATCTGCTCTCTGAGGGACAGTTTATGTCATGCGGACAATTAAGTGAGTAACAAAGCATATTTAATGGGAGAGCAATTCCACCATTTGGATACTGGCTCATTTTAAAGAAAATGGGTACTCTTCTAGCTCAATATTGCACTTAATTTGATCCTACATTCAATGCCATGAAACCTTCAAAATCCACATCACTTGTAGCAAACAATACAACACTTCCCCTCTAATCGCTGCTCAAGGCTTTTCCATCTTGTTAATAAGGAAAGACACAGAGTAAGAATGCTCAAGTGAAACACAGCAACACATAAAAGCTACCCATAAAAACTGTCATAAAAAACTGAAAAATGCCCCAAGATTGAGTACAAGATTAACTTTGTCCCATGTACAAATTATCACCAAAAAGGCAGGCTTGATAAAAACATGCCAGGTGTATATACACGGTGCACACACAACAGGGTATGCAGGGGATAATAAAACAACCAGGGGATGAACACACAGAACCTGTAGTGCCTGGGCGTACATAAACCTGCACAGTATTGTTACTTTGGGCAAAAAGCAGTGCAGTTGTAGGAGTGAAAAAAATTAATCATACGCACAATAAAAATGAGGCAAAACGAGCCTCTGAATCTTGTTCTTACCGTTCTGTTCATCCAGCTCGTTCCCAATTTCCTGCCCCATTTGCTTTTGTCGGGATATGATTGAAGAAAGCGCATCGAGTCCAGCATCTTGCTCTGCACCAAAAACAAAACCCACCACAGAATGACATGAAAAAAACTGCTGATATGCCAGGCTATGTGCCATAAAAGATGTGGAAGTGAAGAAAAAGATCTACTCTCTGTTTCAAGAGTTAAAATGTTTTAAGAAAAGTACATCAACAGAACATGAAAACGAATTCTTAGGGCAACAGCACTCTTAAAATAATGTGAATGATGGGTAATTAATTTGTCTGCTCTGGCTGGGACATTTAGCTGAGGGTCCCAAAAAAAAATCCAACAATTCAACATTCAGCTGTTACTCAATCATAAATGCAGGAGATTTTCTGGCACACACAGAGATCCCTGATTAGCCTTTTTAAATTTTCCAAGAAACTTTAACATGAATAAAAGACAAACAGGTGATGCAAACACCAAAGAATTCAAATACATTTTTAAAGCTGCAAGAGGATACCGAGTGCATGGAAAAGAGCCTCAGACGGAGGGGACACAGTGGGGGCAGCTAGAGTTTGACATGCTGCCATCAGCTCTGCAGACACTCCTTTATTAAGACCTGTATCACATCTGCTACTCCAGTTTGCAGGTACCATGCAGCCCTTAGTAAGCACCTTAACCAAAACATGCAGCTCCCCTTGCCCAAAGTCATCAAGAATTGGAACAACAAGAGTTCTGGGGGCTAGACTATCAGTGGTCTGACAATCCGTAAAGCAGTGATGTTGCACAGAGCAGGACAGCCAGCTGGCTGCAGTCCAGAGCCAAAAATGGCATGGAATGGCCAGAACCCCCTTCCCTTCAACAGGATGAAGGTCTGGTCCGCAGTAACTCTCCCAGTATCCCCAAGGGATGCCTACGGTGCCATCAGAGATGGGAGCTTGATGTTTCTCCTGGACCATCCAAACACAGTCCTTGCCATTCCCCTGAACTGCCGCTGTAAATATTTCACACACAGACTGAAGCAGGCCTTATCTGGAGACCAGCTTCATTTGATTACTTCCAACACTTTAATTGCATAGAAATTACCTCATTAACCACCTGACATCCTCAGATTGAGGTTTGCCAACATTTCCAAAGTCAGAGATTCCTTATGGATTCTGAGGGCCAAAATCTGGAGGCCCTTTTTAATTTTTTGCTACATTCCCATTCAACAGTACATTTACTGCACCCCAGCCTGAAGCACTGCAGTAATACCACATGCAGTGCCATTCACGAGATCTCTACTGCAAACCCAAACCATGAGTAAGGTCAAAACTCCAGGATGCCCTGTAAAGTCTTTGAAAATTTGATTTAAGAACATGCTTCCAGTTAAGAATATTGCAAGCACAATACTGCTCCAGCAAATACATAACAGCCTGGACTATGATGTTTGACATCCCCAGATAATAAAATATCAGCACAGCTTATTTTATTGTCTTTCTAGCAAGGGTTCCTCTGAGAGTCCTAGCAAAGCTTATAAAAAACAGAAAGACTCTTGTACCTTCTATGATCCTTCGCTGCTGCTGCCTGAGATCATCAAAGCCAAGTCCTCTGGTTTCCTCAGGTTCTTCCAAGAGCCAGGGGTTGGTTACACCTCGTTTGACCCCTCCTGTCATCAGGCTAGATCTGAAAATAACCCGAGTCAGTAATTTTCAACACAAAACCCACTCCTTGTATAATTTGTGCTTGCAAGAGGCTGGCTGACAGAGACGGATGCGTATGTGTTGGGTGCACTCCATGGGATTCTCTGCAATCAGAAGAAGTTAGCCAAGAAGAATTGGCTAATAATTGGTCGTTATTCTCCAATAACGCCCCCATCTCACAGGCTCCGTAACACTGCAGGGAAGTGGTAAAGCAGGGGAGGACTAATTCTGCAGTGAACAACTAATGTACTCCCATTAAACACTGTTTGCCTGTAGGACACACAGCATTCCAAACTGCTACAGAAAGAACAGGGTTACTGGGAATACACACACCATTCACTGATCGAAACACAAACTTATAAAACACTGAGGTACAGCCTGAGAGCTTCCAACAGTACAGGGATCAGATGCAAATCAAATGAGACTAATTTGCTGCAGTCTATAGCAAAGCTAAAAGGGAACATCTCTGCATGTCAAAAACTGCAAATGGAAGTCCCACAGTTCCTCTGCGTTTCCTGGTCGGCCATCAGCACGAACAAGAAGCCAGGCACACACGCTCTTAAATGAAAGAGCAATCAAGTTATGGGGTTTCTTTTAAAAGAATTATGACTTGAGGTTGTTCGTGTTATAGACACTTCCCTGGTTACAACAGAAAACAAATCTTTTCATGTCCAGGGTACATAAATTCAAGTAATAAAATGAAATGCCACTTAAATAGTTTTTTCTCAAGACCAGATTTCTGGTTTCCGCCTTTCAGCTTTTCACTGGTTCTCCTGCAAGAAAAACATTATATGACAAACTGTGAGCCACTTGAACCCAAAACTGCAACTCAGATTTGGGGTAAGTCCTGGTAAGATTGGTTCCTCAACAGCAGGACACAAGTAACAGTTTTGGCCTTCTGCTTTGTTTTTTTTAAATACCATTTTATTCTCATTTTACCTTTGCCCTGTTCCCTCCCAAAACACTTCCGCAAGCAAAACAAGAACAGCGAGCATTTTTAGGATCCATCCAACTCTGAAGATTTCTTAATTACACTAAGACCTATATTTTTTTAACGGCACACAGGTCCCTTCTCTGAGATATACTGAAACACCGTATGGTACACACATAGGCTCGAAATCATTTTGTGGTCAAAACCCCATACCAAAAGAAGTTAACTCTGCACAAGTGCCAGTGGAGCCAGGAGTTAACACACCCTGCGATGCGGGGGTCAGCGATGCAGGGTCAAGCTCCACGGAGGGAGGACTGAAGTCTTACAGCAAGGGTGCTGAAGCGAAATCCAGAACTTGTGTCTAAGAGCTCCTTGAGGAATTGTGGTGAACTAGAGACATCTCCTGGCCGTGAGATGAACCGACACTGCTGAAAAATACCTCAGTACCTGAGTTCCGGGCCATCCCTAAGTTACAGCCATATATGCCTTCGCCTGTTCGCAGCACACTACACACGTCACACTGCATTCACAGTTACATTTGGAACACTTAAAACTTCGTCTCTGGGTAACGGATTCACCAGAATAAAAAACAAATAAAGCTTTCTGTGCTATAGGACTAAAAAAGTGCTTACTGTAGGTCACAGCATCTCACTCAGCCATCCTGATGGTGCTGGAACAGGAGTGCAGAGCGGAGCCCAGGCCGCCTGCTGTGCCAAGGACCGGCTGCCTGCCACGGGCAGCATCTGCAAGAGGAGCTGGGACTCCTCTGTACTCGCCCTCTGCGCCTCCCTTAACTTCCACGTGTTTATCGAGGCAGGCATCAGGCTTGATTAGACAGAAACCTGAAATACGGTTTTACACACCTAGCTGTCTTCACTGCTATGGGGATTAAACACACTCACACTTTGTAGCCTCACAACCCGAAACGCAACGGAAGCGTTACACTTCCGGCGGCGCCAGGATCGTTACAGCTGCCCCAGTTCAATACGCACGCACACAAAATCTGGAGTTAACATCACCTCACAAAATCACTTGAATCAAGCGAAGGGAACGTCAAGCTCTTTGCTTGGTAAAAAGAGCACAATTCTTTCTGCCTGTTAAAAAAAAAAAGCCAAGGCAAGCAAATTTGAAATAATTTGCACCACTCGCTCTCTCCCTCCCCACTAATAATCTGCCCTGTTCTTGTAGGTTGGGTCATGACAAGTGGTCTGCCCGTTACAATAATCTTTTTGACATGTTTGGTAACTACCTTCCCACACAACACAGCATAACTTCCTACTTCCTCTGATCTTGCCATGTGTCGCTTTGGTGGTGTGAAGATTAAAGCTTATCCAATTAGCCACCCACTGCCTCCGCCAAGTTAATCACGTAAATCTTTGAAACCGTCACAGAGCAGTGGAGTGTGCGGATAGCTTTTGATTATAGGAGCAGATTTAACTAATTACGAGGCTTAGCAATGTGCCCAAGTATAAAAGATGATGGGGTTTAAAATCAGGGAGCTATGTCACTGCTTAACAAGGGAGGGCTTATCTTCCAGCAGGCATTGTTTCACTGATAATTCTTATAAAACTTCCCAAGTAACTCAGATTAGTCAACCAGCACTTACTTTAGACCAAGGCCACACATCAAGGCTTACGGCTTTAGAAGACTGATCAGCAAGACTGCATTTCAAACAAAACCTGGGTCATATGACAATTGGTTGCACGATCACTTGAACATCCCCTTAACGATACAGTTATACAGTGGGGCTCTTTGAAGTGCCCAGGGCACCGCAGCTTGGCTGCACAGGGCAATCTCAGGGCGACGGGGAAGAGGCGGGTGCACTCACTCACTCGTACTGACAGGCAGCGTATCTTAGGAAGCTCCAAGCTAGCGAATAAAACAAGCCTCATTTTAACGTACAAAACAAAAGCCTTCTGCCCCCCAAAAAAGCCCCGGAGAAGCCACACAAGCACTTCCAAATGTCCTCCAGGTACCTTCCCAGGTGGAGACGACCTCACAAGAGCCACTGCCAGCAGGAAGCCTACAGCAGGGGCAGCATTCCCTGCAGCTGGCAGAGGAATCTCTCTGCTGGCTCCCCCAGCACAGGAACCAGGAGCAGCATCTCATGTTCACGGAAATGCCGTGTTGCTCTGTGTTCATCCACAGTTTGGTTAACTAGCCCCACTGGCTCCAGCAAGTGGAAGCTGCCCAAGCCAGCTGCCAGACAGCTGATCTGCAGAGCACCTACTCAGCGGCACCTCGGGATCACCAACTCCTGCCTGCAACGTGGGCACGGCAGCTTCTGCGGTTGCAGGCACAACAAGCAGCTCCCAACCACCTCGGCCTGGCACAGGACAGCAGGTGCCAACAGAGCAGCAGCACAAGGCAAGCAACAAGCTGCAAGAGTGTTAGCACAGGCACACTTACCGTGGAACAGCACGTCCACTCGCAATGCTGAGCGTCTGGGCAGAGGGGTTGTGGCAAGAAACTACACAGTGGAGATAACGTTCCCTGGGGACACTTACCCTGGTGTAGGGGTACCTTTACAGCAACGTTTACACTCGTGTTATTTCACAGCAGCAGCACTTTCCTGTGCAAAGCCTCAAAATATACACCGCACTGAACATTTCCATCTGCGATCAACCTTGCTATCACATATCACCACCTTCTTTCCAACCATCCCTTGTTTCTGTGCAAGGTTGGACACAGCACAACACTAAATATATTAGAGAACAGCTGAAATACTCATGGAGAGAGTCTCACCTCTACAGCCCACTCGCACTCTGCAGGAAAGAGACGACTACAAGAAAGGAGAATTCTTTCTATAAGGAGGCTGCATCTTGTATAATCACATCCAGAGAAAGGGTGAAGGGACAAATCTACTCCTATGAGACTATCCTGTTCACAAAACCATCAACTCCACCACCTCTAACTCCCATCCTGGGCCCAAGGCAATGGAATTCCCCCCGGGGGCCACCCAGAGGGCTGCTTTCGGACAAGACACAGCACTAGGTTCACGCCTGAGCCCTCGCTCCTCGCGCGGCAGCTGAAGCCTGCCCGACCACAAGCAGCGGAGCGTGAGCCTCCCAAGCAGGGCTCGGCTCGGCGTTTGTTCTCACCACAGAACCACGCCAGACTAACAGTGATGCTGCTGGTGCAGAAACAACCTTGGGCAGGAAACTTCTGCTAGTTTTGCGCAAACTTAGGAGGCAAAACATAAAGCACAGAGCTCAGTCTTGAAAGCTGCCCTCCTACTGACATTTTTTCCTGAGGCTAAAGAGCGCTAAGCTTCAACAACAGGCATGCAGGCACAACCTGAAGCACAACGCTGAAAAATGATGAGGTTTGACTTACTTTTCTGCTGTGTTTAAATGTCCGTTCTTTGCTAGTCCTTATAAATGCAACTACATGCAGTTTTCTCACAACCACCTTCCTGACTTTGGTGAAGTCCTTCAGGACCCTGTGGTACGCTCTGAAGGAGGAGATGCAAACTGTCCCTTGAGCACAGACCCAACCGAGGAGACTTCACTCTTATTGGACTCTTCCTTACATTTCAGGTGGGCACAACAACCCTCAGATTTCCACAGGCGCTGTACCTGCTACCTGCGTGAGGATTCACTCCCCGCCTGCCCAGGCTGTGACCTGCAGAGTGCTTCCTGGTGACAAGCGGTACGACGGGAGATGGCCCGAGTACAGAGACACAGTTTAGGGGATGAGGAGGGTGTTGAGGCAATTACAACCATGTTGGCCTGTGACTGCGCAGCCAGAGACACGTTAATCCTGGGAAATCCAACCCCTACATTTGAATGACTCAAGCCTTAGATGCCCTGAGCGTGGGTTTTTGGATGAACAATCCACCTCCTGCACCCCTTCCATCCATCTCCTAGACACAAGGCTAATTGCAGCTGACATCAGAACGCCGCAGCTGCAGCCAGGAGGGCTTCCTGCAGTAACTGGTAGGGAGGAAGGAACGCAGGAAGGAGTTTTAAAGGCACCTACACAACTATTTTTAATCTTATTTTCCAAAGAGCATTTGCTCCTCCATAAGCGACAGCCAGATTCACAAAAGCATTGAAGCACCTAATGACATATTGATTAGCCAGGCACTCGATGCCTATTTGGCATTAGGCAAACTGCCTCTTTGGAATACGACCTTAACGCCCCACATCTGACAGAAAAGGTATTTAAGCAAGATTATGGAAATCCCCAATAAAACAAATATAAAAGAATATGGACTCTTCTAAAAGTTCCCTAGGGTAGCCATCACTTCAGGTGGCCAGCATCCCACAGCTACCAAAAGTTTTCTGTACCTGTGGGAAATTCAAAGAGAAACCAAGAAAGGCAGGCTGAAGTACACACCATCCATTCACCCACTGGTGACAGGCACATACTCCTACACACTGACTACCCGGTCAGGCAGGAGGAAGAACATTCTTCATTCATTCCTCTGCCTCCACAACAAGGACTCACACAATTTTGATACTGCGATTTCCAGAAAGTCAATGTTTCTGGGTGTTTTCTTCACACTTTCAATTAGTGTGAAACCATGGGGATTTCTACTCCACTCAAGAATAAGCTGTACAGATCTCTTTCCAAGGAGAAAGGAGGGGAGAAGATACTGAAATTGCCCACCAAAACCAATTAAAGAAAATCTAACTGACCCTGCTCAAGCGAAGTCACAGCACAGCCTTTCCCCTGGAAAGTTCCAGTTGCATCTTAATTAAGGTCGACAACGCCGGAAGGTAACCGAATGCTGTACCGAAGTAATGTAGTGTCCTGCCCTGTGTTCCGCCCCAAGTTGTCACTTAGGATAAATACCAAGAGCATTAAGGCCACTGTACTTCACAAGCAGAAATAGCTTTACAGCAGTTTTCAAAGGATGTAAAACTCACTGAATGGTGACCAAATATAAACGAAGATTAATTCTAGTAAAACCTTCACAGTTATAGGCCACGGGGACAATAAATATGTGATCAGTGGTGCAAGAAGGTTAATGAAAGGAATGACTGCTGGAAAGAACAAGACTTCTGAAAATGTGTGCTGTCACATCAGAGGTGGATTAGATACAGAAAACCAATACAAAACCAGAGAGAAGTGTCACTGCTAGAACTTAATCAAACAACATGTGCTGATTTTTCTAATGCAGTGGGAAAAGCTGATTTCCAGGCTGCAGGCACACTGAAGAGTGGCCTTTGCCACCTACTGAAATCCAAAACAGGCCGTTCCAGAAGTCTGCAACAATTTTAGAGAAAACCAGTGCTGTAAATAGCAGCTTAACCCTACCAGAAGTTGTAATCTTCTGTCCCTGCAAGCAGAAAGGCAGGCAGGGGAGCATGCTCCATCCCCACCGACCTATGTGTAGGGCCAGGCTCGGGCAAGAGAGAAAGGCTCGACTTACTGGCACAAAATTCGGGCCTGGCTACGTCTCTGCCTGACCACTGAAAACAAGACCTACAAGGGAGAACATGAAAAGGGCACGAATTCACCAGGCAGAGAATAGTTGGCATAGTTTTACCCATTTTTAATTGGAGAACTTGAAAGAGAACTCTAAAAACTCAACCCTTGCAACACTAGCAAACAAATACTGATTTTGATGTTATCTTGTGCTGGAAAACACTGGTTTTCCTGATCATTTCTAACAGATCTTGAAATTATCATGGGACTTTGATATTTCCCTCCCGCCTGCCTCGACACCTTGACGCCAGGGCAGCTCTAGGGTGAATCCTCGCCCTGTCTGCCCCACAGCAGTAGCGTGCCAAGGCTGACCTGCTGCGGGGACAGCCGCGCTTCAGACGGCCAGATCAGTTCATGGACTGCTCAGAGCAGGCGACACACCAGAGCGTTCTCACACCATCAGTCCCCGCAGACATCTCGCCTGCTTGCTGGTTTACACGTCTCAGTTGGCTCAGCGACAGATGTAAAAGCCAGCACCAATGCACCAACCGGCTCCGCCCCACGCTCTGGAGAATGCCAAACCTAGACCAATGAATGGATTTGATCAAAGTCTAGTCTTACCGTCTGCCGCAGGTGTTGCACTGACAGCGTCTGGTTAGGCAAAGACAACAAACACAAAGCAAAGCACATGCTTTGGCTGCGCCAAACACCGCACGGGAGAACACACGCCAGCAGAAACCAACCTCTACACCACGCTACTGAACGGACTCTGCAAAACACGAACACACACGAGAACACAGAAACTACCCGTTAAACTTCCCGTATCTCTTATGCCTGCTCTAAGATACACAAAGTGAACAAGGTAAGAAAAAAACTCTTATTTTCAACAGCCACGGTAGGACACAACGTTCACATGGGTACCCAGTTTCTTACGACACAATAGCTTCAAAACTGCCTTTTTCAAGAGCACAGCGCTGAAAAGGGACGGGATCTCAGAGAACATCAGCAAAAAGGCTCAGGTGGTTCTTCACTAGTGTGAGGAGCTAGAATCATACCAAGTTTCGCTCTAAGACTGAGTGCTGACATACTGCAAAAAGATGAGACACCTTCTCGGGGCGGCTCTAACACTGCCCCCCCAACTAACCTCACATGTGCATGTATAAAGTGCAACACTCTGCATTTGCTACAGCAAAGGCTCAGAGAACAGAGTGCATTAAGAAAATGCCTGCCACTCGGCAGCACAAGCTAAACTTGTTTTAAAAGTATGTATTTCTATCCCACGTCCATGCTGGAGAAGTACAGTTGCACTCCTCAGAGGCAGATCTCGCTCCACCACGGGTCAAGAGGTGAGGAAGCTCTGCTCAGCCACGCCGTATGACCCAGACCACACATGCAGCGCTGGGCAGGGCTGACAGGGCAGAGCATGGCCCTCTGCGTGACCCACAGCCAGCCCAAGACGGCTGTGCCTGCTGCATTAGCACCTCCCACACACCAACAACACAGGTGCGTGGCCCAGCAGCCGTGATTCATATAAAACTTCTGAGAATGCACGTTCACTTTTTAAAAAATAAGAGGCTTTAAAACAAAGTGTTACCAATTACAGTCTACACTCGAGAGTAATTCATTGACCATGGAAGTAGAGCAAGCTCTGCCAGCTCAGAGTGCAGCTCCAATTTCCTTCCACATCATTTTGCAGGACAGAAGATTACCTGAATCTGCAAAGGAAAAATTAGGAAGGACAAGTGCAATTACCTGCGCTGGAATTTAGCCAAAATGGTACCTCTCACACAGAGCTGTATGTAGTGACCTGCATGGGGTCAGGAGGCAGGCAAGTCACACTGACAGTGGGGCTTTTCATTTTTTGCACGAATGTTGGCTCAGGGCTCACACAGACCAAAGCCTATCACCCAGTGAATTGTGAGGATCCTTCTGAAGTTGTCCCTCAACACCTGCCAATTCAGTTCTGACATACCACGACCCCAGTCCTGTGCTTAGGTGGTTGATCTACTACCCGTTCGCTTGCAGAGCAAGGAGAAAATGGCAGCTTCATTTTGCAGTCCGTAGCCTGGCTACCAGCTTAGGAACAAGGCTTATTTATTGCTACCCCTTTTCTCCTCTCTCTCCTCCAGCAACTAATTCACTGAGCAGTTACAACACATTAAAAGAAAAAGGAGTCTCAAATTACCTCCAGCTTTGCAGACATATGTGATACTGTCACTAAAAAAAGCACGATTTCTAGGCAAATGAAACTGCAGTTTGCTACACGTAGAGGTAAATGAGCTCAAGGGATGCGTTTAACCGTACTTTCGGACATACTCAAAGCACAACTCACACTGCTCATTTGAGGCGACAGTGCCATACCTTATCGTGTCTGGTTCTGGGCCTTCATTCTTGTAAGACGCCTGAAGTTGTTTCTGTCGTGTGAGAAGGTCATCCACCAAATTCTGTCTCCTGTCTCCCTCCAGCTGTGTGCTGATGATACGTGGTTAAGGACCAAACATTGAAAAACTTCACTTTCATATAATAAAATAATACCTGCTATATATACTTAAAGTAAAGCAGACCTCATGATCATGGTAATTAACTAGAGTAACTACTTCAACTCAAGAAAAGGCTGCAGCATCCAAGAGAAGGATAGGTCACATTTTTCTGAATGAAATCATGAAATCTGCTGTTAATTCTACATGTGTTTCAGAAGTTTACGTATCTCAAAGAAAAAGTTTCATACAGTGACCGTAGAGTGAACTTCACGTCATCAACTCAAAGCAGTAAGAGAACTGGAAGGCTCTTTACTGTCAAATTAGAGTAAGTATTAAAATAGCATTTTCCCCTCCAAAATCCGACTTAATTACTTTCATTTATCACTAAGAAGTCCTGATCTGTAACACCGACAGTGTAGAACAGTAGTGCATGGGATAAGGTCAGGGAAGGGCGAGTCTATCAACAGGGCAGGCCCAAGCAGAATAGAGCTTTTAATCCGCAGGGCACTTCACATACTATTTCACTGTAGGCTTGTAACATAGACCAGGTGAGTAGCTCCCAGCAAACAACCAAAAATTCACTTTGAGCATGTTTCCATTTGCAATTCATCAGCAGAACACCCCAACAGCCACTGATGCAGCAGAAAAACAATTCAAGCAGTATCTCTGAAAGACAAGCTGCCTTGAAGTGCTATGGCTTTGCAAGGGGATGTGTAGCTTTTTTAAATTAATCTGAGTGGCTGAAGGACGATTAACTCTCTTCTAACCACTGTCCAGTAGATTATGCAACAGCTGAACCGATTTGTGTCTGCTTTCTGCCACAGCAGTAGCATTTGTCTGCCCTCGAGCACCTGCTGGACAGGAAAGTTTTACCCCGGTCATCAGCACAGCACTCAGGGGCCCCTGCTTAGAAGGGATTTCTGCCATAGTAAGTTTGAAATTAAACATTCATTTTGTTAAGCAGACTGCTGCCAGATATCTTCAACTCCTTACGCCTGACCATCCCAGTTTGTATGGAAACAGCAGCAAACCCAAGCCAGGCCACAGGGTAACACTCCTAGAATGAAAGCTGTGATTTCTAAGGCATGTTTTAAAGCATTCTGCCATCATTCTGAAGATGCAGTTCCATTGCTCCTTAAGTCAGCCTGAGTCAGGGCTGCCACATCCCTGCCCACACCCTGAACAAGGCTCCATCATTCCGTTTTACTGGCACTGGCACCCCTGTAGCCAGCGACTGAGCCAGGAGAAAACAACAGATTAGCGAGCTTCCTGCTAGACGAGGGACCTCAGCGCACAATCCCGCCACTCAACCAGCAGTGCTGCGCACAGTCACGACGATGGCAGCCCCAAGATCATTCAGACCACCTTGCTAATCTTCCCTCGGACACAAACGTAACCGAAGGCAGCCTCGTACCCACTGTTCCAGGTACCCCCAGGATCCCGTCCTTTCCTGCACTACAGCTGCAATGACAACAGCAGTGGCACAGACAAAGGTCCAGTGACAAAGTCTTCTAAAAATGGGACGAGGGAAAAACCCTCCCTGCATGGCAGAGCAAGTCTAGCATATTTTTCCACTCTCTCACACAATCCAGAAAGGTGAGTCAGTTGATGTTTACACAGATACACTTGGTGTGTTGATACAGCCCGAAGCAGCAAGTCCTTCAGCTGATCGATCTTCTCCCGGAGATTCTGCAACAACGATCTGATAACCACATGGAGCTGAAGGGGAAGAAAGAGATTTTTTTCTTCTTCAGTCAGTTCTGTTTACATCAAATTTAGTATTACTACATGCAGGTGACAAAGTATTAAAATTCAGCTATACTGGTGTGAAGGACTCTGTTCTAAGCCTGCCTCAGAGCCAAAGGGAACGATACAGTTAACTGGTCTGGACTGCTCACAAAATAATGAGATACAGAGTACTAGTTTTGCAAACACGATTCTAATGGATTTATGCTGTTTAATATGGAGAGCTTTCTTTCAAGTCTTTATAAACACACGCCTTTATAGGGGCAAAACATTTCAGACCATTTTAATATTTTCCCATTCGTTTTCCAGTTCTTTCCTCTGATCTTTATTACAAACAGAGGCAGCGGCTTCTTCCGCCACCAGGTTTCTTTCCCAGCTCCCAGGATTCAAGGGAAGGTTGCTACATGTTCAGACATCCCCTCTGCTTCCAAACTTCAAACTAAAGGTCAGAGAAATTCAGATTTCCTCCGTTTCTCTTCTCAGCAGCACCTCTGGCTCCCAACCCTTCCTCACAACTGACCCGCCCAAGATTCAGACGCATCTGTTCCTGCTAAGAGTGTACTTAAGTCCTTCGCATTCTCTCCTGCCGAAAGCAAGCCTGAGATTTGCGGGAATCCTCCTCCTCTCTCCCCACCCCTTCCCACGCTAGGTTGACATTATCCTCTGGGGTTTTCCCCCCTTAAATGTTACTTCTTCTCATTCCAGTTATTTAGAACATACTAGGAAAAAGCACAGTAACTGCAATTAACTGTGCAAGTCATCCTAATTAAGACTTAACATGCTTCTTGTTTACAAGCTTTTAGCCCCGCTGTGGGATACAGTGGATGGCAACCTCAGATGCTCGGGATGATGAACTGGTAACAGAGAAGGAATATTTGCTTTGACTCTCGTTCCTGAAGACACAGAGGCAGCAGCCAGATACAAAAGTCTCACTGAACAGTCATCGTGCTGCAAGGATCCTGCCTGCAGCTAAACTGCACTTGGTATCTGCAGAGGGACAGGAGCAGGTGTTCCCAAAAAATCACCCAATAGCATCAAAAGCTTAAATCTCTCTGACTCAGCAAGGCTTGCTCTCAAATGCTACCAAACGCAGCGAGAGAAAGCAGATGCAACCACGCTGCGGCAGCCTTGAGGGTCTGCAGCCAGAGAGCTGCAAACCCCATCTTCGGACCCAAAGCTGCTGAACACGAGGGCAACGTTTCCAGCGCCGGGAGGGGGTGTAAATGCTTTTAGGAAAGTTCAACCTGCTGCATACCCACCAGCTCTGCAATTAGGTAATAAAGGGTCTTTTCATTTCACACATCCATGTCCTGCACTTGTGTCCAGGTGGAGAACGCTGCCTGTAATCGGCCCAGAACAGGGAAGTAACATAAAGGTACACGCGTCCGATAAAGGCATCTAACATACAGGCTCCCACCGCTACTCTGGCCAGCAACTGCAGTGCTATACAAAAGATTACACTTCCATTAAAGAAAATAGAGCAAACAAGGAACCAATGGAAGCTTTAAGATCAGCTCAATAGAGCAGAGTTCACAAATGGTAAGAGCTAGCTTGAAATCTTTCCCTACAGGGTTGGGGTTTCTTTTCCATTTTAAATTTTATGCTCTATTTTTTGCTCAGCAATAAGCAGTAGGGATTTTTTTAGCCATGCTAATGGCAAAATACTGTAACAGTAAAAACTTGTTTACATTCTCCCTACCAGGCAAATACTGTACAAAGACTTCTTCTCCGTTAAAACATTCAGGAGTCATAGAATATATGACTGCTCAGCCGTGGATTTCTCAACATGCATTTCTGTTATGAAAACAACTCTCTCATTGTTGGAAACTTGTTTACAGTAGAATCAAACACTGCCAAATATTCATCTCTAACTGTTAATGGATTAAAGGAAAACTGCGCTTGGAAAACACAGGGCATGGAACAAATGATTTCATGAAGAAATAAGTCAACCACGTAATGTTTCCATAAAACACAACCTAGGAGAGTTACGGCACAAGAACGGCTTCAAACACTAATACAACGTTTTGCTGGGGGTTTTTGGAACACATCACAGATTGTATTGATGCCAACAGAGAATTCCGTCCTCTGTAAACACAGATGGATTGAGCAGCAATCTTTTTATTAGTCTTCTATTGCTTGAGTATGTATCGGTACAATTTCTAATACTTCACCATCTTGAAAGCAGGGAGCTTAAGCACTCAGTTCTACAACTAGAGAAAATACTTGTCTCAAATCCCACTTACTTGCACCTTCTGAAACCTCTTTTCAGTTCATGCCAAATTTGAGCCATTAAAAAGCACTGATCATTGTACAAAGCCTACAGTTTTTGCCAGCGTTTCTTCAGAGGAAACATTTCAAAAGTGACATTTTATTTTAAAAGCTACCAGCAAAGAGACCTGCAAAAAAAGCTACAGCGATCGTGCATCACACTACAACCCTGCTATAAAGAGGGGCAGAGGCTAGAAGATAAATCATTCAGCCTTTTTTTTCATTACGCAAATTACAAAAGACTAACTCAAGGGCTTGCACGCCGTTTCACCTTCATGCAGCCAAGGGAGAAGTTCATGGCACAATCCCTAGGGCACGCAACCAAGCAGGCTCCTAAGCTTCTTGAAGGAAAAGAGGCGGCTTTTAGTCCTACAGAAAGCAGCCTCCTGAGAATCTTTTTATTTTTTAAACAGGAAGTGTGAAAAGGTGGAGACATCATATTCCTGGGTAAGCTCTAACTTCTGCTTCTCATTCATATTTAACTCTGCTCTTATATCTTATTAGAAATGTAGCTAAAAAAGGCTGCAAAATTCATGTTTCATCTGCTCTACAGCCACTACAGAAAGGAAGCAAGCCAGCTTTGTGGGGAAGGATATATATATTTAGCATTTAAACTGAAAGGAGCACACAGAAGCTGACACGCATCCCAACGTCTCTTGGAGTCAGGATCTCTGAAAACAGTTCTGTTCCTGACAGCGACAGCCCTGAGCAGTCAGCAGCACATGCCAACGCTCCCATGGCTTCTCCTACTGTAAAACCAGCATTATTGCATGCAAAATAGATTCATTACTGTTAAATGCAAGATTTTTTGTGGCGCTGAAAAGCTACTGGTAACTTCAAAATCATATTCTTGCTTTCTTCACAGAAAGCTTAAGGAACACACCACTAATATTATGTTCCTGCCATTAAACATGATTTCAAACCCGCAGGTCTCCAGCTGCAGCAACTGTGGCCTGACACAGACTGGCCCCACGGCCTGAGGGGGGCGGTGGAGGGTCCCCACCTTCCCCGCTGCACTCTGCCCATGTCGCCTGCCTAACGCACCCCACCCAGGCAGCAGCCACTTCCCTCTGCAGTCGGAGGCAGGAAATTCAGGACTTACGGTTTCCTAGACACATCCGACTCCTGCAAATTTCACGCTTAGCCAGCATTTAGAATGGTTAAAGGCAAAATGTAGCTAAAAGCACCCACGCTCGCAGCCCCCAGAGCTGCGGGCAGAGGAGTACCTTGGCTGAACTCTCCCCGTTCCTTTGGTACCGGTTACGCTCCTGGATTTTCTCAGCGATCTCCTGGGCGATCTGGCAAGCGGCATCGTACAGCGAGAGCCTGCGAACGAGAGGCGGCAGCTGAGCCCCCCCTTCCCGCCCTCCCGCCCCACCTTCACTACGGCATCTCGGCCTCGCTTCGCAGGGAAACCGCGTGTGCCTCACCACCGCCCGCGGGGCCGGCAACAGCGCCTCAGTAACTGCTTTTAGGTTTCAGCTTTCCGGGGGGTCAGCACTCCGGAGGGAAAGGGCACCCCCCGCACGGCGCGGAGAGGGCCTGGCGGCGCGGAGCCGCGTGGCTGACGGGTCTCCTGAGGCCGCCAACGAGCACTGCCCTCCCCGCGCAGCGGCACCGGCCCCGGAGGCTTAGGCCCGGCTCGCAGCTCCCCCGGGCGGCCGAACACTCGTAGGGCGGGCGGGGAGCGGCGCCAGCACGCCCGGCCCAGAGGAACCGCGCCCGGAGCCGCCCCGGCCCGGCGCTCACCAGGGGTCCGGAGCCATCGCCGCCGCCCGGAAGAGCCCGCGCTTCCGCCTCGGGTCAGCTGACGACGGCGCCCGCCGAGGCCCAAACCCCACAGGGCGCAAGCGCCGGGCGGAGGTGGTGGGTTCCATGGGTGCAGAGGTTTATAGGCGTATAGGCGTATAGGTGCAGAGGCGTATAGGCGCAGAGCTGCAGGTTGTGCAGTACAAGATGCAGGATGCAGAGGTGCTAGTAGTGCAGTGTGCAGGGTGCACAGTGCAGCGGTGCATGGATGCAGGGTACAGGATAAAGTGTAGGATGCAGAGGCGCAGGGTGCAGTGCCATGGCTGTCCCCAGCGCTGCCCTGGACCTCCCATTGTGTCTGCACAGCACGGGCCTCTCCCCAGCAGGGCCTTGGGCACTGGCATGGCCCCACTGGGCTTTTCTCAGTGATGCCAGACGTGGTAGCAGAGATGGAGCTGCTGCCAGCCCCGAGCTGCCCACTCAGCTGAAGCACTGGGTTCAGCTGCCCATGCCATGGGCTAAGGCCAACACGGGTCCCATGCAGCAGGCGTAGAGCCTTCGCAAACATGGGGCAACTGAAACCCCTCGTCCCCAGCCATCGCCTCGCTGGCCATATCCCCATGGCATTGCATTTAACCTGCAGCCAGGGGCCCCTCAAGCCTTTGCAGTCTCCTGCAGTGCTGCTGGGACACCCAGAGCGTTCAATGCTTTTCCTAAAGCCCAGAGGGGGATTTGGGATTTTTGCAGCATGCACTTGGCAATGTTTCTGCATGAGGAGGGACGCTCATGCGTCAGGCTGAGCTCAGGGTATCACACAACTCCAGCCTTTGCTGATGAGGAAGAAGGAAATCCTTTATATTTTCAATTTTGCGTGTTGACAGGGAGCTTTGAACTCAGCGGCAGCTCCTCAGGGCACCAACGGTCTCTTGCATGCAGCTTACACCCCATTCAGGTGCCTTGATGCCATCAGGGCACCTGTATATTGCTATTTCAGTAATAATATTATGGTCTGGATTAAAATGAACAGCTATAAGCACCCTTGATAGACAGCAGCAGGGAAGCTTTCAATCCAAACTGTGCCAGGGGAGCTTTGCTACAGTGGGTTGCAGAACTGGGACAGAGAAAATCAGGAGGCAGAGAAAGTGTGGGCACACAACCAGCGTCCCTCAAGCTTGGGTATCCCTGCACCCTCAGGGATCTGGGAATGGCAGAAAGATGCTTGGGTCAGGAGCAAAACTGTGACCAAGCCTGTAGCTTCTTCCTGATTTTCCAGGAGCCCTTTATCATCTTCCAGAAAAGCACAAAATACACTGCAAACTGGAAAGACCTAGCCCATAAAACGACCAGCTGCTCAGTGCTTACACAATTTTCCTGGCCTCTGTAATTCTGTGAAATAACCACCCTGAGTGTCAGAGCAGTTTATTTCTGAGCGGTGAAGCCTGGAGGGACCGGACAAGGACTGGGCAGCAGGAATCAATACTCTCCAAATCCCAACAGTGTTTCCCCATGTTATCACACGCCAGGATCCACAGCAGTGATTCGCAAGTTAAGGAAGGAGTGGAGTCTTTTATGGGAAAAGTTGCTTTTCTTATTTTTTCCGTGTTTTTGCACCAGTGTTAAATACCAGCGTAATGGAGGAGGATGAGGAGCCAGCATGCCAGTGGGGTCATTCCCAGGACCGAGCCCTGAGATGCACCATCCAGCACAGCGTGGGATGTGTCCAGTGCTGCATCATCCCAGAGAGCTGTCTGCCCTGGACAGCACCTCTCAGCAGCACACCCACTTGCCTTCCTCCTTCCTTCCTCTCTCCTTCCCCCCTCCTTGCTCCCTCCTCCCTCTCTCCTCCCTCCTTCCTCCCCTTCCAACCACCACATGAACCCAAGGCCGAGGAGGAGGTCACCCTGTTCCTTTCCCACCCAGGGCTTCAGCTTCTGATGTTCAAGGGCCACCCACAGCACCCCAACATGCCCACCAGCCTGCCGCAGGCTGTCCCCCTCGGGCAGGGCTCCTCCAGCCCCACAGGTCCTCCAAGGCCTTTTTTCCTTGGCTCCTGCCTTTCCTCTTCTCCAAATCCTCAGCCCCATCCCCTGTCCCTGCCCATCTCCAGATGACAGTCGCTGCCTCCCCTGCCCACACCAACATCCCTGTCCCCCTCCTCCCTGTCCCTCTCTTCCCTGTGCCGCTGCCAGCAGCAGTGGGCAGGGCTGGGCTGCTGGGAAGCCTCCATGAGGCTGGATGGTGTTGACACTGTCAATATTGTGACTGCAAAGGGCTCTGCAGTGCTCGCCCTTGCTTTCGCAGCAGCCTCCATCCAAGACCAAAGAGCCTGTCCCACACCTGATCCACCAGGACTGAGCCTCTCCTCTTTTTTTTGGGTGCAGTTGATGATGCAAATCATTGCAGATGCACACACTGGTACAGGTGCCCAAAAAGCAGCAGCAAGGCACTGATCGCGATGTTTTACTGCCCTCATAATGTGGGGCTGCTACTGCACTGCTGTGGCATTGCACAGTAGCAGGCACATCCTCAGCAGCAGATTTCATAGAATCACAGAATGGCTTGGGTTGGAAGGGACCTTAAAGATCATCCAGTCCCAACCCCCTGCCGTGGGCAGGGACACCCTCCACTAGCCCAGGTTGCTCCTGCCTCATCCAGCCTGGCCTTGGACACTTCCACGGATGGGGCAGCCACAGCTTCTCTGGGCAACCTGTCCCAGGGACTCACCAGAATGAAGAATCCAATCTCAGTCTCCCTCTTTCAGTTTAAAGCCATCACCCCTTGTCCTGTCACTACAGGTACTTATAAAAGTGCCCCTCAGCCTCCCCAGGCACTGGAAGGTGCTCTAAGGTCTCCCTGCAGCCTTCTTTTCTCCAGGCTGAGCACCCCAACTCTCTCAGCCCGTATTTACAGCCGGCTGCAATGCCCATGCCCGCTGTGCTCCCAGTGAGCACTCCAGCCTGCAGCAAAGCCCGTTTGCCTGGGGATGGGGCGGCCTTTGAGCGAGGAGTGAGAGGAGCCACACGTGCAGTGGGAAACAATGCCAGCCCTGGGGCTGGTCTGGGGAGGTGGTGAGCACCCCCACACACCACCTTGTTCCACATTTGCTCTCCCGCATCACCAGGCAGGGCTAGGGAACATGTTGGGGTAGGGAGCAGGGACACGTCCCCCTCCTGCCCTGGGACAGGGCTCCCACAGGTGGGCTGAGACTGATGCTCTCAAGACAGATCTCGGGACTGTGAAGGAGCACGCACGTGCCAGGAGTCCTGGGCACGAAGCGAAGCAGGGTGGGCGGCACAGGGAGCCCTGCCAGCCCTGGCAGCCCCCAGGCTCCATCCCCGGGGTGAAGCTCTTCTCACCAGCCCTCTTTGCACGTCCAACTCCGGCTGGCTTCTCTCGCAGGCGGTTAGCATGAAACATTTATGGCCTTCAGCTGCGCTGCTCAACCAGAGCCAGTGCGGCCCCTACGCATTTAATTTTTTCACCATTAAAAACGCATGAAGCAGTGATCCATTTTCCACCATCCCCAATTCACTTCCCTCTCTGTTGGAGCAAAGCGTCTGCTGAGGAGCAGGCAGGCAGATGGGGGGGTGGGAGGTTTCAGGGTTGCTTCAGTCTGGCAGAGAGGCACCCGCTGTCCTTGCAAAGCAAACCTGGAGGCAGCCAGCAAGGCTCTGGGAAAATGCAACAGGGCCTGCTGCCGTAAGAGCCTGGACAAGAGGGTTTGAGTTGGAGAGAGAATAAACAATCCCTTTACACTGGGAACCAGAGCAGAGGGGTTCCCAGGAACAAGCTGGGGGACACGCAGGAACAGAGCTTGGAGCCATCACCTGCCCCTTTGGAAGCAGCGTGGGGAGCAGAGGTGCCCATCCAGCACACAGGCAGGCTCTGGGTGCTAGGAATCTCCCACCTGCAGAACAGCCCTTTGCCTCTCACCCACCCAGCACAGCACCCTGGGGGCCCTTTGTTGACACAGCCCTTCACCTCCACTTCCTCAGGCTCCCAGCTGGGAATGAACAGAGGGAGGAGAGAGACAACAGCACAGCCATACCACTCCCGTAACATTTTGGCACATCAGGGAGAAGGTGGGTCCATCCAGAAAGGAGGCGGTTTGCAGAGGGACCACTCTTGCTTGGCAGCAGGTGCCCTGAGACCACTGGTGCTGAGGGATGCACTGCAGGCGCAGGCAGACCCTATGGACCCGCAGGTAGGGAGGCAAGGCAGGAACAAGCCACAGTTGTTATCACGGGAGGAGGGAAAAAAAAAAAATTTTAAGGAAAAAAACGTTTTTAAAAAGTTTAAGATGCCCATAAAAATTCCCACTTCTAAGTGCAGCCTGAATTGTGAGTTCTCCAGGGAGCAATGTCAGATCAGTGCAATGTTGCTGGGAGCATCTCTCAGCTGTTGGAGGGTACTTTGCTTCCAACTCAGCTCTTTTGCCTGTAAGTACAATGTACAGCTTGTAATTCTGCAAAGCATTTTGAGGTTAAAGTCAATCAATAGCAACTACTTCAAGGGGGGGACAGACTGGAAATGCTGAAGCACCAGAACTGCGCCTGCAACCATCACGTCTTGTGCTCCCGCTGAGCAGCTGTGTACATAGGAGGCATGGGGTTCTGTGGGGCGCACGTCTGCATCGCCCCATATTTCCTCTGGTGTTTTTGCCAACCGGTGCTGAAAAAGTGCAGCAAATATGTCTGGCACAGCCCTGGCACAGCCATCCCCAAAGTGTCCCTAAGGGTGCACAGGGTGGTTGCAGAAGGGTGTCACTTAGTCCCCATGGCCCCAGTCTCTCTCTTGTCACCCGGTTCTTGGCACTTGCTGCTCCCATGCTTCTCTCTCTGACCTCCCTGGGACCATCCAGCAGGAAGCGGTTGCAAACCCACTGGCTGTGTTGGTGTTTCCTTCCTTCAAGGACAGGCGACTGCTGCAGCGGGCGGTTTGGCAGGTCCGGCTCTCCCTCGCTCCCACGTCACTCTCCCTGCCCCATGACGCTGGCAAAGGGAGTGAAGCCCAGAGCGGGAAAATGAAGGTTATCCTTGGGAAAAATAAATGATTAAGTTTAATGGTCATGTTGCTGGTTTGATGGCTATCTCATCTCACGGGGTGTTTATGTCCCCTCCCAACCTCAACGCAGAATTGGGGCAGGAAGGAGCTGCTCCACCCCTCGCCCTATTTACACCAAATAAACCTCCTGTGCTGGCAGGCTGACACTCACCTTAAAAGTCAGGGCAGGTGACAGGGACAGAGGGGACCTGGCAGCGGGGTGCACTGGACCCTGGGCACATGCTGCAGGTGGGGCTCAGCCTGCCCCGCTCCCCTGGGGGTGTGGCTGGTGGCTTCCCCATGGCCAAGCCGGCCGAGGGTGGTAACACGGGCACCGTGCAAGGTGAGTGGACTGCGGCCGGGGACAGTCGCACAACTCGTGCTGGGGAAGGGGCTGGGGCCACATCCAGCAGAGAAGAGGGGCTGGAGCGGACCCACATTTCTTCCTCCACACCCCCAGCATGTCCCAGGGTGGGCAGAACTGGAGCCACCAGCCAGCATCCTGGGCTGGTGCACCGGCGGCCACGTGGGCTCAGGTTGATGCTCCTCAGATGCCTACTTTGGGCAGGGCAGCACCCTTGTGATGCGGCCAGCTGTGAGGACAAGGCGAATTTAGGGACCACAGCGGTGCAAACAGCCCCGCTTCAACCCCGATGTTTGTTGTAGCCTGGTTTCTATGGCTAGAAGCCTGCATGACTGTACCCAGGGTCTGTCTGTCTTCAAAGCAGGGAGTCAGGCCAAGCAGCAGCCGGTTACAACTGCAGCCCTTTCCCTGAACCAGAACTGAACCTGATCTGCTGGTTTTGCTGAACTTGAGTGGGAGCCAAACTGAACTGGAGAGCAGGAGCCAGAGCCAGACCCAGCCTGGGAGCAACCCGGGTGCCTGGACCCCCTCAACTTGCCACGCATGCAGCACAAAGGGCCAGCACCGTGCTGTCCCCACGTGTCCCCTTGGGGCCAGAACAGAGAGGTTTGGCTCAGTGCAAATCCATCCTAGACTCCCCAGCCCAGCTGATCACATCCAAGATAAATACATCAGAGAATTACTGGGTACGCTAATCAACTTGATCCTTGCCAGTTAATCACCACCCAACAGAACTCATCCAGGCGGAGACAACTCCTTGTATGGATTTGGAGCTGAGCTCTCTTGCCACCCCAGGGGAAACGCCGCTCACTTCTCCCTAGGAGGAGCTCAAACTCTGCTCTTCCCAGAACAGGGCTCGCGGCTGGCTCAGCCCTGCCACGGTGCTGTGCGTGGGAGCCTCCCCCGAGGGTACCCGGGGACCTCCTGTCTCCAAGGGGTTTCCCAGGTGCTCACAATCCCCTTCGTGCGGTCCCCTGGGCCGGGTCTCTCCAGGTGCATGGGGGCAGGAGGGAAACAGGGACCCTTTGACACCCTGCAGACCATCCCCGCATCCTTGGTGAGCCCCTCTCCTTGCAGCATCTTCTCCTTGCGCCTTCTTTCTGGCACTCGAGTGGCTGGTGGGGTTGGGAGACTGGCAGGAGGCAGGAAAGGGGAGGGCCAACACCTGAGGCTGGCTTTGCCCGCTCTGTCTGGGATCACAGCAGCCTGGTCCTGGGCTGCCAGACCCGGGCAGGACCCTGCCTCCTACCCTGCTCTGCCCTTGGGAGGGGACGTGATGCAAATGGTCCCTCTTGGCCTCAGGACCGCTTGGGCTCCCAATGCCCATGAGGTCCCTCCTGGACTGTGTTCCTGCTCCCTGAGGCTCCCTCTCAGCAGGTCACAGTCTGAGAAGTCAGGAGCTTTTTGAGGGGTGCAAAGCCCCTCATGGTGTGGAGAAGCAGCCCTGACACCCAGCTGGTACCTGGCCCCATGTTTCCTGAGCCCCTGGACAGTGGTTTCAGCAGGGCCTGAGCTGATGCGAGCAGGCCAGGGCAAGGCCAGCAGCTCCAGCCAGGCAAAGCCTCCTGCAAACCTTCCCTTTGCAGCGGGGAGAGTAACTACTGAAACATAAGATGTTGCTGTAAGACTTCAAAGCGCTGTCAACCAGTGTGAAACACTGTCAGCTGGGCTGTGCTGAATAAAAGGTCTTTGTCCTACAGAGATGTTTGGCTCATCTCCAGTCACCGTCGTGATCACGTCTGAGGCTGACACCTGGGACATCGATGCCGCCTCTTGTCTGGGCTGTAGACAGTTCGTGGATTGGGACAGGATGCCAGACCCGGAGCAGCAGACACATATCCCCCAAGACATCCTCAGCAAGCCCCCAAAGGAGCTGAAGAAGCTGGCAAGAGAAGGCTACTGGGCAGCGAGCCGCGGTCTGAGAGCTCAGGTCTACCACCAGCTCATCCAGCAGGTCACCTGCCGGCTCGTCACCCCGGATGCTCTTGTCTACAGGGATGTGGCGAGTCGGCTCTTTGGGAAGCTGAGTGTGAGCTCCCACCCTTTGCCTGAGTTCCTGGAGGGATGCTCCATGCCCACGTACTGCCTCAACCTGGAAGGGGTCACAGCCTTGAAGAAGATCCTCATCTGTGTTGGCAGCCTTTTCCCCGACATCACCTACAGCCCGATCCTCGCCTCTCTGGTGGCTCTGCTGCTGCACTACAGTGAGGACGAAGCTCAGTGCTTTGAGAACATCTCTCGCCTCATCGCCAGCAACACTCCCCACACCAGCTACATTGACCAGTCATTCCTGGCCCACCAGGCCTCCTGCATGACTTTTGGGGACCTGGCCAACAAGCACTGCCCAGCAGCTCACAAACTCATAGCCAGCACCTCTGAGAATGTCTTTGAGGTCTACTCCGGCTGGTTATCGTGGCTTTTTCACGACCTCCCCTTCAATTACGCCATCCGCGTCTTTGATGTCTACCTGCTGGAGGGGCAGAAGGTCCTCTACCGCATTGCTCTGGCCTTGCTGAAGCAGTACAGGCTCTTGGTGACCTCCTCCGAGCTGGAGGGGACCGACATCAAGGCAGACCTGCAGGCTTTCATGCAGAACATTGCTCAGCACGTGACTGTCGACAAACTCCTAGAGAGAGCCTTTGGCATCCGTTTGTTCTCCCGCAAGGAAATCTGGCTTCTCCAGATGGCCAACAGGAAGGCGTTGATGGAGAGGGGCATAACCATGGTGCAGAGCAGGTAAGGAGACCTCTCTGTTTGCCAGGTCTTGGGGCTGAGCAGACAAAATAGGAGTTACAGTGGAGATAAAACATGAGGGGAGCTGCAGGTATCTCCCATAGCTTTGGGCGCACTGGGTGCCTCGCAGTCCCTCGTGGGGCACCCTGGTAGGAGGCACAGTACAGTTAGAGCTAGTGGTGTTAACAGAAAGCTCACGATGCAAAAAGCATGACAAAACCTGATGCACGGGAGCTGCACCCCTAAAAGCAGATGGGCACCCCAGCTTGGCAGTAATGGACGCCCTCCCTCATGCAGGCAGTCCTTTCACCTGGCCGTGGACATCCAGAACTTCAGCTCGAGCATTGTGACGGCTCAGGAGATGCGCATCATCTGGTCCTGGATCCCCGAGCGCTTCTCCCTCTTCCCCCCACTGCTGCTCTTCTCCACCTCAGAGGATGGGTGCAGCCTGCAGAGGTAATGCGTCAGCTGCCCATTGGGTCAGGTCGGCTGGAGGGGCCAGGTGTAAAACTGGGTAGAGTTTGGCACTGTAGAAATCAGGAACATGCAGTGTCCATGGGATACATCCGAGGTCTCCTGGGACTCCCTTGGGTGCAATACAAGATCCTGAGTGTGGTTTGGGCGAGTGCTGGCTGTAGGGGAGAGGGCTGAGGCTCAGTCCTATGCAGCGCCGGGGTGTTTCTCTACCAAGATGCAGCTCACTGCCGAATGGGAAAGGATGCCAGGCTGTCTGGGGACTGGATGGTTCTCAGGGTGGGATTTAAAGGTGGGGCTGTGATGGCAGTGCCTCTGTTTGCACCCAGGTACTCCCCCAGCCCAAGATTGGTGAGCAGGCACTCCAAGGCACTGCGGTGCAGCCCCATCCTGGGAAGCACAGCCATGCACCGGTCCAGGGCTGCGATGGAGTGCAGAGCCCAGATGATGGAATACATCCAGATTAAAAGCAAGCTCGTTTGGTAAACTGCCCCCTTGAAGCATCCCCCCCAGCCTGGTGCCTGAGGGTAGGGTGGGAGAATTTAGTGTTTGGATTTATCTGAGCTATTACCCGCTTCACCAAGCAAAAATGATGGCTTCAGAAGTCCCGCAAGCCAACTCCCGCTGCTCCTGCACAAACACTGAAGCTGCCTAAGCTGTATGGATACGAGTTTCTCCTGCTGTGCTTCCATGAGCGCCCTCAGGCAGCTGCCAGCACAGCAGTAGGCTGAGAAGAGCCACCACCACTCTCCACTGTCCCTTACAGCCTCGTGCTTGCTGTACACCCGGGCGCTCTGTGTGCCACGCTGCTCCTGGGTGTCAGACCCGCACTGAGCCAACCTCCTTCTCCATCTCCGCAGGTTTTACACGTGCTGCGAGGGCTGTGAACCAACAGTGCTGCTCATAAAAACAACAGAGGGGGAGGTAAGTATTTCCCAAGCAGAGAAGTGGGCTGTGCTGATGCAGGGGACAGGCACTTCTTGGAGCAACCACGGCGCTGTGTGGTCCCTCTCCTGCCTGCCCCTAGGTCTGTCCCAGCTCCCAGGAGAGAAGAAACTGCATGCCCAGCACCAAGAGCCACCTTAGAAACAGGCTGGTCTAAAGGGTGCTGTTGGGAGGAGACAGGAGGAGTCCGTGGGGTGGAGAGAGGCCATGAGCCAAACTCTTTTATTGCCAATACAGACTGAAGTGTGAAGTCCTTGCTAAGCAGACTTTCCTGAAGTCAAGCAGATGCTTTGCCTGAGCCAGGACTTGCTTTCAATGCATTACTGCAAGGATCTCTCCGTGATTGCAAGAGCAGCCACACAAGGGAAATGGAGGAGGAATAAGGACAGGTTCTACAGTCTTTGAAAGTCATGAAATAACTGCAAAAACCCCCGAGCCAGGCCTCTTCCCAGGGACTCTGAGAGTGGCTCATAAAGCCGTATTTTATCTCTCCACTCTTCATCAAACAGCAGAAGCAAGTTCTGTCAATTGTTCAGGCATCCCAAAAATTTATCGACCCACCAGTCCCAATTTCCTGACGCTTAATCGTGGTGCCCTGCCACCCCCTAGGGCCTTGTACAGATGAGAGAAGGTGACTTACAAAGCCACGTTTCCTACACCTTTTAGCTTGTTTTATTCCTCACCCATCACCAAGGACAGGCATGAGTTCCCACCTCCGTAGGTCCCCTCCAGCCGTGGCCAAGGCAGGGATGTCCACACCAAGGTCAGCCTGACCATGGGTGGAAGAAGCCCTGGGACTGGGTAAAACCCTTCCAGGTGAAAAAAGCAGTGTTGCCCAATTCCTTGCCATTTTAAAACAGTTTTTCTAAAGAATCATAGAACAGGCAACCACCTTGCCACCATCCAAGGGCCAGCTGAGGCTGAGGGGCTCCTAGACCCCCTTCCACCATGTGTTGCAGTATTGTTCATGTCATGCTTTGAGCCACACAGTTATTCCTTTCCACTGCCGGGAGCCTGATTGGGCTTGGGGTGGGAGGCACAGCTCATACTCCAGAGCCTGCGCCAGGGAATGCACCAGCCTGGATGTGCTCAAGCAGCTCACTGCAATCACCTCTGCTGCGAAAGAGCAACCCCTCAAACCTCCCAGAGCCCCCCCTTCAGCACTGAAGCTGAGTGGACGCATGTCCAGAGCAGCAGTGGCTTCTCAGTGCAGGATTCAGCCGGCAGAGCAGAACTGCAGAGCTGAGGGTGCTGGTGATGGCCGGTGTTTCTGGGGCTCGCTCTGGTCTCAGCTGCCTCCCCGCTGATGGCTTCCTGTGCTCTCTCCCCAAGGTGTGCGGGGCGTTTCTCTCCTCCGACTGGAGTGAAAGGAAAAAGAGTGGGGCAACATCGGGCTTCTTCGGGACAGGGGAGTGCTTTGTGTTCACTGTAAGTCACATTTTATTTCGGGGTTTACGCTGGTGGGTTTGTCTGTTAATTACTTTTTCCTTTACCCCTCTGACAACTCAGGGCATGGTGGCACCGAGCTGCTTCCTTGCCAGGGTCGCACTGCTGCCTCTTAGTTCTGGCAGGAGGCAGCAGCACAGAAACCACCGTGCTGGGTCAGAGTAAATGGAGAACAAACTCCTGCCTTGGGTGAGCCATCTTGCCCCAAGCCCCTGAGGCAACGTGCAGTAACCGCCGGTGGGTCTCAGAGCATCCTCCTGGGATGACCGCAGGGCGGCATGCGTGGCAGGGTGGCTTTCTGCCCTGTTTGCTCAGGGCAGCTCCTGGCTAGAGCATTCCCAAATCATCCTCGGAGTCACTGCAGAGGGAGCAGGCTCAGTAGGTCCAGGAGATCCTGGGGGCAAAGTCCAGCATTCCCCCCGGCGTCCATCCCGCGTCCACTTGGCAATGGGAGCAGTGCAGGTTTGCCTATCTCGGGCAGCGACTGGTGAAGACAAAACCAATTTCTCAGTCACAGTCACCTCCAGAGCAGCCCTGGCACCGCCCGGATGCCTTGTCACTTCCCTGCCCCAGGACCGGACCTGGCACACAGCATTTGGAGAGATGCCCTAAAGGACAGGGCTCACCACGTTTCTCCTGCTTTCCAGGTGCGCCCTGAGACAGAGAGGTACGAGTGGGTGTTCATCAAGAAGCCGGAGCTGGCCAAAGCCATGCCACGCTCACGCCAGCGGTCGCCTTCCCCCTCTCCTGCATCCCTCCTCGGCTCCTCCCCGGACAGCCGCAGCACCAGCTCAAACCATCTCACCGTGCCCACGCCGCAGAGGAAAGGCCGTCTCTCCCCATTTCTGGCCATCAGGCATTTCCTTCTGCCTTCCAAAACAGCTTCCATGTTCATGTCCGGATCACAGGAAGGGATCGTTATCGGTAATTACTGCATGGTGGGCACCCACCAACACAGCCCTGCTTTGGCCAAGAAGGGCTCTACTCCCGACCGACATCGGAGCTGCCTGTAGAGGCAAAGACCTCCTGGTGCAGGATACCAGTTTACAGTCGGGGGAGATGGAGTCAGCCCCCTCTTCCTCAAATTAGCAGGAGAGTGCAAAGCTGTGCAAGGGCAAGGATGCTCCTCCCGAGAGCCCCAGAGGGGCTCTGCCAGCCAAGGGGGAGCACCATTGCCCAAACCTCCTGGCCAGGTTGGCACCCTTGAGACTGCTGTGTCCTTTCCCAGCCCTTCCCTCTATTTTATGCGGGACAGAGAGGAGACGCAGGTAGGGATCAGCCCGAGGAAGGGCCAGGCACGGTCATCTGGAGCAGACGCATCTGCTGCCTGCCTGTGCTCCCGTCTGCCGGGTCAGGCTTTGGCAGAGGGGGGTGAAGCCTTTGTGCCCCACCACAGCCAGCGTGGGGTCAGCAGAGGACTGCAGCCAGTCAGAAACGCCTGCAGCCCAGCCTCTGCCTCCCTTCCAGCCCTGGGGAGCAGGATCAGGGCAAGCCTGGCTGCAGGGATGAAAGGAGCTTTCCTTGTTCATCAGCTCTCTGAGCAGTTGAATAATTCAGCTTGTGCTGCCAAGGCGACCTCTGGCACCAGCTGCCGTGGGCCCGCAGCCCCGCAGACAGCTCTCCGGGAGCTCTGCCTCCACACTGACATCCTGATTAACAGAGAAGGCAGCTCAGGGCAGCCCCAGCCCAGCCCTGCGCTGCGGCCAAAGGACAGAAAGCTGAGAGAGGGGTGCAGTCCTGAGACCTTGTTGACTGGGCCCATGCCCCTGCTTGGGCAGCAAAGGGGGAGACCAGATCCCAACTGTCCTGCTTGCTTTTGCAGGTGGAGGGGGAGGCCAAGCTCTATCCCTTGATGCCAACCTCCTCTGCGGGCGCACGGAGCACTGCGAGACCTTTGACAACCCTCCGCTCTGCCAGCAGAACTTCAAGGTGCAACTCTTAGAAGTGTGGGGCTTTCAAAACGTGTAGGTCCCGTGGGATACAGCCCCTCATGGGCCATCGCCCCAGCCTGGCTTCTGCGGTCTCTGATGACAGCGCCATGGGCACCTCCACTTGCCATCCCCCCCTCCACGGTCAGCCATTGTCGTCATGGTGTGGCGACAGGGCAATGCAGTGCTGGGAATGGGATGTGGGCACTGCCTTCCGGAATGTTTGAGGTCCCCTCTTGCACTTTAGACCTAGCCTGCTCCACCCAGTCTGTCCCAGTTTCGGATGCTGGAGGGGAGGTGAACCAGTCCGGTGTTTCTCACGCCTCCCTGGCCTGGTTGTTCCTTGGGGCTCTACAGCAAAGCAGTGATAGCGCAGCGCAGGCAAACTGTAGGAATTTTGAGCCTTGGCAAAACCCCACCCCAAGGTGCAAAGCTCAGCAGAAACACTCTCAGCCCCCGTTTCCCTGTGTCCCACGCCCAGTGCCACCCCTCAAGCTGTGCAGAGAGTTCTGTGGCCTCTGCAAGTCACCAGGACTCTCCCGGGATCACTCGCTCATCACCATCCAGCACAGCACGAGAGACTCCTCATTTGAAATTGCTCATCAGCAAATAGAAAAGACCTATGTGGTGTGTCTACACCTGCAGCCAATGAGAACCCCCCAGCTGGCCCATTTCTGTATTAAACTGAAGGTCTCTGTTCACCACAAAGGGCTGATGTGAGGCTGTGAGCAGTGAATACGTATGAGCCTTAACCAACGCGCCCCGACGGCCTGGGGTAAGGCCAGCGGGAGACGTGCCATTTTAAAACCTGAAACTTGAATGTGTACGTGTAGCTGGGTCAGCCAAGGCAGCCCTCACAGGGGGTTGTAGACCACAGAGAGATTCTGGCTGCAGGATGAGAACATCTCCCACATCCAAATACACTTCCCACTTGCAGTTTTATCTTTTATATATTCTGCTTCTCGAGCTGTTCAGAGCAGGAGCTATTGCTGCCTCAGAGCTTGCTTCCAGGAATGCCAGGAGGACATGGGCAGCACAAGGTGACAGTAACAGGCCCACAGAGTCCTGCAGCAGATGTAGGAATTGCTGTAGCCTTCAAAGGGTATTGAGGTAAGATGGTGAGGGGAGCTGCAGCCCTATGTGCACCCATGCCTGGCCTTCACCCACAGAAATGGAGCTCTGTTGAAAGAGCACTGCACAATTACCCTTTCCCTTCAGTTAAACAGCTGTGCTAGGGTGTCCTCTCTTTCTTTCCACGATCGTGTAGTGGACTCTTTGTCCAGTGGAAAGGTTGCGACGAGAATCCCTCTCCCTTCCCAAGAGGCTGTTTCTCCACTCAGGGATGTACAGGATGCACGAGATGCCTGGAAATGCAAAGCCCTTCATGAGCAACCTGTCCCGACCTCCTGTCTTCACAGTGTTTCCTTGTAAAGGGTGAGCAGGACTCGTATAATGCATTAAAGTCCCAGAGGCTGGGTGGTATCGTGCAGGCTGTGGATGTCTCTGACACAGTGGCAGAGCCCGTGAGTCCCTTCGCGGCCGTACGTGCTGTGTACCTACGCTACCACCGACGAGAGCCGTAAATCGCAGCCGATGTCAGTGCGCTTACGGCATTCCCGGCCTGCAATCTGATGGGCCTTGGCCATTTCTGATGGACGCCACAGCCCTTTCTCCTGCCGCTTTACTCCATTCCTGAACAAAGTTCTAAGCTCTTGGAGAATGAAAAGCCCCGAAGCCCCGCAGGGGCAGCGGAGGGGCCGGGAGGCCGAGCGGGCGCCTGGCAGGACACAGAGATCTTTGGCCCGCACCGTGCCGTCGCTCGCCTGCAGCAGGGTCAGCGGGGGCCAAAGCGCTGCCGACGGCTCTCGCCGGCCCAGGCAAAACGGGGCCAGGAGCGGGGTGAAGGGCAGCACACGGGGTGCCAGCCGCTCCAGCCCGGCCCCGCCTGCCCCACCGGCAGCCCGTACCGGCAGCCCGTGCCGGCAGCGCCCGGGCCCCTCTGTCCCGCGGCAGCCGAGCCCGGCCGCCCCTCCCTGCCTGGAAGGCGCGGGGCCGCGGGGCTGACGGCCTGCCCCACCCCGGGCGCCGGACTAGGCCAAGCCCGGATCCTTTACTCAGGGGCTCATCCGCTTCGGCCGCTCCAGCAGCGCGCAACTCCCGTGAGCGGGCGCGGCCCGGCCGGGCAGGCAGACACCACCCGCCCGCGCGGCGGCCTGAGGCCGACACCGCCCCCCACCGGGGGCGTGGTAGTGGGGTGTAGGGTAGTGTGGTGTGGGGCAACTGTGGGACAGGAGTTGCCAGCAGCCAGGCTGAGGTGCACAGGGCAGGTGTGGGCCTCAGCTGGGGCCGTGGTGATGTGGGGCGAGCCGGGAGCAGTGGGTGCACAGGGTCCCTCCTGCCCCACACGCCACCGCCTCCTTGTGCTCCCCTTGCCCGGCACCCTGTGCCCGGCATCCCGAGAGACGGATCCAGTCGGGAACAGGAAACGTTTGGCTGAGCTGGGAAGCAGGGGAAGAGGATTTGCCTGCAGCCCCCACGACGGTTAACAGCAGCAGATCTTCCACTCCTTTCTCTTGCAGGGCACGTACCCTGTGGCCTCATCTGCCACCCTAGCAAGGAGCATGTGCTTTATCCCCTCGGCTGTGCTGTAGTTATTCAGGAACTGCACAGCAAGAAACAGCTTTTCTTGCATGGCCACACCAACGATGTCTCCTGCATCGTGTTGTCAAGGGATGGGGTGTACGTGGCTTCTGGAGAAGTCACCTCCATGACCACCAGGGTGAATAACTACTTTCAAGTGCATAATACTGACCAGAGAAATCAGAGAAATCAGTCTTGCCAGGACTGAGTTACCTAGATTGAGGGATTTCTTAGATCCAGTCCTTTTTATCCAAAATGCTGTGGGTATGTGGCAGCCTAAATCTCATTAGTCATTAATTAATAAATGGTGTTTTACTTAAAGAGGGACCCAAGTTCCAGAGCTGCTTAGGACTTTAAAAAGCCCTTGACAGGTACCTCCCTGCGTTTTTAGACCTCTAAAGTTCTTTACAGTTTAATTTTTGCCTATTTGAAAAGACCCTGAGGTGCCTGGAAGGAATCAAGTATTGGCATTTTCAGTATTTTAAAATCGACGTCAGATAGCGTCTCGGGGTAAATTTTGATTCAGAAATGACTCAGAGCTACTCAACCTGTAAACTGGAATTACAGGAGCTAATTGGAAGCATACTGATGCCAGAGGAGCCCTGGGCAGGATAGAAGCTAACCTTAAGCTGGGCTGCTTCTAACAACTTCCCTGGCAGAGAAAGTTGTTATGCGTAAGCCTGTGTGTTAAAGCTAATGCTCTGGCTTTGCCCCCTTATGCTTTGCCCCTCAGGCAAACATCATTCTGTGGGATTTCCAGAAGAAGGAATTGCTGATTTGGCAATGGATGGGGAACAGCTGAGGGAGAGGATGAGGGGAGCAGCTAATTCTTAAGGCAGTGTTGTTGCCCAGGAATCTTACGGAGCCTGCACTGTTAACTGGCTCACCGCCCTGCCCTGAGAAAGTATAAATGTCACTGAGTGCTTGCTTTGACACTCAGAACGAGTGAGAGCGGAATAAAAAGTTATTTTCAGTCAGATTCTGCGAGTGGCCACAGATAGGATTTGAGTTTTGTTCAGCAGAACAAAGGAAGTTGGCAAATAACCCTTCCCCTCTGTCCTGGTTTTAGCAAGCAGCCGCTCTACCACTCCGCCCCCCACCCCCTCCCGGTGAGGAAGGGTCGGAGGAACAAACCAGGAAAAGCCCGTAGGAGTTAAGAACTATTTAATTATAGAAATGAAACTCAGGGAGTTACTAACAATGCTAGTGCTAATGAGTAATTTAAGGAACAGGGGGAAAAGGTAGAACAAATGATACAGGATCCCACCCCGAGAAGGGAAAAAAAGAAAGAAAACCCACCCGAAGGGAGCAACGCCCCCCTCCCCCAAAACCTCCTGGGGGCCGAGAGAGTAAGAGGGAGGGGAAAAAAACTTTCAAACCCCGACTCCTAGACCGATCTGCCCGGCAAGACGCTGGCTCTGCCCGGAGCACCAACCACTCGCCACGAGGTCCCACAACAACCAAACCCCCAGCCCCCTCAGCCGGAAGCCCCCTCAGACCCTTCCCCTTCCCAGGGTCGTGTCCAACCACAAGCCCTTCCACCCACATCCCCACCCCCTCCCCGCCAGTCCTGCCGTGCCGCGGGCCCTAGGCTGGCACCACCTCTCCAGCTGGATGTGTTATGGGGTGAAGCAAAACATAGACTGGCTGGTGCAAAGCTAAGACACCCTCCTTCAGGAGCAGGGCTGTAAGCTGCAATTCCACACATTTGTGAGAAGGTTTTTCATGGGTAAAATCTCTCCAAAGTTACTTATTGTGTCTCCTGGTGGGAACAGACTGCAGGAAAACAGGGTCTGTCTGGCATTTGTTTTTTCGTAATTGGTTTTTAAGCAGTTCCCAAAGCAAAGCTGTTTAAAGCCTCTCCTGCAGCGTAGTCGTGTGGCACATGGGTAAGAGAAAGACTGTCTGCAGAAGCCGTGCCTCGGCACGCAGCATGGGCAACGCGACCGTCGTGGCGTGCTCCAGCTGCAGAGATGAGATTTTTGTTACTGCTGGAAAGGAAGTTTTTATTCAGATGAAAGCAATGAGAGAGAGAACACATGGGTGCTTTTCCTTTTACCACGAGTCTTTCCTTAAATGCAAAGAAACTGAAGCAACTGTGCACTCGTGTTTCTTGTTTTGCTCTGAACGGACCCACGAACATCCATCAGCTCATCCCTTTAAGGCATTTCTGCTTGTTCTGCATGTGGCAGTGTGTTTTCAGAGCAGCACACAGGGACCCGCTGCCTCTCTTCTGTTCCTGAGGGCAGGAGCTTGTGCTCAGAGTTCCCCATGCAGTGCTGGAAATATTTTATTGCCAGTGTTTAGGCGAGGAGAGCAGTCAGCGAGTGGCTGTGAACAATGGTTAATTAATGCAGAAACAATGTTATCATGCAGGTCACTGGATCATCTCCTGCCGTCACCAGGTGTGACGTACACTTGGTGACTGGCTGGTACCAAAGTTTGTACAAAAAGTCTCCTTTTGCATAGATTTGATACAGCCCCCATAGATCTAGCCTGGCATTGGGCCTGCACCTCCCTTTCCATCAGGGAAGGCTTTGGATGCTCTGGGCGGCAGCTGCCCGTGTGAGTGCCGGTCTTCGCGACCTGAACGCTGTGTTAAATGTGAGGGCAACTGTGCAAAGATTTTCCATTGGCTCCGATCCGTCATTAAGTTGTGCTGGACAAGAGCTGACCGCGCCCCGCACCATTCATTTCCTGTTCTGGGAACTACGGTCTCCACGGTGCACGTCTCTCTGGGATACGAACTGTCGAGGATGTTACCTATTCCTCCGTAGTCCTCGGCTATGTTTTTGCTGAATCTTTAAGATTTTTGATTTACCTGGAAAAAGTCACTGTAAGAGACAGGCCTCTTTTCAACAGAGACTGACTTCTGACCTCTCTAATCTTGTTCTTTCCCTCTTTATTAAAAGTTTAGAATAATGTGGCCTTGCAAAGGCTTTCTCATTTCTTTAGCAGTGAAAAAGCTTGGATGTTCCTGCATATATGGATTTGATCCCACGGTATTTATTCTTCTAGTGGGACCATTCGAGTGTGGGAACTGGATCTAGTAAATTGGAAAATGGAACCAAATGAGTGTCAGACCAGGCCGCTGTGAAGAGTGGTCAACTGTGTTAAGGTAAGTTCCAGCCAGAAGGATTGGGCTGAACTAAGGAACTCTGCAGACTAGATAAAAAAGGCGAGTTTTTATGGCAGTGCCAATTGCAGCCGCATGATGGCAGCGAAGTGACCAAGTGTGGGCTCGTGCCAGATGGTCTCCCACAGTTTCTTTATCCTGGGAAAGAATGTTTTGAGTGCTGCTGAAGAGAAGCAGTGTGTATTGCAGTCACAGGCTCTAGCACCCAGAGAATCCCACTTTGGTTTCTAAATATGATCTAGATCTGGTTAGAAAATGTCTTGCATTCAGCAGTGCTACAGATCTTTGAGTGTGATGGGATGAAAACATTGGCTGTATCCCTTTGGATTACCTCTTGGCAGTACCCTGAAATCAAGCTCTGTGTGCAGCCCAGTGCTCAACTGGGGACAAGTGTCTTGGTATCCAGCCCGTGATCTCTGGTTTTATGCTTTCCTGCAGATGGCAGACAATGACAACTAATTTTATGTGGGCACAACAGCTGGCAATGTCCTGACAGTGAACACGAACAACAAGCTGATGACTGCCTGTGGGCCTCAGAAGGGGAAGTTCAGCTTGGTGAGTAGCAGCTCTGTGACTGGAAGTTCTTCCTTATCCTCTCCTCTGTTAGTAACTGAAAGCAGGGCAACCTCCAGGAGAACCGTTGCAAAGGGGATTCACAGACTTGCCCCTCCTCTGTGCTGTCAGCTTGTTGTGTCTCCGTCTTGGTCCTGAAGCCTGAGACCATTAGCCCAACTGTGTTTGGATTCATTTGGCTCAGAATTTGGCGTTTGCCTGAAGCTCGTGTGTCATCCCACAAACTTTCTTATATAATAAATCTGGGAAAAGTCATAAAAAGTGAAAACAGTCATGAAAATGGAGTTGTTCCTGAGCTGTTGGGTGGTTTTCAGAAGGTACTAGCCAGAGTGAGACAGAGGAGGACTGGTAGAAGACTGGTAGAAGTGCTTATCTGAGAGGTTTTCCCTCAGTTCTTTTAACTCAGTGGTTTTTTGTCTCTAATTGGGACTCTTGGGTGTGGGTACAGAAATAACAAGTCATCCTTCCGATCTCCTGCTTTACGCTGTTGCTTTACACAGACATTTCTGTTCAAGGGAGGTTTTTCTGTCACACGTGCTCAACCCCATCACCCATTCTCTTGCCTCCTTCCTCTCTTCTCTCTTCCCACACTCATCCAAGTGCAGTTTCCCTGTGCCCAAAATGGGTAATTCATCAGAGCAAACCTGTATTGTTGCAGTCAGTGAGAAGCTGCTGGTACATTTTCATCTCCAGCCACTGTCAGATACACGCCCGTACTCTGCAGTTCTCCCTTCCTAGCTCTGTGCTGCGATTCCCTTTCCACCCACCCATTGCACATCTCTGCATACAAATAATACCTTGTCACTGGACTGTCAGCAACTCCTCACGGAACGCACGTAGGAGCCAGTGTTTTATGGCAGCAGTTTCCAACCGTAGCATAAACTTTAATGCCAGAAGAGGTATTTTGCAGATGCTTTATCAAGTCGAAACCACAGCATTTATCAAACCAAAAGTGTTTGCATCCTTGTTTCTGCACAACTTAGTACATCACAACACTGAGCCTGGGAGAAGTGTTGGTTTTATCCCCCTCCCCCTGCAGAGCTGCATGTATTTCACATCTTTTGTGTCTGTTTGGAAAACGTACCCTGTATTGGTACTTGTCACAAAACCCCTCACCTCTGCAGCTGGCAGAGCGGAGGTGCGGTACAGCTTCTTTCTGAACTGAGCTGTGCCCTGCCCAGGTCAGTATGACTGCTCTGAGCATGGCTTTTGGGACATGCCCTGCCTTTCCTAACCAGGCCCTTCCCCCTCCCTGGCAGGGAGGTGGTTCAGGTGCAAAGTGAGTTGTAGGATTGCAAATGCATTTTCAGAAATAGTGTGAATGATTTGCATGGTACAAAGAAAACACCTAAAGGAGGTGCTGGGAGAGTTCAGGGAGCGCTGCAGAGCTTTGGAGAGATCAGAATGGGCCAAAGAGCAAGTATCCCTGCGGGGAAGGGGATGGGCAGGCTGGCGTTCTGCTGGTATCTTTTATTTATGATCGTACTTCAGAGCGTGGTTTCTTTTTGTGAGGAGTAAATAATGAATGGTGCTATTTTTAGCCTCCCACATCAGAGTCCGCGTTTCATCTACGAGTGCGCTGGCATATATAAAAATGGAGTATTTGTCCTTAACTGCTTGACTCCATGAATAACAAGTGCTACTTGTAAAGCCAGCTGTTCACTCGGCGTGATTCAGAAAACAGACTGGACAAGGAAGAAGCACCGTTGTCGAGTTAAGGTTGACATCAAGCTGATGATTCTGAGAACCGGGCAATGAATCCTGGCCACTTCAAGGTGGTTTGTTTTCTGTCTTACTAACACCCACTTTGCCCTGAGATTGAAGACCTGAAGAGAAACCTTGGGAAAATCAGAGCAGTTAAAGCAGTGCTGCAGAAACTTTAATTTATCAGCAGGTACCTGGGAGCTGCAGTCAGATAAGCTGCAGTCACAGGTTTGATTTCTGATGCGCCACCGGCCCTAACGCTAAAGCCAACGGGCACTGGAGGTGGATGTCTTCTACAGGAAAAACTGCAGAACAGGAGATCAAAAGATGGGCCTGTGTTAAAAGGGGCTGGCAAAATGCTGCCAGCATCTTGCAGGAGATTTTTAAAAACATTGTTCAGAGACAGTTCTGCTTGTGGATCGTATTTCTAATTAAAAAGAATCCCCCTATTCTCGTGCTTTTGCTGTGAATATGTGCACGAAACCTGGCTTCCTGCCTGGCTGTGCTGTGACAGTACGGCATGAAATCCTCTCTGGAGGTCCTGGTGTTCCAGGAGGCTGCGGGTATGCTCCTGGTGGAGGCAGACTGATGAAGAAATCCAGAGCTAATAATTGCAAATCAGGAATTTCTTTTTCCTTTTTTTTGTTTTGCAGCCCATATTTCTTTGATCCTGCAGTTAAACTGTCCTTAAGCTGATACGTAGGTAGGTGCAAGGCTGCCAGGAATGCCAGCACTGGAATGTGCAGCTGCATATATGGTGACTTTTATTCTCCTCAGAAAGTATAAGCAAGACCTTAAAAACAATCAGTGGCTTCTATTGGGTTGAATAATTGAAACAAATTTCTCTCAATTCACCAGACTTTATCTGTGGCTTTTGCAGCATCCTTGCTGGCTCTGAATAGCTCAGTTGTCCGGTTTGTTTTCTTTCTTCACTCCCTCTCCTTCCTTCGACCTTCAGCCCTTTCCACACAGAAGATGAACCCTTTCTAGATTTCATTATTTTAAACACTCTGAAAGTGTTTAATCCTGAAAATGTACTGGGGTTGGGCCAGATTACATCCTGGGAAGAACAGGGATGCGGGGTGGTGCTGCTTCGATTACGGCGCTAAGAGCTGGGGCTTAAAGGCAAACAACGTGCTGGTGCTCACAGCGGTTGGCAGTGCTGCTGGTTAACCCGGGTAGTGGCAAACGTTGCTGGAGGCTGTGCTGCAGCTTAAAATGTCAAGCTCCACAGACTCTTCACAAGTCACAGGAAGCCTGTAGCTGCTACCAGCTGGCCTCTAGTTTGGAACTGGTGATGGCGATGAGTTTCTGCCCCCTGGGGGAGCGTGGAAGTGCCTCTAGTACACGCTTCCTTGGCGACAGCTTAGCTTTCAGTCCAAGTTTGGATGGCACAAAGCTCCTTGATTGCCTTTTTTCTTTCCATCTCGCTCATCCCTATGTTCCCCTAGGCCAGTGGGGATATTTTTCTGACTAAGAATAGCAGGATTTAACCCCATAGATGCCATCTCACCCCTCTTGCCACCTATCTTGGAGTCTCAGAGATTTTCAAGTATTAATCCCTTGTTTAAGGAGGAGTAATATCACCTCACAGGCAGCAGAACACAAGCGGAACCTGACTTTTCGTACACTTGAAATTTTGTGGCAAGGCTGAGGACTGTTGTTGTTTATTTGTGTTGATTTTGTTGTTGTTTTACTGTAGCCTGGTATTTCATCCACCAAAAAACATTTTTCCTTTTCCTAATGGCTGAGCTCCTGCTGACCTACTCATCTCAGTCCACAGCAGAAACCTGTGTTGAGGATGGGCTGACTAATTTCCAAAGCTTTTCTGTGACAAATGTGTTTCATTACTAATAGGTAGGAGGTGGGATTGCAACTTTCAGACAGGGAGAAAGGCCTGGGAGACAGAGGATCTGGAGGCAAGGATGCTTAGGCTGAGTTTTACCCTCTGTGGTTTCCATGTCTGATACATGAAGAAGCAGTGGAAGGAAAAGCAGAGGCACTAACACAAAACGTGTGTTGCTTGCTGGAATGAGGTAGGGATATGTAGGCTCCTGCGTGGTCCTTGCTGTGCTGAAGGATCCAGGATGATCCTGTTTGCTCGCTGGTACTCTCACAGTTCACATCTACCTGCGTTTAATAACTCTTTTCTCCCTTCTCCTCTAGAGAGTCACTCGTTGGCCTAGGTCAGCCAGAGGACTCCAATAAAGCCATCTTTGAGTGACATGCGCACCATCATCGGGAGCCTGATAGAGACTCCGTTGTGCGGTTCAGCATGGCTGCAGCAATAAAGAGACTCTGCTTCCGTCCAATTGTGGTTTAATCCTGTTTTCTCCTAGGGAGTCACAGCTTTGCTTTTGCTGAAGACAGATGTGATAGTCGGCACCGGAGGAGGGATCGTAGCGCTCTGTAAAGGCTCAAACTACAAAGTGATGAAGTGAGTTTGTAGAGAGGAGAATCAGGAGGGTAGAGGTGACAGTTCCCCCAAAAGGTCCCAGTATAAGAACCCATCGTTTCTGTGTAAAGGCGTGATCCAAATAAATCTGGTTTTCAGTCCTGCAGACAAAATGGACAGTGTGGTTCCAGCGTAAAGAAGCTGAAGCAGGCTGACAGTCATTGCATGCATTGGCACAGAAATGAATCTCACTGCTCGCTTTAAATGACCATTGTTTCCTCTGAGGCATTAGGAGTCAGATCCTAAATTGATGCAAAGTGAGACAGGTTTGCTGAAGTCAGTCACATTATGCTGAGTTTGCCAGCTGAGAAAGAGTGGGATTTCCCATCGTAAAATGGGGGAGAGCTTTTGGGGGAAGCAGGGAAAGTCGAGTCTCTCCAAAGTCAGGGGGAAAAGGAAGCTGGAAAATAAGTATCTCGAGGTCATTGTTAGGCCAAACCTCTGCTTTCTCTTCACAGGAAAATTGAAGTTCACGGTGCTGTCACTTCTCTGACATGGGGAGATCAGCATCACCAGTTCTTTTTAGGGACAAGTGCCAGATTTATCAAGTTCACTGCACTGCATTTAAAGAGGAGCTGATCACCGTCTGTCACAGTGGAGCCATCAACGACATCGTTTTTCCCCTGTGAGTATAACTGGCTGGGATGCTTTTGGCTGGTGTAGAAGTTTGGGTAAGCTGCCAGTAAGGTCAGGATACCTGTGTAAACCCCTTGTAACCAGCAGGAACCCCAAGCCTACTGACATCCTCAGGGGATGATTTGTACAGGCAATGTCGTCACCTGCCAGCGAAATTCAAGGGGGAGGGTGAGTGGCTGCTTGAGAGCAGGAGGCAGCAGTTGAGTTTGAGAACTGGAAAAATCACTGATCTACAGAAAGAATTCTGAATCAGAAACTAGAATTATTTCTGTTTCAGTGATGCCAACCCCCCAGTCTGGGAGAGTCGGGCCACTTAGCCTGCCAGCAGTGTGAGTCCTAAAAGTCTGCTTTTGTGCACCCTGTTGCAGCTAGAGCTTGTGGAGGTGTCTGCTTTGCTGCCCACCTGTAGCATGGGCTGAAGCCAGACCAACAGAACTGTTCAGAGAGGCTCTGTGGGTCTTTCAGCCTCACACGGTTTCACATTTGACAATATGGCACGTTACATTAAATTCCAGGCTTGTGATGAGAGATGCTGGGTATACTGGTGTGTCTTCTGTCTGTGTTTGTCTTGTGAACAGACAGCAAACATTCCCTTTTCCTGTACAGCAGGATTGTGCCACTTGATTTTTTCCAGAAGTAGCTCGGTGGATAGGTTGTTTCCTCTTCAAACAGAGAACGGGGGTTGATGGGATGAAAGTTTTTATTTTTGGCATGCTGCATCACTTCTTGACACGGCACAGAGGATCAAATCTTACAGCGAAGGTGCAGCACGGGAAGCCCTCCTCCCTGCTTGCCACCAGCCAAAGAAATCCACATCCTTCTGATTTAATGAGCAAATCAGGTGGAGCTTTAGGGTAATCTGATGCTGATCTACCTGCCTGGGCACTGCATCACAGGGGTGTTTGGGTGAGCCGCAATTAGTGATGATTGGAGGGACTGCAGGACTACGGCCCTGCAGATATGTTTAACTCTGTATCTCTTAACTGCTCTCGAACAGAGCGTGTCACCGATTGGGAATACAGGCTTCATTTCCCTCTTCTGGCCTACTTCAGAGTACTTCAGTTGCTGATGTTAGCCCGCTTTGTATAGCCTCCGTGTGAGCAGGGCTTGAAAGGGGCTACACTTGCGTGGTGCCAGTTTTCTTCGTCCTGGTTCATCTTTCTGGGCATTAACGGTGATGTTGAACAAAAGCGTGTGGTACCTTTCTAGATTTCACTTATGTCATATCCCTGGGATGTATGGGTTAGAGCTTATCCCAGAGCATTCAGTCCCATGGCTTTTGAAATGCTGCAGGCCTTTGTTATTCAGACGTATCGGAAGTATATGATGAACAGGCTTTTGCCATCATCTCTGCTGCCTTCAGCAGTGTTGAATGGGAATCATCCAGTGAACAAGATAAAAAATGACATCTTAACAATCTGAGGCTGCTGTTAGTCCCTGCTGTTAGATCTGGGCTGTCAGCACCCCCACACCCACTTTTGTCTCTGTTGTGTACAACACGTGAGATTGTTCAGAGACTGAATATGGGAGATAACGTCACGGCTTCAGTCGAAGGATTTCTTTTAGTTTCATTTTAACTGTTTCTTAAAATGAACCTTTGAAGAGAACCCAAACCAGGGGAATTCTATGTGAGAGAGGCGATGCTGCGAAAAAAGCCTTTGTCTTAGCCGTGGTGATCCCTGTTGGGAAGGTTGCGGCTGCGGGTTAGAAACAGCTAAGCTTCGAAGGATGATTCCAGACCTGGCAAAGAAAGAAGCGTTTTCTGGATGCCCGTCCTCACTGCCTCTCCTCTCTGAATTTTGCAGGGGAAGTTCTGACCTCTTTGCTACCTGCTGCCAAAATGATATTCGGGTGTGGCACACTCCGGACCAGAGGGAGCTTCTGCGAATCGTCACCCGCAACGCAACCTGCCATGCCATAGAGATCATGCTGGATGGCACGGGTATCATTTCAGGTAACGGCCGGTCCAACCCATGGTTGAGCCCCATCTTCAAGCATTGCCAAATTTAATAAACATCAGGATGTTAGAATGAAGAGAGGATTCCATTGGGAATGGGTTTGAATTCAGGTCATTGCTTGCCCCAAAGGCTTCCTTGCTTCCAGCTGGTCCAGTGAACTTTGCTCACGACTCCTGGCAGCCTGGTGCTGTATTTAGTGTCTGTGGAAGGAAAGGTTTGGAGACCTGGCTTTGGATGTGAATTCCAGCAGTTCAGAGCTCGGTTCAGTCTTAATATCATAGAATCATAGAATGGTTTGGGTTGGAAAGGACCTTAAAAATCATCTAATTCCGAACACCCTGCCATGGGCAGGGACACCTTCCACTAGCCCAGGTTGCTCCAAGCCTCATCCAGCCTGGCCTTGAAGACAGCCAGGGATGGGGCATCCACAGCTTCTCTGGGCAACCTGTCCCAGTGCTCCCCACCCTCTCCAGGAAGAATTTCTTCCTGATATCCAATCTAAATCTCCCTGCTTTCAGTTTCAACCCATTACCCCTTGTCCTGTTGCTACAGGCCCTTGTAAAAAGCCACACACACACACACACCCCCCAGCTTCCTTGTAGGCTCCTTCAGGTACTGGAAGGTGCTCTAAGGTCTCCCTGGAGCCTTCTCTTCTCCAGCCTGAACAAGCCCAACTCTCTCAGCCTTTCTTCATAGCAGAGGGGCTCCAGCCCTCGGAGCATCTTCATGGCCTCCTCTGGACTCACTCCAACTGCTGGCCACACTTTTCCTGATAGAGCCCAGGATACAGTTGGCTTTTTGGGCTGAATATAAGCCAGCACACACTGCTGGCTTATATTCAGCTTCTCATCCACCGATGAGAAGCTCATTCTCATTCTTCACAAGACCTAATTCTAAACTATTAACCTGTTGCGTGCAAGAGATTAACCCATGATGTACGTAGAGCGCCTTTTGCAGAAACCTTTCTGTGTGCCTGGGTAATCTGCTTCTTTATGTTCATCAGCTTGGAATGACGGGAAAATCCGTGCCTTCATGCCAGCTTCTGGAGAGCCGACGTATGAGATTAACCATGCCCATAACTTGGGAGTGACGGCCACTGCAGCTACTTGGGACTGCAAACGGATCGTTAGTGGAGGAGGTGATGGGCAGGTAATTTTTGTTAAGAACCTGGAGCAGCTTCATGTTCTCATCACATGGCCTGGGAATTGTCTGCAACCGCTTTGTCAGAACGGGGGCTATTCTTAGCTTTCACTTGAGCAAAGGGCTGAGTTCGAAAATAAGAGCTTTTGATACATGGAAATCTCTGGCTCTCAGAGGGCACAGTGTAAAACAATGCCCCCGTTTCTTCTGGCATGGTGGTCTGCTAATCCTTCTAGTGCAGAATATGTTCTTAATCCTTTCTGTTTGTTTGTCTCTCCTCCATATTTGGCTTAGCTGCATTAGCCATTGTCTGCAGGCCCCTGTGCTGTAGCACAGACTTTCTTTCTGTCATGGCTCAGCCAGGAGCAGGTGGTACAGGAGGTGATGGTTGTGGCTGTTTTTCAGGTGAGGGTCTGGGAGATTGGTGAAAAGACTCACAAACTGAGGGAGATTCTGAAGGAGCACAAATCGGCTGTGTCCTGCATTGAGATTAAGAAGAACAACCAGGAGTGTGTCACAGCCGGCCTCGATGGAGTGTGCATCCTCTGGGATATTGTGTAAGGACACAGATAAGTATTGCCAGGCACTTAAAGTGCTGCTGATGTCTCTCTTGGCTCACTCTGCCCTGTTTGGGACACCATGTAGTGAGGAGGAGGGGGAGAAGAGCATTAGGCAATAAAAATTCCTAGGAAGAACAGTCAGGTCAGGGGATGTAGAACCTCCAATGCTGGAAACTTCTCAGAAGAGTTTAGATGAACATTTGTCTTGAGTCGTTCACTTGCGTTGGATCCTGCTCAGCCAAGGGGCAGGGGGGCACGGGTGATTTCCCAAGTTTCCCACTAGCTCCGTTTTCCAGCCCTGTGTGACTCCTGTTGAGCTATTGCAGGCAATAGAATCACGGGATGGTTTGGGCTGGAAGGGACCTTAACAACCATCTAGTTCCACCCCCTGCCATGGGCAGGGACACCCTCTGCTAGAAGATCCACTGGATCTGCAGGCTCTCTGCACTGTGCTGAGGGTGAGGGAATTTTTGCACAGGGAGTAGCACCTGGAAAGCATTCTGGATTAAAACATTCAGTTGTGTGTGACAAAAGCCTTACAAGGCAGCGGTGCTGGGGAACAGAACTGATGACCATGAGAGGTTTCCTGCAGCCCTGAACTCAGAGCAGCACCTGAAAACACCCAGAGAGCAGGAGAGATGTCAGGTGCAGCACAGGCAGAGACAGGTCAGGCAAAGTCCGGTTTCTGGCCCTCTTGCTCTGTCCTGTTTTGGGGTGTTTTGCAGGCATTTTGTAAGAAAACACGTTATTCTAGCCCATGTGGCATTCAAATGTGTGTGTTACCATCCAGAAGAGTACCAGATAATTGCCAGTGGAATAAACAGAAAGGTAAGCCAAACCGCAGGAATTCTGTTTGTGATAATCCCAAAACACAAAGTCTGGTGCTTGTTCCATGATGGAACTCCTGTACCTCCTCAGAAGGTTGTGTTACACGGCAGTGCTGAAACCCGCGTGCTGTGCACGACTGAGCTCTCCCCTCTGCTCTGCTCTCCAGATTGGATACTGGGACGTGTTGCATGGCTTTGCAGTCGGGGAATTGAAAGGCTCCATGTCAGGCTCCATCAATGGGCTGGACATCGCATCAGACAGGGCATGCTTTGAGACAGGTGAGTGGGAGGACAGAATGAGACTAGAGGGGTCATACTGAGCGCAGGAGAAGGAAGGCAGTGAACTGAGAATCACAGCCAAGAAAGAAAAACCTGAAAGGGGTCAGCTAGGGGAGAAAACATAATGAATTGTGGTACCAGTTGCTGGCCATAGCTCCTGTGAGCGGCTGCTCCTGAACACTCCACTGGGCACTGCCTCTCCACTGCAGGTGAGCAGAAGTCATCTGTGCGATAATGCCCAACACAGTGCATCCCACTCTCCCTAAACCAAATGAATTCCTGAGCATTCCCCTGCCTGTTAGCTGGGACCAAAACCCAGCAGCACTCTGTGATCGTTTGTTCCCCCTCTGTGCCCGATGCAGGTGGTGAGGACCATCTGGTGAAGCTATGGGACTATAACAATGGTGCAGTGACTCATGTTGGAGTGGGCCACACCAGCAACATCGCCCGCGTCAAGATCTGCCCAGGGAGGAAGTATATCGTGAGCGTGAGTGCAGACAGTGCCATCCTGATCTGGAAATACCCAGCCTTGCACTAAGAGCTGGCACAGAGGCTGCTTGGCTGCTCCTCCTTCAGCCAGGCCGAGCGGCCCTTTTCCCACCTCAGCCTTTTAAAGCATTTTGGATGTACTTTCCAGTTGTGCATAAATAGTTCTGACTTCTTTCAAGGGTGGACTGAGAATTTGCTGTTTCTTTTAGATTGGTGTGAAAGGATTCCTCCTTTCTGAACGACACGTTGGCTGTTGCTCTAACACTTACATGCTGTTACTACCACCTTTCCCGGCATCTCCTAGCACGGTCTCACTTGCATGCCTGCTCATTTGTGGGCTCTCTCTAGCTTCCACATGGTCTCTCTTTCCCTTCCCTTCCCACTCCTGTCAGGAATGACTTGGTGTGTAGGTCCAGGTTTGCCAAACCTCCTCCAGAGCAGGCACTCCTCCTCTGGTGCATCCCAGCATCTCCAGGCAGCCAGGCCATGGCTCTGCTGGGAGACCTGTGCGGAATTCCGGTGGCGCCTGGCCAGAAGCGATGGCTTTACGGGCTTTACGCTGTGCCCGACCCTGCCCAGGGCGGGTGGCCGGAGTCTCAGGTTGTATGAGCTGCCTTGGGAAAGGGGGAAGCTGCTGCAGCCTGTTTCAGCCTTGAGCACCTACAGCTTCCTCGTCCCCCTGGCCCTCCCTTCCCTGGCCTGGCCCTTCGCTGAGCTCCTGGAGACCCATCAGACCCGAATCTGCCCCCTGTCCTCCCTTGAGCACGCCGCCTGCACCACGCTGCGTTTCTGCTGGTGCTCCCTGCTCTGCCCTGGCCCCGGCACTGTGCTGCCTTCGTGAGGAGCGAGACCAGCAGGGGCTCCTGCCTCCCAGCACCCAGCCGGGGCTCTCCTGGCAAACAATGAGGTTCGTGGGTGAGCAAAGCTGGAGTTGGATGCACGCAGCTCTGTGAGCTAGGTTTGTTTATCCTGCAGGTACCCAAGGTATGAACCCGGTTCCCACCCAAACCCACGGAGCTCCCCCAGCCTGGCCGTGCCGCCTGGGCAAGCCGCGCGTGGTTTCTGCAGCGCCGGCCCTGCTCGGGCGGGTGCCTCGGGGCTCTCTGCTCCCCCTTCCCAGCCCAGTGCGGGCTGCAGAGATCATCTCAGGTCAGAGGGGATAATAGGTGAAGAGAGCCTGAGGACACCCTCGTGGGGAAGCAGCCGGCGACCGCACACAGGCCTTGACACCCGAACTGCTGCAAATGGGGTGCAGGAGTTCTGCAGCTCAGGGTGATCTGCTGGCCCTCCCCATGCAAACCGATGGAGCATGTTCCCGGCTGTTCTGCAGTGCCAGGCGAGAGCCCGGCAGAGCAGCAGTTCCCTGCCCCAGTGCGCTTCCTCCTCAGACACACTCCAAACCCAGGCAGGGCCCGGGCGTCTTCCCTAGGGCACTAAATAACTCCGTGTGCTGTCTGTAACCGAACTGTAGTCGCAGAGGGTGAGGAAGGAGGGCTCCTCTGCAGGGGGAAGCTTCCTGTCTTGAGACGTAAAATAGGATGCCACCATCAGACAAGGCGTCACGGGTGGTTCTGTCCTCATCCCGCCAGTAACAGAGCTATCAGGTGGTCTGCCCTGTTGTGCCAGCAGACCAGCCTTTGCTTCAGACTCACAGAGTCTCTGAAAAACCCTCGTAGGCTGCAGGCACCCTCGCTCACGCCCAGAACGTGCTTGCCATTGCCCGCCTCTGCAAAGCCCTGCGCCAACATCGCCGCCCCAATCTGCCCGGTGCTCGGGCAGCAGGGCAGGCAGCAAGATGGGCAGTGAGACAGGCAGTGGGGCCGGCAGTGGGGCAGGCAGCAGTGCAGGCAACAGTCCAGGCAGTGGGGCAGGCAGTGAGACACGCGGCCGCTGGACCATGCTGGTTCTCCCAGACCCATCCTGCTTCCCCCCAGCTCCCTCACCTGCCCGCGGGGTGCGAGCCCCGGCAGCGGGATGGGGGTGTTGAAAGCACGTTTCCACTCCACCACACCGATGTTCCCAGCCCATGCCAAGAGAGCGGGAGAGGCTTAAACAGAGAAAGCACTGTCCTGTAGCAAAGTCCAGAAAGCATGGACAAAGATTTCTCTTTCTTTCTCTCTTTGTTCCTGTGCTTTGGCAGCATGAACGCAGATTGCTGCCGGGCCTGAATCAGCTCCGCTCGCGTCTGTTCAGGGTTTTTGTCTGTGCTCATCCTCATGTCCAAGTGCCTCCCTGCTGTAGAGACTCTTGCCCAGCCAGAGGAGATGTTCCTAACACTGTCCTGTCGCTGCATCTCCCTGACCAAACCCAAACTCGCCGGGTTCTTACATTCATCCCAGCCAGCTGCTGCCCAAGGCACCGGGACAGCCCGTGCCATAACAACAAGGGGTTTTCCATGACAGTGAGCAGGCATTTTCCCTCCTCAGTGTCTGACATGTCGATTTTCCCCACTCCAAACTTGCTCCAGAGCCTAAGCCTGGTGGTACACAGAAAGCGGCAGCTTGAAAGGCAGAAGCCGCAGACAGCCAGGAGCTCCCGAACAAGGCGTTTTAGGGAGAAAGTGCTGACGCGCCCAGCACTGCCAACACGCTGCAGCCCCGAGAAATACTTGATTTAGCCTGAGTAGGGAGGCATCACATTCAGAACGATTTGAAGAAGAGGGAAGATGGCAAATATGATATTATTGAAAAGCAGATTGGCACAGCGAGCATTCCTGGCGCTCGCTCCAGGGTGGGAATTGCTCTGGATTGGAATAAGCTGGTGTGACCTATGGAAAGGTGCCACTGCCTGCGTGCTGCGGGCCGGGGGCTGTGCTGCCGGACGCAGGATGCCTGTGCTCCGGGGCTCGGGGAGATGCTGCTAAGTCCAAATCCAAGCGGAGTTCAAAGCTGCTGGCTGCCATGAGACATTAATGCTCCCTGTTCATACTCCCCGTTCATATTCCCCACGCTGGCATCGCCGGGGGCACTCACAGACGATGCTATTCAGCTGCTGCACTGGTGCAGGCAGCCGGGCACCCCAGCAGAGCCGCTTTCATTATCCCATACGTTCTCATCCTGGCCATTTGGGGTTTTCTGACTCGATTGTTTCCCCATCACCTTTCTGACTGTTTCCCTGTCCTGTGTTCCAGGTTCTGCTGTCTGTCCAGCCCTTTCTAACAAGAGCCGGGTTCTGACCTGGCTCTCAATCCAGCTGCTGCCTCGTTCCCCTTCTGTTTCCCCATGCTTTTCCTTGGGGCTTTTCTGTGCTTTCATGATCAAGTTGCTTTGGATTTCTGGTCCAAGTTGCTTTGGATTTCTGGTCCCACTTCAGTCAGCGTTAAGCCCTGCTCGGGTTCCCTCTCCCGCTCCCACCACTGCTGTTTGGGCTCGGGTGGGATGCTGCGGGGCTGGAGTGTCCAGCCAAAGACAACTGGAGAGAAACAACAAGGGATTTCACTGTCAGGGAGCCAGAGGCTCTCTAGATCCACTGAACTCTGTTCTCCCCACACTGCGTGAAGCACAGCCTGCCCTTGTGAGATAACTGGGACGGACAAAATCCCCCTGCGCCAACGCAAGGCTGCGGTGGCAGCAGCCGGAGTTTGGCTCAGCCTCGATGCCATTCCCTAAGCGCCTGAGCCAGCGAGTCCCTCCTGCAGTGCCCACAGCTTTCCTCAGCCGGGCTGGGAGCAGGGAGAAGGGGTTTCTCTGGGGCCAGATCCTGCACGGAGCCACTGCACCACATCCCATCAGCCTGCCCGGTCCGAGCGCTGCCAAGCCCAGGCCACCCCCAGACTGCAGGAGGGTCGGCTCCATCCCACCAGGCAGGGCTGCTTCCCACCCGCATTCCCATCCTGCTGAGAGGAGAGGCAAGACCTGGTGCCCTGGCTGGCCCCAGGGCAGCAGGCCCCCAGGCTCCAGGCTGGTACCCTGGAGCGGGCTGGGGTGCCTCGGGGCCATGCTGGGGTGATGCTGGGGTGATGCTGGGGTGCCCCGGGGCCATGCTGGGGTGATGCTGCGGGTGGTGGGGGCACGGTGGGGACTCCTGGGAAAGCCCCATGGAGGCGGCAGCGGGCTGGGGTGCCCCGGGGCGATGCTGGGTACGCGGGGGCAGCGGGACTGTGCCGCCTGTCGCCAGCGGCAGCAGCAGCTCCCCGCTCCCTCCTCCTCCTCCTCCTCCCGGCTCCTTCCCTCTCCCTTCTCCCAGAGCCAGCCCGGCCGGGGGAGGAGCCGGCCGCGCACAAAACCTCCCGCCCGGCCCCTCCGGCCCCCGCACCGGCACCGGCACCGGGGTCGCCCAGCGCCCGCCCGGGGCCATGCGCGCCGCGGCGGGGCCGGGGCCGGCGGGGCCGGGGGAGGGCGGCGGCCGCCCGGGGCCATGAGCGCGGCGGTGGGAGGGGGCGGCGGCCCCGGGCGGCGGCGGGGCGGCGGGGGGAGCCCGGCGGGGCGGCGGGCGGGCGGCGGGCGGCGGCGGCGCGCCCTGCGCTCCCTGGGCAGCCTGGCCGGGCGGCTGCTGCGCACCTGGGCGCGCCTGGCCGGGGGCCGCGGGAGGCGCCGCGCCGCGCCGGAGGACGACGAGGGCGGGTTCCGGGGGGGCGGCCCCGGCGGGGAGCAGAGGCGGTGGCGGCGGCCCGGGGAGGCGGAGGCCCCGGGGGGAAGCGGCGGCGGCGCCGGTGGGGAGCGGCCGCCGGGCGCGCAGGGGCTGCGGAACCACGGGAACACCTGCTTCATGAACGCGGTGGTGCAGTGCCTGAGCAACACGGCGCCGCTGGCCGAGTTCCTGGCGCTGGGCCGCTACCGCGCCCGCGGGGCCCGCGCTGAGGTCACGCACCGGCTGGCCGCCCTGGTCCGCGCCCTCTGGACCCGCGACTACACGCCGCAGCTCTCCGCCGAGTTCAAGGTACCGGCCCCGCCGTGCGCGCCCGGCCCCGCAGCCTCCCGCCCCGCCCTGCCCCGCGCGTCGCCACGACTCGTGCAGCCCCAGCACCCCCCGGCATCCCTGCCGCCAGCACCCCCCGGCATCCCTGACCATGTGCCCACCGGCATCATCTGCCGCCCAACACCCCCTGCTTCCCGCACCCACTGGCACCCCTCCCTGCACCCCCTCCCCTGCTTCATCCTCCCCCCGGCCCCTGCCCTGGCCCCCAGATGTGCCCGCTGCCATCCCCCAGCTCCTTTCCCCAAGCTCTGACCTCCCCTGGGTGGGCAGAGGGGCTTCCAGCCCTGGCCACCCCACGGAGCCGACTGGCTGTGATGGTGGGGTAAGGTGGGATGATTCTCTGGGAGCCCAACTCGGTGGCTTCAGGCCCCATCACCATGTCACGTCCCTGCTGGGCACATGCCAGCGTGCTGGAGGCCTGTGCCCGGCATGGGGCCAATGTTGGGCGCAGGGCAGTGCTTCGAGCCTGGCATCGCGGCTCCCCACGCTTGGGGACAGGTGTCTGCCAGTGACATTTCAGCAGGGCCTTGGTGCTGCAACTGAACTGCCGCTGTGATTAGAGCTCGCACAGTGGACGCAGAAGCTGCTGGGAAGCTGAGCCCCTTCCCAGGTCCTGCAACAGCAGCCAGGCAGGGGTACCCACTGCTCTGCCTCCCCTTTCCCAGGGCTCCCGCCTGCCTGCCTTCCTTGCCTGGGGGGCGGCAGCACCCACCCCGCAGGGACAGCTGGGGTGCAGGGGGTGCTGCTGCGGGAGCTCTCGGCCTTTAATGTCCTTGTAGCAAAGTGCCCAGCACTGGGCACAGCATTTCTGTGCCCTCTGCTCCCAGGCACACACGTTCCTCAGGCAGAAAACAACCCCAACGCTTCAGCCTTCGCTTCAAATTTCCTCCCTCCAGCTGGTTATCTGCATCTCCTGGGAATTTTCACCCTTTTTTTTTCTTTTAAATCTGCCTAAATAGGCTTTTGAAACAAGAGCTGAGTCTGTGGCTCATTCTGCTTGAAGCCCACCCACAGTGGCCTTGCTCCCTCTGCTTGTCCCGGGGTGCGTGTATCTTGGTGAGCGGGACCAGGGGGGAGCGGGGACGGAAGGGCTCTTGGCTCTGGGTGTTTCCCGGAGAGGCTGGAGATCTGATCCCTGTCCCAGCAGGTCTCAGCATGCTGGTGAAAGTCAGCATGGATGGTCGGGGTTTAACTGTCATCAGCTGGTGAAAATCCACACGGATGGTTGGGGGTTCTCCCTCCTGGTGCCGGTTTTGGGGCTGAGCTCCTAAAAGTGACCTTTGGCTCTGAGCAGCCACCACCTGCCCAGGCTCGGAGATGAGTCCTGGGGACTCCCCGCAGGGAGTGGGGTTCCCAGCCCCATGCATCCTCCATTTTTGGAGTCCTGGACTCATCCTAGCTCACGCAGTTCCCCCAAGGGATGGTGGCACCCTGGCATCTGCTGGTGGCACTTACCTTGCGCTGAGCCCCCGGGGCCACCCAAAACCCAGGCATGTAGCACTGCTGGGACCTTGGTGAGGGAGCTGGCTTTGGTGCTGGCTCGATGGCCTGATGACACCCCTGATGACACCACACTGAGTATGGGTGGCTGGAGGGGGCACGGAGAGGAGTGTGTAACGTTGGGGCCTGGTCCAGGCGTGGGTCTTGCAGGGCAGGGGGATGCTGCCGGTGCTTCCAGGGCCTGGCGTGAGGGGATGGGGAGATGAGGGGGATGCTCAGGGGAGCCAGTTCCCCCCACCCAGGGCTGCCCTCCGTTCACCCCCCTCTCCTCCTTCACCCCAGCCCGCAAGGCACTGACAGGGCTTTGGGTGGAGGGGCAGCACCTGGCAAGGCAGGCAGCACCCCCTCTGCAGCACAGCCCTCGTGGGGGGCTGGTGGGAGCCTCCTGGCATGTGGCTCCATCAGGGATGTCTCTGGTCCCCCTGCCTGGTCTCACCTGCTCCCCTTGACTCAGAGAGTGCTGAGTGCCAGGCTCTGATGGGCTGAGCATCCCCAGTTTGGGGATGCAGGAGGTTTGCTCAGGGCCTTTCCTGCTGTGTGGGTGGGCAGCTCACCTGCCCCCGGGCCATACATTTGCTTGGCTACGGAAACAGCCCTCGTCTCTTCTGGGGATGTGGGTGACTGGGCTGGCACCACCAGCATCGCCTGGCTGGGGACACTGAGGCACGGGAAGACTCTGGGCTGGTTGCTGGTGTGGGGGCAGCACATGCAGGTGGGCTAGGGGGAGAGCTGCTACCTGCTGGGTAATCCTAACGCTGGGAATTCCTTCCCCTGGCTGTTAGACCAAGTTGATGCTGCCAGAACGTGCAGAACGGGTGACATCGGTGTGTGACCAGGGGCCAGACTTGCCCATGTGGGCTTTGTTGGGGTGCGCCCTGTCCCCTCGCCTGCAACAAGCTGTCCCCTCCCGGCCTCATCCCAGCAGCTGAAAGCTGGGACACCACGGTGGTGGGCCATGGAGCTGTTGTCTTGGCCACGTGTGCCAGTGTCCGCACTGCTCTGCTGTCCCTGGGGTGGCCTCAGTGTCCCTGTTGAGGCAGGATGAGGGCAGACAGCAGGGGTGGGTTGTTGCGATGGATGCTAACGAACCACCGTTCATTAGTGCCAGGCAGGTGGCCCGAGGCTCAGCGCCCTCCCTGCCTGTGTCTTGCAGAACATCGTCTCCAAGCACAGCTCGCAGTTTCGGGGCAACACGCAGCACGACGCCCTCGAGTTCCTGCTCTGGCTGCTGGACCGCATGCACGAGGACCTGGGTGCTGCCTCCCCTGCCCAGCAGACCCGCGGCCCTGAGGAGGTGGGTGGCCGCACACCCTGGCTCGGGGGGAGGGGGGAATGTCCGTGCCAGGTCTGGGACCAGGGAAGCCGAGATGTCCTGGGAGGGGGGGCAGGCTGGAGTCGTCACTCCAACCCCGCTGTGGGGGGACGTGGTCTGGCTGGTGGGCATGGGGGGGGGTCCTGGTGCTGTGGGACTGGGCAGGGTGGTTGGGGTGCTGGGAGAACGTGCAGATGTTGGCCGGAGCCCATCCTGCTGAGCACCTGCTTCTGGTGGGCACCCTGCTCCTTGGGGTTGGTCAGCCGAGAGGAGATCCAGCCCCCCCCCATCCCCCCCTGCCTCCAGCTAAGCTGTAATTACAGCACTCGGCGGCTTTGCTGCTGGCAAACGAGTAATTAAGTCTCTGTCCACCCATCTGCGCTCATGGCATTGCCCTGGGCCTGCCCGCTGCCCCCCTGCCTGCTGCCGGGCACTGCCAGGAGCAGCGGATGGATGCATGCTGCTGGCGTTTGCCACGTTGGCCTGGCTGTCACCGCTTTGGGGGTGATGCTCAGCTTGGGCTCAGGGGTCCCGAGAACAGCTCTGTCCTCCCTGTCCCCAGCTTGGGGCATCATGGCCATGGTGACACAGCTTCTGTCTGAGGGGTGCAGGTCAGGGACCCCGCGGGCAGTCCCTGCCCGGCCTCCAGCCTCACTGTGCCCCTCCCACGTGGGAGAGCTCAGAGGCAGCACCCATTCCCAAAGCTTCTGGCCGGGGACCACAGCTGGACCATGAGCCAGACTGGAGCGCCGTGGCTTCCTGCCCATCTCGGCTGGGGGGCTGCAGCCATCCTGCACCGAGCTGAGCCGTCCTCAGCCCTGCAGCCATTGCCCAGGCTATTAGGGAGAGCCTGGGGGTGGGCAGCTCCCTGGCTCCCTTGTCAAATGCGGGGTGCCATTGGCTGCCACGGGCCGTGACGTGATGCCAGCGGTGCCCTCGGCCGCCCGTGCTGGAGGCGGTGCTGTGGCAACGCTTTGGCTGCCCGCCTGCCTCGGGGTGTGGGACCCTTTATGTGTCCCCAGCATCCTCAGTTTCGCTCAGCCTCCCCCAGCCCCGCGCTGCGGTCTCAGCCCCTTTCGGGGTGCGCCACCTGAGTGGGACCCATATGCCCAGGTCCCTGGGGAGGAGGTGTGCCGTGGGGGACATGAACCTGAGCAAATGGCTTTGAAGAGTCTGGATGGAGCTGGGCACACGTGTGCCCATCCTGGCTGTGGGCGGCACAGGCCGGGGGAGGAGGATACCAAGGGATGGGGGTGGGGATGGGGGGTTGGTTGGCTCCCGATCAAGCCCGTGACAAGGCTCAGGCACACGGGGAGCTCACCTTGTGGGAAGCAGAAGCTGAGGAGGTTGGTGGTCCAGGGCATGGAGCTGGGCAGGCTGGAGGATTGGAAATATCCTGTTCCACAGGGGTTGGAAAACCCCTTTGGGCTGTTTGATGGGTGCCCACAAGGTGTCTGCCATGGCACCCAGCGGGCTGTGGGCACCCAAGTGGGCACCAAGGCTTGGCTGCCAGGAGGGGAGGAGGAGTAGGCATCCCCTTGGGTTCTGGGGGGATTTTGGGGGCCACGTGGGGCACAGACACCATCCAGGTCCCCTCTCTGCCACACCAGATGGACCCCAGCCCTGGTCAGACCATAAAGACACGTCAGGCTCAGCAGGACCAGGTGCCAGCAGATGGCACGAGGAAAATCCACCTCCCAGCCAAATACTTTCCTGATTTTCAGTCTTGCTCATCGAGACACCAGAAGCTCCTTACCCAAAACAGCCTGTCCTTTCCCAAACTACTGAGGCTTCTTTCTGCCATGTCTCTTCTGCCATCAGGCTCTGTGTGCCCGTAGAGGGGGTGCAGCCGGGGGCTCCCCTGTGTGTGGGGATGGATGCTTTCCTGTGGTTCCTGGGGCAGTGGGCAGGTGGGGAGACAGCAGGCAGGATGCAGGGAAGGAGGGTCTGGGATGGCAAACCAGGCAGGTTTGCCTGTGTAACATGGTCACATCCCAGTGTCCCTCTTCCCTATGGAATGGAGCAGAGGACCTGGCTCCTCTCGGAGCATCCTGGGTGCAGGGCACATTTCACCTCCTGCAGCCGGTGCTGGCATCCCCCAAGTTTGGCAAAGAAGGTGATTTCCCCACCTGGGAGTCCTGCTTTTCCTCAGGATGGAGGAAGGATCCTGTGCCGGCCCGGGGAGTGAGCAGCAGGGATGCAGGCAGCCCGCCAGTGTTGTCCTCGGATAGTCCCTGCTGAGAACAGGAAGAGCAGAGGCTGTGCCTGAGTTTCCCCATGCACCAAGCAGGGGGGAAGATGAAAGGGCTCTCTGATGCAGGGGTTATTGCCCACCCTCAGGCAGCATTTGTCCCAGGGAAGAGCTGGTTTCTCTCAGGGAAGGGGGCTCCTGCTCAGGAATGTGCCACAGGTTTGCGTGGGGGTAATGCGTGCGGGCACCCAGTCAGGGAACACAGGCAACCGCGATAGCCCAGGGTGCCAGGAGCTGCTGGATCAGGCCCAGAGAGAGGTCAGGTGGTTGCAGCGTGGGGGGAGAGGCAGTCACCCCACTGCCTGGGACAGAGCCAGGAAGACGGTGATGTGGGGCAGTGGCTAAGGGATGGGTCAGCGGCAGAGCCGGTGGTCCCCATGCTGCCCCTCTGCCAGCTGCAGGGGTGCTGGGGGCATGGTGCTGCTCCCACCACCGGGTACGTGACCCCTGAAAGCCCGGCTCTGGGGCAGTGGGCCGGGGTGCTGGGTGGTGTGCCTGGGCTCGGGGTGCCGTGCTGGGGTGCTGTGCCTGGACTTGCCGCTGGTGAAGGTGCAGGGAAAACACGCAGCCGTGGGGCCGCTTTGCAGGGTGGCGCTGGCAGCCTGGGGCTGGCACACCTGCCTGGGAGGGCATCGCGCCAGCCCGGGTTTATTTTAGTTCCCTGGCCCTGGTGAGCTCCATGCGGTTAATTGGCACGCAGCCGTTTGCCTCCGGCAGGCGCGTGCACAGGAACGCACACACCCGCTCCAGGAGCTTGTCTCACGGACACGCACACAGACACCTGCCCGCTGCAGCATCCCACCAGCTTGCCCACGCACACCACAGCTCCCTGCGGCACAGCCGCTCCCAGCACCCATGGGTGTGTTTGCTGGCACGGTGGGTGCCAGGGTGCGGTGGGCACCTCCCTGCTGGGGCTGCTCACCCTGCAGGTGTGTGCCTGTTGGCACCCAGCTTTCTGCCCCCACCAAGCTTTTGCCTGCCAGAGCTGCCTGTGCTGTGGTGTGGACAAGCCATCCCAGCTGACCGTTCTCCCTCCTGGAGCATTAGAGCCAGGCCCAGGTATTCCTGGCTCCAGTTCCTCAGTGTCCATCAGCTCCAGCTGTGTTGGGTGTCCCCTGGGGGCCTCGCTGCTGCAGACCCCTGCTCACAAGCCAGTGCGGGGGCAGGGATGCAGGCAGAGGGTTAATCCTTATTGCCCCCGCTGGCTGGTGGATGGGACTTTCCACAGAATTTCCCCGGGAGAGGCATGCAGGGAGCTTGGAGGGCACAGCCGTGCCTGGCTGGTGGGTGCCAGGCAGGGATTGCTTCAGCATCACTTTCAGCCCATCCTCATTCCATGGGGACACTGAATCTGGGCTTGGTTCACTGGGATGTGTCCCCAACCCCTCAAGGGTGAGGGGTCACCCCAGCTCCTCGCTCATCCCGCTTGTCTCTCACCCCGCAGCCCGGTGAGGACGGGAGCGGCAATGCCGGCAGCTCCCCACCAGCCGCCCAGCACCCGCGCGGGCAGAGCTTCGTGCAGAGCCACTTCCAGGCGCAGTACAGGTGAGCAGGGAGGGCTGGATCCTCCCTGGCTGGGGGCTTTGTCCTGTGAGTCCTGGGCAGTGCTGGAGGGGCTTTGCTGGTGGGTGGACAGACACTGCAAGCCTAGGGAAGGGATGAGCTGGGGAGCACTCAGCCCTGCAGAGAGGCTCTACCCACCCACCCATCCATCCATCCATCCACCCACCCATCCATCCATCCATCCACCCACCCATCCATCCACCCACCCATCCATCCACCCACCCACCCACCTACCCAGCTTGGGCACTGGAGCTGCTTCCCCTGCAGGGGTACAGCCATGGCTGGGGGCAAAATACCGAGTGAGGTGGGTCAGGACACTTGTTGGTCCATTTCAGGGACAGCAAATGTTGTTGTAACTTCCAAAAAAGACACGGGGGGGGGGGGGGGTTGGAGCCTGACTCCCCATGGCAGCGAGCGGGGTGTCCTGCCTGCTCCCCATCCCTGTCTCAGCCCCGGGGCGCCTTGTTGGTTAGCTGGGGGGCTGCGGGAGCAGCAGAGTTAGGATGGACCTGCTTTCCAGTTTCGTTTTGTTTCCAGTGCGGGCGGCGTGCCGGCGCTGTGCAGGTGCAGTGGGGGGGTGACAGGCTGGCAGCTCTTGGCCAGAGGGGTCAAATTGGTTTTGGTGTGGACTGATCCTGGGCAGGGTCTGAACCGCATGCTAGGGGTGGGTTTTGGTGCGGGTGGGTACCCAGTCGTTGGGGGTGACATCAGCCGCATCCAGTGTCACCTCCTGGCATGGACATGGACACGGACACAGGCAGACCCCTGCTTCCACGTGTCATCCCGGGGTATTTCATACCCCCTGCCTTCGGAGACCCCACGCCTGCCTTGCCCCGGCCCTAACAAACCCTTCACTGGTTCCCTTGGTTGTCATGGCCCCAGGGTGGGGGGACCACTGGGAGACCCAGCTTTTGCCAGGACAGCTGATTTGGCACTGGGATAGCAGTTCGCAGGGCTGGGAGGGCCCGGTCGGGGGAGACGGGCAGGGCTGCAGGCAGGGGTTGGGCAGAGGATGCATGTCCTCCTGGTTGTCCTCCACCAGCATGTGTTTGGCATGGAGGTGGTGGGTGATGGAGCAACCCAGTAAGGCATGGTGTCCCTCAAGGGTCCAAACTGGGACCAGTACAATTTAGCGTCTTCCTCAGTGACGTGGTGGGATTGAGTGCAGCCTCAGCAGGCTGGCGGGTGGCACCAAGCTGCGTGGTGCTGACGGTCATGAGTGGGAGGGGGTGCCTTGATGGGCTGGAGGAGTGAACCTCGTGGAGTTCAGGCAGGTCAAGTGCACTGTCCTGCCTGGGTGGGGAATAGGGAGGGACTTGGGGATCCTGGTGGATGAAAAATTGAACGTGAGCCGGCAGGGTGCGTTTGCAGCCCAGAAAGCCAACTGTACCCTGGGCTGCATCACAAGCAGTGTGGCCAGCAGGGTGAAAGAGGGGATTCTCCTGCTCTGCTCCACTCTGCGGAGACCCCCCCCTGCAGTTCTGCATCCAGCTCTGGGGTCCCCAGGACAAGACAGACACAGACCTGTTGGGGTCCTGAGGAGGGCACAAAAATGGTCAGAGCTGGAAGAGCTCTGCTGTGAGCCAGGCTGGGATTGTTCATCTGGAGAAGGCTCCGGGGAGATCTTACAGCACCTTCCAGTACTTGAAGGGGCCAACAAGGAAGCTGGGGGGGACTTTTTACAAGGGCAGGGAGTGACAGGACAAGGGGTAACGGGTTTAAACTGAAAGTGGGGAGATTGGGATTGGACAGCAGGGAAAGATTCTTGCTGGAGAGGGTGGGGAGGCCCTGGGACAGGTTGCCCAGAGAAGCTGTGGCTGCCCCATCCCTGGAAGTGTCCAAGGCCAGGCTGGATGAGGCTTTGAGCAACCTGGTCTAGTGGAGGGTGTCTCTGCCCATGGCGGGGGGTGGGACTAGGGGGCTTTAAGGTCCCTTCCAACCCAAACCATTCTGTGGTTCTATCACAGGGCTTGGGATCTGGGTTGTCCCACGCCTGTCCCAAAGGACCAGCATGGAGATGACCCCGCATGTGGGTGATGGGCCACCCCACGTGCTCATCCAGCTGAGGCTCATGGGGTGCTCGGGTGGGCCAGCATCTGGCCACCCTGTCCCCAGGCCATGGCATTGCAGGCGTGAGGGGACGCATCTGGCACCACAGTCCTTCCTCCTCTCAATCCCTCACCCTGTATGAAAAAAAGGTGCTTTAGTTATCCTGCCCATGTGCCAGAGCCGGTCTGGGTGCAAAAGGATGTATTAATCGCTGCAGCTACCTCCCAGGGAGCTCAGTGACTCTTCAAGGTGATGGATAACAGGGTTCAGGATTTTGGTTTGGGTTTATTTTTCCCCTTTTTGTTAAATAAAAAGGAGGGGAAAATTAAAAGAAATAAAAAAGAGACTTAAATAGGGGGTAAGGTGGTTGTTGGCATTGAAGGTTCATTTAAGCCAGGCTTTGGTGGAGCATCTGCTGCGGGATGCTGTGGGAGATGGGGAGGTCTCCCCACTGGTGGGGGGACCCTGTCCTCCCCGATGGCTTCACATTCCCTGGCAAAGCCAGGTCCTCCCTCACTGTGCCCAGGTCTCCCCTTGCAGCTGGCGGCTGTGGCCCAGCAGGGACCGTGGTGTCCCCTGGGTGCAGCTTCCCGGTGGGATGGTCCCCAGCCGGTGCCACCACAGCCCCTGCTTCTGGCTGTGGGTGCCAGGGCAGTTGAGGGGCCAGCAGTGCCTCCCCGGGAACACACTGGGGTTTGTCACGGGGCTGCCACAGCTCTGCTTTTCAGGAAGGGTCCTGCCCCTCCCCAGCACCCCTTAACCCCCACCTGGGCAGACTGGGGTCACCCCAAAGTGTCCAGGAGCCAGAAGCCACACCAGGCTCACTGAGCCCCTGGGAAGGGGAGCAAGATTTGGGGGGTGGGAGTGGGAAAGCCTCCAACCCTGGGATTTCACTGTGGATTCTCTAGCACCAGTGACTGCGGGCACCCTCGTCAGGCTGAGAGTGAAGAGGGCTTGGGCTGGGCAGGCGGGTACCGGCTGCAGTGCCTTGCCCTGGCAGGTCCTGCAGACCCTGCGTGGGGCCCTCGGAGCCCTGGGGATGCGGGACCCGGGATGGGGTACCACCCGGGTGACAGGGTGCTGCAGCCCCAGGGTGGGGACTCTGGGGGTGCCGTCCCCAGGCGGGTGACGCACCCTGGCTGTGTTCGCAGGTCCTCCCTGACGTGTCCTCACTGCCTGAAGCAGAGCAACACCTTCGACCCCTTCCTGTGCATCTCCCTGCCCATCCCGCTGCGCCAGACCCGGTGAGCCCGGCCCCCGCGGCCCCCGCCTCCGCAGCCGCTCGCCGGCACGCGCATGGGTGTCCGCTCGCCGGAGTCGAAGCCGCCGCGCCGGGACACGGGGCTGCGCCGGGACACGGGGCTGCCCCCGCTGAGGGGGTGTGGGGGTGTGTGTGTGTGTCCGGTGTCCCCAGGGCTCTCAACGTCACCCTGGTGCTGCAGTGCGAGCGCCGGCGGTTCCTGCGGGTGGGGCTGGCCGTGCCGCTGCTGGGCACCGTGGCCGAGCTGCGGGCGATGGTGGCGCGGGAGGGACGCATCCCCCCGGAGCAGGTAACGGGGGCACCCGGGGGGGACCCCCACCCCCACCCCCCGAGGGACACCGAGGGCACCGGGTACCGTCCCGCAGGTGATCCTGGCCGAGGTGTCCCCGCGGGGCTTCCTGCGCTCCCTGAGCGACGCGGAGGAGCTGGGCGCTGCCGGGGAGGGGGCTCCCCTCTACGCCTTCCAGCCGCCCCCCGCCCGCCGCGCAGGTACCGCACCTTCCCGTCCCCATTGGCTGCGCAGCCCTGATTGGTTAGGAGCGGCTCGTGGGGCGCTGTGATTGGTGGGAGGCAGGTGTGCTCTAATGTGATTGGGGGAGCGCCCGGGGGGGCGCAGCCGGCGGCACCGCGGGACCGTCTCCGCGGTACCCGCGCGCTGATGGACGCGCGCGCTCGATCCGAACCCCCAGTTCATCCCCTCGCTGCCCGCAGGGTGCCCCCGCAGCCTGCCCGCCTCCCCCGGGGCGGCCCAGCCCGAGGGGCAGCGCCAGCCGCCCGCCGCTGCCCGCTCCTCCGACTGCCTGCACGGCGGGGGGGGCGGCCGCCTCCTGCTGCTGCTCTGCAACGCGGCGGGCGCCGGGCCCCAGCGCGCCAGGTACCGCCCGCCCCTCCCCCGGCGGGAGGGGGCGCCGGGCCCCCCCCCCCCCTCACCCCGGGGTGTCTCCCTCACCGGAGGTCCCCCGCTGTCCCCAGGTTCGGGCCGCCGCTGGTGCTGCGGGAGGAGCGGGGCGTCTCCTGGGAGCAGCTCCAGCAGAGCATCCTGGCGCAGCTGCGGGCCCTGCTGCGGGGAGAGGTGCGGGCGCAGGTGAGCTGGCGCGGGGCACGCCGCTGTCCCCTCCCGGGGACACGCAGGGGTGTCTCCGCGGGTGGCACAGTGGTGGCTGTGGCGTTGCTGTGGGTGACTGCCATGGAGCTGTGTTTGGCTGCGGAGTCACCACGGGTGGCCAGCGGCATCGCTGTGATGCGGTGGCTCGGGAGGGTGGTCAGGTTGTCACTGCAGGTGGCCAGTATTGTCACCATGGGTGGCCGCAGTGTCCCAGTGGGTGGCCAGCGGTGCCACCCCGGGTTGTCACGGTGCCACCCAGCTCCCACAGCCCGGCTGCCCCAGCCCAACCATGCTCCGCAGCACACAGGTGCCACCACCCCAGAGGTGCTGGTGTCCCTGAACTGCCCCCCTTGCCCCCAGCCACACCGCAGCCAGAGGGACGGGTCATCCCCCAGCCCCGCGTCCTGTCCCCACAGGTGTCCCCTGTCAGCCCAGTCACAAACACCGAAGAAATCTGATTTCAGGGCTTTTTTGTCTTGTGTCACAAAGCACAGTTTCCCCCTGGGTGACAGCAGAGGGCAGGGGGGGCTCTGCCCCCCACCAGCCCCACAGCCCCCTCTCCCTTGCAGGGCGCGGGAGCCCTCTTCCGCATCTGCCTGGCCGGGGGCTCAGGCCCCTGTGCCTACCTGTCCCCGCAGGACCCTCGCCCTCTCTGCCACCCCGCCATCGACAGGTAAGGGCGCCCACAGGGACGGGACTGTCCCCAGGATGTCCCCTCAGTCCCCAGGGGTGGCCAGTGGTGTCACTGAGGCTGGTCACAGTGTCCCTGTGGGTGGTTGTGTTGCTGTCACGGGTGGCTAAAGAAGTCTTCATGGCTGGCCAGTGTCACCGTGGATGACCACAGTGGTGGTCACCCTGCTTCCTGGGGACTGGGGCCTCAGCCCTGTGTCCCTGCTGTGGGTGGTGGCTGTCCCCACCTGCCACCGAGGGCTGGCAAGGAGGTGGCCCTGTGGGAACAGGGGGATTTTGGGGGGCATCAAACCTCGTCCTCGCCCCCAGAGCACTGCAGTTGAGCGGGGCGTGTGGCCCTCCCCACGTGAACCTGACGGTGGAGTGGGACGTGAGCACCAAAGAGCGGTGAGTCCCACGCAGCCGGGGTGGAGGGGACACCCCAGCACCCGGGTCACGCTCCCTGAGCACCCCGGTGTGCTGTCCCCTCACCCTGTGCAGGCTTTTCGGCGACATCCAGGAGGAGGAGGTGCAGGACGCAGAGAGCGTGCGGCTGCAGCAGCAAGCGCACCGGCAGCAGCACAGCTGCACGCTGGACGAGTGCTTCCAGCTCTACACCAAGGAGGAGCAGGTACCGGCCCCCCCCCAGCCGCGCAGGGGGCAGCACCCTGCCCACACGCTGCCTGTGCCGCCGCTCTTGGCAGTGCCGGGGGTGGCTTTGGAGGTGGCGGGGGCTGTTGGGGAGGGTGGTGGTCGCGGCATGTGGTGTCCCCAGCTGGCCCCGGACGACGCCTGGCGCTGCCCACACTGCAAGGTGCCGCAGCAGGGCACGGTGAAGCTGAGCCTCTGGACGCTGCCCGACATCCTCATCATCCACCTCAAGCGCTTTCGCCAGGTGGCTGAGCACCGGCACAAACTCACCACGCTGGTGAGGTTCCCCCTGCGGGGTCTCGACATGGCCCCCCACGTGGCGCCGCGGGGCCAGGCTGGCGGACAGCTGTTGGGGCGCTGGGCACCCTGGCAGCCCCCCTTCCGCCTGCCCCCGAGCTGCCCTCGTGACTACCTCTACGACCTGTACGCCGTCTGCAACCACCACGGCGGCATGCAGGGCGGGCACTACACCGGTGAGCGCGCGGCGGCATGCAGGGCGGGCACTACACCGGTGAGCGCGCGGGGGTCGGGGTGCAGAAGGGGGCTGGGGGGCATTGCAGGGGGTTTGCCAGGGGTTTGCGGGGCAAACTACCGTGGGGCAAGGTGTGGGGTTTGGGGGCACCTCAAAGGGTGGGCTGTGGGGCACAGTATGAGGTTTAGGGGCACGGCTAGTGGGGTGTGCCACGAGGAGTGCCATGGGGCTGGGCGCCCTGCAGGGTTAGGGTGTGGGGCATGGTGTGGGGGGCACTGCAGGGAGTGTGCTGGGGGGCACAGGGAGAAGGGGCACAGGGAACATGCAAGAGGGGGCTGTAGCCACATCAGGAGCATCCTGCACCCCCCAGCTGTCCCTGCGCCCCAGGGCTCATGCTCCCCACTGTATCCTGGAGCTGGGAGGGGGCCGAAGCAGAGCCCTCATCCCACCCTCACCCCTGTGCCCCCCCCTCAGCCTACTGCTGCAATGCCCTGGACGGGCGCTGGTACAGCTACGATGACAGCAAGGTGGAGGGGGTGCAGGAGGCCGAGGTGAGCACCCGCAGCGCCTACATCCTCTTCTACCAGCGCCGCAACGCCGTGCCCGCGGGGGCGGCCGGCAGCTCCGACAGGGGTGAGCACGCCCATTCCCTGCCGCCTGCACCCCGCAGCACCCGGGCAGCCGAGGGCGCAGGCGGGCACACACACCTGCACGTGGGTCGCCAAGCGTGGACGCGTGCGCGCCCGTGTGCGCCGGCACGCACAGCACACCCTCGCGCGCGCACGTGCTCCGGCGTGCCCAGCGCACGGGGGTCACGGGCACACGGAGTATGGCACGGGCACACGCGGCGCAGCCAGGCGCACGCGTGTTCAGCACCTGCGGGCAGAGCACACGGAGATCACGGCTGCGTGCGCGCGCAGGCCCGCGGGGACAGCAGGCACGCCTAGGGCACGCCGGAGCACGCGTGGCGCGCCGTGTTGTGTATGCACAGAGGTGCTCACCCACCTGCCGCCGCCCAGCCAAGCACCCACGTATGCACCCATGCATGCATGCACATCCAGACCTGTCCACGCACACACACGCGTGCACATACATGTGCGTATACACGCATGCACACACGCGTGCGGACAGCACGGGTGGGGGGTGCGGCTTCCCCCCGCGGAGCTGCCACCCCCAGCCCGCCCCGGCCTCCCGCTCCCGCAGGCCCCGCCGCCGCCTCGCTCTCGGGCCACTGGCTGGCCCGCCTGGGCGGCAGCACGCCGGACACCGCGGCCGCGCATCCCCCGCCCGCCCCGGCGTCCCCGCCCGCCGACGCCACGGAGAAAGGTGATGCTCGCCCCATCGCCCCCCGGGGTGCCTCCCAGGGACCCCCCCACTAGCAGTTTGCAATTGCAGGTGGGTTCGAGGCCAGGCCCTTGGTGCGGGGCGTCCGGGGCCGCAGCCTCAGCGTCAAGCTCTCGCCCGCCGCCGCCCCCCGGGCCGGACCCCCGCGCTGGTCCTTCGCCGGGCAGGCGCGGGGCCCGCCGGCGGCCCCGGGGGAGCTGGTGACCTACTTGGAGTCGGGCAGCCGGCCCCGCCGCGCTCTCCTCCCGCTCGCCTCGGCCAGGGACGGCGGCCCCAGCCCCCCGCAGCCCGGCCGGGGGCAGGAGGAGCCGGGCGCCCCCCGAGCCCCCCGCCGGCCTCTCCGCGGGGCCGCGCTGCGGCGAGCAGCCAGCGCCGGCGCCGAGGGGCCGCTGCGCCCGCCCCGCGCAGCCCCGAGCAGCCCGGGGGAGGGCGCCGGGGCGCTCCGCCGCCCCGTGCTGCCGCGGCCGGAGCGGGACGCGGGTGCCCCCCCGGCGGCCATGGCGCGCTCGCAGAGCTCGGCCAGCCTCCCCTCGCGGCCGCAGGGCGGGCTGCGGCGCTCGGCCTCGCTGGGCAGGGGCGCGGGGGGGTCCCCCCTGCCCTCCCCGGGCCCGCCCGGGGCGTCGCTGCAGCGGGGGCGGCAGCCCGCGGGCACCCTGCGCCGCCCGGCCGTGCCCGAGTCCAGCTTCTGACCACGGCCGGCGGGCACCCGTGCCCGGGCTGCCGAACTGGGGGTGCCCCGGACTGGGGGTGTCTGAACCCGAGGGCTCCTGATCTAGCGGGTCCCAAACAAGGGCCTCCCGAATGGAGGGGCGTCCTGAACCAGGAGCATCCCGACCCGTCGGCTTCCAAATCAAGGCGTCCCCAAAGTGGAGGCATTTGGGTATCCTGAAGCTGGGTCATCCCAAACCAGAGGGTCCCAGACTAGGGGCATCCCAACCCAGGGGCATCCTGACTCGGTGCCCAAACCAGGGTATCCCATCCCAGGGGCTCCCAAACTGGGAGCACCACAGACCAGAGGCTTCTAAATCAGGGCATCCCAAACCGGGTCCATCACCCGCTCACCTCCCATGCCACTTCCCGGGGAGTGGGCAGGCAGGTGTGGGCTCCCCCCCCCCCCCAAGACGTGAGAGTATTTATTGTACCAGGAGAGTTTTATTCAGACGCTTTATGTTTTCTAAAAGGCGAGGATTTGGGGGCAGGCGGGTCCCCCACACCATGGTCTATGCAATACGCGATTCCTCCAGCCAGCTTTTGTACGCGGGGGCTGCGGCCCCACCGCCCGCGGTTTCTATTAAAGACTCGTGAAAGGAGCCCCGTGCGGTGCCAGGGGCAGCGTCCGTCCCAGGGGACGCAGCCGGGGGTGGGAAGGGCTTCACGTCCCATCGGTGGTGGTCCCAGTGCTGGGGCGTGCGCAGGGGTGGTGGGGATCAGCCTGGGTGTGGGGCTCGGCGGGGTCGGTGGCCGGATCCTGCCCCGGCGTGGTGGCTGTGTGCCTGGTGGGAGGCCAGGGGGGTGTTGGCAGCGCCAGTGTCGTGGTACCACGGGGCCGTGTCTGCTGGGGCAGAGGAAGTCTGGAGGAACTGCAGCCGCAGCGGGAGGCAGGGAGGGAGGTGGAGGTAGGATCAACATGGAGATGGAGGCGGAGGTGGAGAGGAAGTAGACATGAAGGTGGGAGATGGGATTGGGGTGGAGGACATGAAGGTGGAAGTGCTGGAGGGAGGGAGGGATGAGGTAGGGGTGGCATGGGGGAGACGGACGGAGATGGAGGTGGAAGTAGAGATGGAAGAAGTAGGATTGGGTTGAGGAGGAGGGGGAGATGAAGGTGGAGGAGACCGTCCCTTGCTGGAGGGCTGCTCCAGGCTAAGGCCCTTGCTGTGCCACCGCTGGTGCCATGGCTGTGACCCTGCTTTGCAGCGGGGACAAAGTGAGTTTGGCACCCACATGCCACCTAGGCAAGCAACATCCCTGCTATCCCTCTGGGAGCACCTTCCAAGAGCCTGTGTCCTAAACCCACCAGTGGGCACCAAGCTGGGCTGGGACCACCCCAAATCCAGACTGGGGCTTCCCAAATCTGTGCTGGGACCATGCCAAATCCAGGCTGGGGCTTCCCAAATCTGTGTTAGGACCACCCCAAATCCAGGCTGGGGCTTCCCAAATCTGTGCTGGGACCATGCCAAATCCAGGCTGGGGCTTCCCAAATCTGTGTTAGGACCACCCCAAATCCAGGCTGGGACCACCCCAAATCCAGGCTGGGGCTTCCCAAATCTGTGCTGGGACCATGCCAAACCCAGTCTGGGATGACCACATGCCTGGTGTTGCCCCATCCCAGGGGACCAGGACCCCCAGCAGGGGACAATGTGAGTTTGGCACCCACATGCCACCTAGGCAAGCAACATCCCTGCTACCCCCGCTGTCCCTCTGGGAGGGTTCCCCAGGGCACTGACCACTGGATGCCACTGATGTGATCGGCCACAGGATGCTCCTGGCTATGGGATGTCACCAAACCTGCAGTGCCATGGGGTCCACAGGGTGCCGAGCTGTGGGGATTGGGGTCAGCTGGGAGGGACGGCCGAGCTGCCCAGGGCTTTGCCACCGTTGCCAAAGGCTGTGGGATTTGGAGGGTGGTAGGTGCTCCGAGAGATGCTGTCGGGTGGGGGGGGTTGGCACCACTCTCATGACCCAACCTGAACATCTGAGACCTTCTGGTTCCCTGCAACATCCAGAGCACCCAGGTGTCCCCAACACCCTCCTGGAACAGGTCCCAGAGCTTCTGGTGTCGGAGATGGCCCTGGGGCTCCTGGTGGCATGTCATGCGCGGCACAGCCCCAGCAGCTCTTGTACCCGTGAACCCCCTGCACCCACCCTCAGCTCAGGTGCAGTGCACCCGCTTCGGGGTGCTGGGGGAGCGGTGCTGAGCCCAGGGGTTGCATGGGGGCTGCCGGGGCAACCCCTCCCAGCCAAGCAACCACTTTTGGGGTGGGGGTTTCCAGTCTCCACCAGAGAGGCCTCCAGGTTGAGCACCCCCCAACGATGTGCCCAGCATGGACAGAGCACCTTACCGTCCCTGGCACCTGCATCTGCCCGCAGGTGTGATGAACCAGAGCTGCCTCCACACCACCTCGCTCCTCCCTAGGCAGCAGCACCCCCCAGAGCACCCCCTCCCCGTGCCACATGCACATGGTCCCTCCCTGTCCTGCAAAACAAGGTCCTGGCCCCCACCCCATCCCACCAGGCTTGGGGAGCCTCTGGTGCCATCATTCCCCTCTGCATACACGCCGCTCGGTCCCAAAAGACAGGCAAGGACCCACAGCAACTCGGTTGGTGCCCACCCTAGGTTTGGCACCACCCCAAATACAGGCTGAGACCACCCCAGGCCTGGTGCTGCCCCATCCCTGGGGACCATGGCAGCCCACAGAGCAAAACCCATCACTCGATCACCCAAACCCTCATTAATCCCCGTTTCGTACAGCAAAGCACCTTCCAAGAGCCTGTGTCCTAAACCCACCCGTGGGCACCAAGCAGGGCTGGGACCACCCCAAATCCAGGCTGGGGCTTCCCCAAATCCAGGCTCAGACCATCCCAAAACCAGACTGGGGCTCCCCAAATCTGTGCTGGGACCATCCCAAATCCAGACTGGGTTGACCACATGCCTGGTGCTGCCTGATCCCAGGGGACCAGGACCCCCATATCCTGCACACACCCCATCCCACCATTTTTACCTCCCAAACCCCTCCATCCTCCCACTGATCGCCCCCCTCCACCGCCACGGCCGGGCCCGGTGCTGCCGGGCATTAACCAAACGCCAGCGCTGCCGGCAGTTCACAGCCAGTGGCACACGGGTTTATTGACTGCTTCGGGGTGCTGGTGCCCCGGGTGCCCGCCTGGGGCGAGGGGCACGGCGCGAGCAGGGCGGGGGGCGAAGCACTGCCATTTCCAGCCTCCCTCTGTGCCCTGGGGGGGCGGGAATGGCTCCAAATAAAACAAATCTCTATATATTTTTTCTCTATATATATACAAATATATAATATATATATATATCTCTCTGCTGATATATAGAGCTCGCTCTCTCTCTTCTCTCTCTGGAAAGGATAAAAGGTTAATTTGTCATCGCATGCATGACCAAAGCCACCAACCCACGGGGACAGCTCGTGCCGAGGGACACGTGCCCTCGCCCACCGGTACCCCAAGAGCCTGGGGGGGCCGCATCCTGCGTCCCCAGGTTATTGCTGGTCAGGTCCCATCCTGCTCCGGCAAACAAGCGGAGGGGGAAGAAGCGAAAGAAATGAAATCCCGCTGCGAAGCGCCGGCGAGCTCGTTGTCACCTGGCCGGTACCCGGTAGCACCCGCTGCTGGGGCACGGATGGTGGCATCGCCCCAGGACCGTGGGTGCTGTGGGGTGGTGGGGGGTGGGGTGGGGGGCGCAGACACCCAGTCGAAAGGCAAAGTCTGGATAAGGCAAAACAAAACAAAACAAAAGACAGCGACTGCCCCCAAACTGGGCACTTTGCCGCCCAAAACTGGGGTGCCGGTGGCCCTCGGTGCCGGTGGCTGGTGCTGGCCTTTGGGTGCAGCAAGGATGAGCTTGGGGACAGGGACACTGTCATAGGGCTGTGCTCTCCGATTCCTCCTCCTCTTCCTCTTGCCGCGTGGCCGGGCCTGGCCCCGAGAGTCTCTGCGGTGCCTCCAGCGTGTCCCTGCGCAGGGCCGCATCCAGGGGGACGTGGAGGGAGGGGACCTCAAAACGGAGCAGACCTGTGGGAGGGCAGAGTCAGGGGACCTGGCCAGGGCTCCCACCGTGTTCATGCCACCCCCAGGGACGTCACCACAGATCCTTGCACACCCCACCCTATCCAGAGCCTGTCCCCCGCCACACTCTGCTCTCCTCCCGCTGAGCGCAGGTGACACCGCTGTCACCCTCCCAAGGGACAGAGGGACCCACAGGGCGAGGCAGCACCTGTGACCCACATCCCGGGGCAGGGGGTGTCACTGCTGTCCCTTGCTGAGAGCGGAGACACCCAGCCCAGGCAGAAAGAGCGCTTCTGCCTGCGCCGGCCTGGGACCCCGCGATGGGCAGCAGCTCCCGGGGGTATGGGTGGGGGGGGAAGCTGCACCCACGGCAGGGTGCAATGCTGGGGCTGCAGCCATGCCCACACACGATGCCGGAGCTTCACCGGTGCAAAGCCAGGGCCACACGGGTGCCAGGGTGCAATGCCAGCGTGTGATGCCAGGGCGGCACCAGCACCAAGGGTGCGATGCCAGGTGCAGCGCTGGGGCTGCAGCAGCGCTGGGGTGCAGTGCTGACATGCAGTGCCGGGGCGGCACGGTGCCTGGCTGCAATGCCAGGGCCAAACTGCAGGCACACTGCCCGCCTGGGGAACGCCAGGCTCCGGCTCTGCAGGGCACCGGGGCTCGCTGCCCCCACCTGTCCCACCCCCTCGCTGGCGGGCCGGGCACAGGAGGAACAGAGCCCTCTGCCCTGTGGGACCCCGTGGTCACAGCCGGTGGGCTCCCAGCTGTGGCCAGCCCCACGGTCCCCCCACCTCCATGTCCCCAGTGGCTGATACCACCCGTCACTTCCAAAGCATCACCCTGACTGTCCCACTCAAACACTGCAGCCCCCGCTGCTGCAGGGACCCCAGAGAGGGGACAACGAACCCAGGGACAGGGAGGTCAGGACAGCAGGAGCAGCGGCACAGCCCTGTGGTGCTTCCCGGGGACGATGCCACCTTCCTGGGGACAGTTCTGCTTTCCCAGGAACATTGCCACCCTTCTGGGGACATTTGTCACCTTCCCAGGGACATCTCCATCTTCCTGGGGACATCACCCACTTCCCGAGGATGCTGCCACCTTCCCAGGGACATTGTCACCTTCCTGAGCACATGGCCACGCTCCCAGGGGCATTGCCACCTTTCCAGGGTCATTATCACTTTGCCAGGTACGCTGCCACCTCCCTGGGGACACCACCACCTCCCTGGGGACACCACTACCTTCCTGGGGATGCTGCCACCTTCCTGGTGACACTTTCACCTTTCCAGGGACACTGCCACCTTGCCAGGGACATAGCCAAGTTCCCAAGGATGTGGCCAACTTTTCGAGTACACTGTCACCTTCCTGGGGTCATTGTCACCTTCCTGGGGTCATCACCTTTCTGGGGAGAGTTTTACCTTTCCAAGGATATTCCCACCTTCCAAAGTACCTGATCACCTTCCACGGCCACTGCCACCTTCCTGGGGACATCATCTTCCCAGGGCCACTGCCACCTCCCTGGGGACATCACCACCTTCCTGGGGACACCACCGTTTTCCTGGGGATGCTGCCACCTTCCTGGGGACATCACCACCTTCCCAGGGACCTCACCACCTTCCTGGGGGCACCACTGTTTTCCTGGGAATGCTGCCACCTTCCTGGTGACACTTTCACCTTTCCAGGGACACTGCCATCTTGCCAGGGACACAGCCAAGTTCCCAAGGATGTTGCCAACTTTCTGAGTACACTGTCACCTTCTTGGGGTCATCATCCCCTTCCTGGGGACAGTTCTACCTTTCCAGGGATATTGCCACCTTCCAAAGTACCTGATCACCTTCCAGGGCCACTGCCACCTTCCCGGGGCCATCGCCACCTCCCCAGGGCCACCCCCCGGCCCCGGGCCACGCCGCTGGCCCCCCCGCCTCGTGCCGCCGCCAGCCGAGCCCCCGCAGCCCGGCGTTACCTGTCAGCGCGCCGTCCCCGGGACCCGCGGCGTCCAGGCGGGGCAGCTCCGGGGGCTGGGGGGGGCCGGGGGCGGCGGGGGGGGGCTGGGGCGGCGGAGGCAGCGCGGGGCGCGGCCGCGCCTTGGCGGCGGGACGGGCCTTGGGGGCGGCGGCGGCGGGGGAGGGCAGGAGCGGGGGGGGCGGCGGCGGCGGCGGCGGCGGGGGGGGCTGCCCGCCGGGCAGGCAGGGGCCCGGGGGGGCGGCGGGGCCGTAGGGGGAGGGGGTGTTGGGGGGAGTGGGGGACAAGCTGGCGGGGGAGGGCTGCCCCCCGCCCAGCTCCCCCGCGGCCGCCCGGGGCGGGATGGGCGCCAGCTTCTTGGCCACTGCGAGACAGAGACAAGGGGAGGGGGGTCAGGGTGCTGGGGGGGGTCACACCCAGCGGGGACACCCCCCCCCCCACCTCCGGCATCACCCCCGCTCCTACCTTTGCGCGGGGCGTGCGGGCTCTGCTCGGCGGGCGCAGGGAGGGGGGCGGCCGGCTGCTGCCCGCTGCCCGGCCCGGGACCCCCCCTGGGCTGGCCGGCCCCGGGGGAGAGCTCCTTGGGCTTTACCGTGCTGGGGGGGGGGGCCAGGCAGGCGGAGAGAAGAGAAAGAATGCATCGAAAGGAAGAGAGAGGCAGGAAAATGATGAGAATCCATGAAAAATGGAAATAAATGAGACACAAAACTGCAAAGTAGAAATAGAAACTGCAAAGAATTTGAATTTAAAAAAAGATTAAATTAAGATTAAAAAACAGACCGAAATAAAACAGAACGAAATAATTAAAATAAATTTAAAAAGTAAATAAAATACAGTAATAATAATTAAAAGGGTAATAATTAAAATAATAATAAATTAAAGATTAAATAAAACCAAAAGGAAAATGAAACAAAATTCCGTTTAAAAGAAACACCGAATAAAAATGAAAACTAAAACCTAATCACTGCAAAGAGTGAAAGGGAAAAGTAGAAGAGCGGAAGGAAGGGGGAGCCGCGAGGTCCCCCCCCGCTCCCTTCCGCGCACCCCGGCGGACGCAGCCCCCGGGCCCATCTCCGGGCTCGGCGGGTGGTTCTCAGCCCCCCGCCCGCTGGCGGGTCCCACGGCTCCCCGGGGACAGCGGTGTCGGGGCCGCCGCGCCCCCCTCCCCCCTCCCCCGTGCCCCCCCCCCACTCGTGTCGGGGCTCCCCGTTACCTCGCCGGGCCGGATCCTGCGGCGCGGGCGGGCGGGCGGCTGCCCCCGGGGAGCGGCAGCGCGGCGGGGCGGGGGGCGGCGGAGGGGAGCGCGGCTGGGGGGCAGTACCACGGGGGGAGGGAGCGGCGAAGGGAGCAAGGCCTGGAGCCGGGGTGAGGGGCGAGCAGCGAGCAGGAAGGGGGAGGAAGGCTCCGGCTGCAGCCCGGCCAGAGGGGCTGCGGCCAGGTGGGGGGACAGGGCCAGGAGCGGGGGCACAGGGGGACCCGCTCGTCCTTGGGGCGGGGGGCGCGGGGACCGCCGTCCGACCAGGCAGCCGCCAGGTCACCCCTGCTGCGAAACGTCCAGAAACACCGTAAAAAAGCCAAAAAAATATAAAATGGGAAAAATAATAATGAAAGAGCGGAAGCGCTAACGGGTGGAGCGGCCGCGGAGCCCCCGCCCTGCCGAAACCCACCCCCCCCTCCCGCGCCAGGATCCGGCCCCACGGCACGGCCCACCCGGGGATGCCACCCCCACCCTTGGTGCTCGCGGGCAGAGCTCGGCTCCCCTTATGGGGCAGAAACGTGGAATTTAGGTGCTTTCTCCCACCTGGCCCCGCAGAAGGGGGGCCCGGGGGCGCTGGCTCCTGGAGGCTTTTCCTTGCACCTCCAGCCCAAACTGGGCTACAGCGCAGCAACACCCGCTGCCAGCCGGGACAGACCCGTAGGAAAATCCCCAAGGATGGGGACCTGGCGGTGGCTGCAGGGATGCTGAGCACCGCCTCCCCCCGCTGTGCCGGGATGCTGCTCCTCTCCTGGGATGCTGAGCACTCCTCCCCCCGCTCTCCCGGGATACTTCCTCCTTCCCGGGATGCTGAACACCCCCTCCCCCCGCTGTCCCGGGATGCTGCTCCTCTCCTGGGATGCTCAGCATCCCTCCCCCCACCCCGCCCCCCCCCCGCTCTCCCGGGATGGTGAGCACCCCCTATCCCTGCTGTCCCGGGATGCTAAGCACTCCCTTCCCCCACCCCCCAGGATGCTGAGGACCTCCTCCCCCTGCTCTCCCAGGATGCTGAGCACACCCTCCCCCCGCTCTCCCAGGATGCTGCCCCTTTCCCGGGATGCTGAACACACCCTCCCCCCGCTGTCCCGGGATGCTGCTCCTCTCCCGGGATGCTGAGCACCCCTCCCCCCACTGTCCTGGGATGCTGAGCACCCCCTCCACCCGCTGTCCCGGGATGTGTCTTGTCTCCTGGGATGCTGAGCACCCCCTCCCTCCTCTGTCCCAGGATGCTGCTCCCCTCCCAGGATGCTGAGCACCCCTCCCCCCACTGTCCCGGGATGCTGAGCACCCCCTCCACCCGCTGTCCCGGGATGCTGAGCACCCCCTCCACCCGCTGTCCCAGGATGCTGAGCACCCCCTCCCACCTCGGATGCTGAGCACACTCTCCCACTGCCTCTGGTGTAGCTGTGGGGCTGTTTTGCCGCTGGATTCACACCCGAGGAGGATGCCCGGGTGGGGGACACTGGGGGTGCCGGTGGCCTTACCTTGTCCGCTCAGTTCCCGGTGGGAAGCCGAAGCTGGCGGGAGGTGGGGAAGGGGTAGCTGAAATATCCGGCGATTGCTCGGGAATGGGCGAGTGGGGTGCGGGCAGTTCGGCAGGCGGTGCGGGGGGCTGCGCGGCCGGGGGGGTGGAGGACGCCTTGCGCACCACCGAGGTGCCTCGGCGAGCCACCCACGAGGTGTCCATCACCCTGACGCCCATGCTGGGGGGGAACAGAGACAGGGGGTCAGCACCTGCCTGGTGGGAGGGACCCACCGGCCCCACGTTGCAGCTCCTTGGGGGTGCCCGGTCCCTAAAAACACCTCTTCCACCAGGCAGCTGCTGGGAATGAATCTCCGTGGCAATAGGGCAGGGGGTGCAGCGTGGGATGTGCTGATCTCACCCACCGGCCACTTCACCCTTACCCCAGGTACCAGCAGGGACCAGCACCCTCCCAGCACTCTCCCAGCACCCTCCCAGCACCACTGCAGAGGATACCATCCATACCTTTGGATTTTCCTAAGGCTGCATGGGCAGAAACACACGATTATTAGTGAAAAGCCCCTAAATCGTGACAGTGCACACGGCGAGAACTTGCTGCGCGGCACAGGAGCCGTGAGGTCAGGGGGCTTCGAGAGGGGCACGGCGGGGTCCAGGCTATGCCGGTGATGGGGAGAGCTCGGGACATATTTTTGGAGATAGGGAAAGCCCTGGGGGTGTTTTCTGGAGCAAACCTGACTGGCTGTGGTCCCTGTGAGGTGGCACAGGGCGGGGGACATGGACAGGCTAGGAGTGGGAGCTTTCCCCAGGAGCAGAGCCCGCAGACCTTGGGGACACCAGGGCACCCGACCCCATCACTGCACTGCCCCGGTGCCATGCCCCAGGCCACTGCACTCCCATCTCCAGTGGGCTGGGGGGAAGGCGTCGAGCCCTGGGCTCACCTGGGCATCCCCAAGAGCCCACGGTGAAGAGCAAAGGGTCCTCCCACCCCAGGATCACCCAACCTCCACCAGCACAGTGCCATCCCACCACCTCCCTCTCCCCAAACCCTGGCACTGCAAAGACCCTACCCATCCTTCTTGTAAAACTCCAGCATCATGTTGTCCGTGGCCACGCTGAGGGGCCGGCGTGCCTGGTCGTGCTGCCGGCGATCCGCGTGGTCCATGTCCGGGGAGGGCATGGAGCTGTAGTTGGCGTTGTGGTTGACGTGCATGGGGCTGCCGTAGTTACCCGTCACGTTGAACTCAATGTCTGTGGGGTGGGAAGATGGGGAGGGGGGGAGGATATCGAGTTGTACATCCTCAGTGAGAGGGGTGGGATGGGGATATTGGCACCGCAGGAATGCCAAGGGGGTCCTGGAGAGGCTGGGTTGCGCTCACTGCTGTGATGAATCTTGCCAGATCTCAGCCCCTGCCCCAAGCCAAGGCAAGGGAGGGGACTGGCAAAAATAAATACGGGAGCTCAGCACCCCCACCCAGGGAGGGCCGGGAGGTGCCACGAAGCCCATCACGCCCCAACATGGCCACAGGGCAGAGCCTACCTCCGGGGAAGAACCAGTCGGCGTGCTGGATGAGCGGCTCGATGATGCCCACGATCTGCAGCGAGACAGTCGTCATCATCTCCGTCATGTTCCTGCAAGGCGGCGGGCAGCGGCTCAGCAACCCCACCGCAGCCCAGCCTTACTCCCAGCTGGATTTTGGCCCCAGACCCCCTCCCTCACCCCCTTCCCCAGCATCCCTCTGGCACGCTCGCTTCCCACCCGGATACCTCACCCGTCCGCCTGCGGCCAGAGGAGGTTGGGCCCCAGCACAATGGCCACGTTGCTCGGTGTCATTTTATTCATGTCCTGGTACTCGGTCAGCTTGGCCAGGAATTTAATCAGGTACCTGGAAAGCAGAGCCAAGCCGCATGGTGCATCCACCCGGATCACAGCCTCTCCGTCCCTCGCCGGCTCCTGCAGGCCCCAGGCTCACCTGATGTTGTTGTAGTTGGCCTTGGGCAGCTTCTCGCAGGCGCTCCAGAGAGCCTGCAGCCGCTTCTCCTGCTCCGGGATGCTGTGGGGAGGTGGGCGAGAGCGTCATCCCACCCCACCAGCCCTGCCCTCGCAGACCCTGTGAGACCCTCGTGTTGCTGCCGACATTAAAGTAAATTAACCCCCAAAACCTGGCCAAAATAAGAAGGAAGCTTTTTGGCTGCGAGCTGGATGCTGATCCTCTCCTCGGCTCCATACAGCTCTCCCCCCGAGGTTTGTGTTTTGGGGATGCATTTGCTTTGGAAAGGAGAAATCACTGTGAACAGCCCCCCAGAACAACCACCTGCTCCTGCATGTGCCACCCTTCGCACTGTCCCCTCCGTCGAGCCACCGCCACATCCCTCCCCTACTCCAGCGCTCCCAGGGCAGGCGGGGGATGTGGTCAGATCTATATTCGGGCGCTACTGAGGTGACTCCCACCCCAAAAGGAGATGCTCCTTCTCCCATCTCCCTCTGCCTGACATCCCCCTACCCCAAACACGGTGGAGCAGGCTCCCCGGTGCCACCTCAGCTCGCTTGGTCCTGCTGGGTTTGGGGGTGGCAGGGTGAGGAACAGCCCAGCCAAACAGGAGGGAGATCCCTGGGCCAGCTGTCCCCCGGAGTTTGCACATCCATCCAGAAACGGCACCAGTGCTGGGAAAGCCTGGCCACCTTGGCCAAGGTGCTCTGGACCATGCTGGCAACAGTAGGGTCAGAGGGCATCAGGGCTACCCTCACTGCCAGGACCCACGATGCTCAAGGAGCATCTTGGGACCCCTCCTGGTGCTCAGACCCCAAAAGAAACATCCCAAAAGATGCAAGCCATGTCAGAAATAACTCAAGGAAAGCCCCCAAACCATCCACAGTAGCCCAAGATGCCACCACCTGCGTTGCGGAGGAACATGGGGAGATGTCCTGGACTCACTTGGAGGCCTGGATCCACTCCTCGTACAGCTCGAACGTCATCAGGGGCTCCGGCAGCTCTCGCAGGTAGGACTTGAGGGCTCCTGCAGCACACAGGGGACATGGAGGTTGGCACTGCAGGTGGTACCGGCCGATGGGCACCGAGCAGTTTTGCTCCTCGGCATTTTGACTCCCACCCTTCTCAACCTCCCCACCCACCATATTCCACAGCAGCCACTACTCCCCCCCAGCATCCTCTGACCCCCAGCAACCACCTTGCCACCTCCACCTAGCCCCTCTGAGCATCTCCCCAGCTCCCTCCATCATTTTTGCCTTCACCAGGTGTTCACCCAGCTCTCCAGAACTCAGTATTGCCTAGGACGTCCCCAACTCCTCGCACTGGGAAAAGGTTCCCATTGCAGTCCGTAGGAAACCAGTCTTTCTGACTGCTCCTTGCTCCTGCGGAGCCTCTCCTGAGCAGCGTCACCGTCATTAGCACCACCCTCACCCGTGTCACCAGGGCCCTGATGTCACCTTGGATGATGACAGCATCCCTGTTTTTTCCTTGCCTTCAACCAAAAGCGCTGCTTGAGCCCTTGGTTGGGGAGGAGATGTAGAGGTTGGGGTTTGTGCTCCTCAGTGGATGGCAACTCCCAAACGCCCCCATTGCCACCAAGAGCGGCACCTCTTTGTCCCCTCATATATTCTGTCTTTGCTGTTCAAAGGCTTTGGGACAGGTCACAGAAGGATTGAGGTTGGAAGGGACTGATGGAGGTCATCTGGTCCAACCCCCTGCTCCAGCAGGACCACCCAGAGCTGTTTGCCCAGGACTATGTCCTGATGGCTTTTGAGTATCTCCAAGGAGGGAGGACTCCACCACCTCCCTGGGCACCTGTTCCAGTGCTTGGTCACCCTCACAGTGACAAAGGGTCTCCTGGTGTTCAGAGGGAACCTCCTGTGTTCCAGTTTGTGCCCACTGCCTCTGGTGCTGGCACTGGCCACCACTGACCTCATTTTCTTTGCACCCTCTTTCTAGGTACCTACAGCCACCAACGAGATCTCCCCAAGCCTTCTCTGCTCCAGGCTGAACAGTCCCAGCTCCTTCAGCCTCCTCCTAGGAGAGATGCTCCAGGCCCTTCATCACCTTCATGGTCTTTCACAGTAGACTCTTCGGTATGTCCTTGTCTCTCTCGTTGTGCCCAGCACTGGACCCAGCTCCCCAGGTGTGGCCTCACCAGTGCTGAGTGGAAGGATCGCCTCCCCTGACCTCTGGCATCACACCTCCCAATGCAGCCCAGGACACCACCCACCTTCATGTTGCTGGCCCACAGTCAGCTCGGTCTGCCCCAGGACCCCCAGGGCCCTCTCTGCCAAGCTGCTTTCCAGCTGGATGGCCCCAGGGGCAGGGGCAGGATCAGCACTTCCCCTTGCTGAACTTCACCAGGTCTCTCAGCAGCTTCTCCAGCCTCTGGATGGCAGCACGACCCCTGCTTTGGTGTCATCTGCCAACTTGCTGCGGGTGCACCCTGCCTCATCGTCCAGGACATTAACGAAGATGTCAAACGAAATCAGGTCCAGTATCGACCAATTGGGCTGCACCACCAGTTCCTGGCCTCCAGCTCGACTTGTGCCCCTCATGACCACCCTCCGGGTGCCCATGGCTGGCGCCTGGATGGGCCATCCCGCACACCAACCCCCCCTGCCCCAGGGCAGCCTCTACCTGCGATAGCGTGGGGGTCGGCCGAGTACTCCTGCACATCCACCACACAGCAGTCCAGGGCGGCCTTGAGCTTCTTCAGCTTGGAGGCTGAGGGAGCCACTCGGAAGAGACCCTTTGCAGAGGACACGGGAGAGCGTCGGACAAGCTTTGGGGCCGGGGATGTCCCCAAAGCCCCCTGGTTCCTCGTCTCCCCCTTGGAGGCACCCGAGTCCCCTGCCATCCTGTCCAACTGAGGGCAGTAGGACACAGGACCCACCTCCTCCTGCATGCCGCACTCCAGCAGCATCGTCACGCACGCCTCCACGGGGAAGGCGATCTCCCGCCCGCTGACGGCCAGGTGCTCCTCCAAGGGCTTCCCGAAGGAGGGCTTCTCCATCCACGCCTCTGTGACGGGCAGAGGGGGTGAGAGGAGGGGGAGGACATGGCGGGGACGGTGCCGCATCCAGCATCCCCTTCCCGAAAGACCCTCGGATCACAGCGTTTCGGCAGCAAAATATTCCTTCTGGGTGTTGCTAAAACAACAGGACCCCGCACCTCTGTCCTGGGCAGCTCGAGAAGTGCTTTTTAAAGACGAAATCCAAACAAAATGTTTTCCAATCATCACACGGGACATTTCAAAGGGACTGGATAACGTTTTCCAGGGGAAGCAATCACGGGCAAACCTTTGCAATATATTCCCCCTTCTTCCATCACAGTTTGAGGCAGGAATATTTTGTGGGATCGAGAGAAAAAAATAAAATACAGATCACTCCCTGCCCCGCTGCAGCCACGGCAGCACCCCGAGCCCTGCCCCGGGGATGAGCTGCTCTGGGGCCATCGCACACCTGGGGCCTTCCCCGACCTCAGTCTCCCAGCCCAGCTCCAATGGAGGTCACACACCGCAAAGCAAAGCCCCAAGTCCCCCCCTCGGCGCTGGGTTCCCACCCTCAGTGCTGCGCTTGATGGGGAACGGGGATAGTCAGGCAGGATCCCTCCCACCGTCCGAGAAGCTGGCTGGATCCCACCACCATGTGGGATGGGGATGCCCTCCCCAGCGCTGGGGCAAGCGAAGGGAGGATGCTCAGCCACTAACCCAGTGCCATGCCATGCCACGGGGTCACACGGTGGCTGGCTCACTGCCGTGGCGAAGCCCCACACGGCTCCGGCGTGACGCAGAGCCCCCAGCATCGCATGCAGGAGCGGGACGGACCCCACGGGCACTTACCCTGCTGGGCTTTAATCTGAGGCAGGACGTTCTGCAAAAGTGCTAAGGATTTCCGATGGTACTCTGCCTGCACCTCGATCAGCTGGGGGGAGAGACGGCACCGTTGTCACCCCTATGGCCAGGGACGGGGATGGAGGAGTCCCGCGGGGACAGGTGGCACTTACGGTTTGAAAATAGTTTGCATAGTCTACTTCTTTGGCCACAAAATTGTACATGTCAGCCGAGAGCTGGTCCTGTGGAGAGCAGAGAATTAGTCACCATCCCACTCGTGCCCCGATGCCACCATGATGGCCCTTTCGGAGGCCACTCGCTGGGAGGGACCGGGGTCAGCGACACCAGGAGCCAACGTGCAACGTGGCATGTTGCAACAGCCGCTCGAGATGTGCTTGGGACATGGATCCTGGAGAAGGATCACGGGTCAGCGGGAGAGGCCCTGCAGAGCAGCACAAAGGAATTCCAGCCGCTCCAGCCAGGAAGTTGGCTGCACCGGGGGCAACTCCAAGGCCTCCATGCAAACGCACGGAGCATGGGGAACAGACAGAGGAGTTCAAGGTGTGCACACGCCTGCAGGGCTGTGATCTTACTGGCATCATGGAGACGTGCTGGGATGGCTCCTATGACTGAGCGTTGGAATGGAAGGATACAGGCGCCTTAGGAAGGACAGAGATAAGGAGGGGGTGTCACCCTCTGTGTCAGTGACCAGCTGGAGGGCATGGAGCTCGCCTGGGGATGGGCGAGGAGCTGCCGCAGAGCTTATGGGCCAGGTTTAAAGGGAGGGCAGGGAGAGGTGACATTGTAGTGGGGGTTTGCTACAGGCCACCTGGCCAGGATGAGCGGGTCGATGAGGCTCTACAGGCAGATAGCAGCAGCCTCACGGTCACAAACCCTGGTCCTCGTGGGGGACTTCAACTACCCCGATATCTGTTGGAGGGACAACACGGCAGGGCACAAGCAAGCCAGGAGGTTCCTGGACACCTTCCTTATCCAAGTGAGAGAGGAGCTGACAAGGAGGGGTGCTGTGCTGGACCTTCTTCTCACCAACAGGGAGGGGCTGGTTGGAATGTGAAGCTCAAGGGCAGCCTTGGCTGCAGCAACCATGGAATGGTGGCATTTGAGTTCCTTAAGGAGGCAAGGAGGGCGTGCAGCAAGCTCACTACCCTGGACTGCAGGAGAGCAGACTTTGGCCTCTTCAGAGAACTGACTGGAAAGGTTCCATGGGAAGAAGCCCTGGAGGGAAGAGGGGCCCAAGAAAGCTGGCGAATATTCAAGGACCTTTTCCTCCAAGCTCAGGAGCAATGTATCCCAGTGAAAAGGAAGTAGGGTGAAAGCACCAGGAGGCCTGTGTGGATGAACAAGCTGCTCCTGGACAAACTGAGGTGCAAAAAGGAAGCCTACAGTGGGTGGGAGCAGGGACAGGGAGCCTGGGAGGAGTAAAGAGAAACTGTCAAAGCAGCTAGGGATCAGGTTAGGAAAGCTAAAGCCCTGATAGAATTAAACCTGGCCAGGGACATCAAGGGCAACAAGAAAAGCTTCTATAGGTATGTTGGAGACAAAAGGAAGACCAGGGAAAATGTTGGCTCTCTCTCACAGACCTGGTTACCCAGGATATAGAGAGGCTGAGGTACTCAATGAAATTTTTGCCTCAGTCTTCACCAGCAAGTGCTCAAGTCACAGAAGGCAAAGGCAGGGCCTGGGAGAATGCAGAACCACCCACTGCAGAAGAAGACCAGGTTTGAGACCATCCAAGGAACCTGAAGGTGCCCAAGTCCATGGGACCTGACGAGATGCACCTGTGGGTCCTGATGCATCTGTGGGAAATGGCGTATGAGGTTGCCAAGCCACTATCCATCATATTCGAGAAGTCACGGCAGTCTGGTGAAGTTGCCGCTGACTGGAAAAGAGGAAACAAAACCCCCATCTTTAAAAAGGGAAAAAAGCAGGATCCAGGGAACTCCAGGCCAGTCAGTGTCACCTCTGTGCCCAGCAAGATCATGGAGCAGATCCTCCTGGAAACCATGCAGAGACACATGGAAAAAGAGAAGGTGATTGGTGACAGCCAACACGGCTTCACCAAGGGCAGATCGTGCCTGAAGAATACGGTGGCCTTCTACAATGGGGTCATGGCCTTGGTGGATAGAGGACAGGAACCGATGTCATCTACCTGGACTTGTGCAAAGCCTTCGACACCGTCCCACACGACATCCTTGTCTCTAAACTGGAGAGGCATGGATTTGACAGATGGACCACTCAGTGGATAAAGAACTGTCTGGCTGGTCACACTCAGAGTTGTGGTCAATGGCTCAGTGTGTCAGTGGAGACCAGTAACGAGTGGCGTTCCACAGGGGTCAGTGTTGGGACCAGTCCTGTTTAACATCTTTGTCAGTGACATGGACGATGGCATCGAGTGCACCCTCAGCAAGTTTGCCGATGACATGCTGGAGGGAAGGGATGCCATCCAGAGGGACCTGGACAGGCTGGAGAGGTGGGACAATGTCAAATGCATGAACTTCAACAAGGGCAAGTGCAAGGTCCTGCACAGGGGTTGGGGCAGTCCCAAGCACAAGGACAGGCTGGGTGGAGAATGGATCGAGAGCAGCCCTGGGGAGAAGGATTTGGGGTACTGGGGGATGAGAAGCTGCACGGGAGCCGTCCATGTGCGCTGGCAGCCCAGAAAGCCAACCAGATCCTGGGCTGTATCCAGAGCAGCGTGGGCAGCAGGGCGAGAGAGGGGATTGTCCCCCTCCGCTCTGCTCTGGTGAGACCCCACCTGCAGTTATGTGTCCAGCTGTGGGGTCCCCAACATCAGAAGGATATCGACTGGTTGGAGCAAGTCCAGAGGAGGCCACGGAGCTGCTCCGAGGGCTGGAGCCCCTCTGCTATGGGGACGGGCTGGGAGTTGGGCTTGTTCAGCCTGGAGAAAAGAAGGCTCCAGGGAGATCTTATAGCACCTTCCAGTGCCTGGGGGGGCTGACAAGAAATCTGGGGGGGACTTTTTAGAAGGGCAGAGAGTGACAGGACAAGGGGTAATGGGTTTAAACTGAAAGCAGGGAGATTGAGATTAGATATCAGGTAGAAATTCTTCCCAGAGAGGGTGAGGAGGCCCTGGGACAGGTTGCCCAGAGAAGCTGTGGCTGCCCCATCCCTGGAAGTGTCCAAGGCCAGGCTGGATGAGGCTTGGAGCAAGCTGGTCTGGTGGAGGGTGTCCCTGCCCATGGCAGGGGGTGGGACTGGGGGGGCTTTAAGGTCCCTTCCAACCCAAACCATTCCATTATTCTAATATATGGCAGCACCCGGGGGGTTTGCTTTTTGCTGCCATGCAAACAGCTCCGCCCTCACCCCTCACCCCCCACCCCCTTCCAGAGCCCACAATTAGCCAGCGCCTTGCTATGAGCTCTCTGGAAGCCAGAGTTACTTGGAAACAACCTGTCAGCCAAAGGCTGCACATCCTAGTGGCCTGAACGGCACAAATTAACCCCCAAGTTTGCTCATCCCTGCCCCTCGCTGCACTGCGAGTGGCTCATTAACCACAGGGCTAATTGCTGCACCGTAAAGCATCACGTTCAGCTCGGCTGCCACAGGTAGCACCCGGAACACTCAGCGCGGACCAGGCAGATGGGGCATCAGGTGCTTCCTACTCCAAACTGCAACGAGCCCCTGGGCATGAGGACATGACTCTGTCCTCACGCTTGCAAAACAGACTTTGCCACTCGCAAACTGCTCCTTTCTGAGAATCCCCTTGGATAACTCAACTGGAGGAAAACCATCAGGACATGCACTGAGAGCACGTCCCGGTTGCAGCATCCATGGCGGATATACTGGGGAGCTGCTCCTGGCCCGGCTGGTTTGCTGGGATTTGCTGGGCGCGTGGGGCTGTGATGCTCTAAGATGGGGGGAGACAGCATGAGTTTGGGACTGGGTTTTAAAGGCTACACAGGTTCTGGCTGTGCCCCTGGAGAAACGAGCCAGGATTTGAGACACACCCCCACCTCCATCTCTGCCCAAAACCTTGAGCACCAGGTATGCCCAGACCTTTGCATTTTCTGCCCCAGGGGAATTTAAAACCACAAAAAATTGCCTGTGGGTTATTGCTGAATCCCACAGCAGCGTCCCCCCTTGCACGGACACTTCTCCCACTCAATGTGACCAGCTGGGTGGGTCGTGCTCCCGAGGGTGACGTGGCTGGGTTGCACGTGTGGGCTTGCACACGCCAGCGCTCCCCACAGGCCTCTGCCAGAGCTGGGCGTACTCGGTGCTGAACTCACCAGCTCCTGCCAGGATGGGTCCCGTGGGAATAGGATACTCTCTGGCTCCACTGCGATATGAAGGATGGGGACAGAGAAATCAGGGACATCCTGCTTGGCTGGTGAGCATCACCCAAAGTCACCAGGCTGTGTTTGGGCACGGTGACCAGCCAGAGGAGGGTTTATCATGGGCAACAGGGTAAGAAAAGGGCAAAGAACGGTGTAAGAGGAGAGGCTACAGGTTTTCTGCAGTGTCCAGGATGCCAAGGTCCCCCCCCACCGGTAAGGAGCGATCCCCCCAGAGCCCTCGGGTACCCTGCAAATCTCCACTCTGTTGGCCGCCTCCTCCATCTCCTCCCTGAGAGCGTCAGCTTTGGCCCCCGAGGGCTGCAGGTTGCTGGTCAAACCCGAGGACTTCACGGACTGCTGCCACCTGCGGAGAGGGCAGAGCTGTCACAGGGAGGGACAGGGACCCATGCAGAGTGGTGGCTGGATCCCAGCAGACTTGGAGGGTAGCTCAGGGACCCCCCTCAGCCAAGCCCAGCATGGTCCCCAGGGCTGAGCACCACTGGGGTGGTCCTGACGCAGGCTGGGATGCGGCATCCACTCCCGACCCTAAAGGTCCCCAGACCCCGCAACTGGCTACATGTACTGGGCTCCAATCAATCTTCAGCAGGAGAACGAGCCTCATCCAGGCAGGAGAGAGGTAGGTGACGGGAGAGCCCAGACATGCCACTGTGGACTACAGACACCTCCCAAACCTCTCCCAAGGCATGTCACGATGTGTGGGGCTTGGCCAACTCAACAGCTCCAGGCAAAACCCAAAGTGCATCCTCCCATGTCCCATCACAGCGTCTGAGACACAGGACGATCCCATGGGTCATCCCAGCTCCACCTCAGTGCTACTCTACAGCGGCAGGAGCACCTGACTCTGCCATCACGTAAGAGCTCACCGAGATAGGGAAAAGAGGAAAAAAATAAAGATTTGTGCCAGGAAAAAGTACTCTTTTCTGCAGAGGGGCAGGCAAGGGAGAGGGATCTACGGGTTCTGCAGACAAGAGCAGGAATCTTGGCTTGTTGCAGAGCTTGACTTCAAGGCCCACGGTGACACTGTCCCTGCGGTACCAGGGCTCAGGACACGCATTCCCCAGTGCTGCCCATCCTTGGGAATTTTTATTTTTCATAAAATAGCTTTGAAGCCACTTCCTACCGTGTCCTGGAGGAGTCCATGTCCAGCACAAGCTTCGCCAAGTGCTTCCTCTGCTTTTGGATATTTGGGATTTCCACCTGCACCAACGCACAGGAACAGGAGGAGATAAACATCCCCGGAGAGGTGTCCGGGGTAGGTCACGCCTGACTGCGACGCTGGAGCTTGGGTTGGTGCAAGCTGGGCGGATGAGGATGCAGCTCCTTATTTAACATCATTAGGGAGGTGGCACAGCTTGTCCCTCCTCCATGTCCCCACCCGGGCTGTGCCACCCCCCCAACAGCACCGACTGCAGAACCCACATCCCTGAGAGGAGCATCCTTGGGGGATCAAAGCCTCCTGCACTGGGGACCTGGATGAAGGCAGGGAAGGGGCTTTTGGGGGTGGCAATGCAAAGCCTCCCATGCATGGGTGCTGTTTGCCAAAGGATTTGGTAAGAAAGAGCTGAAAGCCCCAGCAGAGAGATAAAGGTCTTGTTTCTGCTGAGGAAGACAAAACCAGAAGCAAGCTCAGGACACTTTGCTAAATGTAAAGGGGGAAAAAGCATTGGGTAAAACTGAAAATTAAAGTTGGCAACAGGGGGGAAAGGAGAAGAAAAAAAGTCCCAAACAAGAATGGTGTGTGTTTGGAGCTTGGAAAAATGGGTCAGAAATTAGTGTTAAGGCCCCTGCCTTCAGGAAAGGCAGAAAAAAGCAGGAGCAGCGAGAGCGGGCGAAGGAGCCTGCAGGACCACTGCCCCAGCAGCACGTGCCAATACTGCCTGCCAATTAAAGCAATTAGCAAATATCTCAATGGGGGAAGGTCTCTTGCAGGGGCCAGGAACCAAATATGCCGCTGAAGCAGTGAAACCCTGCTTCCCCCCGGCTTGTTTCGGATGCAAGTCCCCACCATGGTGACACTGACCCGAGGGCGTCCTCAGCTGCCACTCACCTCAGCCAGCAGGAAGAGGGGCTCGATGACATCCCTTTCCACCTGCAGCTCGAAGTGGATGAGCTCCTGAGCCAGCTTGTCCTCTGCCTCCCCGCACAGCCGTAGCATCTTCCTGCAAGGGCAGCGGCAGGGCTGGGCACCGCAGGGGCCCGGAGGGAGCCACAGGCAGACATCCTGTGCCCACGGGGGTGGGCAACGGGCACCCAAAGCCCTCCAGGGGTCTCAGGGCAGTGCTTTCATGGCAGAGGGCTGGAAGGAGGGCAGCTGCCCAGGGACTGAGGGCACCCAGGTATTAGGAAATTCTCATTCCTCGACTATTGTACCAACAATTGCCTGAAACTGTGGGAACTTTCTTAATACATCTGTACAGTTTGTATCCTGCATGCAAGTCTGCATGGCTAACGGACCCCAGAAGATGAAGAAAGGATGTTCCCGGACCACCCAGATCCTGCCAGCATCCCAGCCCCTCCGACGCTGCTGTGAACCCTCCCCATTATCCACCATCACAGACAAGGAGCTGCAGGAACTCCCGTTGGCAGCACCCCGGCAGAGCCCCCTGGGGAGACCCAGGCCCCCCTTACCCCAGCAGGGAGTCGTCGCCCAGCACAGCCGATCCCTCCATCAAGCACTGCGCCAGTGTCGTCAGTGGCAGCTTCTTCTGCAAAGAGAGGGCTGCCTTTCCCACCCCGCCGGCCCCGCCGGCCCCCGCCCGGCCTCCGCAGGGCCCTGCCAAAGCCTCACCGAGCGCTTGTCGGCGTCCACGCCTTGCTGGCCCTGCAGACATGCCGTCAGCTTCTTGTGGGTGCTGTGGGAGACCTGCTTCACCAGCTCCAGGCGCTTCTCCACCTGCGGATGCAGTGGTGCCCATCACTGGGGTATCCCGCCTGGTCCCGCACCCGCCATCCAGGGACACAAGCGACTTCTTGCTTTTCAGTCAAAGAGATTTTAATTGTTGCTGCATCAGATGCAACAGCCCCAGAGCCCAGGGCTTTAAGCAGGAGAAGGTTTCACCAGGCTGGTGCTGCTCCACCTTAACCCTCTAAGCAAGGCTGAGGGCCAGATCCAGACCAGCCTCCAAAGCCCTGTGTCCCCAGGCAGGGGTAGGAGGGGTCGGTCCCCAGCCCTGCCACAAACAAAACTGGCCAATGCTCTAACCTGGGGCTGAAAATCACCTTATTTGCCTCTGCACTGATTCAATTAAGCATCCCAAAACTCAGCGAGATGAGTCATTAAATGTAAGCAACCGAGCTCTGCTGAAAACCAAACCAGAGATTCAGGGAAAACATAAAAAACTCAAAATATTGGGAAATAATCTGGGAAAAAAGAAATATTCCCCAAAGCCTAAAATCTTGGGAAATGATGGGCTGGGGGGAGGAATGCAAAATCCTCCCTGGCCAGAAGAAGCACCGAGCCTGCACTGAGTCCTGGAGGCAGGAGGCATCTCACGGGAGCCTGGCACGCGAGCTGAGCCGCCCTGCACTACTGTGATAATACATATATTTCTAATAATAGATACTACATATTATAATATATACAAAATATTATATACATACTAAAAGAAACAGATCTCCACGATGCCCGGCTGAGGTAGAGCAGGCCCTGCTGTCCCTGCAGCATACACATGCTCCTTTCATCATACGCACAGACATGTGTATATATATAAATTATACAAATGTATATACATAATACATCCATTTTATCTCTGTACACACACAGGTCCGTGTATACGGTGCCAGGAAGGGGCACGATGTTCAGAAGGGCACATATGCGGGTGCACGCCCATCACGATGAGCCAAAAGCAAGGCCATTAGATACAGCCATGCCTGGAGACAGACCCCCCTGACTCCTTGGGAGACACAGAGACAAGGTGGCACTGACCACTTCCCCCCCGAATCATCTCCAAAAGGTGTAAAAATGCCCCGTGCAACACTGCTGAAGCCAGGCATGCCCTCAGCGGTGCTGGCACAGATGCTCCACAGGGCTGGGATGTCACGGGACGGCTGTGAGAGCAGAGTCCAGCTCTCAGTGGCAATTGCCCATGGAGACTTCAAAGCTTGCAAAGAAAAACCCCAAAAATAAAAAATAAAAAGGAAAAAGGTTCATTACTGATGTTCCCTCGGGTTGCTGGCGGTGGGGAGCGCTCGGTTCCCCTCTGCTCCGTCCTACCGGGGCTGCCCATCCCTGGGGACAGCGGGACATGTCACTGCCATGCCCTGCCCATCCCTGCCACCAGCACTGGCGGGGAAGAAAGTTAAAAAACCCCAAATGCCAAAGGCTGGAGCCTGACTCGCAGGGGTACATACTGTGAGGATGGCACTGCTGAGCAGCAAACCAATCCACCGATGCCGCGGGAGCCACGCGTGGGCCTGGTGCAACCGGGGTCCAACCTCACTGCCCGCCAGCACGGCTTGAGCTGGTCCCAGCCGCGATGGAAACGGCTGCTAAATCCCCAGTACAGCAGGGAGAGGCAGTAGGAAGGATCAACCGATGCGGGCAGATGGCCCCTGCACCCGGCTGGGATGTCTGCAGCCAGAGCTTCACCCTCTTCAGCACGGTTTCGCCTTACCCCGTTACTGACAGCTCACTCAAACCCCGCTCAGGTTTTTGGCTAACACACAGCTCATGCTAAAGCCTGCTGTGTGCAGGGAGCAGGGCATTAGGTCTGAGTGAGGGCAACATGCAGGCAGGACACAGTGATCAGGGAGAGCTAAAGGCTACTGTCACCTGCAGGTCACTGCCTCCTGCCACCAGCATCTTTGCACAGCAGCTGTCTGGCTCTTTCTGCAGAACCTGCTACCTGCTAGCAATGGCACGGACCAAATTCCCATGCTGGAAGGTATAAACACATCAGCTTACCCACAAAACAACGGCTCCAACAGCAGCCGGACCGGCTGACACCAGGGGATGCCCATGGGGGTCAGGGGGTGAGTGCCCTCCCTGAGCTGTTCTGCTCATTGGTGCCCAAGGTACAAGCGATGATTTAGAGAATGTGTGAGTTAGAAACCACACGAATTCAGTGATGGATTTGGGAATTCACATCCCTTGCTGGCACTTCCTCAGCTGCTTCCCTCTCCAGGGTGTGCAGGAATCCCTGCTCCTGGAGCAAAAGCACCTAGGTGTCCCCGAGAGACTGTGACTGAGGATCACAGCCAGTGCTCCAAGGCACCACGAGAAGTTTTTGGCTCTGGCTGTTTTCCTGAACTCATCCAACCCATCAGCTTTGGGGGAAGCCCAATCCATCAGCTTCAGGGACTGTCCCCTGCTGTCACACAGCCTGTCCCGGGGGCAGGTTTTGTAGCAGAGACAAAGGCGCCTGCAATCCCGCCAGCCCTATCAGGTTGCCATCCCGGCAGAGATAAGACTGGATCCAATTCCCGCTGACCTGAAAACCAGGCTGGGAAGGGGCTGGGAGGGCACGTGGGAGGGAGACAATGCCTCTTCCCACGCTCCCAATCACCTCCTCCCAGCCCATCTCATCGCTGCGGAACACCGTGACACAGATCGGCACGGAGCTGCTGCCAAATCCAGCACCTGCAGGTGGGTGCTTGGGCACCCACGGGCACCCTGGGCGCGGGCTGGACCAGCTGCAGGGGACCTCACCTGCAGGAGATCTTCGCTCAAAACCTCTGTCTTCTCAGCCCTGCAAGACAAGAAAAAACACAAAGCGTCGGTGGAGGTTCCAGCACGGGAGCTGCATGCTATGGTACCGGGCACGGCTGAACATGCTTTCCATCGGGATGCAGCCGGTGATTTAAGGCTCCCTGGTCCCTCCAGCCACCACCTCATCTCCTACATAACCAAAGGATGGAGCATCTTCCCAGCTCACTGTGAGCATGCCACATCCCACACTGCTTTAGGGACCTCCCCGATCTCCCCATTATCCCCAGCAAAACAGGGATGCCAAATTCCCTGGAGAATGCAGGCAGTGCTGCAGTGGGAGGCAGTGTGTCTATGCAGGAACACCCTCAGTGCCGTGGATTTCAAGGACACAACCTGTCCGCACGACTGAGCCTCTCCGGTCCAACGCAGCTGACTGAATCTGTGGCAGCAGCTGCTGCCCAGGGCCTCATCGTAACCGCCCCTGCTGCTCCTCAGAGCTGGATTTACCACTCCAGAGCTCCTGTCATCCACTGTCTTTGCTAGCGAAGAGTGCTGGGGATGCAGGAGACACAAACCCGCTGCAAGACCCTCCTCGGCTACGCACGGACCCGCAGCATCCCTGCCCGCGAAGGTCCTGCGGCCGCTCCTCACCAGATTTGCTCAGGCTTATTTAAACCACCACACTCTGCATCGTTTATTCTTTTTCTTAGAGTTTTTTTTACAACCTCGATGTGTCACCTCTCATTGCAAAATGACCTCGTCAAGATGTGCCCAGGCAGAGTTGTGATTCAGCCAATTAGTCCCTAAAGGTTTGTTTACAAACAACTCAAGCTTGTTGCTCTCATCCTTCTTTAGAAAACACCTTTATTGCCTGAGGCCTGGTTGCCTTCTGCTACCCAAGCTGGTTTCTCAGCTTTGAGACTGAGTGAAGTACTGAGAAGGTAGAAACAAGCAATAAGCTCTGTCAGAGCAAGGTTCAAAGAGGGAGCCTGGCACGGCAGAGGCTCCAGCCAGGGCAGGGCTTGGTCTACGGGCTCATCTGCAAATACACCACGTCCAAAGACTCTTACAAAAAAGTGTAAATTAATGGCATTAAATCTGGTTTGTGTATGAAAGTTGTCCCAGTGTCAGAGTTAAAAATTAAAAAAAAAATTCACCCCCTGTTTATTTTAATTAAAAAAAAGAGGAGGATTTAAATGAATGCATTATAAGATCTTCTGTATGAAACACAAGCGATGCGCTGGCTGCCCGGGAGCAAAGGCTGCTCGGGTTCTCCTTCTCTTCTGCAATCACCTTCGATAGCATTTACAAACAGGGCTGGAAACGCTTCAGAAATAGCACAAAACGGGGAAGAAAGCAGCAAATATCCACTGGCACAGACACAACGGCTGTTCATGCCTCCTTGCTTTGGCTCAGGATATATTTAGCATCCCAAAGGAGAAGGAGGTGGCAGGGGCACGGGAAGGCACACATCTCTGCCGCTCACTCTGCACCCCAGAAATCACAGAATCACAGAATGGTTTGGATTAGAAGGGACCTTAAAGACCACCTAGTTCCAATCCCCCTGCCATGGGCAGAGACACCCTCCATTTCCATTTAAATCATTTCCGAACTTTAAAAAAAGGCCAGGGGTGAAAGAATTCCCTCCTGTCCTTGCACCATTGAGAAAATGATTGCCAAAAAGTGATGGGTTTAGTGCATTTTCTCCTCTTCCAGCTGGGCTGATGGACGGGTTTCGCACACCCCATGGTCCCGTGCCGGCAGCCCAAACCGACACATTCTACATACACTTCCATGGGTATTCAGGAGGCAGAAAACAGCGTTTCAAACAGGGTAACAAAAATCTGACCTTGTTCTGCTTTCAAGCATATCCTCAGTGCAAGAAACCTCAGGGGCTTTAACAGAGAGCATCCCCCAGCCCCAGCCCCAGCCCCTCATGGGGTGCTCAAGCAGGCTGGGGAGTCAGCCAGCGACTCACTGAGCTTTAAAAATGGCGGGGGCAAGGCTGCAGCAGTTCATGGCTAGGAGTAAGCAAAGAGGCTGTTGGAGCCGCCCGACACAGCTGCCCAGGGATGAAGCAGAGCGATGGGCATACCATGGGAGCACAGGTTTCCCTGCCTGATGTCAGCATCTGTGGGAGCCGGGATGCCTTCTCCTCCCCTCTGGCTGGCGATGGGGATGAGGGTCTCTGTGTGGCCTTGGGGTCCAGTGGTGGCATGGGCATGTGGCAGTGCTGCGGTGGACCGGTGTCACTCAGGGCAGTGGGAGCCGGGTACCGAGTCCTCTCAGTGCCAAGTGCTGGCACCTGGAGCCAGGCATCACCCTGCTCCTGCACCTTGTCTTGCAGAACGGGGTAAAAACGTGGTCCCAGAAGCTGCCATGGCGTATTTTTGCAAAGCCAAAGCCGGGGACAAGTCTCCTGCCTCAGGGCACCTGGACCCTACGGGTTATGCCACCAGCAGCCACCGCAGAGCCCGGCCCCACGGAGGTACCGGGGCAGCAACCGGCTGCACCTCCACCGAACGCGGTTCAGCAGCTGCAAGTGGGACAGATCCAGCACCTGCACACAGGCACAGTCCTGCTGGCAACGCGGCTCTGCTGATGTCCCGCCACCCCACCTGAAGGTCCGGACCAACGTTCCAGAACATGTCAAAGAAATACAAGTAATTCCCCTTGTCTCTGTACTGCAGAGCCTGCATGTTATACCCAGGAGCGCGACAACCGAGTGGCGCCTCCCAACGCACAGAAAGCCCAGCCCAAGCCACTCCGCATGCCCATTCTACATGTAAAGCCTAAAAAATATCATCCTACTCCACTGACATCACATTGCATCGCAGCTCCGTGCTGCTAATGCCACCGGGAAAAATCCTACTGAACCTGTTATGTTTCTGAAGTCTCAGCCTAAAGTTAATCTGGTTTTACAGGAGCTTATATGGATTTATGAGCCAGCCTGCAGACCTGCAGCAAGCAAGGCTTGGTGGCAAAACGCACGCCTTGCCACTGAGCAGCTGGGGAGATGGAGATTCTCCTGCATGCCCTGGGCTCCATCCTGCCTGGGGGGTATTTTGTGGGTGCTGAACCCTGGCTGGCACTAAGAGATGCTTGAGGAGACTCTGGTGCCCCAGTGCCACCTGCCCGGTACCCAGGGATTTCCCTGGGGAACCCAGCAGGGATGGAAAAATATCATCCTGCTGCCTTCCCTGGGAGCAGGATGGCAGCATCTCTCCGAGGATCTTGGCAAAGCATTTTCGGCAAGCTCAGCCCTGAGCCTCTCCACTCAGCCCCTCCTCAACAAACCTTTTTTGGTTTGTGCTTTCTTCTTCCCCATATCATGCTCCCTCCTGCTCCACTCAGCATCCCACTCAAGGAGGGGTGTGGATTCCTGTGCCTCTCCCCCGCCCACTGACTTTAGCTTCCCATCCCCGGGGAGAACCCCTTGCTGCCCCCCTGGGGATTCTGGAGACCCGGCTCAGTTTGCTCTCGAGCACCTCGTTCAGATCACGTGGCACTTCAGAGCCCAAACCACGCAGATGCTTCCGAAACCACAGCCCTACAGAAACCCCCTAACAGCACCGAGAGGAACCAGTTTGGATGCAACTGATGCTGGGAAATGTGTTTGGCTCCAGCAGAGATGCTCTCCCTCTTCCAGTCTGGCATCTTGCTCCCACCCAAGGAAACCCCAAATTCTCCAGGTACACTCCAGCCCATGTCCAGCACCCTGCAATCCCTCCCCAGTACCCCCCTAGTCCATCCCCAGCATTCCCCAGCCCCTCCCCAGCATCCCCCAGTCCATCCTGTCATCCCTCTGCCCACACCCAGCATGCCCTAGCCCCTCCTGACACCCCCGCAGTTCCTTCCCTGAACCCCCAGTCCACCCCCAGCCCCCCTCCTTGCCCTGTTGCTGGCTCCCTACAAGGAGCCGGCGCTGAGCAGGGATGGATCTGCCTGAGGGATCGCACGGAGCCCTGAATTCAGCCTCTGCCAGTGCAGTGATGGCCACCCCCAGCCCAGGGGACCCTGGGACCTGCTCCCTGCTCGTACTGCTCCAGGGGTATGCAGGAAACAGCTGAGCTCCTGCCTGCACAAACTCATTCCCAAATCGCTATCCTGCCTGAAGGAATTCGTGAGTGAGCCAGAGCCCCCATGGCAGGGGATGGGGTTGGGGGGAGGGCAAAGATTCACAGGCTCCTGTGTCCTGCAGCAGCTGGGGGGCTACATCAGCCCCCCCTTCCTCATGCCCTGGCAGGGTTCAGGGCCCATCTGTGCTTACCCCATAAACCCAGCCCCATGAATGATGCTCAAGGGTCTGACACGTGCAGCAGAGCCCTGGGAAGGGGCTATCGGGTGGCGGGAGCATCCCAGGACCCAGCCATCAGAGCGGGCAACTGGTGGCACCAGCAAAACATCTCCTCTATGCCCCAGTTTAAGCCAGTATCAGCTTTGGGCAACTTTCTTCACGCGTCCGTTCTCAGGCGGGTATTTCCATCCCTGTGTCTCACAAGGCGGATGCAGCCAGGGCTGGGACACGACCTCCCCTGGGGAACTGCAGAAAGTGGGGTTTGCTCACACAAGGTGGCCTCAGCAAACAACAGCACCCAAAAGAGGGGTGCAGGGACCCCCCCAATTCCCCTGGCTGGTCCCTAATCCCCCCAAACTTCATGCCTCACGAGTTACATGCATCCTGCAGGAGCATCCCTTGGAGAGGCAGCCAGGATTAACGCTTCCAATGTTTTTCTTGCATCTTTGCTTTAGGCAAACAAAAGCCCGCTCCTCCCCGTCCCCTCCAGATTTCCACCCCGGAGCTGTTGTCAGCACAAATCCAGGTGATCCTCAGCCTCAATCAGCACCCAGACACTTGTGTCCCTGCAAACGGCCGGGAGAAAACGGACAATCCACATGGAGAGTTACAAGTAAACGAGACGGGGACACAGCTACAGCGTGGTTGGGTGTTTGCTTCTGCACAAACTAATTGCTGCCAGCAGACATCAACACCAATCAAGCAAATCAAGTTGATTTCCAAAAATATACTACTTGAGCTTCCAGTGTCTTGACCTGGGGAGCTGCTATTCCCTGGAGCATCTCCTGATGCCGGACATCTCCATCTCACTGCACTATCCATCCATGCGTGGCTCCATGATCCATCACCAGCACCCGCCCCATGTCCCCACCACTGTCCCCCTCTGATGCTCAAACTACCCAGGACAAGGAGCCCGTGGCCTTGGATTTGGTCCTGAGCCAGCAAAACTCCAAGAAGCATGGGGATTTCACAGCAGCATTCCCTCTGAATGGGAAAACCACCACGTCCAGCAGCACTTCACCCGGCATGGGGACAGGCAGGAGCGAGGATGCGTCTCCGGAGCCAGACCGTGTCCACAATGCCTCAAGAACCCCTCTGCCCACATCTCCCACCCAAAATACCCCTCTCAGCCCCATCCCTGGTCCCCCCTCGCTGAAGCATGCCCATAAATATTTCATTGCAATTTAATGACTGACGCCAGCCGGTTCCCTGATTTCTGTTTGCTCCAGCCTAAAAATAGCCCCGCGGCCAAGCGTGGGCAGAGGGAGGCACAAAATCCCAGCCAAGGCCATCCCGCGTTAACCCCCACGGATGTGTCTTCCTGCCACTCCACATGGGCTCAGGGACGGTGCCTGGCTCCTTCCTGGTCCTGGTGCCACCACACGTGCCTGGGGGCTGGTGCCTGCGGGAAAATTCAAGGTCCTCAAGCCCCAAAAGCTCAGAGGATGGTAAGATGAGGTTCAACCACAGAACTCGGTAAGGCACTGAGCATCTGTCTCGTGTCAGAGGGAGGAGAAAGCCCCTCAGGTCTCATCCAGGCAATCCCTGGAAGCACCAGGCATCACAGTCCAGGCTGGATGCTGGACCAAGGACCGTGTCGTCCCCACCTGAGCTCTCCTCGCCACCGCAGCCCCAGGGACACGCAGCCTGACGGCTTGTAACCAGGATCCAGCCGAGGTCAAGCGGAGCTGCAGACTTTTCCGGTGCCTTTTCAGCAAGCGAGAAGCGAAACATCAAATATTTATATCCTCAAATCGCTGCTCAAATCCCGCCAGGAGACAACTCCGATCGGCAACATCCAGCGGGATGTGGTGAGATGACCCCGTCGGCGCGTCCTCCAGTGCATCGCGGGCTGATCCTGCCCCGGCGGGTGACCCGGTGTGATGGTCCCTGTCTCCCAAACCTGTGGCTAAGGTCAGCGATGCCCACCCAGCAGGCACGGTGCCAGGGCTCAGTCCCCAGCAGCTCGCCTGCCTTTGGCTGAGCCAGGCTGGAAGAGCGGGATAAAATGAGTGGGGAAGGCTGGTCCAGCTGTCCTCCCTCCTTCTGCCCACAGCTGGGAAAACCAAAGGAATCAAAACGAAGTGGGGAGAGATTTTAAAGGCAGAAAAGCCTCTTTTCCTCATCTCCTGCCCCTTTCCTGGCTGTGAGCTCCTGTGCTGGCATCCCTTCAGCACGGGATATGTGGGGCCCTTTGCTCCTTGCTCCCAGCATGTGCCCGGCAGAGGAAAACCCATCCCCTGGTCGCATCCTGACCATCCTTCAGTCCTGATCTGAAGATTGCGGAGAAGCCCCTGCAAAGGCTGCTGGCCGCGGGGATGAATCCTTCAGCCCGCTCCATGAATATTTCAGTTCGTCAGCGCTGCCGCCTTGCAAGGAGGATAAAAATATCCCCAGGGCTGCGGGGATGCTGCCGGCAGCATCCGAGGGGAGCGGCATCGCTCGGCAAAGCCAAAAAGCCCAGTGGGGGGTCTGCTGATGCAAGCCACTGGCACCCCGAAGTGCAGACGCAGAACCAGCTGTTTAAAGCGTGGTGTTCCCTCCTGTCAACCCCACCGGAAAAATCTCAGGTGGCGCTTTTATTCCCTCTGCCCTTACTTCGTACACAAAAATGTCCTTATTTTCCACAGAAAATTCTTGCTACATGCAGAATAAAACCTCAGCGTTTAAAGGCTGTGTATTTGCATGCAGACAGCCCCGTGCTTGGAAAAGCATCTGCCCCGAGAGCCACCAAAGCAATGTCCATCCCAAAAAGCCACCGCTGCCCCCCAGGGATAGGGGATACAGCCTGGGGATGCTCACAAAGAACCAGGAGGAAAAACCCAACCCCCCCATCCTCCCCCACGTGCCCCCATCGCCTGCTGTGCCGTTTGGGAACCCAGACGTGCCGTTCTGCGCGCGGCAGCAAGTGCCCGTTTTGTTCCCGATGGGAAAAAAAAAAATCCATATTGAGCCAATTCTAGAAAATTCACGGGGCTGTTTGGGCAGCCGGAGCGAGTGCCGCGGCACGCTCCTGCCCATCGTCCCGCCACCTCGAGGCGAGGGTGCGAGCTCCCGCCGGCTCGGCTGCCGACAAAACGGGGAAATAAACAGAAGCAAAAAATAAAAGCGTTTTGCAGAGAGCATCTTCAAAATGTTTTCCAGCCACTTACTGATTTCTCTTCCCTTTTTCCGTCCCACGGAGATAAATATTATGGTCCCTTACAGACAGGGCGCTGTAATTCTCCCAAAGGCTGGGTACCAAGCGCGTATCTGGGGTGGGCTGAGCATCCCCAGCTCTTTCTATCTAGTGAAATGACCTAAATAAAATAGACAAAGTAAACAAATAAAACAAAACAACGTGCTCAGGGCAGAGCAGAGCGTGGTCTGGCCTCATCACATTCCCAGCCGGTGCCTGCGGGCGGTGCTGCTCTCCGCAGGGGCTCAGGACATCCCCGCTTGCCGCCAGCATCGCAAGTGGAGCAGCAAAGGAAGGCAACAGCGCCCAGGAAACGGGGCGGAAGACCGGATTTGGGAAGGTATGGATATGCACTCCGCATCCTCACCTAACCCTGACCCCAATCCTGATTCTGATCCTGACCTTGATCCTAACCAGAACTGACCTTAACCTTAAACCTAACCCTTATCTTGACCCTAACCTTGACCCTGATCCTAACATTAACCCTATTCCTGACCCTAACCCTGATCCTTATTCTGACCCTAGCCCTTATCCTGTTCTTGACACTATCCTTAACTCTAACCCTGATGCTAACCCTGACCCCGACCCTGACCCCTGCCATGCAGGTGAGCCCTGTCCCTCGGCTGCAGACGGCCACACAATCCCTGCATGAGTGGCAGCTGTGGCCACCTCAAGGGACAAAGAGCCGCTCCTGTCTGTCCCCTGCCTGGCTACAGCTGGCAGCTGCTGGCAGACCCACAGATGGGGCTTATCCCTTCCTCTCCCTTTTCTCTTCCTTATTTTAAGGAAAACACACCACCAAAAGGAAGAAAAGCCACCAGGAGCTGTGACCCTCCCCATGCCTCCCTCTGCACACCCCGCAAGGCGGCTGGGGAGATGTCACCACTGTCCCCCTGGTCCTGTGGGACGCAGCCCCAGCTCAGCCCCTCATGTTGGTGGGGGGAGCACAGCTACCCCCACAGCAGCAGGATCTTCTGAGCCAGGTGCTGCTGGGAGGAGTGACACTAACTCGATGCCACCACTGCCACATGCAAACTGTCCCCAGTGCCCTGTCTCTCCCCAGGGACAACCTCTACGTGCAGTGCAGACCCCAGCCCTGGGGCAGCATCCGGCCCAGCAGTCCCCAGCCCTGGTCTCGGGGGCGCTGGCACTGCAGGGTGATGGCAGCCCACTGGGGCTTGGTGACGAGCAGGAGAGCACCCCTTGACCCCCTGGAGCGTTATGGTGTATGTACCCTGGTGAGCCTCACCCGGGGGAGACAAAATACCATGTTTCTATTATTATTCCTTATTTCCATTTATAATTCTGTATTTCCATTAAATATTACATGCTTCTATTATTCCTTATTACCATTAATTATTCCACATTTGCATTAATTATTCCTCATTTCCATGTATTAGTCCCTATTTCCAACTATTACTCCCTATTTTCATCTAGCATTCCTCATTTCCAACCAGCTGGAGACGGCTGCTCACAGCTCTGCAGTGGAGAAGAGGGATAAAACCTCAGCCTGCACTCCAGACATGGACCAACAGAGATGGGCCGAGGAGGAGGGTGGTCTCTGACCCCCACCCAGCCCTGCAGCCGCTCCAGCCGCCTTGTCCCAGTGCTAAGCAAAGAGAGGGCCACATACATCCCTCCCCGTTCGACCCGAAGAGCCTGGCAGCACAGGCAGCTCCGCAGGCGGCAGACGTGCCGGGGTACCCACGGAGCCTCCCAGCTGCCCGTCGCGAGCCAGCGTCGCAGCGTGCCCGATAAGAGGATTAGGGGGTTAGCGGCTCCAAGCCCCCTGCTCCCAGGCTGCAAGTCGGGCGCTGCAGGGAGCCGGCACGGCCCTCGCTCCCGGGGGATGCGGGAAGGAGGATGCTCGCCTTGTCAGCGGCACCATTTTGAAGCCGGGCGTGCGTGCGGTACCCGGCTCACGTCTCCCGCGGCAGTGGCGGGATCTGGGGACACCCCTCCCCTGCAGCCCCCCAGAGGGGGGAGATGTGTCAAACCTCCTCGGCGTGTCCAGAGAGCAAACCCAGCCCAGCAGAGATGCAAGGAGAGAATCACACGCTCTGTCCCCAAAACAGCCTCCTCCTGACAAACGCTGGTCTGCTAGTGCTCCCGCGCTGTGTTCCCACACTGCGTTCCCTGTACCGTGCTCCCGCACCACGCTCCCGCACTCCGTTCTCGCGGTGTCCTCCTTTACCACGTTCCCACACCGCTCTCCTGCACCGGACTCCAGCATCCACGCTCCCGCACCAGATTCCTGTAGCACGCTCCCAAACCGTGTTCCTGAACCACATTCTTGCACCGTGTTCCTGCCACCACACTCCCACACCGTGTTCCCGCTCCACTCACTCCCGCACCACATTCGCTCCCAAACCACGTTCCCACACCAGATTCCCGTGGCGTGCTCCCAAACCACGTTCCCACATCTCATTCTTGTACCACATTCCTGCTACTGTGTTCCCACACCACGTTCCCGAGACGTGCCCTGCTGCCATCCCAGCCCTGTGCCCGTACTCCGGGGCCGCGGCTATCGACCACCTCCAGCCCGGCCGAGGACTCGGAGCCCGTGGGGGTCCTCCATCACCATGGGGGACACAGCGAGGGAGACACGGAGGATGCCAGTGGAATCCTTGGGTCCGGGCGGGGATGCTGAGCCTGATGTCCCAGCTGTGCCAGTGCCGAAGGAAAAAATAAATAAATCCCTCCCCCCCACGGCGGCTGCAAAATCTCCAGGAATTACACAACAGCCACGACCAACCCAGGGCCTGGCCACGCATTGGAGCACACAGGCATCCCCGTGGGCACGGCCCCTCCGCCCACACCCCGATGCACACTCCTGCACCCCGCCTGCCCCCCAGCCAGCTGGGGCTACCCATCAGTGCTGGGAGAGCAGGCCATTGGGGCACCCCACAGCATCAGAGCTGGGGTGCCTGGACAGCGGGCATCTGCATGGCGATGCCCCGGCACACAGGGAAAGGGCTGGGCAGGAGAGGGCAGGGTGAAGGCAGGGGCAGGAAGGGACACAGTGGAGAAAGGGGGCAGGGGCAAGGGGGGCAGTGGGGCAGGGTGCGTGCAGGGGGACAAGCAGGGGTTAACAGGCAGGCAGGGTGAAGGCTGGGGCTGCAGGTAGGGGGACAAGCAGGGAATGGGCAGGGAGCAGGAAGGGGGGGGAGCAGGAAGGGGGCAGGCTCTGGGGCAGAGTGTGGACAGAAGGAGAGGGTGCAGGCAGTGGGGCAGGCAGGCTGCAGGCTGAGAGCAGGAGCAGGAGCAGTGGGGCTGGCAGGAAGCAGCCAAGTGGGCAGGCAGGGGATGGGCAGAGGGCAGGGGGAGTGGGGCAGGCAGGGGACCAGGCTGTGGGGTGATGGGGCACAGGCAGGGAGCAGGCAAAGTGTGGGATTAGGGGCAGCGAGACAGGCAGGGCTCAGTCTAGGGCGCAGGCAGGAAGCAGGGGTAGTGGGGCAGGCAGGATGCAGGTGGGCGCGGGATCGGGGCGGTGGGGCAGGCAGGGAGCAGACAGGGAGTAGGCAGTGATGTGGGCAGTGGAGCAGGCAGGGGGTAGGCAGTGATGTGGGCAGGATGCAGGTGGAGTGTGGGAAGGGGGCAGAGGGGCAGGCAGGGAGCAGACAGGGGGGCAGGAGGATGCAGGTGGGTGCGGGATCGGGGCCGCGAGCCGGGCGGGGCGCGGGCAGGGCCCGTCGCCATCCCTACCTGCCCACGGTCTGGTTGGCGAGCTGGCGCATGCGGTTGAATTGCTTCTTCATGGTGGCGGCGGCGCGGGCGCCCCTTACGCGGGCAGCGCGGGGGGGCAGCGGGGGGCCGCGGGCCGCCCCTCCCGCATCCTCGCCCGGCGCGCAGCCGGGCCGAGCCGAGCCGAGCCGGGCCGAGCGGGCCCGCCGCCCCTGCGCGGCTCCGCGCCTCCGCCTGCGCTCCGCGCCCCCCGCCCCGCACCGCCCCCGGCCGCGGCGGAGCTGGGAAATGTAGTCCGGGGCCACCCGCCCCGTCGGGCTCTGCAGGGCAGAGTGGGCCTTAGAGCGGGTCTGTCCCCCAGCATCCCCCCGGCATCTCCTGGCATGGCCCTGGCATCCCCCAGCATCCCCCGGCATCCCTCGGCATCCCCCCTGGCATCCCTCCAGCATCCCTTGGCATGCCCCAGGATCACCTGGCATCCCCTGGCATGGCCTCAGCATCCCTTGACCTCACCTCAGCATCCCTCCAGCATCCCTCCAGCATCCCTTGGCATCCCCCTGACATCTCCCCAGCATCCCTTGGCATGGCCCCAGCACCTTTCTGGCATCCCCTGGCATTTCTTGGCATCTCCCCTCCATTCCCCAGCATCCTCCCCAGCATCCCACATCTCTACTCTCCAGAGCCCTGGGGATTTGGGGCATCTCCCTGCTGCGCATCCCTGGGCAGTGCTGGATGAGCTGGAGCAGGTGCCTGCCTGCAGCTGCCGGGCAGGGCAGCAGGAGCTGATGGGTCCCAGGCGGGGACCTCGCTGCTGGTCTGCTCTGCGCTGCCCAAGCTCTGCAGACCAGGGGGAAGAAGGTGGGGTGATGCTCACCTCCACACTATCACCCTGGCTGCCTGCCCAGGGCCTGCCCGGCACTGAGCCCCGAAAGGGACGCTCTGCCCACGCTGGCATCGCTCCCGGTTTGAAGGACACTTGATTGATTTAACTGCTCCGTCGCTTCTTGGTGTGGGATACAAACCAGGAAGGCGCTGATCACTGTGACGACCTGCAACGTGCTTAGGGAAGGCTCTCTGAAGGCACTCACATCCTCCCCATCCCACTCTCTCTGTCCTGCATCTGGATGCGACCCTCAGAGACCTGCTCAGACAGCAGAGCTACCAGCAGACACGGCCCGGCACCAGCTAGGCTGTGCAAGTGGCCGCTCCCCCCCACGGCACCGAGCTGCGAGCGCCCTTTGAAACCCTGTTACCCCTGAGCTTTTCCAATGTGTCCGTGTTTCGCTCTGCTAAAACAGGGTCAGGAAACCCTGCAAAGCATCTGCTCCATTGCAGTCCTACAGCCCTCGGCCTCAGTCTTCCCATCTGCAAAATGGGTCTAGAAAGGTGGTCCCAGGATTTTTACAGCCTTTTTTAGGACTGACTTTTTCTGGTAGTTGGCAGTTCCCAGGAGCTTCTAGGTGCGCTGCCGATCATCCCCCAGAATCAGACAATGGGGTGCAGCAGCTGCTCTTTCGTCCAGTCCAAGCGAACCCCTGAAATAGCATTTCCCCTGCCAGCCCCAGGGCGATGCTCAAGGCAGGCAAGGCACGCTGCCCACTGGGTGCACAGGGGGCTGCTGACGCACGTGTTCTTACGTACAATGCCTTACAAAAAATGATCAAGCCTCAGCCGTGCCCCTTCCAGCTCTCTGAAAACCCCAGGAAAAAAAAACAAAACAATGCTCACCTCATGGAAAAGCCAAGAAATTTTGCATTAACAAGAGCAAAAGCTGCCCTGGGGGGCCATGCTGGGGGCAGTGCTGGCTTGCTCCCCAAGCTGTGCTGTGCCGGTGACCAGGAAGCTGCCCCTCTCCTCCCCCTCTGCTCGGTGCCACCTGAGGACATTCCCAGGCTTTTTGGGGTTTACGTTATTTGTAAAATGATGGTCCTTCCTCTGCACTACCATTTTCTTGCAGAACCTGCGCCCGTGGGCAGCACCACAGCACAACCCCCTGATCCCGGCGCCGGGGCAGCTGCCTGCACTGCCTGTCGCACAAGCTCCTTAACCAGGCAGCTCCCAGGGCTGTTTTACTGGGGGTCTAACACACGGGGCTTACAAAATCTGGCTGTTCCTGGGGAAACCCACACCAACCCCTCTGGAGCAATTAGGGGAAGAGCGGGGATGCTCTCAGTTAATATTAAGCACAGTGGAGCAATGATGAGCAACTTAAGTGACTGACCCACCCCAAGACTGCCAGGAGGTGGCAAAGCAAGAGTGATGTCCGTGGGAACAGCATCGCTCACAGTAGCTCCAGGCTTGAGTTCAAATCCAGCCTGTATTGAGTCACTGCTTTTCCCGGCCCTACAACACCGCTCCTTCTGCACCGGCTGCCCCAGGACCTGAAGCCCCAGCCCAGTGTCTCCCAGTCCAATGGATTTTGTCGCACCCCAGGATTTGGGTCTGTCAACCCCCATGCCCAAGCAGGTCATGCCGGGACACCCCTGGAACAGAAGGGCAAGGACCGAGGGGGGAACATCCCCATTTCAGGGCTCAGGGGCTGCTGGTGAGGGATCTGCCCCTAAATTTGGCTGTTGTCACACGAGGGCTGTGATGTGGGAAGGTGGCTGAGCTCCCCGGACACCCCAGCAGTATTCCCAGCAGCAGCTCCAGCTCCGCTCAGCTGCTCCTCTCACAGTGCCCCAGTGTGGGGTCTTCCCCTGGGACTGTGCCCACGGGCAGCGGGTGGGGGCTGCACCCAGGAGTGCCTTTCCTCCCTGTGCCTTCGGTGCATCACAGGGCACAACCTGTCTTAGGATCCAGGAATGTTTTTGCAGCCAGGGAGCTCCTGGCACCTCCCCTAGCATCAGCTGGTCCAGGCTCAGCACCTCCTCTCCCAATTTTTCCACTCTTAATTGCACTGTTACTCCAGGATGGCAAAAGAGGACATTTTCTGGGGTGTCTGGGGATGGACACAGGGAATTTTGGCTCTCTTGAAGAGATAGAGAGAGCTGCAGGGTTCAGAGCTGTGGTTCCTAGCATGTGATGTTTTCAGACACTGCTGGAGAGACAGTTTGCAACCCTCCACTGGAGCAGGAAGGGTAAAACTCAGACACAACCCTGGGAAAAACCCTGGAGGACACAATAATGTTGCTCACGTTCTCCCAGCCCAAAGGCAGCTTCAAAACCTCATGCCAGGGTTGATTCTTCATGTCTTCACCAGCGCAATGGAGCCAATAAGGTCAGTCTGAGCATCCAGCTTGCTTCTGGCTGCAGCCCTCCTGCCTCGTACACACAGTGACTGAGCTGTGCCCACATCCACCCCCCCACCATCTCAGCGCTGTTCAGCCTCCAAGATCAGATAGCGTCGGCCCAGATGGGTCAAAGCAAATTAGCATCAAAGCAACCCATTTCAGTGGAAAACCATACGATAGTTAACAGCCCTGACGTGAACCGGGCGCTGGCCCAGTTGCCCCCACCCGCAGGTGCAGTGCAGGCTCCTCCTGTCCCACATCCATCCCTCCGTGACCCGACCTGCTCCCAAAACATGTCACAAGCAAATGTCACATCCCACCGTTCCTCTTCTCAGGCTTTGGTGGGTGCTGTGCCTGGGCTACATGGTGCAAATGTCGGAAGAGCACTAGCCCCCACCGTGTTGACGGCAGCCCCAGGAGCACCAGGGATGCTCTCTTCCAGCAGCACTGGAGCTAATGTCCTTTCCACAGGCTGATAAGTTCCCCTGCAAAAGGACTTTAATCAAATTTCCCTGTTTTCTGTTCCAGGAGCAGAGATAACGCAGGGCGAGATGGAAGCAGTGTCTGTGCAAACCCCACAGCAGGAAAACAGGAGGAAAGAATGCAGGAGCCAGGGAAGTGGCCGGAGTGCTCACAGGAAGGTCCCATCCGTTGTCACTTGGTTAGTGGGCACCTGTGTGCCACGGGAAACCTGACCAAACCTGGCTGGCACCCACCAAATCCCTGTGGCTGAGCTGCTGCTGGAGCACACGTCTCCATGCTCTGCAGGACACCAAAACCTGGGAGGCACTGGACCCTCTGCTCTCTGGTTTATTCCCATGGAAGTGTAAATAACCATTCGGGCACTAAGAAGCAGCAGAGGAGCACATTCCCAAGCAGCAGGACTTCACTGCCATGCCGACTGTGCCATGGTCCTCGCCTCCCCACGCCTGCTGGCACTTGGCGGAAGCCGGCTGGCACGCTGCCATGCCCCCACAGCCACTCGCCCGGGGAAGGGCAGCTCTGCTCCACCTGCCATCTGCTTACCTGGCTCTGCAGCGACTGTCCTGCCGCGTCGCATATGGCACCGGAGCCGCCCCATTTTGGATGGGTAACAAGTGACGCTGCTGCTCGGGGCTGTGCTGGTGGCTTCCACGAAGGGTCCAGCTCCCAGCTCCATCCTGCTTCCACTCTGCAGATATCCCTCCCTGCCTCACATGCAGGCAGCGGGGACATGGATGCCAGGGTTTAAATCGCCTGGGAGAGGGGACCTGGCCAACGCAGCATAGCCAGAGTGCCTTGTCCCCAGCCCCAAAGCCCTATGGCCGGGTGCGCAGGGCACACCGAGCCCCACTCTGCCCTCCCCAGCTGGAGCAAAGGCACAGGGAGCACCAAGCCCGAATCCCAGGACCTGCTACCTGTTACAGAAATGCAGAGGCTGGAAAGCCCCCGGCAGAGGTGGTCCCTGTCCCCAGGGTGCATGCAGACACAGTGCCAGTGCCAGGTCACCAGCCTGGCTCTCAGGGTGCATCTCTCCCAGACGTGCTCAGGAGGGTGTAAAGCATTGTGCTAAGCCACATCGAGTGCGAGTGCTATTTTTTCCCTTCCTTGGAATTATCATATTTTAACAAGGTTTGTAGATGTGGTAAATACACACTTGCACAGAGTGAACGAGCTCGTGCCCTGGATAAAGACGTGGTGGGTTTGCAAGGCGGCAGAGGAAAAGGGGCGGATTTTCTCTCCTCTCTGTAATTATTGCAGGAACGATGAACAGCAGGACGGGAAGGTTTCAGGGCAGTGCAGCTGTTCTAAGAAATCCCATTATCTTACATCCTTTAAATGATTTTCATAACAACTCCCCAGCATCCCCGCTGCGGTGCCCATCTCACTAGCCAGGAAGGTGTGAGCATGGTAAGGCTCAGCTGATTTTCCATTTGCACGGCACAAGATTTGCTCTCTGCAAACATTTCTGGATGGTACTTGGGCTCCTGGCATCTTCTCATTGACAACCCACAAGGCAACGCACTCTGGAAAGCTGCATCACCTTGTTTAAAAATAGAGACATGTTTAGGGAGAACCAGGAGAGGACCAGTGCAACCGGTCTCACGAGGAGCAAGGGTGCAGGGAGAGCAGCAGGCTCCTGTTCTGGGGCGATTCAGAGCACAGAATCGTACCTTTTGTCCATAAACCAGACCCAGTTCCACTGATCCTCCCTGCTCTCCAGGGAATTACAGGGAGCGATTAATGCTGTGTAATTAAGCAAGCGGAGGCCGTGTGGGAAGCGCCTGGTGCAGCTGTAAATCCGGCACAGTCGCCCCTCGCTCCTCGCGCCTGGCCGTGGCCGGCACACACCAGCACGGGAAGCAGGGGGAGATTAAAAATTAAAACATTAGAGGAAAGTGTAATCGCATTTCTTGGTTCAATCTCAAACGCGGCGCTTGAGACCGTTTCCCGTGTTGGTGGTGAATTTCCACCTGTCGGTGATTCATCCGGTTCCTTTGATTTGCAGTGTGGCGGCAGGGCGTACGTGCTCCCGCGGGGCAGGATCACGCTCTGTCAGTGCGTGTCTCCGGCCAAATATTAATAGATATTTGGGCTGTCTTCACGGCCGGCTCCCCCAGGCTGAATGACCTTCAGGGCATGCCCGCCCTTGATGTGCATCGTGTTGCAGCAGGATTGATCCTGCAGGCACTTCAAACACACCCTACCTTTGTTTGCTTCTCTGCAAACTCAGATTAATGGGCAAACCGTCTGTCTCTCCTGTTTTGCTGGCCTCTGAAGGAATCGCAATGAAGGCCACAGTCCCTGATTAACCATCACCCTTTCCACGGCTGTTCCCAATGCCACGACCGTGCTCTGCTCTCTTCTGTACAGATCACTTGCTGTAGCCACCATGCTAAAGCTAAAACCATGGTAGACTAGATGCAAGCTGCTGATGATATATGTTGATTGCAAATGGGAATGGCTTCATCCTCCTGCTTGAGTTATGTCCTACTGCTTGGCAAGTCAGGATACAGGAGCATAGGATACAGGAGCACCTGCCTGCCTCTCACACTTGCAGCAAGGCCTATCCCCAGTGTCCCACAGGGCTCCCAGAGACCTTTGAGGTGTTTCATGGACTTCAGGACCAGGAGAAATGTGTTGGCACTGGAGAAAGCCTCGTCCTCCTTATGGAATGAGCATGCCGTGGAAAACCAGACCAAGCCGCCTGCTTGATTTAACTGCGACGTGTGCATGGGTGGAGGAAGAGCCGGTTGCTCCTCCAGTCCTCAAAGGGTCCAAGGTTGGGCCCATGGGTATTTCAAAGCCCAAAGTCCTGCCCTGTGCCCGTGCTGCCAGGGTGTTGTGGTGTAACCCCAGCTGGCAACTGAGCACCACACAGCCACTCGCTCACTCCCGCATGTTGGGATGGGGGAGGGAATTGAAAGGGTAAAAGTGAGAAAACTCGTGGGTTGAGATAAAGATAGTTTACCAAGTAAAGCAAAAGCCATGCACACAAGCAAAGCAAAACAGGGAATTCATTTCCCACTCCCTTTGGGCAGGCAGGGGTTCAGCCATCCCCAAGGGAAGCAAGGACTCTGTCACATGTAATGGTTACTTGGGAAGACAGACACCATCACTCCACGCATGTCTCCATTCCTTCTTCTTCCCCCAGATTTTAATGCTAGGCATGATGTCACACGGTCTGGAATATCCCTTTGGTCTGTTGGGGTCAGATGTCCCGGCTGTGTCCCCTCCCAACTCCTTATGCCCCCCCAGCTCACTCGTTGGTGGGGCGGGGTGACGAGCAGAAAAGCTTTTGGCTCTGTGTAAGCACTGCTCAGCAGTAACGAAAACATCCCCGCGTTATCAACACTGTTTTCAGCACAAATCCAAACCACAGCCCCATCCCAGCTGCTGTGAAGAAAAGTAACACTATCCCAGCCAAAACAAGCACGCAGGGCTATCACCAGGAGCTAAGACCCCAGCATGCTGATGCTCTGTATCCCCAGCGAGCAGCTGCCATGGTGGGTGGCTCAGCTGAGGACCTCCGCTGAGACACGCAGGCTAGGACCAACAGCATGGGGATGGCGAGTGGGTAAAGGGGATGTGCTCCATGGTGTTGCTTGTCTCGCACTGGAGGAAGTCCTGAGACCAAACAAACCACATTCTTATTGCGGATACAAATCAAATATTGTCCCTCTCCTATATACTGGAGCAGGGCTGGGTTGGTCATTGGTGTAACATTGAATTTTCTCGAGGGATACCGTGGTAAATCCCAGAAACGACCCCCCAGAAGTGTGAAAGGGGCTCTAGCATCACGCTGCCATGGAGCTACACCCCAGCGAGAGGAGATGATGGCAATGACAAATGACACTCGCCCTATAATTACGGCCAGACTCCAATGCAGCAAGTACTGCTGCATTATTAAGAGCAACCAAAAATACTCCCAGATTAGTCATGAGCTGGCCTGGGTTACGCAGTGAGCAGCCGCCAGGGCAGTCTCACCCTTGTGCCTGCAGAGAGTGGAAAGGGGGGAGACCAAAACGGCTTGCAGCTCTTTCCGTGCACCCTTTGTTCTGCACGATCGAAGCCCCGGGTGATCAGAGCATCTCCAGAGGCTTTGGGCTGCTGGAGGGGGAAAATTGCATTAGGATAATATTAATTGCCTTAGCATAAGAGCTTACACTAATCCAGCAGAGCTGGAGCAAAGCATGAGATCAGGGGAACGCGAAGGTGTAGCTTTGATTCAAACCCAAGGTGGGATCTGGGCATCAGCCTTGAAGAATGGCTTCAATGTGAAGGGTGCGAGGAGGAGGGCATGGAGGTAGGGTGGGCTTCACACAGCACAGGCTGAAACCCCACATGCTGTAGCAGCTACCCAGGAGTGCAGCCACGAAGGCTGTTTGAAAGCCTGTGGACCAGCAGTCTCCAGAAATGTTGACACCTTCATTATGACCTGGACGATGGGGCAGGGTGCACCTGCAGCAAGTTGGCAGATGACACCAAAGCGGGGGTCGTGCTGCCATCCAGAGGGACCTGGACAGGCTGGAGAAACTGCTGAGAGACCTGGTGAAGTTCAGCAAGAGGAAGTGCTGATCCTGCCCCTGGGGAGGAGCAGTCCCAGGCACCAGGACATGCCGGGGTCATCCAGCTGGAAAGCAGCTTGGCAGAGGGGGCCCTGGGGGTCCTGGGGCAGACCGAGCTGACCATGGGCCAGCAATGACAGCCACCAGCCTCCTAACCTGCATCAGGGACAGCATCGCCAGCAGGTGAAGGAGCAGATCCTGCTCCTCTGCTCAGTGCTGGTGAGACACATCTGGGTGTCCTGTCCCATGTTGGGCTCCCCAATACAAGAGACATGGACATGCTGGAGCGCGTTCTGCAAGCACTAAGGGCCTGGAGCACCTGTCTGATGAGGAGAGGCTGAGAGAAATGGGATGGTCCAGCCTGGAGAGGCAATGGCTCAAGGGGATCTTGTCCATGTGGATAAATTCTTGATGGAGAAGGGTAAAGGAGACAGGGACAGACTGTCCTCTGAGGTGCCAAGTGACAAGAGGCAATGGGCACAAATTATAATGTAGGGCATTTCCCTTAAACATAAGAAAAGGTTTCACTGTGAGGGTGGCCAGACATGGGAAGAGGTTACTCAGAGAGGTTGTGGAGTCTCCATCCCTGGAGATATTCGAAGCCCAACTAGATGTGGCCTGGAGCAGCCTCCTCCTGCTGGCCCAGGAGGCTGGAGGAGATGACCTCCAGAGGTACCTCCAGCCTCGGTGACTCGGTGTTTCTGCAGCTGCAAGACCCAGCCAGACCCTATTCCCAGCCATGCCGTGGCACTGCTCCCCATCCTCCTCCCCGTGACGTGGGACATGTCCCACTCCTTCCCACAGTGTTTTGACACTGACTGCAGAGAAGCACTACCTGAGAGACAGGAACAGCCATTATGATTGCCTCCAGCAGATCTTCCTAGATCTAATAACCCAGACAGCTTATTGACTTCTTTATTTAACCGGAGTCACCGTCTCTCAGTTCTGCACTGCTGTGATTGCCTTGCAGCTTTTCCAAATACATCTCTATACCAAAAAATACCCCATGAGCATCATTGCTTCTAATTCCATGAATCTACCCCTCAAACATATTCTGGCTCTGATCCAGCAACATGACAATGTGTTGAGCGATGTTTCTGCCATCCCTTGCAGAGCGGCATCGTAGCAGGGAGGAGCTGGGCTCCATCCCGGCACCGGGACTGGGTATGGCCAGGACCAGATGTCCCCCTGTGCTCTGGGAGCATCCAGGGGCCATCATGGGCTGCTCTGCTCCCCCATTCCTCTTACACATTATTTCTGCATGAGTTTTGCCCCAAAACATGACTTCAAATTAAAGGCCATGGTAATCTGTAAATGGATTTTTTAGGTTTTTTAGAAGTTAAAATATTCTCCTTTTTTGTTGCTCATGTCACATGGGTCTGTCCATGGGTTTTTGCTGATCCATCCCTGTTATTTTAGGTTTTGGGGCAGAAAGGTCTCACCAACTGACCCTGAAGGGATCCTAAAGCCTTGCAGCAGCCTGCTTCACTACAGACCCCTGCTCTCCAAGAGCCCTTATAAGAAAATCAGTAGAAAGATGGACAAAGTACTAATGGTTTTGGATCCATATGAAGTGATTTGGGCTCGCTTTAGGTCCCAGCTCTGCAAAGTGCTGAAGAGGCTGCACCAAAGCCCATCTGTGCTCTCCCCTCCTGAGCTGTCTTCAGGCAAAGTGGGGTTCAGCTGCTAAAAGTTCAGCCAACAACTTCTACTTCTTGAGAGTTACTTCTTGTTAAACTTCTTGTCTGGTGACCTGTACTCAAAAATTCCAGGTGATTCGTTTGTTTTCTCTATTTTGTTAATAAAAAGTGATATAATAATGCTTTTTTGTTGCATTAGAGACATTCACCTACCAAAAAGCCTGCTGTAGCAAGGAGTGCTGCACTGAAATGCTATCGGTATCCAGGCAGGCGACCATGGGCTCTGCCTGTGCTCGCATGCAGAAGAGGGAATTTTCCAACGGATTTAAACTTTGCAGCTCAAATTAATCCCCATGGCTGTTTCTTTTCCTGTTGTTTGAGGGATTCCTTCATATTGTTTGGCTGCCACGGAAAAAACAATGTCAGTCACCGAGAAGCTGTTCACTCCCCTGCCAAAATCCCAGCCACTACATCACCTCCCTGAGCAAAGTTCCCCACTTACGGGCACCCAAGCCAAGAATTTAGAGCAATCCGTGGGAAGAGCAGGGACAGGATGGGATGGGACAGGGTAAACAAGTGAGTCATGGGAACCTCCTGGCCTCAGCCCTAGTGGGTCTCAGCTATGGGGCTCCTGGCATTGCCATGGGGCTGCCCCTCTAGCCATTCACCCCCCAAATTACTTCTGCTGAGTACGTTTGCGGTGCCAGTGGAGGCAGGAGTCCACTCCAGCCCCCAGCAGCATGGGGCTGGGGAAAAAAAATAAAAATATTGAAACTGAGCATTCCCAGGGCTGCAGGAGGTTCGTTGCCAGTCACTTTTTGGCAATTTGAGAGAGGTTTGGTGTGTACGTATGGCCACGGGAAAGCACCCCCCCCATCCTGTCTGGGATGAACCCAGCCGGCAGCACCGAGCCCGACACCTGCAAACTGCCCTGGTACATGGCCAAAAAAGGCTGCAAGTGCAGAGGTCCTGGCTGTTTCCATCCGCCCTGCCCAAATGCAGTCCCGGCTCTGCCATTCATCCTGCGGCTGGACGCCTGGAGTTGTTCTGCTTTGGGTGAGCGTTATAATCCAGGTTCCTCTCAGCGAGTACCATGCAATGCCCTCTGCTGAGGGTCTCCTCCCTCTGCAGGGACTGTCGTGAAACCAAACTGCCTTGTCTTTTCCTCAAGCCCTCTCCTCCAGGAGAAATCACACCCTTTGCTGGGAACTGGCTTGCAACCAGTTCGCTTGGCCAAGGGCTGCAAGAGCTCCCAACCAGAGGTGTGGCGGCTCGGCCAGTCCCAGATGTGCTCCTGGGCAGCCAGATGTGCTGGTGCTCAGAACTAGATGCTCAAAGACATCGGAGGAGGCCCAAAGAAATTGGACCATCACGGGGAATAATTAACCCCACACCTGCCACAACCACAACACCCTGAGTTGTCATTCCTCCAAAACCAAGCAGAAGCCCAAAATATATATATTAAAAAAAAAAAAAAAAAAAAATGTTTTTCCTATTTTCTGATCGATTTTTCATGAGAAAGCAGTTTGATGCAAAATTGTCACCCACAGGTTGTCACCTGACCAGCCGTGAGCGCCCCGCTCCTGGACTCCCTCAGTTTCCATTTACCAGAACGTCACCTCCCAGGTCACTGCACCGCTAAGGCTGGCAGTGACAAAATGAGCAGTGACCTGGCGGTGACACGTGCAGTTTTGCCAGGATGGTGACATCTTCTTTCATTGTATGGAGCAAAAAGTGACTCAGCAACACGGGGAGGGGAGAGTCGCTCTCTCCCCCAACACGCCTGCGGGGTTTTGCAATGCTTCCAGCACCCCATGTCCGCTCTTTGAGACCTGTGTTACAACACGGCAGGGCCAGGTACGCACGTGGCTGGGAGAAACCAGCATTTCCGTGTCACTGACCGCCCGGGGAGCGTCTGGGGGACACGCAGAAGACGACCTCGGGGATGTGGAAAGGGCTGTGCCTATATAGAGCACAAAGAAGGGCAGAGGCGGCAGGCTTCGGCTCCTCTCTGCTCACTGCTCAGTTGTGATTTTCTCCCTGAAGAGGGAATTTCTTGACTTTTTTTCCTGCTTGGCAGTACAGGTGAGGATGGATGCTGGATCGGTCACGGTGCTCACTACCCTCCTCCTCCTCTCCATCCTGTCGTTCCTGGTCTGGAGGACCAACAAGAAGAGAAGCCGGCTGCCTCCTGGACCGGCCCCGTGGCCCATTCTGGGCAACCTATGGCAGAGGGACGTCCTGCCCCTCTACAGGACCTACGAGAAGGTAAGAGAGGAGCTGGTTGTCAGACCCACTCTCAGCCCCAGCAGGACAGAAAGCGTGAATGTCCCCTGCCAAAATGAAAGTGGAATCATGCAGGTGTCTCTTTTCCTACCTTTCTTTTCTTTTTTTCCCTCCCTTTTCTCTTGCTCTGCCAGAATTGTCTAAATCCCTGCTACTGGCATAATCAAACCTATTACTGAAGTCTCTCTCCCCCTGTAAGGGACCCATGGTGGTGACACTCATCCCTGTCTGGGCTGCAGCACTGCTGCCATCCAGAGCTGCTTCCCAGAGATGAGGCTTCGAACTGTCAAAGTGGCACTGGGATCAGAACCCTGCCAAGGACAGGGCTGAGATGGGAGCAGGGTGAGCATGCCAGCTTCGAGGGAGACGTTTTTCCTCCCTGCCTGTGCATTCACCCATGTTGCAACCATGAGACCTGATTTAAAGTCAGACGAAGGGCTGGTGTGTGGGACGCTCGTTCACCACAGCTTTCCCGTCCTCTCCCAGCTCAGCAGCACGTACGGTCCCATCTTCACTGTCTGGCTGGGGCCGAAGCCGGTGGTGGTGCTCTGTGGGTACAAGGTGGTGAAGGATGCTCTGCTGGGCCACTCTGAGGAGTTTGGAGGGAGACCTGAAATACCCATTCTGGTGCAGCTCTCGAAAGACTACGGTAGGTGTCTGGATTTCTTGTAGACACTCCTGCGCCAGTGTCTCCAGCTGCAGCTGGCCATGCTCCAGTTTAGTGAAGGACTCAACACCCCAGACCTCAAACACCCATCTCCCACTCTGCAATTCCTCCAACTATCACACCTCTTGTCCAAGGCCAGTGTTGATCCTGGTTAGCCAGTTCCAGCTTTGTTCTGAGTTTCTGTAGAGATCCTGGGCCTTTCCAGGACGCTGTGCACACACGAGGGTTGTTCCCTGGCTTATTGCCCTATTGCTCCTCTGCTGGGCTCCGAGCAGGGTGCCCCGTTCCTGGGGAGGGGCGGCGGGGCGGGCAGGTGAGCGGTCTCCACTGCCTCTCTCCAGGTTTTATTTCCAACAATGAGAAGAAGTGGCAGGAGCTGCGGAGGTTCACGCTCAGCACCTTGCGGGACTTCGGGATGGGGAAGAGCTCCATGTCGCAGCGGGTGCAGCAAGAGGCCCAGCACTTGGTGGAACTGCTGGCAAAACTGAAAGGTGACGTGAGTCCTGTCCACCCTGGCCCTGGGGCAGGCGGAGGACACACAACAGCCCCACACGTGGTCCCCAAAGCTGTTTGCAATGGCTGGTGCCAATGGTCCTTGTAGAAAAAGGGCTTAGACCTGGCGCCATCCCACCCAGAGCGAGCTGCAGGGATGTGGTGCGGTCATGGATTAAAAGCCGGGGTGGGAGATCCTGCTCCTGACCTGGGGCAGGGGGTGGCAATCACTGAGGAACGTTTCATGCCAAAAGAAATAGGAAACTAAACCACGTGGCACTGAGAATGCACAGATAAGACACTGCCCTGGCAACACGGGGTTATCAGGGTGATGTCCTCCTCTCCAACAAAACTGAGCTGCTGCCAGTGCCACCACCTCTTCTGGGGCTTCTTCAATATAAGAAGAGATGGCAGCTCGGTTGTACGTTTGGCTCCTCTGCCTCCAATGTGCAGGGCTGGCGAGGGGTTGACTGCTGCAGGGAGATGCTCTGCAGCCCCCCAGATCCCCAGGGCACATCAGCAGGAGCCCAAAGTGCTTGGAGATGCCTCTTCTTTCCTCAGTCCCCACTTCTGGGGTGGGGTTTAGGAGCAGGGAGGTAGATGTAGGAGCCCACAGCTGAGGGGGGGCTCTTTGCTTTGGCTGTTAGACCCAGCAGATTCAACCAGGGCTCAGAGTTCAAAGGACAGGGGCATAAAGGGGGAGGAAGGGTATTTTCTGTGTTGAAGCAGATAAAAACTGTTGACTCTTTGATGCCTTCCTCGTCTCTTCTGTGGCTGCAGGAAATGCCTTTGAGCCCATGACAATGTTCAGACATGCAGTTGCCAATGTGATCTGCTCTGTTGTCTTTGGGAGCCGCTACAGCTACAACGACACAGCCTTTCTGGAGCTACTGAACATGATCGGGAATTACATCAGCTTCTTCCTCACCCCCATTGCCATGGTAGGCATCCTGGCTGTGCTCAGCACCCTCATGTCCAACGTGCTCACGTGGTCAAGGGTTGCTCCTTGGTTTAGGATTACTCCTTGGCTTTGATGGGACAGCACGGCTTTGAGGGAAGGTGTGGGAGGCTCTGTCCAGGCACCTGAGCCCTGCTGCACCTTCTCCATCTGCAGGTCTATAACACCTTCCCCAGCATCATGCACCACCTCCCGGGGCCACACAGGAAAGTCCTGGCTGAGTGCGAGAAGCTGAAGGACTACATCCGAGAGAGAGTTGAGCTTCACAAGCTGACGCTGGATCCCAGCTGCCCCCGGGACTACATCGACTGTTTCCTTATGAAAGCGGAGAAGGTAGAGGTGGTGCCAAGAGGGGTTAGGGTTGCCCTCCAGACCTAGCAGCAGCCTGGGAAGTTGCCCAGATGATGCTGAATTGCCCTTCCCACTGGATTCTTGTAGGACAACATCCATGAGAACATGTACAGCAACGAAGACTTGGTCATGTCAGTATTCAACCTCTTTGGTGCCGGGACAGTGACTACTAGCAACACCCTGGTCTTCTTCCTCTTGGTCCTGGCAAAATATCCCCATATTCAAGGTAAGGGCAGCAAAATGCAACTGCTCCCTGTGCCTAAGAAAGTCACAGGGCAGCAATGGTGCAGACAGGGAGTCCCAGCCCCGGATGATCCTGTTTCGGATGAGACCAAAATCACCCTGCATGGGTCACCCAAGGGTGAGAGCCATGAGACACAGGTTCACACAGGCCAGAGGGATCCAGGTACCTGCTCCCTTTTCTCCACCTCTGCCTGTGCACACGGCCCTGGACAGGCCTATGAGAGATGCTTTGAACCTGCCTCATCCGAGGAGGTATGTGGACAGAGACCCTACTTCTGGGCTATGCCGGGTGGTTCCCTCTCTGCTAGATCATCCTTTGGCTCCAGAATAGGTGCCCATGGAAGCCAGCAGGAATTATCGGGGGTATTGCTCAGCAAGCACTGCAGCTCCACGCCTGCCTTTTCCCCAGCCAAAATCCAAGAGGAGATCGACACGGTGGTGGGTGCCGGCTGTGTTCCCAGCATGGAGGACAAGCTGAGGATGCCATACACTAACGCGGTGATCCATGAGCTGCAGCGCTTCCACAAGATCCGCACCGAGAACTTCCCACGGATGACAACGCAGGATGTTGTGTTCAGGGGCCACGCCATCCCCAAGGTAGACGTCGTGGCCTTGGAGTGTCTGTGTCCCTGAGAGGAGGGGTGGCGGGCGAGGGCTTGAATGACATTTGCCTTTGCCCCTGGATTGTTTGCTCACTCCTCAAGTTCCTGGGTCTTTCCCAATCCTTGGTCAGGGGATGGTGATAACCTTTTAGTGGAGGAGTAGAAGGAGGCGCATGCTGCTGCCAGTTCTGCCCACACGCCTGTGCCCCTCGCCTGCCCTGGAAAATACCTCTTTCCACTGGGGAGGTGCGCAGGGTTGCTGGGGCTGCGAGCATGAACTCGCCTCGGCGTGGGGCCAAGCCAGCCCTCACCTCCTTGGCAGATCTGGGAGCGGTTTGACATTTTGCACAGCACCCACCTTGAAGGAACACCTCCCTCCTTCGGGCTTCGCGCAGCGAGAGGGGTTGTAACATAAATCAATGGGAATAACTCAGCGATTTCTGCCTCATGAGCTGCAGAGAGACCGGCAGGATCATGGGGACAGTGGGGCCCCATGTTAGTTGTCCCTGCTGGTCACAGAGCCATTGCTGCAGGCTGCCTCCCCCCAGGAACCTGGGTGGGCATCGGGGTGTGCATCCTGCCTCCCTCCGTGCCCCCCAGATACCCCTCGCTTGCTAATCCCTCTCAGCAGAGACCTACTGCCTCCCCCCAGGCACCTGGTTGGGCATCACGGTGTGCATCCTGCCTCCCTCCGTGCCCCCGATACCCCTCGCTTGCTAATCCCTCTCAGCAGAGACCTATGTCGTGGTACTGATGTCTCTCTTGCTTCCCTGCCCTGTCCCTTTCCTGCAGGGCACAGCCGTTATTCCAGTATTGTCTTCCGTGCATACGGATCCAACCCAGTGGGAAAACCCCGAAGAAGTCAACCCAGGTCACTTCTTGAACGAGAAGGGCGAGTTCAGGAAGCGCGAAGCCTTCATGGCTTTCTCGGCAGGTCAGTGCGCAGCCCTGCGAGCCGCCTTGGCCAGCACCCCGCCTGCAGCAGCTCCGCTCCAGGACTGCCAGCACCAAAGTTATACCCTTAATATGAGCTTTCTTGCTATCTTTTAATGCGCTTTTTTCCCCAAACCCTGGATGAAGCCATCAGCCCCGTGCTCACCCTCCCCTTCTGTGCCCCCAGGGAAGCGGATGTGCCCAGGAGAGGCACTGGCCCGCATGGAGCTCTTCCTTTTCCTCACCATGCTGCTGCAGAGCTTCACCTTCCAGCTTGCCATCGAGTACGAGGAGACGGATTTATTCTCCCTATGGGTTGAGATAGAGAGGAAGGCAATACCGGCCAAGTTCTTCGCTATTCGGCGCCCGGTGTCCTCTTAAGCGGAGAGCAGCGGGGAGATGGAAGGGATCTTCCAGGTACCATCTCTGCTGCTGAAATCAGAGCAAGCCGTGCGACCATGAACGCCACAGCAGCAGCCACCAAACAGCAGGGTCACTTTGAGCTTCTCCTCAGAGAACTGCCAGGCATCTCTGCCACCAGCTCCCTGGGCAGCCTGCTCCCAACCCTTCCCCTCCACATCCCAGTAACACGAGGAAGACAGCACTGGTTTTCCTCCTCCTGTACCTACCGGCTCCGACTGAGCACCTACTCCCTGTGGCAGGGTTGCCTGTAGCTCCCAGGGTTGAGCTGGGCACTCTCTCATTTTGGTGAGGAGTGATTCTGCAATAAAAACAATCATTGTAACTGGGTGCTGGTGCCTCTTGACGTAAGGGCAGTGATGCTCAGGCTTCCCTGCCCTTCACAGGTGGTGTGCGAGCCAGCCACAACAACCAAGGTGACAAGCCCCTAATGCTTCTGCTTCCCTGCTTTGTCCCCCTCTGTGCCCTCCAGCATTATACACCGCCTGTGATGCTGCAAATCGCGCTCACTCCCATCCCCGCATCCCACTGCGCCGGGATGAAACCCTTGTGAACAGCTTGTTGGCCATCAAGATGTTAAAAAACGACGCGCGGGGGCAAGTGTGCTGTAGGAGAGGGGTGCAGTGCTTGGGAAGCAAGAAGGTTTTGCCACCAGTCCCTGCTTCCTTCTCGGGATGCTGTGTGTCGCCCGTGCTTGCGCTGCTTTAACCACCCCTGCATGAAGAGGGATTCACTTCCTAGCCCCCAGGCACGCTCCAGTCTTTATTCCAAAACACTGGGATTTTAAAGGAAAGGGGTTTTCCTTTAAATACCTGCGCAAGGGAAGAATGACCCGGGTACATGCTCACCCAGCCCTCAGTGATGGCCTGTGCTTCTCTTGCCACTGATGGGCAGCAGAATGTGTCTCCAGGCTTTGGAAAACCAGTATGTTTCCCACTGCATCCAGTTCTTCCCAGTACAAACCTCCCAGATACAGGACTTCAGTTACCTGTATGATCCCAGGGTGTCTTCATTTTTCCCAGGTTTTGGTGTGTCCCAAGACAAATTGAGCCAGGCAAACATTTTGTTTGTTCTAGGTGATTTGCCCCCAGGGCTTTAATCTTCAAATGAATTTTACACACCTCAGGAATTTATTGCTTGCCTCAAAACACTAATCCCCATGGCTCTGGCGTGGGGAGGGCCCCCTGGGCAGGCAGCCCCGCCTGCAGTGGGGACAGGCGGAACCCCCTGAGCTCTAGCAGTGGCAAAAAGATTTCAGCTGGGGAAGGAGCACAGGTTTCCCACACAAGGGCTGAGTTGCAGCACAGACGAGCTGTAGCTCTGAAGGCCTCTGTGGGAGAGTAGAAGAGAGAAAAAAATACGCAGCTTGCTATCTCAGCTGCTGGGCCGTGCTTCTCTGAGGTCCTTCGTGTCAATATTTGCCTCTAGCAAATGCCCTCAGGTGCCAGTCCAGCTCTGTGTACTCCTGTGCAGCTGCTAAAGTAATTCTGGGGGTTATCTGAGAGGAGCTGGCGGTGTGGGACGTGCTCCCAGCTCTCCTCTTCCCCCTGGCCAGGGGGTTAGGCTTGTTGCAGAGTATTGTCTCAGCAGTGGGTGTTGGGGTCTCTCTGAAGCCTGGGACTGGAGAGCAGGGAGGCAATCAGGGTTGCATGGTGGTCTCAGAGCTGGTTTTTGTGGGGGTTGCTTTGCTTGGGTGTTTGCACCTCCCTGGAAGCGTGGAGGGGGGGACAGCAGGGAGTCTGCCCCGGGGAGCGGTGGCTGTGCCCTCCTGCAGGCGGGTGAGGCTGGGGGTGTTGGGGTGTCTCTCACCCTAGGACAGCAGTCTCTTGATGGCAGGTGCTGCTATCCCAAATGGACTATTTTGCAAGAAAACATTATTTCCTAGATACGGCTGTGAGGGAAGCGCTTCTGTGCATGGGTGTGGAATGCATCTCTGGGAGGAGTTGTGATCTCTGCAGAGGGGAGCTCCAGGCTTTGATTTAATTAAGCAAGGAAACACACAGAAGCAGTCTGTAGCTGGGTTCGGAACAGCTGAAAAGGGGTGGATTTGCTGCAAGTAGCTCTTTGTGGCAGGAAAACCACCCCGCACTGGAGAAGCATGGCTGAGGCTGGAGCCCTGCTTTTCCCTGCTCACTCTGCCAAGGGGTTGTGTTAAAATCCCACATGGCAAATGTGACCATGGGCACGTGGGTGGGATGGTGGCATGGGTGTCCGAGCCCATAGGGCTGCCAGCTTCGCTCTGCGGGTTTGTTTTATGTGCACCAAGCTTGAAACCACTGCCCCAGCAGCACCGAAATCTCTGCGGGGCAGAGCGTGTCGTGTTCCCACCCCATGCTGCTGCTTCTGCTCCTGCCTACAAGTGACGGAGCCAAGTGGGCACAGCGAGACCCCAACCCTCCGTGCGCAAAGCCAGGCCTGCGGCCCTGCATTTGCACCCTCCCTTCGAGGGCTGAGGGGGGTGAGTTCATTGCTGCCTGCCTCTTCTGCTTTCCCACCGGGCTGTTCTGCGATGCTTTGTCTCCTTGTCAAAGGTGGTTTTTTAATGACCTAGTTAATCCTCCTACCTTCTGTGTTGGATGAACCAGACTTTACTTATTCTACATGTGGTTTTGACTCATTAGATGACTAAATGCAGTCTTTTTTTTTCAGTCCATGGAGGCTTGGGACTCGGGAAACTAAGTAAAAAAGCCCATGTGTTTGACCAAAGCATGCTGATTGTGAAGCATCTTTGCACAGCCTCTCCCCACACCCTCCCTGGACCTGCACTGTCCCATTTACATTTATTGCCTCTGGCTTTCTGCGTCTGGAAACCAGGCGCTGTGGTGTCCAACGGCCGATGGTGCTCCTGCCTCCTCGGGAATGTGGACACCCGTTTGCTGTCCTTCCCAGCTGCCCTGGAGCCGAGGAGGAGCCGCAGCCCCTGCCGCTCAGCGTCTCGGCCGGGCGGGGCGGCTATTCGCAGCAATACGGTACGGCGGTCGGACGTTTACGGCAGCGAGGGTCTCCTAGCAGCCGCGACGCGGCGGGGTTGGGACGGGTGGGGGGAGCCTGAGGCGGAAAAACGGCTCCGGCTCGGCCCTCGCCAACGGCATCGAGCCGTGGGACCGGGGCTGCGGGATCCCCGGCAGCATGAGCGGGGCCGGTGAAGGTGCGTGGGGCCCGGGGACACAGCGCAGACCTTCGGGTCATGCGCCGTTTGCATCGGGCAGAAAACTGGAGCAGAGGCCTCGGCCTAGGGCAGGCGGGCCCCGCGGTTTGGTGATGCCGGGGGGGTTTCCCTCTGGGCCCTTTGGGGTTATCAGCACCAATCGCCTTGCCGGGGCTGTGCTGGGTTCCCCAAGCTCCAAAAATCCTCTTGGATTCTCCCAGCTGAGACTGGGGGAGTGTGACAGGAACTGAAGGCCTACGCAGGAGGATGTCACCCGTGACCCGGGTGTGGGGCTTTTACAGAGCCACCGCCCCTCTGGGCAGCCCGTTCCAGTGCTCTGGGCACCCTCTAAGTGAAGTTTTTCCTCACGTTGGGATGGAATTTCCTGTGCTGCAGTTTGTGCCCACTGCCCCGTGTCTTGTCACTGGGCACCACTGAAAGGAGTCCGGCCCCATCCTCTCGACACCTGCCCTTCAGATATTGATAAGCACTGATGGGATCCCCTCTCAGTCTTCTCCAGGATAAACAGACCCAGGTCTGTCAGCCTTTCCTCATAAGGGTGATGTTCCAGTCATCTCATCATCCTCGTACCTTCCTCTGGACTCTCTCCAGTAGTTCCCTGTCTTTCTTGAACTGGGGAGCCCAGAACTGGACACAGCGCTCCAGATGCAGCCTCACCTGGGCACAGTAGAGGGGGAGGATGACCTCCCTCGACCTGCTGGCCACACTCTCTTTAATGCACCCCAGGATGCCCTTGGCCTTCCTGGCCACGAGTGCCCAGTGCTGGCTCAGGGGTAACTTGCTGCCCACCAGCACTCCCAGGCCCTTCTCTGCAGAGCTGCTCCCCAGCAGGTCACCCCCAGCCTGTGCTGGTGCCTGGGGGTGTTCCTCCCCAGGGGCAGCCTCCACCCTTGCCCTTGTTGAACCCCATGAGGTTCCTCTCGGCCCAGCTCTCCAGCCTGTCCAGGTCACGCTGGATGGTTGCACGGCCTTGTGGCGTATCAGCCACTCCTCCCAGTTTGGGGTCATCAGAAAACTTGCTGAGGGTACACTGCCCCCTCAGCCAGGTCGTTGATGAGTGTGTTGAACAAGACTAGGCCCAGTACTGGCCCTCGGGGAACACCGCTAGTCACAGGCTCTGCACCCCTGATCACAACCCTCTGAGCTCTGCCGTTCAGCCGGTTCTCCATCCCCCTCACTGTCCACTCATCTAACCCACGCTGCCTACGCTTCTTCCCTGTGAGGGTGTTACAGCACACAGCGCCAAAATGCCCAGGCTGCCGGAGCTACCTCCAGGCTACAAGCACTGTGGTCCAGGGTTCAGATGGAGGTAACGTTACCCAGGTTCCTGTCATCTGCAGCAGTCTGGCAGCTCCCGATGCTGCTGGCTGTTTCCCTCTCTAGCAGGTGTTTTATTGCGTGTGGCAGAACTCCCCATGCAGGTGGCACAAAGGGGAACTGCTGAAGGAAACTGCTCAGCCAACGTAACTGTTAACTGTAGCTTTACTTGCCTTGCACTCTTAACCTTGGGGTTCAAACCGCAAATCTGGTATTGTTTAAGTCTCTGATCCTTCCAGCTGTAGGAAATGAGTGGGTAAAGCCAGGGTTGGGAGAACAAGCTGTGGCGGGAACGGGGTGTTCCTGCAGCAGGAGACAGGGCCAGGTGGGACCCAGACCTGGCAGCTTTATCCTGACCCAGCATCAGCCTCCCAGGGCCAGCTCTGCCTCAGTGCCAGCCTGTACGTGTGCACCAGCGTGCGGGAACCCTGTAAATGAGGTGATCATTAAGGGGAAGATGAATATAGCCTATGATGAAGTGTTGTTAACAATAATGTGACAAAACCCAACTTCCTCGTGAATTCTTCTGGGCAATACATCTCAGGAGGGGTGGTTGAGAACTGACTGTTTGAAGTAATGAAAACCCTGCTAAAGAAAGCATTGAAGGGACTAATTCTGCGTAGCTAGAAGGGACAGAATAAATAATACAGCCCAATTTCCGTAGTAGATACTTAAGATACTATTCTAACTTCTGCAGTCCCCTAATTCTGTTCTAAGCAGCCTACTGTGATTGTAAGGTTTGACTCTCTCCTTAATTCTTCCAGAGGAAGGTGATGTAGGTGGATCATCTGCTGAAGCCCAAAGCAGCTTCAAGGAAGACAGCTGTCCTCAGTAGGGGAATCGAATCGAATCCAGTATCCGGATTCGATTTCTGCAGCCCTTCAAAGTAAAACCTCATCTGCAGGAACTGGCCAGCTTAGTAAGATGGGTCCCACCACCTGAGTATTTAATACTGGGAAAAATGTACGGTGTTTCACACCAGAACAACTGGCACTGCCGAGGAACAATTCTGGTTTGGGCCACTTTGCGGGGGAACAAACCGTGGCAGACCATGGCAATAATTAGCTGGAATGTTCAAAGACGTGCCATGCAAGAGGAGGCGATGCCATTCAGCAGCCGCTTGCCTTTGCTCTGAGCCACTTCCCCAGTTGGCCGGGGTGCTGACGGCACGCTTCGTGAAGAGATGTAAGACAGTGTCTTCCTTTCTGCTCATTGAGGATGGCATGGATTGAGACGTTCTGTCAAGTTTGAGGTCTTCCACCAGCACAACCTGAATTTCAAAATGTAGCACTGTGGCTGGCGTTGCACCTGAAAGGAAGGAAGGCCTTAGACCCGAGGGGTTGCAGTGGGGCAAAGATGCCCAGGGGTATGTACGGTCACCAGCAAAAACTACTCATGTGAGAAGAGCATTAGCTGTGTTTACATTTGCTTTATGTGGGGAACAAGAGAGTAATTTGTCCCCCTTCCTGACCTTCTGCAATGTCGTAACACAAGTCATATTTTCACTGAACAAAATCTGATGGCTAAAGGAAGAGCAGGTTTTCTGCTCTTTTCAGGAAAGAAGTGCTCTGTCCTTGGCATGAGGTTATTTCAGTTACTCCCCCTTAGAGTCTGGGACAGACACCCTCCCACGCTGGTGATTGCTGTAGATAGAGGTGGAAGAGGTAAAGTATTGTGCTTGTAGAGGGAAAACTGTCACACTGCACCCAGGGTCTCTGTGGCCCCTTGGCTCACCCCATTTTTCCAGCTGTGAAGAGCCCTCACTACCCTTCCAGACAGTGGTGGGTGGGAAGAGTTGTCATTCTCTGCCCTCAAAACCTGCTGGTGTGAACTGTCCTGCAAGAGGCTGAGTGTTTTCAGCATTTTCCTGTGAATGGTGCAGTACCAAAGAGTTTAGCAGGACAGTCAGATGAAGATCAACCAACTCTTGTGGTGCTTAACTAGCAACAGTACCGTTCATAGCCACTGAAGCTCAGGAGTACGCAAGACTTTCAACTCCCCTTTCTTCTAGGTGGTCGACCACCAGGAATGCGCTTCCGTCCTCAAAACACCAAGTCCCTCATCCAGGAGGTTTCTGATGCAGACGACAAGTCACCCACGTCCTTAGCTGACCAAGATGACACTGTGGTTCCTGCATCTCTCCAGACCCACTCTAATGTCAACCCATCCAAGGACTTATTTCACTGCCTGCCACCTCACCTGTCCATGTACATTCTGGGTAAAGCTGCTATGATTTTTCCAAGGGTGGTTTCCCATAAGGGTACTGAATGGTCCCTAGTGTGTCTAAGGGTTTACCAGTCTTTCCCTTTAATTCCTCAGGGCTTTTGGATCAAAAATCCCTTGATGCATGTACTGCTGTGAGTAGATGCTGGGCTTTTCTGGCCAAACAAGTGAAGAGGGAACGTGCGTATCGAAGCATAATACAGAAGGAGATCCTATACTTGCAGGTATGATGTCTGGGCTTCTGCCATCATGCCCTTTTAAAAGAGTGTTTTTCTGTTACTGTGCAAGCTATTAGATGCACCTAGAAGCCTGTAGATGCTCTAGATACTAGATAGTTTTGCTGGAGGCCACTTCCCAACTTCACCCTGTTCTTTCTTCCTCCATCTGCAGAGCTAATCCAGGTTAGATGTTTATGCTGTCACAAGTGAGCACAGCAGAATAGCCTTTACTGACCTTTAGAGAGCCTGGGACTCTAAGAATGGATCAAAACAGTCTGTAATCAAGGAAACAGTGTTTGGTCACAAATGAAATACTGGACTTCCAGGACCTAGTGGAAATTGGGCAGAGCTACAGTGGCTCCCTGAGGCAGGTGGAACAATGAGCTTGGTTTGCTCCACACAGGAAGACAGGAATGCTAGGTTCCTTTGCGAGGAGTTAGAGCTGGTGGTTGGGACAGGGCAAAGCAGAACTCGTAGGAAAGGCTTGTCCTGGCTAGTGCAGATCTGCCATAGACCAAGCTAAGTGTACAGGTAAGTCCCCAAAGAGGTAAAGTTCAGGGGCTTTTCATGCTTTGATTTGTGAAGAGAGCATGGAATCCTCAGCTCCATGCTGGCATTCAAAGAAGGCTTAATGGAAGGTTTCACACATTAAAGATGAATCGTGTGTATTGATAAAGAGGTTTTGAGAACCTCTCATCTCAGCGGGTTTGGATTCTGAATCAGCTGAGTGCTCACCAAAGATGAGATGCACTCAGAAGTTTTTCTGTTGAAATGGAAAAGTTTTTCAGCTTATTAAAAGCTTAAGACTAGAGTTTGGAAAAAAAAAAGCAATTTTTTTTTTTTTCACAAGAAATTAAATCTTACACCAACAAAGTGGTAAATGAAAGCCAGGTCTCAAACAATAACAGCGAGCCAGCGCGTGCGCTTTCAACTTCAGCATCCCGTGGAGATTCTGGAGGCATCAACGCATGAGCAGCACCCTTTGTGCACGTGGGCTCTGCAGTGACCGTGTTACCTCTACTGGTTTATTCCAGGGGTTGTGCCCTAGAAGAGCAGTTTCAAACTATGCTAAAACAGTGAATGTGACAATTCCGCGGCTAAATGAAGAGGGAGATGTCATCCAAGTGAAAGACCGTGACAGGGGAAGTAAAACAAAGGTAAGTTGGAAGTTGTTTTCCTTCCATAGATCCTGCATTTCAGCATTTGGGAAGGAAGGAGGACACGGTGGTCTTGGAAGACAGGACTGAATTTGGGGTTGCTTTGCTCTTCTCCCATTCCTGCTTCTGGCTTACAGTGTCATGAGCAATGTAAGAACCAATGCTTGCTCAGCCCCTCCTTGCCTGGGAGGGAGGTTCAGATCCCTGAACTCCTGCCGTGTCCCTCCAGTCACCTTGAGGCCAGAGGTGCTGGCAGGGCTGGGCAGCATCACCAGGACACGGCCCTTTTCCAAAAGAAGAAAGGCTGCAGCTGGCAGATCTCCCATTCTTGCCACAGAACGTGGCGTGGGAACAACCCTCATTCCTGCACTATGCAGGACGTTCCTGCACTCTGGATGTTCCTTGCCAGCACTTTCTGTCCCTGTTGGTCTCATCACACTAGTGAGGACCAAGCTGACACATTTAATATTATGGAATAATGCTGCATTCCCTCCTCCCTGACTTGTATTTCCCTGTTTCTCTTTCCATCAGAAGAAGGAAGGCAATCTGCAGGCAGCCTATCACGATCTGCAAATTGACACAATTCAGCTGGAAGAGAGAAATGTCTTCTGTGGCTCCTACAATACTCGTGTCCTTACAGACCAGTGAGTAGACTGCCTGGCTATAGGGCCAAACAGTGGCTTCCAAAAACCTATCCCAGACCTTGTAATCCTTCTGTGGGAATGTACAGCTGGAGAAGGGTCTCTCAGCATCAGTGGTAAGAAATCCTCCGTGTCAAATACAGTTATTTATAAAGATACCAAGGTAAGTTATTTTTAAAGGCATGAGGTTTAGTGACCCCCCGTGTTTCACAAGGGATATGGTGCTGGGAGGAGCCCTCTCCCCTTTTCAAGCTTACCCTCCCGATGTAAAACATCGCTGTGCAGAACTAGGGCGCTTGGTTGTGGTGCCCTTCAAAGGCTTCACCTGCTTGAGTGTACTGACACCAGGTTGCTCAGTGATGTCATTAAGCATCAGAAATGCCTGTCGCAGTGTTACATCTGCTGTACCTTGTCACTGGCTAAAGCTCATCTCAGTCACTGTTTCTTATCCAGATCAGACCGAAGCAGAATAATCCATTACAGTGGTGGAAACTTGGTGGCCATTGGCTCTGCAGACGGACAAGTGAGGCTTCTTGGTATGTCGGAAATGAAAGAAGTGTCTCCTCCGCTTTCCGGCCACGCTGGGAGCATCAAAGCGCTGTTCCTCAATGAGAAGAAAGGGTTTGTTCTCAGCGCAAGCTTTGATCTCAGCATCAGGTGAGCAGCGGGGACTGTGCCCTGGGATACCAGCCCCTCGGCAAATCTAGGACAAATAAGACTTCAGTCCTTCCAGCCCAGTCTCTGGGAATCCTCCGTCCTGTCATTTTCGTTAGAGTAACCAAGGACAGCAGATAAGGAAACACGTTCCCTACTCACATAGGACAGCTTCTGTTTCCCAGTTTCACCCAGTACTGAATGATAAAGTAGGAGGTGATGCACTGGTATTCCTAAAGCATCTTAAAACACCAGGGATCCCAGAGGCATTGTGGTGAGATTCAGGTCATGCTAAGGCCAGCATCGCGTCCGGGGAGGCTGGTTTTGTCTATGACATTTTAGAAGGCCCGCTGTGCTAAACAGGCTCAGCACCCTGGTACCTGCTGTACAGCTGCTCCTTTCCAGGTACTGCACCCTGAAACACGGGGTGGAGGTGATCAGCTCTGGCATTGTATTTATCACTGAATCTCAAAAGTATCGTGATGAGGGGTGAAAATAAACAGCAGATTGTCCAGCTCTGGCATGGCAATCGCTCAGCTTCATCAAAGGCAGCATTTAACAAACAGGGAGTTGATACCGACTCAGGCTCTGTCCTTCCTGCTCTTCCCGCTCCAAAAGGGCTGTTTGTTTAAGTGCAGGCTTGAGTTTTCTAGATAAAGTCAACAAAAATCAGCTTGGCACCAGTCAGTAAAGAAACAGCCTTAGCTGTAAAGCTCTACATTTTAAGCTTAATTGAAGGTAACTGTGCCAAAGGTGAAATCCAGCCCCACGTTTCCAGGCAGTTTGGAGGTAGAAGAGCAAAGTATGTGGGTAAAAAATTTAATTCTAAGCTTGATTGTTCCAAATTCTCCGACACCTCAGTGGAACAACTTATTTTAACCTAGTGTGCGTGGGAGAGGAGCCGAGCCTGTTGAGTAGGAAATAATGAGTAAGATGAATAAGCCATCAGTTAAGTCTAACACTGTATTCCCTTTTCCGTTGGTTCTTTGTAGATGCTGGAATATAAGCAGTGGTGCCTGTGTGAAAATCTTCAATGGTCACTATGGGACAATCACCTGTTTGGATTTACACAAAAAGCGGTTCGTGTCAGGAGCCAGAGATGGGATGGTGAAAGGTGAGAGCCAAGAGGAGCAGCTTCCCAAAGGCAAATAGTGGCGAGCGATGGGCAGAGTACTCGAGAGTTGTGAGGAGCGTGAGACGCGCGCTGTGTCGGTATGAATCGGAGGGTGTCTCCTGGTTTTGCTCGCGGAACAGCCTAAGCTGTGGACACATGCACACACAAGGCCACTGTCACTGAATAAATTCTCATTGTTTCTGCTTTTATTCCGTTTTAATGGCTTTGTGGCTGGAGGGCTGGACCAACTCTTGGGAAAGGGGAGTCAACTTTCAACTTTGGCAGAGGTGTCCTTATTATTAGCTTATAGAATGAGGATGAAAAGGATGTGCTGTTGTCTGGACTCTGCATTTAAAGTTTCTGCCCTGCAGTTACACTTTTTAAGTCAACCCTTGACTGCATGCAGAGCTGCAGGTTCAAGGTGCAACCATAAGTCCAGTAGTGTCTTTTAATTCAAGGTGTACTCAGCAAAACTCATCACTGGGGTATACGTATTTGTAATATTTCTCCCCTTTGCCCCTAACAGTGTGGAACCTGGACAGTGGGAAATGTCTTAAGACTCTGAATCACAGCAGTGCTGTCTGGGTGGTTAAAATGGATGGCACCCGCATCGTCAGCGGGTGTGACCGAGGGCTGGTGAAAGTCTGGTGTGCTGACACGGGCACTCTGATCAAAGTAAGTTTCTTCTAAGGTGGGTCATTTTGTGCTAAATGGTCAAAAATCTTCTGTGCTAGTTTATCACAGCTTTTTGCTTTTGCCAAAGACTTTCTAAAAAAATAAAAATCCCCAAACCAAACCCCAAAGCAGTCTAAACTGATAAAAGGAACTGCAGAATTATTTGTAATCTAAACAGTGATTTGCAATTTTAAGCCAGGGTTTGATTTGCCTTTCTTAACCCTCATCATTACTTGTTCTCTGGAGTCACCTCTGCTCCTGTAGAAACTTTCAGAACCTGGGAAGTGGGCAGGAGGGCTTCGCTAACAGCTTTTGGGGTTGGAGCTATCCCGTTAGCCCAAAATGACATTTGCGCTCAGAACTGGTGACAGTCTATAAAGCTAAAGCAGCTGGATAGCTGCTCTGCAAGTAAAAGATTGAGGCCAGAGTCTGCTAATTACCTTAGCGGGTGTCCAGAATTAGCATTAGTCCATATCTGAGAGGAGCGAAGCTCTCCCTACCTGCAGGGAAGAGAGTTGCAAATTGAGATGCATCTCATCCGCACCACACCCCACCTCCAGCTGAGCTGAGTTTGCAATTGCCCCTTTCGCTGTGGTCAGGGCAGTCCACGCTCTTCTTTCCTCAGTGAACACTCCATGGATGACAAAGGTCTCGGTGCGGTAACATCTATTTAGCACACATCATAAAGATGGAAAATGGATGTTGATTCCATGCAGGTAGCTCAGCAGCAGCAACAAGCCCAGAATATTTCTTGTGACTATAAAACTAACACAGTTATGCATAGGGTGTATCGGTGTAGTATAGTAACACCTGATAAAACTACAGTATAGTATATGAGGCTGGTGTGAATGCTGTAAGATACCCTGGCATATTTACATCCAGACTGCTGACAGTGTTACACCTATTTCTTTTCTCTGCAGACATTAGAGGGGCACAAAGGCGCAGTTAAGTGCTTGTCTTTTGATCAGTGGCACCTAGTCACAGGAAGCACCAATGGATACGTCCTGGGATGGAGCATGTTGGGAAACCTCAAGAGATGCCTAATAGCTTTCTACCACCCTAAGTAGGAACTGGATGTCTTTCAAGTTGTATGCAACAGTCCACTAAATCTGTAAAGAAGATGTCTCCCTTATAGGAACACAAAATGCCTTAATTATCACTCTTTAGGTTTGACGTGTCCTCACTTACAACACACTTCATCTTTAGAATGGCGTCAGGCGCTGTGTGGTTGCAACCAGTGTTTGTCAGTTAAGCCCTGTAACAACCCAAAATGCAGATATGCAAACACTGGTTCACAAACAGGGATGACGTAAGACTGACAGCGAATAGTCCAATATTTCAAGGATCCCAGCCCATATGCAAGAAAGTATCCTGCCACCTGGTCAAGAAAAGATACCGTCTGTGTTGGAGGTGGCTGAGTTACATGCTGAACTCTACCAACTGTATATTATGTTATTTTCTGATGCTCTAATTGCTTATTAGAACTGTGAAAACTGTAGCATCACATTGCTTTAATTTACTTTCCTGGACATAAGAATGACATTTAAAGCACAGCAGATGGCCAAAACCACACTGGTTGCTCTGAGGATGCACTGTGTTGGTTTGTTTGGACACGAGTGATTATGAAGGACTTCACTACTAGGCCTTTTAAATCTCTCAGTGAGCTGCTTTGCTTAGCCTGTTGACGGAGGCAGGCCTCTGCATCTCCTCCAAGCCCAAAGAGATAGGTGATCATGTCTCCCTGTGACAGCACAGTGAACTCGCCAACACTGACATGTCGTGTTTTCAGGGAAGTTCTGTCTCTGGAGTTCCTCTATCTGAGAGTCATCAGTGGCTGTGCTGATGGAAAGATTCGTATATTTAACTATCTGACTGGAAGCTGCCTGAAAGTGTTGATGGCCAACAGCAGAGGGGACCCCATATCTTCTTTCTATGTTGCAGAAAACAGGTGGGTGACAACAGCTGCAATCAGCCTCTGAACCAAATTACACAGATTCACAGATTCACAGACTGTCAGGGGTTGGCAGGGCCCTCTAGAGATCATCTAGTCCAACCCCCCTGCCAGAGCAGGATCACCCAGAGCAGATCCCACAGGAACAAGTCCAGGCAGCTTTGGAAAGTCTCCAGGGAAGGAGGCTCCCCCCAGCTCTGGGCAGCCTGTCCCAGGGCTCTGTCACCCTCACAGGGAAGAAGGGTTTCCTCTAAAGACTTGTGTGTTTTCCCTTTTACTGTCTGTCTCACAACTAAGTTTTAAAGAGCTCTACTGCTTATTGACTGCTTCAATAACGTGGTTTTGTTAACAGTGGCTGAAAAGAGATGTGCTTAGTTCATTCAGCAATCTAAAATGTCCCTGTTTCTGTACAACTTAAGATACAGACCCAACTGCAAATCTGCATTCAGAACCCAAATTTCTTAAGAGCTTGGAGAATCAAGTCAAGGCCTGACAAGGCCTTTACCTATTCCCTGGCCTACTGTCTACATACAAGTCAGTCATGGAAAACCCTTCCAGGTTCCTTCACTTCTGCACCTCTCAACAAAAGGTAGTTCCCAGCTTCTGTGCAGGCAGCAGCTGAAGCACTGGTGTGTTAGCAGTGCTGTTCTGGTCACGACCCTCAGACACAGCAGTGTATGGGCTGCTGTGAAGAAAACTAACTCCATCCCAGCCAGGCCCGGTACACCCCTCCAATTTAGGTGTAAATGTCCCTAATAACATGGTATCTCGTTTCTTTTGGTGGTGTAGCTCAGTTCACTGCTGGCAATTTTCACCGTGATTATTTTTAAACTAATTTTGCCAAAGAGCTGAGTGAAAAGAGCCCCACAGAGCTCATAGGGAGTGCGAGTTAAAATGTAAGGCTAATGTAAGATCGACAGGACTAATTGCTACTGCTTCCTTAAACAAGTGATGGTTAATTGCTACTGCTTCCTTAAACAAGTGATGGTTATCTCGGGTAAGTGCCCTCGGGTTGGGGTTTGTGTGTCACAGAAGCAAATGGGCCCCTTAGACAGGAGCTGCGTGTCAGTGGTATCTGTGCTTGTAGCTGCTCTTCCTTCCCTTCTCCAGGATGGTGGTCAACTCACCAACCAGCCTGCTGATGTTCCAGTTTGAGGATGTCAGGTGGGACTATACCTTAGACGCTGACCGAGAGAAGGTGGGGAAGAAAAAACAGCACAACAGGGCTTCAAGCAGGAAACTGCCTCACCCGCAGCGAGCGCCGTGCCACGCCGTCGGCCAGGCGCAGCCGCTTGCCCTGGAGACACAAGATGCTGGCCAGCTCACGCTGTCTCGCAGGACCCGCCACCAGTCACCGAAAGGCCGTGGTACGTCTCAAAGTACTATGTACAGCCCCTGCCCTGCTCCGGCATGGCTTTCTGAAGGGAGTTAGAAAGGGTTTCAAGTACCCACTGCCTTCGTCTGAATCCATACGCAGACTCTGCTGTTTGAAAGTGCAGTCTGGCGGGTGTGCTGTCGCATTTCCACAGTTCTGCCGCTTCCAGGCTTTTGTAAACCCTCTGTTTTCTACTGTGCAACATTTGTACCTTTTCAGAAAGGTTTGCTATACGTTCAACACGTTCGTCAAGACAGGCGCTGTCGCTTTCTGTCTGAGTACTAGGGAAAGCAGCGCTATTACTCCCGCTCTCACAGCTGGCACGCACAGAAAAGCACTGCTGATTCAGTGCTTGAATTATTTATTGGAAAAGGCTCTCGAAAGTCACAGGACACCTGCATTCAGGATCTGGCATCACTGGGAGATGCAATTTCACATGAGCAGGCACCTTTTAAATGGTAACACAGTGATGTTGGTTTTTGAAATCGGCAGTTAGTTCATACAGTATGTATCAGAAACCTTCCAGATCTGCAATCAAATTGCATGTTGCAGACGAACTCAGGGGCTGAGAAAGTTGTTTTCAAGGCCATTAGACGCTAACCTCCTTGATGTAGCTGTATTTGGTAAAAGATGTATGGTTTGTAGAGACAGGAAACGAATAGGGAGTGCAATATATTTTCATTTTAGTGGAAAAAATATATGGGTTGTGTATACATACTTAATATTTTTAAAAAATCCACATTTGCTGTCATCTTTGAACTCTGTGAGGTTTTCTGCTAATCTTTAGATTATACCTAATCCCTAGACCTTTCGGAGCTCTGACGAGAGGCAAAACAGTAACCAAAGACTTGAAATCCCCAAAGTTATGAAGGTTTTATTTAATTTTTTAAAAAAAAAGTTTAACAGCAGTGAAGTTGAGAGATGACTTTCTTCTGTTTTCTAGCTCCCTGCTATGAACTGGTGAAATCAGCAGCTGACCAGCAACAGCAGCCTTTTCTCCAGATCGAGAAGGCTTTTCGAACTCAGGCAGAGCAGCAGAACAAGCTTTTCCTTCCTGGCACTGAACAACCCCGTGCCTTTGCCTCAGGAAAGTCAACGAGAGTGCGTTTTGCAGGAATCCTGGCAGATACTGGTAAGGAGCCTCCGCAGTAAGGGAGGGCAGTAATCCCCTGACAAGCTCCTCTTAACAGTCAGCAGGCTGCAGAACACCTGCGAGTCAGCCCCCGTCAGCTCCAGTATTAAGCACACGCCAAAAATCAGGGAAGAGCGGGAACATCAGCAACACTGCCCTGGAGAGGTGCAAATACACAAAACCCCTCTGCAATACAAGAAGGATCAGACAGTCCAGCTCCAACGTGTGAAGCTGCACAGTGATTCTCTGACTGTGGAAAGAATTCCTGTACCCTTTGAAAGGAAAATGCTGCAGCTCAAGAAGAAAAACTCTTTGCATGGACCCACTGTGCAATCCTCCATCCCTGCTCCCTCTGTTGTACGTCCCAAGACTCACTGTGGTTTGCTGCAAGAAAAGCAAGATCACAGGGGGCACGGCAAAGCTCTTCCTCCCACCGAAGACGGGTTCAGCTTATCGATCCCTGTACAGCTTCTTCTGAACTGATCAGATCCACGCGTACGATGATTGCACAAACTAAAAATGAAGCTACTTCCAGGAGAAAAAGGCTGTTTTGGCTGTATGCTGGTGACCCTTCCTGTAGTGACAGTGGGTTCAGGCTTCTGACAGGAAAACAGAAGGAGGCATATGAGGCAGCGATTGTAGCTCAGTATCAGGCGCAACAGGCAAAGCTCGTCGAAGATCAGCAAAGAGCACACAAGAAGGCTTGGTTAAGGAAAATTAAAGGTCTGCCTGTAGACTCTTCACTGGGGAGGGGAAAACAGCTGCTCCTGAACTTGGGCTGAATGCATTTATCTGAGGTAATCCTTTAGTCCAACAACCAACCAGAATCTGAGGATTCTGGTGTCTGAGTCAGTCATGTCAAGATCCCTGGGGTTTCTAAGTATAAAAGACATCTCCACTCTGAGTTTTTCTAAGAGATATTATTGGTATATTCAGCTATTTCTTGAGGCGGTGAATGGACTGAGTCCTCTCCTGGATTTATCTTGCTAGACCTGCTGTTACTACAGACACAGCACTGTTTGACACTAATGTAGCTCAACATACGGCCCAACTGTGTGTGAATAATAAAAAAGTTGTGTTAAGAGTTTGTGTGGATTGATTAGAGTTTAGAAGTGTAAGAATTGTGAACTGAAAACTGGCTGAGAAGCTGAGCCTGGAGGGTGGTCATGAGGGGCACAAGTCGAGCTGGAGGCCAGGAACTGGTGGTGCAGCCCGATTGGTCGATACTGGGCCTGATTTCGTTTGACATCTTCGTTAATGACCTGGACGATGGGGCAGGGTGCACCCGCAGCAAGTTGGCAGATGACACCAAAGCGGGGGTCGTGCTGCCATCCAGAGGCTGGAGAAGCTGCTGAGAGACCTGGTGAAGTTCAGCAAGGGGAAGTGCTGATCCTGCCCCTGGAGAGGAGCAGCCCCAGGCACCAGGACATGCCGGGACCATCCAGCTGGAAAGCAGCTTAAAATCTAATTTGTATTAAATAAAAAAGAAAGGTAGTGGTTTTCTGTTTCTCGGTTTTTGTGGATAATGATTTCCATTAATGCTCAGGATCTAACTTAGCCTGAGTTGGAAAGACAAAAACCTCTGTAGTTGTCCAGCTTTGAGTACCCATGTACCAGGCACCTCCCAGTTATCCTCTTGTACTGGAGGCTTGTGGCAGGATGCTCCTGCCCACGGCCACATCAAGGGTCCTTTCGGCAGCAGTTCTGGTTTGAGCTGAAAGTCTGAAACTCGCCATACAGTAGATTAGTGATTAGTTTGGGTTGGTTTATTTTAACGTCCCCTTGAACTTCCAAATGCTGCTGAAACCAGGCCTGGCTAACAGTGAAAGTAACCACAGCTGTCCCCCGGGGAGTAACAACCAACAGGTAATAAAACCTGAGTGTCCGTGTGAAGTCACGAGGCTGCCAGAAGGTAACCAGGATGCTCAAGCTGGGCTGTTGTAATCCAGATGTGCTTCCTAAAGGCCACGAGGCTGGGGATGAGCGAGGGTGGGAGGCTGGCCCTTATGGGAGCACATCCGTGCTCGACACACGGATTACAGCTGTCTGCCCCGGCTGTGCTTGAATTTTTCAGACAGGGAGCAGCAAGGATTTCACACTTAGCCACGGGATGGCACTTTCTCACAAGAAATCAAGAGTAAGCCCAGCAGAGCTGCAGCCAGAGGCCCTTTAGCACAAACCACGCCCCCCCCCCCCCCCCCCCCCCCCGCAAATCATCTAGCTGAGGCAGTCTGTTGGGAAAACATCACGGAGAGGTTGATGCCTTTTTAGTCATGCCGAGGTGAGGAGGAGGAGGGCGTTATCTTCCTATTTGGAGCTCATACATCGGCGTCTCCCTGCAGGTGTGGGTCCTCAGCCACTTACAAGCCCCTACAGCCCACAGAAGTTGCATGCAATGACCCACAAGGGCAGAGCTGGACCGAGTGCTTCTGCTATGGGCTTTAGTTCTGCACAATGGATGCAGAACTGGGCGTCAGTGATGAGCTGGGGGGGAATTAACGTACGGGAGGATGTCACACACGGTATGTGAAGTCACTTAGGAAGGTAACAAGGAGGAGGAGGAGGTGGTTTTACTATCTTTGCAGTTTACTTCTGAATTAAACTGACCTTTCTGTGTGCCTGGCCTTCAGTGTGCAGCGGTGAAAAGCCGGGGGGTGCTGTGGGCAGCACTGGTGCACAGGGCTGAGGCACTAGCAAGCGGAGAGAAAGGCAGGCAGAGGGGTGGCAGGACAGTTGTGATAGAGTTCTGTTGTAAATAGGTACCATTAGTGTCGTGACCCACAAAGCATAGATGATACGACCCTGATTTGAGGATACCGTGTTGATGTCACGGCAGTTTTGTCTGTATAGCTCGTTGGGTGTTTCGAAAGCAAACGTGCTTTTAGCTGGGTGTTGGTTACAGCTGTTTTTTACCTGTGCCTGGGTCAGACTTTTACTGAGCTACTCGGGGAAAGGCTCTGTGAAGTGAGAGCTGGACGGCACGCGCAGGCGGCTCGTGCGGAATGCGCCAGCTTGCGTTTGTTGATGGGGAACGGACACGTGTGAGCGAAGAGGGTGGCCAAAATCCTGCCTTTGCCACGGCGCGTGCTGCCCGAAGTGTTCTTCGCGTAGGTCAGAGGTCAGGAAAGGGGAGCCTTCACAAAAGCCTCTTCTCTTAAGTCTTGCTCGGACCGACTCCACTCGGCATCGACTGGATGTCATTCGCGCTGCACGGCGCTGGGGTGGCTCATGAAGGAGCATCCGCGGGGCCCGGCGGGCTCCCTCGCGCTGCTGGAACCTCTCCCCCGGGGACGAGCTCTGGTCGGTGGCCTGGGGCTTGGCCGCAGGGTACGCAGGGGCCGGGCCCACCGGGAGCCGCGGACGGGGCCTGCCAGGGTACGCGGGGCCGACCCCACAGGCGGCTGGGGGGTGCCGCTGCTCTCCCTCGCGGGCCGGCCGGCGGGAGCCCATCTCCCGGCCGCAACGGCTCGCACCGCCGCGGTGACACCCGCGGCACCGGGGGGGAGGCGGGTCAAGCGCGCCACGTCTGTCGCCCCGTCCCACCAGCGCGCATGCGCGGAGGGAGGCGTGTCGGGGCGGGCCGTGAGCCAGGATTGGCCCAGGGGGTGACGCGCGCGGCAGGCGGAAGTGAGGGGGCTCCGACCATGCTGCGGCAGGTGAGGCGGCTCCCGCCGGGCCGGGGGCACCGGGCGCGCGGGACGTGGGGCCTGAGGCCGGGACCTCGGGCCTGGGCCGGGTAGTCGGGGCCGGAGCGGTAGCGACTGGGCCCCGGGGCTGCGAGACGGACAGCTTTCTGCTGTCACAGGCCTGCAGCCCCCGCCGCTGCGCTGCCCGCACGCTGTGCGCCCGGGACACCGCGGCACCCGCTGGGAATCGGCCCTGAAGGCATTAAAGAGCGGGGGGAGGTGTCGGGGGACGGGACGGGTTGATGTTCCGTAGCGCTGCTCCTGGGAGTGCCGGCTGAGAGCCGTTGGGGCAGGGCTGCGCACAGGGTTTTCCGGGTGAGAGCACTGGCGGGGCTGGTGCTGTCGCTGTCCCCTTCCTGCAGGGCCCGCGACAGCCGTGCGCCCCGGAATCGGGGCTCATTCCGGCACCAGTGCAGCCCCTTCAGTGCGGGAGGATGTGAGTCTGTTGCCTTGTACGTAGCTTTTGTACAGGGTCATGAGCTCTCCGGGAGGAGCGAAGGGTACAAGGCCCCAGGTGTAACCCCAAAAGTTACCTGCCCGGGTGCAGAAAGGACCCTCGGGCTCACACTGAGCTTGTGGAGTTTTCACAAAGCACACATCAAAACGCTTCATGCTGCGTTTTTTTGTTTTCCATGTGGTTAAATCTTCATGTTCTTCCCAGTTTTATTTTGGTCTTAAGGTGCCACTGGCTAATCAGAACTGTCCAAGTCAAAAAAAGATGCTTTTTTCTCACGTAACTCTTTTTGTCTGTTCCCCGCTTTAGGACAGCAGTGATGACATTGAAGATGTGTCTCTCTTTGATGCAGATGATGATGTATCCAGGAGATCAAAAAAGTCAAAAATAAGGTCAGTGTGCATGGAGAGAGTTTCCAGATGAGTTCCTGGCAGGAGCGCGAGGAAGGAAGGGCTGCCCTGTTACATCAAAATGTGTCATGGAAAATACCTTCTTCGTTTATTTGGAAGTAATGGAGAGTAATTTCTGGAGGACTGAGAGAGCGAGTTCCAGAAGCTCACTTGGAGTTTGTAGATCTGTGCCTTCATGCTTCCGGGTGCCCTCACGTTTAATACGTGTTTGCGTTCCTGTGTGTAAGGAATCTACACTGGTAAAATGACACTGTGTAACGGAAGGTTCTCACTGTGTTGAGTTCTGGTGCTGGGCTAGTCTGTTCTCTCTCCCCCAGTCTTCGTTCTTGAGTACGTTTGGTGCTGCCTTCCTGTCTGCCATGGCCTGGCATAGTTAGTCCAGCCGCCTCCTTCCTCCTTCTGCCTGAACTCCTGCCACAGAGCAGTGTCCATACCCACGTGCTGCGGTGACCTCAGCGCTGTACTGCATGTTTCTGTCCTGGAAACGGCAGAAATCAGAAAGAAGGGCAAGTCTGCTGTGTTGAGAAGTGTGATCTTTCCTTCAGAGGTTTTTCCTCTGTCAGAACGTTTTTAAGTTTACCCCATAAAAGCTGTCTTACGTTGAACAGTAGGTAAAACTCCCCATCCCCTTCCACCCCAAATTCTGTCTGCACGTGGGATGTCACTGCATGTGGAAATGTGCCTTGCTTACGAAGACCTTCTAGTCAGTTTATTTCCCGTATTTTCAGAAGTGGCACGCTGGGTTCATGTTACGATGCCGATCCTTATCCTGTGAGCCGGTGGGAGATCACCTTGGCAAAGTCATTTCAGTGAAATTGCTTCGGTCTTGTCTGAAAGAGCTGTGACTGTACTGTACTTCATTCCAGGCACCCAGTGGCATCATTTTTCCACTTATTCTTCCGAGTCAGTGCGATAGTTGTCTATCTGCTCTGTGAGCTCTTAACTAGCAGCTTTATTGCCTGCATGGTGACAATTATCCTCCTCTTGTCCTGTGACTTCTGGGCTGTGAAGGTAAGTTCCTCTTATGCTTTTTGTTATCTTCGTCTTACCATATAGGAATAATTGAACAGTGATATTTGTGTCACAGAAAAGTAACTTCTTTGTGCCTTTCCCATAAAATGATGCCCAAAATACCCTCAAGTACTGTGATGTATTGTGAAGCGTTATGAAGTAAGGACTCTTAAATCTCTGTGTACCTGGATTCTTTTTGAAAATCAAATGGAGAACATATATCAGGCTTTCTTTTAAGGTAGCACAGGCCTCGTTATCACATCACTTTTGAGTCACCAGAAATAAGCCTCACAGTAATTTGCCATTGTACTGGACATGTTAGAAAATAGATTGTTGTGGGCATAAGTGCCTTGTGATCTTGTTTTCCCACATGTGAGGCAAATGAGCATCACTGAAAACAGCAACCTAAAAGGCTGAACTTTGGCAAACGGTTTCTTTTAGCAGGAGATATAAAGCTCGTGGCTTTTCTTCTATTTCAGAATGTCACAGGGCGACTGATGGTTGGCCTTCGCTGGTGGAACCAGGTGGACGATGATGGCAGAAGTCACTGGGTATTTGAAGCCAGGAAGGTAAATTGGTTTGGTTTTTTTTTAATATTTTTTTTCCTTGGAACTGTTTCTGGTTTATGAAACCCCGTTAATTAGTGGTTATGCTTGTGATGGTAGGTTGCACAATGTAGGCGTTTACTTGCAGCCATAGGTCTGTAACCACGGGCTTGTCTCACGTAGGCTGCTGAATGAGCTTTTTGATTGCTGAATTATTTAAAAATTCTCATGGTGTATTGACCTGGCTCAATGTAAGTAACGGAAAAGCTCCACATAAGCTGCAGTAAAGGTTCCCATGCCATGTCAGTAACCTACAGGTTTTCTGGTGTGAACCTGCAACAGCTGAGGTAGCTTTTATCCCCTATAGAAAACTACTGAACGTAGGAAGAAACATACCGCATTCGTTATGGCTCTTGCCTTGCCCTTGTGTTCATGCTGGCTTCTGCTGCCTCTCTAGTATCCCATCTGTCAGGCACCTCACAACACGTGACCTCACCCTTTCAGCCTTATCTCTTCGCTCTCTGTGGAGGCAATGGCATGCGGATCTGGAGTGAGGTAAAGATCATTTCCTAGATCATGTGGGAATCGGCAGTGGTGTAGGGACTCAAACCTAAACTTTTCTCCAGCTGAGTTTTTGCACTCACTGCCGGCGCTTTCTTTCTCAAAACCTGCTAGTTCAGAAAACCTAGAACATAGTGGGGGAGCTGAACTGCTGGCGAGGCTGTAAATTTACCCATAAGTTGTTAACCCAGTCCAGATATTTTCACTGTTACAGGAAGAAGTGAGTGCTTGCTCGGAATCATCTGCTCTGTAAAGACTTTATAAAATCAGTAGTGTGGTGTGATTCAGTCCTCTGTGTGTGTAAAGAAAAAATTGCCCTATGTGATGCCTAAGAGTATCGATGTTTAGATCTGCCAGTGCTAGGATTAGTGAAATTCTGGTTGTCTGTGCAGTGATTTGGAGATAGAAAACATTGCCCGTTTGGCTGTTTACTGCATGGGTCAGTTACGATGCTTAGAAATGTCATGTCTCCCAAACTTAACCTTTTAGCCCCAAGCATTCCAGCAGGATTCGGTGCTGCTGCCTCCACTGTTTCTGACGGGAACATTTCATCATGCAGAAAGCACCCGGTACTCTTGTGTGGAGGCAAAAACCCGGGGGTTCAGGATTCTGGACTCTTTTTAATGACAGTGGGGTCTGTACAATGCAGCATCTTGTTAATCTCCATTTCCTTTCTGTTTCTAGGTGTCAGCGCAAGGGAGTAAAACCTCATCAGAAGCAGAGTCCCGAATTTTCTGGCTGGGTCTAATTACCTGTCCTATGATCTGGGTGATATTTGCTTTCAGCGCTCTCTTTTCCTTCAAAGTGAAATGGCTGGTGAGTGGCTCAGCTCAGATCTTGCTGAGCTGAGATCGGATCAGCTCAGATCTTGCACCTTATGAGTGAGGTGGCGTTGAAGTAGTGACTGTTTTCCTGTGTCTTAGGCAGTGGTTGTGATGGGAGTGGTGCTTCAGGGAGCCAACCTTTACGGTTACATCAGGTGTAAAGTTGGCAGTAGAAAGAACTTGACAAGCATGGCGACCAACTATCTTGGGAAGCAGTTCTTGCGGCAGGTAAGACTTCCAGGCGGTTGGAAACCCTGCAGTCGTATTTCTTTCTGTCCATCAGCTTCCTTCCTGCCTGGGCCATCCAAAGAAGGACTGAAAAAGCTGTTGGTTGCGCTGCAGAGGGAACCTTCACGCCTTGCTGCCTTGTGAATTTAAGCCCCCTTAGTGAAGTCACAGAGTAACTTGCTAATCATTGACACCGTTCCATTTGCAGCTCATCGTGAGCTCGTATCTTTTGGTGGTGCCATGGGCAGGTGCCATAGAAGTGTGTAGCTGTTCACTGACAGGGCTGCCCCTGCCTTTTATATTCTTTCTTCCAACCAGCTCTTCTGAAGCGGCCCTTTTCTGCCCCAGCGTTGGGTTTTCTTCCTTCTGTAGGGCCCTGCAGTAGTAGGCACAACCGTCCCCTGTTCCACCTCTGGGCTGTCATTTTCCTTCTGTTTCCTGACCGTGGCTGGCTGTGCTACGCAGACGGCTCTGGGGACGGGTCGTTTGGCTGCTCCAGGTCCACAGATGTTTGCTGGCGTTATTGTCATTGTGATCAGAAGCTCAAGCACTGACAGAACTTTCTCAGCAGTCTGTACTGGGATTGTGCTCTTCTGTAGCTGGATTTGCTTCTGGATGCTTTTACCCCTGCAGTGGGTCAGTGGAGGCTCAGACCAGCCTCGATCTGGCAGAAATTAATGTCTTGCTCCAGAATCACAGCAGTGAGTCATGCAGTTCTCCTGTAGTCCTTTTCTTCTTTGCCTTCTGCAGACCGTGGCTAAAGAGGACCAAACAGCATCCTGAGTGTGGTGGAAGCCTCGAGCCAGACCGGATTCACAGTAGTGGACAACAGAGAATGCTCTAACCATGAGATGTGGGAGCTGCAGACACGGGTGTGAGTTAAACGAAGTAAATAAATTGTGCAAGACTTCAGGTTAACACTCCTAGCAACTTATATTCGAGTTTCCGCTAGCCGTTGGTGTTTAAGTCCTTTCTTTAGTTTGATTAAATAGAACTATTTTGCCTGAATTTTAAATTAAAAACTACCCTAGGTGGCTCTCACACAGGTTTGTAACTACTGGATGAATCAAATGAAAATTGCTGGGCGTCCTTCTTCACACAAACCCTGCACAAGCCGAGCCTTGTTATCCAAGAACTCTCCCAACTCCGCCGGCAGTTGGTGCCTCAGATAGTTTCAGTTGTAGGCGTTGCTGCATTTTGTTCTTGGAGATCATTGCTGCCTCGGTGGGGAAGTTTAGATAGCGCTCTTTTGGCTCCGCATCTCTCATTCTGCGATTTGAACGGCGCTGAGGTGGTTGCAGTGAAGGACATCTGGAGGCCACGTTGCTGTGGGCTTAGCGGGGAGATTATTGCACTCGCGTGGAAACTGCAGAAAGTGACTTCTGAGCTGCTCCGCTCTCACGTATCTGCAGCACTCCTGGAGGTCTCAGTAGCATCCTAAACCCCTGGATGCATGGGAAGTCCCTCCTTACCTGTCGGCCTGCGTCTGTGCGGAGAGCGTGGCGAGCGCAGAGCCGGTTGACGGGGAGGGTTGCAGGCGCGGCGGCAGAGAGAGTGAATCCGAGCGCAGCCGTGGCCTGGCTGACGCTGCGAGCCGTGCCGCCTGGCGCGGGCCGGCCCCGCGCAGTAGTGTGGGGTTGGTGCTGCGCGTTGTCTTCTCTGGCCGGGAGGGTGTAGGGTGATGTGATCTGCAGTTTCCTCGCCAGCCGTCCGGCGTAGGGAGCAGGACTGACAGGGGTTTCTTGCACCCTTGCGGTGTGTTCTTCCTAAACCGTGCTTCCTGAGGAGTCTGGGCTGAAGCCTGGTGTAGGATGGTGCAACGTTGGCTCGCAGCGTTAGACGGCACAAAGTGGCGTGTTTTGTGTGAGAGGGGTCAGCTCCTTCTCGTCACCTTAATCCTGTCCAAGGCAGGTCGTGCTTTTGCAGCGGCGGGTATTGTGAACTTCGGATGAGGTATTGTGAATCAAGAATGTGGTTTCTTTTTGAATGATGGGTATTGTAAATTATGGGATTGCATTAACGTGATTCCTCTCCCTGTACTGCAGCAATACTTGGGAGCTGTATATTTGTTTAACTCTTTGGATTGATACCTTCCTTTTGTAAATATGTATTTATACAATCTTGACATTAAAATAATGCCTTGTTTAACCAGACCGGAGAGCCCTTCGATGCCTCGTGGCTGAGCTCTGTACGCACCCTGCTCTTGTGAGGTAGCTCTACCAGGGCTTACTCGTCAAGTGAAACGGTGCTCTTGCGCGAACTCTGGCACAGTTTCTTTCACCCAGGGGTCTTGGACAGTTTTCCCTGTGCAAACACTTTCTTTGTAAGCGTGCCGGAGCCGTTATCCTGCAGAGCTGAAGGAATTGTCACTCTGCAAGGCTCAGCTGGAGAAGAGGCTCCTCTGGAGGACACTCAGCGGGTCCCTCTACCCCAGTCCCTGGCTCGACCGTGGCAGGTGCCGGCGTGCCACCGTAAATGTTTGTGCCACCGTGCCACCGTAAATGTTTGTGCCACCGTGCCACCGTAAATGTTTGTGCCACCGTGCCACCGTAAATGTTTGTGCCACCGTGTAGCAGGAACTTCTCCCACTGAGATGGAAAGGATGATGTATTTCGAAGGAGTGAAGGTAAGCAGGCAAAACGAAGCCAGTCGCTGAAGTCACGGTGCTTCTGCAGCCACGCGGGGACGTGCCAGTGCAGCGCCGGGCCCGTACGGCGCGATGGAAGGGAAACCTTTCTGCTCCAGGCCCGGCAAGCCCTCCATTTGCCGCTGCTGTCGGAGGGACGGCTCTGCTCTGGCACAGCTCCAGCCACAAGGTAGTTGTTCTAAAATGTGTTGAAACTTTTGAGCTTAATGTTTATTCTTCTGCTGCCAAAGCTCCTCCCAGGCTGCTGGAAAATAGAGAGTGCTTTTCTGGAAGCTGAAGTTTATTTAATCAAGGACAGAGGCATTTATTAGTATGTGTCTTTAAATATAGCCCTCTTTGCCTTATTTTTAGCCTCTTGGCAAACATTCAGTCTTCTGGCTTCTGAGAAGCTGGCATTATTGCGTTTCTCCGCGGCATGGATCAGAACCAAATTTCTTATCGCTGCTCCCGTTGGGCGTGAGTCTGGTTGGATTTTTACGCGCTGTCTGTGGGGGTTTCCTGTGGGGCAGGAAGTGGGAGTTGCTGTGGAATGGGGAAACTCTCTGAATGTGCTTTTTTGGACAAGCCTCGGGAATCCACGCTGAGCCAGTTTTTTTGAGCATTAGCTGCGTAATGGTGGCCCCACCTAAGACCTCCAGGGCTGGATGGTGGCTGAACTTCCAGGGTTTACAGAAACAGAAATACCCCAGGAGCAGTAACACAGTGCTCTTTGCTCTGAAATAGCAAAGTGTGCCTCGGGTGCTGAAAGCACAGCTGAAAGGTGGGCTTGAAGTCATCCCCGTTTCACAGGCAGAGCCATTTTTAAGTCGTCGGAGCGTCGCGTCTTGGGCCAGCAGGGAGCTTGCTTGCAGAGCTGGCGACAGAATGGGTCCTGGGGGGCGTTTGCTGTCTGCTTTGGGGTGCACCAGGCCTCATTCTTCCTCCATGTCATAGGGCTGAGCTGCTCTTGCTCTTGGGCCGCAGCGGGGACCTGTCTCCTGCTGCCGCAGACCAGCCTGGGTTGGCCTCGCCGTGCGTGGCATTGCGCCGTGCAGCCGGCTGGGTGCCGGACTCCCCGGGAAGGCGCCTGATTGCCGAGGCAGCAGCAGTGCTTTTGCTGGCCCTGTGCACACATCACTGTGATGCATCCGGCTGTTCCTAAACCACACACACTTTAGAGGCTGTTTTGCCCCATCTGGTGCATCTCCTCCTCCCTCTGTGCGCCCCTGCCCCGGGAGAGAATGGCAGGGCAGGGGTGCTGAGTGTGTGCAGACAGCCTGGCCCCGGGCACTTGGAGCCTGCCTGTCGTTCCATCCACGAATTTCTTGGAGACTGGCTGGCCTGGAGAGCTGCAGGGAAAGGTCTATTGTAGTTGCTTGGCAGGGGCCACGGTCAGTCCTGCTCACATGGGACGGGACTTCCAGCTGGTATTTCCTAAACAAAAAGCTGCAGTGACTAAGGGAGAGTGACCTTTGAGGAGACCAAAGGGAGCGGGGATGCGGGCGAGGAGGGTGGATGCTGGCCAGGACCCAGCACCCCTTCCAGGGCTCCTGGCAGGAAGGAATTTCTCGCTTCCCTCCTGCCTTTCCAGGCAAACAGCCCCAATTTAAGAGTAGGTGGCCCTTCCCACCCTGCAAACCCACAGCAAACCAAAAGCCTCCCCGCTGCCCTGATAAGATAGGCGAAGGGCAGAGAGAAAGGAAACGCTGTTTCTCTTACTGATAGGAGCATTTTTATACCACAGGGGACACGTGGGCCCGTCATTATCTGCCTGCGTGTGCCGAAAGCAAACCGGGTGTGTTGAACGCAATTCCAGTTCCTTCCTATGCTCGCTGGTGCCAGCACGTGGCTTGGGGCAGCTGGCACTGGGGACACGCCGTGCTGGTTTCCGTCGCTCAGCCGCAGGCTGCAGCGCTCGGCTGCTTGAATTTCACCCGTTTCTTGTGTGTCAGCATCGCCTTTGGGTGCTGCTGTGGGGACAGCCTCTTCCTCGGCTCACAGCAGGTGTGTGTGCTCCCAGCTGTGTCCTGAAGGTGCGAGAAAGTCTCTCCGACGCAGACTGAACCCATCAAGTGCAAAGTTTGTCTCGAGCAGTGCCTAATTCCGTCTGCCTTGCAAAGGCTGTATGGGAGTGGCAAACTCGCGGCCATGCTTCCAGGAGCACCTTTTGTACCTCCACAGATTTGAGGTTCCCTCTATGTCACCTGAGTGATTTTGCAGCCATTAACTTGACCAATTTCTTTCTGAGCCCACACAGACTTCCGGTATTCGCAGTGTCCTGCAGCAGAGAGTTCCACAGATTAACACTGGCCATGGAAAGAAGCTTCACATCTCCTTTGTGCGGAACCTGCCTCCGACGTGATTTGGTGCCTGCCTGGAGAGAGAAGGGAAGGCCAGGGGTGTTCAGTGTCCGCCACCATACACTGCAGAGACACTGGGCTTTGCACTAAACATGGGCTTTGAAATCCCCAGAGAGGCTTAAACTACTGTTGGGATCCTTCTGGATCCACTTGCTGAGATCCAGGGTCTCTCAAAAGCCACCCGCTCACGCTGCAGCACCAGGACCAGTCAGGGGATGTGTCCCAGCAGGGGCACAGGTTTTACTGGGGTAAAGATATCCAGGAGGGCGTCGTGGCTTCGTGTCCAAGAGAACCTTTGTTGAGTTGGTTGAGCAATTGGACCTCAAGAGAAGATTTGGGATGGGGGAGACGCGGGATTCCCTGTTCTTCCAAGTATCTGTGTTTTGTTTCTTACCCCAGCTGGGCTGAGGATGGCTCAAATGCTCTGCAAGGACTGGAGGGTCCTTTGATGCCTGGCAAGGCAAGTGAGCTGATGTGAGAAGGAACAAGCAAGCCTGGGGCTGAGATGCTATTTTTAATGCATTTACATGTTTTGGGCTAATCCCAGCTCTGTGACTGATACTTGAGTGGGGCAAGCAGCACAAGGATGCACATGGTTTCCCAGTGATGCTCAGAAAGGGCTTGTCCCCGTTTCTCAAGATGGGTAGCAAGGAGCAAACCAACGCAAACGCACCAAGCTGCGCACTGTGGCCGGGCTGGGACAGGGCTGAGCGGGCCCGTCGCGGGGCAGGAGCAGGCCCTGGGGAAGCAGTGGGGCAGCACGAGACAAGACAGGGTATTCCTCACAGCGGACACGCTGGGGTTTCCCTGGGGTGATGGCAAAGGACAGCAGTGACCCCGGGGTGTGGAGCACCCAGGGACACCACCACCAACCTCCCTACGCTGCCCAGCTTTTGCAGCATGACATGAACCCTGGGGTGACTGCGGGCACCGGGTCCCTGCAGCACCCTCCTGCGGGCACCCAGTCCCTGCAGCACCCTCACCCAGGTGCTCGGTTTGCACCCCGAGTTAGGCACCTGTTTGAGCCCAGGCGCAGGTTCCACTCATCTTTACAGCAGGAGGGTTTCCTTGGGGGGGCGGGTTCCTGCAAGCCCAGGGCTCTGCGTGTCTCTAGCAAAGTCCTGCGCGCCCAGGGTTTCAATATTTAACGATGCCCTAGCGAGATGAAAGAGCAAGGTGTCTGCTAGGCGTGTTTGATGCTGCTGACCAGCATCTGCTGCGGCGGGTCTGTGGGGCTGTGCACAGAGTAGGCCAAGTTTCCAGGAATTCAAAAGGGGTTCATTCTGACTCTCCTAAAGGTACGATCCTATAGCAGACTGCTGGTGTTACAGCCGTCTCCTGGGCTTTCAGAGCATAGCGAAGTATCCAAGGAGCAGCTTTTATATCCACAGGTGAAAGCAGAAGGTTTTCTGTGTTGTCCTTCTTTGCAAATGAACTCTGCACACTTTACGGGCCAGTGTGCCAGTGCAAGCCTGCGGTACCCAACCAGTGGGTACGGCTTGGATCCCAGAGGTTACTGCAGCCCCAGGGATGGAGGGGAGGATGGTTGGGTCTCCCTGTAATGCAGCCTGGGGAGGGAAGCATCTTGCTTTCCTAAGGGGTATTTAAAGAAGAGGAGGAGGAGACAGTATGTAAAGCACAGGAAGAAACTGTAGTGCCGGGTCAAAATGGGTGGCCGGGATGATTTTAGGCAGGGAAGCTGAGGGCCATCGGGCGTAGGCTGTGGAGCTGTATCCCTCTACGGTCATGTCGCGCTGCTGTGAATTATCTATTGCACAGGTGAACTATATCTGCTTCAAATACCTGGGTTGGTTCATATTAAAGTGGCCACTCTGGGTCATGCCAAAGGTCTCTGTAACTCGAAATCCAGTTTCTGACCCTGCTTGGCGATGCTGGTGTGAAGGAAATGCTGATATAAAATGCTGATGCCGCACTTGGATCAGCATAAAGTCTGGCCATCTGTGGAGCAGGACCTCAAAGGCTGTATCTGCATCACTGTTTCCAATAGCTGTGAGCTTGTCTTGGGACCCAACACCCCCCCCGAGAATGAATTTCATACAGAAATTGTGTTCCCAGGGAGCCCCTTTGGTGACCTTTCCCTGGTATGAAAACTCCTATTTTTTTCCTGCCCTTTGTTATGGATTCTTTGGTAAATTATCCGATTAATGGCTGTTACTGCCAGATCATCTCATCCCCCAGCTGCCTGCCACACAGTTCAGAGAGCTGTAGTGTTTGCCAGGTGGGACTCCCCTGGGTAAAGCCCCTTCGACGCTCTTTAGCTCTGTGGATCCCAGTCTGTAGGAATCCAATCTGCTCAATATGGGAGTTGGATTTTCTGGTCTGTTGTTCCTCATATTCCTCCCAGAATCCTCACAAAACCCCCCAAACCCCCAGTGTCCCACTTGCCACCTTCCACCCATCTGGCAGCAGGAGCAGCAATCCGTTTGGCTGGGGATGAGTGGCTCGCAGGGTTGATCCCTGAGCCCTTTGGACTCCTCCTGGAAGCCTCCTTGGCCTGCTGAGTTATTCCTCTTCGTGCTGCCAGCTTTTGCAAACCTCCGTCTATTTAGTTCATTTGGGGCGAGTTCTTTGGATTTGTGTTTTTCAACCGCAAAGCGCCGCGTAAACAGCTCCATAGTAACCACCGGAGCACATGAGTCACTCAGCTTTTCTGCCGCAGGACCGGCACACTTGCTCTTGCCTACTGTGAGGTTTCCAGACTAAAGGAGGGGTTAGCTGTTGGGGCGGTTACTCACAGTTTCCTACTGAGTGTACCCATGCTGAGTCCAGCCCTTTTTTGACGGTTTGTGTGAGTTCTCCCCCGTTCGACAGATCCTCTTCCCCTGCGGGACCTTCCCCGCCTGTCATCTCTCCCCTCTGCTCCAAGGTTTAAAACTCCACATAAGCTGCTTTTAACTCGGAGCTGGATGTAGTTTGCTTTTGTTGGAGCCCTCCCTCACATCTGGACCCTGTTTCTGGAGGAATTTGAATCGCCCACTGGAGCTTCCACACAACATCCGAGAGCCCACCGGGCTGGAGGTGCCCAAGCCCACCTGCAGGCAGAGATCCCGACCCAAAACCTCACCTAAAATCTCTTTGGATGAAGAAAAAACTAACCACCCTTTTCCACAGCTCTTGGGTTCGTGAGCCCTGGATTCCTCCTGTTTTAAATTGCAGGGTCATGCCCAGAAGTTCGGCTCAGTGAGGATCTGGACTGGAGAGAGGAGAGGATGGGGACTTTGCTCGGATCCTGCTCGATCCCAGAGACAGGTCTGGCCCGCAGCCGGGGCAGGAGAGCGGCACTGGGCTGGCTGCGGGTCAGTGGATCTGGCTCCGACACCTGGGGTGCGTTTCCCGCATCGCAAGCCACATGCAGGTGATCCCCCAGAGCTCATCGGCAGGTGCCGTGAGCGGGACACCCCAAATCCCGCTGCTGCCACAACAACCTCCGCGGAACGGGAGGAAAAAGCAGGATCTGTAAGGTCCCTGTGGGGTTTTTCTCTGGGTGGGGAGTGCAGCATCCCCTGGGGCGCTGCCAGACTGGGCAGCCCTTAGGGGACACGAAACCAACCTTGCTGGAGAGAACCCCCTCATCCCCCATGGCCCTTGGGTTTAAGGGCAGCATCAGCAAACATCCGGAGCGCACCGCTGGCCTGACCCTGCCCTCGGGTCCCTCCAGCCCAGGCACGACGCAGACCAGTCCATCCCGCTCCTGTCCAAGCCCGTGTGGCGGCAGAGGGAGCTCTTAGGCCTTTTTTAAAAAAATTAATAATTTCTTTTGAAACGGAGCAAAGAAAGTTTTCTGGAAGGGCTTGTTGGAAACACCTCCGAGGATCGGTCCTGCAGCGCGAGAAGCGCCGGGTCCAACCTGCCAGCCTGGCGCATCCCGTGCAAGCGTGGGACCGGGGTGGGAAGGGTGTGACCTCCCCACTGTCACCTCCCTGGGTGTCACCCCTGGCCGTGGCCGCCTGAACTCCCGCGCCTCGCAGAGGGGTGTCAAAGAGGACAAGAGCCGAAAGCACCTCTCCTTCCGACGGTCCTCCCCCTGACCTTTCTGGGGCCGAGCGGGGCTATGACGGGAACATGATTGCACTGCCCTGATGTTCGGGGTGGTGTGAGCGACCACTTGGGTTGGACAAAGCAAGTAAAAAGCACGTCTATTCCCAGCTGGCTCTGTGTGTGGGACCAGCTGGCTGGGCTGTCTCCTCAAACGGACCTTGGGAGCATCCCAGTTTTGGGGAATAAACTCTGTTTTAAAGAAATGCTTCCTAGGGAGCGATCCAGCCTGTGCCCAGCAGGTGCCCATGTGCTGGGGGGCATGTTACACCCCATTGCGCCCCTGTGGGTCCTGCACCCCTTCCCAGGGCGCAGGCTGGGTGTTCCCTGGAGCAGCATTGTGGCAGGCACTGGGTTTGGGGCGTAGGGACGGCCGTCCCCACCAGCCCCTGCTCCCGGTTCATCAGCTTGGAGCGCAGCCTCTTGCTCCAGGTCCTGGGGGTTGTCCTATCTGCAAGCACCTCAGGGGCCCCTGAAGCTGAGCAGAGCTGCTCCATATCCCCAGTATCCAGCATTCCGGCACCTGCTGAGGATAGCCAAACTGAACTGGCTGGGCTTAGTTTTGCTCCCAGAAACCAGAAGGGAATTTTAGCATCACTTTCAGTGGGAGCTGCCAGGTTTTAATTATTGGACACCCCACCAAAAATCATGTCTGCTACATCCAGGCTCAACCGCCTGTCGTCGCTGCGTTGAAGCAGCAGCTGAATGCTTTCCTTGCCATTCGAATGACAACATTTTGGGGGGACAGGACACAGGGGACAGGACAACCTGGGACCAGTGACTGCAGGTCACAGCCCCCAGACCAGGAAGGTGCAGCAGCGTCACATGGGTGCGCTTAACCTGGCGCAGTATGAAGCAAAACAGATCAACCCCCAGCTTTTTCTGGTGGATTCAGCTTTACTTTACATGGGCGGGGATGGGGAGGATGATCCTGTGATCCAGGAATGGGTGATGAGGGGGAGTGGGGAGCTGGGGCAGCATGGGGTGATGCTGTGGGGTGCAAGGTGGCTCCCCAGCACGTCCGTCCCAGTCCAGTGGCTTTCCTCTGCTGACAGCCGTGGGGCTGCAGTGCCATGTTGCAGCACAACCCTGAGCCCAGGTCCCTGGAGCCCTTGGGAAGGTCCTTGGGAAGGTCCTTGGGAAGGATCTGGCTCCCTCAGGACCTTCCCAATCCTCCCACTCAGAGCACTGGCTCTGGTTTTGGTGGTGGGTGAGGAATATCTGTCACCTGCTCGGTGACGTTTCAGTGCAGAGCCACGCTTGCAAATCCCGCCCCCCTCATCAGGTCTGCATATCCCCCTGCCCCAGCCGGGTCCTACTCATGAGCTCCCAAATCCATCATGACCTGGTGTTGCAGTTGCTCCTCATCCCTCGTACTCCAGGCAAACGGTTCGTCCCCTCTACTTGGGTGGTCTCACCGAGGGGTCAAGTACAAACAGCCCCAGTGTAATTTTTGGCAGCGTCAAAGTTTCTGGCTTCAGATGCATCGACAGGACTTGTCGTTCCCTTTAGCTGCTTTCCCCCACCCTCGCTCCCACGAGGCCTCGACGTGCTCTTGCGTCATTTTAGGATATCCACAAGACAAACCAACCTGTTACCCAGGCCTCGGGTTTCATTTTTATGAGGCGGGACTGCAGTTCGCACACCGGAGCCTCGCCCCGCTGACATCCCCATCAGTGCAGAGCCCCGCACCCTCCTCCTCATCCTCCACCCGCACGGCCCATGCGTGTCTCGTGGCTGCTGCTCACACAGGTCTCTCCAGGCATGGGGCCACGCGTAGCTCTGTGTGTGTAACACGGGGCTTGGGCTCAGTAGGGTTTGGGGTTTTGTATTTTTCTTAAAAGTAGCAAGAAGTGATTTCCTCTCCCCTGTGCCCTGTTGCCATCACCACGTGCGGGTGGCTGTGGGTACCGGCGCTGATGAAAGCAGCAGTACCCTGCTCTCCTCCCACCACTACAGCAGCTGGGGTGAACCCTGAATTCTTGGTCTTCAGCCCCAAGTTTGTCGTCTCCTCTTTCAGCAGGCATGACACTACATCAGCTGAGAGGACTTTGCAAGCTTTCTGTTCAGTTTATGGCAGGGCCACAGGCCTCTGGCTGCCTGTCCCACAGGTCACTGGCCTTGCTGCGCAGTAGTGACACCGGGGGTTCGCACTGATGTTACGTGGAGCCTGTGTCAGGGACTGGAGCCACCCAGGAGATGTGGATAAGCAGGGAAGGAGCTGTGATCTCTGATGCTGGCACAGATCTAAGGGGGCTAGAGAGGAGCCTGGGACCTCCTTCATCTGAGATCCCCATGTGCTGGGATCCCTGCTGCCGTGTCTTCAGCAGCACCTTGACCAGCCAGCGATGATCATCAGGGACTTCCAGCTGCTGTAGCTGCTGCAGGCACCGAGGTGGATGCTGTGGAGGAGGCCGAGACCTGGAGCTCATGGCCACGTCCTACAGGACGACCTGCAGGGCCATAGGACAACACTGGCAAAAGGAGGGAAATCAATTCCCTTCCCAAAGCTAAAGGGAGGCTGTCCTGTGCCCAGATTTCCAGTACTGATTGGCACTGTGGTAATGCCTGCCAGCCCCAGCTCCGTGCGTGGGCACCCCACCAACACTGGAAGTGAAGATGCTGATGGCCAGGGCAGAAAGTGATACCTGATTCCTTGGCCAGGAGGAAGGAGCCCTGCAAGGATTGCAGTTCACAGGATTATTCTTTTTGCAATATTGGTTTGTATCCACATTAAAAACTCAGACTCCTTCCCCAGGGTTGTTGTTCTGCTTAGAAATAGGTGACTTCATGGCTTGACAAGGATCGGGGGTCTTTTTCTCTAAGAGATGACAATTAGAGAGCTCAGGCTCTCTCCCACCTGACTGCGCCCCCAAAACACGCAGCAGCAGCTATTTGATGGCAGCCTGATTCCTCCTGGGGAGGGAATAGTGCCGTGGCCAGTTATCCTGCTTTTTACCCTCAACAGGGTGAGATCCTTTCATCAGGAATATCAGAACCCCATACCAGAGCCAAACAGACCGTGCTACCGAGCCCTTGCAATTCAAAGTGGTTTAAGCGTAAAACTCCCCCAGCTGAACTATAAATCAAGCCTCTGCTTTCAGGCAAACCAAACTTCCCTATTTACGCACCACCCCTGCCTTGCTTAATCATCCTGCATTAAGCACATCTTAAAATGAGTGTGCTCAACTCAAAAAGTCCATAAAAAATGAGACTAAGGGAGGATTTTACATCCGCAGCCAAGTTTGCAAGCAAATATAGGCATTTGTACGAGCAGTCATCCTCCAAATATTCCTGCTCCAGAGAAGCCCAGGCGGGAATGACTCAGGAGGGCGGGCAGGAGCGGGCTGAGCCACGCAAGCGCCCGGGCAAGGAGCCTGCACCCAGTTTGGTTGTGGCTGCCCTGGCTCCACCTTGACCTATGCGAATCTGGTTGGGTGAAGGCAGATTTCTTTGGAAATAAAGATTTCCTTGCTTCCTGATGGCCCTTTGCCAACTGAAGACCTCGGAGAGGAACGCGTGCGGCAACCCGGCGCCCCGGCAGTGCTTCAGCTCAAAGGGTCCGTGCTGTGCTGGGGACTGTGACAGTTGGTGGGATTGCAAACGGAGGGTGTCCTCTGCCCTAAAACCCCCAGTCTGCCTTTTTTTTTCCTTCTGAGAGAGTCCTTATAAAATAGTGGCCGTGCTCAGGACACTGTGGCAGTAGGAGGAGGAGAAATTCCACTTTCTGTACTTCCTGTGCAGCACAGTGTTGAGGGGCTGGGATCTCCGTGGGGTCTGGGGACAGGGCACCCCAGGGCGGTCCTACAGGGCAGGCACGAGCAGAGCGCATCCGACTGTATTCCTTCATGAGAGCAGCAAGGGATTTCATGTCAGAGCAGCGCAACACGCCTGCAGCTGACCTGGTGGGTTGCAAAGCCCTTGACATATTGATGCATGGGAGGGATGTGCACCCAGTCCAGGTGGAGATTTGCTTGCTCAGGAACTCCTCTCTGTAGGCAGCGTGTGGGTAAACCCACTGGTGGCAGAGGCCAGGGCTGCCCAGCCTTGTGTCTGGCACCGTGCCAAAGCGGGATGTGTCAAACACTGGCCACAGTGACCGGCTGCCCAGCCCCGGCAGCGGCTCACCCCCATGCTCACTCCCCTCCCTGGTCAGGAACCCGCCCGGCTGGAGCTTGCTCCATACATAATTGCTCCCAGGGAAAGATGGTTTGGGAATAGGCCCATGTCTCTCTTGGATGCTGAAGTCTGGAACGTGGAGCACACATCGTCCAGGGGATACGTGCCCATCTGGGGCTTGGAGAGCCAGACAGCGACTGTGGTTGTACTGTCCCCGCACAGCAGGAGCTTCCCGGTGACACGCAGACCTTTGCAGCACTTGGTAAAAGCCGCTTTATTCATCTCCCATGGCTTCTGTGGCAACTGCAATGCCTGACACCCAGAGATAGACACCGTCAGGCATGCAAGGGCTCGGGACAGCCCGAACACACCAGGACAGGGAAGCACAAGCAGATGGCGCAGGCGCCCGCACAGCACCCGCTGCCCAGACGCCTGGTGTTGGACACGCCAGGATGCGCAGAGGCACAACTGGCCACCAAAAAGCATCACAGCGTGGATCCCTGCTGGGGTACAGGGCGTGCACCCCTCATCCCACACATCCTCCCTGCGTCGGGGTGCGCTCACACGAGTGTGCGCACGCTGACGCACACACACGTGTGCAGTCACACACACGGGTGTTCTCCACAGCAGCGTGGATATTTTACTGGTCAGCCATGGCTGCTGTCAATTTGGAACCAAAGGCTCTGGGCTGTCAGCGTGTCCTCAGGGAGGTCTAACAGCCTCCAGCTGCGGGGATGAGCTCAGCTCTAGGCAGGCCGAGTGAGCCTCCACCTTGTGTGAGCCCTGGAAGTGGGGATGGAGGTTGCTGCTGTTCTCACCAGGCAGGTTTTCAGCTTCAAATAACCTCCACTCTGTTCCTGGCCCGCTCAGCCTCTGGGTGCTGCCAAGTGAGAGGGGTTTTGTGGCCATGCCCTGTGCAGCTCTCAAGGATTTGGTATGGATTTCATGGATTTTTGAACGTCAGCAACTGCTTAACTTTGGCTCAGTGACACCCAAAGTGCGGCGGCACCGGGATCCTATAAACCCCAGCTGGGTTTGGTAATCGCAGTGTGCAGGCACAGCCCACCTCTGCCTCCCGAGCATCCTCCTCCCGGCCTGGGAGCACCCTCAGACCCAGATGTGAACTCTGCAGCTCAGGTCTCTCCTAGTTTAAATATGTATTGGAAGGAAATTCCAGCTCAGACCCCTCCTGGCAAAGCTCTCCGGCTCTGCCTTTGTGGTTGGAGCACACAGGACCTCTGACTTACAGCTGCAAATATAGTTATACAAGAGGAAGCAGCATTGCTAATGTGCATGGGAATTATCCCATGTCCCAAAACTTTGCTGGTCCTGGAAGCCATCTGTGTGACCCTTCCCGGGGTCGGAGGTGAGACATTCCGTTTTTCCTGTGTCATTCAGAATAAAAAGTGAAATACTGGCTGGCGCTGGCAGCCCTGCGAGACGCGAAGTACGTGTGTCAGGACGCCGCGAGCTGTTTTCTTTAAACGTGATCTAGCGACGCGAAAGTGTGTCCAGCCAGCAGCTGCTGAGTCCTGCGAACACATGGCTGGGGGATGTGTCACGGTCCTTCAAGGAAAGGGCAAAAGAAAATGAGTGCAAGCGAAGGGCTGAAACCTTCTGAGTCCGTAGGAGCAGCAGCTGCGAAGGGAAATAGTAACAATCTCAGTGTCTGGGGAGAATTGGAAATGCAGGACATGGATACAGAGCCATCGAAGTGCTGGCTGGATGCTTAACCGCAGTAAGATGAGCAATTTATTGCAATTCACGACGTAGACTCACTGGTAGTTGAACACTATCGGTCATTAGCAACCGGAGTGGCCGGTATAAATTAACTGATATAAAATATAATCATTTAATTTAAAACAACCCACTGCAGGTGAAGTCAAGCCCGCCTAATGTTGACCCTATGGACCCATGAGCATCTCTTGGGAGACCCACCCATGGGGGAGAGCCTAAGAGTCACAGCACCCCAGGAACAGATGGGTTGGAGATGCCCAACTCGGGGCAGGACAAACTGCATCCCAAACGGTTTGTTTCTCCCCAGTTAGAATAGAACAGGATATTACTTTTAATATTCTCACAGCCCTGAGGAGAAGGACTTGGGGTACTGGGGGATGAGAAGCTGAACAGGAGCTGGCCGTGTGCGCTGGCAGCCCAGAAAGCCAACCGGATCCTGGGCTGTATCAGGAGAAGTGTGGCCAGCAGGGCGAGGGAGGGGATTCTGTCTTGTAAGACCCCACCTGGAGTGCTGTGTCCAGCTGTGGAGCCCTCAGCTTACGAAGGATATCGACCAGTTGGAACGAGTCCAGGAGAGGCCACGGAGATGCTCCGAGGGCTGGAGTCCCTCTGCTATGGGGACAGGCTGAGAGAGTTGGGTTTGTTCAGCCTGGAGAAGAGAAGGCTCCGGGGAGACCTTAGAGCACCTTCCAGTGTCTGAAGGAGCCAACAAGGAAGCTTGGGGGGGGGACTTTTCACAAGGGCCTGTAGTGACAGGACAAGGGGTAATGGGTTTAAACTGGAAGCAGGGAGATTTAGATCGGATATCAGGAAGAAATTCTTCCCAGAGAGGGTGGTGAGGCACTGGGACAGGTTGCCCAGAGAAGCTGTGGCTGCCCCATCCCTGGAAGTGTCCAAGGCCAGGCTGGATGAGGCTTGGAGCAACCTGGGCTGGTGGAGGGTGTCCCTGCCCGTAGCAGGGGAGGTGGAACTAGATGATCTTTAAGGTCCCTTCCAACCCAAACCATTCCGTGATTCTATGATATAATTACTCAAGACGGAGCTGTGCATCTCCTTGACACACCTCTCCTTCCCACCCTCTCCTTCCCACCAACACAAGCACACCCCAGGGACATGCCAACAAACTGGGGCATGCCCCAGCTTTCCAAGAAAGGTCCTGCCTCTGCTTCATGTGGTGGGCTTTTTGGGGGAAGACCTGGCTGGTTGCATACTCCCACAATGAGGAAGGTTATCATGGGCTCGCTGTGTTGGACCAGCACCAAAGACACCGAGCTGGAGCCTTTATCCTGGTGCTGCCCAAACACGGGGCGAAGGGACAGGCTTTGCCTTGATGTACAAGACAGAAGACGCAAAGCTGACATGACCATGGGTGGAAGCAGGAAGGCTGTGCCAACTGTCATGGGTGACAAAGCTCCTCACCTGTGCTAATGGGTGCTGAGGTCCTTGTTTGAGCCTCCCAAACCTTCTCCCGGCCCATCCTGTGGAGATGGCACAGCAAAGACAGGGTGGTGAGTGCCAGACTGGCACTCTCTTCCCACAGACATGAAAGTCCAAGCCATGAATCCAGAGAGGGGCAGTGGGTCTGGGCCAGCCTGGTGCTGGGACATTTTCTATAGGGAATAATTGAGGCAGCGCAAGGAGGAGAGAGGGAAATCATCCTGGAGAGGTGGCTTGTTTACCACAGGTCACGCTGGTCCGAGACAGGAAAAATGGCCCTTGACTCCCCCCCGTTCCCTGGCACACCAGGAGGTTGTTTTGATGTGTCGGGAGAGGCACTGGGGGCTGTCTGAAGCGCTCATTGAGAGACGCGCGTTTCCATCACTCCCACCCCACCGAACAGCCGGGAGTGACTCAGATTTCCTGGAGATGCTCTTATCTCGTCCTGCCCAGTGCTCGCTCGGCAGCGAGGGTGAAACAGCAGCCCCTGGAAAGGCTGCCCTCTGCCCTTTCACATGGTGCTGGTGTCTTCCTGGCTCTGCAGCTCCCACACCCGCCGAGAGCTGGAAAACCCCAGCAGCCACCATCGAAGCTCTGGCTCTCTGGGAAGGCTGGGGGCTGCCGCGGTGCACTCAGGGCTGCCCTGCCCAGTGGGTGCTCAGAGGCTCAGTGCAGGTCTGCGTCCCCAGGTCAGCTTTCACTGAGCAAGCAAAGGCCACGCTGAGTTGGGAATGGCTAAATAATCCTACACAGTCCTTGGAAAATCCCGCCCCCCCCCCCCAGAAGCTACGGGACACTTAGATGAGTGTGTCATGACAGAGACCAGTCTGGCACCACTTTTAACCGAAATTAAATGGAGGCAGAGGTGGGTGTCAGGGCAACTTTCGTGGCTCTGGCAGGGCTGTACCATTTTGCTGTTCACCTTTGCATTCATGACATTTACCTGTTCTTAGATCTTCTGTCCATGTTTCCACCCTCTGCTTTTTAATGGCCCAATTAGCAAATTGCCTGTCTTGGAGCCCGCAGCCACCAGCCTCACCCGGCGTCACTTCTTGCCTTGGCACACGGTGGCCACGGCCACCCAGAACCACTCCTGTCTGGACACCACGTTTACTGCCTTCGAAGGCTGTCTTTGCCTCTGGGAGAACAAAAGCTGAAGGAAGGAAGAAAGAAAAATGTTCAGATTTTATCCCAAACGTGGTGTATTTATTTTCCCAGCAGTTTCATTTGTTCTTCTGAATCTCAGTGGGTTTTGAAGAGACACAGGATGGGAATTAAATAGTTTGGGTGGTTGATTAGAGGCGACTGGACGCACAAGAACAAGTTCAGGTCTCCAGTAGCACCTGGCAGCATTTGAAAGTCTTTCTTCTCTGCTTTGTTATCTGAAATGCACTGGGAATCTCGATGCAGTCTGAGCTCTCTGCATCACACAGCTGATGGGCTCCTTGGTCTCAGCAACATATCCATACCCCTCATCTTCCTCTTCCTCTGAAGACGTGTTTTCTCCCGTCCCTGTATTCTCACTTCTGTATCACACTCCCACCCACGTCTACGTGCTGCTCTGCAAAGTTCATCTGCAGGGAAAGGTGAAATCAATCCTTCGGCTGAGCCCAGTGGCATTTGCACACTTTCATCAGAAACTGTGGGCTTAGTGCATTTTCAGACAGACTTGTCCAGCTGCTGCGTGTGACACACAACTTCTGGGACTTCATCCTCTCAAAGTCCCCTGTCTGCAGGAAGAGCTGTGTTTCTGCCACACAGAAAAGACAGAGCAGGCAGAAGAACAGATAGGCTTATTACACCCTTCCAAGAGCTTTGTTTCCATAATTTTAGGGTGGTATTTTCCATATATTCAGGAAAAAAAAGACTTTTAATAATGGATAAGTTGCTGAAAGTGTGGCTTGGCTGCTCGATACGCACACACACACAGAGCACTGCCAAATATAGTGTTTGATACCTCCATGAAGATCCCAGTTCCAACAGAAATTTCAGGTGCAGCAGTAAGGCAAAGTGTGGGGCAGGTTCGTCAGAGGTAGGCTTGGGCCAGCTTTGGCTCATCAAGCTGGACAGGCCGCCAGAAGCTCTCTGGGAGCTGGGTTCTCCAGAGCTCCCCAGATGCTCTTGGCCAGCAGACCAGCACGAGGACCATGACTGGCTTTTCCATCGGATCCAGCTCCTTCACTCCGCACATGGAAATGATGAAGTCAACCTTGCATGGAGTCAAGGAAACTGTCCCACCTCTTTTAACAAGATCTCACATAATTATCCTTTCACTTAAGATGACTGAGGCTTGGGATGAAAGCTGGTTTGATCTTTCCCTTCCATCCAGTCATCCCACAGCTGACTGGGGTCTTGCCTCCTCCTTTTGCCAAACGGTGTGGCAGGAGGGTTTGGGCTGAGGGAGGCAAAAAAATGCTGCCCAAATGCGGGGCAGGGAGGTGCCTGGTGGCAATGGTGTGGGGTGCTCAGGGGTGCTCGCTTGCTCCACAATGAAACCATTTCCCTGCCCTGTTTATCAAGTGTTACATTACCATCCAAACCCTCCACTCCCACAAATCCTGCTAAGCCAGGTGGCAATTTCTAACAGGCTCTTTTGGGGAAGAATGGCATATATAGCAGGTTAATGGACATGGCATGGGTCCAAGCAAAGCAAATGCTCTTTCCTGCCTTGTACCCCAGCCTGGGTGGGAAAGGGTCCCCTGGGATTCTCATACAAGTGAGTAATAACACTGGCTCACATGGTGCCTCATATTTCTTGACCGCCGTCGAGACTTGGCCGGGCAGCCGTGAACGCTCGGGCTGGAGGCAGGCTGTGCACAGCTGTGCTGGGACCAGGGCTGCTTTGCTGGTTGGGGTGGATGGGGTCTGGGAGGGTGTGCGGAGCTGCCGTGGGATGCTGGCTCCTCCTCAGCTTCGTGCAACCTGCATCAGGATGCTGCTAGTGCCGCTCCTCTCCTGTATCTCCCAGCTCCTCTCCAAGAGCTGAGGAACAGGTCACGGCTTTTGAGTAGTGCTCGACCTATGTGGTTGGGGGTATCAGTGTAAACTGCCTGGCTGTAAATGCAGTGTGTCTGCAGCTCTGGGGAGGAGCGGCTCCATCCATCCATCCATCCATCCATCCATCCATCCATCCATCCATCCATCCATCCATCCATCCATCCATCCATCCATCCTCACCCTGCAGAAGAGGTGGGAAGGTGCCTTGGGGCTATATTTTTGGGTCTATTATGAGGTTAGACCTTTGTGGGTCTACTTGGAGGTTAGATCTGGCTTTTCCCTGCTCTTGCTCAAAACACTATTGGTGTCCTACATCTCCCTTGCACAACCCAGGCTACCAGTGAGGTGCTGGTGGAGCTGTGGAGGGTTTCCAGGCCTCCGTCAATAGGTAGTTGTCTGTAAAAGGTGGATCTTCCTTCCAAGACTTCCATTTGCTGTCTGCAGTGCAAAGATAACTTCTGATGCCTCCTGCTGCCTAAGGAAAAAGTTTCCATCACACTGTGGAAACCAAAGCTGAGGGGTTTGCTGCAGCTCTAGGAAAGTCAGGATCAGAAATGCAGTATCCCCACCTTTGCTTCCTTCCCTGGGTGACAACAGCCTACCTCCCTGCTCTCCAGCTGCTCTCAGGTCACAAAATTGTAGAATTGTGGAATCTTTTAGGCTGGAAAGGCCTTTAAGATCATCCAGTCCAATCATTAACCCAGCACTGCCAAATCCACCACTAACCCATGTCCCTGAGCACCTCGTCCACTCTTCCCTTAAATCCCTCCAGGGACGGTGACTCCACCACCTCCCTGGGCAGCTCCTTCCAATGCCTGACAGTCCTTTCTGGGAAGAAGTTGTCACCAGTTCTCCTGGGTGGGCAAAGGCTGGAGGGGGACCTGCACCTCCCAGCAGGCTCATACTTCAGCCACGCTGAGCGGAGAAGCCCTTTGCTTGCCTGCACATCTGCCTTCACTTGAACCACGCTGCTCTTTCCTACGTGCACATCTGCAGCGTCTCCTCTTGGGCACAGGAGATGAGGGTGGAGGTTTGAGATGGAGCTGCACCTACGCAGTGAACACCACAGTCTGGCCTGCAGCCTCCTTGCTCCCAGTTAACCCAAGAGGTTACTCAAGACCTTTATCAGTATGTTATTACCCTCATTATTTTCTCATTTTCTTGGATGCCTTTGCTCTCTCTGTTAACACATGAATACAGCGAGGACGGCAGGGCTGGGGGGAGAGCTCAGGCTGTAGGTGGCCTCATTGTACATCAGGATCTGTGGCAATTGGCAGAATTTTGCATTCTGCTTCATGGCTTTTTTTTTTTTTTTTAAATCTGTGGCCAGTTCTTTCTTCTCCTCCCTGTTACGTGACCAGCGTGTCATTTGGGCTCCTGGTGCCACCACTTGTTGGCTTTCCTTGTCACCTGGAGCCCTGCCAAGGTGTCCCCATTCTCCAGCCACTGTGCTCCAGCCTGAGAAGAGGTGACGGTTTCTTACGAGTCACAGGGACATCAGGAAACCCTCCGCGTCGTCGCTCCAAGTGCTCCCCGTGCATTGGAGACAAGCACCACGCAGACAGGGCAAGGCATGTCAGAAACGAACAAAACGCACAAATTTCAGAAAACAAACCCCAACACATACAGAATTCCCGTCTTGACCTGGCAGTGTCACCTCTCAGGGGCAGCTTCGGTGTCTCTGACCCAGGTGTGCACATTCATGAGCGGGGGGCACCTTCAGATGTGGGACTCCGCAGCCTTCCCCTGCGACCGCAGACCACCCCCAGGGCCCTTTTAACCAGGCGGAGGAGGAGGAAGGTGGGTGGTGCCTGGAAGGGATTTTTTAGGACTATGAGTATCATCAGCTGGAGTCCTTTGACTTGCAGCTTTCTCTGATCGTGAGACAAGATGTCCAGGCTTTACCCACAGCTTCAGTATCGACCCTTTCTCAGGAACTAGGCTGCCTCAGCTCCCTGCCTCAGTTTCCCCAAACAGGACTACAAGTGTATCTACCCCACACAAGTACTTTGACAAGGACAGTGTCACGCTGTACACGTTGCCACCACGCTTTCCCTCTCTCCGGTGAGTCTGGACCACACCAGCATCCCACACCCGTTTCCCTCGCCTGCTGAGACCGCCCGGACACCGTGCTGAGCCCGAGAAGCAAGCAGGGACGCAGCCTGCACGCTGAATGCCCCGGAGGTGCCTCTGCAGGCATTTCCTTGCCAGATCCCTCTTGCTGTGCACAGAATTAGCACCTCTGACTATAAACAACATGTCCTGGAAATTGTTACGTCTGCCTTGCACATCGCAAAGGCATCTGGAAAGGGCCACAGCCCAGGTGAGAAAGGGTCAGGCTGCGTGACGGATCCGGCTTTGGGGGGACAGGGGTTTGGCGTAAATGATGCGGCGGCAGAGTTTGGCCAGGACGGGCCGGATCTGTGTCACACCAGCAATGGCTTTGGCTTCCTGCCCTGCCGGAGGCCAGCCCAGAGCCGTAACGGTGCGGATTGTCTTCTTGCTGATTTTTTCAGACCACGGCTGGAGTGCCTCTTCCCAGGGCAGGGGGGCTGCCAGAGGAAGCGATTATTCATTTCCAGGATCATTTGAACCGCAGAAAGCTCCTGGAAGCCTCCTTAGTGCTCGATGTCAATGTGTTTCCTCAGTACCCCTACGCTTGCATCTGAAGGGGCCGTCGAGCCCTTCTGCATCACTGCCTGGTGCTGCCAGGGCTGCCTGGGAAACTCCAGGCTGGGCTGATCCCTGGAATAGCATGGGATAACGTCACTCTCCAAAAGTGGCCAGAGGCAGGCGTTGCAGAGCTGCGTGACACCACCTCTACAGGGATGGCCGCTCCCAGGCCAGGGGATGCTTGAGCTGGGGCTGGTTTCCAGGACCGTAGATAAATAACCTCGATGGACACCTTTGAGTTCTTCCCTGAACTCCTCCACTCCCCCTGAGGTACAAACTCTCAGCAGCTGCAGTACCTGTGCCGAGGTGTGTCACAGTTTAGCTACACACTGAAAAGACCCTCATTTTGCTTATTCTGAACATACATCCTCCCACTTTCATTAATACAGCCTTGCAGGACTCAAACCTGGTTTTGTTTGCCATCACATCTCCCCTCCATGGAATCTCTTGGATGGTCCTAATGGGAGCTGACTCCTTCAGCCCTCTGCTATCACCTCTCTGGGATGGGGCACCAGCATCCACCATGCAGGCGACTCGTGGCTCCTTAAGGTGCAATAACATTGTCCTCAGCTCTGATCTCTTTTCATAGAATCACAGAATCTTTTGCATTGGAAAAGACCTTTAAGATCATCCAGTCCAACCATTAACCCAGCACTGCCAAATCCACCACTAACCCACGTCCCTGAGCACCTCATCCACTCGTCTTAAATCCCTCCAGGGATGGTGACTCCACCACCTCCCTGGGCAGCTCCTTCCAACGCCTGACAGCACTTTCCATGGAGAAATATTTCCTGATATCCAGTCTAAACCTCCCCTGGCACAACTTGAGGCTGTTTCCTCTTGTCCCATCACTTGTTCTTCCCTCTCCCCTTCTCCCCTGGTTCAGGGGGAGCTGGGTGTACCCCCACCAGCCCTCCTTCCCTCCGTCCCCACTCCTCCCAGCACAGGGCTGGGACACGTTGGGGCAGGGAGAGCAGAAGTGACCTCAGTGCTGAAACTCCTGGCTCTGCAGGCAGGGCTCTGCCCGCTGTGTGCTCGCCAAATGCCTCTTTATTTACAATGCTCCGTGACAACAGTCACTGTCAGTGCCGCAGAGGTTGCAGGAGCGCTCGGGTTCCCTGCTGCTGGCCAGGATGAGGGACAGAGGTGCCAGAACATGCCGAGGCTGTTCGGGGATGGAGACGACTCGCTTAGCCCCAAATCACTTCATGTCCCACATGAAGGGCTGCTCTGGGGCAGCGTCTGGCCCCACTCCCTGCTCCCGAGGTTCTTTCGAGTGGGACTGATGGGCTCGGTTGAATTTGCTGGTTTCTGCCTGCTGCCTTTTTGGGTGCATCCTCCCTGTCTCACCCCACCTCTGATCTCAGGGCCTTCCAGCTCCCCCCCTCTGCCTCCACCCGGGCGTTCCCCTCCTGCTCTCTGACTGCAGCCCTCAGGATTGTGATTATTAAAATCTGCTGCCGAAAGAGATGAAGATGTTCAGTGACTCCTCCCCAGCCGGCCAAGCCTTTCACTCTCAGCCTGAGGACACAGAGGGGCCCCACCTCTTCCTCCGGAGCCCAGGGGTGACCCCCAAGGGAAAGGGGGCTGACAGGGAGGAGGCAGGATCCATCAGCACTGCCAGCTCCAGCCCCACAGGAGAGCCCCAGCATGGGCAGGGGGAGCTGGCAATGCTGCCAGGCTCTGCCTGCGTGGGTGGTCAGTCCACCCCTCCCCTTCGTGGTCAGGCAGCCCTCTGAGGCTCTCGCGGCACGGGATGCACCATTACACACTTCCCAAACTCGCCTGTTTCTTGCCAGAGGTATTACTCAACCCAGACATACCATGGGCGTTCAAATTCCTTCCCCATGTGCAAGTGCGTAAGGAATTACAGTCAGCTTCCCACAGGGAGTCCTCTCCCACCTGCTGCAGGTGAAAATCAACTGCTTTCCATGTGAGCTCTGCCCTTTGGTTAGAAAACATCTATTTTGTGCCTAAACCATCTATTTTCTGTGTAAAGGCACTTGCGGTGGGGACCGACTTGGCAGGACATCACGGTGTGTGGGGCTGCAGGGTGAAGTGGGCCTCTCCCTGCCCCCTCCCCATCCCCTGTCCCCCACGCAGGGACCAGGAGGGGTGAAGCACAGCAGCTCTGGGCTCAGAGCACACAAATTCGTGGCACTGTAGTGCGGAAGGAGGATTAGGGGTGGGCTGAAACTCCTGTAACTCCCTGGTGAACTGGCTCTTGCCCAGCCTCCTCCCACAGACTCTCTGTTCTTCCCATGCAGTCTGGGTAAGAAGCAAACTGGAAGCTCTGGAGGAATCACAAGCTCCCCAAAGCTTTGTGTAGAAAATATCTATGAGGTCAGCCCGTTCTTCATCCTGCTATTGCACAACTTTTTCCTCTGTGGCTCTTCAGTGTAATGCACAGACACAGAATCTGTCATGAAATCCACCTCCTCCTTCAGCAGGCTTGAGCTCCCGGTGCCTGGCTGGGTATTTTTAAAATATACAGAGGTAAAAGCAGAATATCTCTAAGTCCCATGGGTCTGTCAGTTGATACACAGACGGCACCAAACCATGTACGCAGGCGATGCTCTGCGGCTGTGCCGGTGCTTGATGCTGCTCTGCAGGGGCTTGCACACCAGGGCCCAGTTTGCTGGGTTGCAGAGCCATATTAAAAGCACCAGCTGAGCTGTTATTTAATGGTTAAGGCCAGTAGCCAGCTTTTATAGGATGTGGGATCAGCTCCCTGTCCCTATAGAATTAGTCTTGTCCCAGCAGGGAACTGTATATCAGCATTGCTTCTTTGTGGATGTTCTCCTGGTTATAGTGGTTTTCCCACACCAGCATTGGCAAATTCCCTTGTGTGCCCAACATTTTCACTTTCTTCCACTATGTTTTCCTATCAATAAAATAATCTCACTTGCTGCTCAACACCCGTGCTCAGACTCTGCATTCCCTGGATGGGAACTGCCTGGCTCCAGGCGGTTAATGTGATAAAATTCCCGTGTGCACACAACCGCCACAGGCAGCACCCACCCGAGTCCCCATCGCACCCGTCCCCGACCCCTCGGCTGTTGCAGGGGCTGAACAGCATCGCCCTGCTCACCGCCGGCAGCTGCCTGGGGCGAGGGCAAGGGAAGGGGCTGCCCTGCCATCCCCCTACCATATCCGTCACGTCACGCCGTGGTGAGACCTGGTGGTGAGATTGCAAGGGGGAATTAAAGATGCTTTCTCTGGTGGGACAGAGGATGGGATGCCAGAGCTCTCGCCAGTGCTTCTGCCTGTGAAAGCAGCACTCCCTAGGAGCCTAGTGCTGCTTCTTAACACATCACGTCCCTGCATGGGATCTGGCTTCCCAAAATGAGGCTGAATCATCATCAAAACCAAAAAAAATCAAGACCCCTGCCCTGCCTGGTGTCAGGCTCAGCGCAGGCCCTGGCTTTCCCCTGCAGCATGGGATGCTCAGCAGCAAGCTCATCCCGGGGCAGCGGTGATGCCCGGCAGCGTTGCACCAAGCGACAACGTGCCGTGAACACTGAGCAGACACTGGCTACCTGTGAAGGGATTTTATGCTGGGAGTCACAGCCTCTCTTCCTGGCACCAACACGACCCAGGACAAATCGGGAGATCTTCGAGACTGTAGTAGCATTTCCCAGCAGCAATCCTTCCCCAGCCAGAGGCAGGCTTTGATGCTGCCAGTAACCTAGAGCCTCTGGGAGGACCAGAAGGGAATTGAAGTGGTTTTCTTCCTATAAAATAAATGTCTCCCCTTTTTCTCCCTCTTTTTTTTTTTTTTTTAATTAAAGGTCATGAAATCGAGTGCCAGCCAAAGCGCCTAGGATCCATGAAACAACTGAGCCAAGATTTGCTTTTTATTCTGGTTAACACTGGGTTTAATGGGAATCCCACGTCTCGGTGAGCCAAAGGAACGAGCTGGGTCAGCACCACAGGGAGGAGCATCAGTCCTTGGGCATGGGCTCAGAAAATAAGAACGTTTGGGAGTTTTAGGGCTTCTTTTTTTTGTTTCGAATCTCAGAGGCATTTCTGACTGTGCCATATCTGATGAACCAAGCCTGTTTGATCCGAGTGGCTTAACATATGTTCCTGCTATTAATTAAACTTCCCAATCTGTCTGTAAAATAGCATGTTTGCTGGATGGAACAAGGGATTAATTCCAGCTCTTTGGACACCCAGGCAGGTGCAATAACCACTGGATAGACTCATCCTCATTGTCCATGAGGACATAGGTACCATGGGCTGGTGACCTGCTCCAGCGTCTGCATGGGGGCAACTGCTGGTTTAGGCATTTATTTGGTCTTTCTTTCGAAGGGTTGGGCATGGGTACTTTGTTCAAGCTGTGGGAAGGACGATATCGATTGAACTGTGTGTATAACGCAGGATCCAGGGACAGTCATGGAGGGAGCAGCACAGAAGGGACCGGGAGACCATTTTCTAGCCAGGATACTTAGTTCTGGAGAGTTGGTGTGGGAGGAGGATGGTGATGTGGTACCACCACTGTAACAGGAATGCCTGTAGGACTTGTGTTAGCTGCCCAGGAAAATGCCTGACCTGTGGGTAGGTAGCCAAGGGACAAAGAAACATCTGGAGAGCCAGATGAGCCTGTACAAGGGCCATGCCCAAGACAATAGGAATGACTGGAGACATCTAGGCTGATTTTAGGCTTGTTTTCTAAGGAAATTAACTCTGTGTGCACTGAGTGCCTACCTCTCCCCTGGTAGCTTCTAAACCAGCTGGCTGATCTGTCTCAGACTCACCGAAGGAGAAATCCCCTGTGACAGTTAAAAGCCCCCTCCCAGGGTGTGCGATGTGGTGGCTGGGGCAGAGTTTGGCTGGTGGCACTGGTTGGGGAGGTGCTTTGGGGGTTAAAAACACTTCCAGCACCTGGGCTGAGCTTCCACCTCACATTTTAAAGGGTGCTTGAGGGACTTTATGCTGTCATAAGTATCCAGCAACTGATCTGCTCCTGAGTGCATCCTGGGCTTGGGTGGCTGTCCCCACTCCAGCAGGAGTCTGCCTTTCTCCTTCCTTGGCTGCCACATCCAGGTGCTGGGAAAGTGGTGGCAGCACAGGAGAGGCAGTGCTGGGGACTGGGAGGTATGGAGGTGGGGGTGGGTGACGTTGGGATTGGAAGGGGACGGCAGGGGCAGGAGACAGAGATGAGGACGATGAGCTGGGGCTGGGGGAATTGGCAGCACAGGGAGAAAGCAGGTATTGAAGGAGAAAAACAGGGACTGTCTGCAAACCCTGCTTGTGTCCACAGTGCAGACTGCACACCCTGCCTGTATCCACAGTTCTCTCTGAGAACCCGGAGCCGATGGTCTGTCGGGCAGCAGAGAGCGGCTGCACCGTAACATCTCCATAGTGACACAGTGTTTGTTGGCACCTTCCGGCAATCTGCTCCTGACCTGGGTGTCCCTGAGGAAAAAAAAGGGGGGAAAAAGTATGTTTTGGCCACTCAGCACCATGTGATCCTGGGTTTTTTTGTTTTGCACCTCTCCCCCCCCCCCCGCCATATATGCAGTGAGAAAAATGGATGCTTCCTTAACGAAAATCCTGGAGCCTTCAGAGCAAGACACATTTGACTGCTTCACACGGATGGAGACGCCTTCCATCAACACCTCGGGGAGCCGGTGCGCAGGTAAGGGCTGCTCAGGGCTGGGCCGCCCTGTGCCAGGGTGATGGGCTCCCGCCGGCTGCTGCCCGTGCCAGAGCGAGAGTGCCGAAAGCTGGAGGCTGCTGGTTGTGTGCACCTCCAGCAAGGGCATTTCCCTCCAGCTGGTTTCCTGCAAAAACTTTGGGGGTTCTTATTTATAAGCTTAAATATCCACTGGGCTGAATCTTAAACTGGACGGCAGAGATGCTCGTGAAGGCTGGAGCTGGCCAGGCTGGGATGGGGGTGTGCTGGGGGCTTGTGGCTACGCTGTACGGGGTGCTGACTGTGCCTGTCCCCCAGGATGGGGGAAAACTCGGTTCATCCTGGACCTTTGCAGCTCCCAGTGAAGTCGGGAGTTACCTCCCTTAGGAAATATGTGCTGCACTCTCTGAAATCCCTGAAAATACACGGATTTTGTTACGGGCAGCTCAGCACAAAACAGTGAGACTCATAGAAGTTGCTTGTGACAGGTTGCTTCCACAGGTGTAAATTGCCTCCTCACTGATCCCCAGCAATTGAGGGTGATTAGTGGCTAATTACAGCCATTAGTGGCTCGTTTCAGGCTGGCTGCTCGAGGCTGCCCTGCCTGTGCACTGTCAAGCTGGTGATGGGGCAGGGGGAGTACAGCACGTAACAGAGATGACTTTTGTGTGGCTTGTGTGGTACACGTAGCGTGAAGATGGTGATCATGAATCATCGAATGGTTTGGGTTGGAAGGGACCTTAAAGACCATCTAGTTCCAACTCCCCTGCCGTGGGCAGGGACACCCTCCACCAGACCAGCTTGCTCCAAGCCTCATCCAGCCTGGCCTTGGACACTTCCAGGGATGGGGCAGCCACAGCTTCTCTGGGCAACCTGTCCCAGGGCCTCCCCACCCTCTCCGGGAAGAATTTCTTCCTGATATCCGATCTAAATCTCCCTGCTTCCAGTTTAAACTCATTACCCCTTGTCCTGTCACTACAGGCCCTTGTAAAAAGCCCCTCCCCCAAGCTTCCTTGTAGGCTCCTTCAGGTACTGGAAGGTGCTCTAAGGTCTCCTTGGAGCCTCCTCTTCTCCAGCCTGAACAAGCCCAACTCTCCCAGCCTTTCTTCACAGCAGAGGGGCTCCAGTCCTCAGAGCATCTTCGTGGCCCCTCCTGGACTCGTTCCAACTGGTCGATATCCTTCTTAAGCTGAGGCTCCACAGCTGGACACAGCACTCCAGGTGGGGTCTTACAAGAGCAGAGCAGAGGGGGAGAATCCCCTCCCTCACCCTGCTGGCCACACTTCTGATACAGCCCAGCATGCACTGTAAGTTTCACTTCGTGTGTTTTAACCAGCTTCTGCAGAGACATTAAGAGTGTGTGACATGCACACATGCATGTAGGAAGCAAACAAGTGAAGTGATGCTTGAATCTATAGAATAGTTCTTGGTGTTTTGCATTTCCCTGGATCTTTTCTACCTTCTTGCACTTACGTATTTACACGTACATGGTACCTCATACCTGCACTTTGTGATTTTTACCTGGGGGTGCATGTCTGGCTGCAGGTTTTAATGTGCAGGAGGAGGAGAGGTGCTTTCACAGCGAGGAGGATGCCTGGTGCTGCAGGCTGTGCACCCCTGTAGGGCGATCTCTGACAGATCAGTGGCTCGCTCTATCTCTCCAGACTTTCCTATAATGTTTTCTGCTGTCTCTCTGGGTATTGAATCCAAGTACAAAAGGAGGACCAGTGTCTGGGTTGTTTCCAATCAGGGATTTGCAGCACAAGGGCATTTCCAGCTGGAGAGGTTGATATTGAGGGTTAAAAAGCTAGGTGCTGTTTTCTCTGCCTGCAGGCTAATGGGTGTGTCGTTGCTCTAAACAGCTGTAGTCATTAAGTCACAAATGGCAGGAGTATTTTTTTTTTGTATGGGTCATTCAAAGAACATTTCAAGACTGTGCAAAGAAAAAAAACCAACTATGAAATATCTGGATAATGGTGTTGGATGGCCTGTGGTTGTCTTCTTGCCACAGGACTTGGCTTGATGCCTGAGTGTATCAAGAGCAAGCTGCTCCATGCCACCCCTGTAAAGCAGGAGCAGCAGTATTTCCACAGCTGTGTGTTGGATCGATAGATGTACTGAGGAAGTCAACTAGCTCATGGAGCTTAATCAGCTCTTGGGCACCTGTTGGTGTCTTGGCTTCAGATGTGTCCCTGGGTGGCGTGCTGTGCTGAGATCCTCCTTGCCAGCTGGCAAGGCTTGTCATCTCTGGGACACTTCTGTGGTCCTTGCATCCCCCTGCACACCCCTTGCAGCAGTCCAGGTCACCAGTGATGGTACAGGAAGTCCCAGGGATGCTGAGCCTGTGTGCCTTGCTACTGGGCCAAAGCCACCACACCTGGCTGCTCGTGTGATCCCTGCCCAGTGGTTTGGGTGTCCCTGCTTTGCTCCACTGAGCCCTGGACTGTGACTAACTTGCTATCCTGATGGGGCTCAGTCATTCTTCATGAGCACCAGCGTGTGACTCCACTACCCCATGGGCGTCCCCAGACTGGGGCTCAGGGAGGGTTCAGGCTATCCTGAAGCCAAACAACTTGCTGAGGTGCAGTCCTGCTCCAGATATCTTGAGGTGGGTGGGACTGGCTCTCTGTTGACCACTTATCTCCCCTGGTTCCTCCAGCCCTGTTCATGCATCAGCCCGCAGATGTTTCCATTGCCACCCAGGTGGAAGGGTAACAACAACCCTGCTCAGGCTGTGCATTACAGGAGTGCTGCTGCGGGGAAAGGATCCTCTTTATGGCTCTGCCAGTTTTGACTTGGGGAGCTTGAGTTGCTTTATGGCTGTGGTTCGCTGCTGCTCCGCTTGTAGCTTTTACTTTGTAGACTTGCTCTTCCCAAGGGATGAGGTCGGGTTTTACTCTGCTCCACCAAGTTTCGCTGGGGTCACTGGTCAGCAGTGCTAGAGGAGACAAGTTCACAGATTCGCAGAGTTGTAGGGATTGTGCTGTATGGAGACAGGCAGGCAGATGTGTACACTATGCGCTTGGAGCCCTGCCCAGGGGAACACAGAAAGCAGACGTTGGATCGGTGACCTGCTGGATAAGCCGTGGACCCTCGCTTCCTCCTGTGTGTCTGTGGTCTGGCCTTGACAGAGCTGGAGTTAGTAGTTCTGCGGAGGCTCAGGCGAGTTCGGCACAGCCCTGACTGGTTTGGCTGAAAGGAATGTCTGTTCCTTTGAAAGGTTGTACAGGACAAAAACAGACACAAAAGTCATGGTGATAGGAACTGAAGCATTATCAAGAAATTGAGATGCTCTGACTTCTTTTCCCCTTCTAAAGATAGCCTGGAGGCTGCGTGAAGTTATCTTGGGGTGACCGTGGGCTAGCTGGAGGTAGCTGGGATATTGGGTGCTCCTCTGATAGTCTGTCCTGCCCACCCAGACCCATCCCCACACGCTCATTAGGCACCACTTGGGGCTGACATTGGTTGCCTGGATTTAGGAACTAGGCTTTGGTCCTTCTCCATCTACCCTACAGCGCTGCATAAAAACTGAGCGTTTGGGCCAAATTTTCAGGTCTGATTGAACTTCACATTCAAAGAAAGACACAAATGGGTGACATCCTTGACTGGGGTCCGCAAACGTTCCTGATTGCCACTAGTGAAGGAGCAGAAGATACCTGACATTTTTCCTTTGTGTTGTCCCCTGCTGTGCCACCTAACGCTAGACCATGATAACGGAGCAGTGAGGGCAGTACCTTGCTCAGGACTATGAAAGAGGGTCCTCATCAAACGCTTTACAGGGCCATCCCGGAGTGCAGTGCCCGCGCACGCAGTGGCTTTGTGGCTGTGTGGTGTGATAAGGGCTGCTTTGCACACAGGGCAGCAGTCCCTTCTCTTGCTGCTGTCCCGAGCATCCCAGATGTTCCTGTGCCCGGGCAGGTAACCGGTGCTGGCCCCAGGGTGTGCTGAAACAGGAGTGCAGCCCGTGCCCACTGCTGAGTGCAGGGAAATAACGCTGGGCTTCTTGGCTCTGGACTGCCTTCATTGCTGACTTCAGGGCATGAATATAATGCAGGGAGGAGTTGGTAAAACTAGGAAAAGGGACCTTTCCCTCCTCAGAACATGAGATCTAGCGATTCCAAGTGTGCTGGGACCTCAGGCATGTTTACAGCCCAGCTGCGTTGGTGCTGGTGTGGGGTGGCCAGGGTCCCTGTGCTGGCTCCGAACACTGCTGCCTGTGTCTGCCTTGGCGGGGTGCGACATTCCTGCCTGCTCTGGCTCCTGGCTGCACTTGGATGTGGCCAAGGAACAGTTTGCCGCGGAATAGGGAGGTGCCTGTGTGAGCCTGCTGGTTTTCTGCAGCCTGAAGTTTCTTTGCTCCTTAAAAAAAAAAAAAATTAAAAATTAAGGAATGAGTTTTATTCTGCCTTGCCCATAGACTCCACTTACTGTTAAATCTACAAAGGGTTTGATAATGCATGGCTGGAGAGAGGAGACAGAAAATTGCTCTGAGGAGGCATGATCAGTTTTGCTGAGAAGGAAAACTACATAGTATTGGGATGATTTTCCTTTTGGAGTGAGGAACAGCACTATTGTGAAATACATGCTGGAGAGGATGTTTCGAGGGACTTGTGCCTTTCCTGCTCTAAGCCATATGTGCAGCTGGAACAACTTCAGCCCTGGCTGATTTTCAGGGCAGATTAGGAAAACTAATTGCATCCAAATGCCCTGATTTGGCCCCTCTGAATATGAAGTATCTGAAGCCCAATGGGTGCTTCGGGGAGATAAATGCCCCTTGTATAAGGTTGAGTCCCACAGGTGATGGAAGGGACATAGCTGAGGGTTCAGAAGGGACTTAATTCTGGAAGCCCAGCACCTCAGAGGGGGCTTAACCTTTTGCTAAGGAAGCTCCAGCCCAGGGTGTGTCATGGTTGTCAACACAGGTCTCTGGATGCTTTTGGAAACAGTGGTCTGTACTTTCCTCTGAGGGTGCCTCTTTCTTTTTTTTCTTCCCCATCGACCTGCTTTATAAAGAGTTTATGTGAAACATCCTTTTCCTACCGGCCCAGGGAAATGGCAGCCTTGTGAGGCAGCATCTATAGCAGCTCCTTGGTTTTGGTTTTGGTTTTGGCTTTTACCCTCTTGCTTTGCACCTCTGGGAATCCCAGACTGTCAGCTGATTCTCACCTTCATTTTCTACGAAATGGAGGTAAGGCAGAAATGCTCCCTAGGAAGCAGAGGCTGTTGGAGAGCTGAGCTGCTCTCCAGGGAGGGCTATGCAGAAGTGCAAAGTAGTATTTTCCTGATCACAGCTTAGGAAAAACAATGCTGTAAGTGACTAATTCAGTGATGAGCACTCCCATTTCTGAGGAGACTTGTGTTACTGGTGTCCAAGCTTCCTTGATGTTGGTTTTCCTTGGAAATCATCTCATGCTTCCTTGCAGGAATGTGTGAGGAATGCAGGAAACTTGCAAGCAAATACTTTGAGGGTATTTGTAGAAAAGCAGCGCAGTTTTTAAACTGTGGATTACTGATGTGGAGGCTCTGATGTGAGAGCACGTGTGTCCTGGGACCTCTCTCCCCGCTGAGCAGCTGCCTGGTGGCCCCTGTCATAATAAACGGGTCCAGGTCTGAGTCCTGCTGATGGCAGAGCCGGTCTGCAGCAGCTCATCTGCAGAAAAAGGATTAACAGTTCCCTGGCAGTTGCTCTAGAAATCACCACAAAGCTCTTAATTTCAGATGTGCTCCTTATATTTATTCTGCACCACTGGCCAGATCTAGCAGTGCATGCTCCAAGTCTATGTGTATGTCTGGGGTGTGTGTGAGCATGCTTAGCTCTGTCCCTGACCTCCCTCTCACCTAGATTAATCTCATGACCTTCAGACTTAAATCTTTTTTTCCCTTATCCATGTGTTTCTGCAGCTTTCAGAAAGTTGCTGCCACCTAAAGGGCACAGAAAGGTTTCTCTACAGCTACAAAACTGTGGAGGTGGTGAGCACTGGGTCCTGGTTCACAGATGTCTGTGAAGGTCTCTTTGGGGTTATATGTATCCTTCATACTCACCTGTGCTTAATCTCCATTTTAAAAGCAATGCTGAGTGGCACTGAATTGAACAACTGTCTAAAGGCTTGACCATGTGTTACTGAAGTGCTTGGGTGTTTAGTCACTGGCTATGCAGAACATCAAAATCAGGTGTGCCTGGGGTTTGTTCATGAGGATCAGAGCTGTGAAGGATGGTCCTCAGAGCAGGGCTCCACTTGAGCCTTAGTCAAAGCCAGAACTGGTCTCTGTAGGAGAGCAGGGGATCCACTGGTAACAGAAAATCTGTATTTGTGGAAAATCATCAGATTTCTATAGCTTTGTGTGCATAGTTACCAAGCCAAAGGCAGGAGAAAGGTATCATGGCTTAAGCTCAGCTGGCAGCTCAGCACCGCACAGCTGTTTGCTCAGGCCTTGCCGGTGGGATGGGGAAGAGAATCGGAAGGGTAGAAGTGAGAGAACTCAGGGTTGAGATAAAGATAGTTTAATAGATAAAACAAAAACCACATGTGGTGGCTTAGGCCCAGGGGCAGCTCAGCACCACACAGCTACTTGCTCGCTCCTCCCCAGTGGGATGGGGAGGAGAAAATAGGAGGAAAGGCTGGTGGGTTGAGACAAGGACAGGGAGGGGTCACTCACCTGTTATGGTCATGGGCAGAACAGACTAAACTTGGGGAAGAAAAATCAATTTTATTAGTTACCAATCAAATCAGAGTAGGAAAATGATAGACAAAGCAAAACAGATCTTAAACACCTTCCCCCCACCCCTCCCTTCTTCCTGGGCTCAGCTTTGTTCCCCATTTCTCTACCTCTTCCCTGCAGCAGTACAGGGGATGGGGAATGGGGGTTGGGGTCAGTCCATCACACACTGTCTCTGCTGCTCCTTCCTCCCTAGGGGGAGATCCTCACACTCTGCCCCTGCTCTGGCGTGGGGTCCCTCCCACAGGAGACAGTTCTCCATGAACTTCTCCAACATGTGTCCTTCCCACAGGCTGCAGTTCTTCATGAACTGCTCCAGCATGGGTCCATTCCACGGGAGTGTGGTCCTTCAGGAGCAGCCTGCTCCAGTGTGGGCTTCCCAGAGAGTCATGGGCTTCACAGAATCACTAATGTTGGAAAAAACCACTAAGATCACTAAGATGGAAAAGATCATCTAGTCCAACCATCAACCCAACACTACCATACCCACTAGACCATCTCCTCAAGCACCATGTCTACACGTTCCTTGAACACCTCCAGGGGTGGTGACTCCACTGCTTCCCTGGGCAGCCTGTTCCAGTGCCTGACCGCTCTCTCAGTGAAGAAGTCTTTCCTAATATCTAATCTAAACCTCCCCTGACGCAACTTGAGGCCGTTTCCTCTTGTCCTGTCACCAGTTACCTGGGAGAACAGACCAGCACCTGCCTCCCTACAGCCTCCTTTCAGGGAGCTGTAGAGAGTGATCAGGTCTCCCCTGAGCCTTCTCTTCTTTAGGCTAAACAACCCCAGCTCCTTCAGCCGCTCCTCATCAGACTTGTTCTCCAGACCCTTCCCCAGCTTTGTCGCCCTTCTCTGGACATGCTCCAGCATCTCTATGTCCTTCTGGGAGTGAGGGGCCCAAAACTGAACTCAGGACTCGAGGTGTGGCCTCACCAGTGCTGAATACAGGGGCACAATCACTTCCCTAGTCCTGCTGACCACACTGTTCCTGACACAGGCCAGGATGCTGTTGGCCTTCTTGGCCACCTGGGCACACTGCTGACTCATATTCAGCTGCCCATCGACCAACACCCCCAGGTCCTTTTCTGCCTGACAGCTTTCCAGCCCCTTGTCCCCAAGCCTGTAGCGCTGCAGGGGGTTGTTGTGACCTAAATGCAGGACGTGGCACTTGGCCTTGTTGAACCTCATCCAGTTGACCTCAGCCCATGGATCCAGCCTGTCCAGGTCCCTCTGCAGTGCTCTCCTACCCTCCAGCAGATCAACACTTCCACCCAACTGTTCTCTGCAAGCGTACTGTGGGAGCACTCAATCCCCTCATCCAGATCATTGATAAATATGTTAAACAAGACCAGCCCCAACACTGAGCCCTGCGGGACACCACTTGTGACCCGCTGCCAACCAGACTTCACTCTGTTTACCACTACCCTCTGTGCTTTGCCCTCCAGCCAGTTTTTAACCCAGCCAAGAGTCCATCTGTCTAAGCCATGAGCTGCCAGCTTCTTTAGGAGATGCTGTGGGAGACTGTGTCAAAGGCTTTACTACAGGCAGACAATACCCACAGCCTTCCCCTCACCCCCTATGCGGGTCACCTGGCTTCTTCAGGTGCATCCCCATGCTCCGGTGTGGGGTCCTCCCTCGGCTGCAGGTGGGTCTGTGCCCCCCTGTGACCCTCCATGGCTGCAGGGCACAGCCTGCCCTCTCACCAAGGGCTGCTGGGGAACCTTTGCTCCGGGCACCTTGGGGTCTGTCTTGTCCTGTCACTCTTCTCCCCGCTGCAGGTTCTCCAGCAGGTTTTTTTCCCTCTTCTTAACTATGTTATCCCAGAGGCACTACCACCTGGTGGGCTCAGCCTTGGCCAGCAGCAGGTCTGTCACAGAGCTGGCTGGCACTGGCTCCATTGGACATGGAGGAGGCTTCTGGCAGCTTCTCACAGAAGCCACCCCTGTAGCCCCCTGCTACCAAAACCTGGCCACACAACCAATACAAAAGGTGAGATGCAAAAGCAGAACCTGTGTCCTGAGAAAGCATTTAGTTTGGCTTTTCTTGGCTTGTCAGACTCAGTGAGGACTGCTGTCCCTTTCGCTAAGTGGTCTAAAAATGAGGACCTGTGCTGGTTGAAACTGTTGGTTGACAAAGCTATCCAGTGGCAGATACGGAAAGGGTCACACAAGTGATGACATTAGTGCTCTGACTCTTTCCTTGTTGTCAAAGCTGTTCACAGCTTCATCTTTGTTAGAACTGCCTTCCCAGCTCTGGATCGCAAAGGAAGGGTTTGGTTAGAGAAGGGCTGCTCAAACACAAAAGCCCATTGGAGGGGTCCTTCTGCTATGCTCCTGTGACATTTCTGATGGATATATGAGCCTGTGTTTCACCTTTTCAGACACATAAATAAATTGTTCAGTCGTGTGTGATATCCGTCAGCTCTGCTCAGGCCAGGGGCTTGCTAACAAGCAGGAAAACGATGTCACCAAGAGGCTGCTTCAAGTGATCTCCATCACTCTGGCCATTCCAGGAGGCTCCCAAAAAAGAGACAAAAGCAAACACAACTACTTGAGGGATTTTCTTTCCTGGATGTAAAAGCTTTATTCTTGAGTGTGGACTGCTGTAGGGGAGAAGCTGTGGTGGGGTGTACGGGGGAAATGAAAACAGAAACAAGGTTCTGCTGTAGCTAAACCACTCCAGAAAGTCATTTGAGTAAACAAATGTGACAATCCATGTGGATAAACTAAGCAACCCATGTACAAGAGAGGTCTTGCTGCTCGTACGCACTGGCCCCTTCCTGGGTTATATTTGGTGGTGGGTCCGTGCAGGGTTTCCTTTTATGCCCTCGCCTTTGTTCTGATCTTGTTTGTCAGTCAGGAGTGAGGGACTAGGGAGCTCCATCTCGGGTTGTCCCAGGTTTCCGAAGGGTGGGCCCAGGGGATGTTCTCTTCCCCTGGAAGATTAATTGTACAAAGCCGGTATTTCTGTTCTCAAGGCTAATTTGGCTGGATACTGAACATTCCTGCTCACATTTTTAGCGTGGCAGGCGGGTGTCAGAGTGTTGCAGCATCTTCCTGCTAAAAGCAGATGCTATTTCAGCCCCTGGCTCGTGTTGCATGCTGCATCCAGAACAACTCGTGGACAGAGGGGTGCGTGCACACACCCTGCTCCCGCCTGCGAATGCGGGGCACGTTGTGGATGTGTGCTGGGCTTTCCCAACATGCACATTTAAGGTCGTTGGGTGGCAAGATGAGCTTGTTCAGCCACTCCTGCTCCATTTCAGAGGGCCAGGTTGATCGTGAAGGGCTGGGGTTTGCCACCATGCATCTGGTAATGCCAAAAGCAGGGCTGGGACATCACCGGAGCAAGGGTTTTTGCATACAAAACGATGCTGCTGGCTTGGAGCTGTGGAGACATGGGCAGTGACATGTCCTGTGGGTCTCCAGCTGGGGTGAAGTGCTGCTCGGTGTGAGGCAGTCTGGGGCCTGTGAAACCCTAGCCAGGAGCAAAGGCACGTCGGGGTGAGCGTGGGCCCATGCGGCACACCACAGCAGGAACGCTGTGCTTGGGTCACAGCGTCACTTCTCAGGCTGGCAGCTCAGCCCGGCTGCTCATCAGTGGAGCTGGCTGGGAAAGATTTTCCTGTGCCAATGAGAATTTCATGACAAAATGAAAACAGTGCAAATATTCCATTTGGAGGGATTATTTTAACAAAAGATGAGAAGTCTTCTGTTCTTTTTCCTGATCAGATTTTTGATGCAAAGTGGATATTTTCCAGTTGGAGTTTTTTTGTTTCGTCAAAGAAGTCACTAACAACTCTTGAAAAGCAGGCATATTCCAGCAAAGTGTTTTCTAGCTGAAGCTTTTTCCTCCCAACTCATTTTCAGCCTGCTCAACTCATTATTGCGGTTGAGATTGGACATTGCCTGATCTGAAGGCCTTTGTACAAAAGTCTTTTTTCCATGATTAAGGAAATGCAATGTGCTTGAAGACTTAGGGGCTGCCCTGTGACAGGAAGTACTGGAGACCACCGAGGCTTGACCTCTTGCTCAGTGAAACTCCTTTTGGCCACCACCAGACAGTGGTTCGCGAGCACAGCTCCTTCCTGGTGTTTCCACAGCAGTCTGGAAAGAGAGGACTGTTACACGGCAAGGTCAGATGTGCTGCAGGGGTTGGGGGCTGTTAGCTAACTGGAGTCCTTGCTCCAAAGAGCTTCCAGGCTGGCTAAGGCAGGGAAAAGGGAGAAGGGATGGATGGAGGCTTTGCCTCCTGCTTCTAGCCATGGAGCCGCGGAGAAGCTGATTTTTGTGGCTGAGTGCCGTGGTTTCACCTCGGCCAGCAGTAGGGTACCACGCAGCCGCTCGCTCACCTGCCCCCACCCCAGTGGAGGAGGAGAGTTGGAGGAAAAGACTAAGACGCTCCTAACACCTCAGCGCCTTCCCCCCTTCCCGCCTCCGAACTGCGCATGTGCGTGAGCCTGAGGGCCCGCGGGGCGAAGGCTGCCTCCTCGGCCGCGGGCCCAGCACTGCGAGGGCAGTTAACCCTTTCCTGCCTGGAACCAGCACACTGAGGCTTTCCTCCATGCCTTGGTCCTCACCTGCTGGAAAGTCCACAGCTACACCAGATTCTGAGGTGGATTTATATCCCAAAGCCTTGGCCAGAGGAAGGCCTGCTGGTCTGCGTGCCAGCCTGGCCCTGGTGGTGTGGGATCACAGAGCTGCTGCCTTCTGTGCCATGTCCAGGTTGTGGGATGACGGAGGCCAACACCACACGGGCTGCTGCCGACGGACACGGGTGGAAGCATTCCTTAAGGGAGAGGTCGCCTCTCCCACAGCCCCTCTGGGAGCGAGCAGGTATCGCCCTGGCTCACGGACCAAGCTGCTAGGTGAGAAGGGAGATTTTTCTGTGTTAACTTTTGATTTGATCTTCTCTATTCATCATGCAAGCGATAAAGTGGTGGGGGAGATGGGGGATGTCCACCCACAAGGGTTTCTCCTGCAGCCACTCACAAGCTTTTGGTGGTGACAGGAACACCAGTTCTGTGTCTTTACAAAAGAAGCCTGTGCACACCCGGGCTCAAGACAAGGAATGAAAGAAGCCTGTGTGAACTCAGGCTTAAGAGACTATCGAAACTATATGATCCCTTGAATCTGGTAAACCACCTGAATATCTGGCATATCTAAATGACATGAATATCTTGAATGCATCAAATGAACTTGTCTTGAATTTCTCAGGCGGATCGGGAAGTCTGTCCACTCAGAGTACCTCAGCCAGTGGGGAAATGAGGAGGGTCTCTTACAGTTGGGAAAGTAGGATAAAAGGGAGCTGCATCCCCCTGTACATTGAGAGACCCCACAGGAATATGTCCCATAGACTCTCCCTTTAGTTGAATACAGTTTTATTATTATTTTTTTAACAGGACTTCTCTGTCTCCTTTGTGAACACTGACTCCTGGCAGCGTGATTTTCCGTACAGTGGGGACTTGCCAGGGCAATAGTTGAGTTGCTACTGAACGGTTGAGTATGAAGGATTCGAGCTCTCCTCGTCAAGTGAGTGTTCCAGCCAGCACGGGGAGCGGTACTGGGGTTGTTAGTCTGAACCTGCAGTCTGGGTCCCAGCCCCCCTGGGAGTCTCGCACCACCCTTTCTAAATTGCTGCACACATGTGCTGTCTCTTACTCCTGTGTTTTACCGAGTCACATTATAGTATGTCTGGGTAAAGGGGAAATATGTGGCTTCCCTGAGTAATCTGCTTCCTCTCTGAAATGCTGTTGGGATTTCAGGTAGCAAAATAGGGAGGTGCAGGGAGGGGGAGAAAGTGGGCCCCCAGAGCATCCTTCTCATTCCTGTGAGGTGTTGGGGCAGTCACAAGCCCAGCAAGGCTCCAGTTAACGTTATGGCTGTTTTGCATGACAAAAAGGCACCACTGCACAGCTGGATGGATCCCTTGGCATTGCTAGGTACCTCTGTGGTGTGCTTCACAGATGTGGGATGCACATCATCCCATCCAGGAGATTTTTCACAGGAAAGGGCGTCCGAATTTAACTGCCCAGATAGAGCTAATTATGGTTGTGGCATTAGATAACCCAGTGAGCATCACTAGAAATGACTCTTCAGTTAATGTTGGCTGCCAGCAGGATCTTCCCTATCAAGTTAAGTTTACTACAGAGGCTAATAGCACAGTAATTAAGGTAAAACAAATATTAGCTTGAAGCTGTGCCTGTAACTTGAATCGCATAGCTCTACTTTTGATGTGAGGCTTGATTGGAAAACCTTCTGTTTAATTTGTGTTGCATTAGTCTGATGGCAGCTGGTTTTGTGGGCTGAGCGTGAGCCAGATCTTCTGCTGTCATAAAGCTCTGGCTCCACTAATACCGTGCTGATTTACACTGTGTGAGGATCTGGGCCAAGTCTCCTTCCTGTGTTGCTATAACCTGTATTGTTCAGGCATTAGCTGGGGGGATGTTTGAGGACATCCAAACAGTAAACCAGCCTCGGAGGCTGTGATGAGGAAGAAAATACTCTTCTTTCCTGTGGGTCAGTGTCTTTATTTTTCTGTTACAGACAGACCTGTCTGTAAACAAGGTTAGGTATGTGCCTGGATTATGCTTCAGTGTCTCCCTGTACCTAGGCCTGTGTTAAATGTGGAAGGAAATCCCTGGCACAGAGAAAATGTCCCGCCTTGACCGTAGCCAGAATGTGCCGGGCTGTCACACAGAGGTGGATGCAGGGATGCTCTGGGTGGGCAGCTCCCAGGGAAGGAGGAAGAAAGGACCTCTGGGAGGAACAGTGTATGCCATGGGGCTTGCTGCTCCTCCACAGCAGCAATTTCATCACTCCTACTGAGAATCTCAGACTGTCAGCTGTAGTTATGCCTGAGACTCTCCTTACGTAGCCTGCTTGCATGACAGCCGCTTCAGCCTTGGCAGAGCCAGGCTTCACAAGATTGTGAGCAGCCCTGAGGTTTGCAAACATCTTTCTGGGTTTGGGTCTGAGCTGTTTTCTGGATGAGAATGGACTTCAGAAGAACATCCTAGTTTTCAGCCCAACGCAGCCTCCAGATTCTGAGTATTAGCCCTGAGGTTGTTTCATCTCCATGCCACGTCCTGGAGGTCAGCTCAGCCATGTGCAGTACACGTGGTGTTGCACCAAACAATTTACTATCTCCAGGAAAGCTATGTGTGTTTGGTATATGACCCCATTCACATGCTGTTGGCTGGTGAAATTAAGTGGGCTGCTGCAGAGGATTGTGGTCATGGTGGTTGAGATCCCAGCCTGGAGAGCTGAGAGGTGCTAATCACTACCTGGAGTTTGTTTTTTGGCTTGCCTTGTGCCACGTTTTGCCTGGGGCTTCATACGGGTGGAGAGGACAAGTGGTGTGTTGTGAGGGGGAAGCCCTTGCTGAGAAAATCCTCTTTCCCTCATGTTTGAGTCCTTAACCTGAGTGCAGTGCCTTCACAGCACTTTGCTGTGGGAATAACCTGAACTTTTGACTCTTTCTGACTAATACTTAAAGCTGCTCTCCCTCCCTGCCTGCGGTGCCAGCCTGGTTACGCTCCCTTCATTTTCATGATTTCATCTGATCCCAAATCCAGTCCTGGCGCAGAGTAACCATGGTGTGTTCTAACCACTGGCACTGGGGTGGTTACTGCTTCTTAGAGAGCTGAAGGTGTGGAGCTGTGGCAGGATGCCTGGGAGGCCATTGCAGGTGACTGCGTGTTGCAGCCTCCCTGAAGCAAACTCCATTTATTTGTGCTCTGTGTGCAAGAGGAGCCTTGAAGTGTGGCTGTGACAGCAGGAAGGTAGTCTTGCTGCCTAAATATTGATCTGATTACGTGGGAAAAGTGTGAAGCATTCTGTACAGCAAGCTCCGAGCTGCGCTCGGGGCAGACACGCTTGCTGGGACAGGACCCACGTCTGCTTGTGCTCTACTCTGGGTACAGGCGTTGGAGCATCACCCCTGAGGTGCACATAAGCCCTGCAGCAGGTACTAGGTGTGTCTGCTGGAGAAATCTGAATGGAAAATATTGGATTGAATTGGTCAAGTTGCAGTGAAAAATGACCATCCTTTCAGGGACATACTGGCTCATCTCTTGGGAAAATGATTGCTAGGAAGTAAAGTGGTCATTGCTTGTGCTTTGGTGGTGCTAAGACTTTATTTACCTCTGATGTTCCCCACTGTCAGGCACCAGGAATAGAAACAACAGGGTGTTAGTGAACCAAGGAAGTTTGTAATGACTGTTACTGGCTTGTTGCGGATCATGCGAAGAGTGAAATTTGGGGCTGGGGAGCTGGGAGGTGAGCAGCTTTCCAAGCGTGGCCTTTGGATGTCAGAAATAAGAAACCCTTTGTCACAGGGTGGCCTGACTCTTCAGGGTGTGCCTTGCCACCATGTCCCTGCTCTGGCACCTCTGGATTAGCAGCCAGAGCACTTGGGAATGTGCCATGGCATTCCTGGGTGATTAACTTGGAGACAACATTAGAAAGCATGACATGGCTTGAAAGATGCACTAGGATTTACAGTGGGGTTTCCAGCAAACCTGCCACAGGAGTGTCCCATGCCTGGGTCATCACATGTTGGTGATGCAGGAAACCAGCTCTGATGTATGTTGTTCTGTGCATAGGGAATAGCATCTCTGACTTCTCTGGAAGGGTTTATATGGGTGAAATTACATGCGTGGTTAGCCTTATTGGAAGATCCAGCTCACAAGGAGGTTTGCTTCATTGCATAGCGCGAGCCGTGGGAGGCTTGCACCGTGTCATTAGTGCAAGCCCACTTATTAAAACAGAAGCTGCACTAAAAACTCGCCCAAGTCAGCTCATTTCCGGGCAGAATCACACTGAGTCGCAAAGTGTAGCTCAAACTAGATGGTTTTACAAATGTATTTATTCCTAAACACATGAGGTATCCTGGCTTTTATTCACCCTCTAGAGTAGGGCATCCTGTGGGGCTTCCAAGGGTGTTTCTCGAGCTATGACTCAAGTGGTACAGCTCTACTGCGGGGGGTTTATTTTTAGTACCAGGGTGTTTACAAACAGAATTTGTGTGTGTGTGTGAAGGGGGTGTGTGTGGGTGGCGTATGAGAGACTGCAGTGTATAGAATAACACCGGGGTACTTTTTGTACATCTTGGGTTAAGTGAAAACACTGATAGCAAGCCCCCAGCCTGCTGGGGGTGGGGTCAGTCGGGTGAGATACGAGGGGTGGCAGGTAGGGAATTGCACCTTGGTAGGATGCTTGTGCTGGGACAGATTTGTCACTGTGGCCTTGGGAAAATGGCCTGGTTCAGGTGCCTGAGCTTGCCGTGGGGTGGTGGTGGTGATGGCTCTTCCCTCGTGGAGGTGGGTGGTGTGGGAGGGCGAGGAGCCTCCCTCTAGGCAGCCCACCTCAGTGCTGAGTTGCCAGCTAGGTCAAGCCCACTGCCTTGGTCCTACCAGCAGTGGAAAGAGACTGGAGGGGGGCCTGGATAGAGAGGAAAACCTTGATTACTGTTGTGCACTGAGGGGGGGTTGTTGGCATGCTTCTGACTTCTGTTCTACCTCCTGGTGGAAGTCTGTATTGCACTTTTGTATTTGAAAACAAATTTCATAGGTTTTCTTTAAATGATGCTTTTGGGGAAGCAAAAAATCAGACTTGCACAAATACGACAATCGTATTTGTAAATGTGGTCATGAATATCTATATACATGCGTACAAAGTGTTGATAATACTGCCAGTTGTTCTGAAAGTCCATTTTGGTAAAGGCTTTTGTGGATGAAAAATACTGCCTGGCATTCCTGTTCGGTCACAGAAGTTCAGTGTGCAGTAGCAACGTTCCCGAACAGGCACTGTGCATGTTCATGACACTCGGCAGAGCTTGCTCTGCCATCCGTTTGCACTGTGGTAATTAGGTTATGTGTGGATGCTGCTGCTTGGTAGCCAGTGCTACAGCATGCAAAAGATGAGTCTGCATTCCTTGCGCTCATTCCTCACAGCCCTGTGCTTTGTAAGGTGTGCATGAGTAAGAAATTAGCGTGTGCTGTGTTGCAGGGCTATTGGATTTTGGGTCATAGGATCATGGAATGGTTGGGGTTGGAAGGGACCTTAAAGCCCACCCAGTCCCACCCCCTGCCATGAGCAGGGACACCCTCCACTACACCAGGTGGCTCCAAGCCTCATCCAGCCTGGCCTTGGACACTTCCAGGGATGGGGCAGCCACAGCTTCTCTGGGCAACCTGTTCCAGATGGGGGATGTGGATAGATACCCAAAGCCTGCAGGAGCACAGTATCTGCCCCCCTTCCCCAGCATGCAGCTTATCCTAAAATGGACACTGAAGGCAAATAAACCAGGAGAAGGAGGTTATTCTCGCTTGCTTTGGGGCTGGAAAGGGTTAACTGCCGCCTGAGCTCGTAGACCAGTGTTAGGGAAGTTGAGCAATCTGGGATTTATTAGAGAAGCTCAAACTGGGAATTAAGAGAGCTCCACCAGTAGGAGAGCTTTCTCGGAGGTTTGAAGCGCTTTTTCCTCAAGCTAAGCGCTGATTTGAAGTGTCAATGCCAGGATTTCTTGCAGGGGTCTCTGGGAAGCGAGGGAGGAACAGTCTGATCCGTCTGAACCATCCCACCAGCTGAGCACGTAACTTTTATTGCTTTATTGCTGTGTTGTGTCTCCATTGCCGGGGCTGACAAAGCACCCATTGTGTTCGCCTCGGCACCGCTTCGTTCTCCACACCCGTTGCTGACTGATCCTCCTTCCCGGTCGACAAGGAGGTTAAGTCCTCTCTGCGGATGGACGGTGCCCCAAAGGCATCAGAGGGTGGCGAGATGGCTTATGGCCAGATGTTGGGGACCAGAGAGGGCTCCTCTTGCGTCCTGGAGGAGGTGGCTTTTCTCTACATCTGGGCTTCTTTTCAGGGATGAGCAAGAGTTAAAAGTGAATGGGTGTCCATGAAAAAAAGCCTGTGAGCTGGGAGAAATAAAGCACATGGAACTGGAGCAAGCAGCTGGGGAGGGCCGGGTGGTGTGGGGGTGGGTTTTGCCCAGCACACCAGCAAGAGGAAAGTGGGTGCTTGGTCCCAACATGGCTGGAACTGGTTGTCTCTAAAATGCCTCTAGCAGATGTGGCTGCAGATGTGCTCCGTATTTTTGCCTTCCTCCCCTGGAATCTGAGAGTTAATTGGTGGAATATTATTCTGCCAACTCCTCTGGTGCTCCGCATGACAGGAGGTCCTCGTACCCTCCCGCCAGCACGAGCCGGGCTGCTCTGCTGCCAGCACAATGCCGTGCTGTTCCCGCTCTGTCATCCCGTGCCTTCTTCTGGCACCGGGGGATCGTGCCCGGTGCTCACTGCGGGAGAATGGTGGTTTTATTTTACATGGGTCTTCAGCCTTTTGTACCAGGGCTGTCCTAACATGACCTTACTGCCCTGGCCGTGTGCTGTCTGTGTTCAGGAAGGGGAAAACGTGGCAGATCTCCAAATGAACTCGGAACATCTGTGTCTCTCCCCTTGCTGCTGAGTGGGTGAGGTGGGGAAATGCCTGTAAAGAGCAGGAGTTGCACCCTGTCCTGGTGTTAATGGAACTTTCATCTGTAAGTGGTGGCTGCTGTGTCTGGGTTGGGCTTATCGGGTGTTTTGGAACGTGGAGGTGTTGCTCCCTTGCTGATGATGGATGCCAGCTTTCTTCCTTGCCCCGAATCTCTCCAGCAGCACTGATGGCAGCTTGGCTGCCTGCAGGGGACAAGCTCTTCCGATGGGCAGAAAGTGCTCTGTGGGCACATGAGGAGCTTCCGGCTGAGCAGTGCTGTGGGTCCCTGCCAAACTCAACCTTTGATGTCGCAGGGGTTCATGGAGGGTCAGGTAGCAGGTACATTCATGTACCTTTGTGAATGTGGAGAAATCTCTGTGCTTTTGGCAAGGTGAGGTGGAGGAGAGCTCGGCTGCAGTGTATAGATGTCTGGTCTGCAGCTGCTTTTGTACTCGATTGTTTCTGGGCTGGTCCGAGCCCTGTGGGCACTGATGCAGGAAACATTCTGGGGCAAAACCGTTGTATAATGCTTCCACAAAGAAAGTGCTGAGAGATGTCCTCAACCCTGTTGGGAACAGCACCCATGAAGCAGCACCACATGTATCCTGGTCCTTGCTGAGAGAGGAGCATGTGCCTGGAGGGGTAGCTGGGCTGGTCTGGAGGCTGGTGTGGGCTTGATGCCCCTCTGGGGGATGGCTGAAGCTGCAGACTTGTGTGGGATGATGAGTCTGAGGCAACCTGACCTGGCTTCCAGACCATGGCCTGAAACATGGTATGTCAGCTGGATGCAAGATGATGGACTGGAGGTACTCAGCGGGGTGGGCATGGGAGCTGCCGTCCTCTTCGCAGAGAGGGGATGCATTCAGCAAATGACTTCCTGCAGTACAGCAGCACCTCCGGGCATGGCCACAGCTGTGTGAGTCCTGCTCCCCAGGCTGGGCACCCCCGGGCTGGGCACCCCCGGGCTCTGCCCTTCTGGCTGCTGCAAACAGTGGAGGCTTCCTGGGGCAAACGGTCTGGGGAGGGAGTAGCAGCAGTGGGGCGGGAGACAGATGCGGAGCCACACATGAACATCTTGTCCTTTGCATCCTCCTTCATCTGTCTCTTTGGAGCACAGGCCATCGCGTCTCTGAGGGGAAAAAATGCCCAGAAATTCCACAGACCCTTCAATATCGTTTCTGTTTTACAGCAAGACAAAAAAGGTCCCTTTGTGTGAGGGCTGAAAGAAATAGCCCAGTCCCACAGCCTCCCCGAAATCTTAATGTCAACTATTTGCCTCCTTGTATTTTCACATAAACAAGCACTTTCTCCTGAATATCTGTGCTTCGGCTGCTCCCCCAGCTTGGTATTCCCCCTGCTCGGTGGTGCCTGTAGGATGGACAACCCGGCCCCCTCGTCCATCTCCTGGCCAGGCTTGTGCGGGTGGAGGGATGCAGAACTGGCTGGGGGAAGGTGGGCCAGAAAGTAGCAAGAAAGGTGACTAAAAGTGGGTTTGGAAAGAAATGAACCGCTTGAGCTGCTTTTGATTGAGGGGACTGCCGCTTGGCTGATAGCAGGGGGCAAACTCGTTTGCAGATCTGAGCACAACCAGAGGGAGGCTGGTGAATATCCCTGTTCATGCCAGCCTGGCTCAGTATCGTTCTGCTCTTGCCAGGGCATCACCCGTCTTGCTTTGGGGTCAGATGTTCCCCTGGTTTAAGTGACTGCCAAATTACACAGATTGCAGCAGCTGAGAAACCGCCCCGTCTATTTTAGTTGCTGTTTGCATACACACACTGGAGTGTCTTGGGTGTAACGCTGAAGCCTTCTATCCTGGAGTCCACCCTGCTTTTCTTTCCTATCGTGTTCCCTTCCCCTTTAAAAGAAAAAAAAAATTAGAAGTGAAGGAAAGGCTATAATGTCTGCGAAGTGCAAACGAATCGTTCTCCGTAACAGGAGTGCCAGCAGCGTTCCTGCGGTTATTGTTCATTCAGCTATGCTGCACACGTGTGCTGCTCCGTGTTCTGTCCTCAGCCGCGTAACCTGATCTGTCACTGGGCGTATTGTAAAACACGTCCTGTGGAAGTCGAAGGATGCAGTGCCTGCAATCTGCTGCTGCTGTGGAAACCCTAGTTGTTGTTTCGCTTGTGTTGTAGTGTCAGTTTTCAAAACTCCGGGCTGTTGGGGGCAGAAGCTGGTCCTGGTAGCTGAATGTGGATCCTGGGGTAAGGGCAGTGCTTGTAGAGGCAGCTCTGGGAAGAGGTGAGGTGGTGGAGGTGATGGGATCCACATAGGTTCATGCCTTGCCTCTTCATCTCAGTACCTATGGAAGCATTTGGGGTGATGTGGTGGTGCCTGCTGGACTGGGGCAGGATCTTGGCTAGCTGCTCATGGGTCATTGTCGTTTACCCCATGATACAACTTTCAGTGGATCCAAACTCCTTGGAGGGAATGGACATGCACCTGTCAACTCCACCTGATGTCAGACCAAGCCCATCCTGGAATAAACAGAACAAATTCCTATGTGTCAAGCTAGTTGTTTCTTCCATTGTGGGCTGGGTTTTTTTTTCACTGTGGTCCTAGCATGCTGGCAGGGTTCTTTCCCTTCCCTGGGATCTGTCATGGGGATCCTGAGTTCTCAAATCCTCCTTGCTGCCTCTTCTGTTGATCTCTTCTTCCTCCACCCCTTTCAGAGCCTGTGATCATCTCTTTCCATCTTTGTAACAGATTCCCAATTCACATATACGGGGAGGAGTTTGGGTTGGAAGCAGTTCATGGAGAATTTCAAACAGTAAAATCAGATGAATGAATAAAGGGTAGTTTTGTTGCTCTTATCCTTTCATCAACTTTCTTTGGTTCCCAGCAGTTCATTTTGCAATTGCTGTTCCATCTGGCTTCTTCGCTGAGGGTCAAATTAAAAATGCTGGTGAAGACTAAAGCAAACTGCTGGTGAGTTGTATAGGACTGGGAAGGTCTGAAGTTGACTTCTGGCAGAGTAGCACCCACTTTTCTCCGTGTTGCTTAAACTGAGAGGTTGAAACACCTTTGGACAGGAACCTTGGAGGCGGGAAATGCCCAGCAATGCAGGCTAAGCTAAGATTGTAAAATACAGCATTAGGATAATACCAGGTGGTGTTTGTCAGCTCTCCTGCATGGATGGATGTGGTCCTGCCAGGACATAAGAAAAAGAAAGGGAGATCAGCTGTTGATGTCTTCCTGATGCAGATCAGCAGGTTTTCAATGCTATACTTGCATTTGGCTGTAGAAAAACAGATGTTCCAGTTCAAACGAAAAATCCCATGTTGGTGAAAGATGACATGATCTCCATCCCAAGCTTGCTGCAGGCAAGGCCCTTTCCACCAACTTGGATGTCCTGTGGACTGGCCTTGTGCTGCAGGAATGCGTATGCCTGCAAGCTACTCGGAAGCGATGTGCTGCATGGGCTCTGTGGCCAGAGTGAACAAAGTTCAGTCTGTTGGATTCAACAAGGCCAAGTGCCACGTCCTGCACCTGGGCCACAACAACCCCCTGCAGCGCTACAGGCTTGGGGACAAGGGGCTGGAAAGCTGTCAGGCAGAAAAGGACCTGGGGGTGTTGGTCAACGGGCGGCTGCATATGAGCTGGCAGTGTGCCCAGGTGGCCGAGAAGACCAACAGCATCCTGGCCTGTGTCAGGAGCAGTGTGGTCAGCAGGACCAGGGCAGGGATCGTGCCCCTGTACTGGGCACTGGTGAGGCGGCACCTCAAATTCTGAGTTCAGTTTTGGGCCCCTCACTGCAACAAAGACGCTGAGGGGCTGGAGCGTGTCCAGAGAAGGGAACGGAGCTGGGGAAGGGTCTGGAGCACAATTCCTGTGGGGAGGGGCTGAGGGAGCTGGGGGAGTTCAGCCTGGAGAAGAGGAGGCTCAGGGCAGACCTGATCGCTCCCTACAACCCCCTGAAAGGAGGGTGCGGGGTGGGGGTGTCAGTCTGTTCTCCCAAGTGAGAAGTGATGGGACAAGAGGAAACGGTCTCAAGTTGTGCCAGGGGAGGTTTATGTTGGATATTAGCAAATATTTCTTCCCAGAAAGGGCTGTCAGGCATTGGAACGGGCTGCCCAGGGAGGTGGTGGAGTCACCATCCCTGGAGGGATTTAAAAGATGTGTAGATGTGGTGCTCAGGGACATGGGTTAGTGGTGGATTTGGCAGTGCTGGGTTAATGGTTGGACTTGATGATCTTAAAGGTCTTTTCCAGCCTACAAGATTCAGTGATTCTAAGTATTGTATCTTTTCCCTTTGGAGATGTCAGCTCCTGCAAGCCAGCATATCCCAGCCAAGAATATGGGAACCACATGGCCAAAGCCAAATAAATGGGAACCAGAGGTTGGGGGCCCAGAGCCTGTCAGCAGGGGCTGGCTTAAAAACAAATGAAAGAACAGAGGAAAAAATAGTTCTAATTATTGTGAGCTTTTAAAAACACAAAATAAAGCCTTATTATTTCACAGAGTTCCCTTTGCAGCATGTAATTTCATTTCCCCCCCATTTGCTTTTACTACTTGCTCTGGGCACTGTCAGAGCAACCTGATTTATAAGCGACAGCTCTGGCTGTTTTTCAGGCGAGTCTCTCTAAATATAAGAGTGTGAAAATTGTCCTGCTGCCAGCAAGTCTCTTAGAATTAAAGCTCGCATGAGTTGTAGCATGAAGCGGAGTGCTGGGGGCTTTATGACTTAAATGTCTTTCATAAAAAGCAAACCTCGCTCCTTTCTCTTGGACTACTTTTTCCTTTTATTATACTGAATATCTCAACCTATAGTTGGAGAAAAGAAAATAAAACAAGCTGTGGCTGTTAGCTTACTGTTTCCCTGCTACCAGCTCCCTTGTGTACTATCAGTAGAGACTTGCAGATCCTGAGGGAGATGTTTATTGACCAAGGGTTTTAGCAACAGGGCTTTGTCTAAAGTTTTCTTCCCATTCCGAGGACGTGTAAAGAGAAAATCAGCAAAATGAAGCATAACACAGCAGGTATACAGCATGGCCTGCTAATTTTAAGTGAATTGATAGGAATGTCTGAAAACTGGGGAAAGCCTTAATTGGCAGCCTGAACAAAACCCAGCATGTGCTTTAATGTTCCGGTTAATGAAGAAAAGCTGTGTTCGCTGCATGATGTTACTTCTGTGTATCTGTTCACGAACACAATCTTCCTTTTTGCCTGTGGAAGCGCCTGGCTTTTGTGGCTTCTGCTTTTTTGGATGCAGTTAAACAGAAACTTGGACCTTGGACTGTCAATGTCATGAAGCTCAGAAGCATGTGATTTGGATTTAAAGTTGGCCACGTGTCCCCGTTCTCCTAGGAATTGTAGTTCTTGTTGGTGACATCTGTGCTAACCGTCTGATATTGCCCGCTTTCATTCAGCAGCTGAAAAGGATCATTGTTTGAGGGGTCTTTTAAACTCCACTCTCTGTGAAGTGTGCTGCTCTGGTATCCAAACAACAGGAATCCGATTTAATAGCCTGGTTAGACTGAGCTGGCTGGAGGCTCATGCTGCTAAACCAGTGGGGAGTGACTTGAGTGGGTCCATGGCTCTGGTCTGGCCATTGCTGAGCCAACAAAGCTGGACCGAGTGACAACTTTTTGCATGTGAAGCAGGCTTTTGATTTGATTTTTGGACTTCAGTGTATTTCCAGATGCTAGGATGCATCTCAGCAATGCTGCTTCTCTGTAGTGCTTGTGTGTGAAGGTGGTGAGCCCTTGCGTGACTGTGAGAAATGTATGAGGAACCATCCTCTTCTGTCATCCTGTGTCCTGGTGTTGGGAACTATGGCAGCTCCCAGAGCTTTCACAGTGTGTAGCTTTCATACTTGGTCACAAGTTGACCCGGAGGGTCTAGTGTAGTGGATTCCCTCTGCAGTATCTTGAAGGATGTAAAGAATAGCTCCATGTGTGGTCATATGTACATAGCATGTGGAAACCCAGGGGCTGGGTCTTTGTGTTGGGGAGAAGAATGGAAACTGATCTCTGGATCTTTAACTTCCAGATGCTGAAAAAGGTCAAGAGGACTTCCAAAGAATAGGACTGGAGTACCCCTGGGAAGTGACCTGGCAGACTCTCCAGAGCAGGTTGGAGAGGTTTTAAAAGCGAGGGGGTTTGCAAAGGTCTGCCAGACAAAAAATTTCCAGGAAGAATGGTCATAGGTGTAAAATTGTCATCTTCCTAGGACAGACATTGTATACAAATGTGTCTGGAACCTAAGTCTGTCCTCAAATAAACTGCACTTGACGTTAAGATGGAAGTCTGGTCCGGCATGAAGTTGGGAAACTGCAGTCTGATCTGAAACCACATTTGCCTCGCAAGCCTGAACCTTACCCATTATAGAGGACAGCAGGTCTTTACTCTCCCTGAATAGGAGATGTGCTACTTGGCCCCCATCCTAAACGGAGCTGATCAGCACAGTCTACCCCAAGAGCAAGAAGGGCACCCCAGCACTGCATGTCTGGTCACAGGCTGCGGCTGCCTGCCAGGTCAGGTGGGCACTGCTGGTGGGAATTGCTCAGGTGAGTTAGGTCAGTCTCCTGAATTATCCAGTTTAGATACTGTTCTATTGATGACATGAAAAAAGTAAAATCAGATTTAGTCAATGCTGCTTTTGTGGATGAGGTTTTCAAAAACACTCACTCCCACTGAATTCAATAGGGAATTTTTGGGTTGGATGAGTTTTATTTCAGGAGGAAAAAGTTAAGCTAACACAGGGTGTTTTTACAGTCCTGTTCTAGATATTACATCCTTCAAAGCCCTCTTTGGAAGGCTTCCAGGTGGGAGATTTTTTTGGTCTTCTATTCCAGGGCTGGCACTTTCAGCCAAGGAGCATGAAGTTCAAGACGGCAAAACTGAATTTTTCAGAAATGGGTTTGTGCTGCAGGGGCCTGGCTCTCACCTCAGGTGCTCTCAGCTGTCCCAAAGGAGGCTGGCTTTATAGTCGCACCTGAGCAGGACCCTTGATCTTGTGATTGTCGGTTTTAGCTATTGTCTGATCTTGCTACTTCAGCCAGGTTCTGTCATTATATTTGGCACTAGCTACTTATCCCAGAGAAGGGAGTAAATGAATTCAGGTGTATACTGAGTTTGAGACACAAGTAAAGCACAGGATGGGATGTGGAAGGAGAGCCACGTACAACCTGATTGCCTCTTCTCACAGTGCACCTACTGCCAAGGATGGACGTCACCATCTGCTTGCAAGAGGGGAGTGTGAGGGTTTGGGCAGGGCGAAGTCCTGGCACTCATGGCTGCAGGGAGCAGCAAGGCAGGTTTACATGAGGAGCCCTGTTTCCCAGTCATTAGCCTGTGGGTGGCCGAGCAGGCAGGCTGGTGGCTTGTGACAGCAGGCCAGAAGGTGTGTGCCTTGTCTCAGCTGCATCGGGTCATGTGTGGCGGCCTGTTCTGGCCCTGAGCTGGTCTCTGTTATCAGAGTAATTTGTGTTAGGGGCAGGTTTGTCACTGTTGTCTGAAGGGAATGCACAAATCCCACCGTGGCACTCCCCAGTGTCTGCTGGTGAGATCCCGAGCTGGTGACACGGTGGGAGAGGAGCGTGTTGGAGCACTTCCCATAGGAGCAGTTCATGAGCAGATATCTCTGGATAGCTTCAGATAAACCCCAGGCAGAGTTTGCAGAGGCAGTGGAAGGTGACAGTCCTGTCACTGCAGTGGGAGGGAAGTCGACCCACTTTCCAGAGCAGAAGCCTTTACTAGGACAGTCCTGGAGACAGGTCTCACTAGCAGATGCTTATGAAGCAAAGGAGCTGATATGCTTAGAGGATTCCCAGGGCTGTTGCGGTGCCTTTTCTCCCTGGGCTCTGAAATCACTTCCAGGCCAGTAGCCAAGCACAAGCTGTAAATAACAAATGGTGGCTGATGATCCCATCTCATTTTGCTCTGAGATGTTGTCAGCTCTGGGCTTTCCCTTGGCATCTTCTCTCCAGTGCTTTGCATTCCCATCTTTAGCTCCCAGTGCTGTTGTGACATCTGGCTGTGTCCTGTCATGCTGTTGGTGTGAACTTGGTGTGAAGGAGCCACTTCTGTGGCGCCTCCACAGGGACTTCACGGAGGACAAGCTGATGGATCCATGCTCAGTGATCAGGGTGATGTTTGTCTCTTCTCTCCCTGGGGCTTCTCTGGTCATTGCTGCTTTGGGAAGGCTCGGAGATAAGGTCAGAGCAGAAACGTCTGGGATTTGCATCAGCCTCTGTCTCAGCATTCCAACATGGGCAACTTGGAAGGCAGATCCTGTGGCTTCATCTGAGATTCTTTGCACCCAGAACTACACAGGAAAATCCACCTGGTGGGTATCCAAACTTTATCCCGTGACTGAACATTCACATCTCATCAGATATCCAAACTGGGGTTGCTGTCCATTACACTGCTTCTTTTCCTCGCCGTTTAGGAAATGCTAAACCCCTTTTATTTTATTGCCCTTGTAAGATGGTGCTGTAGCAATTAGGCAATACATCTGAGCCAAAGGCCCTTCTGAAACCCTGCTGTACACAAATATCACATAAGCAGCAGTATCTATCCAGGATCAAAATAAAACTGTGCAAACACTGAAATATTAGGAGACACGCCTAGCACATGCATATGCTCTCCTGCTCTGAACTTGTGAGCTTGGCTAGCCTCTTCACATCAGGAACTTTGAGCTGGGAACATCTGGCTTGGTGCAGCAAAGGTAAACGTTCCAAAGAAAACACGAGGCGTGCAAGCGAGGGCTGCTGGAACCACATCTCAGCACCGTAACCCTTGTTCTTCTCTGTTCCACCACCTCGTTGTGCTCATTCCTTGCCTTTTCATTGCACAGTCGATTGTTTGGGCGAGGGACTCAGCTGGATCTTTGTGTTTGCTCTGCAAAACACGCAGCACACTGTTTCATGGTTATACGCAGAAACAGCTCACCACCTCCTTACAGCATGGTCCTCACCCACGTTAAGCATGTGTTTGCTTCATTAGGGGCTGCTGCTGTTGGTGGGGCTCTGGCCCTTGCTCTCACCCTCCCCGACTCTTTGGCACCCATCTCGCAGTTGTTTGGATCCATCCTGGAGAACAGGCGCGAGGTTTCACTGTACTCGGGGACGCATGGTGTTCCTTCCGCCGGCTTTGTTACTGCTGAATTGGATTTACAGCTTGGCCCCGTGCGGTGGCTGGGTGCCCGGCTTCCACTCGGTGTGTTTATTCATTTTTCAAAGACCTGAGCTATAGCCTATAAATATGGGGAAAAAGGCTCCAGATCAGCTCTTTTCATGCATCGTTAGTGTTGTTCGGTGCCTGATCTTGCTGTTTTATCCACCGGGCTGTAGTCCTTTAGCTTGCACGTATGCACGCTCGCCGTCGTGCTCCACTGTCGGCCCTGGTTCTCCGAAGGACGGGCTGAGCCAGAATTCCCTAGTCATCAGAAACACTTGGAAAATAGTTGAATTGTCCTTTAACAATTTTTTTAAACCTCTCTTGTAGTGTTTTTTGCTGCACATTAGCCTGACAAGCTAAATTGTAAAACAGTTCTGTAACAAGGGTTAAAACCCCCAAATAGTGAGTCAGAACAGGCATTTGAAGAGACATGGACTATCTCAGCTTGTCAAAATAAACATTTTGTTTAAGCACAGAGTGTGCCACTGTCTGAAAGCTCATAACTTAAACCAAGGCTTTTTTTGGTTTGACTCTTCCCCGCTCGTAAAGCTGAGTGTGTATAGCATGTAGGTATGGAACGGCGTAACTTTACAGCAACGTGATTGCAGTGAAACGTTTTTGGTATGGAACCTTTTTATTTTTTTTTCCTGAAAACATATCAGGCTGTTTCTATTTATAAACTTTGGGAAGCGCCTGGGCTGCCTGTTGGCCAATCGTCCCAGTACACCGCTGGCTACCCTGCTGCCAGCCCGTCAGCTAGTGCTTCGTGGGGCTGTCCTGGCTGATCTGCTGACGCCTCCCTCGCAGGGAGAACCGCTGGCTGTTTCTAGAGAGCATGGTTCACGCAGGGGAAGCGAGCAAAGCTCCAACACCCGCCCTTGGGTTGCGACGAAAACCAGTTATTGTCAGCGGGTGCTAGCAGGAGTGTTGGGTTGTAGCTGGGACTGCGGAGGGGCCGGGCAGGGGGAGCGTGGGGAAGGCAGAGCTCAGCGCCGGCCACGTTCATGCCGTGCAAGCAGGAGCACAGCTTACGTAAAAGCAAATTCCTGATGCTGTGCACACCCAGAGCCCATCTGGCACCAGCCGTGTGGGGACAGAGGCTGCAGGACTGGTGGCTGTGATGCCACCTGGGATTGAGTGCCTGCGGGATGCGGCTGGGTGCAGAAGCCACTGAATATACACTTTTCCTCCCTCCTCCAATCCCTACAACTTTAGCAGAAGATAATTGGACAGCATGGGTTTTTAAATGCTCTCATTTCCCTAAAGCTCTAACTCGGATCTCTAAGCTTTTTGTTGTTAACTTCCACCAGGAGCTCATGGCAGGACCTTGGGAAAAATACATGTGGCTCTGTCCCTGCATGCCCCATCTCTGAACACCCAAGGTGGACACGCTTTTCTGATGAGGACCCTGGGCGTTGCAGCTGAATGTCAGAGCCCTGACAAACCCCAGTGTGTTTTTGTCTGGGTGTTTCACAGAAACACAGAATCTTTTGGGTTGGAAAAGACCTTTAAGATCATCAAGTCCAACTGTTAACTCAGCCAAAACCACCGCTCAACCATGTCCCTCAGCACCATGTTCACACATCTCAAATCCCTCCAGGGATGGTGACTCCACCACCTCCCTGGGCAGCCCGTTCCAATGCCTGACAGCCCTTTCTGGGAAGAAACGTTTCCTAATATCCAACCTAAACCTCCCCTGGTGCAACTTGAGGCCATTTCCTCTTGTCCCATCACTTCTCGGGAGAAGAGACCAACCCCCCCTGGCTCTCTGCACCCTCCTTTCAGGGAGTTTCCCTGTTACATGTCATAGCTTGGTCACAAAGAACTGACCCTCTTGCCGAGGGGGGTTGAGAAGTGGCAGAATCAGTCCCAATTTGAAAAAGAAAACTGTGCACAATGAGGAGTAAAGACCAGGCTTTTCACCTACACCTGACCGGTTTAGGAACAGGGAGTCTGTTAAGTGGGATGATTTGTAAAAAAAGACCGCAAAACAGGTTGTCTCCTCTGTGGTTCTGGCTCAGCTGAGCTTGGGGAGGGCTAACCAGAGCCCTCTGGGGACACCTGGTGAACAGGGCTAAGGAGGTGACACATATTTCTTGGCCTCCACATCTTCATGTGTCAAATGGTTCATCAAGCATGTAAGGAATAAGATTTAGCATCACTCTGAGGATCAGGCTTTCCACATCTGTAAACCAAACATCCTTGTTCTTTAACAGGACCGTGTTCCGTGTCCACTGCCCTCCACAGCAGCCACATCTTGTCCTGGCCTGTTTTGAGGGCAGCTGAGTCACCCCAGCTCCTCTCCTCAGGGCTGCCTTGTGCATGGGGGACTCTCAAGCTCTAAGTATGGATATGTAAGGCAAAGCCTGGCTGCAGGATGGTTGCTCCATCTCTTTGTTCTTCCTTCCCTTCTTGCCTGCAGGGTGCTGTTCAGAGCTTGCTACAGAGCAGTTCCAAATACGCTGTAGCGCGGAACTTTGTCCCTTTGGCAGTGATGGACTTTCAGGGGAGCCCTTCAGCAGGACATTCCTACCATCTCACCTAGCTGTTTGTGCTAAGCAAGATTTGGTTCTAGTACTTGTCTAATTAGTCATAATTATGTTGGATGTTGTACTGTGCAAAGTTAGTGACAAGTAAAATATTTGAGTGAAAAACTGCTTTTGTGCTGTGTAAGTCTTCAAGGACTAATGACATCTAAGTGAAAACAAGCTGGTTTTATGAAAAGCCTTGTATCTAAAAATACTAATAATGATGATCACATTTTTCCAAGAACTATTTGAATGCATCTTCCTATTCTGCATAAATTTTTTTTCCCTTGGATTTTCTGCTTTGAAGTTTCCCTTGGACAGGCATCTTCCCAACTAAGTTCACCCTAATCCCTCTAGCCATTTTTACCAGCCTTGTGTCTCTGTGTTTGAGGTGAAAGACTTCAGTGATTAATGGGTCTTGGGTGGAAAGCTGACACTGGAAGGATCTTCAGTGTAGTCCTGTCTTGCTGTATGTGGTCAGTGCTGCAGAAATGGGAACTGCTGATTTCTTTCTCCCTTTTATTTTTCTTTCCCTCTTTTATTGTTCTTGCCACTGTGCTTCTCTCGGTGTAATACTGACCTGCAACTCCGTCTTGGTCAGTACAATCACATCCTGTGCTCAAGTATAGAAATAAAGGCACAAAGGCTAGAAATGATGGACATCATCTGTATTTCTTACATGGGTTATTTGAATCTTGATGCAGAGTAGCTGCCTTGTATGACACTGCTGTCCCTTAGTGCTGCCTGGCCCTCCATGGCCATAGCAAAGCCATCATTGATCCTAGCCATGATTTTTGACTCCAGAGAGCATCCTTGGTGTCATCAAAGGCATCCTTCTTTCTAACTTTTCCCAGAGAAGAAGAAGCTGGCTACACTCTCATGGTGTCTGTTTTTTGGGTTCCAGAGTACACCCTGCCCGCAGCCGCCGTGGGTCTGCCCAGCCACCTCATCCAGTGCCACCGCCCACAGCCTGCCTACACCATTCACACGGCCCCCGTGGTGAAGATGCTCGTGGAGCAGGATGAGCGGCGAAAGGCTGCATCCAACTGCCCAGCAGAGATGGAGCCAAACAGAGAGCCTCAAGAAGCTGGTTTCGAGGAGGAGACCCAGGTGCCATCTAAGCTGAGCAGAGGTAGCAGCAATCGCGGGCCTGGAAAGCAGTCTGGAGGAATGTCCATGGCTGAGAGCAGTTTGCCATCACCAAATGTTTACAGTAGGGTTATTTTTGCAAGAAAACCCCCCTTGCGTGTGCTACCAGGTAGTTCCCTGGCACATTCCAGCAAGAAGAAATGATCTGCCCACAGCTAGGAACAAAAAAAAAAGCTGCTCTTGAATGTTTTCCAGAGTGCATTAAACTACACATGCAAACAGCATTTAACTTTTTGACTCTTTTCCTGAAAGTCCCGTTTGGATGAAAGCACACCAGCACAAAGACGGTGGTATTGCATTTTGCACTTGTCCACTTTCAGGTCTGGAGGAAACATAACCTCTTCCTGTTGAACTTGCTTCACGTGCGTCGCTAGCTGCTTGGCTTCTGGGAAATGCCCCACAAAGGGTGCAGAGGCCTGGTATGGAGATGCGGATGCCTGCACGCCCACGCAGCCTGGCGCACAAACACAGGGCCCAGTTCTCTGCTGTCCTGCATCTTGTGACCTCTGCTGGCATCAGTCCTGACTGCTGGCAGCCATCGACCGGATTTGGCTGAGGGTGATGGGCTGTGGGGGCTCTGTGCCTCTGCAGCCACTTGAGATCTTGGGTGACTGGAGGAAAAGTGCACTGAGAGTTGGTGTTCCCTCTTCTTGAAGCTGAAATAACATGGACTGGAAGGGAGAGGAATTTTCAATGAGCATTTGCTTGTACTTTTATCCATTTTGCCCTGGCTTGTCTGTCCCCAGGGTGCCAGGTCTGTTCAAGTTGTATTTACTGGGCTCTGTGTATATCTCTGTCTCTGTCTCTATGCATGTGACACTTTCATGCACACAAGTCAGTTAAAAGCAGTGCAGTAGCAAAGCTGGTAGATGAGCTGCTACTCCTTTTTCACTTCTGCTGATGGAGATGCTAAGGTCAAAATTGCTGGGGGAGATGGGATTTTGTTTTTGGCAAGTCCTTAGCCTTATGTGATACTGGATGGCTTATATGTAGGGTCTCCAGCTGCTGGTGCATTGCCAATTCAGACCCCAGGGGCTAAGGGATATTGCTAAATTCTTAAAAACCATTTGCAAAGGCATCACCTCATTATTCTCTGGCCACAGAGGTAGAATCCTGTTTTCTAGGACTATCTATGGCTGCCTTCCTTCCGACCTCCTAACGTGCAATGGAGCCTGCTGACACTTCTGACTGTGTGTCCATCTCTGTTAAAGAGGTCCAGCCTGTGCCTCAAGCAAGGCAGGGTTCAAATTGGGCAAAATGCTGAGTGACTCCTCAATTAAAGACTATACCAGCCTGCATACCTGAGAGGTGGCTTCTCCATCATGAGCACTGGCACGGGGAGCACCTAGAAGGGAGCTGGAGGCTCTGGAGAGGTGGGACGCGGGGTGTCCAGTTTAGCCGTGTGTGTGGGTACCCCCAGTGTGCTCGCCTGCCGGCAGGGCCTTGCTGGGGAGGTGTGCCCTCACGTTTCTCTGGAGTTTCCAACTCTGGTGAATGTGGGTGGGCATTTTTGTCATGAGGATAGCAAAAGATAACCCTTTCTGCAGGGTGATCCCTTCTCATTTCAGATTCTGCTTCTGCAGGGACTGAAACGGTGTCAGATCATTTGAAATGCATTTGAAACAGTGTTTTTTCCTTGTGATGATGGAAAAAACCCATGTCATGGTGGTAAAAGGTTTTTTTCCATCAAAATTAAAATTTCCATCAGAATTTGCTTGAGGAAGCCATTTGCTCTGGAAAACTTTGCTAAAGTGATAAACAACTTCTCTAGTAATCAGGAGTACTTACTGCTGTGTCTAGTGCCCTGTTCCCAACTGCTGCTGTCAGCTCATGTGATTTTGGCTGAGATGGGGCCAGTGCCACTCGTCAGCTGAATGCTTTGGGAAAATGTTGGGCCTTTGCAGGGAAAAAAATTAAAAGAATTAGAAAATGCAACAAAAAAGAGAAATTACTGCTTTCTATGGATGTATAAATAAATTTGTTCCCTGCCCTATTTTGAGCCCTGCATTACTGACACCCCTTGCGCCTGTGCACGCACAGACGCAGCACATCACGAGCCCTGTGTTCAGCAGCGTCTCGCCTGCCAACCCACGGCTTTGGTCGCAAGCCACGGAACTGGGAAGAAATAAATAAACCTTAGTTTCCAGCTCTTCCCTCTGACTTTTCTATTTGTTGTGAGGGATCCTGGAAAAGGGACGTAGTGATGTCATGTGCGTGATGTGATGACTACAGAAATAGTTGGCAGCCCCAGCTGGGGCGGTGTTTTTCCTGCTTGTGGCTGGGGGGTGTGTGGGCGCTGTCCTCCCGCATGCCCTCGGTATCCAGACCCCTGGGCCAGGGGCAAGAAAAAATCATAGAATGGTTTAGGTTGGAAGGGACCTTAAGAATCATCCAGTGCCACCCCCTGCCATGGGCAGGGACACCCTCCACTAGACCAGGTTGCTCCAAGCCTCATCCAGCCTGGCCTTGGACACTTCCAGGGATGGGGCGGCCACAGCTTCTCTGGGCAACCTGTCCCAGTGCCCCCCACCCTCTCCGGGAAGGATTTCTTCCTGATGTCCAATCTAAATCTCCCCACTTTCAATTTAAACCTGTTACCTCTTGTCCTGTCACTCCCTGCCTTTGTAAAAGTCCCCCCAGCTTTCTTGTCAGCCCCCCCAGGCACTGGAAGGTGCTATAAGATCTCCCTGGAGTCTTCTTATCTCCAGGCTGAACAAGCCCAACTCTCCCAGCCTGTCCCCATGGCAGAGGGACTCCAGCCCTCAGGGCATCTTCATGGCCTCCTCTGGACTCACTCCAACCAGTCGATATCCTTCTGCTGTTGGGGACCCCACAGCTGGACACAGCACTCCAGGTGGGGTCTCACCAGAGCAGAGCGGAGGGGGACAATCCCCTCCCTCGCCCTGCTGCCCACGCTGCTCTGGATACAGCCCAGGATCTGGTTGGCTTTCTGGGCTGCCAGCGCACATGGACGGCTCTTGTGCAGCTTCTCATCCCCCAGTACCCCAAATCCTTCTCCTCAGGGCTGCTCTCGATCCATTCTCCACCCAGCCTGTCCTTGTGCTTGGGATTGCCCCAACCCCTGTGCAGGACCTTGCACTTGCCCTTGTTGAACCATCTGTAAGGGGGTTCTGTTTATGATTTATTTCATTCAATATCTAATAGTATTGATGTATGTAGTTGACACCAGGTTGGTGTCCCGTGGGACTACTGAAGCAAGTGGAAGAAGTGTGAGATGTGCTGTGAAGCACTGTCCAAGCTTCTCAGCGTTACTGCTTTGCTCCGCAATCACATCTTCCCAGCAAAGTGAGTTCAAGGCGTTGATTTCTCTCTACATTCGCTGTAGGCTAGCTCTGCCTGTTTGGATGATGCTGAAGCTGGTGTGAATTGTATGTGCTTGCACAGCTCAGGGACGGCGTGAAGGAAAACACGCGCCTTCTTTCTCCTGTCTGCACAGGGGCTTTACCAGGGTTGGGATCTTGTTCATACCTCTGTGTTAAACCATTTCAATATTACACCTCCTCCTGTGGGGAATGGCTGCCTTGTTCTGCAGGTGAAAGACCAGAGTTATTTATAGGCAGTGCTGTGGTATAGAAAGAGGTTGAAATCATCCCTAGAGAGCCAGAAATGGTGACTGAAAAAAAATTTTTGGGGTTTTTTTGCACGTTCAGGTGTTTGCCCAAGTAGTCAAATGTGTTCAGAATTCAATGTGGGAAGGTGTCCTAGGGTGTCCTTGCAACAGCATCGTTCCAGGTGGGAACTCTGTCTCATGGTCAGGTCGAGGACTGGTGGAGGCATTGTGGGCTGCTCTTTGCTCGCCCACTTCCTTCACCAGATACGTGAGCTGCTTATTTGTCTGGGTTTCTCTGTCTCTGCAGCAGGACAGTAATACGTGGTTGGGTTGATCTGTGCACGTGCACCGGCGTTCAGGCGTGTTAACGCTGCCTTGACAATGTGCTGGCAGTGCACCTCTCTGCAGCGAAGTGGCCAGAGGTGTCAATGTTTCAAGGAACTGAATGATTTTATCATTAAAAATAGTTGAAAACGCATCATGGCTTTAGAGAAGGTTGAAGTGCTGCTTCTCCATAATAAATTCAAGTGAAATGGAAACAGGCAAACCCAAGTGTTGTAAAAAGCACTTGTAGGGAAAAAAAAAGGTGGGGGGAACCCCAAAAGAGTAGGAAAACCCAAACGTGCTAACTTTGGTAATTCTTAAAATGAGTTTTTCAGTAATTTTGTTTTATGGGCAATTTTGACTTTTCTGTTGTCGCTGGGGATAAAAGGGACCTCTCCCGAGCTGCAGACTCACGGAATGGTAATTCTGTGTTTCAGCTTGTACTGCCCACTAGCATTAATGAAATACTCCGAGGGTTCTGTTCAGCTCCAGCTGGAATTAATCACTGTTCTTTTGGAATCCCAAGGCACAGCAACGCACGGCATCAGGGAGCCCGGGGCTGCCATGGAGAGGGCGTAGGTGGCACTGGGGCTACCAAAAGCGGTCGTCACACTGATGAGCTCTGTACTCCAGACATACGTCTGGTGAGGCTGAAACCCATAAAGTAACAGGGTCCTACAGCTCTGCCTTTGGTCTGTAGCCTGTTAGGAGAAGTTTGCTGGATGATGCAGGCAGAGCTGCAGGGATCCCTGCCCATGTGCAAGGTGCTGGAGCAGGGCAGCAGCGTAATGTTGGATATGGCACAGGGAACTTCAGGGATCTGAGGAGATGTAGGGTGTCTCTTGGGGGTTGGGGTAGAATTGACCCCCCCTGCATCTGTCAACAGATGTAGCAGCACCTACTTTGTTAGTATCTGGGGGCCCAGAGGTAATTGCAGCTCTAAATGACTTTTATTATGCTGTGGTTGCTCCTTGCCTGCTGTATTGAAACCAGATGCTCAGGTCATTAAATAGATAGAAGCCAGGTGCTGACTGCCTTGTTTAAGCAAAATACAAACTGATTTCCTGCAGGAGTGAGTGTGGTCATATATATGCCAGCACCCAAGAGTGGGATGAGAAGGCTGGGGAGAATGGTGGCCATTGTGGTCTGGGGACCAAAGCTGGTGAGGCTTTTAGTATTGCTTTGGGATTTGGCTGATGGATTGACTGGATGCAAAACTGCTTTGGGGTTAGTTACTGTGCCCTGGAGCTGCTCCCCTGAGCATGTCACTGCTGTGTTGCTGTATGTTTAGAAAAGTGTCACTGGATGAGACCTGCCCTGCTGAACAGTGCATGGGTCTGGCTGTGGCACAAAGGTGACAAAGCCTCAGCATGTGGTGCTGATTCGGGGAGGGTACAGCTAGTCTCTGGACCAGGTCTGTGGGGTGTCTGTGCCTCTAGCCCAGTATTTTAACCTCACAAGTGGAGCTTTTTGTTGGAGGATTTTTCCCTGAGAACCTTTCAACTCAGAGTGCTTTACCACAGCCATGAGCACAGCAGGTAGGAATTAGAGTTGGTCATTAACAGAGCTGAGGGTTGCCCTGCTAACACCAAGGTGTTTCTGAAATAGCGTTTCTCAACAATTTCATGTCTGCATTCACCACTTGACTCATCTGTCATCACGCAGTTGCCTGTGCCAGCAGCAACTCCAGGCGGGAGTGCTCGCTGCCGTTACCCTCTGCAAGTGCTTGTGTTCGAGCCCTGGAGGAACTGAGCTGCTGCCAGCAATTGCAGTTAGTAGTTCCTGGCTCGTGCCAAAGACTGCCAGCAGCACCCAACCTGCCCTCACCATCCTGCGCAAACAGAGGGGAGATGCTGCAGGCACCGAGGTGATGGAGCTGCTGGACCCTGCAGCTCTCTCATCTTCAGCAGCTCTTCTCAAAACCTGTGGCTAGTGCTACGGGGGTCACAGCCTGCAACAAACTGCCTTATTCTCACCGAGATGTGGATCTCTTTCCTTAGAGACAGCTTGTAGGGGGTTCTGTGGGCTTATATGAAATTGAGGGGGAGATTGGAGAGAACTCCTTGCTGTTTGGCTGGGAAAGCTGAACCTGGGTACCTGGAAGCCTCTTGGCATAGTATCAGACCTCATGTGAGTTTAGGGCAAAGCTGTGACAGCCTGGACTTGGGCTGTGCTCTGTCATTCTTATTGGAATCAAAGAGCAGTGGGAAACCTGCCATTTTCATGCTAGAATTAGCCCTCCAAGCACTGCTCCATCTATCCTCCCAGGCTACAAAGATGCTTTTTTCCTTTCCCCAGCATTTATGCTGGGTGCAGTTGTGCCACTCCAGGTCTCAGGAATGACTAGCTCAGTAGGAGCTTGGTATGATGTCAATGTTTCGAGTGGGTGAAGCAGAGGAGGCAAAAATAGACATTTAGACATTTTTCCAGTTATGCCTTTTTGAAAAGGAATATTTATAGCTTGGTGCATAAACACAAGTTCTCTTTGTGAATCCGCTACCAATTGCAAAGCTGTGCTCAGCCAGCACATTATGCCTCGGACCCTTGTGCTGAGGTCTGATCTAGGCGGTTTTGACCTCCTCGCAGCAGAAGCCTCCATATCCCCGTTCCACAACAGTGCTGGAAGCGCTTTCCAGTATAGGTGTGAAGCACCTGCAAAGATCTCTGGGTTCTCCGGGGCTGGATCCCTTGCAGCAAGCTGTCCTGGCTCATCTCCAGGGTATGGATGCAGCACACTAGCGTGAGCCACAATTCTGTGGTTAACTCTGAAGCATAACAGGACTGTGATCAGGATCATTTTATCAGGTCATCAGCACCACACATTGCAGGTGCCGAAGGTCCAAATCACTGCATTTCACTTTACCTCCATTTCCCCATCTATGCAATTAGGATAATGGCCTGTAACACACAGTTTAAAGCAGTTTGAGACTTTCTCACAACAATGCTATCTGAACCACTGCTCATGGTCTGGCCTTGCTTCCAAGGAGTTTTGGGTCTCCATTCACATCATGTGGTGTTAAACTTTCTAGATACTATTTTCTCCACTGTTTGAGCAGGGATGGGAGGTCAATGTACATGGCAGCCGAGGAGGTTTTCAGAGGCCAGTGCTGGCTCTTCAAAAACTGTATTTTTCAAGAACATCCTCCTGCCACTCCGCGAGAAGCACTGGCTGTGTTTGGCAATGCTCTTCATTGCACTTGGCAATCTGAGCTACAGAGAAACGGTGCCCTGAAGGGCTTCATCGTGTGATGCTTGCCAGAGTGACTGCGGTTTCTATGTTTGCATTTATGGATCTGCTGATACTTCGAACAGCAGCTTGGAGGAGGGTTAACAATGACCTCAGTGGGAGTAAAACTCCCAGGTCTTTGTGATATGTGGGCAAAATGGTGGGGCGGATAGTGTCTTGATGTCTCTGCAGATGGATGGTATTCAGGGCCTTGCCTGAGCAGGCTTCTAGGATCCAGAGGGATTTAACTTTTGCTCCCTAGAGCCGTGAAGGCAGGAAAAATAGCCCTGCTGAGCAATGGGCTGAAAGCCTGGCACGCTGTGTTGTGCTTGCCATGACACGGCTCCAAGGGTGTGCCTCCAAAACCTTGCCAGAGATCTTGATCCTGCCTCAAACTATTTTTCATCAAACCTCAGTCTGATCTCTGGCCTGGTCTCCAAGCTGCTTGTGCGGAACAATAAAATCAATTCGCTGTCTCACACCGCCTAGCAGTGTGCTCGCTCATGCATCCCTGCCCTGCCCCAGCAGTGAGGGCATCAGCAATGGCCTTTTGATTCCTCCCCTGCAGATGCAAAGTTTGGAAAGGTTTAGTACATCAGCTCTGTTTGGATTTCCTGTACTGCTCAGGCCCAAGCTCTGCACTGAACTGTAAAAGCTCTGGGTGCAAGAAAACCATCTGGGTGGCTCGCCTGTAATTTGCAGTCCATGGGTAGCGAGGGGTAGCTTGGAAATGTGGTTCCACCAGAACCCATTCACTCCACTTTTACAGGTATTTTGATGTGTTTCCATTTGTATTCTGGTTCAAGGCTCATCTAGGTATTGTAGCATGGATGGGGATCATGGAGTAGGGCGCCCAAATGCCGTAATTTCAGTCTGGTTGTTCTGCTTAGCCTTTCTCCTTGTCCTCCCTATCTCCATCTTTCAGCTGAACGGCTTGCTAGCACAGCGAGGAGCTTGAAGGCTGGATGAGATTTCCCCGGCTGAAATGTAAGTGCCAATCCCTACATCTCACTCTCACAAAACTTCAGGGATTGCTTCCTTTAGTCCCTGTCTTCAGTGGGTGGCATCTACTTCTTTGAGTCCAATCTTAGTCCTGTAGTGGGAATTATGGGTGTGCCATTTGGGTTGAAGAAGGGATTTTTCCACTTTTCTCGTAATGGAAATTTCTTCCTAGCTAAATGAAAATGTTAGATGCTTTTTTTTGAAGTGTTCTTAATGCACACTAGATGCTTTCTTAAAGGTGTTGCAGTTTCTTGTTAGAAATCTGAAAACCACAAACTGATTTTGGTTTGGTTTTGACCACAGATTTTCAGTTTTTAAATAAATAAAAGATCTGTTCCCAGTGAGCCTGGGGAAGGAGAGCCAGACTTTCTCCTAGACCCTTAGCTGTGCTGGAATGAGACTCTGCATTACCTGATAGGAAGAATAGCACTGAAAATAAGTAATGCCTCTTCTGGAAAACGCAGATCCTATGTTGAGCTGCGGGAGCACAGGCTGTGAATGTGTTCCAGGACTGCAGTCCTTGCTTGGGGGGAAGCTCCCACTCCACTATTGCTCTTTTTTTTCAAACAGCGATGAGCAGGGTATTATGTGGGCAGGTTCAGCTGGAGATTCATGGCAAGCCTTGTCTGGAGGAGTGGCTGTCCAGGGCAGAGCTGTAGAAGGGTCTGCCTACCCCATGGTCCTTTCCTTCTCACAGCAGCTGTAGCGTTTGCTCTGCTGGGAACAGCGAAGAAGGGCTCTGCCATAGTGGCAAAGCTGGGGATGAACGGAGTGGTTTGGCACCGTGCAGTAGCATCCTCAGATATGGGGTGTGCTGGTGGGGCTGCCGTGGGCTGAGGAGGTGCCAGTGGGGAGCTGCTGCAGAAGAACTGGAGCTTAAAATGCTGATGGGGTTTGGAGCTTAAAACTACCGGTGATGAGAGGGAGGATGCCAGCAGATCACTCAGTCCTTGTCTACAGAGATGGGACCAACTGCCCACACGGGGAACTGTAGTTCTGCCACCCCCATCTGCTTCGATGTTCTCTGCCTGACTGCACTGCCTGCCTGCCAGGGGCTAGTAGGGGCTGCACATGAAGGAAAAAAACTGGTGACAGTTCCATCTTAGCCCATGGTCCTCTCCGTCTGTGACATTACTTTTACAGTCATCAGAAGCCAGAGGTGGACCTGTTATTCTCCAAACACAACTCCTCAAATACCAGTGAGATGCCAAAGCTGTGATGGAGGATGGCACAAAAGCCAGCAGCTAGGAAATGTCTTTTGGGTTGCAATCAGGGCTTGACGATTCTTGCTGGACCCCTACTTTGGGTAGGGGTGGTTGTGCCCAGACCTCCCACGAGGACCTGCCAGCCTCTTGGCAGGGTGCGTGGAAGGCTGCTCTGCTGCGGCTCTTCTGTGGTCAAAAATTTCCCCCCTCAGTGCTGACATCCTGGGCTCCCTTTTGGCATCCTCAGTAGATAGATGGCATTCCAGCCACCCACAGAAATCATTTCAGCTAAAGGCAACCAGAAGACTGGAGGGGGTTTATAAGTCATGTGCCTTTCTGCCACTGCATCCCACACTTAGTGCTGCAGAAGAGAAAGGAGCTGGTGATGTTGTCTGTGCTAGATACTTTGTCCCTTCATGGTCTTCCCCTAAGGTTGCTCTTTCTTAGTTGTTTGACTGTGTTGAACCTCTGAGCATGAAATGCTTTAAAGAGAGCAAAAGTTGCTGATCTTGCAGAATTCAGCAGAGGTAGCAAGACATCCATGCCCTTCTTAGAAGTTGCTGTCTGAAGGCATGGTGGGGGGTTAAAGGCTCTCAATCTACAGCCCTGCCCTACGGGATCAGAAAATGCATCAAAACGTGGTATAAACTCTGCTGGGGAGTTGCCAGCTCCATGTGTGTGGCTGCAGCAGCAGAACCTGTGTGTACCAGGGTGGGCTAGGTACTGGAGTGTGTTCAGGGATGGGCAGCAGAGCTGGGGAAGGGTCTGGAGCACAGTTCCTGTGAGGAGCGGCTGAGGGAGCTGGGGGGGTTCAGCCTGGAGAAGAGGAGGCTCAGGGCAGACGTTATCGCTCTCTACAGCTCCCCGAAAGGAGGGTGCAGAGAGGAGGGGTCGGTGTTTTCTTCCAAGTGAGAAGGGATGGGACAAGAGGAAACGGCCTCAAGTTGTGCCAGGGGAGGTTTAGATTGGATATTAGGGAAAATTTATTCACTCAAGGGATTATGGGGCATTGGAAGGGGCTGCCAAGGGACGTCACCATCTCTGGAAGGATTTAAAAGATGTGTGGATGAGGTGCTCAGGGACATGGTTTAGTGGTGGATTTGGCAGTGCTGGATTAATGGTTGGACTTGATGATCTTAAAGGTCTTTTCCAACCTGAAAGTTTCTGTGGTTCTGCCAGGACCTCTCTGCATCTCTGTACCAGGACGGTGAACCGTGTGGGTCTGCACTGCTGCCAACAGCCGCAGGCAGCAGCAGCCACATGCTAGCCATGAGCTGGACAAAGCATGTCCTCTCTCAATTCAGGGGTCATACCTGAATTTGGGGTGCTTTATAGCAGGGTGACAGTCAAGGCAAGCCCAGCTTGGATGCTTACCATGTCACTCCTCTCTGTTTTCCTTCTAACCATGCGTGGATCCATCAGCACATTTCCTGGAAGATGCTCTAACAATTAATTGGCATTGATCTCTTGGAGCTGGAAGCAGGCTCTGCTATTAGCTGCGGCCGTTAGCAGGGCCGTGGGGAGCTCAGCGTGGTGCAGCTGAAAAATATGCTTGGGAAACAGAAACGCTCTGTAGCTGCCCCAGCGTTCTGGGCTGCTGGCCAGACTCCTTCAGATGGATTAATGGCAAAGTACGATGCCGATAACAAGAGCTATCCTTTCCAATGGAGAGCTAATCCACAGCGAGCGGGGCTCTAGACTTGCTGACTCACTCTAATGGATAAATAGGGATGCTCTGCACACACTCCGGTGTCTAGACAAAGCGGGGTGCACAGGCAGAAGTGCTGCTGCGAAAAGCCAGGTGGTTTGATGGTGGGCCCACAGGGATGTCAGCACTTCCCCTAGAAACTCTCCTCACTGCAGGAGATGCAGAAATGATAGGATGAGCCCCCCTAGCACCTGGGTGAGGCAGGAGGTAGGGGATACTTGTAATGGTGGCCTTGAAGCCAGGTAACAGCAGTGGTGTTTAGCCTGTCTGCACAACGGTGTGATCGGAAAGTGCCATTGGCGTGGTAAGTGGAAGCGAGCAGAGGTTGTGTCCTTCCCCAGGGAGTGGAGGTTATCCCTTGCTTTGATTGTTACGGGAAAGGCTTGCAGAATGCAGTGAACGATGCTCCATTTTGCATAGGGCTTTGGATGTATCTTAGCATGGAAAAATGCACCTTGCTTGGGCAGGCTGGTCCAAGTGAATCCCTGAAGGGCCTCTAGTCATCGGGATAGGGAGATTCATAGGGAGTTTGGTGCTTGGAGTCATGCCAACTCTGCTTTCCCCATAAGGATGCAGTAGGCCAGGTGAAGATTCATGCTTTCCCCTGTCCTTTAAAACCAATTTCCACCCATGAAAGTGGTTTTATGGTGAAGGCAGTTGGTTGAGGAACCTGAGTCTGTTCCTGCCCCTGCAACAGAGTCAGTTCCTTCACCTGGTGTCAGCACAGCCGGGCTGAGATGAACTCGGACTTCGTGGGTGTCGGTGGCATTTGGCCTGTCCTTGGAGCAAGAGTCTTTGCTGGGATGTGAGCAGACACAGCAGTTTGGTCTGTGGGTCCTGGGAAAACAGTCAGGCCCAAAATGAGGGAAGGGCCATTGATCTGGAGCTGGATGTGAAACCATGAGGTTCCCCAAAGCCTGAGACACATCCTGAGTGTCATTTCCAACCTGCCCTCATTTTTAGAGCATTCAGAATGGTTTTGGTGCAAGAACGTTGCATGCAACGAAATGCAATTTGTGACCTGCCTATCTGTTTTACAGGCGATAAACCAAAGCGGTTCAAAGCCAGAGCTCTGTGGGACACTCTCCACTGCACATAGCCATTACTCTTCTGGTGACGTGCTTGGTGCGGTCACGCTCAGTTTGGCCATGCAGAACAGCTCTCAGTCTCACTTGGCTGTGTGCTGACCTCACCCGTGAACAGCCTCGTTTACCACGCTGCTGAGGATCCGTCAGCTGCCTGTCCGGCCCTGTGCGATGCTGCCGGCAGGCGGGCTGGCTCGGGGCTGTGTGGCCAGCCTGGCTTGGCAGGCAGGGCTGGCGGGCAGCAGCAGGCAGGGCTCCACCAGAGCACACATGGCAGCAGCTTCTCCGGGCAGGGACTGAGAGGGGCGTTTGGAGTAGGTGGTGAGTTTTCAATAAAGTGAACTCCATTCCAAAATTTGGCCAGACACTTTGCTTCCAGCACTACAAATGGGGCAGATCAATTGTTCTGAAACAGAAGATAAAAATTAGGGGTTGGATCCTGTGAAGATGGCTCCCCCGGTTTTGTTCCAGCCTCTCAGTTTGCACTGCAGCCGATGCACTCCATGCCATGGACTCCCTCTGGGATTAAAGACATCCTGCTATAGCAGCCCGGAGCAAGGGGGCTGTGAGTGACGTGTTTGTTTTGGTGTCAAACCCTTGGTTTGGACCCTGCAGCCTGGCTCAGGTTAGGGCTGAGCTCCCCCAGCCCCATGAGTTGGGCTGGGCTCTGCTTGGTTGGTTCACATGGAAAACTGGGGATGTCCTAGGCTGGGGACATCAAGGTTGCTGCAGGTTACTGCTCTTGAATGTTGGCTAAACAGTTGGTAAACCCCGGCTGTGGCCTTGTGAAACTGAGAAAAGACCAGAGGTGGGTGGAGGAAGAGCTAGAGTCTGCGGTTAAGGACAGGACAGGATAGGAAAAAACTGTTTAACTCTCCTTGGCTGCATTTGGCTCATGAAAGCAGCTTGGTTGCTCCCTGGTCATAGGTTGGCATAAATTAACCTTGTTAAAGAAAGGAAAGTGATAATGATGGCTGAGAGGTATCTAATAAAAGATGAAAGAGCAGAGACAAATGATGTCTTTCACTCAAGGCTGCCAGCATCTCTTGGGGGAGAGCTCCTGCTTTGGGAGCTCAGCTTTTTGGAGCCTGAGACTTGCAAACACAGCGGCTGAAGGAGGAGGCACTCTTAGCACTGGAGTGCTCTGGGTAGTGACCCATGCAGTGGAGGTTGGTGTGGGGCTAAGCCCCAGCCAGCTCGGTGGCCAGTCCCTGCCTGTGTACCTGAGATCACAGGGGGCCGAGCAATAGGTGGAATTTAAGGTATCTATATTTAATGTTAAGTTATATTTTATTACTTCCCCCCTCAAAGGAAAACAATTTTATTTGATCTGTCTTAAAGGTCAAGATGTGCAGGCTGTGCTATCAGACACCTGGCAGGAGCTGTGCAAAGTTTCCTTTCAGTGGCCCAAGATGCCCCAAGTTAATGCATATGGGAAATGCTCATTTCTGACAGTCACGGCAGCTCTCGGTGCCTCTTGTGTCTGTTTATCTGCCAGCATTTACACTGTGTTTGTAGCTGCAGGAATGTTTTTCCAAGGTGTGGAAAGAGGCCCATGAGCTGCAGGATGGGGCTCCGGGACTGCTGGATCTGGCCTTGATGAGATGCAGGGTGGGAAGCCGGGGCTGTCACCACTCTGCCGGCTCTTCCCTCTGGCCAGTGCTGCTCAACAGTGCAATGCCAGTGTGAGGGTTGGGATGCGAGGAGCATTTGGAGATGAGACCTTATATACCTTCAGAGCAATACCTGTAAAGATTTGATTTGTTGCACCAGTTCAGCTACTCCTCTGAGCCTCGGTTTCTCCCTCATGTGCCCCTACTGCTACAGGCAGAAGTACAGCAATGGGCTCTCCAGGACAGCCCCTAGCACTGTGCTACAGTCCTGCCTGGACACATCCCTGGGTCCTTTTCTCTCCCGCAGTTTCCTCCTGCTCTCCCAGCTGGTCTTTCACTCTTTCTCTTTTGTTTTCATACAGATCCCTCCACCCCACCACCCTGGGGCTTGCCTGTGCTCATGCTCCTACAGCTCTGCAGGTGCTGGTGGCACTCGTGGGAGCAACTCAGTGACAGTTGTGGGTGCCAAGATGCCCCATGTGCTGTGGTCCCTGGGCAGTGCACCCCAGGTTGGGGACTAGGACTACAGAGGAAGAGATTTTTCCCAACTACTGTATTTCCTGACAACTCAGTTTCTTTTCCTGCAGCAGGACAGGCTGAGGCTGGTACAGGTTTTCTGACGAAGAAGAGCCAAGAAGCAGAGAGGGAGCCCTGCCCGGGAGGGACAGTCCCACAGTGAACTTCTGCCCTCGATCCTGCTGCAGGGAGGAGAAGACTTTCTTCAAAGTTATGTCAGAAGAGGGATGTGCTGAGCAGAAGTTTCACTTCTTCGAACAGTCGGGTTTTGGACAATTTCCAAATGAGTTCTGGTGATGAATAAGCACTTTTGCCCTGGAAAACTCTTCCTCCCACTCCTTGTAGCAGTGCCGTCCTCCAAGACTAATGGCTGCATAGCCTGAATTCCAGGCAAGCCACCTCGCCTTCCCTCTCCATCCTTTCAGTGCACCATTGCCCAGGGCTGACACAGCTTTTCTTGGAGACAGAGGTCTCCTGGGGCCTATGGTGCCTCACCCTGGGCAGAAGGATCCTCTGAAAGCTCACAGCCAAAAGCCACTGCGTGTTTTCTAACATGTCTCTTGGTGGGGTTACAGCTCTGGTCTTGTGGCTGGTGGTGAGCTGGGGTCATGCTGAGTGCAGCTTCTTTTGTTATAGGACTGAGGTCATCTTAGCGGGAGATTCAGACTGAATATCAGGAAAAAGTTCTTCCTGGAGAGGGTGGGGAGGCAGTGGCACGGGTTGCCCAGAGAAGCTGTGGCTGCCCCATCCCTGGAAGTGTCCAAGGCCAGGCTGGATGAGGCTTGGAGCAACCTGGGCTAGTGGAAGGTGTCCCTGCCCATGGCAGGGGGTGGGACTGGATGGACTTTAAGGCCCCTGCCAACCCAAACCATTCTATGATTTTTTTCTATGATTCTCGATGGGGCTGTGTTGCCTGCTCCTTTGTGGCTAACCAGGGGATTCTCATGGATGTCGGTCCGGGTATGGGTATCCCAACAGCTTCAAGAGCAGTATCTCCTGCTGAAGGCTTTTCCCTGACCCTCCAGGATGACTATCTCCCCCATGTGCAACCTCTGGCCGTTAAAGATGCCTTTCAGCGGAGGCTCTCTGCCTCCCGTTTGCAGCATCCCACTCTGCTGTTGTCCAGGCATGACACCAGTGTACTTGCAGAGACTTCGCTAGGGCTCGTTGGTTTGTAAGGTTGTTGGTAATTCCTGGGCCTTTCAGGCTCCAGCTCTCTGCCCTTCCTCCCTTCTCTTTCACTTTTGCCTCTCAGTTTTCCAATTTTTTTTTGCATCTGAGGTCTAACAGGGTGACTCCCGGCTGAGGAAAGCTTACAAGGACATCATCCAGGCCTTTAGACAAAGCAGTCATTAAACATCTGCGTGCAGCTTCCCCTCAAAGGTGTAATGGGCATTGCATCAAGAGGCAGGGTAAAGCAGAATATCCATAGAGCAATATAGCTCTAATCATACAGAGGTTAAAAATGGTCAGGAAAACACTCCCAGGGAGTCAGTCCTTGCCGCAAGTCCCAGCAGATAATTGCTTTTTTGCGGCATGCCTTGAGCATTAATGTTAAGGGATATTTTGGACCAAGAACTGGGAACTGATCCCAGCGTGCTGTAGCATGGATGGGAACTCCTGGCAAGCGCTCGCTCCTCTTGAACACAAAATATTTGCAAGTCCTGCCGAGCTGCCTTCCCGCGGGTAGTGGCGGTGAGGACGCCGGGCTGCGTGCGTGGATACGTCCCTCTCTGCTGGGCTGGATGGGGCTCTGCGAGCACCCAGCCCACACGGTTCATTCACCGTAGGGTCACAGAGCCAAAGGCCAGAGGTTTTCTCTCTGAAATGCGATCTCCTTATGAAACATGGCTTGTGCGACGGGGGATTGGTTTTCCTGCCGTGACCTGCTAAATGGCAGGGTTTGATCTCTGCCATGGTGCTGCGGAGCAGGCTACGGGCAGAGGAGGAAGAGGGGCAAGTGGCACATACTTATCAAGCATCTCCTCTCTTGTGCCCTGGCGGAGGTCCTGCTTTGGTGAAGAGATTTCTGCCCCAAACACTCTGGACTCTCATTTTGTATTAGTTTGAAAGAAAAATATGTGTCTAAATTTCAAAACCAGGTTTCTTAGTGACTAAATCCCTTCTGAAAGTGGGTCTGGGGTTCTTCTGTCACTGGTGGGGTGACCTCTTTTCCTTTCCTTTGGCTGTCTGCAAGTCTCGGGTGGCTCCACAGAGAGGGAGAGCAGGTGCCTCTGCCCTGAGACAGGTAAAAATGACTTGTCTTCGGAAGGGGTTGAGGCTGGGAGGAATGCTCCACTTGGATGTTGTCTTTTTAAAAATGTGATCTGAAACAAGTAACCCAGTTTTGGCCGGCAGTTGGATCCAAACACAGGCTCTGTTTCAGGAGCTGTCCCCGCGAGCGTTCACGGTTTTGCTCAGTGGAAAATTCATTAGCAACGTGTTTGATGAATGAGGCTGTGTAACGACACAAACGTTTCAGAAACCAGCAAAGCCCCATTGGTTATTTAGGATTTCATAACGCCACGTAAACATCCAGGAGGGCGGGCGAGCAAGTTGGGCGGGGGGTGCTCCCAGCGCGTAGCTGTCGAGGATGGCGCTGCACGGCCTTCGCTGCTTTTCCTGTTACCCTTTTAGACTTCCTGAAGTGCTTGTTGCTGTGGCAGCGAGGGCACTTTGGGCTGCAGAGGTTGTGAATGAACACTGTGGTAAGGAAGGGGGAGGCGGGAGAGCCTGGGTGGGATGTGCATGCGTGGTTCTGCCCCCACCATGGCCCTGCCAGCCTTCCTGCTACTCCCGTCCCATCCCACTCCCCAGCAGCAATTCTGATGTGCAGGGGGAATTTGTTCTGTTTGTTTCTCACTTTGGGCTTTGACCTCATGCTTCCACAGTTTTGATTTCAGATTCCAACCAACTTGGAATAAATTTTTTTCCAGGCTTTTTTCCCCCAAAGCTTTATCGTGTGATGGGGAACAGAATCTGGGGTCTGAATTCTTTACTTTCCCAAACAATTAGTTTCATATTGACTTAAGCACAAATATGCTGCCTGCAATCCAGTGTAAAGACCGGCGGAGCCAACAGCTCCCTTCAAAGTGCTTTGCAGTGTTGACGTGAAGGACTAGACCCCGTGTCCAGCCCTGGTACTTGTGAGCAGCTGCTCAAGTGAACGATCCTGAAGCTACTGAACAGCAGCCCAGTGTCAGAACAGGTCATCAGGGCTCCTCATGTAATTGCACTCATCAGCTGTGCGGGGCTGATGCATCAACTGGGACAGAGCACGAGAAGTGAAGGTCCTTCCCCTCGAGGCGGTGTGCTCTGCATCGTGCCGGGGACTGCTCGGGGCTGTGTCAGCCTGCTTTGCTGCTGGCAGGTTTGCGGTTCTGTGCTTGGCCACTCTCGCAGCGTTCACCTCTGGCCCCGGCAGCGCTGAGCACACCGGTCGCATTACCCCGACCTTCTCACATTACAGGGCTTTTTTTCGCTGGAAGCTATAAAAAGCCTGTAGTGAAATCCAAACCACAACGTAGCTCCTGACTTTGGTGGAGGGATGTTTCTTTTCCTTTATAAATGCAGCGGAGGATGAGGAGAAGGGGTGTGTGCGTGCATCAGAGGGAACCAAGGCTGTCGGGCTATGTCCGTCCATCCGTGTTTGACTCCCACTCTCTCACCACTGGCTCCCCAGGGAACCATGTCTCATTACTTAGCAAAGTCCCTAAAGTTAGGAGGGACAAATCTGGACCGCTGAGTCATTCAAGACCAAACTTCCAAGTGTCACATAAGCAGAGACCCTCAGAGGTACTCCTGGGTGGATATTCTCCAGCCATGCTTCCCTGGGCATAAGGCCTTGCTGGTCCTTGGTTGCATCTGCAGGATATTAATGGGCAGAAGGGGCCTGTGCCTGTGTGGGATGGTGTGTCACAGCTTCTGATGCCTTCCTCTTTCCCTTCTCCTCTGCTGATGCTGGTCTGTTGCAGAGGTATGTGCAGATGCACATGTTCACGTGTTGTGGACCAGCTCCGGGAAGGTGATGCAGAGCTCTCAGGACTCCCCAGCCCACTGGCTGCGAGAGCCCCCTGCCATCTCAAGACGGCCGCAGGGACAGCAGGCACACTGTTACTGAGGCAGAGCATGAAAGGAAGAGGGAAGATGCGGAATGAAGTCAGTTGGTGGAAATAGCAATGGACAATATAGGAATACACACCGTCTTCCAAAGAGTGGTGGGACACCTTGCTGAGTCCCATGTAATTAAATAAGTGGTGTCTCTTGGAAACAAGCCAAAAAATCCCCAAGTTGCATTGTTGAAAAGTTTACTAGGATTTAGGATTGTTTGAATAGGAAAACATCAGTTTCTTGAAATCTCTGAAGTGGAAACATTTTTGTCAAGGTTTCTGAGTTTCAGAGTAGACTGTTGGAGAGGGAGAGATGGACATGCACTGGTCAGACTGGCCTTAGGACAGGAGCTGTGCCCAGGGCTACCCAGTTCTATGTCCTTTGAGCTGAGGTTGCTGTGCCCACCTTCATGAGATGTCTATGTTGCCCTAGCTGTTCCTGGGAGAGATGGTGAGAAGGCCTGAAAAGGGTGACAGATGTCCCAGACTTCACAAAAAAAAAAAAAGCCCTGGAATGAAAACAAGCCTGGGAACCTCATTTCGTTCCTACAAATTACTGTTCCTCAATCTGTCAGAGCTGCAACACCGTGAGTTGACTAGGCTCAGGAGGGAAGGACTGTAGATCCCCCTGGTCTGCAGTGCTGAGGAAAGATGAGGTTTGCCCAAGCAGGAGAGTCTCCTGGAGCAGCCTGGCTGCTTCATGGGTAATGCCCTGCTCCATGGGATGCCACAGCATCTTCTCCTTGTCTCAGCTCTTGTTTCTCCCTGGGCTAGCAGGACATGGAGGTGCAATGGTGGCAGATTCTTCTTCTTTGCAGACTGTCATTGTTACCTCCTTTGCCCAGCTGTGACTGCTGGCTAGTGGCATGTATCCCTCTGCTCTCCCGCTCCCTGGAGCACACTGTACTTTGCTTGCAGCTGTTATTCCAGCTGTGTCCTGCCAGCACAACCCAAGGCACAGCTTCATGAATCACCACCCGGCCCATTGCGTGGAATGAATTTAACTGTCGCCATCCATCGCAGGGAGACGTGACCTTTGAGGAGGCTTTGTGGGTGGGCAGCAATGCCCTGCGGGGAATGGCATGCCCTGCTGATGTGCTGTGCCTTCTGGCTTCAAACCCCGGGGAGCTCTTGCTGTTCCCGTTGCTGCAAACACGGCAGAGGGAAATCCTGTGCCTGGCAGCGCAAGATTTATCTGTACATCCTGCATGGTGCCAGGGCCAGCTGGAGTGGGAGATTATAGTGCAAGTTGTCTGCTGGGAAATGCAGAACACTGTGCATCTTGTGTGTTTCTGCACAGGCTTTTCACTCAGAAACAATCCCCAGCCTTGCTAAGGCACACATCTCCTTCCCACAGAAAGCCAGAAGCCTGTAGCAGAGATCTTATGACAGTCATTTGCCTCCAGCTCTAGCCTTGATTACAGCCTCTGAGTACCACCAGCGGTAGTGTAGCCATGTAGTGCCTTTGCTTGCTGCCATGTGAACCTGCCTGTCTCCTCTGTTACCGAATGCCACCATGGGCTGGAGGCCATTGGTTTAAAATTGGTCCCTAAACCAGAGGGCACATGGAAAATTCAGGTGATAATCAAATAGGAAAGACAGCAACTAAATGTTCAAGAAATATGAGTGTCACTGGGTGTAGCTGGGTCATACAGCCACATGCTGCACAGGACTGACTGGGTTTCCAGCTGGAAAACCTGGCTAATACAGGGGATACGATAATTTATTTAGACAATAAATAGTGGTTCTTCAAGATGTACACAGAGAACTGGGTGGATGTTCTCTGCCCTTTTGCTCCTTTTCTCTTTGGGAGCCGGAATCAGTACAGGCTGTGTACTATCACCATCAGCTGATGATAGCCCATCATTGCTCCATCTAGTCTTGAAGCCAAAGGCTTCAAAGGCTGGTTCCGCACAAGCTGAGCCCCTGGCTTGCAATAATGGCAGTGTTACAGCTGTTATAAAATACGGTATGTCCACACTCACGTTCACGTGTTTGATTCTTCTCCTTCTAAAGAAGGGGAGGAGAGGTGAATAAGAAGCAGTATGAGAGCTCTTGCTGCTTTGTGAGGTTGGAGAGACAGGAAGATGTAACGTGAATGCAAACCTGTGGTTCTGATCATGACGGCGAATCTGTGTGGACACAGCCCTTGGTGAAGTCTGGGGTGGATGTGAAAAGTAATTTGTGAAACTAAATATCAGTTGTTTTCACCTGCAATTTAGTTTTTGGAAAGGGTCTCTCTCTTCAGTAGTCTGAAGGTAAGGACACTGTTGTCTACAGAGCTGTGGGATTTCCAGCGGGCAGGTTGTTATTCTGGGGCCATGCTTAGTGCTGGAGAAATCCAACCTCGTCTGAACTGCTTTTCTTTCCATCCCATCACTTTTGGGCCTTGTTTTTGCTTAGGACCTAGGTGATCTGGGGAGGTGGTGTGTAGATGGGCAGAGAGGAGCTGAAGGGCAGGGACAGAGCGTCAGAAGTTGAGACCCACCTTCTTATTTGTGTCTTGCCACTCGTTGCATCCAAGGGCTTGTCTTTCTGTGCTCCACTAAACCTTTGTATCTGGCTTCTCTTTCTTTTCTTCCTATTAAACGTTCAGAGGCGGTTGGCTGGAAATATCCCAGCATGGTATTGGGGGGGTGGGTCTGGAGAAGTCCCCAGGTGCTTCAGGGAAGCTCCAAGAGGCAGATGTTTTGAGAGCCATTACTGAACCAGTTCCTCAGCATGGAGCTAGGGGGAGGTACCGTCTTTCAGATGAGGCAAAACCTTGTGACCCTTAAAAATTTTAAGGTGCTTTTTGCAAGAATAGAGATAAGACCATTTTGATGGTCAGATGCTTGTACACATTCCTAGCAATTTTGGGTCCAGCTGTTGGTGTCCTGTAGCTTTATAACATCTGATACTTCTTCCCCAGAGATGTCTGTGCTTTAGCATTGTGTGATTCTTACACACAGGAGAGATTCAGTATCTTCTAAGCAATTCAGGAACATTTGGGACAAGAAGCATTAACGATGAAAATGGTGGTGGTGTGGGATTTTCACAGCCAGGAACAAGTAATTCACTGAGGAGTTCCCTTCTGTATCGCCCACACGTGCTGCTCCAGTTCCTGCTCTGGCTTCCGTATGTCAGGTGAAAGGCTTGGTCTGACAGCAGAGATTTGCAAACAATCCATCTGGCACGGAGCTCCCACCATGGTGCAGGATGGAGACACTGTGCCTGGCACTGTGCTCCATGCCTGGCTGGCTGGCTGGCAGGGAAGGCACGTTGTGGTGGCCAGTGCTGCCTGCAGGCAACTCCTCCCGATCCTGTTGTGGCTCTCCGAGCAGCTAAGGGCAAGCAGATGCAGAAGTGAGATGATCTTCTTGGCCCAAAACATGCTGCGAGTCCGGGATTCCCTCTAGAAATGCAAAATCTTTTGCTTTTGCCTCAGTGCAGTTTCATTTTCATCTCTGCAGAACAAGTGATTAAAAGCATTAGCACAGCATTTAGAAGAGGTCACCACGAACTGCAGAAGAACCCTCATTTAATACATCAGTCCCACCATCGCTCTGTTGAAGTGAAAGCGTCTCCCTGCTGGTGTTGTTCTGCTGTCGTGGTGTTTGAACCCCGCCAGTCTCACCACCTCGCTCCTGCAGACAGCTCGTTTTGATGTGGGGGGGTTTCCCTGCAAGCACAGAGATGGGGAAGTCACTCGAGTGTGCAGGCGGTGGGAAACGGGTCACGAGCTCCCGTGGGGGCTGCACGGGTGTGGGATGCACTGGACTGGAGCAAGGATGCTGGGGGGACCTGCTGCGAGCAGGAGCGATGGGAGAGGTGGCCGCAGTCCGTGTGGCTGAGTGGGGAGGGCAGCCCTGAGGACCAGGACTCAGTCTGCAGTCACCTTGGGACTCCCCCACCCTGAAGTAGCTTCATTGTTGTTTTTTCCTCTTTCCCCTGGTAAAACTCCTCTTCCTCCCAAAACCTGCATTTCACCATGTGTGTGGTTTTAATCACATGCACGTGATGAAGGAAACAACCAGAGGTGTTGGAGCCCAATTCATGGGCCCTTTGTATTTTGTAGGGCTGCAGCTCCACACCTAAGGCTTCTTGGCTTTGATTTTTCTCTTTCATGAATCAGGTCTCGAGGGAGGAAACTGTTGGATAATACAACCATTTGTTTTGGCAGTTGCCTGCGGGTGCCGGCCCTCCAGCCTTCCTGAATATGTACTCAGATGTGAACTCAGCCCAAAGGGTCGGCAGGGCCTTGATCTTTAACCTTAATAAAAAGCTGGCCGAAATAACAATAAGCAAAGGAACCAGCTCGCTGGTGTTCACTGTGCTCTGCCAGCTCTGACATGCAGACAGAGGCCAGCACCGAGTTGCCTCCTCCACGGGAGACCTTGTCTCCAAAGCTGGGGTTCCTTGTGCCGGGAGGTCTACCACCACCTGACCCCCCAGCCAGGACCTAGTTTGGCCTCTGCTCAGGAGGGAGCCGACGGGCTGCCTGCATCGCTTTGCAATAGCTACAAAACTATGCTGAGCGTTTCTCGGTAGCGAACACAGAAAACACTGTAATTTCTCATGACCTCCTGTTCGTAAATCCTTTTGTAAGTAGTTGCTGCCATTATTACTCTCAGCCCTGTTATCACAGTATCAAACAGCAGAGGCCTATAACAGGGTCCTTTCCCCAGCTCCTGTTGTTGTGCGAGGCTGCCTGAGCACTTTGGGGTGCCCGAGCTGTAAGAGAGAAGTATTTCATCTATCCAACCCTGTGAGAACGGACATCTCCTCTAGAGAAATCCCACCTGTCCCAGCTTCCTCTGCCCTGCACGCTGCAGAAATAAGACACCTACACATTAATAAAGACATTCAGAGTTCCCACCCCTAATCTTCTGTCAGCCCTTTGTGGGGTGGAAGCAGCATCTCCCGTGCTCCTACGCTGCAGCACCAGGGATGGGGGTAACAGGGGCAACTCCCACTTGTTTCAAGGTGCAGGTCTGTCAGTACGAGCTGGGAGTCTCCCCGAGATGCTGCATGAGTAAGACTTCTGTAATGCTGCCTACACCTCAAGGCAGCGTTTTAGGGCTAATGAACTAAAGGTGAAATACTTAGACGCTTCCCTCCCAGGCAGGGTGCCTGGAGGCACCAGCCCGGGCCGTGCCCGGGTGAATGGGCAGAGGCATGGGCTGATCCTCACTGGCAGCGGCGGGGCTCATATGCAGGAGGGCTCCCTGGGGAGTGCCGGCACCTTGGGTGCAACCCGTGCCCTTCCCTGGGCGCGCGCTAGGAGTGTCACCGTGCCAGTGACACATGGGGCTGGGATTTATGCTCAGGCTCCGTCCCCGATTATCCCAATAAATCACTTTGCAAGGCTGATGCCAGTAGATAAGATTGCAATTATTCCTCCTGCCCCCAAAGTGTTCTGCCTGGGAGATGTCTGTTGGTTTTGGGGTGCTGATCCCACAGATGGCATGTGTGCTGTTACTGTGCTGCTTTTGTACGGAGGTGAGAATGATTTCATTCGGCCATTCAAAATAACATGATTAGTTACAGAAAAGTCAGTTAGATAAATGTGGATATTGTTCCATTAGAAAATGTTTTCATCAAAAATTACTGGCGGGGGTGGAAGGGATGTAAGGTTTAAGTCAGAAGAACGGTCCTAATTTCTTTCTCTGTGTTTATCCCTGCTTATTTTTCTGTGGAGGTTTTTTAAAGGTGTTTTCCTACGTAAAGGCCACCCCAGAGAGCCCTGGTGCAGTTAGCTGAAGACCCATGTGCTTGAGTGATGGCGGAGAGCTTTTTCCCCTCTGTGAGACCCAGACTGATGCTCACTGACAGCCTTGGCACTAAACACGATTTGTGACAGTGACTTGTGGTGCAAAATACGCAGAGTTCAGTCACCTGCTTCCGAACCTGCAGCAGCTTTTGGGACTGGGTTCCTCTTCTTTCTGGACTTGTCTCTGCTCCGTTTGCATTTTGGTCAGCTGGAAGAGGCTTGCACAAAAATCTGCTTGCTGGCAGTAAAACGCCCACAGGCAGCTTCAAATGGCATTGATTCAGAGACTAATTGCAGGCAGCTTGCTGCCTGCCAGGGTGATGCCCATTGCAATTGCAGCCTTGTGATGGATGGCAACGTGGAGTGTAAGTGAATTAGAGGAAGCAAGAACATCATTAAATAAAATCGATGGCACAATTAGATCCTATCTGCGTGTATGGAGTTCTGGATGCCAGCCTGTATCCCAAGGCTGTGATTTGGGTGCTGAGCCCCTTCTTGTGAGCACACAAGAACGTACCTGAAAAACAAGGATGCAAAGAAGGGTGTACACCTGCATGTTATGGCCATCTCAGACCACTTTCCTACAAGGGTAGTTTAATTTTTTTCCCTAAACAGAGAAATCCTGTTGTTACATGACCGAAGAACTCCATGCGTGGGTCACCAACCTTGCCTTTAGACGTCACCCACTGTGCCAACACCTGAGACAGGCCTATGGGGACAGCGTTGTTCTTCTGCTTCCCGTACATCAGTATGAGACAAACCTCTCTCCCTGACAACCATTTTAAGGTCAATGTGTTGCTTATGCCACACATGGGATCCAGTTGTGAGTTGCGGCCACAACCCCAGGCAGCAGTGGCTGCGCAGGACCTGTAAAGGTCCCAAAGCCTGGGAAGGTCCCAACTCCTTTGAAAGAGCCTTCAGCTTCCTGGTGGTGATGGTGGTTAAGCTTTGGGGCAGTGAAGGCTTTAAATGCAGGTTAGAGACAACGGTGTTAAAGTGATGCTCCCATGTAGCTGGTTGAAATGCGGGTGATGTTCAGGGCTGCAGCTGTGTAGGCAGGAGAAGGCTTTCCCTGTGGCAGAGGTGTGCTGGGCAGTGTGTGGGGCTGCTTTCATTCTTTCTATGAAAGACCAGTGTTGGGGACCACTTGGCACAGCCCATGTGATGCCCTCACATAGCCAGGTTGACGTCAGTACGACCTGGGGTTGGCACAGGCCTGTCAGCCTATCTCTGTGGACATGTGAATCATGTCGGGAGAGCCAGAGTGCATCTCCGTCAGCGTTACTGGGGGACCTGCCCTTGCTGACGCCCTCCAGCTTCTCTTATTTTGCCGGTGACACACCACAGTCATCCCTGGAGAAGGTCGTGGCTGGAAGCCAAGGTGACAGTGGGTGCTCTGTGGGACTGCTGGGGTGGAGCTGGGAACCCTGCTCCCTGTGCCTGACCCTGCTGACATCGCACACCTGAGTACTTTGAAGAAGCTCTTTTAGTGCAAAAAATGCCTGCTTTTGCTCTGGAGACGGAGATCTCTCCCCATATAAAGTGGGAATCGTGCTACTCACCTGCAGTAGGTCTGCTGCTGGGGACAGGGGCAAGGAGCGACACCCTTTACCAGTGTCTGCGTTTTGGGGCAGGATGAGGGGGTGGATGCGTGCTTGGAACTTGGCTGCGTGCACATCAGAGGGGAGAGCAGCACTGGGCTTTCACCCCACAAGGGAAGAAAACCCCCTTTTTTGAGTAATGCTGTAGGTAAGTAGAAGCCAAAAATGTGTCTTTTTAACCAGAACCTCTTCAGTTACACTAGGAGTTTGGGCTTTGTGATATTTTCCACTCTGAAGTGCATTTCTGCATTCTTTCTACTGGGGATTCCGAAATGCTCTCCAGCTGATCGCTCTCCAGCATCTTGAGGCAGGGCACTGAGTTAGCAGCTCAGAAGCCCCCCCGGCCCATCACCTGATCTCATCTCTGCAGGCAGCTCCACTACACCAGAGACTGGTTGTGCTGGGCACACTGGGAGTCCCGCTGCATTTGTGGTCAAATACATGTGCTGAGTGCGTGGCAGGATTGGGACCTCCTGCACCCGTCAGGTAAAGCAGTAGCAGGATTTGGACCTCCTACGCCCGTCAGGTAAAGCAACGCACTCTGCTTGTGGGGAGATGCTGCCTTACGGCATGACGTTAAGTGAATGGAGGGAAGGGTTATTTCTGAATTAGCCACCTGAGAGCTGGATGTCTCATCCATGCTACCCTTCTGGACTCACTTCATAGTCACTGGAAGGAGACTGCCATGTGTCTCCTGATTGGACACTACCAGGATGGCAGAGGTTGGGGGCTGGGCCGCCAGCTGACACAGGAGGCTTCACTGCAGTGGCCCAAGGTAGGAGAGAGAAGCCCCACTCTTCTACCAGGGGCTGGCTAGGCAGGGACCCATTGCCACCCCAGGGGCAAAACCCTGTGCCATCCGTCCCTCCCTGGCACGGCTGTGGATGCTCCCCCACGCTGTGCCGCCGTGTCCTCCTTGCGTTCCCAGAGCAGCTTGGCTGCAGAGGCAGCATCCTGAGCCTGCTTTCGGGATGCCATCCATCACTCCCACTGGCCTGGGCGTCGGTGGGAGCGTGGGGCCCGAGGCTGGGACAAGGGAAGCCTCTTCTCTCGGGCCCCGGGGCTCGGCAGGAATGCGCTAATTGCTGCTGGAGCACAAGCGGTTTCTGTGTGGTGCTGTGCACGCTGCGCTGATCCTTCCCAGCCCCACGCGGACGCTCCCAGCGGTTTCTGCCGTGCGCGCTGCACACACTAGCATATTTGCAAAGGACTCAGATTTATCTTTTGTCATGCTGTTCTACTTAAAAGGCATATTTGGGGCATGCCAAGAGCTCGTCTGGAAAATGCATTTCCTCCTCCAAATACAGAGAGCATTCGCTCAAATCTACCTTGAATATACCTGAAACATCAGGGGTGTCTTAAGAAAAAGTTCCTCAGCTATTTACTGCCGCTGCATTTACCAGGCTCCCTGGTGCCTGATGATTCACCAGCACTCCTTCGATAGGTTTTTTACCTGTGTTGTTTTGCTGAGGCAGCGTTATTTCCCTTATCTCCGCGCCAGCACGTTTGGGTGGGTCGCTGTGCCTCTCCTCCCTGCTCATGGCCTGGTGGAGGTCAGACGCAGTGGGTGCGGCTGTGGGTGCCCCACGTAAAGGCACAAGCATCCCACAGCCATGTGCTGTGATTGCCCCAGGACCATGGAGCACTTCAGCAGCCTGTCTGATTTCCCCCTCCCCCCACTGCTCAGGACCATTTAGTGGCAGCTTTCTGGAAATTAAAGGATATGAAAAGAAGTTAGGGAAGTGCAGTGGGTTTTCCCAGGGAAAAGGAGCAAAATCGTGTGCGGGTTGTGGCAAGAAGGACAGTTTAAGTCACCCTGGGAAGTTTGTGCCAAACATGTTGGATGTGGCTCCCTTCCCGAACGCTCAGATTTTTGCACTGTGGTTCAAAAAGTAGAAGGCACTAGTTGCAGAAAGCCACGTGGGTGGAAATAAAGTGGGTGGAAATAAAGTGGGTACATGCAGGAACCAGAGAGCCGGCCCATGGGTAGGTGGGCTGGTGGCTCGGCGGGGTGCACCCACCCCTGCAGGGCTACTGCAAGGGGACGGGAAGGGGGTGGTTGTGTTGTGCAGGCAGAGGGGTCTCTGGGGAGGTGGTTGGGCTTAGCAGGAGAAAACTTCTTGATATGGGTGAGGCCTCTCTGTGCCAGACACACCATCCTGGGGCTCTCAGAGCCCCCCCCAGATGCTACTTTGGGTATTAAAAACCACCTCTGTGCAGAGACAGGGTGCTGAGGTTTGAATGTGAGAGTCCTGTGTAAATCTCTCCCTGCGGTCCCCTTCGCCAGGACATGCGTCCTCACAGCGGGGAGGAGGGAGGGATGGGGTGATGCACTCTTCTGTTGCTATGTTTAAAAATCCATCGAGGCCGGGGCCAGGCAGCTGCAGCATGGGGAGTGCTCTGCTGGAAACGTTTCCCTGCCATTCCTGAAGAGCATGCAGAGCAGGTAGGGAGGAGCTCAGCTGGGGCCAAACTCTTCTCTGTACAAGAAGCAATAGTGACATTGGCTCTGGCATTGCTCCCAAGCCCTTAAGGTGTGTTTTGTACGTATGCTGCCACTTTATGAGCCCTCAGCATAAACCACTTCCAGCCCTGAGATTAGGCTTTATTGCAGGTGGGGCTCATAGCTGTGTCTCTGGCTGTGTTTGCCTAACAACCTCCATCATGATTTTATTTGATTATAATCTCGCAGAAGTGTGGCTATTAGCTTTTACCTTTCTCTTGTTGTGTGCCAGCTCCATTTTCTCTTTTTGGAAGCTTTCCAGGGAAGGGGTTAGCTTTTGGGAAGAGCAGGGCTGGGGCACTGCCCCTCATACATCGGAACACGTCGCCTTTCAGCAAGCTCCCTGGCACCACAGTGTGCTGCTCCGACTGCGTCCGAGTGACATTCTGTGACAGTATTTCTGATTTCGTAGCTCGCTGATCAAAACCCTCGGACACTGTGCTCCTTGCCTGGGTAAGGGCCGTGCCCGAGTTTGTGGTGCCGCCTGCCTTGGCGTTGCAGCCCCACTGGGGCTGTGCTCTTGGTTGCTTTGGGGGATGCAGGCATCTTTCTGCGTGCAAAAAGGCAGAGACTGCATATATCCTGCCTTCGCTGCAATATGTGATTTTCCTAGAGGCAGTGCAGGATGGGGCCCTGCCTTGTGCTCCATCCTTGTCTTCATTTTTGGGCTGCCTGCTCACCTGTGCAGGTGACATGTCCCTTTAAGCTGGCATAGCACTGCTGCATTTGGGCTGCACCCAAATCAACCCAACCTTGGAGAGCGGCTCCTGGTTCTCCTTTCCCTAGGATTAACACAGGAATGTCAGTCAGCAGCTGGAATAAGCTGCAGAAAACCAAACCCGTGCTTAGTTCCTGTAAAAGGTAAAGATGTAGCTGTAGGTTGAAAAGGAAGATTTCCCATGGCCGGGGAAGGGGCAGAGCGGGCACGTCGGTGAGATAAACGGATGGGTTGTGTGGCAGGGCTGTTCCCGGAAGGCACCAGCCTTGTCTGGCTTCACTCAACCTGACCCTGACAAATGCAGCCTGATGTAAAATATATTCTTTTTAACTGCAGTGTCTGGCTCTTGCTATTAGGGAGCTTTACAAATGGCTGAAGCTGACAGACACAGGTCACTACGGAGCCGTCAGGCCCAGGGGAGACCACGCACGTTAGCGGATGAAAGGGTCCCAGTGCAACGTCTCTGCTGAGCTCTGCACCGTTGGTGCCTGGCTGGTTCAGTGATGCTTGGCGCAGGGCTCTGGGATCTGGCATCCTCCAGCAAAATCCCATCTGCCCTGGGCACAGCCCAGGGAAGGGTGTGGAGCTGCCTTGCGGCCTTCCCCATCCTTCACACGAGCTGTTGTCCAGGTGCTTTTGGAAACATCATCCTTGGTTTTTATGGGAAGTTGGTCCTTTCACTGCAGATGAGACCCGTGTTGTGGTCAGGGGCAGTGGGCTGCTAGGGGTAAAATACACTTGAAAGGAAACTTGTTTGGAGGCAGTGAAAAAAGGTAGCTCTCTGAGTGCCAACTATCAATAGTCGCTGGAAGAAAAGAGCATTTTTGTTGTTGCAAAATGGCCTGTAATGCAAGGGTCAGTGTGGGATGTTAGAGTCCTCCTGGGAGAGAGAGGGCAGGGGCAGGCAGACCTGTGCTGCCCTGCAGAAATGAGCCCCAAGGGCTGACCTGAGCACCGTGGATGACACCGAGATACCTCCTGGCACCCTCAAAAGGTTTGCCTTTCCCTCTCGTCCACAGGGTGTTTCCAACAAAGTGGTGTTCGCTACTGAAAACCCTTTGAAGGCAGAGACACTGGGTGCTGTCGAGCAAACAAGTGGCATTTTCAGTCACTGCAACTAATTAGTCTGCAGGCCTGCTCCATTCAGAGGTGGATTTCATCGTTTGTATCCTCAGTACCAGTGTGCAGCAGATCCCCCTCACTGAGTGTGCTTTCTGCACTCCCTTTCTTTTCCATGCCTCCTTGTGAAACCCAAGTGTTGAAAAGACCCTGTGGGTGTGTAACTATCTGTATGTACGTATTTCCCATCACATGGCATCCAGCACCCTCAAGTCACGTAAAAGGCCTATTGCATGTTTTGTTGGTATCAGAAGTAGAGATTTTGCCTGTCAGACCTAGCAGAAGTTAGTTATTTAACCCAGAGCCGAAGTGAATGGGGATGAAATTGCTCTGAGCCTCTCAGTAGCCTTTTTGTGCCAACTTTCAAGATTGGAGTATGAGGTTGGAAAAAAACGGTCTCAGTTCCTGTCTTCATCGCTTATCTGTTGGCACCGCATTTTAATATCAGCAAATAAAAGATGGGGGAGTGTTTTGGGGATGGGTAGGATGGGAGTATCTCAGTTATTAAAGCCACTGAAAAATTATACTCAGTATAACTTTCCATATGAAAAAGTAGGTTAATTGAACTTGAGCCATGTAGTAGAAATGTGCTGATTCCAACAACATTTTCCAGCAGCAAAAAAGTTGAAATATTTTGTTTGGACCGTATCAAAACTCCAACAGAAGCAGAATGTTTCTGTTCTGTCACTTAAATTAATTTCATGTAATGTAGGCTGTAAATTTTAGTATTATATTGTCTTTATAGATTTTATAATTCCATGCACATGTAGTGTGTAGTTTAAGAAAGGCATAGGAACCGAAGGAGTAATGAAAAGTCACTAAAGTGAAACACTGCAATGGCTCTGAACTCACTGCTGGGAGGAAACGTCATTTCTTGGCAAACACAAGAATTTGAGTGTTTTACACGGAATCAGAATCAATCTCTCCCTTAATGTCAGGATTTCCCAAGTAATGGAAACCGCAGCTCCCAGCCAGCTCTGCTCAGGATGTAGTCTGTGTTAATTATTCATCTGAGTCAGATGTAATAGGAGATAACTTAGAGGGAACCTGGGATAACACCACTGCTTTAAAGCCATGTCACATCCTCAGGCTGGCCGGGGACATGGCGCTCACGGTGCCTGGGGATGGAGGCTGCCCTGACGGATGGTTGTGGTCTGCTGGCAGGGGGGTGGGGGGTGTCTCAGACCCTGCGGGGCTGGAGGACGCTGCAGCTCGGCCTGTGTCCACACAGACCCAATCTGAATGCTGCAAACCCCTGATGCGGGCTGAAGAGCCCAACGGCTCGTCGTGGCTCTTGGCTCTGCCTTGTAACGTTCAGCTGTGGCTGCTAAAGCAATAACGGGGCTGCTGCTGGAAGGCAGAATCAGCTGTCGTGTGCTTCGTTTAGGAAAATGCTGAAATCCGCAATGTGTGCCTGCGAGGTAGCTGGTGCTGGTTTGCACAGGGGACCCCGGGGAAGACATGCATGGTGGTTACTCACTTCTGGTGAGTGCAGCCCAGGGATGGGGAGCACGCAGGAGGCACCCACAGCCTCCACGTCTCATCCTGCACTGGGTCTCACCAGCACCCAGTGAGAAAGAGGCAGTGGCAAGAATTTATTTTCAAGGTTTCCAGAAAAATTGCTACAGTGACATTGCTGTTGGAAAGGGAAAATGTGGAAGAGGGTGCGAGTGAGAGCCCAGGGCCCCCGGGAACTGCAGTGCCAGGGCTTTGCTGGGGTCAGGGGCAAGCTGCGCGGGGACCGCAGGAGGCTTCTGCCGGGGAAACACGGCGCTTTGACACAGCCCCTGTGCAAACAGCTGCTGCTTGGTCTCAGACTTGCTGCCTCTGAGTTTCTGCCATGTAATTTCATCTGGCCACTTCGAAGGAAGGTTTCGCTACCAGCTAATTTGATTTTATGGTGAGCACTGAGATGATTGGGTTTGTTCCTTTCAAGCCTCCAGATCTGGGAGTCTTGTGGCTACGTCAGCATCTCAGCTGCTGTATAAAACCAGCGACCTTTCCAGGTCCTCGCGATAATAGACTTGAAAGGCCAGGTGAATACAACTTATTTTATACAGTTTCCCAGAAATCATACTGCATTGTTACCTGTGAAAAGCCACATTTATTTTGGCATTTGAGACAGCTTTGAACATCTACCATGCAGCCCTGTGGCAACCTGTAGCCCTGGGGGAAACTTGCTTTAGGGAAGAAATGTGCATCTCATCCTCGGTTTAACCTTTGAGTGTTGTTATGTAGAAGGAATAGTTGCCTTGTTGCCCCAGGGTGGGGTAGGAGAGCCCGGGGGCTGCGGTGCCTGAGCCTGGGACAGTAGTTTGTGGGACCCTTTCCTCCAGTCTCCTGCCTGGTCTCTGCAGGGGGCAAGGGGACCCGTGCTGGGGCAGCAAATGCTGCCGTAAAGCCAAGAGATGTTTCCCAGGCTTTGCTCCCATGTCTGCCTGGAGCTGCTGCTGTCAGATTCACCCACTAGCAAGCGATTCCTGCTCCAGGAGTGATAATTGCATGAGAACTTTTGTGATAATTCCACAACAAATGCGTATTCACCTTGAAAAAATAGCATCTTTTTCATCAGCAGTACCTTCCTAAAAATGTTTCAAGGAGGAAAACAACTTTGAGTTTCTAATAAAGGTCTCCAACACCAACTAAGCAGGTTTTATTTTAATTTTCATCTCACAGAAGTTTCCATTGTGCCCAAAAGCAGTTTTCTGTCAAAAAAGGTTTTGATGAAAAATATTTTACTAATCTTTTGGAAGGCGATACAAAGCATTGCCAAGAAAGAGGGAATGAATAAACCCCATGGCAGCTACTTGGCACATTAAAGGAAATATCACCCAACTTCCCAGAGCTTCGGGAGGGTGGTTGGGTGGTCCTGGTGCTGGGGAAGTGGGGCCGGGCACAGTCACAGCCCTCGGTAAATGTTAAGCTAACAAATAAATCTGCTTCGCTCAGCACCTCAGCATACAGCCTTCAAATGGGGGTGAAGCTTTCTAAATATCATTTGGCATGCTTTCTTTAAAGGAAGGAAGGATCTTAATTCCAGCATTCCAACCCAAAATAGACATCTCTAAGAATAGCCCTTCCCCATTGCGGGGCAGGATGCCGTCAGGAGGAAAAAGGGTTGGGGGAAACGAGAAGTGCTTTCCCTAAATAGCCAGATGGTAATTGCGAAGTGATGGTTTTCAGCTCTGACCATGGGTGATCACCCCTGAGCATCTGACCCCATTGAGGTGGCTCAGACCTGCTGACGGCCCCTTGGTCTGGGGACCGGAGCAGTTCTCTGGCTCCTTCAGTTGAGGGACCCAATCCTTAGAGACCTGCTGGCTGCTCTGTCATGGCCATGCATTGGGTCCTCCACCCTGCTGCCGTGGGAGCCCATGGCGTGACTGATGGTGTGCACACCCTCAGGGCTGCAGCCTGGAGCGAGGAGAGGATGCCCCAGTCGTGCTCGCTGTGTGCTGACAGAGAGAAGCGAAGGCATCCCACAGGAAAAATAAGCTTGGGCAGCGTGACCGACTGAAGTCTATTCCACTGTCTATTCCTATCCTACGATCAGGTGATACCAAGGCTTTTGTGCGTGGGTCTGTGTCTGGGGTAGGCAGGTCTCGTGTTCCCATCTCTTTTGGTTTAAAAAGTGCAGTGCTGGAGTAACCCAGGTTCAATAGGAGATTGGATGGATGGATGGATGGATGGATGGATGGATGGATGGATGGATGGATGGATGGATGGAGTCTGGAGTCCCACCCCGTTTTCCCTAGAAAATACAGGTTTGCGTCATTTCAGCGGTTTGGGCTTTAATAATCCCCTTTTGGGGTCACACTTTCTATGCAAATATGAGGTTTAGAGAGGAATTTCGGAGCAAGGGATGAGTTTCTCATATAGCCTTATGACCCCAGGAATTGTGGCTTTAAGAAAAATCCTAGTTTTCATGGAAGTCCTAATGAAACAATAAAAACTGATGGCACAGGCAGGTCCTTCTGCCTTCATTTCCTTTCTTTCAATGCTGGCAGCAGAATTTAAATCTTGTAAGTTATAAAAACCCTCAGATGCTGAGAGCTCAACATCTCCTGGAGGTGCAGGCTGCATCTTCCTGGTTCCTACAGATTGTACCTGTTCCTGGCACATCTCCCCGGAGCTGTGTTTGAAGCTTGTGTTTGAAGTGCAACGTTGCTGTCACTTTTGGATTGAGCCTTGCCCCAGAAGTCAATAACTGGGCCTGGGTGATGCTCAGCACTAAATAGCATAGCCCCAAGTTTTTCAGGAGCATGTGTCAAACCTTAAATATCATTATATCGGCTTTACAGAATAGCATCTTTAGTTTAAAAACAACATTTTGGGGGCTGCCATGTGCCTGGTGGAGGGTGTCGTTTATCCCAGCTGATGTCTGCAGGGCAAGTGTCTCCACGTGAGCTGGTTGTGCAGATTCCCTTGGCAGTCGGTGGACAGAAAGAGGCAATTCTGGGGCAGAATCACTCCCTGCCCTGATGGTATTAAATGTATTAGGAAGTGAATGAACTGCCTCTGCTTTTATAGCCCAGCTTTACAACTGAGATGATTTATGTATTCAGGTGGGTTGAAAAATGTTGGCCTAAAACCAGGCAAAACCCTCTGGGTTTGGCCAATTACTCACTTTGTATTTTGGGCCCTTCTCAAATAAAATTCAGGGTGGGTGTAACGAAACCACAAAAACCCAAATCTGAAAGATAGCTTGCACAAAACCCTGAAAAGCCCCCAGGAGCTGAATCTCATGCTCTGGAAAGAGGGAAAAATAATAAGGTGAAAAAATGTGAGCTCCACCAGGCTGCAAACCTGAAACTCTTCGGCGCTTGTTTGCAGAAAATCAAGCCAGGGAGCTGAGTTCCTGCCAAAATTTCCGCTGTGGGAGGGGCTGGTCCAGCCCGAGCTGCCTCCTTCCTGCTGCTCACACACACTGAGGAATAAACCCTCTGCAGAGATAAGAGAGGAAAAATCCCTTCCGTTGAGATACAGCTCCAAACATGCCTCCCGGGTCCAGGCTGTGTGCCCGCCAGCGCAGGAGGCACCCCCTTGCCGGTGGGTCCTGGGGCTGCAGCCCTGCTCCACCTGGGTGCCAAGCTCTCACTTGGGTGACAGAAACATTCCTTTGGGGTGTCATTGCTCAGGGTGCCAGTGATGAGGGTGATGCCAGCTGGAGGTTGCTGTGCCGAGGGAGTAAGTGCGATCCTTGAAGCAGCTGAAGGTTTTTGATCCATGTGATGCTCCCACCCTTGTTTTCAGACCCAGCTCCTGAAATGTGTTTGGGAAAGCAGAGACATGAACGTGCCACGTTATCTCCTTTTAGGTTTTTTTATCTTTTTTTAATTTTTTTTTTAAATCATCTCCAGGACATCAGAGGGTTTTACCTCCATGATTCTCCCCCAGGAGATAAAACCACAAGGCCCAGCACGTGCGGTCAGAGTCAAATGGTGGAAGAGTGGCCATGGCACGTACACCCAGCTCCTGCTGTCACCAAGCCACCCATCATTTATTTTTCCCCTGCTCTGAGCCCAGGCTTTATTCACCAGTGCCTCTGTTGTACTCAGGAATCTCTCTGATCTCCCCAGCTCCTGAAAACATCCCTCCTCAGCCCCCAAGGTGGGATAACGCTGTACTTGTGGTCTCCAGCCTCACACAAGCCCATCTGCAGTCAGAGCTGTAGCCTGCAAAGCAATAGATAAATTATGTATTTCCTGGTATTTGCACCTCTCTTCCTTGTATTTTGTCCCTGAAAGTGGGCGTGAAGGGCTTCTCCAAAGCATGCGTCCTCGCACTCCTGCGCTGGGTTTTTATAGCTACTTGTCTCAGGATAAACATTTTGCCTTTGTTTGCTCTCATGCCTGGAAGGCTCTTTTTAAGGGGTCGCTGCCCATGGCTCCAGCCCCAGCAGATATTGCTGCTAAGCCGGCATCTGAGAAACCTCCCGCAGATCTCGCTGTGCTCAGACGAGCAGTGGCACCACTGAAAGCCCTGAGTTTTGTTACGGACCCATATAGGTGCTCGGGCTCCGATAGGTGTTAGTGATTGCGGACAGTCAGGGCAAGCACAGCGCAAAATCCTTTCTCAGCAAAGGGCGGGAAAATGCAGATCTCCCGGCGTACTTTTCTGGTGTTCATGATTTATGGCAAATCTCTTCTGGTTATTTTTTCCATTGTTACCTTGATCTGTTTTTATCTATTTTCATCATTCTAAGGGGAAATCAGGGTGTTTTGTTTTGCTTTGTATGACTGATGGGCAAAGGTAGGTCATGTTCCGGCATCAGGGTCCCTCCTTGCCTGCCCTCACGTTCATTTGTGTGACGAGTTTCTGAGAGCAGGACATCTCTGTCCAACTCTTTCTTTCTGAGGGCTGTTGGTGACACTGGGAAAGCCCAGCCTGGCTCTCAGGTCACAGGAAGAGCTACCATGGAGTGGGTGCAAGCCAGCAAGCAAGAGGCTGCAGGATGCACTTGCTGACATCAGTTACTGGTGTGTTGCTACCCACAGGGACTCGTATCGCCGTTAGGGCTGCATGGTGTCAGGCAGGAAGCAGTTGTGTGCAGTTTTTTAATACAGGTTAGGAAAAAAATGGTTGAAGTACAGAACGGGTGATACCCACCATACAGCCAGTCAGTGCTGGGTAGGGTACAAATCCCAGCTTGCAGACCTCTGTTCGGTTGAGCAGGGAGGATGCAGGACCTGTTGCAGCAGGTACACTGCTGAGGCTCCAGCACCAGAACTGGAGCCTGTCTCCATGAGGATACCCTCATGATTCCCCATGGTGTGCAGCTGCCTGGCACAGCTTCCCCTGTCAGGGAGGTACCTGGAGGGAAGGGGCTTTGGGGTCATTGTAGACCTTTTCCTGCACCAGTCAGTTGTCTGAAGGAACCTATCCTGGGGCAAAGCCCTGGGGATGGGTTTTGCAGAGCTGGCTGCAGCTGCAGCAGAACAAACCCTACTGCACACCAGCAGAGAGGTGGCTTTGGGGCAACATGGAGTCCTGTTCTCCAGTTGGTGGTACCTGTGTGTAAAGCACGTGGGCTGCGTCTCCGGGGAGGCTGCTCGCTCCCCGACTGCTCTTCACCCATCTCCATGTCCCAGGACTGATGTCAAGTGTTTGTGCCTTGTATTACTGTTGTGTAAGGCAAGATTCAGGAAGAAGCCATGGGATTTAGAGGAAAACTGAGGGGCAGGCACAATTTTGAGGAGGCAGGTGAAAATCCCAGCCGTCAACTCAAACCCCAAAACAGAATGCCCGTAGGTGCCTTTTGGAGCAAGCCTTTATGAGGGTTCAGTGTGCAGAGACCCCAGCGACTTTCATCCTCTTACCTGTTAGTCTGAGCACCATTCATCTCTCCAAAACATGCCAGAATTAACCTTTTCCTGAAGGCAGCTGAAGATCGGTCAGAGAACACTTTTTGCTTAAACTGCTTGAAAATATTTGCTGCTTGCACAGGATGAAGACAATCGATTCAACCCTGGTTTTCCATTTTCTTTTCTGGGCACCTCATACCCCATCTGGCTGAGTGGACCGCAGTGTTCCAATGATAAAAATTACATGTAATATGAGATCAAGTATCAGGCAAAATATTTACGTAATGAAATCTTAATGATAGTTCTAAAGGTCTGTGGCAGGGCATGGCAGAAAAGAAACGCTCCTCTCGCTGGCTTGTCACAGGGGGACAGATGCACAGCGAGGCGCTTGCAGGGGTAGGGGAAAAGGGGATTTTATTAGGAAATTTGATCTGCTCTTTCTAGCAAAAAAACCCCTAAACCCCACCAAATGATATCAAGTAATTTACAGGATCTAATCTGATCACAGCTGTCTTAATTACCTGTCAGCTTTATGTGGAAATGTTTTCCCTTTGTTTTGAAGTAGTAAACATCCTCTGTAATCCTCCAACCCCAGAGGCTGCTGATATATGGAAACCAGAGAGCGACGCTGACCTAAATCATTGAGGGCTCTGGGCGTCACAGGCTGCAGCTGGGAGTGGATCCAAATTCATCCCATACTTTGCTGGTGGATCCATCTCTGGCATCCTGGCTCGGACAGCTATACCAGTCACAAATGTGCTAAGAAACCCAGATTTTCCGAAAGGAAAATGACTGGTCAGATTCAGGCTCCAACTCCAGCCTAAGATTTGGCCAAGCGAGGTAGGCTGCTTTGTTGTCCTTTTCCAGCGACTAAATGTAGTTGGAGTTTTTCATACCACATATCGAAATGTCTCTTAAATACATGCACTTTATGCTTATCAGAGCTCTCTGTGGCCAAATCAGATCAAAGGAAATTTCATCTGAGTTAGACTATCCCTTGAGTGATCCTGAATAAGAAGCGCTACTGAACTGTGGAATTACTGCTTCATTTTTAGCAGAAGTAACTCTATAGGCGATCTCTTTGCAGAAGTATTAAAATCAGTCAAACACTGATGATTTAAAATAAATGGTAGTCACAAGCACTTAGCATATTTTGTGTGTGTGTTAAGGACAGAGCAGCCAAGGCTGCCTGTGTTTTGGGAAGTTGAAATAAAAGCAACCGGTGTCTAAATTGCATTTTGGCTGCAGCCCTCTGAGGTCCCCTGGGCTGGTGTATGGGGCTGGAACTGGTGTTCCCTCTGCCTTTCCTCATCTGCACCCTCCAGCCCGAATAGCTTGTTGTATCCTAAGCCCAGTGAGAGAGGGGGCATGGGAGAAAGGATGGGGTGAGCACTGGCCAGCTTCTCTGCCTGGCCTGGGGGCAGTCAGATCACCACACACCCACGTCCCACCTTGTTTATCGAGAGTATTTTTCCCTGAGCTGGCTGTGTTTTTCCTGACCTGGCTGTACCTGGCTCATGGCTCGGCCGTGGGGTAGGGCTGCTGCAGAAACAGAACGGATGCACTCCAGGAGATTAAATGCAATATCAAATGGCTCCTGGTGCTGTGCCCAGCACGTTTGCTGCAACCATTCCTGCAAGGAATGTTTGCTGCATTTGCTGAATATTTACTGAGGTAGCTGTGCACTGGGAGATGTTTTCCTTCCCCCCAAGCTGGGCAGTGCGACAGCAGTGGGGAAGGGTACCGCAGGCCTCTCCAGCACCTCGCTAGCATCCCACTGCACTGATGGAACTGCTACATGGACCTTTTGCTTCTAGACTCCAGCAGTCTCAGGGCTAGCTGGCCTGTTGGGATAATTTGGCATTACTTCACCATGTAGGCAAGCCCTACATCCCAGGAATCTGAGGCATTGCTCCAGCAAAGGCTCCTCTCCCATCATGTCCTTCTGAGTGGCAGCAAAAGACAAGCAAGGGTTTGTGCCACGGGACAGTGCAGAGGCCCATCCCTCCTTTGCCAAAGTCTGCTGCCAGGGGGAAGAGTGTTTATATGACCACGGAAAGAGCACCCTGGCAGTGCTGCAAGGGGAGCTGAAAAGTGAGGTGAGAGCACTTTTTTTGTTTCTTTTTAAACGCAGTTTCCGTGAAGGGTGGGGTTTTCTTTTCCAGGCACTTCCACGATGGGACTGCATTCAGCTCTCGCTATTTCCTGAGGAGGCAGAAGCTGAGGTCGTTCCTGTCGGCTCTGCAGACTTTGTGATCCTTGTGCTGTCTGTGAAATAGTAGCCTGAATATGATGACAGAGAAAAAAAAATACAATCACTCTCCCCTCCCCTTTCCAACCCAAGCCCTTGCCAGAGCAATAAAAAACTTTAAACAATAGTCAGTCATGACATAAACCAGTCCTTGAGCGGCCTGCCAAAATTCACCTCAAGAAAGTAGATCCAAAAATAAACACTAACCTATAAAAAGCTCTGCAGACTTAAAGATAGTCTTCCCATTGTGCTAATTGCTTTCACATCTGGCTCAGAAATGAGGAGTGTATACGAGCATGGAGAGGCCACCAATAACTCACTTCAGCTAAGCACAAAAGCATGTGCGTAGCATCAATCACGTAAGCCATCTATTTCTACTCAGCAGATCTCAGATGCTGGGGCTCAATTTTAAGTTTGTGTTTGAATTTCACTGAAATAACGGGGCTGGTCATGATGTTAATAAACAGCACATGGTTAAATGCTTTCAGGGGTGGGATATTTCAAGGTGAACATAGAGAAACTGGTTTCATTTCCTTTTCTCCCTCCGTCAGACCACAGTGCTGTCAGCTCTGAACAGTTTTTGCCTGGCCTTCTCCTCGCAAAGAAGTCAGGGTGGGGTGGAAGGTTGCACCTTTCATAAATCAAGGGCTACAGCACGGTGGGACATACAAAGGAAAATGAACTGGGGACTGTCTCATGGGCCTTTTCTGTGTGCCAAGGAGGTGACACCAAAGCGTGGCCTGGTGGGAACTTGGCTGGAAGAACAAAACTCTCATCAGGCTCCTGGCAGGTCCCAGGGAGCCAGAGATACGGTGTGATGCTCTGAGTGCACATTCATCTGTTTTCCTGCTGATGTCTAAACCTTGTATGTGACTGTGCATCAGGGGGTGTACATAGGACTGTCTCCTACCTGCTTGTATGCCTATTTGCATAGTTGATTGAGTTTTATGATGTGAGTAACCCCTTTGCTTGCTGGATGCAATTTAAAGCAGTTTCCCCACAGCCTTGGACCTTGCAGTGAGGCCAATATAATGAGCAAAATCCAGGCAACCCCCCGCCCCTGCAATTCTGTGGTGTACTGAAGTGGCTACTGGGAGACTTTCCTTAAAATCACTGGTTTTATTTCTGATAGTTCCTTGGGCACCACTGAGAACATCACCAGTAAATTATTACTTTTTCTGAGATCACGATTGCTGTGATTACATGAGTTATCTGTGTCTTAACCTTGCGGATGCGCAGAGCAGGCTGCCCTGAGCATCTGTGGTTTGGTGGTTGTGACTCATCACAAGAGCTCAAGGAGGGATTTGTAATGATTTATTCATGCCACATTTATTGTTTGGAAAGCTCAATCAAACGCTACTATGGTTAGACTGAATAATTCATCTGCCAGTCTACTTTTTGATCTCTTTATTTGTGTCTCTCTTCGTTAAGAGCCTCACGTTTGGAGGTGAATATCACCTTAGTCTAGAGGCATTTTTCCATGCTTTTGATATCTTTGGAAACCAAAACTTCAAGGATAGATTTTCAGTAGGTCTGGCCTTGCTGAAGGGCTAAGGGTGTTTCCGAGAGAGTCCAGGTTCATCTGCCCTGGGTCAGTTAGACGACCAAGTCTGGGTATCGCTCTGTGCATCTCTTATGGGACATGGAAGAAATGCACTTCCCCTTACACCAGTTGCTTAATCCTAAAAAAGCATCTAAGAAAGTTTAGATAATGGCCCCTGGAGAGGCCTGTTTCTTCCTACTGACTGTAAAGGAAAATTATTTACGTTGCAATGTCTAAACTTAGGTGAGGTGACTCCTGTTAAGCATGTCCCCCATGGGCAAACTGGGACAACTGGGCTCCTATGACATGTCACATGTAGCTCCTGAGCATCCTGGGCAATTTTGTGTGAGGACAGAAGTACGTCAGCGTAAAATAGCATTTGTGTCTGCCAACAGCGGGTCTCAGTGGTTGAACTCCATCCTTTTCCCAGTGCCTTTGAGAAATCTGGTGAAATGTTTCACCTCGCGGTGCTGGAGAGGCCTGCAGTACCCTTTCCCACTGCTCTCACACTGCCCGGCTCAGGGGGAAGGAAAACATCTCCCAGTGCACAGCTACCTCAGTAAATATTCAGACGAGAGCCGATGCCTCAGCTCTGAGGCAGAGCTGGAGGTGGGATGTGCTCACTCCATCAGGAAGACGGAGGGTAGGAGAGGTGGGAATGGCCATCCCTGCCTTTGCACCAGGGAGATGAGGGGGTGGTGGGCAGGACAGGGCAGAGGTTTTGCTTTGCCTCCCCTCGCTGCAGCCTGCCCTTGTCCATTTGCAGTTGGTTCAACCATATCCCCTGGGTTTATTGATAGAAAAGTCAGGGTGGAAAAGGAGATGGGAACTTGGGCAGAAAACGCAGGTTCTGCGAAAACTATCACTAACCTCTCAAAACTGTTAAAAAAATGCACATGAAACACACATAAGGAATGGTTCACTTAGGTGACTGTCACCAATTTGTGCAAAATACTTGGCCTGTTGCTCATGCCTCTTTCAGGGCAGGAGAGTACATACAGCACACCTCCACCTCAGCGAAAGGAAAGGTTTCACAACACGCATTTTTAACAGCTTTTCTATGAATGGCTCCCGTGTCAGAACTGAGCGCAGGAGGGGTCTGCACATACTGATGTGCTGACAACGCGAGGCTGTTTCTCAAGCCTTCGCCAGCGTGCAGACAGTCCCGGCTGCACTGCAGCATTAACTGTGAGCTGGTTCTTCCCTTCCTTACACTATATTTACTCCAGTACAGGCTTGGGGACATTGCAGAGGTCATCCTATCTTAAACCAGAGCGAGGGATGGGAGTCAGGTCCTACTGTGGAAACCTGTTGGTGGGCTGCATTTTTGTAGCTGTGTAAGGATACCAGGGTGGTGACTGAAATGAGTTGGAATAAACCACAAATTTGAATTTGGCATTGCCCCTTATGTATACATAGAATCACAGAATGGCTTGGGTTGGAAAGGACCTTAAAGATCATCTAGTTCCAACCCCCTGCCATGGGCAGGGACACCCTCCACTAGACCAGGTGGCTCCAAGCCTCATCCAGCCTGGCCTTGAAGACAGACAGGGATGAGGCATCCACAGCTTCTCTGGGCAACCTGTCCCAGTGCCTCACCACCCTCTCTGGGAAGAATTTCTTCCTGATATCCAATCTAAATCTCCCCACTTTCAGTTTAAACCCATTACCCCTTGTCCTGTCACTACAGACCCTTGTAAAAAGTCCCGCCCCAGCTTCCTTGTAGGCTCCTTCAGGTACTGGAAGGTGCTCTAAGGTCTACCTGGAGCCTCCTCTTCTCCAGGCTGAACAAGCCCAACTCTCTCAGCCTTTCTTCATAGCAGAGGGGCTCCAGCCCTCGGAGCATCTTCGTCCACCTCTGGACTCGTTCCAACTGGTTGATATGCTGATGCTGAGGGCTCCACAGCTGGACACAGCACTCCATACTCCATAGGTACTTTCCTAAGAAGTCCAACCAGCAGGACGGTGGTACTTCCAGGGGCTGCACGGGGCTGTGGAGGAGCTGGCACAAACACTTGAGTTTCTCCAACCACGGAAAAAGGACATAAGCTGTTGGAGCAACTGTTGGCCAAGGAAGGGACAGCCCCAGATGATCTCCAGTGGCTGCCCGTGTCCAAAGCTGGCTCTTTGTCCTTGACAACCTCTCTCAGCCTCCTCTCCCTCTCTTCCAGGTTCGGTGTCCCAGCCCTCCTCCTGCCAGTCCCAGCCTTCAGTGTGGCAGCGGGTGGCTCAGTGACGGACATAACCATCTTTTTCCATGGACCACGTGCAGAGATCACAGCAGCCCAGGCCTCACCTCAAGAATCCTTGGCCCTCTGTCTCTCATGGTAAACTCATAATTTTCACCAGAACGTGGGAAACCCAATAAAACCCTGGAAAGTCTCATGTGTTTCCTGGCCAGATGGAGCCTGCTGCAGGACTGTGCCCACCGAGCCCTAGGAGCCAGCCCTAGTTTCATAAATAGATAAAATCTTGAAGCCTATTTGAATCCCTAAAGCAGCCCCAGGCCAGATGGGAGTGTGCGCTGCCTGTGAGCATCCTTGTCCTCCAGTGTCACAGCACGGGATGCACCACACACACATGAATTATTTTTAAATCCTTCATGAATTAATGTGACTTTTGAAAATTATTCTGCTATTGAATAGACAGTTGATCTCTTTCAGGCAGGTACAGGGTTTATAGGAGAAGAATATTCAAAAGTGGCGTAAAACTGTGACTGGGCAATGTTATGGGTACATGTAGACTCATGACATGCTATAAAAGATCTGGATCTGGGTATTTTCAGAAGGGCAGCTTATGATCCAGCGTAATGCTATATTAATAGACAGCAAGAATGTAGAGCTGCGCCAGGAAGATTGACAGCTTTTGGCAGTAGATTTTGTACTTAGGTATCTAAATGTATCCCTTGAAATTCCAGTTCAGTCAGCTAGGCAAACCTGGGCTGACGTGCTGAAAATTGGCACCCCTGCTCAACATCAGCCTCACGTTTTCACCTGTGGTTTTTTTTTTTGATTATGAGCTAAAATGGTCAAGGGCTTCGGGACAAACTGTGTTCTCATGTGTCCATCAAATCTGGATGTGCCCCACCAGACCTGGGAGTGGGTGTTCTGTGGTCTGCTCTGGGTGATCCTGCTCTGGCAGGGGGGTTGGACTAGATGATCTCTAGAGGTCCCGTCCAACTCCTGGCACTCTGACTCTGTGAATCTGTGAATTTTAGTGCATTTGCTAAATTGTAATTTTAGTGGGAGTTGTAGTCACAATTAAGAAACCCAGTTTAATTGCTTGAGCAAATAGAGGTGATGTGAATAGTCTAGTGAATAGTCTTGGTGTGGTACCCAGAGCACGAGGGATGTGGGGACCGCTTACTGTGCGTGGTTGATAGCTTCTTGCTTGAGAGTCACTTGGCTTGTGAATTTGACTGTTTTACCCGTGCCAGTTCTCCTCATCTTTGTAGCTTTTATGCACATCATTAGCCCTTCACTTGAAAAGCCGCTTCAGACGCTATGGTGGGACCAAAGCCTCATCCGTTTTGATGTCCTCTGCACCGCGGTGCTTGTGAGTGCTCCCCCCGGCAGTCCTGCGCTGCGTGCTTTGCAGAGCACCCGGGGGCCATTTAAAATTATCTAATTATTATTGCTTAATTTAGCAAATGCTTCAAAAACTGTGTGGTTGACTATAACAATTGGTGGTGTCCCTCATCGTGCAGTGATTCATCTGAACACAATTAGCTCCAGGCAGGGAGGGAGAGCGGGTGTGGATGGAGGCCGGGAGCGTAAGGATCAGAGAGCAGGGCTGGCCCGAGGGTGTGGGGTGTCCTGCCGGGGGGCAGAGGTTGGTTGGCTTCAACTGAAATGAATCTTTCTGGTTTAGCTGTAGAAAAGCAACTTGTGCGCTGAACTTTGTATCTCAGTTTGACCGAGTCGATTCTTTACCCGGCTAAAGCAAGCCGTCTGTTTAAAGTGGAATCGGAGTGTGCTAAACGTTGTATACATGAAACAGTTTGAGTTATTGTGTGTCAGATCTTTGGCAACAGAAGCATGGCTTTCTCCTGGAGGCCAGCTCCGTGTGTAGGTGTCACTGCGCTCACGAGAAGCTGTAAAACGTTTTGGTACAGTCTCAGTCTGCGGCTCCAACAGCCGGGAAAATGAGAGGAAACAAAAAGGCTATGGAGAGGCAGATGTAGCAGCCTGAGCGTTTGGTGGGCCGTCCACATCGCTCACAGTCAAGCTAAAGCGGTAAAGTGAAGCAAATTAAAATGCTTCCTCTGGATACAGTGGGACACAGGCGTCCTCAGAGCAGAGCCGATGGGTGTTTTCAAACCCCCGAGGGTAAGCCGGGCTGTGCTCATCACGGCGGCACCGCCGGGCACCCCCTGCTCCGGCCTTTCCTCAGGCCACAGCCTGAAAGAACTCCCAGGAAATATTCCCGGTGTCACTGGGTGACCGGCGCCACGTGGGGCTGTGCCGTGCTGGGGCTGCTGGGGACACCGTGCATCTCCCCGGCGCTCCCACCCTGGTGCAGGCGCCCGGGCATGGGCTGGCTCGGCAGCACCAGCGCCGGCGCGCGTTGCCCAACGGTTGCATCGCGTTGCCATGGCAGCTGCGGGGACTCGCCCGGGATAGAACGCGGTCACTAAGCACCCTGCGCCAGTGGCAGCCGTCAGGCCACTCAGGACACTGCAGCATCTGGCAATGCTGCCACCAAACCTGTCAGCACAGCCCCCCCCGAGCATCCCAAAGCCTCCGGAGCGCACCCCGGCAACTAAGGGTGGGCATGTGCTTTAAGGGGGGGAGGACCACTACAAAGGTATTATTTCTCCAAACGCCCACCAGTATCTCTTATCCAAATGCACCCAAACAAGGTGGTTGGGGGCTCCCGTCACGTGACTATGTTCAGGGTGGCAGAAAGTGACAGCCTGGGATGGCTTATCCCGAGGGGGATGGAAATGCAGGGAAATGTAACCCCGGTCCATTCCCAAGTTTTTTTCCTCCCTTTCTTAAACATGTGTCTGTCAGTATGTGAAAGGGAGTAATTTATTGGCAGGGTGGGACCCAGGGAAGCAGTCTCCTGCCCTCTGACTGCTGTTCCTCAGGTATAAATAAGTGGCACAGAGCTAGGGAAAGTGCAGTCGCTTATCCCTAGCAGGGACAAAAGTGCTGAAGTGGCTGGTTTGTGGGAACCGGCACACACAGTGGTTTTTGTTGGACCTGAGCACAGACATTTTGTCCTCGGTTCTGCCAGACTGGCTTGGAGGGTCGTGTTTGTGAAAGGTTTTTTGCTAAATTTGAGGGTGTGATTTTCCCGCTGCCTATCCCACAGCATTTTTGGCCAGGCTGGATCCTGGGTGAGACTCGGTGCCTGCAGCTATGCTGCTCTCAAGTCAGGTACTGGGGCAGCCCATGCCAGCATGGCCAAAATTGGGCAAGGCTTGAAAATGCAGTCCTCAAAGTTCAGTGATTTCCCAGCTGTAGGCTGTGCACTTTTCCCCTCTGACTCATCCCTGTTTTTCTCCGATTTCTCCTAGCTGAAGGACCTGTTACTCTCCTGCATTTGCCATTCATTTATTTAATAGCAGCATTTTAAGACACTGTTTGTCTGAATCCATTACAGGCATGGGTGACACAAAAAGGCTTTTAGGTCACCTGTTCCCCATAGATGTCTGAAAACATGCAGTTTAATGAGTTGTGTTGTCTGCTCATCACCTGGTGTCAACGGAAACGGCTCCAGGGGAGTCAGTGGGCTGCTGGCACCTGGCATTAAGGAGGGCTGCACTGACGTACAGCACCAGCAGCCCACAGGCAGCCCACAGGCAGCCCACAGCCCACACTGTCTCTGTGTGCCTCCCAGCTACCCCCTTTTAAGCTTTCCAGTAAGAAACCATGACTCGTTGGTCCTGCCTCTGTGTAGAGAGAGGCGTTCCTTGCTGCAGAGGTGACTAAAATGAGACTCTCCCAAGGGTTTTATGGTTTTAAAAATAAGCCAGGCTCTCTCAGCTCGCCTATGCATGCAAATAGATCAGGGTAGCCCAAGAGGAGCAATTAAACCCTGAGTCATGTGATTGCTTGTGTGGATGCTTTGCTCTAGAATAAAAGCAAGTTTATTTCATGCAAGCATCCCATTTTTAAAGGAATAAAGTTGATTTCCTGATGTCATAATGGAATTTAGCACATGCTTCGTGTCAAGCACCACTCCCGCCCAGGGATCTCGTAGTGCACTGGTGTCCTAATCTGGGACTCTGAGCCAGGCTGGGAGCAGTGGGGATGGGACAGTGTTAGGGGAGGACACGTTCCTGCAACACAGCAGCTGGCTACAACAGCCACAGGGACTTATTCCCGCCAGTGGGTGACACTTGTAACCTTACAGAAGCTTCATACCGAGCACAACATACCCTCCTGCGTGTCTGTCCTCAGATTAGGTGTTAGGTACATTTGGTGGCCCTGTGCATTATATTTCTGATAACAATTGAGTCATAACCTCAATCTGAAAGAGAGTAATAGCACCCACAGTGTCGTATGCAGTTATTGGTAGCAAAATCTTCCTGCGTGGCCATTCCTCGTAGGGTTGATGCAAGGCTGGCATTTACGAGCCGCTCTGAAGACACTGTGGTGTAAAAATTATTTGATGTCATATTTTACATCATATAGAATCATAGAATGGGTTGGGTTGGAAGGGACCTTAAAGATATCTAGTTCCAATGCCCCGCCATAGGACGGGACACCCCCCCTCCACTCTCCCCTGCCTGTCCTTCCTGAAGAGCCTGTACCCTTCCATTCTGACACTCCAGTCATAGGATCCGTCCCACCACGTCTCCACAATACCAATGAGGGCACAGCCCCTCATGCATGCGCACCTCTCTAGCTCCTCCTGCTTATTCCCCATGCTCCGTGCGTTTGCGTGGAGGCATTTAAGATGGGCCCCTGATGAAGTTGGCTTGCAGACTGGAATATGAGTTTTAAGGCTGTACAAGTGAATATGAACCTGGCACCTTTTTTTCTGGCATCCAGAGACGGCTGCTCGTTTTAGGTTGAAATAAGTGTGTGTGGAGAGGCTCAAATTTGTACGTAGTCGTGCAAACTCAGCTCACCTGCAGACACCTTGCTCCAGTATTTAGTGCAGGTGGAGAGGGTGGTGATGAGGGTAGAGTCCCTTGCCCACAGATTGCACTGGGTTGGTAGCAGCTGCCTGTCTGAAGCCATCGGGGCTGGTAATGGAACTTTTAAAGAGAAAATTATGTCTGGAATACTCTAAGAGCAGCAGATACGCTGGCCAAAAGAAACAAATGAACAGCAGAGAATCAGTAACTGGTTTCACTGGACTGACAGATTTAAGGAATATTCGAGCATAGTATCCGTCATTCTCCTCAGCAGCCACGATGTGTTTCTCTCCTCATTTCAAGACCTGACACTAGACACTAACAACAAAGTCAAATCCTTATGTATACCAGATGCTTGGGATGCTGTCAGAGGGGTTTGCTTTCCAGAGTTTTAAGGCTGTACAAGCAATGTGTGGGTGCTGTATTCACTGTTTGTATTACAAGTTGCATGTGTTGCTGCAAGAAGTAATGCAAGTGCAGGAGCTTCCTGAGTGAGGTTGTCTTCTTCTGTCTCCTTTGTGCAGGACACCTGAACAGCAGCGTTACGGACTGGAGCTGGTTGGCTTTAGCAGCAATGTACACCCATCAAAGACCAAGAACTACCAAATTTCTGCCTGCCATCAGCACCATGTCTTCAGCCTATAGGAACTGTTTTCCTTCCCAGCACCCCTTGCCTCAGAGCTTCAGCCTCCCAGAGCCTACTGTAAGACAGCTGATGCCAAGCCAACTTTGGCTCCTTTTTCCAAAAATTTCGAGGGGTTAACTCCCAGCATGACGCCTCCTTTGGTTTCCAACAGAAAAACCCTCTTTACCCAGTACATCCCTGATGACTGGTACAGATCCAACCTGACCAACTACAGTGAGTCGGTTGGACCTGTACCGACTTCCTGGCAGAATGCGGAGTGTCTGAGAAACGATACCTCCCACGTGATTCAGGATAAATATCAGCAAACAAGGAAAACACAAACAGAAAGCACCAGAAACCTGGGAAAATGTGTCACTGATACTGAATTTTGGAAATCAGAGCTCTGCCGTGAGATGGATGAGATGATGGGGGAGACCAGTGCATGCACAGACTTGAAGCAAAAACTGGAAAGAGCCTTGGTTGAGACGGAGGCCCCTCTCCACGTAAGCACTCTGTCCAGTGGGCTCAAGCTGTAGCCTACTGCTGAAACATCTGCAGCCATTCAAACATCTAATTAAGTTTAATTACAGCTCCGTAATGTCTAGAAAGTTTTTATTAAGAGACCATTAGTTAAGTTAGTAATAAACAAATCCCCTGCCATCTGCTGCATCCCCTATCAGCGCATGCTGAGCACATCAGAACAGTATTTGCTTAACCAAATATTTTTTTTAAGTGGTATATCCAAAATTCTGGTTTGGGAGACAAAAGCTGATCTTACTTCGAGGCTCTGGCAAGGTCAGCATCAAGCCTGACACATGTCCCTGCATTCAGCTGTGGTTGTACCAGGGACACATGTGCTCCCTCACATTGATTTAATGCTGATGTCACAGCTCAGCTGCTCGTTGTCAGCTAAACCTGCTACCCCGGGCACCTTTCTTTTTCCCATGATGCTCTCATTGTGCCCACCTATAGTTTATTTTCTCATACATTACTTGAGATGGGGACCGTCTCTGTAGGGAACCCTGCCTCTGCAGCCAGCAGTGACACCATGTCCCCAACAGGTCACCAAGGAGTGCCTGCTTCACTGGGAGAAGAGGATGGGCATCAACCTAGTCCATGACTACATGGAGAAACAGCTCTTCAAAGTCAGTTTGGGCAACACAGATCGTGTGTTAAAGCTATTTTTACCTAAACTGCCCTAAACAGGTTTTTCAGCCCTGTTCCCTAACTGTCTCCTTAGTGCTGGTGAGGTGTTAAACTCCTCAAACTCCCAAAACCTGCTGGGCCAGCAAATGGCATTCCCCCACGCCACAGCATACCCAAGGGGTGCGGGTAAGACCTGCCCTTACAGAGAGCAAGTCTGTAGGTCAGCTGTGTACACAGCATACCGGGGTCCTCAGTGCCTCCTCAAGTAGTTTGTGAGGCTGTCCTGACTTTCAGAGCCCTGGCAGAACAGGATCTGTATGTATCTATATCACATACATACGATGTAGCTATACATCTGTGTCACACTGATCATAGAATCATAGACTCACGGAATAGTTTGGGTTGGAAGGGACTTTAAAGATCATCCAGTTTCAACCCCCTGCCATGGGCAGGGACACCCTCCACTAGCCCAGGTTGCTCCAAGCCTCATCCAGCCTGGCCTTGGACACTTCCAGGGATGGGGCATATACATCTCTCTCTCTACCACATGCAGATATGGAGAAGGCAGCGTGTGCCTCACAGCTTGTCTGGTTTTTCCACCTGTATTAGTTGGTCTAATAACAGATACTGCATCTATCCCCAGCTTTGCTTTACTCAGAGCAGCACGGCTGCCGGAGGGCTGCCGCTATGTGTGCTTAGGCAGTGTGTTTTATAGAAACCACAGAAACATGCACTCCTGCCTGCCTTTACATAGTCTGCTTTAAATTACCAATAGAAAGCAAACACGACCAGAGTTGGCACAGAAGTTGGGATCATAATGCAGGATAAAGTGACATACAATCACGGCAAAGGCATCGTGAAACTGGGAAGGAAATCACAGCCCCTGGGACTGTGAAGCCACTGCTCTGTTAGAAGATTTTTTCTTATGAGTCAGGCACTAAAAAATTAGAAGATTAGTTTAAAGGTCATGAGATTTTCGGAAAATAATCGGAGCTGGTGCTCCGTAATGGCATTTTGGATTTTAAGTGTTTAGAACACATTCAGGCCATGCTTTTCACTTGGCTCCTGCAGTCAGGAGGGCTTTAAAATCACTGGATTTGGAGCACTAATCACCTGTCTGCAGTAGCTGGGGCTTCACAAAGGCAATAGATTTGTGCTGAGGTCAAGCGAGCTGAGCGCAATGCATGCCTTCCTCCAGTGGAGCTGAATGTTTCTTAGAAATGACTGGGGATTTACATCCAAGTACAGTTCCTCTCCTCTTGTCCCATATGGAGGGCGTTTCTCCATGGGAGGAGAACATTCTGGAAGCGGAAGGGGCAGATGCTGATGTGGGACCAGTGCTGTTGGTCCAGGGAACCACTATGCCTGTTCATACCAGGTCAGGGTCTGTCCCTGTCCGTGCAGTGGAACTAACCAGCACCTGACACTGATGTCAAGATATAAAAAATACTTCTGCCCACCCTGAAAGTGAATAGAAAGGCCATGGCTGCAGCCACAGCACCCTCCTGTCCCCTCCCAGTCACTGCACACAGGCTCAGCTGCATGAGCGAGTGCGCTGGGGTGGGGGCACCTTCTCCCCTCCCTACCTGCCTGCTTTGGGCAGAAAGACAGGCACACTAGGTCGTGCTGTGTGCAAGGTTGGAGAGGTGTGAGGGGATGAGTGTGACAGGACAATTGAGTGTGGACACTGATGAGGTCATGTTTTGCCTTTCTCCAGGAAGTCAGTGTCATCACGTCCTGCCAGGAGAGGATGCAACAGAGCCTGGGTAAGGCGAAAGCCCAGCTCATGGAAGGAGGAGCTCCTTATCTCGTGCTGCAGGGCTGATGTGCATTTGCCCTTGTAGTGTGAATCCTGAGCAGATCCCTACCTCTGCCCACGCCCCGCAGGTGTTAAAAACCCATGCAGGCTCCACGGGAGCGGGCAGTGATGCTTGTGGGAGCATGTAGGTGCTGGGAACTGCGGGGAAGCAGGTCCGGGAGGGAATTGTTCCACCCCTACACCCCCAGTGATCACTGCTGTTTGTGTGTGGAAGGTGCAACAGGGGAGCCCAGCACGAGCTGGAGAGGGTCCTGGCCAACAAGCAGGTGGCCCACCGCATCGATGACAAGTGCCACTCCCTGAGGAACACCTCCAGCGGCATCAGCTATTTCCGAGGGGTGGAGCAGGTCGATGCCACGTGAGTGCACACCGGGCAGCACGCGAGTGTCGAGCCCTCCCTGGGATGCATGGGGCCTCTCCCTGGCAGGGAGCTGGTGGTCCCCAGCCCACTCTAAAGCCATGTGTCTCTGAATAGCACGTCCACCCCGCCTGGAGGCATCCAGCTTGGAGGGGCCATTTCACTCTGCTTTCAGCTGGATGCCAAACATCCAGAGGACGAAAACGAGTCCCACTTAATGAAACGTTATATACGGTTTCAGAGAGCAGCCTGCAAATGAATTCAGTTCAGCACCTCTGCACAGCCCATGGAGTTTATGCATATTTTCAAAGATGTGTCAGTGCTCGCCTGAGTGCTCTTCATTGATGCAAAGTCTGAGGGGTTCACCCCTGCATGGAGAGGGGCTGGCAGGGAGCCGAAATGACACAGAAGATAAAAGAAATAGAGAGTATGGTCCTGGGATAGAGTTCAGCTGCTTTTGAGTGCCAGGAATTTGGCTTTGGCTCTGCAGTAAATGAACGGTGACCTAAACCAGCACTCGCAGAGATATGCCCTAAGTGGCAAAGGGCTGAGGGAATAAATGTGCTGCTCACACAGATGCATACAGTTTATGGGGGGCATAGATTGGTTCGATTTTTCTAATGTTTGAATAATTATTCACAGTAGAGCTCAGATATATTTAGACAGGCAAATGAATTGCAAAGGATTGATGCTGAAATTCAGAGGGGGGTAAAATGTGCTGAGGATCAGCATGGTATAAATGGAGCTTATGTGGTATTTAAGTCTTTTGTTGACCTTGTTCTGGACTACTGCACAGGCGTGAACTTCATCCTGAATGCACAGGCAGGGAACTGGGTATTATCTAACACTCATTCAGTTGAGTATGAAACTGAGATAAGTTATGAGCAAAACGAGTGGACTGCAATCGGCACATTGTCGTGAGGCTGTGAATCACAGCACTGAAATTCCTTGAGCATGTAGGTGTGAGGTTGGATTAAAATCTCTTTATTTTCTGGGGAAATCTTTTGTGTGTCTGAGCTTTCATAAGTATCACAGTTCTCTTCTTAAACCTGTCATCATTTGGTAAGTGTTACTGAACAAACGGTGTCCAGATGTTTCACTTTCATGTGGTCACAGATTCACAGGATCACAGAGTGGCAGGGGTTGGCAGGGCCCTCTAGAGATCATCTAGTCCAACCCCCCTGCCAGAGCAGGATCACCCAGAGCAGATCCCACAGGAACAAGTCCAGGCGGCTTTGGAAAGTCTCCAGGGAAGGAGACTCCCCCCAGCTCCTCTGGGCAGCCTGCCCCAGGGCTCTGTCACCCTCACAGGGAAGAAGGTTTCCTCACGTTCAGGCTGAACCTTCTCTTTTCCACTTTATGGCCATCGGCCCTCGTCCTGTCACTGGACCCCACTGAGAGGAGCCTGGCCCCATCCTCCTCACACCCACCCTGCAGATATTGATAAGCAGTGATAAGATCCCCCCTCAGCCTCCGCTTCTCCAAGCTGAACAGCCCCAGCTCTCCCAGCCTTTCCTCAGACGGAAGGTGCTCCAGGCCCTTCATCATCTCAGTGGCCCTGCGCTCGGCCCTCTCCAGCAGCTCCTTGTCCTTCTGGAGCTGAGGAGCCCAGAACTGGACACAGCACTCCAGGGGAGGCCTCACCAGCGCAGAGTAGAGGGGGAGGATAACTTCCCTCGACCTGCTGGCCACGCTCTTCTCAATGCACCCCAGGATGCCATTGGCCTTCTTGGCTCATGTGGGCTCATGGTCATCCTGTTGTCCACTAGGACTCCAAGGTCCTTTTCCCCAGAGCTGCCCTCCAACAAAACAGGCCCCAACCACTTGCCCTTACTGAATTGCATTCGATGTCTCCCCACCCAGCTCTCCAGCCTGTCCAGGTCACACTGGATGGCAGCATGGCCTTCTGGCGTGGCAGCCACTCCTCCCAGTTTGGTATCATCAGCAACTTGCTGAGAGGACATTCCATCCCTTCGTCCAGGTCAGTGATGAATATATTGGATAAGGCTGGACCCAGCACTGACCCTTGGGGGACGCCACTAGCCACAGGCCTCCAACTAGACTGCCCCATTGACCACAACACTCTGAGCTCTTTCCTCCAGCCAGTTCCCAACCCACCTCACCACCCAATGGTCCAGTCCATACTTCCTAAGCTTGTCTATGAGGATGCCATGGGAGACCGTGTCAAAAGCTTGGCTGAAGTCAAGGTAGACCACATCCACTGCCTTCCCCTCATCCATCCATCTAGTGATGCCATCATAAAAAGCTATCAGATTGGTCATGCATGACTTCCCCTTGTTGAATCCATGCTGACTACTTGTGATTAGCTTCCTTTCCTTAACATGCTTTGAGATGGCACCAAGAACAAGTTGTTCCATCATCTTTCCAGGGATGGAGATGAGGCTGACCGGCCTATAGTTACCCGGGTCCTCCTTCTTGCCTTTTTTGAAGATTGGAGTAACATTGGCCTTCTTTCAGTCCTCAGGCACCTCTCCTGTTCTCCAGGACTTTTCAAAGATTATGGAGAGTGGCCTAGCAATGACTTCCGCCAGCTCCCTCAGCACTCGTGGGTGCATCCCATCAGGGCCCATGGATCTGTGGATGTTCAGTTTACTTAATTGATCTCTAACCCAATCCTCTTCAACTGAAGCAAAACCTTCCTTTCTTGTGACTTCCTCTGTGGTTTTCAAGCTCAGGGACTCCTGAGGGCTGGTCTTAGCAGTAAAGACCAAGGCAAAGGTGGCATTCAGTAACTCTGCCTTCTCCATATCCTCGGTCACCAGGGCACCCGCTTCATTCAGCAGAGGGCCAACATCTCCTCTGGTCTTTTTTCCTCAAGGTACTTGAAAAAGCCTTTCTTGTTGTCCTTGACCTCTCTTTCCAGGTTCAGTTCTAAGGAGGCCTTAGCTTTCCTTATCGCATCCCTACATCCTCTGACAACATTTTTGTATTCCTCCCAAGTGGTCAGCCCCTTCTTCCATGTTCTGTATACATCCTTTTTCCACTTAAGTCTGTTCATTAACTCCCTGCTCACTCATGCAGGTCTCCTAGCTCTCCTACTTGATTGTTCCTCCTGCTTGTTCCCCATCCTGCGTGCGTTAGTGTACAGGCATTTCAGAGAGGTGGCCAATCGTGCAGGTTTTCCTGGAGGAGAGCGGGAGGATATACCCTTGTCATACACAGTCCCAGCACCGTCTGCCTTTTCATCACTGTCTTTGGTGGTGGGTGAGGAGCCTTGGTGCCAAGCCTGGTTGACCTCATTTATTTCCCAGGTGGATGCATCCCCATCCCCCACCTCAACTGAGAGCAGATTGAACAGCCTTCCCAGCACACTGTCCCACCAGCACCGGCATGCTGCGCACACGCTCCTCTCTGGCCAGCCCAGTCCCCTCCCCTCCCCCCTTCAAATCTAGTTTAAAGCCCTTTCTATGAGCCCTGCCAATTCATGCGTGAGGACCCTCTTTCCCCTTTGAGACAGCTGAACCCCATCTCTTGCCAGTAGACCTGGTGCCATGTAAACCTCCCTGTGATCAAAAACCCCCAAATTCTGTTGGTGGCACCAGCCTCTAAGCCACCTGTTAAATCAGATGTGTTTTCCTGTTTCTTTCAGTGCAATTCCCTGCCACTGAAGGGATCGAGGAAAACACTATCTGTGCTCCTGACCCTGCAACCAATCTCCCTAGTGACCCGAAGTCCTTTTTAATCACTTTTGGACTTCTCTCTGTGATCTCATCACTACCAGCTTGGATGACCAAAAGCAGGCAGTAGTCTGAGCACCGCACCACACCAGGGGGCTTCCTACTAATATCCCTAACCCGGGCCCCAGGGAGGCAGCAGACTTCCCTGTGGGAGGGATCCAGTCCACATATGGGGCCCTCAGTTCCCCTCACGACAGGGAGAGCAAAGCTAAGCTGGCCACGTTGGAGGGGATGGGAAGGTGGGATGTGAAAGGTTTGTGAACCTGGAGTTTGCCCTTCTTCAACAAAAGGAAGAAAAACAGGGGAAAGCTCACCTGCATCCTTCCCCATGTCTGGGAGTGTCCTTACAGCTACCCCCATGCAGCTCTGGGGGAGCTGAGCCCCCTCCCTTGGCAGCTCTTCAGCATGGGGTGGAAGCTGGGGACAATGTTATTGTAGCAGCAGTAAGCTGGAGCAAGGAGATCAGCCCAGAGCTGCTGTTGGATTTCAGTGGCTTTTAAATCCCTTCTAAAACACAGTGAGTTCTTTGGGATTGCACCGTGAGGGAGGGGGGCTGTGGAGAGCAGGCTGCCCTGAGCGCCTGGCAGCATCCCCTTCAAAGCACCCCAAACCTCACACCTCCTCCTGGGAGCCCTCTGGGCATGACTCCATGCAGAGCCTCCTGAAAGCAATTTAAACCCAGCCCCTGAGCCTGTTTAACACCTCACATGCTGTTGTTTTTTCCATCCTCCTCTTGTTTCACAGTCACTTTTAGCCTCTCCCAGCTGTCCTGCTTTGCTGTGTGTGTATCTGTGGGTGTGGGGAGGACCACTGCATGGGGAAATCCTGGAGGGTGAACCAACAAACCTGCAAAACCAAACAGGAACAGGAAACCACAGCTGCTCACACTAATTCTCAGTGGCATGAGCTGCTGTGGGAGACACGGCCGCGCTCTGCCGAAGCCTTGTGGCAGACTTAGCTATGCCTCCCCACTGAGGTCTGGAGGAGCTCTGCTCTCAGCTTTCCCATGCAGCTGCCAGGAACGGGGGTCCAAGTTAGCCTGAGCATGCTGAAGGGGGAAATCCCGTGCCCAAGGGCCCTGTTGGCAAGGCCAAGCTAGAAACCACCCCTGTGATGGGACGGTTAACGGGGGTTCTTGCTGTTTTCCAGCCTTGTCGGCGAGGTCCGTGAACTCCATCACACGTCCCAGGGCCTTCAGCAGCGGCTGAAGGAATCTGAGAACGCACTGAAAGCGCTGGTTCTTGCCAAGACGAACTTGAAGTATGACCTGTCCGTCAGAGCCGACTCGCTCTTCATCGACCAGGAGAAGTGCATGGGGATGCGCAAGTTCCTTCCCAGAACGCAGCTGATGGGCCGTGTTTAGGGTGGGCTCCGCCGTGCTCACAGTCTCTATTGTGGGAGGTATTCCCGGTTTTGCTGTGTTGCATTCCCACTTTTCCTAAGGTGTTTTGAAAATACGTGATTAAACTTTCCCTTCCTGATGAAAGCCCTCGGTAGTATCCCGTAGTATGTCAGATCGGAGAGCTGGGCCGAGAGGAACCTCATGGGGTTCAACAAGGGCAAGGGTGGAGGCTGCCCCTGGGGAGGAACACCCCCAGGCACCAGCACAAGCTGGGGGTGACCTGCTGGGGAGCAGCTCTGCAGAGAAGGGCCTGGGAGTGCTGGTGGGCAGCAAGTTACCCCTGAGCCAGCACTGGGCACTCGTGGCCAGGAAGGCCAAGGGCATCCTGGGGTGCATTAAGGAGAGTGTGGCCAGCAGGTCGAGGGAGGTCATCCTCCCCCTCTACTGTGCCCAGGTGAGGCTGCATCTGGAGCGCTGTGTCCAGTTCTGGGCTCCCCAGTTCAAGAAAGACAGGGAACTACTGGAGAGAGTCCAGAGGAGGGTACGAGGATGATGAGATGACTGGAACATCACCCTTATGAGGAAAGGCTGACAGACCTGGGTCTGTTTATCCTGGAGAAGACTGAGAGGGGATCCCATCAGTGCTTATCAATATCTGAAGGGCAGGTGTCGAGAGGATGGGGCCGGACTCTTTTCAGTGGTGTCCAGTGACAGGACAAGGGGCAACAGGTGCAAACAGGAGCACAGGAAGTTCCACCTGATCTTGAAGAAAAAATTCTTTACTCTGAGGGTGCCAGAGCACTGGGACAGGCTGCCCAGAGAGGCCGTGGAGTCTCCTTCTCTGGAGAGATTCAAAACCCGCCTGGCTGTGTCCTTGTGCCATTGGCTCTAGATGAACCTTCCTTGGCAGGGGGGTTGGACTAGATGATCTCTAGATTTCCCTCCCAACCCTGACCATTCTGTGATTCTGTGGTATGTTCTGTTCCCAAACAGAAAAACTTGTATTTTAAACTGATTTCTAATGATAATTTTTTTTGCTTTTGAAAAATTTTAAATGTCATCTAAAAAGTCAGTGCTGGGGTCTTAAAACAAAGGAATACTTTTGACTAGCTAATTGAAGAAAGTGCTGTGGTTTTAATTTTGACGAGTACAGCCTGGTTCCTAATTTAAACTCTTGCATGTAGTTTGTTGGTGGAAGCACCAAAGCACTTTGAAGATAAAGAAATGAATTGGTCCTTAAGTCAGCCACCCTGACTGCCATGGTGCCTTCCCTCTTGCTGTAAATCAGACCTATTTACCAAGTATTTGAATTTTCAGAGGAATAATTCCTTACTCAATCTAAGGTTCAGTGTGAAAGTCACTTCGTAAATTGTGTCCTTAGATGCACACATCACTGCGATACTCCTGAAACTTTTAACCTAAGCAGAGTTGAGCTCAGCCTAAAGGCACCTGTAGGCACCAAGAATCCCCAAGGAATAGCAGAAGCTCAAGTCCCTTCTCCTCCCTTGGGAATTCAGGCCGTGGACCTCCTGACCTGGTGTGAGGACTCTTGGGAGCTGAGAGCATCTTTTCTTGTCTCGCATCCCCAGCTGACTCCGTCTCACACACCCAGACAGACCCGCTCGCCCTCCCTGGGTCTCCCAGCAGTGGTTGCTCCACTTGCCCAGGGGCAGCTGTCGAGGGCTGTAACCTGCACTGAGGTCCTGCCCTGGCCTCAGCCTCTTGGCGGGATCTCTCTTCACATCAGCAGCCCTGAACAGGAAGCAACTCTCTTTGTAACCTTTTTTTTCACTAGCACTTCTGTCTCATGGAGACTAAAAATAGGTTTCCTCTCCTTTGAGTGTATCTTGGAGCCAGAGCCCATCTGAGACAGCAGAGAAGACAGAAGATACGACCATAACCAGGAAAAGCTGTCCAGCTCCTTGCACCTCCCGTTCTCCACTTATGTCCCTCCCCAAAGTGAGTCAACGGCATGCTGAACTCATAAGGACCCCAGTTTTTGTCAGCAACGCCGTCAGCCTGCATGCTGCTCGGTGCTGTTACTCTCCCCGTGTTCTTTTGCTGGAGACCTTGACAATCCCTGGTGATTCTGGCCGCTCTGCTGTTTTGAAGCCCAGCTCCAGGCGGCTGGTTTTCAGGCAGAGCTGCCTGTTTCCTCTTTGGAGACACGGGCCCCAACTCTGCCCTGGGAAGGGGAGGCACCCACGGTCTCTGTCTGAAAGGCTCATGGTTTAAGTAACTTGAGCAAAGTCCTGGCATCAGCGACAGCTTCACGTTCATTTCACTTCCACCTGCATTTCTGAGTAACACAAAAAAGGTCTGAGCTCTGCTTTCCTACGAGGGCACGCTGAGAACAGGCAGCACCCAAAGCCTCCTAGTGTCTCCAGTTTTGCTTTCGGAGCACAGGACCACACTGAAGCACAGGCTGGATGAGACAGTCGAAGTGCTGGGTGGGGATTTTAAAGTGTCAGCTACCGGGAGAAGTAGCACCAATACTGTTGACTTAATGGAAAACTGGCATGAAGAGACTGAAACCCCAAAGGGACCTGGGAATTCTCCAACGTCTGGGAAATCTGCTGCAGGAAAGCAGAAAGTATTTGTGGAAGAAATTGGAGAAGCTGCAACTGAAATTCCTCTGGTCATGGTTCAAATGGAGGAAAACGCACTCCTCCTTTGTTCTTTATCGTGTGAAGAAGCACGCAGAAGGTAGGATGGCAAGGTGAAATGTAAAGTGGGATTTAAATTGCGCCGCCACATAAACACTATTAGGAGAAAGCCTTAGAGGAGTTGGGCTAGTGGGAAATGCGAGCATTTGGGACCGTCTCATCCTGCGTGTGCTTCAGTGTGGTCCTGTGCACATCCCACCACAGGAACCAGACCTGCCACAAAACTGTAAAATGGGTCTCCAGGGACAGTGTTTTGTGTGAAATTCTAATAGACACCTGGCTTGTGGCAGGGTCTCCTGCACAGGGATGGATTTGCCTCCCGTGACGGAGCTGCTGAGGAGTGAAGCTGCTCGGCTCCATCACCGCAGGGTGGTTGTGGGGTGCAGCCGAGCAGTCTGTACCTCTGATGTGTGCCAGGTGCGTTAAACAACTGCCCCGCCATCCTGCTTCCGACGTACGAGATGCCTCTGCCTTCGTACCCTTACATGAGTTGCTGTCACAGATCACTTCCAAACACCATCCCCGCCTGCCTCGGCTGCTGTTCCGCACTGATGTGGTGGTTCCTTTCTTTACATGCCTTCGGTCTGAAGCACCACGTGCCTGCCTTTACTGCTGCCTTTATCAGCCGCGGTGCTCAGAAAGTTCGCTTGTGGGATCCTTCGAATCCCACAGCCATATTCCCACCCTCCTGCATCATTCCAATAAATCCTGCAGAGCCAGGTTTCTAAGCGAATGGTTTACTGACTGGAGGAAGGAGAACAAATGAATGAACCCAGGACAGCGTTGCTTCGCGCAAGCTGAGCTTCGGGTCAGTCCAGGATCCGGTTGAACGGTCAAGGCCGGTCCAGCAAGAACCTGTTCAGGAAGGAGCCTTGGGGGGTTTTGTTGTCTAAGAAAAGAAAAATCACTGAATGTCCTGGAGGAGTCTGATTTGAATTTGGGTGAAATGAAAGCTTGCCAAAAACCATGTTAACAGTATATTGCATAACTAATGCAGATTATTGTGCTCACGGGAGAGAGAATTCCCAGAACAGCATCAGCAGTCAAAAAAACCCCACCAAACTCATTGCTATTATGAAAAAAAAAAAAAAAAAAGGAAAAACGTTGGCAAAATGCTAAGGAAAACTCGGGCAGTGTAGGATCATAGGAACGGCCATGCTGGCTCAGGCGAAAGTCCAGTGAGCCCCAGATTCAGCCCCTGACAGAGCCAACAGGAGACGCTTAGATAAAAGCTCCAGGATAAGGCTGGAGCCCTGTGATACTTTCCCAGTCTACTTTCCCAGCTTCCAGCAATTAGTATCTCAAGGACTTCCTGAGCTGAGAGGGCTGTCCCTGAATTTAATAGCCCCCAATGGATTTGTTTCACATGCTCTTGTTCCAGTTGTTCTTCGAGTCTGTGCAGACTTGCAGCATCTGCTGTGGCGCAGGGAGCTGCAGGGGACAGAGCATCATCATGCTCAGCACATCGGTGGCCACTCTTAGGACCCTGGAGGTGACTGAAAAAGGGGCCAGACGTGGGACTGCTGAAGCCAAAAGTCTAAAACTCAACTGCTTGGGCAAAACGGTAGTCAAAACTGGTTTAGATCTCGATTCTCTGTAGGTTCAACGCAGGAGCTCATACATGGGTGGTTCCTTTTATATGCTGTCAGCTTGTAGGGGACGAGCACAACTCACGATTTCTGAAAGTATCTATGTCCTGACACAGAGTCACGTCCCAGCTGGGAATCTTGGGGGTTTTTTGCCTTTCAGAACCAGCGGGTAAATTTGGTTTCACTGAAGCTAGTGGGATTTTCTCCAGTGATTTCAGCCTGACTCTGTCAGTGATAGAGTGGCTTGGGACTGAAAGTAAGAAGTTGGATGAAGGTAGTTTTGGGGCATGAATGTAGACAGGACTAAAATATTTTATAAATTCTTCTTTGTTTGGTGGAGAGCAAATGGCAGGAAAAGTAAGTAAATGTCTCCAAGATGTGTGAGACCCCTTGTTCTAGAAGTTTTCTGAATTTAAATGTCATAGAATCATAGAATGGTTTGAGTTAGAAGATAATCTAGTTCCAACCCCCTGCTATGGGCAAGACCAGGTTGCTCCAAGCCTCATCCAGCCTGGCCTTGGACACTTCCAGGGATGGGGCAGCCACAGCTTCTCTGGGCAACCTGTCCCAGTGCCTCACCACCCTCTCTGGGAAGAATTTCTTCCTGATATCCAGTCTAAATCTCCCTCTTTCAGTTTAAACCCGTTACCCCTTGTACTGTCACTACCTGCCCTTGTAAAAAGTCCCTCCTCAGCTTTCTTCGCAGCCCCCCCAGGTACTGGAAGGTGCTCTAAGGTCTCCCCGGAGCCTTCTTTTCTTCAGGCTGAACACCCCCAACGCCCAGCCTGTCCCCACGGCAGAGGGGCTTCAGCCCTCGCAGCATCTCTGTGGCTTCCTCTGGACTCGCTCCAACCAGTTGATATCCTTCTGCTGTTGGGGGCCCCAGAGCTGGGGGCAGAACGGCAGGTGGGGTCTCAAGAGAGCAGAGCAGAGGGGGACAATCCCCTCCCTCGCCCTGCTGGCCACACTTCTCCTGCTACAGCCCAAGTTGGCTTTCTGGGCTGCCAGCACACACTGCTGGCTCCTGTCCAGCTTTTCATCCACCAACACCCCCAGTCCTTCTCCTCAGGGCTGCTCTCGATCCATTCTCCACCCAGCCTGTCCTTGTGCTGGGATTGCCCCAACTCAGGTACAGGACCCTGCACTTGCCCTTGTTGAACTCCATGCGGTTGGCACGGTTCCACCTCTCCAGCCTGTCGAGGTCCCTCTGGATGGCATCCCTGCCCTCCAGCGTGTCACCGCTCCACACAGCTTGTTGTCATCAGCAAACTTGCTGAGGGTGCACTCAATCCCACCGTCCATGTCGCTGACAAAGATGCTGAACAGCACCAACCCCTGAGGAACGCCGCTCGTCACTGGTCTCCACTCTTCTCTCAAGGTGGACAGCCTTCCCCCTGCCCTTCAGCTGGAAATCCTTACTCAGATGGTTATTTCTCCGTTTGTATGTGTATTTTTATATATATGCATGTGTCTTTCATCGGGGAGCACTACATGTTCTCCGTAAAACGCGAGTCAAACCATATATTGCTCCCCTTCTTTCCCTAGCTGCACAGTTGTTTGAAACCAGGATTTTTTTTCCCTGTTGGTTTGTTCCCAGCCCCCTCGAGCCATGAGCTCACTGATGGCAGTGCAGATTTCTGCCCCTGATTTCAAATCCTCCATTGCCAATGGTTTTAATCACCAGGGCAGGGAACAGGAAACGAGACCCTAAAATTGTGATGACAGTGGGGTTGAATAAGGTCATCCACAAGAAGACATACAGAGAAAATCTTGACGTTTTGTGCAGTTTGAAAATGCTTGTTTTAAGAGCGCTGTCATTCACCTGGCCTGGGGAAGGGGGTGGTGTGCGCGTACGCTGGAGGACGGCGGCAGAGCCCAGGGGACGCAGTGCAGTGGGGCTTAGACCCATTTCAGCAAAGCCCCTTGGTCTGTCGCTGCCTTGTCAGGTTAGCATCCAAGCCCCTTAAACTGATATAAAACCCGCTTTCCCTCCTAAATTATCATTATTTTATGCTAGAAATTCAAGCTGAGGCATTGTATGGAATAGATTCAAAGTGAGGAATCCACATTTTTGTACGCAGTGTTTATACAACCCGTCAGCCTCACAGTATTCCCAGCACAGACTGTGGCGAATCTTGTTTGTACACAAAGCATTTTTCACATTTATTGTGGCGCCTGCTTGTATTTAGGCGCTGACCACTGCTAGCCACGCTCGTACGGAGACCGAGCCGGGGATGCCGGACAGCTTTCAAGCCCCTTGACGGGAAGCACTGTGCAATTCCCCGACCTGTGCCGGGTCGGGTGATGGTGCCGTCTCTCCAGCACAACCCCAAGGGCTCTGCCGTGAACATCCTCACTTTCCCACCTCCTCTCCTCCTGGCCTGGACGGCCGCCAGCCAGCACCTCCGGTCAGTGGAAGGTGGAAAGAGGAGCTTTGCCTCCAGCGTTTTCCCGTGAACTCACCGCGCTCCCCCGGGCAGCGTGGTCCCCTGTCACCAGAGCTGCCGTGATAGCACGTGCTCAGCAGATGGTTTTCCAATGCTCCACTTCGTGTGGATGGTGCACCTCTCCGAGAGGTGTCTGAGGAGCGTGGGGGTGAAGTGCTCTTCTCTCTGGGCTTCCTCCACCTTTTCTAGCCTGCACCTCTCAGCCAAAACAGGCTTCGTTACCCACAGACTGCTCCTTGCCCTGATGGGAGTTTCTGTTATTTCTCCCCTGCTCAAAAAGCTGCTTTTGGCGCCGTTTTCAGAACTGGAGCCGAGGTGGCTTTGCCCTCCCACATTGACGGAGGAGCTCGGGTGCAGGATGTGACCCCCCCCACCTCCCAGCCACCTTTCAGCTCTGGGCATCTCCCCGCCCTGCTGTTGGGGAACGGGTCAGGTAATTTATCCAAACACACAGCCGAGGTCTCGGCCCTGCAAACCCAAACCAGAAGATCATCCCTAACGGCAGATTAGATGGCAGTCCTTGGGGACAAGCCCCTTCTCCCGCTGTGTTTGCACAGCCCTGAGCGTGGTGGCTCCTTCTGCTCTGAGAGCGGCGCAGACGCTCAGCCCACAGCGGCAAGACAGCCCAAAATAGCTTCCTTGGCGTGGAATGTACTGACGGCGGTCCAGATGTTTCAGTCCTCCGGGGCCTGGAGTCCCGGCTGGCACCGGCTCCTGACGGCCGTGCAGCAGGCTGCCATGGCGGGCAGCAGCGTCACGGGGCGCGGGGGGTGGCAGCAGCAGGGAAATGGGTGGGTGTTCGCCAAAGGGAAAGGCAAATCGCATCCTTCGGAACCAGGCTGGGCACAAGGCAGAGCCGGGGCAGGGTTTGGCTCGGCAGCATCGCGGCGGGGCACGCAGGCATGTGCTCAAACGGGGGCTCGAGTGTGGCAGGAGGCCCGAGGGCCTTGTTTGAGCCACTGGCCCGTCTCCCCTCGCCCTCGCAGGGCGCTCCGAACTCCCACATCCTGGCTAACGCATGCGGCGGGACCACTTAGGTGAGCGCAGCGGCCCAGAGCGTGTGCGCAGGGAACGGCCCGTGCTTGCAGCGGGAAGGAGCCCGGCACGCGCCTCTCCCGCCTCCTCCCAGCGTTCACAGTTCTGGTGGCTGGATGCCGAATCGCCTCGTCCCAGGACTAGTCTGGAGCCGGCGCGTGGAGAGGGGAGAGGTGGCGGGGCGGCAGGTGCTCAGGTCTCCCAGGGGTGCGCAGCTCTCCTGTGAGGTTTCCTTCCGCAGTGGCGGAGGAAGGAGTGCAGGCTGCTGGACCGGGCTGCAGCCAGCCCTTCCGCTCCCAGCACCCAAGCCCTCCCGGCATTTTGGAAAAATCTCACCCTCCATTCAGTGAAAAGCTGCTCAGTCCCACAGGATTTGCCTCTCACGCACTAAAACCCTCCAGCCCCAGAGCCGGAATCACACTGCCACCGCAGGAGCGCATGGCGAGGGTGCCGTTTTCCTGGACACGGCCGCAGAGGGGACAATCCCCCTCCACCACGGCACAGCCGGACGCTCGTTCCCCAAATCCTGTCCCACGGCTCTCCCGGGGCTACACGAACTGGACCCGCCGGGGCGAGGGGAGCCGCCTGCTGCCCCCACGCAGCCTGGTTGCTGACGGTGCCCCCTCCCCACGCGCCCCTGGCAGAGGAGAGCTCCCCCAGCCCTCCCCGTTAGTTCCTGTCCCCCCAGGAACACGGCGGGCTGCCGGCGCTGCAGCCGCGGGGCGCGGGTCGGGTCCTGCCCGGGGCGCGCCGCGGCCTCGCCCAGCGCCGGGACACGCGGGGACCCGCCCACGCGCGGCCGCTCCCGGCAGCTCCCCCCCCCCCCCGGGGGGCTGCCCACGGCGCGGAGCCCTCGCTGGGTGTCCGTCGTGGGGCAGCAAGGGGGGGCAGCCAGGCCGTGGGGTGTCGCCCCCCCGCAACCGCTGCCCGGCGGGGGGGCAGGGGCGGGCGCGCCCCGGGGCTGGGGCAGTGAGCGGCTGCCGGCGGGGCCCGGGGGGGGGCAGCCGGGGCCGGGCGCTGCCGCGTTTATAGGAGGAGCGGCGGGCGCTGCCGCAGGGCCCTCCCTGTCCCGCAGACGCAAGCGGGGCGGTGGCCCCGGTTAAAGGGGAAACTTGACAGCGCCGCCGCCCGCTCCCGCCGCCCGGTCCCGGTCCCGCTCCCGCCGCCCGGTCCCGGTCCCGCTCCCGCCGCTCGTTCCCGCCGCCCAGCGCCCCTCGGCTCCGCCGCGACGTGAGTACGGGCCGGGGAGGGGGGGATGAGGCGGGGGGAGGTTGCTGGGGGGCCGCTGCAGCCCCCCGGGGAGGGAACAGGCACCCCGAGGGGGAGAGACGCTGGGGAGACCCCCCCCCCCGCTCCGGGAGTCCTCTAGGGAGAGGGGTCAGGGAGCCCCTCCCTCCTTCTCCGAGGGTCCCGAGGAGAGATGGGCTGGGAAAAGCCCCCCCACACTCCGGGGAGAGGGGCAAAGAGAGTCCCGGCTGGGGGTGCTGAGGGGAGAGGGGCCGAGGAGACCCTCCCTCCGGGGAGGAGGGGCTGAGTTACCCCGTAGGGGAGATGGGCCGAGATGGACGCCGCCCCCCCTCACCGCCCCCCGCCCTCCCCGGGGGTCGCCAAGGGAGAGGGGCCGGGGAAAGCCTCCCCTGGGGAGAGGGGCCGAGAGCCACCCCCGGTGTCCCACGAGTAGGTGGGCTGGGAACTCTCCCTCCCGGCGGAGAGGAGCCGGGGTAGACCCCGCCCCGGGGGTGCCAAGGAGCACACTCCCCTCGGGAAGAGGGACCGGAGCCCCCCCTCGGAGAAGGGGGCTGGGGGAGCCCCGTCAGGGAAGCCCCCCCAGGGGAGGGGTGCCGGGGAAGCCCCCTCGGTGAGACGGCTTGTGGGAGCAGGCTCGGGGGAAGGGCTGGGAGGGCATCCCGGGGTATCCGCGGGTGGGTCCGGGCGGCGGGCCTGGCCCCCCCCGCCCCGCTCCGTCGGCGGGGCCCGCGGGGCGCTGCCCAGGCATCCCCGGGAGCCGGGCGGGCTCCTGCCGTCGGCGGAGCGCCTCCTGCTGCCCCGGGGGCCGGGCTGCACCCCCCGCGCACCATCGGCAGCATCCCTCTGCCCCTCCAGCTCTGCCCCCCCCACCGCCAAGATGCTGCTGTTGCTGCTGGGGATCATCGTGCTCCATGTCACCGTGCTCGTGCTGCTCTTCGTCTCCACCATCGTTAGCGTAAGTACGGGCCTTGCGGGGGCCTTACGGCATGGCAAGACCAGAAGGGGCTATTTCGATTTGTGGTTTAATTTCCAGCCCGGCTGTTATCAGGCAGCTTTTACTTGGCTGATTCTGGTCTTGCTAAGGGTGGGATTTTGGGGCGTTTCGCGCGGACAGCTCTGGCGGCGTTCGTGCCGTCGGGTGGGTCGCTCGGCCGCGTGCCGCAGCGGGTGCTCAGGGCGCTTACCCCATCAGCGCAGAGCAGGGTGCTGTTCAGCCCGTCGCCTCATGGTCTCCACGCTGCTTCACAGCACGGGGACAGCCCCAGAGCATCCGCACTGCCCTCCGTGGGGGTGACACCCGGACCCGTACGGCCAGGCTGAGCAAACCCCCCTGAAATGGGACTGGTTTGGGCACTGGCTCCTCAGCACCAGGTTTGCTCCCCAGCCCTGCTCCCGTGGTTCCGTCTCCTAACCCAGACGGGCTCCTGCTGGTGATTCTAAAGGCTTAAGCTTTGCCAGCAGTGGGCATAGTGAGGGCTGGAGGCTTCGTGGCCAGAGGGTTCCCAGCACCGTTCTTGGTTCAGAGCTCAGTTAACACATCACCTGCTTAGGAAGAGGTCTGACTTGGTGTTAAGGCAGCAGCTTTGCGGAGCTGGTGAATTCCGGGCTTGCTTCACCAGGTTCTTCTGTCCCTCCTCTTTTTTTTTGGGTGGTAATAGTAGTAGAAGATGTTACAAAAATCTTCCGAAATCACGTGGAAGTGCTCAAATAGCCCGGCCAGGCCCTGGGTGAGGACAGCAGAGGGAGGGAAGCGCGCATCCCCCATGGGACTTGGGCCACGTTTAAAGAGAATAAAGAGCTGCTGTTTTACTGCCGTTGAGGTGAAAGCAGCTAAAAGCAAATATCAGTATTTACTTGCCAAACCCCCTTCTAAAGCAAAGCACGTGCTTGGGGACGCCCGGCCGGGCGGACGCGTGCCAGTGCGCACGGGGGCCGCTCGGTGCCGAGTCCTTGGCAGGGGCACGCGGCTACCCGCCTGGCCTGCTCACGGGCTGTGTCTCTCTTGCAGCAATGGCTGGTGAACGGCGGGCACACGGCAGACCTCTGGCAGAACTGCACCTCGGGTAGCGTCTTCCACTGCCTGACGTCGTCCACGAACGGTGAGTGCTCCCGGCGGTCAGGGCTGTTGCTGCCTGTCGCTTTTATTCTCCTCCCCAGACTTAAGAAATCGAGGGGAGTTTGCTTCTGCAGGTTATTCGTGATTCCCTCTTGCTTTTCCCTGCACCCCGCTGGAGTTGTGCCCTCCCATCCCTCTCCCTTGCCTCCTCTGCTCTGTCCCCAGGTGGGGGGGCAGGGCTCCACCACCTTCCTGGGGTCCTGAAGGGGGGAAAGCTCCCCCCGCCCCTCATCCTTAGCAGCCCCTGAAGTTGCGATGGGGCTTAGCATGGGTTCCAGAGCCAATGCCCATTGCTCTGCCCTGCTGCCCATGGCAGGGTGCTCGGCACCCCTCAGCCGCAGCGGAGGTGACCAGCTCGAGTGCTTTTTGGGGGTCTCCTGTTACCAGCCCGTTTCAGTTACGCCGGGGTGTATGAACGCGAGGCAGCCCTCGGGGCAGGGCTCGCTGGGCGCCTGCCACCGTGCAGGGAGCGGAGGGGGTGTTTGTGGCACGCCTCTCTCTTGCTCTGGTTGCGAGGGTGTTTTAAAGATGCACGTGGTGGCCTGAGGACAGCCTGTCTCCAGAGGACACCTTGTCCCCTACCTAGAAAGCTGCCCTGCTTCTTGCTGCTGTGACAGGCCGAGTTTTTGGGCACACACCTCACCCCGTGGTTCGCTACCGAGCACCACGCATGGCATGTGCTGAGCTCTCAGGCCCTGCCTCACCCCGCGGCTGACACGGACCCCGTGGCACCTGCACATCTGGGGTGGACTACGCTGGGTGACGGGTGATGTCATGCTGGGTGACGTCACCCAGTGAGCTGTTTGCTGAGGTCAGCAGGGGAGGAGTGCTTGCTAAGATGCTCTGAGGCAGTTTCCAGGGCACCCAGTGGTACTGTAACACAAACTCTGTGCTCAGGGAGTCAAGGAAGCCCGTGCCTCAGTTTCCCCAGAAGACAGGGCTAAACCAGTTGTGAATCATTCCCATGTCCCTGGGAGCACAGTCACGCTACGCCGGAAACGTGGTCCTGGCGTAGGAGCAAACGGCGCCACGTGGGCTTGGCAAGGCAGGGGCGGTTGCAGTGGGAGCACCAAGCGCTCTCAAAGGGTGATGGGAGACTGTCAGAGCCTTTTGCAGATCCAGGTGCCCCTAATCCCCATCCTGCTGGGAGCAAAACTCTTTGGGTACCCGCTGTGGGGAGGTGGATGCTGATGCTCACTATCCCTCTTATCTCCCCCGGCCTGGAAGCAGCGGCGTGTTTCCCTGCACGGGCCCAGGCTCCGGTTTGGTGGGAGTGAAGCCACTGCCGCGAGTGTCTGCTGACGCCTGGTGGTGTCCAGGCTGGCCGGGAAGCGGCTGGACCGTGTCCCAGCCCAGGAGCCTTCTGGAGCCATGTCCTTCATCAGCAGTTGGCTGGTGCTGGCTATCTGCAGCGTAGGCAGGCTGCTTCAGGGCCGTTCGTGCGTGCTCGGAAACTGCTGACCTTGCGCTTTGAAATAAAAGGCAGCGATTGCCCCCCGGAGTCCCAGAGCCCCAGGGCTGTAAAGCTTCCCCAAATCTTTCGCTTTTCAAACCTGCACCGCTTTTTTTCTGGCTGTTTGCGGGATGCTGCGTGTCGGGGAGGTGTCAGTGTTGAGAGGGGCTTGTCCAAAATATGGTTGGGGTGGTTTCCTCCAGGTCTGCTGGGCATTGCCAGCCTGGATTGCCCTGTTCCCTGAAGCTGCTCAAAGACTGGCTTCCCTCTGGATGCTTTCAGTGACGAATTTCTGTCATTAAAGGGGCTGCAGTCGCCATGGCCCTGCTAAAAGCGCGGTCAGGCGGCTGCGTTTGGTTGATGCGGTGCTGCAGTGGGCTGCTCTTTGAGTAGAGGTGCATTGTGCTCAAGCCTTAGAAAGCTCTCTGCCAGCTCTTATTTATAGGAAGGCTCTGCTCTGGCATCAGGAGAAGGAGGTTTGGTTGGGGCAGAAGCTTCTGCCCCATGCACCCTGTGGCAGGGGCGTGGGAACGGTGCTGCTGAGGACCGTTCATCTGGTGGGGCCCTGGATGCAGGGTCCAGAGCTCCCTGGTGCTGTAGGAACACAAAATCACAAGATATTTCTTACGAAAGGAAGTAAAAGCAGCATAAAAATACCACGCAGCATCCCTTCCAGCAGACCCCTGCACCCCTCCCTCCCTGCTGCCAGCCTCCGGGCCCCTTGGTCCCGCTGCCCCTGCGCTGCCAGGGGAGCTGCCGTTGGGAGCGACAGCAGGGACACGGGGGAAGGATGCTGTGGCAGGACCAACTCTGAGGCTCACGCTCGTCCCCTGCCTGGTCCTTGTTCCGCTCCTCAAACTCTCTTTGCTAGGAATATGCTTACTTTCAAAAATATGAAAGATCCTATACCAAAATCCGCAAACCGTCCTCATTTAAACCTCTTTCAAAACACAGGCTGTGCGTGCTACGCCGGGCTGCGGAAAGCCGTAAGAATTTGTTTCTCTGTGCCTGTGCCAAGGATGGCGCTTAACGGTTAATCGCAGGGTGCCAAGGTCTGCTCCGGGCTAAGAGCAAGAAATCCTCCTTCGGGAATTTTGGCAGAACTTAGTCTTTTCGTAGAGGCAGTTTTTCTTCTGGCCATCGCGGCGGCCGCCGTAGCGCAGTTTTTTCTTCCTCCCTTTTTGAAAAGGAGTGGTACGCAGAACTCGGAATGTGTGGGATGAGGTAGGGCTGGGTCTCGTGCGTTCAGCAGGGATGGGGGTTTGTTGTCCTGTGGTGCTCCCCTCGGCCTCAGTGCGGTGAGGATGGATGAGCCTCCTCTCGCCCGCACAGGGACCCTTTTGTTTAGAGGACCGTTACGGGGATGCCCAGCGAGAAGCTTGAACTCGCTATAAAACCAGGTGCCAGCAGGGTTTGCTTGTGTTCAACACTGGGGCGTGTTTGGGACGGTGCTTCTAACCTTACAGGTTATCCCATGGCGTTGGAATAAGCAGCAAAACCAGCCAAGGGTTGACTGCAGGACTGCCAGACCATGGCTTCCCGGGACGTTAGCAAACCTTGGGTCCAGGGTAGAGCTGGCCTCCGTGGAGGCTGAGTTCCCACCTCCCAGATTCCTCTTGGCAGGGCTTGAACCCCCTGCGTGTGCGAGGGCTAGGCGGTCCCGACGGGAGCGAAAGCAGGGAGGGAGGAGGAAACGCCGGGTCGGGGGCGGATGCCCACTTCTTCGCCTTTTACAACCGCCCGCTTGATGCTTTGATTTCTGCGTTTGCTTGTTAGATAATGCTTTTTTTTTTTTCAAGAGGCTGAGAACTATGGAAAAAATGTTGCAATCTTTGCTTCGTTTGCGCTGTCAGACATTCCTGGGAAAGACTTATCTCAAGAATTCAGCTCTGAATCCCAGAATTGTGCGTCGGCACTGCCGCGCGCCAGCCCCCAGCTGTGCGCTCCCGCTGCAGGCACGGGGCACGCGGCCGGACCTGCGCCGCTCGAGCGCTCTTGAGCAGATACCGCCCCAAATTTCCAGACAGTGATAGCTTTTTTTCCTCCCAAAAGGGCCTTTTCTTTCCACAACCGAATTTTTTGTGCAGTCAAGAAGACTTTTTTGCCCTGCCACTTTCTACTGCTCTTCCTCTGATGTTGGTGGGAACGCCCAACGTGGGGAAGCAGTGGGAACCTCTGTGGAGATCCCTACATCCTTCTGTAACGTCAGGAGACATTTTTCCTGTTGTCTTCTCACAGTTTCTCCCGTTGCTGCTCCGTGGCTTTCGCATGACTGGCTTGTTCACAGGCAGGCTGGTGGCTTTTGGCTTTTCTAAAGGGAAAAGAAAACCCTAAACCTTGGGAAATGCACAGGCAGCCGATCCACGTGATTACTGAGTGCTGTGGGCCATATGATGCACCCGCCAATTTGCTGATGTGATGGCCACAAGCAAAGTCCAGGTGGGTCGGCCCGAGTGGAGCTGTGCCCTGGACAGCCTGGGCGGGAAGGGAGGAACCTCCCGTCGATGGGGCCCCGCTCCCAGGGGTTGCCCTGCTCTTCTGCACACTGACCCTCCCTCTTCCAGAGCCTCTTGGCTCTGGCAGGGGGGACCCTAAGCAGCACTGCTGGCGCTTGAAGTGCATTTTCTTTGTGCTGAATGAGGCAGCAAAGATCTTTGTTCCTGGCATGGGGCAGAAGCACCTGTGCCCTGACCCATCAGGTGTTGCCAGGAGGAATTGTGCAGCTTCTTCTGCAGTTGGAAATGTGTAATTGAAACATCCGAGCCCATTGCTTTTGCTCTGTCAGCCTCCCCTGGGTGGCTTTGCTGCCCTTATTCTTTCAAACTTTCTTCCAGCAGTGCTGGACTCACATGACATAGGAAAGGTATGGAGAGAAGGAGGTGCCATTTAACTTGCTGTGATCCTTCCTGTTGCTGAAAACGATGTTGGGAGGCTTAATTGAAGCCTTTCACTGAAGAAAATTACTTCTCAATGTCTAATTCCATTACTGATAGTGAGGATAAAATATCTCAGCAAAAAGACATGGGAGCAAATTCCCCTCCAGCCCACTGGAAGAGCCGAGACTGCACCAATGGGATCAAGCCTTGGAGAATTTGTCACTGGCGAGGGGACACTTCTAGAGCAGGAGGGTGAGCTGGAGGCGATAGTCCAGTCACCCCTGTAAGTTACAAGTTGAAAGATTTAAAGATCTGAAGATTTTTAAAAATGGTTTCGGCTTTTTACTGAGTACTGAAGCGGCCTCCCGCCCCCGCGCTGTACGTCCGGCTGAGCGTGCGGGCACAGCGCGGCCGCAGCCTGTTGCTTTACCTCTGCCGGGCAGCTGCAGACTGGCGAGCAAACACCCACGGGTAAGGATGCTGGAGCTGTTATAATGGGGTAAATTCCAGATCGCTCGTTTGTGTGACAGCGCATGGCCTTACGCTTGAGCCATCAGCTGGCCCCATTCGGCTTGTGGAACACATGTGCAGATACCTGTGGGTTTGGGGACATAGCTGGTCCTTCAGGGTCTTCACCGTTGGCGGCAGCGTGGCGAGGAGCCAGCCTGTAGCCTCAGCAGTGTGTGGGTCCGGGGCACTCGCTTTGTCGTTAATGATAGAGAACATTGGCCTAACTCGGGCAGGGTTGAACCCCCCTCTGCCAGCTTGTGGGGGACTGTAGCTTGCCCCTTAGCTGTCTAAAATAATCTGGGGGGTATTGCAGGGAAGTATTTTGTATTTCACATCAGTTTCTCCCATAACCAGGTTGCCTATGGTATGAAAGGGATTTCCTCTGCTTAAACCCAGTTTGTTACTGTTGCTTGTTCTTCTTACAAAGAGCACCTGGTAAGGAGAGGTAGGGAACTAGTGCTGGTTTTTTCTCAGCTGCTCCAGAGCTCTTTGGCTCCCCTTTTTCTGCGTAAGGGGGGAATCAGTCAACCCACCCTGCTGGGTGGGGGCTTTGGCCCGTAGAAGAGGAGTGAAAGGGAGGAAGAAGGCAACATGTGGGCAAACGATGACTGCAAAGCCAGAAGAACGGCTGGGGGAGTCCACTGCAGAGCGCAGGGCAGGAAAACCCTTAAGCCAACATTTTTTTGGCCTTGATGAGACTCCTGGATGTTCCTGTGGCCACCGGCTGAGCGTATCCCTGCAACGTGCCTGTGGGTCAGGGCACCACTGCTCCCCATCCCTGCTCCTGGTGCCTGGACTTGAAATCGGTGGGAGTTGGTATCCAGGCCCTTTGGAAGGACCTGGGCCTGGAATGATGTATGTACCAGCTCAGCTCGCTCTCACACACAAGCCAAGAGGAGGTCAGAGCCACCATGCCGAGGGTCTTGGAGAGGAGCTGGCTTGGGCATTGTGGAACTGTTGGAAAGTGTTTTTCATGGTGCCAGCAGCTTTCTTCTGCCTTGGCAGCATCAGAGGTTGCTTCTGTGGGATCTGAGCTTCAACAGTCTGATAGGACGTTGGAATGTGGCAGCTCTGGAGACCTACAGACCTCCTGGCTCCAGGGACTTCTTGGATGAAGCTTCAAGGAGAAGGCAAAACGGCAGACAGCTGAGAGGAAGAGAGGAGAAGAGGAGAAGAGAGGGCTTTGGGAGCATCATCACCTTCTGAAGGAGCTACAGAGGAGGACCAGGAAGTCTTGGGCTGGAATTGCAGCACCACGTTCATTCATTGCCTCCCCACAGTCCCAGTGTTTCCCACCTGCTCATCCCCTGGCCCTTACAAACACAGTGGGAGCTCTTTAAAATCCCCCTTTTCTGGTGGGATTTCCAGGAATACCTCGATCCAGCACCCTGCGGTCCTCTCCAGGGAGTGAACATAGGAGGATAGGCAAGGAGCAGCCGTTGGGTGCTGTTTTTCCTGGCTCATGCATCCAGCAGCCCAGAACACAGTGGGGGGAAAAGTCTGACTGCATGTCAGTGAGGGGTCTGGGACCAAAGCAGAAGGAGGTGGCAATGTCATGGAGCCTCATTTTCCCTAGGAGAGCCGGGCAGCTCTGCTGGACATGGCTGACGGACTGTGATGCTGTTCTCCAACCACAAGAGAGGTGTTCACTTGCACCATCACTTCACCCTTTTCAGCCCTCTTAAGGGGTGTTTGAATATCATGGTTTAAAACCATTGCAAGCCCCAGCGCTTGTGATGTGACCTCTCTGCTTCATGGCGAGGATGCGAGTGGGGTTCAGGTTCTTGATCAGCCCCTGAAGCCTGAGAGTCTGCTGTGGGGAAACTGCTCAGGGAACATGGCTTTTCCTGGCAGGCCTGGGCTGGGACCTCGGTGCCAGTAGATATATGTGCTGTTCCTGACGCTGCTGATACTTAGTTTGCAGCACTGAAGGAGCAGGTTTTACCATGCAGATGGGGTCATGCCTCTCCCCTCCCTCTAGTTTTCTGTGTACTACATGCTACAGACACCTTAGTGGATGTTTTCTTCCTGAGAATGGTTGCTTTTTAGGTGTGCAGTGCATACACGGTTTGCAAAGGGAAAGCTATACGTGCAAGTGTGCCGTCACCCGCAAGTGGTTTAAGTGTATAGCACCAGTGCAGTGGTCTCTGACAGCGAGCGAGTCGGCTGATTGCTCAAATACGTTCCTTTTCAGTTTGTGCTTTATTCTTTTTCCTTGGCTGGGTCAAAAGAGGATAGGGTGTCTATGACAGAGCAGGGAATTAAACCCTGGGGAGCTGATGCCTGTCCTTTAAGGCACTCTGCTCCTGGCCAAGGGCACGGATCTGCCTGCCCCGCCAATCCTGCTCAGCTGCACCCCTTGTCCGGGTATAAAACCTCCCTGCAAGCAAGGGCTGGGGCTTTGCTGGAAGGGGTTGGGTTAGCTACTGTTGTTCTGGGGCATTGAGCTGCGATTTCTGCTCTAGGTTGGAATTTCTGCTCCGGGTCCCTTTCTTTCATGGTAGACTTGAAGGCAGTGAAATGGGCTCTTCATCATGCCGGGTGTGAAGCCTCCTCCCTGCTGTAGCAAGTGGTGGTGTGAGCACATCAGGGCTTGCAGGGCACAGCGAAATTTTCAAATGTGTTTTGTAAAATCTTCTTACTTGGTTTCTGACTGCCTGAGAGGGCTCTAAAAACACTCCCGATGGGTCCCCTCCGGAAGCGGCATGCAGGGTGTTATCTGTACTTTCCACTCTGTTTCCTTTTCTTCCTCCTCCTGAAGAACAAAGATATAAACATAAAACTGAAGCGGTGCAGGAGTAAAATGGAATAACCGACTCACTGCCCGGGGGAAACCACAAGCAACAGCCTGGGAGTAAAAGTGCTGACAGCCCCGTGGTACAGCTCCCTGGGCCCAGACCTCCCTGCGCGAAACTCACTTTATTTTTAAAAGCCTGTGGCCTACAGGACTAGGCACTAATAGCACAGGAGTTAAAAGCATTTGGGATTGAGGCAGCAGCAATCCTATCTGCAGTTACAGCAGTGTTTTCAAATTAAAGGCAATTAGCTATCCTAATACAGCTGAAATCCGTGGGCAGCTGGGCTTGGACTTGATGGGAGCGCAGCAGCTTGTCCTTGTGGGTCTGAGCCACGAGCTGGGGATCCTGCCCCTCATTTTTACAAAGGATGCCACTCAAAGTCACCAAAGGGCTGGATGTGAGCGGGCCCAGAGCTCTGGTCTGTGAGATCATCTCCTGATCGCCCTGCTCCCAAGCTCGGGTGTCTGCTGCTCTCTGCAGCGCGGCTGGCTGCCGAAACCCCTCCGGCCACGGTGGGCTTTCCCCTCACTCCCTGCCTGCCTTTATATCCCTCTGACATGGCTCGCTATTACAGCGGGATTTTGCGAAGCCCTTGTAAAACATGCACATTCAGAACCGAAAAAGAGGCATGGGGAGGCGGATGCAATTAAAGGGCAGCTCAGCTCAGCTTTCCGTCTAGACAGCCTTCTCCTAAAATAACCAGCAGTTGGAGCATCCACCTCCGAGCAGAAAGAGCTCCTCTCCGGGCCAGATCCCATGGCCTTGAAATCACAAAAGGCTTGGCTTCCTGGCTCCTGGACCGAGCTGCAGGGCTCGGGGCCCGGCAGGCTTTGTCTCAGCCGGTGCACGGAGCCGGACACGGGTTTAGGGCTTGGGAAGCGGGGAGGTGAAAGCTCAGCTTCCCAGACCTGGGATGGGAGCCTTTTCTGTCCTGAAGCACGGGAGGAGATTGCAACTGAGCAGCTGGACGTCCTCCAGCCGTACTTCCCTGCCCTCATCTGCGCTGTGGTTTATGACTTGAATTGTAGCAGCGCCTGAGCTGCTTCGTCCCCTCTGTGTCCCTCTGGTTTGGCACAGCCAGAGCGGAACGGTCAGGTGTGGTCGAGGCAGGGGGTTTCCCTGCCTGGCCAGCTGAGATGATAGATGAAATACATGGGGCATTTTGTGCACGCATCAGTGTGAAAGCCACGCTGGGATTTCCTGGAAGTGACAGCAGGGATAGCTCGTCCTTCCCAAGGAACGGCAGTAACTGGTGTGCATGGCCATAGACCTGGCAGCACAGCAGCTCGTTGGCAGAGCTCGTTAATGCTGCAGAGTTTGGCATGGGAAGCGTGAAAAGGAGGGGAGGGAAAAAGCTGTCTGCAATGAGCAGAGGCTGCTCAGGGTGGTTTCAGTCTGCTTGGGTGAGCAGGGCCTGCATTTGCTCCACTGCATGAATGTCAGGAAGCAAGATGCAAAGACGAGAGGTGGAACTGATGGCCAAACGCGCCAGACGTTACTGAATTGCACAGGATGTTCCCCGCGGGCATGGATTTGCTGGAAGGGCTCAGGCGTGGATCATCATTGCATCCCAGCTGAAGGCTGTAACTCGCTCTGTGGTTCAAACTCTGAGTGCAGCTGGGGAGGATTTGGGGGGTGAAGCGTGAGCGCTTCTCTGGGGGCAGAGGCTGCTCTGGGCAGTCCCACATGGCCTCGTTGAAGGTTGCTAAGCTGAAGCGTAGCTTTAGTTGGAAGTTTTGGTACTATTTGCTGCAGAAAGCAGCTCCTTGCAGCGTGCAGCGGGGCAGTGAAGCCGGTGGGAGTAAAACCGTGGCAGGAACCTGGTACTAGGCCCAGTGCTGCCTGGTTCTCCCCTGGCTGAGGATCCAGCCCAAAGCATGGTTTTTCTGCCTATACCTAGATGGTTTGTGCCTCAGTTTACCTGTACCGAGTCCTGCCTGACTTCTATGGGGAATTAATCGATGTTGCATCCTTAAGGCCCTCTCAAAGGCTGCAAATACTCATTTTGATCTCGAACTTTATAAAGGCAGGCAGCGGTATTTGTGAGCGTGGCCGTGTCCCAATGGTGCGAGACGCTGCATCGTTCTGTCAGGCTGCGGCAGCTCGTGGGACAGGGCGTAGTTTTGCTTGTTTATTTTTATTTTTTTTACGTGAGGAGTTACACACCCACGAAGCCTGGAAATAGCTGGGCAGTGACTCACGCAGGGGCTGGTTTAACGGGTCTGCCCTGGGAGGCCTTTGGCAGCCGGGGAGGGCTCTTTCCAACAGGTTTGACTCCACAAGGGCAGCGGGTGTTTTCACTCGCTGTGTATTTATTTTACCTCTGAGCTTGGCCGGCGGGGTGTCTCACGGCTTGTTGCACGTGGCTGTTGTGTTTCTCGTACAGCTGAGCTCCCAGGGCCTGACGTGAAGCTAGGGGAGAGGCTTTGTCTTGGTTTCTGCAGGCTTCAGGTTGGGGCCAGTATCTCTGCCCACATTTTATTACACATGCTCCCCGAGAAGGTGTGTGGCCCTGAGTTTCCTTTTTCCCCAGTACGCTAGTCCATGCACATCTCATCCAAAACCCCCGGGCAGCATGGGGCAGTGCTGAGGACCTCACCAGCTCGCGCAGCACTGGATGTGGCCGCATGCCCCAGCTGTTAAGAAACTTCATGGGAACCGGGGGTGGGGGTGAGGGGGGTGATGCTGAGGCCACGAGCTGCCTTGAGGGCTCGCCACCCACGGCGCCCACGCTGAGCTTTCCATATGTCTTTGTTTCCCCAGAATGGCTGCAGTCTGTCCAAGCGATGATGATCCTCTCCATCATCTTCAGCGTCTTGTCCCTGTTCCTGTTCTTTTGCCAGCTGTTCACGCTCACCAAGGGCGGACGGTTTTACCTTACTGGAATCTTCCAAATCCTTGCCGGTAAGTGGGGGCTGATCACAGAACCATAGGATCTTTTAGGTTGGAAAAGACCTTTAAGATCATCAGGTCCAACCACTAACCCAGCACTGCCAAATCCACCACTAACCCATGTCCCTGAGCACCTCATCCACACATCTTTTAAATCCCTCCAGGGATGGTGACTCCACCACCTCCCTGGGCAGCCCGTTCCAATGCCTGACAGCCCTTTCTGGGAAGAAATGTTTCCTAATATCCAACCTAAACCTCCCCTGGCACAACTTGAGACCGTTTCCTCTTGTCCCATCCCTTCTCAGGAGAAGAGACCAACCCCTCCTCTCCGCACCCTCCTTTCAGGGAGCTGTAGAGAGCGATAAGGTCTCCCCTGAGCCCCCTCTTCTCCAGGCTGAACCCCCCCAGCTCCCTCAGCTGCTCCTCACAGGAACTGTGCTCCAGACCCTTCCCCAGCTCCGTTCCCTTCTCCGAAACGAGCATGTTTTTGGGTACCAAAGCAGGATGGCCACCAAACTGGCTCCTGCACGGCTCAGTGAAAGGAAAAGGGATGAATAATTTGGGTCTGTTGAGGTCTCGCACACCCTGGGCTGGGGTCCGGCTGTCAGGGCACATTAGGCATCCAGGGTTTTCTGCCCTCACATCTCGGAGGGCGTGAGAGGGTTGCTGCCCCAGCTGGGGAGGTTTCGGGGGGGCAGGGTGCCAGAGCAGGAGGCATAGCTACGCCGGGGGTTGCAGGCAGTGGGGCAGGCAGGGCGCGGGGGCTGCCGGATCGCAGGCGAGTCACCCATCAGCTCTGTCTGCTGATCCCGTGGCTCGGGGTGGGATGCTGACCACGATCTGGGACCCACCTTCGCTCAGCTGGGCGAGGTTTCCGCAACTGCTGGCGGCGTGAGGGAAGTAGTGACGATCTTCTTTTGGCCAAAGAGGAGCCGATGATTATTTATAAACTTACCATAAGGGGGCCTGGTGCTTTCCGCATCAGCAAAGAGCTGCTGGAGTGTGCAGGGTGAGCCAGCTGACTTTAAACAGTTAGCTACTATTTTTAACTCTTAAAGAACTCCGCGCTGGAAATGAGCCACAGTTCGTGTCCTACGTTGCAGTTCTCCAGATATAGATGCCGTAAAGCCACCGGCTCCATTTGTGTTTACCCGTATGAAACCAGTAGAGATTTTTCAAGAGTTCAGACGAGAAAAATTAAATTGTGCAATGACAGTCTGGCTAAATTATGACAGACTGTCTGGGAAGGACACTAATCATTTGCTAGAGCTTTAGATATTAAACTAAAAGCCACCCTAGGTCCTGCCACTAAATCAGTGGAAAAACTCACCCACTGAACTTTAGACAAAGTTTCTGAGCATCCTCTAAGCGACAGGCCTTCAGAAATCCTGGAAAAGCTTAGAGCTAACCTTTATTAGCAAGTGTGGCATGAAATCTAACTGTATCTGCTCGGCCGTAGTGCAGGTGATGAGTTCAGATCAGTTCAGGTCTCTGGAAAGAGAGCAGTGTAGAAACCCATCACAGCCATGGAGACAAGGAGGGGAAATGGGCATTAATAATGCAATTATCTGCCTGAGAGCTTGTCTAATAGATCTGGGAGCAGAAGGCGTCTCTCTCCTGAGACCTTGCTGGTGAATCCTCATTCTCAGAGGAAGAGAAAATGGGATTGCAACCCTCCTGTCCCTGCTGTGCTGCGTGTCCTAAGGGGATGCAGGGTCAGGCCATAGATTTAGTGTCTCTTTCCTTGTTGGGCCTGAGTCATGGGTCACATCCATTCCCAGACACTATGAAGGACAGGAAAAGTGTGACTTGAAGCTTTCCCATGATCTGGGGCACCCGTAGGCAGAGGTGTGAGCCCAGGTGGACCATGCACAGGTGTGCACTGGTGTCCATCCTTGCTATTATCCCCTGCCAGGGCTGGGTGAGGGTGCTGAGGGCAGCTGTGGTCTCTGTGACACTACATTTCAGGGTTGCTGGTAGGAAACAGGACATGGCTGTGCTGACACTGCCAGGAGACCCTGGCTGGAGGTACAGATGGCTCTGGTCAAAGGAGCTGAACCTGATGTGGTCGCATTGCAGCTTGCTGTGGAAGGCCACTGCTGTCTAAAGCCAACTGAGGAAATTCCTGTGGCCTTCAGGCTTTGCAGGTGTTTATCCCTGCCTTGAAAAGCCCTGGCACCACAAAGCCCTGCTGCAGGTCTGCCAGGGACAGGGTCTTACCTGCCTGAGTGCTTTGTTCTCAGCTCCAACAGAACTGGAGAGGACATCCCTCCTTTTGGGAGGGGATGAGAAGGCTCTTCCTGAAGCCCTCCATCACCCTGCACCTCCGCACCTCCTGGGATGATGCAGCTTGGAAAAGCTGAGGGTCTCCAGTTTTGGAGCCTGACCAACAGCACAATGCTGGCCCTGAACCAGTGGGTACCAGAGGCAGGACCACTGGGTGCTGTCAGGTGGCAGAGCTAGGTAGCGGTGCCCTGAGAGCCGGGGAGGAGGGCAGGGACTGGTCCCCACTATGGCTGTGGCTGTGGCACAGGGCAACTGGGGAGTGGAGGTAGTAGCAAGAAGAGCAGGTGAGGTCAGTTGGGTCGGTGGTGCAGTGGCAGGGAAGGATGCATCCCCAGCATCTTCTCCACGCTGCTTGGAAACATTGCCCTGATGGGATTTCAGCCATCACAAAGGCATCAATAGGCCCTCAACAGCTCCCCTCTGTCCTCAGCAGGTCCATCACATCCACAGGTAACTTCTTACAGGTGTGTAAGCCCAGCATGGGAGAGACATTGGTTTGTGCCTCTCAGGGTTTGACCCAACTTTTCCATCAGCTCTCCAGCCTCAGCATCACTTTTATCCCTTTTCTCTGATCCCTTCCATCCTGGAGCTGCTGTCTCCATGGGCTGGAAAGGGTAGGCTGTACCTTCCACATGTCCTCCAGCTTTTTGCAAAGCCCTGCGTTGAAGAGCTGACCACGAGCATGCACCAGCACCCATCCCAGCTTGTCTGCAGGGCCAGAATGGACAGTCCTGCAGGAACAGATTTAAGGCAGCATTTGCCCTCCCAGCCTGTCAGAGCAAGACTAAGGGTACGTTCGTAAAATCAGACCCTCATGTGGTGATGCATTGTTGCTTGCACCAGTGCAGGCAGCTGAATGCAGCTGTCCTTCACTTCCTGAGCACATTTTCTGGGCCAAAATCAGTGCAGATGCTGCAGAAACCACCGCCTCCCCCTTGCCAAATTCTTCATGCAGACAATTGCCGCTGTATTTTTTGCTGTCTGTAGGTGACTGGCATGGCCGCACGCCTGTTCTCTGTCCCACCAGCATCTGCAGACAACTGTTGTGCTCTCTTAGCATGGGCTGGGGCAGTGGGAGTTGGCTCTCATGCTCAGAGAATGGAAGCTGCACCAGCGGAGCATTAATGAAACGTATTCCCACTTCTGCACTTTCCCAGAACAAAGGCGCAGTGTCAAGTGGAATTACAGCTCAAATATCATGGTGGTTAAATGTAGGTGGTCCCGAGGTCCATGCAGGGGATTTGGAACTCGGCTCCTACATCAGCCTCGCGACTGTATAATAGAACTGCTGGGATTGACTGAAAGAGCTTGTTTTTGGGCAGAAATAGAGGTGGCTTTGTGTTAGCTCTGGGCAGCCCCCAATGCTGATGAGTTGTTTTTGCAACAAAGCTAAAACACTGCCTACCGGAGCTGGGCCTGGCCGGACAGCCCTCGGGCACCCGTGCTGGCCTGTGGCTGGCAAGGGTGGATGCCGGGAGCCAGGGGAGAGGGACGAGCCAAGGGTGCAGCGGGATTTGCAGAGAGCGGGGTTTGCAGAGAGCAGGGTTTGCAGTTGTGCTCCTCGTGCAGCCCCAGAGAGGGACGGGGAATCGCAGGGCACAGACCCTGTCCAGCAGTGTCCTTGGCCCCCAGATCCGCTTGCCTGGGCAGGTGATAAAGAAACTTTGTGCTTTAAAAGAGGCAAGGTTTGTGTCTGACCTCTTGCAGCACCTTTGATAAGGTGGTTCAGGCTACGGTCTGGGTTTTAAATATGCTACTCAAGGAAGCGGGGCTGGTTCGGAGCAGCAGCCCAGAGCTGGGGGATGCCTGATGTTTGCCTGAGGCGTGGGTTAGCCCAGGCAATGCTCGGGCTTTGCTTACTCCAGGGACTTCGGCTTTGCTTCCTCAGAACCTGGCAGAGATAGCCCTGCTCATCTGCAGCCAGGGCAGAGCCCACAGTATGACCCCCCTGCAAATCATACCATGGTTTGCCAGGAAGAAGGATACAGGGGAACAATAAAAAGTTTCCCATGCTGGCGTTGGGTACTATCCTCTCTGGCTCCGGGTTTCCAGGAGGAAACTGCTCCATGCGTGTCATCGCTAACCCCTTCCTGTGTGCGCTTCCCTGGCAGGGCTCTGCGTGATGAGCGGCGCGGCCATCTTCACAGTGAGGCACACGGACTGGCACCAAGCCTCGGAAAACACCTCCTACGGCTTCGCCTATATCCTGGCGTGGCTGGCCTTCCCCTTGGCCCTCGCCAGCGGCATCATCTACGTCATCCTACGGAAGCGCGAGTGACGCCGCGGGAGGCAGCGTGGCGTGACAAGGGCACTCATGACGTCCACGGAGGAGACGGAGGCGGGGGAAAATAGACGAGAAAACGGAAAAGAAAATTAACCAAAAAAAGAAAAAAAAAAGGAATAAACCCTCCCACCAAAACCAAACCCAAACCCAACAGACCCCAAAAGGAAACACTCAAAGGGTTGCTTGTTAATTGAAGATGTATATAGTATCTATGGTTTAAAAAACCTATTTATAACACTTTTTACATATATGTACATAGTATTGTTTGCTTTTGTTGACCATACGCTCTGTTTTAAAGCCTAAAGCAAGTGCCTAAGGAACTATTACTCCTAACAGCGTAACAAGAGCGCGGTGATTTTTCTCTCATGCAAAATCCTCTTTGACCTGAACTCTCCTTCCCCATCCCAGCCTGCACTGAACCATCAGAAAACCCCGGCTCTGACTGGTTTTAGGCTGGCGTAAATCAGTTACACCTGTTTACACCAGCAGAGGGGTTGGTCCCTGTTCCTGACGCATGCTGTGATCCTGGTAACTGAAGTGCGCGTCCAGATCTGACGGGAGACGCTTCCGAAAGGTTTGAAGGATTTCGGAGCAAAGGCTTTGATTGCCCCAAGTGCCTAAATGACTTACGTGCCTAAGTCCCATTGCCTTGCCACCACACCCGCTGGGAGTTTGGGCTTTTAAATCACTTAGGTTGAATTGCAGTCTAGCGCAGGCTGTCCTCCGTCACCCGCACGGGCTCTGGGGGTGCCCCTGTGGCCTGTGCCGGTGGGGCTGGGGTGTGTGCCGTGTCGTGCTGTGCCGAGCTGACGGGGCAGTGATGCTCCCAACCATGAAATGTGCTTTATCCTTGCCGTGGAGCTAAACTACCGATGAGAAAGAAGTAAACCCAGTATATCTATGAAATCAAATACCAGATATATGAAATGGTGCTATCTATTTACCATTCCTTATATTGCTAGCCATTTAACCTTATTCACTGGAAATTCAGTTAACAATCTTGAGGTAAACGACAAAGCTAGAAATGAGAAATAATTCTGTGTAATATAAATGAGCTATAACTGCTTTTGTACTTAGACTTGCTCTTACTATTATTTTTAATAAAGCATTTATAACCGAGGTTCTTTTTTTCCCCTCCGTGGTCAAGAGGAACAGAACCAGCTCTGGGTGGAGCCCTGCCGGTCTTTGCTGCCGGAGTGCGATGTCTGTCCTCTGTCTGTCAGCGATGTGTCTGGCCATGAATTGAACGGGCACCTGTGCAGACCCCAGGCTGCCTTCTGAGGACTCCAGACACTCTGTGGTTGTTGTTTTTGTTTCATTTTGGGGTTGGTTTTTTTTGGTTCTTTTTCTTGCTTTGCTTTTCTGATTTTATACCGACTGTGTGGACTAAGAAGCAATGAAATAAAAGTCAGAATAACTCCGTTGCTTCTGTTTTTTGACGTTTTTGCGGGTTAGAGCTGGGCTGTGCTCCACCAGTATGCTTGCACGGCCATCCCACAGAAGGTCCCCATGATGCTGTGTAGCAGATTTGTGAGCTAGTTCACGCCACTGGAAAGGCTCTGAGCTCGCTGGGCTGTCTGTGTGCCAGAGGGGTACGACTGCGCCAGAGTTAGTGCCGGGGCCAGGAACTGAGCTCAGGGCCCCGTGCTGTAGCACTGGTGTGTGCTCTGTCCTAAGATGCTCCCATGATGTGACCACCAGCTCCCCAAAGGCAGCAGCCAGGCAGCATCTGGCAGGACCGCACTGATACCCTCCCATTCTCCTGAGTAGGGACGGTTCAGGTCAGCATCAGCTGCCCCAGGGGGATCCGGCCGACTCCGCCACTCGGCACTAACAGCAGAAGCCTTTCAGTCCTCAGTGCCAAAACTCCCCGAGCCTGGGGGTGCAATTACGGCCAGGGGGATTAGCACATTGTGCCCAGTATGTGCAGCCTTAATGGCTGGCACGGAAGTGATCACACTTCCGTTTGCTCATTTGTTTGATTATTAAATATCCGAGCTGATGTAGCAACTGGTGCTGGCAGAAACACAATGGCTCTTGCAAAGTCGCCTGTTGAGGCCAGTTATTAACATCAGGCCAGATCCCAAAGCCCTCAACCCAGCCACATCCCCAAGGAAAGGAGCAGGAGCTGTCTCGCATCTCCTCGGCTGCCCAGTGCGGAGCCTGGGTAGCAGTGCAACCACCCTGGCATCTTGCCTGATGGCTGGGGCTCCTGGTCCTGGTCTTCCAGCTGGGTGTTTCCCTGTGGGCTCTGACTAATCCCAGGAGGGTATCTTGCCCGCTGAAGCAGCATTCGATTACCTGCCAGCTGCAGCACGCATGGTCATCCTGGGTCCTGCAGGGCTTGGCACCGCGGACCCGCAAAGGGGACAAGTATTTCCCTTCTGAGGAGCAGGCAGGAACACAGGTGGTTTTCCCCCTCCTGTGGGAAATTAAAGATGCTTCTCACTTTGGATCAGTACCTGGAAGGCACAAAAAAGCTGGCTGCTTTTTTCCGTCTCAGCGCGGTGCTCGCTGTCCGCTCAAGGTGTAAGCGTGTGAGCAGCACCAGTCAGTGTCACAGCCCAGTGTGTGAGGTTGCCGTGTCCGGGGGGGCCTTTTCGGAAGCCGGCAGAGCCAGGTGGCTTTGGCAGTGCCAACCACGCGAATGTCTGAATCCCTTTTGGAAAGAGTCCAAAGGGGAACTGACCCCGCTTTGCACCGCAGCCGATGTCCCCGACCCCCCTCCCCAGAGTGTCTCCGCCGGGTTGGCAAACGCCAGGCCCTGTGGCCGCCCCCAGCCCCGGCGGCACACGCGGCCCAACGCGGCCTGCGGGGCCGGGCGCTGCGGGCCGAGGCCTGGCAGCTGCGCCGCCTCCCCCCCGGCCTCCCCCCACCGCCGCCCCTCCCGCGGCCCCGGGCGGGCCTCTTCGACCTCAGCTCAGCGCCGGGGTGCCCCGCGGGAGGCGGGGGGGCAGCGGGAGGCCCCGACCCGGCGGTGGCAGCGGCCTGGCCATGGCGGCCCGCGGCCGCCGCCCGGTGGCTGCAGGCGGCACGGCGGGGCACGGGCGGAACCACTCCCCGCTCCCGCGCCCCCCGGCAGCCGGGGGTCAGCCCGCTCTCTTCTGGGGTGGGGGGGCTGAGATGTTTAAAGCGCACGGTCAGGGTGTCCCACTGTGTGACAACAGGGACGGGGCTGGTGCGATGCCCCCTGGGGTGGGAGCATCTGCCATCCCCGCGGTCGGCCGGTGGGCGATAGGTCACAGCTCCCAGCCCTCGCCTTAGTGGCATTGGAGGGCTGCCCCCCGCCGCCAGGCATCTCCTACTGCCCGCTGGGCATGGCTGCGTTGAAGAGCATGAACCCTAGAGATGGGGGAGCTCCAGGGGCCTCCGGGCCCGGCTGCCGCTCGGGGTGGGACCAGCACCAACGCGGAGCTAGGCCTCGGAAACCCCCTAGTGAGGACAGTCCCCGGCGCGCCCCTCCCGGCGAAAAAGCCTGTCCTAAACACCATCCCCAGCGTCCCAGGCCTCAGTCTGCCCCTCGGTACGCCGAACGGCCACGGTGACCATCCTCTGACCCCCAGCCCAGGAGCCCAGCTCCGCGAGGGATGCGGGGACCACCGGCGCCTGGGCTGGAGGCGCATCACCCACCTCGGGTGCTCCGTTCCCCGCCCACGGCTCTTCCAGCCCTCAGGGTGACAGAAGACGCTAAGGCAGGAGCAGCATTTCTGCCCGATCAGCTGTAGGCACGCTCTGAACTAAATGAAACTCCAAAATTTCAGTGCACCCCGGGGCTACAGCCCAATTAAAGTCAAGGCAGCCCATAAACCAGCTAGCTGAACAAAACAGCGGCAGTACGGTACAAAGAGGAGTGAAAAAAATATTAGGGAAGTTTCTTTAATGTGTGTTGTATCATAAAGCAATTGTTTAAATGGCTTTTCTAGTGCTCTCAGCAGTAAATACTTCTGAAAAATGCGCTGAGCAAATCTCATCTTCCTCTTTCATTTACTGCCTTGTAAATTGAAAAATTACGGTAGGAATAAAAGCCCGCGGTGCCCGGGAGCAGCCGTGCCCCCCGCAGCCCCCTCTCCCCGCCCGGCCCCTTGTGTCTCCTGGATGCCGCCGGGCGGGGGCAGCCCGGAGCCGCGTTCGCCGGAGCCGCGTTCCCCGCAGCCACCCCCGGGCTCGGGGAGGGGGAGCAGCGACCCGAGCCCCGGGGGTGCCGCTCGCAGGGCCGTGTGCCCCTCGGAGGTGGAGCGAGAGAGGGTCCCGGTGCAGGACCCAGCTCCAGGCCGGCCAGGCAGGAGCAGCTGAACTGGGAGAGCGGGTTGCGAGGCGGTCGGTTTCCCTGCAGCCCTGGCAGTGTTGGGGCTGGGCTTGGCCGGGGGATCCAGGGGGGAATGGCCGGGGTGTCCACCAGCTGTCCCTGACCAGGGTGTCAGCCAGGTCTCCTCACCAAGCTTGCCGCAGGGCTTCCCTCCCGGGCACGTTGGCCATCGCTGCTCCGTGTGAAGGTCTCTTTCTTCTGGCACCAATATATATACAGACACTGAAAAAGTACAGATACGGTGGGTGCTAGCATGCTGACCACACCTGGGCGATGCAACTGCTACAGCCATCACCACGTGACAGAGAATTAGTTCTGGCTTGACTGCTTTGGCCAGTGTTGCGTTAATTCGTGCAGGGAAGGTTTCCTGGAGACCACAGTGGCTGACAAGGAGCAAAACGCTTTAGTCTGTCAAAATGAACAAGTCAGCTCATTCAAAAGTGACTCAGCCAGGGAGTGCTCAGGTGTAGACACATGAAGATGAACCAGGTGGGAGTGAGCACGGTTCTTTGCAGAAACCCAGGCTCTTGGGAGCATCCCAAAGTCAGCTAAAGGTGCTCCAGTCCCTTCTCATCCCCTTGGCTGGGACCTGTTACTGCGGAGGAAGACACCTGAAGCAAATCCAGCACTTACGACTGTGTGTCCATGTCAAGGGCCAATACCTTGCAGAGGGCGTCAGACATCCTCATGAGAAACTCAAGTCGATTAGCAAAGTGGCAAAGTTTGTTATCAACATGCAATTAATTACCCCACGCAGTCTGCATGGAGGAAGCAGTACAGGCAAGTGACCTTGGCGCTGTATATCAAACAGCCCTGGTACAAATCATCGTCTTCATTTTCTTTTCCACCTTGGCTGCTTAGTCTGTTATTATTAATGAGATAAGATGAACCACATCCACGTTCATTTTGTTGCCTCCATTCAGCAGGAATTCAGTGGGTGGCCATATTTTTCCTATTGTTTTTATGTGACACAAGAAATGTCAGAGAACCTGTCCTGGATGAGACGGCCAAAGCCACCCACTTCAGCCCTGTGCAGGACTAGCAGCAGAAGAAATTCAAATCACACATGATTTGAGCAGCTTTTATGGCTACTTTGTAATCAGGTTAATTCAAACAAATGTTATGACACCACCGCCACCACAATTGGACTTTGAATAAAGACCAGCCACTCCAGGCTTCCCCAGCCAAACTCTCCCAAGCACAGGGCTGCTGAGGGCTGGGTTTACCCAAATGGCTTGGATCTGGGATAGGGTCAGTGAACTATATTTAGATCCATTCAGGACTTGGCTGGAGTAGTCTCAGCCTGCTTTCAGAGTCTAGCAACACTTTTTTTTTGCATCCCATTACCCATCCCCTGAGTCCTCCTGTCCCTCCACTGCCCTCATCCCCCAACCTGCCCTCAAACCTCTCCCTCCTGTCTCTGCCCTCCAGCACTGACCCCGCAGCCCTCCTATTCTCACTTGGTCAACTTTTTCCCCCGTAATTATTTAACATGATTATTGATGCTTCCCTGAACACAGCTTCTTTGTGCTGTGATTTATGGAGCTCCTCTCTTCCCTCACAGGGACAGGCTGATCAGGGGCTGCGGTCAGGAGATACCACTTTAGCCCAGGTGCTGGGCACCGTCAGTGTGTGCAAGTGCTGAAAAACTCTGCCTTGAAGTAAGGAGGTGCCTGAGATGCTTGAGAGGCACCCAGAAGTGTTTAGTAGGTCTAACCCTGATTTCAGCCAAGGAAGATCTGTGCTGGGGCTGGAGGCATACAGCTCTGTGGTTGCTCCTGTGTGGCCTGTCCCTGGTGTGGTTTTGCATCCCTTAGCCCTCACTGTGTCTGGCATTGCCTCCACCCAAGAGGTTCTGCCCCTTCCCTGGAGCAGGATGGAGAAAGAGTGGCTGCAATTGCCCAAAGCTGGAGAAAGATGCTCAGAGCTGGGCTGGAAGCCGGCAGAGTGCCCGCACTCTGGTCTCTGCCTCGTCCATGATGTAGGAGGGTGAAGGTTGCACGACAGGACCCTGTTCTCCCACTTTCCTCCCTGCCTGCCAAGGGGCTGTCCTGCTCCATGTCCCGCAGCCCCGTGGCTGTTTACTTGGGTTTACATTCTCCCTAAGCCTCCCAGCATTAACAACCCACTTCTCCCCAGACTGATGAAAGGATAAAAGCACTGAGTTGTCCCTGGTTTATTCGCTTCCTGGGGGATAATTCAACATCTTTAACTTGCCCCAAAGGGCTTGCTTTCCTGAGGGAATCTTTGGCTAGCACTTTGCAGGACGGTTTTATTGCTCCTCTGCAGGCACTGGGTGGGGAAAGGCTTTATTTTAAAGTGCTTTAACTGCTTCATTTCAGTCTTTGTCGGTTACGTTTCCTTTCATATATACTTTTTTGGCTTTCATTTCCCAGGGCTCCCTCTTATCTGCCTTTGGAGACAGCCCTTGTAAAAAAAAAAAATCAAACTCCAAAGCACTCCCCTGGGATGCTCTCAAGAGAAAGGCCCCTGCCCCCTTTCAAACCTCTTTTGAGAAAAATAGATCCCAACCCTGCATACGCCACAGCCTACAGGAAAGTCTTTGAAGTAAATTAAACCAAATTAGTGTCTATGATATAGATGAGCAGAGGAGCTCCCTGCTGTGTCACTGGCCTGGCCCTTTGCGTAATCTTTAACCCCTCTCCCTTGCTCCCCGCTTGCCTCTAATTGACCGTGAAGCACCTGGGGGTGATTTGGAGGGGATCCCATCTGATCCCATCTGCCCTCGTGCAGGGCAGGATTTCCTACCGCCCACACCAAGGGAACAGGGAGTATTTAATAGGCCTGGGAGCAGGCCAGGGTAATGAATTACTTTCCATCTCCCCTTCCTTGTGGTTGGTATCTAATTTTTTTTTCTTTCTCTCTTATTTCCCTTTAATGAGAGACCCCCCAAGCCCAGGGGCACCCCAGCACTGCCCCGGTGCCCCAGCCACGCTGGTGGAGCTGCACCTGACCCCTGTGCAGCTGAGGAGCAGGTGGAGCAGGAGGTTCCTGAGCCCCAGTGGTTGTTAAAGCTCTGCAGGGCCCTGCTTTCCCAATGCCCTGTGCAACCCTTTGTGTGCCTGGCCCAGGACTTGGGGAACCGGCTGGATTTGGCCATGAACTGGGATGAAGCATGCTGCTGTTTAACTTGGTCAAAAAAAGATGGTGAGGTTTTTTTTGTGTGTGAGGGGGAAATGAGTGTTGGGGGAATTTGAGCCTCCTTTGGCCTCTGTGCTAGGAAAGCAGCATGTGGCCACGCAAGCTGGGCAGGCTCCCAGCGAGGCAATGGAGATACCTGTGTCAAGGGAAAATTGCGTGTGCAAATTATATGCATGCATGTGCAAGGAAAGCATTGCATATGCAAATAACCCACCGGTGGCAGGAGGTAACTGTGTGTTTGATTTATCCTTCAGCAGCTGAAGAGGCCCGTGCTGTGGTGCTTGACCCGGGAGAGCTGTGCCGTGGGCTGGCTCCAGTCACCACGGGGAGCCCTGCCCGGCGTCCAGCTGCTGCTCTGAAAATGTGCTGCTCTCCCACAGGCCCTGAGTCGCATCCCCCGACCCTGGCTGGATGTCTAGGGCACCGTCACAGGCGTCAAGCCTGCACCGAGCCCTGGGTGTTAGCTGCTGCCCCAGGGACATTGCGTGCCCTTTGTAGGATGGCAGCAGGAGTGGTCACTGGGCTGAGCTCTGTCTGGGTGCTCCGGGCAGGTTTAGTTCATGGTCCTTTGGGCAGGATCTGTGCCAGAGAGGAGTTTGTCCTGCATTAGGTGCTTCCCACACCTGCCCCTAAGGCCAGTTTGGATGCCCCCTGGCAACATTTTGAGGTTCACTAAAGAAACCTGCAGGGTCACCCACCCCTTTTCCCAAGAGGTCTCAGACCAAGCCTTGGGGACCCAGCGGGATAAGTGTCATTGTGCTGAGACATCTCTGTGCAGTGGCAATAGTCTCCGAAGAGCTTTGAGCTCCAATGGTGGCACTGGCTGCGTTTCTCTTGGCAGGGAGTGTCTGGAAGTGGCCTGTGAAGGGATGGGAACACAGGCCTGAAGTTTTGCATTAACACCAGAAGGCTGCGTGACCGAATGTCCTGTTCTGGGAGAGGATGCTCTGCAGTCCTGCAGCAGCCTGGGAGCATTACCTCTGGGGCTGTTCTTGCCCAGCAATGTACGTGGTAATTATTTTGGTCCCTGCAAGCGTTCATGTGGACAGAGGTTTTGGAAGGGGCTGCATATTTTATAAGCATGGCTGTAAATAAATCACAGCCAAATTAAATCCTGAAGCAAAACTAAAACCCCATGAAGCTGACGGGCAAAGAAATAAAATCCCTGGAAACGTACAGGAGAGGGCGGTAGGTTCCTATAGTATTTGCAGCAGGCTGCTGGCTTCAGGGTCCTAGGGACCTCCTGTGCCGAGAGCTCATCTCGGAGTGGAGCTGAGCATCCATGCAGTTGTGTGGACGTTTGACAGACCTAAAAGCAGTGCTGTGCAATGCATTTCTGTGGGCAAGCCAGTGCTGCCTCACTTTCCCCACTTGCAAAGCTTAGGTAGGTGCCAGCCTGTGTTGCATGGTGGGTCTTGTCCCCTGGGATCCCTGCATGGGAGGCAAAGGATGTCATGAGGCTAACCCAGGCTTGGGCACAGTGCAGACTCACCAAGGTACAGCCACCCATTGCACTGAGCCATGGCTGCACTGAACAGACACCCATAGCATCCTCCTCCTCCTCGGGGCTGGCTGAATACAGCCAAACGCAAACATTTGGATTTGCTTATGGTGTGTAAGGATTCACGGGCACGACCAGTTTTACTTTAAAGCATCAGCTTTCTGGCTCTAGGCTGTGGATTCGCTTCAATACAGACGCTTAGCAGTGGATCATTTCTGGGGATGAATGGGTCCATTTTCAGGGTGGATTCATGCCCTCCTGTAGCCTGGTGCTCAGCCCTTGCTGGGGCTCTGTGGGGGACTTGTGCACACCGTTTCCTTCAGTCCTGAGCTTCTTTGACTAATGCCTGGAAAAATCAAATGGTCTCACAATGAGGCTTAATTCAGGGCAAAAGGAGAACAGCCAATAAATCTCTATGAATGCAAACCATGTCATCTTTAAACGAGGCTGTGTAGTGAGCTATTGCGGGGAGGGCAGGCGGCTGCAGGCTGTAAGGTCCGACTGGGTTAGCTGATGCCCTCGGGGGCTGGGGAGCAGCCTGAGCAAGTTAATATCCCTTGCCCTTTCCCACCAGCCTTGAACATCAGGCATTGTGTGAGACCTCTGCTGCATGGAAAACCTGAGTTTGTACCTAGGAAAATGCAAGGAGAGGCCTTATTTTCCCTTCTTCTTACTGATTTTTTCAAGTGCTCAGAGGAAAAAGAGATAAGGGGAGAAAGCAAAGGACAAGAGTGAGAAAGACTGGCATTTTCATGTGACTTGGCAGGGTTTCCTGAAGTGCTAGGGCGACCAGTTATGCCGTGGTTTTGAGCTTCATGTGTGGATGGGCAGTGGCGTTGGTGGCTGAGAATCCCATTTGTTTTCTGAAGTGCTTCCTGTGCTTCCCATGCCTCCTTGATCCATCTCTTCCAGCCCCAACCAGCCTCAAATCTACCTCTTCCCACCAAGACAAATAGATTCAACTCTCTCAGTCTATCAATAACTGTGATGAGTTATTGATAGCACAGGGCCACCTAGCACAGATCCAGGCATCCAGCCAGAGCTTCATCTCACCAGGATAGCAAGATTTCTCTATCTGTTGCATCCCAAATGGGAATCTCACATAGGATTTTATCTGAATTAATGCAGCTATGGCTGTTCTCTGAAAAGAGTAGCACAGATTCAATATTTCCTCCCTTTCTGAGAGGCCAAAATCTGGGATTATTCAACTGCTGGAGGCTGTGCTAACAGGAAATGGAGTTGGACTGGTCTGAGGGCAGTGTTGCATGAACCTCTGCCTTCCTCTCCCATGCAAGTGTGCTGGGATTTGGAGACTTGGGTGCTGTTGCGGGGATGTGACAGCATCCTGCCCTGCTCCTGGACTAGCAAAAGCTTAAGGTATGGCTTTCATTGCAAAAAGCAGAGTGACAGCAGTTGCTGCAGAGCTGGTCTTAGCCAGGGCTGTCCGTGTGGCTCCTGGATGCTGCCCTCTCCTAACAGCCCCAGGTGCTTTGACTTTAGCCCTGGAGCTGTTGTACCACCCAGGTGAGCAGCGTAGATGGGCACCATGAAGGCAGGTAGAGATTTAGGAGTTCCAGGCAGGGATCTCAGCCTCCTGCCTGCTGTACCGTGTGGTGTCCCCTCATTTTCCCCAGCCCAGCGCTGCCTGGGCAGGCAGGGCTGCCCACGATCTCATGGAAATGCTGCAGCTCCGGCCAGGGTGGCAGGACAAAGCATCTGTCAAGCAGGTACCGTGGTGTGGCACATCACACCCGTGGACATCAGGTGAGGAAGCATGTTGGTGATGATGGCAAACTGCAGCAGAGCAGGGAATTTAGTGGGATCAACGCTCTCCCTCATCCTTTGTTCTATGGGCTACAGTCTTATTGTAAATAATAGATGGGGAGGGCAGGCGGTGAAGCAAGAGGGTAAGTGACTTGCCCAGAGTGGCACTGGTTCCACGTTAAACAGCTGTTTGGAGCACCCCAGTGCCCTCTGTTAACATCCCAGGGACCCGGGTGCTGCTCCTCCCCTGGGGATGGCTGGGTCCCAGCAGCCTCCTCCAAAACCCAAAAAGGGAAGCCGAGGCGGTGGGGGGAAAGGCTGAGGAAGGAGGGGGAACCCCAAGTGCTTAAATATTCTAATCACTCTATCTTCTGGGAGATAATACTTTTAATTTTCGTCACACAAAGAATATGTCCTGAACCAGAAGGGGTTTGCCTAATTCATCATGCTTGCTTTCTACACAATACCAGGGCTGACAAGCATAACATTTTAAAATGAGAGAAGTGGACATAATTAATGCTCATGAATTGCAAACGCTTCTTTATTAAAGGGCTTTCGCTTGCCCCTGGACCATCTGCTTCATATCACTGGGCTGGGGTCCTGAGGCTATAATAACTTGCAGCTTTAATAATTTTACCTCTTAATTAAAGCTCATCTCAAAGTGCAGGAGCACAGACATGTTCCCAGACCAGATTTGATTTTTAACGGAGGAAACCTTGAGGGATGGGTAATAATAGAATTTGCATCCTTTCCTTTGAAGCATCCCTTCAATGGGGCTGAGTGCAGAGGACCATGGCGCCAGTGTCCTCCAAGATGTGGGCTTTCTAGGGGCTTGAGGTCTGAGCTCTGGATCTCTGCTCCTCCTGTGATGGACGTGGACTCAGTGCATGGGGTGTAAGGCAGAGGGGTCACTGCTGCTCACCCAACACTCAAGGGATGAGAAGCCCTGGGTGGTGGGGCTGGTGTGCCGTGGGAGACCTCTGAGGAGCAGAGCACGTCTGGATCCTGCAGGGCTTCGGAGAGGCCAGGCTAAGGCATTAGGCAAGCTTCTGCCTAAGCCATAGGAGGGCTGATGGCATTTTTGCCCTGCCAGGGGATACCGAGGCAGTATGTCCCGGTGTTGAGTTAAATAAAGCCCAGGGCTGTGCAGGGGAGATGGTCACAAGCTTTGCCTGGTGCCACTGGAGCCTTGGGGCACCCCATGCAGTAGACCCCAAGCCTTTCCAAGGGCTGCAGTAAAGCTGACACCATCCGCATCTGCTCTCCCCACAGATTCGGGTGACCTTTCGGAGGTCTGCGCTCCATTTAGATGGGATGAGTTGACAGCGCGTGAAATACGGTGGATTAATTCACACTTCATTGTTGCTAGATGTGAGGCCGAAGGTCGGGGTCCATTAAGAAAACTAGGTATGAATTAATGCCCTGTAACTCGCACATCGCAGGCCTTCTTATGGACGGAACATTTCATTCTAAAATGTTGGGTTAATTGTTCATGTATTAATTGATTGCTTATAGAATTTCATTCAGCAAATGAAGAACAGTTTGGTTTTTGAATGACACTTTGTTTGTCCAAATTGAAAAATCAGTAAATAACCTAGGATCCAGAGAGACATCTTGGTTTGTTTATTATTATTTTCCTTTTCCTTGTGGCTGAAATGCTCTGAGTAAGCCAGAGACAAGTCTATCGGAGCCTATCGCCTTAATTCCACCAACCTTGGAAAGACAGAGCCATGCTCAAGGTGAGGGGAGGTGGAAACACTGGTCCAGATAGCTGAGAAAACACAAAGTGACAGAAAACAGCCCTTGCATAACCTCTTCCCCAACGTGTCTCCAACAGCTGTGCCTGACCACAGCCGGGCTTGGGGCTCCAAGGCTCCCTCCTGCACCCAGCCGCAATGCAAACGCTCCTCACGCACGTAGCGCTGGGTTGCAGCCTGGAAAGGCTTCAGGTCTAATACCTGCACGAGGCAGTTACTGTCCCAGGGTGGATTTGGTCCTTGAAAGCCTGGGCACAGGGATTTCTTTTGCTGGTGGAGAGCTGTTGTCCTGTCCTGCTGAGACTGTGGCACAGGAAGGGGCTGCGGAGGTCTGGGATGCTGCAGGCAGCAAACACTCATCATCAAGTGACTCGAGTACTGCCTACAGCCAATTGAATCATGTCTTGTCTTTATATTCTTGGAAGTTCAGAGAAAAACATTTATTTTAGTAATTGCAACAGTTTCCTTTTGTTTTTGCTTTACTGACTAAAGCAGCTGGTTTTCAAAAACTTTTTAAGACCAATCCTCTGGTTTTGGTTACAGAAAACAAAACAAACAGCTGCTTTGCTGTAACCAACATTTACTTTAAGGAAAATTCTTGCTTTTAATGAAAAATTGGAACAAATGATTAATCATTGTGGGTGTTTTTCCTGCAAAATTTTTGATTTCCAGTGACATGACTCCAGCCAAATTTCCATTTTGATGGCGAGTGCGCAGCCAGATCTGCCACTGAGTTTCTGCCTGCCTGGGCTCACCCAGGAAATGAGGTGACCTGTGGGTTCGCTCTGCAACGCTGCAGGTCGCTTGGCTCAGCAGGGTGCAAGCAGTTACCCAAGGGAGAGCCTGTGCCTGCTTGCCTCAATTACAAATATCTGGCCATACGGTGCAGAGTGCTCCGGCCAAGAAAGTGGGAAAAGTGGACGCTGGGGAAAGCACATGTGGAGGAATCAGCATGGTGCAGTGCTGAACCAGGCTGCAGTTCAGGAAGCCATTTATTTATTCTAACTGTTTTTGTCCCCTCAAAGGGAATCCCCTTGAAAGGAGATGGATGAAAGACCTGCTTCCTTCCCATGCTTGGGTCGTTTCCTTCCTGCGCCAGCAGGTTGGCAGCAGCTGACTTCTAGGCTCCTCGTGGGCTTTTGAAGCATCATCCACTCTGGATGGCTCTGGGTGGGAAGGACTATTCCCCCCCAGGCTGTAAATAAGCCCCGATGTGGGCCTTTATCTGTGCGTGTCTCCAAGAACCTTCAATCAAATTTCAGGAGAAACCTTCCCATCGCATCTGTTTGTGCTTTTTGTCTCCAGTGATTGTGTGGCACCTTCTGGTGGCTGTTGGGCAGAAACCCTCATGAAACAGTGGGGTGACAGTCCCTTCCCCCTGCCCTTGCTGGGGAGAAGGGGAATGTATCAGCGGAGAAGGGTGACAGGACAGGCGCCTGGCAGGAAATCCGGTGGAGGCCTTCGGAGCTGACATTTTGAGCCTTCCCTCTACTCTCCCGCTGTGATTTTGGGCATGTCCCGCTGTCCCTTGAGCTGGGCACACCACAGCAAGCCCAGGAGCTGCAGGGAGGGCTGGCTCCATCACCTTTGCTCGGGCAAACAGCAGTTACCCAAGCAATGTTGGGGAGCTGCCTTTTGGATTGTGTTTTCCAAGAACTAGGAGGGCTAAAAATGAGTTTTGTGTGTTTCTGGGAAGCTGAGGTTCTCGAGCAGTTACCTGTTTCTGGAAGCTGAAGAAAGCACTCAGTGTGGGCCCTGTGATAAGCCCACAGTGTTGGATGTAGGAGAAGTGGGAGAAGGCTGGGAAAGGGCTGAAGGCTCTGTAGGGGTGAATAACTGCCCTTGGATTAGGAGGAGGGGGTTAGATGTGAATATGCACCGTAAGGCTTCTTTCCAAAATAGAATCAAACACTGAATTCCACAGAAATGGAGCACCCCCAGTCCTTTCGGTAACGCTCACCCAGTTCAGCACTTCCCAAAAAAAGATCATGCAGCCCAACCAAGTATTCCCAGCAGCTGCTGGAAGACTTCCCTAATTTTGCAAAGGGTCTGGGGGCTGTGGAGGATGGGTATGACAGATGCAGCAGGTCTGTCCCATGCTGGTGCCTTTCCTCGATCGCCCGTGTAGCATGAAGGAGACACCGAAGCCAGTACCGAGGCAGAGCCTGGACTCTCTGAAGATTAAACTGCTGCCACGAGAGGGGGTGTGTGTCCTTGGAGTGGGGCTCACTCCAAGGGCCATTAGCGGGTTCCAAGGAATGAGTTCAAGGTCCTCGGAAATGCTGCACTGCCAGGGTCTGTGTCCTGAGGGGCTGGGGGGACACTGCAGACCCTGACCAGCTCGGTTGTCTCCCAGCACTGCAGAGTCAGTCGGTTAAAAAAAAAAAATCACTGCCAAGCACTGGTTTCAGCCTGGTTTAACCCAGAAAACTGTAGTGAAACCAAAGAAAAATTCCCTTGATCCCAGTGCTGGCACTTGAGTGGTTTGTACTGAGCAGATCAGGGGGGTCTCAATGTAAGTATTTTAGTCCAACAGTGTGTGTTAATGGGGTGACTGGCACCCACTGCCAAATGATGCTAACCCTGACTAAACAGGAATGCTGGAGCAGAAAGTCCTGCCACAGCCTGGAGGGGCTGTTTCCTCTGTCCTGCGTAGCTCTGCGGTCAGTGCACCGGTGTATGAGACCGCCCAAGCAGGGCAAACTCGCAGCATGCACTAGTGCTCAGAGGAGTTTGGCTTCTCTGGGTAGACCTTGGGCATCGCTACAGGGCTTTGCAAACAGTCCTGTGCTCACTTCTGCTACATCCCAACTCAACATTGTGGCCCAGAATGGGGTGTTTGTTGGTTCCAGCAGCCCTATGCTGTGGAGGAGGCAGATTTGTCAGATTCCTGCTCATTCTGGTGACCCCTGAGTCAAGCCCTGGCTGTGCTGCAATGCTCCCAGCATGTGCGTTTTGTAGGCTGGTCAAGCTAGGGGATAATCTACAGTTCAGGTGAAATCTTAGTAATTCAGGGGACAAGGAGGACTAATTGGCTTTTCATAACAGCTCTGCTGAAATGTAGGGAGAAGGGAGCTTTTCTGCAACAGGCGGGAGGCTGCTGTCCCGGGAGGTGCCCTGTGTGCCGTCGTGCATGGTCACACTCTGCCTGTGCTCTTCTGAGCAGCAAGCAGCGCTTCTTCCTGATCAGTTAATTTTCCTTCAAAATGTTCCTTTAAAACCTGGGAAGCAAGGGAAATTTAGGATGAAGAAAGAAAAGAAGCATTTGGCTTTTAAAAAACTCACAGCGTTTCCCCTGAAAAGTGGTTTGCATTTTTTCCATTACACATTCCCCGGGCCCCCTCCCACACAGCCTTGCTGGCCCGAAGGTGCCTGGGAGCAGGCACAACGGTGCTGCGTTCCTGGCCACAAGCTGGTGCGAGATGCCTCCTGCAGACTCAGTAGCCTCATTTCCCTGCCAAGTTGCCTTGTTTGTTCCTATAGTAGCAACCAAACGGACTCTCGCTCCTCTATGAAATAAAGGGTAAAGAAGTGATCCTAGGTGGATGTGGGAGACCCTCTGCGAATGGACTCCAGCCCAAGCAGCCTCACATGAGATGCTAATGAGCAGGAGGGGGGTCTTCCCTGAGATAGACACTCCTTTGGGCTTTCATCTGCCCAAAAATGCAACCTGGTGGTCCAGGGAAGCAGTCTGCGTGCCAGGGGCTCAGACAGATCTCAGCCCCAGCTCTCAGGAATCTGTGTTTTCAGGGTGAAGGCTGAGGGTTTTGGTGGTGTCCATATTGCAGTTGTAGTGCCTGGGAGTATGGAACAAGGGTGAAAGGGGCCTGTGCAGAACAGGCAGCGCAGACAGGAGGTACTTTGTACAAAAATGGGGCCTGAGAGAGGGAAATGTTTCACCATCAGACATTTTCTAGAGAAAGCTTCCAGATTAAAACCAAAATCCCATAACATTGCCAAAAAAGGAGGTATTGCTCATAGACACGGATCTCACGAAGAATGGAAAAAGGCACCAATCAAAGGAGCTTTTCAGTGAAAAGCCTTCACCCATCCCATGCTCACACCCCATGGTTCTCCCATGGGAGGGCACCTTGGCAAGGGGGTTTATTTATCCAGCTGGGACGCAGATCCTAAACCTTTATGTCCAGGCCAGGTTGGTTTTGGGTGACTGGAGATTTATTCCATGCATGGTATAGATGTCCTCAAAGATATGGAAAAAGCAAATGCTTTGGGCATGGTCTTGAGTTTAATACGGGCAATATTGTTCCTACTCTTTCGTTGTGTCAGAGAGACCCGGTTCAGGCATTAAGGGACGGGAGCTGGAAGGGCATTGAACAGAGGATGGGAAGCACAGAGGAGTTACAGAAGGTAAATGAATCTTCCCATTTCTCTCCAAATGAGTGATTAATCATCTCTCATTTACATATTCATTAACCATAATACACACCATATTTTTATTAATGTGGCAAAGAAACAATTATAGGTGAAAAATGGGTTGTCTGTTTATTTTATACATGGAACTTGTTCCTCATTTGCATGATTTAAAAAATGATGTTTCTTCTTGCCACACAAAAAAAGAAACTGGCTGCTCAGGACGTGTTCCAGCCTGAGACTATGGAAAGGGTTGTTTGGATGGACAGCTGGGAAACAAGAAGTTGCATGCGCTCACCAGCAACTGGCACTGGGGGATTTTACTTTTTATTTTTTTCCAGGAATGGGTTATACTAAGTCAATCCTGGGCTGGGACAAGGGAGAACAGACTGGTTCAGGTATTTTCAGTCTGGTGGTCCCTGACTACCTCCTGGTTGTAGGGTTTCAAAAGGTGCTTTATGAAGGGACTGCAAATCAACACAGAAGTCCTCTCTATGCATTTCCATTCAAGCAAGTGAAATGTGGGGAGTAGAAATAACAAATGAATATTCAAAGACTAATTTTGAATCGATTATAAAGGGGAGACATCAAATGGTCAATAGTTTCTTTTATTCTCATGGAAGTGACATGAAGCCTTGGTTTAAAATGCTTGAGGAACGATATCCCTAAGTTTCTTCCCACTTCCTTCCCTGCAGTTTTATGATGAATATTACAGTATTTCGATACAGTTTTTGGTAAGCTGGGCATGAGCCACTGGTTCAGAGGGGAAGCTGTGCTTTTCCTGCTGCCATTTCTTTGGTCAAGAAGATTAAGTTAGACTTAAGCAAAATGATGTTGCGGAGAAAATACATTGTCGATTAAAAACTTGTGTCATGAGTTACTGCGGGTGAGCAGTGTGGTTGGGAATGTTGCCTGGATGCTTGCTGAAACCAGACATCAAATCTGGTTTTGGAAGGGTCCTGCTCACCCCCATCCCCAGCTGGTCACTTTGGCAAGTGAAATAAGAGCTATTTGCCTCTTTCTGTAGCAAGGGAAGCAACCCAGTTTCTAGGGACTGAGGCTCAGAGACGGACTCCAGCTCAGCAAATTCCCATCCTGGAGACAACTGCGAGCCAAGGGCTGTCCAGGAGACACAGGTTCTTGTCTTGCTTCCTATAACCTTCCCTTGGTGTAGGTGTTGGGCACTGCTGGACACCACATACAGGGCAGGATGAAGTGTCTTTTCTGCCCTACATGCTATATTCTCAGCATTCGTGGAAAAAATAAGGTCTTTGAAACTGTTTCTGCTCTGGGAAATGCTGTTTTCAGATAAAGAGCATTTTACCACAATGCTTGAAGATGTTGCTGACACTGGGATCCAAGGGAGCACCCCTTGCAGCTCCAGGAGGGATGCTTATGCCTGTTAGAATTTTATTTGTGAGATCAGAGACCTTCCTGCAAACATTTCTCCCTTTATCAGGAGAAAATCATATTTTGAGTCTGCCTGGGAAAGGGAAAGGCTGTCTGGGCAGTCAGTTGGTTGAGGGACATGTATTTCTGTCTGTCCCTGTGCCCCTTCTCACATTCAAACACATTGCCTGATTCCAACTGAATTTGACAGGAAAGTAAATATCTAAATAACAAATTTATGTACCCATATGGGAAATTGGCTGCTGAAGGGGGAAAAAACCCAAACCCTGCTGAGGCTTGGACAGCCTCAGGTTTGCTGTAATCACTTTGGCCTGATTCCCGCAGCCGAGCACGGCAGCTGACAAGTCACAGCCAACTTGTCCTGCGAGGGGAGTTGTACAAGGAACAAGAGAGGAATTTTATGGGCATGGGCAGAGATGGCAGAAATCTTAGCCTAATTCAGTTACAAAATCAGTTGAGGGAGAGACACGCATCCGTAGGAAAACAGTACGTTCACTCTGCTGTTCACAGGACTGCTGGTCTCCTGTCTATGTGTGGGAGCTCAAAACAAGGGCTCAACAAGAACGTTATATTTATTTCTTATTTGAATATATATATGTATTTTTAAAGCCCCTGATTGGGAAGGGGAAGTTTCTTTCAGAGACCACCTGTGAAGCGGGTGAAGTTCGATCCATTCCCATAGAAGTCAGGGTCTGCCAGCACGAGGAGAAATGGCAAAGTTTAACAATGAATGAGGAATTATACTCATTTGTCCAAAGCACCTGGCCCTGGGCACAAGCCTTCTTTTAGTGTACTCCAGTGGTTTCATGCTGCTCCCCATGTTGGCATGTAGCAATTCATGACACCTTCCATTTATTGCGGTCAGGCAAAGTGCCCCGCAGTGTCTGTGGTTTTCCATTTGAAAGAGTCTGTTCAGTGTACGTGTTCTCCTTTATTAATGATATTTGTGGTAGACTTCTGTTTCTCTGTTTTCTGACTTCCATTTCTCTCCTTTTTATTTAATGATTATTCCTAGTTAGGAATGCTTTCCCGCCTTTGGTGTTAATGTGTCCTGGAACTGCACTAGCAGCAGGCTGCACAGCCCCAGTTTCTCCTCCCCAGTGTCACATAATGTACGAAACCCAGACAATCAGAAGTTTTAAAAAAAATCCTTTTATAATAAATAAAACAAAAGAAATCACACCAAAGGTGCTTTGTTTAGAATCCAGGGTGTGCCGGAGATGGAAAGCATCACACGGCTCACTCGAAGGTCCCACGTGCAGTTGGGAGCTCCTGGAAGATCAGCAAGGCTATATTACATGAACATCAGATCCTCTTTCATGAGGGAATGACTGTATCTTACATATCTTTGTCAAAGCTATAATTAATTATAACATACCTGTTTTCCTGCAGTGTTAACCAGCATGTACCACTATTGCACTAACGATAAAAACACATTAGTATGATGTAGCGCTTTTTGGTATCTGCTAAAAATTGGTGGGCATTGCTATCCTCATTTTCTAAATGGGAAACCAAGGCATGGGAAAGACTTTACATGCCTCCAAATTGCCTGGGAGGGTAAGTGTGCTCCTCTCCCACCTCGTTTCTGTCTGGGTAGCGTAAACTAGCTGGGGCAGGATGGGTCTCAGTGTGCCTGCACAGGACCTAGCTCAGCTGCACCTCGCCTGAGCTGAACCAAGCTGGTCTCGTCATAAACAAGGCAGTTAGCATGGCTGTAACACTGAGGGGTTTTCAGGACTTCCTTACTCTTCTTTTATGCCAGTCAATCCATCAATACTGTAAGATGGAATGATTTATCTTCTTTATTGAAGTTTGAGGAGCTGCTGCCATCGGTCTTCACGCCACTGGGCTACCTGAGGTCCAGATCTGCCCCCAGGCCTCCCACTCTCCTCTCCTTTTCACTTTAATATACCAGCTCTGGCTCTGTACCAGAAAACACCCATCTGCATCCTCCGTGGGAGCACCTCAGCACAGGAATCTGTTTTGGCAGGATCAGGCCCCATCTTCTCAGAGCCTTCAGAGCGCGCTTCGTAGAAACAATGCCTTTAAAATAAAGCTATGAGGAACGTGCCTCTGTCAGATTTGCTGCCTGAGTCATTCGTGCTGTAGTGCAGAGATTTATCAGCAGTGAAGTCGGGGGAGCTAGTTTTCAGCAACTCCATTTCTGCATGGCAATAAGCCCTGTTACAACCAAGTCATCTCCCCCAGACCATTGCATTCAAGCATTTCTTCCCTCCTTTTTTTCCATCAATCAGTGCTTTTCTTCTTGCCCAAGCCCTTAAACAACCTTGACTGCAATGAGTTGGCGATCAACAGAAAACCCCATCCGTTCAAAGCGAAAATATTGATGTTTCTGCGTCATTTTATAGCACATCTGGGGTCCCCTGGGTCCACATACCATCACTGCCCAGCACGCCAGGCCAAGAAAAGCATCAGGGAGAAAAATAAATGTGATGATAGTTGGGCTCTTGCAAATGAGTCTTGGTCTGAAATAAGCCAGAAAAGAATAAGCATCTTGCACCGACTCACGCAGGGAACAGAGGTAGTGCTGGGGAGAGAGGGAACGTGCAGTGTTCACACCGTCAGGGCAAAGGTCTGCAACATGAGCTTACACCACTAATATAGGCAGATTTCCTGCCTAATAATGCTAAAGGAAATATCTGGGTACTTGCTGATCAGCCTGCATGTGAACCAAGAGGAGAGATCTGGGCTGCTAGGAGCGGCAGGGGCTGCTTCAGCCAGGCACAGCTCTTGCGCACGCATGTGTTCGAGCTTTGGCAGGTCTACAGGTGTACCTTAGGTCTCCATTAGTTTTTGGCCAGCGTGCTCCAGCTTGAGCTGCCTTGGCATAAAATCCATTCTGGCCAGGTGCACAGATATGTGCTTGGAGTCTGTGCTTGTGTCCAGTGAGCTGCTTCTAGGGTGACTAAAATTTACTATTCAGAGGGGCTTAAATTCACTGCTCAGGGAATCAGGGTTAGAGGATGGGCTCCTCCTGAGCACAGGAGAAGTTTGACTCCATCTTCTTGGCAGTGAAGAGTTAACTTGAATCTGAAGAGCACATTTTGGGGGTTATTGTCCTCCAGTGCCATCATGCAATTCCCTGGGCTGCTTTTCCTAGCCTTTTTAGCTATTTGCTTTCCTTTCCCTTCCTGCACACCACGAGTCTCTGGGTGGTTTATGCTGACTTGGCTGCAGCTCAGTTCCCTGTGGTCCTCTCCATTCCTCAGCCTTGGAGCTCCAGCATATGTGCTGGGTTCTGGTTAACTTCTGCTCCACCAGAAACCTGGAAAACTTCACCAGCAATGCTGGAAATCTCCAGCAGTTGCTATTTATTAAGGCTTTTGCTGCCTGCAAGAAATGTGAGAGCCAATACAAGTGATTGATAGGTCTGATCTACATTGCTCCATGTTTTCTTAACCAGGTTGAGATTTGGCTCGAATGAATGAAATCTGGAATTCTGATTGGAACCACAGCCGGCCACAGCTTCTGGCTGGGCTGATAGCAGAGACAAAATAAAGGCATAGCAGAACCAGGCCTGTGAGAGCCAGGTAGACATCTGCCATCTGAGCCCATGCCTGTCTCGCTCACACAGCAGTGGCCTGCCGAGACTGCTGGCCCTTCCCTTCCCCACATTGGTCAGCTACAGCCATGGTCAGCAGCAGCAATGAGTTACTTAGGGTTGAGTGCTGGCATCGTCTGCACCTGGAGATACATCTGCCCCTGCTTGTTTGGGAACAAGCCATAACTCATGCCTTCAAAGCAAAACCAAACTGCCAAGTTTCAGTGCAGTTCCTCATGCCCATTAAATCTGGAGAAGGTTCTGTGCTGCTATGCCCCCTCCAAATCCTTTTTGATCACAGCTGCCCTTCCCACAAATCTGCCACAGCAAACAAACGACCTCAGCCAACACGTAATGTGTGCCCCGCATTAATCCGTAAAAGGCATTGGGTGAGATGTGTCAGAAAGCTCCCTGCAGCTCAGGACTTGCAGGGCTGCATTGCCAAGGAGGTGTCTTTCAAGCAAAAAAGGAGCTCGGCACATTTCTACTGCACGCAAACAGCCTGGGGCGGGGTGAAGTATGGGAGCAGAAGGTGGCTTTGCCTGACAGCAAGAGATGCTGAATCACAGGGCATCCCCTTCCAGCGGGGCAGGCTGGGGAAGGGCAGAGGGTTTGACGGGTAGGTGGCAAACTGTTGGCACACTGCAAAGTCTCGACATGCTGGATTGTGTCTGGGCAGAAACTCTGGAAGGAAAACAGAGCTGCAGAACCACTGGTTTCGGAGAGACTTGGAGTCTTGTAATCGGGAAGAAAAACTGTGCAACCGTGTTTGCAAGACTCATACTGTATAGCACAGTAATTTGTAAGTGTTCATTTACTCAGCCTGTTGTATTTGGTCTGTTGCTCCCATGTTCTCTCCTTAGGTAAATGCATTTCCTTGCCTTTTCTGCTTCAAATTAGATCTTCTTAAGTATGATTCTCCTGCTTGTATGAGGGAGCTTATAAAAAGGATGCAAGCATTGACCCTGAGGTGAATCGCTGACATTCCTCTGCTGCTCCAGGGCTGCAAGCTGGTATTTGCAGGGCAGCAGGTCCCAGATTTTACATTGTGTAACTCAAGAGTGAGTTTCAGGTGACATCTCCATGTCTGCAGAAACAGGCTTGGAACAGGCAATTACAACCAGTTCACATCTGTAAATAACTGTACTGAGGCATTATACAGGGCAAGGCTGCAGGGTCCGTGAAGAAGCTTCTGTTGTGACGGGGTGGGAAAATGAGGGCTTCGGTTAGGAAGCTCCTTGCTATAAATAACAGCAAACCCAGGTGAAGGTCTTTGTCTCTGTTCACCCCTCCATGCTAACTCCTTGGTACTCATGAGGGGTGGTTTTGGCTCCTGGGGAAGGCTGAGAACTGTGACTTTAAATATCTGGAGCAGGGGGAAATGGTCACATTTTCCCACATGCTGGAGCCAAGGAGCTGTTAAGCTGTGAGGTCATGCTGGAGAGGGGATGGTTGTCCTCTGAGCTCACTTTCGTCTGGGCTGGCGAGCCTCGCGCCAGGTGTGCAGGGAGCAGGTGTCTGTTTGACAGCGGTGACGTGGATGGGCTGCAGACTGTCCTTCTCCCCAGCCCAGGCTGACTCTTTCCCTTGCAAAAGCCCCCAGAGACCCAAGGAGGAGAACATGACAGGTAGAAGGTAGTTGGAAATTTTTCACTAATTTTTTTTTTATTTTTTAATAAGAAGTTATCAGCTAAATGGGAAGCTTATGGTTGAAAATGGTTTAGATTTTTTTCTAAAAAAATTTCAAAATGGAAAATGGGAGTGTTTAAACAAACACCTGAAAGCAAGACATAATTTGGAAGCCACGTTTAGACGAAATTAAACAAGCATAATCATACTGCTCTCTTTGACAAGAGAGATAAATAATTCCTGAGCATCTCAGTTGTGATGGGCTTGTTGAGCGAAGTCTGAACCCTGAATAACAACTTGCTCGAAACAATGAGATCATGTATCTGTCAGCACGGCCTCCGCATTCAACTTCCGCATGCGTGTGTTCGTGCTGACAGCTCGGTCCTGTACTTGGAGCCGTTTGGAGACACATCTCCTGAGAGGCCATGCAGAATTGCACATTACAGGTAGATTCTGCTCTCAGACTACATGAGCAGTCATTGCTCGCATCGTTAGAGCCTGTACGTACAGATCTGGGAACAGGCTTTGGACTGCTTTCAAGATTTTCTACTGCTTAGTCCTAAATTTCAGGTTTTATTCTTGTCTTGCAAGATTTGCCCAGGAATACTGTCACTTGAACAGCACTCAATTTTGTTTGCACCAAAACTAAGGCAACTGGCAGCATCTATTGCATGCTGTGAATTATCTGTACAGGGAAAATTGTAGATTGTGCTGTCCCACAGTATGCACCTGAATATCAGTGGTGGAAACAAAAGAAATAAAACACAATCTATCCTAATAATACATAAATTTCTACTGGGGCTTGGTACTGCAATGTGTAATTTCAAGGAAAGGACCTTCCTTTCTTGCCTCAACGGCTGAACAAAACATGGTACTGTGACATTTTCCTCAGTGTCGTGAACAGATAATAGGAGCAAAAGGAAAGGGTGCACTTGCCTGGGTTGGCAGTTTCTTTATATGATGGCCACTATGATGCCCTGGGACTATTTCCGCAGGCTCCAGAGGATCAAGTGGGGATGTGTCAGGTTGCTCTTCTCAGCCTGCCCAGAGGACGTGGCTCAGGCCAGGTTCAGGCTTCCATCAAACCTTAGGTTAAGCAGCTTTTCACTGGGCTGGAATAGGGCTGGGAAAAGGGCTGCGATGCAGGGTGTGGCGTTGGTTCCTGGTCATCCCTGGGGCCAGCAGTGTGTTGCAGTGATTTCTGGTAGGCAAGTGTAGCATCTTGGGATCTGTTGAACAGAATAATTTTAATTTGCATTATTAAAATGTTTTGTATGACATCTAATGCCAGGGATGTAATTTGGTAAACAGCCTTTTAATTTATGCCCAAATATTGCTTAGCACATTGACTTCTCCGTGACAAACGGAACTGATGGGCATACAATGCCATACCTTATTCTTGCTCCTCCCACCATCTGCTTGCAACATTCATGCCTGGGCACATAAAAAACATTAATGTCCATAAGAACTGGTCCCTTTCATCAAGCTAAATATGAACAATGTCAGAATGATTATAGAACTGGGCAAAAATTGCTTAAACATATAGCACTCATCATTAATAGCTTGTTATTGGCACAACTGATGTGTATTACTATCACATACTACACTGATCCAGTACATAAATGTTTTCTTTAGCATATTTTTAATGTTGCTAATTTATCTGTTACTGTCACACTGGGGCTGTTAGCTTTGAACAAATGGCTGTTATTAATCACTGGAGAGCTATTAGACACCACAGCCATGGCGTTAAATCAACTCAGGAGTGGCACTTGTAGGAATATTCAAACAGAAATTTAAAATTGCCTGGGTACTGGTCGTGCGGTTAACGCCTCTGGGATCAGAGCCATCAAATGCCTGCAAATACTGCTCCTGTGTGTTGAACTCGCCCAGTGGAAATTCCTTTCTCTAAAGAGCAATTTCAGTTTAAGACCTTATTTATTATGAAGTTGCTTTGGGGGAAAAAAAGAAAATAAAATATTTGCAACTGTTGGAGTTCAGCAGTGTGGTGTGTACACCCTGGGCATGCTTTCCCCTCGGTCAATTTGGGGCTCTCTGAGCAGCAAAGGGTTTGCTTTCCCTACCGTGCCTTGCTAGTCTGATGCTGGGGAAGGTCAAGGTTGACAAGATAGCCTGTCTCAGAGCTGAGGAGAGGGTAAATTCTTTGTGCTAAGTACCACATTCTTGGTGGGGTGTCCACTTCTCTTCTGGGCACAGACAGTACCTCAGATGGCTGTGGGACCTGAAAGGCAAAGATCTTCAGTGCTGCAGGAGAATTTGGCTGAAGTTTTTTGTTTCCAGCTTTATTTTCATCAGGGAAAACTGAGCTACAAGGAGATCAATATTTTTAAGTAGCACTATTCTGATATCAAACCCAGATGTGTCCCTGTCAGTCCCCTGCACTTACCAGTGTCCCACGTGAGTGGACCATGCCTGTTTGTCCACGCTTTTGCCCAGTAGGTTCTCCTTGGGATGATGGCAAGAAGTAGTCACGATTTAGGTTAGGCCTACCCACCCAATAGCCTGGGAAGCACCACTCCAGCTCAGGCCCTTGCCAGGGCTGAATGGAGATAAAAGACGGAGTTGAATGGAAGGAAAGAAACGTCAGTGAGATCTCTTTCAAAGGGGAGATGTTTTAGACAAAACATTTGAGAGGTTAATGAACTTGTGTTTTCCAGCAAGAGACTGATTCATGAGAAGCCTGTGATTCATGAGACCTGCTGGACTCAGACCCATTAAATGTACGGACTCGCTGGCTGCTGTAATGGAGCTGCCAAAAAGCAGCTGTGAGTGGGAGATCTCTGGTGGTCACCTACGATGCTCCACAAATGGTTCTTCAAATGTCATTAGGAACAATTTTATTGCTGTTCTGGTAGGGCTGCTGTAATTTGTGTTTTCTCTATCATTTATGTAAGCAAAGTCACCACACATTTGGAAGCACAAATCTCAGTAGCAGAGTGATCTCTTCATTAGCCTCGTGGCAGACTTCAAAGGGAAAACTTTGGATGGATTTTTGGATCCCGTGAAAACATTATCTCAGAACTCGGAGACTGTCAGTATGAATCCACTGTAACTTTACAGCTTTCTGTGACTTCCTCTAACGATGACTGTAACCTTCTCAAAGCGTTGCAAGGGAGTTACCCAGGGATATACCACAAAGGACTGGTAATTAATGGCAGTTAGGTGTTTGTAACTGCACCACAGTGCACCAATCCCAAGAGGCTGCTGCTGAACTGACTGAGAAAGGGAATTTTCTGTCCTTCTTGCACTTCCTACAGTTTTTTTCCCCATACCTTTAATGGCCTGGGCAAACGTGTGAGCTTGAGAAGGTGTGCAGCTTCCTTTCAAAATGACCAGCTCTTCTTACTGGCATATCATGAATGCCAAGCAGTCAATTGAACAGAGGTGTAGGCCATGGCTTTATATTACCACTAACTTCTACATATTTGCCTTGTGTTTTTGTCACTGACTGGAGACCTTACAGCTGGGTTCTCACCTTTGGAATAAACCTAATCGGGTGCCTTTTGCAAAAACCCACTGACCAAGGCCAGAATGGACCCCAGGGGTGAGCCAATCTGACCTTCTGCATAATTCAGGTCTGAGCTTCCCACAAATAATTTCTGTGTTAAGGTGTTCATGCAGGACTGAACACGTGTTTAGGGCACCAAGATTTCTGAATTTGCACTTATTTCCAGACAGTTTTGTTTAACTTTTGGTTGACAGCCACTAAAACTTGCTGCATCTTTGACTCTTGGTTTCAGAGCCTTCTCTGGAGGTTTTCTGATCAGCTCACTTCTCTAGTCGTGAATAAGCTCAGTAAACAGAGCATCCTAAACCTCTCACTATTGGTCCTTGCTGTCAACTCTTTCACATCACAAAGCTTCCCACACACGACAGCTGCCTACCAAATCCTCATCTGGCCATGCAATTAGTGGAAGGAGGCAGAGGGTGTTATTTTTTTCCTTAATACATAGTACCAATTTCTCCCCTTCAGAAATTAATTCTGTGTTGGTTCCAAACGGGTGGCCCCAAAGACTGCAACCCTCCACTAAACAAGGTCCCCTGGGGTTCCCCAGCCATCAAACCCTTTTCCAGGCTGCTAGGCTAGCATGCTGCAATCTTGGCCTTACAGCAGAAAAGGGACAGTCTCCCTCTGTGGCCAGGCTACTCCCTGGCAGGTTTGCTGCTGGTACTAACCTTGACTGGGCATCAGAAGAGGAGAGTGATGTACCTGTTCTACAAAAAACCTCACTGAAATGGGTATTATTGGCTGAATTCATATTGAGATGTCCACCCCTTCCCAAAAAACCCAAACCAAACCAACCCACATTAGCTGATCTCTGTGTAGTCTCTGTGTGACAGTGTCTATGTGCTCCTTTGAGTCCAGCCACTCCCCATCACCTTCATATTTGGGACCACTGTCAGTGTGGCATTGCCACTGAGTGCTTCAATTCTTTCTCTCTTTGGGATCACATTTCTGACAACTTGAACTGAAGATCCCGAAACGATTTTCTTCTGGCTGATGAGATGTGAAGTAGCAGGCAGGTAAAATGCAGACAAAACAGATTAGCTGCCTCATTCCTTTACACCCAAGCTCTTTTCTGGCATGTAATGGAAACCTAAAGCCTGCCTTTCTCTTAACTCAGATCTAAACAGTAGCTGCTATAAAGTATTAGGTTGGAATATGAACTCTGTATGAAAGATGAAGGGAGAATGATGTATTTTAAAAAGGATCTTAGTGGGTCCTAACTTAAAAGCATCAGTATAAATTCATTGCAAGTAATACGCTCTTAATTATTCATTTTCCTTGGCACTGGTTAAAGAGACAAGTAACGGCTTCTGTCTCTTTATATTTAGTCTATTATTGTTTGAGAAAGGCCAGGGGGAGGCCAGCACTGTGCAGAAATTATATTCCCCCTTATATATACACATACATATTACCAGCAGCCATAGTAAAGGCGAATATAATCACCAGCAGCTGAGAGACAATGACATTTTTATAGACCTCCTGGAAAATCTGCAGTGGGAAAGACCCTGACAACTCTTTGGCTTTCAACCACATTCCTCTGCGAGCTCTGTGCAGGGAGCTTGGGCGAGCTCAGAGTCGCTCCTCTCCCCCGGAACCAGCTCACATCGGCCAACCAGCAGCTGCCTCAGGCTGAACAGTCCTGCTCCTTCTGCTGGAGAAGACAGGAGGGAAAGAGCAGGGTAGCTTCAGATGCCGGAGAGGGTCTTGCTGCCCAGACAACACGCTTGCGTGGCCAAAATTTAGAAAGCTGGTTCAGCTGAAGTAAAAGCAGTGGGGCTGGTTGGCTGTTGCAGAGCTTGTTTGGAGGAGGAAAGAAGTCATTGTGTGCATTTTTACAGCAGACCACCCCAAGAGCCTCCATGGTGGGCACTCTGGCCTTGATGGTCACCATCAGCCCAATGTGGTCCTGTCCTCAGGCAGGTGAAGGCTCCTGCACATGACCTGGGAGTGAGACCATGGGCATGCTTTGCTAAAGAGGCCCAGGATGGAGATTGCAAGCTTGCTTTTTAACTGAAGCAGAAAAACTAATTGGAATTTAGCTGGTCTTTTTCAAGCTCTTTTTCTCGAATAGCAGAAGAGACCTCCCTGGAGCTGAAACACATGTGGCACCTTCTGGGATCTGAGTGGGCAAATTCAGCAGCAGGGCCTGCAATTTCATCTTTGTACTGAAAATCAGCAAACCATCCTCACCTGTTCAGCCATCCTACCCATGTTTTCAAGCACTGGCTGTGAGGGCATCCTTGCTCCCAATTTCCTGGACACCCCTCCCTAAGCCCATGGCCATGGCTCATGTCCTTTCAATGCCATTCACCTGAAAAAGCCTCTTTTATCCTTCTTTCTGCTATGAAGAGGGTCATGTTGCACATACATTTCTCTCTACTCGGGTGTTCCAGGGTGTGTGGGAAGGATCTGCTCCATGCTAGCTGCTGTCCTCTGCAAGTAATAAATATTAAAGCTTTTTCAGTCTCAAGCAGATGCAGTCACCCCAGCCCCATTCAGAGCAGATGAGATGAAGGCAATTTCAGGGGGGAATTGATCAATTGTAAGTATAATTAGCTGAATTTTGTCTAAATGCTAGAGACCAAATATTCCCAGGTTTTGGCAGCTGTCAAGTTAAACATTTCAAGCAGTTCTTTGGCAATTCAAATAGAAGAGAATTAGATGCGTGGTCTACATAAATGGGTTTAACTGAGTTTTTCCTTTGATTGGTAGGCATATTTCAACTTTCAGCTGTAGAAGTCCTGAAAGATTTGTGCTATGACAGAAAACCCTCCCAACATCACCATGATGAGCATTTCCATTGGGTCAAATGAGACTGGTTTAAAAATGTCCTCAATTAACAGTTGTGACTAGCTCCAGCTGATGGACCAAGGGCAGACTTTCATGTCATTGTTGCCTGAAATCCTGACTTCTCTCAGGTTTACTCAATCCCATGCTTTTTTCCTGAGAACAGCTTGTGTACCTCAGGCAGCTGAGATGTTTAAATCTCCCCTGAAAACAGGCAAGTTTTGCCAGTTTCAAGGGTGGTGATTTTTTTTTCTTCTGGAGCCTCCAATGCAGCCCTCAGAGGCACTGCCAAACAATTTAACACTAGCACCACTTTTTCCAGCCAGCATGTGGGAAGTCTGGGGCACTTAATATTCACACTTAATAGTTAGTGTGAATAGAGCCCTGGTGTCTGACAGCTCTGTTTACCCACTGCAAAATTCAAGGGAAGGTGTGAGACCAACACCTTTGGGCCACTGCACCACAGCGCTTTGCAGAAAGACACCCAGGTATGGACAAGGCTGAGGAGCCCCCGGCCTTGCAGAGATGCCAGTGTAAAAGGGCTGGTCTGTTTCCTGCTCAATACACTTATTAAAGAAATGAATTTTCCCAAGATTCTGGGACCAAAGACTTGCTTGCACATTATGCTCTCCCCATCTACCTCCATGCCTGCCAGCCTCTGGAACCCCCAGCATCCTCCCACCCCTTCCTCCACACCAGTGCCTTACCTTCCTTATCTCCTCAGGCTTCTGTCCTCTCCACACCAGAGGCTCTTGGCATCATCCCTTTTCCCACCATGTCATTATTTCCTTCTTTACCCCATCGTGCTACCATTAATCTTGTATAAAATATATTTATCCTAAACCTTCCTTTCTATCTTCCCCCACTTCTGACTGCCAGAAATGAGAAAGATGCATCTGGTAGTGTGATCCCTAATGGAAGGGATTGCTACTGTAAGAGAAATGCAAGAATCTCACTCCGTTTTATGCATCTGACTATCAGCTTTCTATGTATCATGTTATTGGTAGCAGGTATGCATGTCCACCCAAACTTTCAAATAATTTCATAAAAAGTTAGATAAATATACTCAGTATTTGTTGCAGAACCTTCCTTTATTCACCCTGTCATACATAAATCTTACAAAATCCTTTAGAACCATTTATTAGCTGCAAAGATACCAACCACTGTGCAGCACCTGGAGAAAGGCCTTGATGGGAACACACAATCCAGTATTATGTGATGTGGAAGGGGGGTTTCAGGTTTACAACGGGGTATTTCCACAAGTAAACCCAATAAATACCCAATACCATGCTCGCGTGAGCAGCCACGGACACACAGACCTTTCTTGATTTCATTCTGACATCAGAAGAAGAGCTGGGGATGAGAATAGTAAATGACAGTCAGAGCAAATAAGTGCAATAGAACAACATCCATATTTTATTAAAAAAAAAAAACACCCAAACACCAAAAAACTATAGTTTTAAAAATTTTCCTTCAAGAGTAAGAAATGTTTCTGATTGATAGAAATTTTTTAAAATGTTTTTTTAAATGCTGTTTGTGTTCTAGTTAAACAGTGATATCATGGGGATCACTGTTGATGCTTTGCCCTATCGTCAAAGGAGGCTCTCCACAGAAATCTCTTCATCTGGCTTTTCTGTCTTGTCACCTTCTCCCTCGAAGCCGGTCTGATATGGTTCTCCAAGAGGCTCAAGCCTGTTAAGTCTGGGAGTTCCCCATGCAGTTAAAGGAAAATGACACTCCAAAGATGTCACAGCTACACTGGATTGGGATACTGTACAGGAGCCAGTTTTTCGGTAGAAGAGCTGCTGGTGGTACAAGATTGCTGGTCACAGTGTCCTCTGTGTTAACAGGTTCTACCCTGTGGCCCCTTCTTAATCTCAGTTTTTTATTCTTTTTCTTTCTGACAATGCCCGAGTCACGGTATTCTAAGGCTGTCTGCTCATTCTCTTCTTTGTGCTGCAGAAGCTCTGCACTTGCAGAATGGCATGTTTCTAGTCTTTCATTTGTATTTTGGCCGCTGCTGCTTGGTAAGTGCCCAGCACCCATTTGTTCCTGCTCTGTTTGTGAATTGATGACAACTGCAGCCTTTTCATTCTCCAGACTCTGATGCTTCTTTTCCTTTTCAATTAGTTTTTCATTCCCTGCGATGACCGTAGATATGGGCTGGAAAGGGTTTTTGTTGTTCCCAGGCTCAGGGTCTTCCTTCTCACGTACTCTTCTTGCTTCTTCTCTCTCCCTTCCTTCTTCTTGTTCCCTTTCTTCTGATATCCTTCTCATGCTCTCAGCTCATTCCACTTTCTGTTGTTCTTCATATGCTCTTTGTACCACAATGTCTCTCTGGATGCGCTCATTTAAGGTGTCACAATCTTCCTCTATGGTCTGTAGGAGCCAATATAACCCCTTTTTAATGGATTTATCGATTTTCTCCCTGCAGCCCATGGTGGCTGATCAGGGTTCAATTTTACATGGACACTTGTATTCATTGCCCAGCTTTTCCAGAGTTAAGCAGTCAGTGATGTCTGCTTCTTGTCATCTCCCTCATGCAAATGAATGTCAGTTAGGGGAGACCAAGAGTCCTGCTCTGTGTTCACACAGGGGATCTGCACCAAAGATGGTGCGTCCCCCACTGCTGCAGTACTGCCTGTCCTCTCTAGTTCCGACCCAGAAGAAATACGCCAGCACCTTTATGTGACACAAACCATGGCAGAACTTCACATTAACAATCTGATACTGTTCCAGTAACTTCAAAGATGAACTTAGAGTGCGTCACCATTCAAAAGACAGACAAGGTCCCTCATCCATCCACCTAACAGTGTACTGATTCAGCAAACACCTAAGTGTTAGCTCTGCACTTGGTAGACTCTGCGTAAGCAAGATTGGATATCAGGAAGAAATTCTTCCTGGAGAGGGTGGGGAGGCCCTGGGACAGGTTGCCCAGAGAAGCTGTGGGTGCCCCATCCCTGGCTGTCTTCAAGGCCAGGCTGGATGAGTCTTGGAGCAACCTGGTCTAGTGGAAAGAGTCCCTGCCCGTGGCAGGGGGGTTGGAACTAGATGATCTTTAAGGTCCCTTCCAACCCACACCATCCTGTGATCCTGTGCTCAGGACCAGGCTTCTTCTGAGGACTCCTGCACATGTGCCCCTTCCCATGCCATTGCAGCATCTCTGATTTGCTGAAGAAGGAGGAGGAGGTGACCATATGGGCCTCTCTTCCCCTTCCCTGGGCATAGGATCTGTGGCTGCATTGGTGGACACAGGAAGAACATTTGATGTCACCTACCTTGGCTTCTGTGAAGCCTTTGACATGTTCTCATACAACATCTTTGTCTTTAAATTAGAGAGGTATGGATTTGCTGGATGGACTATTTGATGGATGAGGATTTTGCTGTTCGGGTGCATCCAAAGTGTTGCAGTTAATGGCTCTCTGTCCAACTGGAGTGGGTTGCCTAGAGAAGGTGAGGATGCTGCCTCCCTAGAAGTGTTCACAGGTTGGATAGGGCCTTAGGCAACCTGATCTGTGGTGAAAGATGTCCCTTCCATGACAGGGTTGGATTAGATGATCTTTAAAGGCCCCTTCCATCCCAAACCATTCCATGATCCTACAACCTCCCAGTTATCTCCCACCAACTCCATGCAGTCCTTTCCTTTGGTAACCTCTTATCCTGAACGACTTCTTTTCCCCCACTGTTGTGAATTTTCTTCAGTATCCTCTATTTTCTATGTGTATTTGCCCTGGAGTGGTCAGGCAGTTGGACTACATGGCCACTGTAGGACCCTTCCAATGGAAACGCTCTAGTCAAGTCCGCTCTATCCCGTGTGCACAGTCTGCGTGCAGGGAGACCTGCCCATGGAAGGGGGACAGTGTGTCCAGCACACAAAGGTTATAGCTTCACTGAGCAGTGGTCTAGGAAACCCTCTGGACTCTGCTGAAATTTTTCCCTAGTTTTCATCAAAATCAGAGAGCACCTTTCCACGGAGGCTTAGATGATCCTTTGAAACATAATTTTAGGATTATTCCCCCTCTTCTTCCTTGAATAGAAATATTTGATGAGTGCAAGAACAGTTTTTAGTTCATCAAAGACAAATTTCTGCTGGAATTAGCTCTTTTTCAAAGTAGTAATAATAATTCTTATTACAATTTCTCCTATATTATTTCCAGCTTTGATAACTACAAGCTACTTGGAATGAGATTCCTTTAGCACAGCGAAATGAAAAGCAAAATTAACTGAGCCCTCCCCTCTGGGAATGGCTTTCCCTCTGCTCTGCCCACCAGTGCTTTAGCATCAGAAAGCTGTGGAGCTGTAGCTCCACTGAAATGAGTAAGAGGACTTGTTGTTTCTGTAGGGGTTTGCTGGTGAGCTATCTAAGTTGTATTTGTAATTTGTTTTATTCCTGCTCTAAACATGGGCCAAAATGAAGGAATAACTTCTTAATCCTACAATTTGTGCACGATTAAATTGGGGAGGTGACTCTTGCTGACACATTTTGATTTGCTGCTAGGAAACACAAACTTAAGTGCTTCAGTTGGAATCATTCTGACATTAAATCTTACGCAGCTGGTGTGCCGTGGTGCGTCGCAGTAATAGCTGTGGTGCTGCACCGGGAGCTCACGTAGCTCCTGAGCACAGGGCGTGTGCGTTGCCTCCTTGGATGGCATGCAAACCCCGTGTTAGCCTGTTCTCGCTCTGACAAAGCCAAGCAGTGCATTAGGAGAGGTGTAAGAGGGGAATATGATGTGGAAAATGACGTTTTCAAGACTGGCACATTTCTCCCTAGGAACTGCCGTTCACACTGCTGAATTTCCCGTCACACTTAGCTAAGTTCTGATCTGGCTGTTTGGAAACTGCTATAACAGATATCTGGAAAGATAGAGCAGAAAATCTGGAATTCTGTTTACTTCCTTACTTGCCATGTCATCCCTAAAGTCCTCCTAAGTTTTCCCCCTAGAAAAGCTGGGTGAGGTACCTTGAAGGTGTTGGCTATGAAATGTAAGGTTGGATGAAATCAAGGGAAATTATCCTGGTGCCACACAACCTTCAACAAGCCAGCCTTCAGCTGGCACGTGTCGGCATATTTAAGCAGAACGCAAGGGAATCTGAAAAAAAAAGGGGTGATAACAGTATAACGGGAAAACCGCTCAGATCCACGTGTAATGATGGGGGCTGTCTGAGTGAGGAAAACTCGGTGCTTCCAGAGACGTGTTTTATATTGCAAAAGTGGGATGGATTCCCATAGGTAACAGTGTAATAAAACTGACCTGGGATGAAAGGAATAGAAGCCAGCTGAAATGAGCATAACACGGATCTGTAGAAATAAGCCTACATATATATATTTTATAGGGAATAAATTCCTTTCTGTATCTGCATGGTTTCTGAACACTTTTATAGAATTCTGTAGCAGGGATGTAATTCTCCTTTTTCCTCCCATTCTTTAGGATGCCCTAATCCTTGGGCTGGTGATTATTCCCCACAAGTTCTTCTTCAAAGAAGTTAGAAAATTTCTTTGGGGCTTTTTTTAATAAAGTGCCATTGGCATTTCATAACTCCTGGTGTTTCATAAGGTATGAAATAAAAGCATTTAAGAAATTCACAATTAGTAAGGCCAGTAGGAAAGTGAGATTTCATTTTAAATTCATTTGTAAATTCTACCTATTTATAATTTATTTCTGGGTTTGGCATGCGCTATGGCCAGTGTCCTGCTTTTTCCCATCCACAGTGCCCCTTTTATTCAGGAGTGACAGGGCTCTGGCCCATCTGGATGCGTGGCCACTGGCCATATCCACCGGTGCATTTTTCCAGCAGATCTGACAGCTAATCTATAGAATGACGCTGCAGTAAGACTCTTCAGATAAATGGAAAGAAAGAAAAAGAGAATGGGAAATCTCATCGAGCCCGGGGGACCTTCCACTGCCTGGTTTTCTTCAGGAGGCACAGGGCATATCGTGGCAGTAGTCATGAACACCAGCACGCTTGGGAGGAGCAAACAAAGGCCTTAATTTTATACGGAGCATGGTGCCTGGTTACACCACGCTATTTTTTTTTTGTAGCTCTAAGGGCTGGCGAACTTGGTCTCAGTCATGGAGAGTTCAGTGGTTTGGAGGTAACCTGTCCTTAGGTGCTGGTGCACATGGGGTTGGGAAGAAGCATGGCCAAGGTGTAGCCACATCCCAGGAGACCCCTCTGCAATGGTGGTGGAGCTGTCTGGTGGGAGAGCTGCAGTCCCCATCTTTCAGCCCCATACAATAAGGAATGAGGAGGCTGTGTGGAGCAGATGGGAGTCGCTCTGCTGAACTGATGGCTGGGAGGTGCTCTGCATCCTCGGCACTGTGGGTGATAACCGATGTAATGTGCAGGCACGGTTCAATGCTGGGGAGGAGTACGCTCGTACTATGGGTTCTCCACAACAGAAGACAGCACCTGCAGGTTCGTGTCTATGTGCAGGCCTGATCTGCGAGACGCCAAATGCTTCATGTGAGTTATTGAGACCTCTCAGCCCTCTGCACAACCCCTTTGCTCCTTACTCCCTCCTCTGCTGAGGACACCAGGAGGAGTGGGGCTGCTGGAAACACGAGCCAGAGGAATCAGTTATGTGAATAGTATCTCAGCATGGCAGCTCCTGGTGCTTCCAGGGTGCGAGTGAAGGCATCTTCAGAGGGAGCAGAGGGAACTCATGATGTCAGCCCATAAATCTCCTGTCTCTTTTCCATCTTCAGTTGAATGCAGAGAATCAGTTTCCGATAACATCTCCAAATTGCTGGGAGCAATTTTGCAGCTTGTGTTAATTGCAATCTTCTGTTGAATGCCTCTGAGCTCTTAATAACTTTGTAATTAAAGTGCAATTAACAAATTAGCTTGTATATATCAAATGGAATGCTAATGTTGTTGTTAATGAGGAGATAATTAGCTGGTGTCATGGAGAGACTCATGGGGTATCTTCAAGATTCAGAACCCTTTTGGCTCACATATGAGGTTAATGGAGTTTGCTGTGAATGAATGAATGAATGAATTGTCCTTCGATGACATGCAGTGGAGCAGTCGAAGACAGCCAGGTAACCGATGACTCCACAGCCAGAAAGCACAAGTTTTTCATTCAGTCATTTTCTAGGCAGCTGGCCAGTGTTCTATAAAGACTTTCTATAGCACAACTGGAATGCTCGTTAAATTACATGGCCGGGCTTTGAGAAGGGCTTAACAGGTGATGAAACCACTCAGCACCCTCCAGGCCTGGAGGCAACATCCCCATTCCAAAAAAGTCCTATGCAGCTTGTGCCTGTTTCACTCCAGCATCACCGGATGAGATGCAAACCCCAGGACACCTCTGCCGACCCCACCTCTGCAGGACACAGGTTCCCTCTCCAGATGCTGTCATGCTTTGTGGCTGTGCCCATATTTTGACCCCAGGAGTCAATCCTAAACGGAAATTAGGTATGGGCTGTTCCCTCATACACCTGGGAAGGCACAAACACACTGGCAGAAAAGGGTGTGAAGTCAGGGGAAGGACAGAAGTGCTCTATCAGTGTCCCTGATTCACCAGTAAGAAATTTTACCTGCTGTTGGCGGTGGGTACTGGGTGAAGGGGAACTGTGGAGCTACAGCTGAAGGGATACAGGAGAAGTCAGTGGATAATGTGGTAGGACCTGAAGTTTCCCATATTGTGCATGTGCCTGCTTGGGCATAACATGCTGCTTTTAAAGCTTTTGATCTGTGATCTCAAATTTGCTATTAGGTGCTGAATGCTGAAGGTCGGACCCATCAGGTCTAAACACCTTCTACATGGCTGCGGGTGAGGATGAAGGTCCAGACTGCAGGAAGTGGGTGTCTCCTCAGTCAGATGGTCCTAGAAGATGGCAAAGAGAAATGAGGACCTATCGTCAGTTTGCTGCCATTTCTGCACCTCCTTTTGTGTTACTTTCCATTCAGAGAGACTGTTGATCTTCCTCAGTCCTCCCCAGCTGTTGTGCAACACCACCATTAGCTGTAAAGGCTCTCTTGGAGGGCTTTCTTGAAGAAAAAACACCAAGCTCCCCTGGCCTCTGGTTTGCAGGCAGAACTGGGACTGGAGGGAGTTGCCAGTAAAATAACAGGGTCCCGGTGATACAGCTTGTCCTGGGTGCTGCACGCCGTGCTGTGCTCAGCCAGCTCCAGGCTCACGCAGGGGCCCACAGTCCATGGGGGCTGAGCTGCCAGAATGGGTGTGCCCTGTGCTGGGGTGCACTGAAATGCCCTCCCCGTAGTTCAGCTGTCCCAGTCTGGCTCTCCAGCCTGGACGCTTTCTGGGAATGGGAGATCTCATTCTTGAGGAATTTGCTCCTGTTATTTGGCCTTAGTTTTCCTTTGCTCAATTTCATCTCATTACCCATGGTTACACCCTGCCGGGCCATGTGGCAGCACTCTAACAGGTATTTAAAATGTTAGAGAGCGAGCCAATTAGTGTGTTTAAAATCCATTCCATACCGTGACATAATGTATTTTCAGTATGCTCAAATCTGTCGAGATACGTTGGGACTGAAAAGAGAGCAGCCAATTGCATGGGAATTTTCTTTTTGCTTGCGGTCAGACGGATGCTGTGCCTCTCTTCCCGCGCTACCTGCTTGTGTCCTGGGGCTGCAGGTCTGGCTGGTCTCCTGCACACTCTGCCAGCGCCCACTGCGCCGGAGCCACAGCTCCAGGAGCTCCTCCAGCCATCACCCATCCCGCACGAGGCTGGGTCTGCAGCTGCTGCAACCGTTTGATTCTTGGATCTTGTTTGCACACTTGCTGACACTGGGACATGCCGGGATAAATGCTTTTAATTTCATCCCGGGGATAAGATTAAATGTCATTTCTGCTTGGTAGTACTGCAAGCACTGTCTTTTCTATTTCCCATTTTCTTTTTCTATTTATTTGTATGGCAACAACTCTGAGTTGGGAGCTATCAGGAGGAAAAATCACAGATGACTAATGTAAGGAGAAATAGCAGGAGGAAGAGAGTAACCAAAACTAGACCTTTTCCCCACAGAGCTGGACAAAGACCCTCTGGCACGTGAGGAGGTGGGTGGAGGGTGTAGGTAAGGCTGGAGGATGGGGACAGCAGAGGCTGCAATTTCTGCCCTTGAGGCAGGCTCTAGCCCAGTAGAAGCATCACCCAGCCTTTGCCTTGCCCAGCAGCAGCCTGGCCCCCCCCCCAGGGACATCACCATCAGCACAGCTGGGCACATTTCCCTTCCTCCACCTCCCCCGGCCCTTCTTGCTTGCGATGAACAAACCACTTTCAGTCTCACTGCAGATCAGAAGTCCCTTCCCCATGCCTAAAATGATGTGACCTGACTGAGACAACCCCTCTTGCTGCAGGCAGAAGGTCCAGGGGGGAAGATGTGTCAGTGCAATGGTGCTGCCCCCCCCGTCATGCTCGCAGCATGGTGACTTTTGGACATCTTTACGTCACTCCTGTGTAAAAAGCTCGGCCTGAATTCACATGTCACACAGAAAAATAAGCAGTTGCTGAGGAAGAAAGAAACTGCTTGTGGTCTGAAGCCTCAGTTCAAAGTCAACGACTTTAAATTAATTATGTGCCCCGTGCTTCCCTGAATAGCAATGCTTTCCTGAACCACGGTCTTAGGTCAGCCATAATGTCCTGCAGATAAACATTTCCCCCCTCCCTGGATCTACAAAGAGAGGTAGCTTTGCACTACATATTTATAGACAGACTCTGAGCTATAAATTGGACATTCCTGCCGCACGCATTCCCTGAAGGGCCAATAAGACTACACACATCAGCTAAGTAATATTTTACTGGGATTTTCTTTAATGACTTCAAGAGCGCTTATTCTTTCCCTCAACCAGCATTGCATGAATAACGTAATTCTACAATTAATTCTGAATTACTCGTACAGTGGACTCCATTTTCCTTTGCATTCAGAACAAGTTTTAAAAAGTTATTGCTTCCCCCCCCCCTTTTCTCTTTTTTAAAGACTTCTTTAATTAGACCAAATGGGGCTTAAAAGTACTGAAAATGTCTGGTTTTCTTTCATTCTCAGCCTGTTCAAAATCAAGCTAACGACAAAGGACAAGAAAAGTGCAGCATTCACAAGCTTAGAAAAGGGACATGAGGGAGAGGGACTCCTTTGCACATTGCTGACACTCAGTTGTGGGCAGGAATTTTTGAGCAACTGTGTTGGATCACTGTGGAAGGACAGAGGCGGCTTCTTTGCATGTCAGACCCGTTTGGTGATTGGTCTCCACAAGAAGGATCATTTTAGGGTGAGTTTGAAATGCCTTAAAAGTGGATGCTTAAGGGAAACCCTGAAAAGAGAATGGGGTGGACATGAGGAAATACAGTGACCTCAGACATGGTTAATGGTAGGGACCCCAAACCAGCCAGGTGCTAACGAGCGCCTGCTCCCCCAAGACATTCAGCATATACAAAGCCAGGACAGCCCAAAGCTCCACCATTTCCAGATGTTTCTGGGGATTTTTGGCCTCTCTCTGCATTCTGCTATTAAATGTTTGATCTGCTAATTGCCAGGAAAGATGGGGAACCACTGAAATCTCCAAATATTGTCAGCTCCCAGCATTTCTTGTAGACAACTTTGCACTCTCTTCATCATGATACTAACTGAAAACACCCAGGTGGGGGTAGGCTGCTGGGGAGCAGCTGCAGGCTATCTACCACTGCCTGTGGTCATCCTGGGGCCATGGAGGAGACCCTATTTTAGGGTTGTGGCTTAGCAGATAAGAAGGTGAGAGCAGTTGGTTAAACCTGCTGGAGAGGAGAGGACCTATCTGTTTCCTACTGGGTAAGGCGATTCCTTTATTTTCATCCTTTTTTTTTTTTATAAGAATTTGAAGGATTAGCCTATAGCAGTAGGTGCTTGGCCTGTGGATCTACCTGGCGAGGGGGCTGGTTATGAAAGAGATAGATTTGTATGTCACTGTTGAAATCACTGAACACCTTTCTAAAGGCAAGAGGAGTAGGTGTGGCAACAAAAAGCTGATGGACTAATAAAACCAAAGCATTTTATTTTGAAAGTGCTGAAAAAAAAATAGTTTTAAATTTTATTTATGGGATGCTGGGGAGGGGTGGGGTTGTATTGAAGCAATCTGATGCCAAAACTGTCATCTGGGTTTACACGCAGCTGTGCAACAGTGACTGCCTTCCCCTGCCTGGGCAATGGGATGAGGGTACACAGCCGTGCGCAGGGATGTTCCTGGGGTCACAGGCTTGCTTTCAGGGATGCTGTGAATATGCTCAAACACCATCCCGTGGGGAGTGTCTGGGCTGGGAAGCTGGCAGTGCTCTCTCCACATCGACGCTTTGCTGGCTGACACCAGTTGTTCGTGCTACACTCCATATATCTGCATTAGCTCAAACCTACCCGCTGTAGAGTCAGCTAATCCTTTGGGAAGTGTGTAGGGCTAAACTCCACCGTGTTTTTTTCTGTTTAGTCTAGACTATTAGACTTAGTGGCGCGGCGACCTCGTGGATTGGTGATAGATTTACTGGAGTTGGGATATGGCAAACAGTGGGTATTTATGCGCAAACCCATGGCCCCCAATGAGCATGTTTCAGGAATGGCTGCTGAGCCCTGAGCAAACTGCTGTCCTACCTTTGTTGTCCCTCTCCCTGTAAAGACATGAAATGGCTTTTTTTTGGAGGCAATTCTATTCTCCACCCTTTGGGTGCTGGTGAGAAGTGGGAGAAGCTTTCTGGGTGTCCTTTCCCTGGCCCCTGGGACTGGGAGGGACCAAGGTCACCAACTAGTCCCTTCCTGTGCTAAAGTCTTTCTACCTTCTCCAGGAAACATTTACTGCTCCTTAAAGACATAAGTTGTGGGGTCTGGGTAGGGAGAGGCTCTATTTCTCAGCTGACACACTCAATGCCAAAGAAATAGCACTTGCACTGCCTTGGATTTTGTTTCCATCCATGTCACCTGCACTTAAGACCCCAATTGAAGTGCCTTAGACAAATAGGATGTAGCCAGCTGTTCTCATTCCTCAGCAGAAAGTTGCAGGGCAGGTAATATTGACTTTCAGCTGACTAAAGAAGCAACCTCAGACATCAGGCTCCAAATTAGGGACCTCCTTGAGATGCCTCAACATTAAGGTGATGTGGGAACTCCAACTTGAACATCATCCTTGTATCTCTTCTGAACTACCCACATCTTCTCTCCCTGTTGGTTTTCCTTGCTCCTCACTTGGCACCTGGCACACAAGCTGGCCTTGACTGTTGCTGGGCTTTCCTGCATGAGACAGACCTTCTTTCTCATGTGCCAGTGCCCAAGTCTCACACGTCAGGCATACAATGTGTGCTTCATTCCCCAGGATCCAGAGTTGCTCAGAACTGTACATCAACATCAGCCCTCGAAGTCAGTCATGGTGGCATCAGGGTGGCACTGCTGTCCTCTACAGCAATGAGATGGATGTTCACCTCCATATTTCATGTTAGTCCAGCAGCTGTCTGGTCTGTTTGCCGCACTCAGATCGCAAGGAATAATGTGAAGGTAAGAGATGATGTCTATTGTTACCAGGGTCCAAAAAACATCTAGTGAACCGAGGGATAAAGTTTATAACATACAGTACTTCTTTGAGCATGTGCCTCTCCGTGGAAAGGCCAGTATGTCCCCCTACACACTGCCATCAATCCGTTCATTTAATCACAGCATTGTTTGTTGAAATGCACATAAAGGGAATAAATTTATATCTTGGCAAGAATAACACACACAGCATCTGCTGCTCTTCCTGAACTACATCTAGATTGCCCAGTGAGCATTTAGTTGGACCAATAATTATTCCTGTCTTGACTTAAAATATATTTTTTTATTTCTATAAATGACTTAACAATGTAAACATTTCCCCTCTTAAGGGTGTTAGGGTTTCTTTGTCTTCCCTCTCCACCCCTCCACATCCAGTCCCCTCTCTGCTGAGTTTCAGGTTTAGCATGTTATCTTCTGCAGCCACTTTGTTCTATGCAGCCTTTGTTGTTCCCTGTTCTTCCTTCAGGCAATCCCCTGCTTTATTTACAGGGCATCTCCTGTACATTACACACCCACCCACGCTGCTTCCTGCTTGCAGACATGCTCTACAGAGAGACTTCATAAAGCACCACAATTACTCTGTCATGTGTAGCTCCCCTTTTGCCACCCTGGAACTGTTACAACCCCAACACAACAAACAAGAAAAGAATCAATAATAACTAGAAAGGAAAAGTCTGGAGCGTATATATACTTTTAAAATTCATCATGAGAGATGAATGTGGAAGCATGTATTCCTCCGTTCCTCCCCCTCTGTTAATGGGAGCAGGAGAGGACAAGGTCAATCCAAAAACATGCTGGAAAGAAAGGGTAGGCACAGTCTATATTCTAAGTCTCACCTTCATTGGCTTGAAGGTGAGGTTGTTCCTGACTTAATGCTATGCAAGATAAAAGGCCTGATCCTCCTCTTACTATCTTTTTCAGCCCGGTGGGAAGCCCTGGGAGGTGCCATGAAAGGGCAGAACAAGAGTAACTTGGGTGTCTCCTTGCCATATCCGCTGGATCTACAGCCAACCCATCCCAGGCTGCCTTTTGCAGTTCCACATCCAGTGTCTGTGTCTACGCTTTCACACCTCTGCACCAATGCAGATTCCAATGGCACTTTCCTGATACATGGTGCTATAAGAGACTGGCTTGAATTTTTCAGCAACACTGCTTAATACGGTGCAACCGTGGCCTTAATCCTGTCTTCTGTGTTCCCTCACAAATCCGCTGATATTTCTGAATGTATTTTGACTCAGATAATGCAAAAGCTGTCACAGACACAAGCTGCCCTTTGCTGGATGGTTTTCCATCCATCACGGAAATTTGGAGACCTTCTTACACATCAGTGCTGGCCACAGCACCCAGCCTTTATCACCCAAGGGAAACCCCAGCCTGTGCTCCTACCTGGGATCAAGCAGGTGAAGCAGTAGTGTGGATGTGCTGTGCACGCACCTACTCCCGGAGTTTCCACCTGCCGAGCTCTTCTCTGCCAAACCTGCTGCACCAAGAACAGGCACTCAGCGCGTGTCCCACCCAGCAGCACCAGGGGTGCTGAGGTGGGGATAGTCCAGAGGTGGGACTTGCTGGTGCAGACAGGGCTGGATGCCAACCAACTCCTGAAAAGCAACTGGCAGCCTTGAAGCAAGAATGCAGCCAGGTACCTGCAGAAACCATTTCTCAGCAGCCTGGAAAATGTATGGTTGATCCTCTTGTTGAATTGCTGGGGTTTATTTCAGCTTGCCTGAATAAGCCACTGAATCTTGGTTGAACTCAGTCCTTCTAGCACTTCCTTCTCTGTGGACAAACTTGGGCATAGGAATGGCAAGAGTGAGTAGAAATAAGTGGCAAAAATTAGTGGATGCACACATCTTTGTTTTTTAAGGAACCTTGAAATTGGGTCTTTGCAAACATGTTCAGCTGAGTCCTGATTTAACAGCAATTGAGCAAGGTCCTATCAAACACCCTGATTGTTCTGAAAAGCCAAGCTTAGGGAAAGCTGTGACCTGCCCTGTTAGGTGCTGGGCACCTTGAGTGGCAGCCCTTGTAGTTGCTTGCCCAAGTTCACCCATCTCACACATGTCACTGTGTTTAGAGTCCTGTATCTTGATGAAATGATAGTAATAGTTTAGGATAAGAAACATTTTAGGCATCACCAAGCCAGCTGGAATTAGTTGAACACCATCCTTTTGTGCCTATTCAAGTTCATGAGAACAGTTCCAGGATGTTTCCTTATCTCCTTCATGTCAAATTTTGGCCCTGTGCAGGTTTTCATGACCAGCCCTTTGTCCTCTCACAAAAGCAGCACCCAGACCACTGGTTCCCTCCCCAGCACCTGCGCGGCAGGTTCATACATCTCTTCTGAGGTTGCTCACTCCCCATCTGCCTTTTCCCTCCCCCAGCTCCAGTTCTCACATCAGTTCATCAGTTTAAATCGTATCTTGCTGTAAATTGATTTCATTCCAGCCTCTGTTTTTACCTCTGCCTTGCCTCTAAATTGTATCTAGTCTTAAATCAATCTTCGTCCAGCCTTCAGCTGCTGTGCTCTTAATTCCTCCCTTTCAATTGCAACTGTTCTTAAAGGGCCCAGCTCAGGGATATGTTTTTCTCTCTCAGCTTCTGCTGCCTCCTTGTTTCATTTAAATTGCCTCCAATATTAAGCAGGGACACCTTCCCCCTCTTCCCAGCCCTCACATACTCTCTGTTTAGCCTGTTAATGTTTACCCTTTGCAGCTCATCTGGTTTTGAATGAATTAGATTAGGGCTTTTTTTTGGTCTCCATAATATTCTAAATTAGTCTTTACTTTCTGGCTTCTTCTGAACTTCCTTCTTCTTCCTCCGTGTTTCAGTCCATGGTGGCAGTAGTAAGCAATGATTTCAGAAATATGGTGTGACAGTTGCTGGATCTCAGTTTGCAGGGCAGGAGGACAAAACCTGGTTGCGGGGTGGGGGGTGGGGGAAATGCTCTGGTACTTCGAGGAAGGAAGAACCTCTTCCTATGTTTGATGCTTCTCAGTCTCATTATAAAGTGATTTAAGTAGCTGCAAACAGACTTGGGAGGCTGATGATGCAAATAGATGCTTTTTGGGATTTGCAAGAGTCTGGCAGAGACTGGCCTTAGGATTTTCAACAGCTGTCTCACCAAAACTGACTGTGAATGGACCGAACATTGCTGATGTTCAAAGAGCTGGAAGCAAAGAGGTACCAAGCTCCTGTTGGGTTTTCAGTCAGATCCGAGATGACGGAAAAGCCATGGTCCCTGCAGGTTGCTAAGGAGAAAGCATTCATGAACATTAGAGAAGGCAATGTGCTCAAGTCCCATCGTCTTTCAGTAGTAATCAGGTGTCTACATGGCACAGTTGCCTCTGGAAACCTCCTTCCAGTTGTCTATATTTTGAAATGACATTCAAGAACTTAAAGTTGTCAAAGGAGCTTCTTCAAAACTACCGAGGACCTAAATCAGAGTGGGAGGGCTGGTTCACTACCATTGCCGTAATGGGTGTGAATGGGTTGGTACCCACCTCCAAAGTCACCCTTGAACATGGTCACCAGCGCAGCTATGAGCTAGAGAGGTGTCACCACCCACACCATGCATGCAGGTCACTTGGTAGATGGCTCCTTGTAAGTTGCATCCAGCAGCTTCTGGCCCAAAGGCGACCTGGAGGGTCAAAGGTTTGGTGTCCCATGTCCTGGAGATGACATTGACTCTTCTCCATGACATAATTTGTTCCTTTCTGTTAAGAAGAGCCCATTGTACTTTGAGGCAGTCACTGAGCAGTGGCTGTGGTCACCGAGCAGTGCTCTGAGCCATTTCTGTCCTCTGACCCCTCCATCACAACGCAGAAGACGCAAGCAAGGTGATGCCCTCAGTTGCTGCCAGCCTCAGAGTAAGGGATGGCATTTAGAAGTGGAAGCATCGCGAATCAGATGTGTTCAGGGAAGCTGTTTGGGTTATCTGAGAAATTATGCCAATTCACGTGCTGGTTGGTTATAAAGTGCCTGAAACTCTTTTATGATGGAACATTCTGATTAAGAAACTAAGATTTTTCCTGGAAATTGAGTGGGGCTTACTTAGGCTTTTGTTTTTTTTTTCTTCCCTGCCCCCCCTCTTGTAAAAGATGACTGGGAGCACAACAGCTAATAGGCAAAATAAGTGTTTGCCTGGAACGTTTCAGATCTAGTTTTCAATAAATTTGGGTCAGTGTTTTTTGTCTTGGTTTTGACTGTCCAAAATGAAAATACATCTTTTGTGATAGGTCAGATCTTTTAATTCTGAAGGATATCTCTGTTCCTGCCAGCTCTAAGCATCGATGCCATCCAGTGGGATGCATACAGGAGAGTTCTGCAGATGGGTAGCACAGCAAAGCTAACGCACAGCAATTGTGGAAAACCAATCCAACTCCTTCATTATCACTAGATTGCAATTAATTTTGGCTTTCCTTGGTAGATCCCACTTGTTAGTTGCGTTTTTAGCAGGACTAATATTTCTGGTTTAGCTTTGATGCTACCAGGCACTGCTGAAGAATATGGACTGTATTCCAGGTCCTGACTGGGCTGGGTAGGTATCTTGGACTTTATGGCTGTCAGGAAAACTCGTAGAGCCTCTGGACATTTCAGTCAATGTAACCTCGCTTTGAGAAAGAATTGAGTTCAAAAATGAAGGAAAAGGAAGGGCCAAACTCAGTCTTTCCAGCTTCAAGCCAGAGATGGCTCATGCCAAACCAGTTTGATGTGGACCGTTGGCTTGGGATCTTGTGTCAATCCCTTGAAGTCTCCAGAAAATACTTATTTTGTTCAATGTGCTTTGGATCAGGTGTTTGCTGACCCACCCAGAGGAGCTTAGGAACTCAGATGCTCCAGGGTGAATGCAATTGGTTAGGATGTCTCTGTTCCCCTGTGCTTTCTCCCATCGGAAGGTAAATGCTGCAGTTGCTGTCTTAATGAGCAGAACTGGTGAATTTTTTGGCACGAACAAGACAGAGTAGTGTGTGGCAGATGAGCAGTAAGTATTCCCAGACCCACGGCAGTGCTCTAATTGAATCTTCACTGAGTCCCTGCATCCCAAAGGAACTGAACACGGTAATGCTGCACAGTGTGTCCATCCCTAAAACATATTATTATTTAATAGAAAAATAATGCCCATCAGACATCTGGTGGATAAGTTTTGGCCTCTTTATCTATGCCTAAAATGAATGTATGCATGATGATGTTGATGGACTTGGAATCCAGAAAGAGCTAATGGTAAATGCCTTTAATTTCTGCTAATGAAATCCCACTCTCGTAATTAAGGTTACCAGATAAGTATGTAGTGTTGCTCTGTGGTGTTCTGTACACACTAATTTGTACAGGCTGGAGTTTGGGACCAGTTTGCTTTGTTTTGGACTCACTGTTTCATAAATGTCTTAGATACCCAGCAGGGACGGGAGAAAGAAACACCTGACTCGGCCAACATGTCACTGGTGCAATGAGACAGCATGGCTGGTCCTGGTTGACGTGAGCAGGGCTGTGTCTGGAGCTAGAAGTGCTGCTGTGAGTTATGCAGAAAGGTGAACTCACTCTCCATGGAGGAGAAGGTTAGATATCAAGTGCTGTATCCATCAAACTGTAATGTCACTGGAGATGTTTGACTCTTCCCAGCAATAGGTAACACCAGCTGCAAATTGCACAAGGCTGTGCCCTTTGGAAGGCAGGATTCCTCCTGTTGGCATCCTCGGTATCACTGTGATTGTTGTCCCTTCATGAGTGGCATCATGCATCGGAGAGCTAAAAGTAGAAATTAAAGATGTCGGGAAGATGTGCTGTTACAGCTCTGATCTGCTGGGGCTTGGTGCCCCTTCCTGGTACCAGACTTCTGCTGGTAACGTGCACGCAGCAGTAAGCTGCATCGGTATCTCTAGTCCTCCCTCTGAATGTTGTGTTGTGCTAGGAGGTAATTTTTATGATTGTAGCTTATGGCTAGAATGTAATTCTTTTCTTAGGCTCAAGCCACAGGAGGCTGGGAAGAGCTTTGGGGAGGAGGATCCTGACTGCTGCCCCACCTTGGCTGCTCAGAGTCATCTCTGGCAGGGAGAACGTGGCTAACCTGGGGACTCCCCAGCATCTAAGCTCTGACTGAGAGGTGCAGGAGTGGGATTCACTCTGCTTTCCTCCTTTCAGGTGACATGGCCCATGGGGAAAAACAAGAGCCAAGTGCAAAAAGTGGTAGCTAACCTGGCCAAGGTTCAGGATCAGAGTAACCTTACAGAGTGTAAGGACTGCAATTCTGCTAATTCTTGGTTTGCATTTTGAACAAGAGAGTCCCAATGAATCCCTTAACCCACAAACAATGGACACTTCTAAAGAGAAGCAAAGCAGGAGGGAGGAACGCATGAGACACGGAAGGTGGGATTTTAGTGAAAGAAAGCACAGCCCAAAGGCAGGCTTTGAGCCGGTCACCCAAGCTGTCAGGCCAAGCTGCAGAACCAAAACAAAGCAACAAAGGAGAATTCAAAGTTCAGGGAAGCAAGTTATAGCAAAGTTATTGTCACAGGCATGTTTGCTGGGTTTTACACGTGTGGTTATCATCAGCTGGCTAGACAGCCTCATACCACACAGTGCTCTCTACCTCAGGCTTTGATCTTGCAGTCAACTGCATGAGCCACCACCACCCGTGTGGCCCCCCCCTGCTACAGTGAGGGATGAGCCCTGTGCTGGGACAGAGGATCCCAGGTCCAGCAAAGACCTAGCGATACCTAGGGGTGAAGATCTGGGCATAGATCTTTGGAAATTAGTGACACGGAAGGATTTCTATTGCCTAAATGTTCAACAGATTTCTATGAATTATTTTTCTTCCCTGGAAGTGTTAGGAAACCTGCTCCACTATAGGTTGTCTGCACTCAATTTTCTTCTCTGTTGGGGTAGGACACTGGGGCATGTTAGCTCCCGTGGTGTTCATGAAGATGTGAACCCAGAGTCCAACACACAGGATGCTTTTCTCCTCCACTACCTATACAGAGTAGCTGGGAATGGGACTAGCTACAAAGGGGGCTTTTACCCATCACAGTGCTTTTTGGTACCTCTGGCTCTGCCACACCATGCTGGAGGTGGTTTCCCTTTCCTCTCTCTGTCGGTGGCCCATTAGGAGCAGCATCTCTTATAGTCCTCTTCCCCAAACCCTCCACTTCAGGCTCAGAGAAAGGATTTCTTCACACTCTGTCCTGCACTACAAGGCATGGGAGTAGAAAGAAGCATGGGAATGAATTAGAGGGAATGTTGTGTGAGTGTGGGAAGTGGTGCCAATTAGGGCATTCAGTGTCCATATATTCAATAAGTATCATTAGCTGTAGCTGGACAAGGCTGCAAAATTTGTCTTGCACTGATTGATTTTTGCTACTTTGCTGAAAATCTAATGGGATCCTTGATCTAGAGCCTGCCCTGTTGGACAGAAGCCCTTTCTGTTTGGTTTCCAGCAAGCTTTTCTGTGTCTTAGCCAAATCCCATGTCTCAGATGAAAAAGACAGTAAAATACAAGTCTGCATCCCCTCTGTCTTCAATGCAGACAGACTGATCTGCTACACCACCCTTCATAGGTTTTTTTGGGTTTTCTTTTTTTTGAGGGGGGTGGGAAGGGAGTTGGAGTGGGAGCATAGCAGCACCCCAGGGATTTCAGGCAGAAAGCATTATCCTTTCCCCCAAAGATGGGGAATTTTTCTGTTGTGTGGGAGTAAACAGGTAGATAGAAGAGAGCCACTAGCAATGGCCCTGCTAGAAGAAAGCCAGCAGAGGCTCAGTCATTATTAGACCCCAGAAACTTCACAGGGAAACTTGTCCTTGGGGACACAAATCAGGTTTAACTGGTTTCTCTACTTGGGGAGCTGTTCCTTCATATCACATACATAATTACATTTACTCTGACAGGGAAAAATGTCTCTGAGATGAATTATTCTATTACAGCAATGCTCAAGGCTGATGTTACCCTGAACCCAGACCGTTTTCCAGTCAATCTCCCACCCAATGGGAACTGTTTCACCAGCACAGAGCAAACTGCATTTCAAGGGTGGCCCTGGGCCTCGGAGAAGGGACTTGCCCAGAAATTTGAAGAAGTGCTTGGCCCTTGCATGTTGGAGAGGGGTCATCTGGGTTGCACACAGGGAGGTGCTTTGGAAGCCTGTCTTGTTTTCTCCTTCCTGACGATGTGTGAAAAGCAGATTAGCACTGCAGAACGTTGTGACAGTCAGTAGTGCAAATGCTTTCAAAACCCTTCAGTGAAACAGATTATAAATGTAAGGACTAATTGCGTTGCTGCATTACAGACACATGAGTATTCAGGCATTCCACTGAAAGCCCATGGAAGCCCTGGCTCAGATTTAGGCCAGAGGACTATGTCCCTGCTGCCACTGGCAAGGGCAGGTTGCTGTGTGCTGGGGTGTTCGTTGGGTGCCACAGCCATGCAGCCAGCCGCTGCTCTTCTGCAGAGCAATCCCACCACTCCCAGCAGCCGCCCGCCTGCAGCCCCCGTGACGTGGAGTCCCAGACTTGTTCTTGTCTTCATGATGGATGGATGCGGTATTTGCTGTCTGGATAAACCCTTCCAATCACCATTTCCTTGCTCTCCTGGATGCTGCTTGATTTTTTTCCAGTATGAAAGGTGATCAGATAGAGAACGCGAATGTTGTGCTGGGCAAGGCGTGATGATGAATGTGACGTGCAGCAGAAGGGTACTCAGACCTTGATCACCTTATGGAGCAGCTACTGCTTTTTCCCTTTATCTAGAGTTTCTGCTGGAACTCAGTGGAATCCCTTGGTCTCGTAGTGCAGCGGGATCAGACTGCTGGAGTAGATGTTGGATACAAAGTGATGGTGGAGGGGAGACCCAGCTGGGTGTTCCTTCAGCCTTGCAGATGCAGCTAAGAAAGCAAGTTGACTACTTTTGTAGAGCAGTGAAATAAGTATAACAATAAATACTAGCCCTGTTAAAATTCTTAGAAAATTTACCAGTGACTGCATAGGGGCTGAGATGTTAAATGAAATGCCTCCCTGAAGAGATGCATCTGCCTCTGTGCACTACATTGAATCAATGCAGTAATTAGTGAGTGAGACTAAAAATTGCAGAAAGGGGTAATGTAATATTGTGCTGTTAATTTTTTTTTTTTTTTTGCATTTAACGTACGCCTGTTTTCTATGACTGTTTGGTTATCCATAGGGATAGGGCAGAGGGTGGATTAGCGCTGATATAAGTGGTTGTTTCCTGCGTTCTGGGAAATGCCTGTTTATGTAGATGAGTTTTTTGCTATGAAATGCCTGTTCTGTATGGTAATCCTTCTAAAGCAAGACCCTTTTAGAGGTACAGTATGGAGAAAGGGATTGTACCTAGCAAATGATATCATGGTTGCCAGCCTCACAGACCAATTACCGAGTTTTGTCCTGTTGGTGCAGGCAGGCTGTCTGAAAATGTGTTTGAAGGCAGCCTGGCTCTTATTTATAATCAGGCTTCCTAGAGAACAAATAAAAGCTAAATGGGAACGATGGAAATTACTCAAGGGAGAATCCAAGCTGGATAATCGGCTTTCACACTCCTGCTCCACCACCCTCAAAGCCAAACTCGCTAACATCTTTCAATGACTTCAGGGCTGAACAACATTGTCCCACTGGTTCTTTTTATACAAATAATTACCCATGACCCATCTAGAGCTGCGTGAATCCAGGGACACCAGAGCTTTTTGCAAATATTGATGAATGAAGTGCAATTGTTCCTCGATCCCCGAGCAGTGGGTAGCCATTCCACCAATTCCATGGTCACTTTGATATCCCCTCCCTTGTTGCTGTTAGGGTTGGGTGGGAGATGGCTCCCCCTCACTCCCCCAACAAAAATTTCCAGGAGTTTGAAAAACACTCCAATTCCAAACCTGCACATAAAATTCAGATCCTGAAACTTGAAAAATAACTCATCAAAATAAATATTTTACACCTGGGGTTTTTTTCATAGTCATTTGCTGTAGAAATGCCGGAAATGTCTAAGTTGCACAGAGTGAAGCACCCTGCAATTTGAAAATGTCAAAACAGTCCATTTCTTAAATGTTGCCTGTCTTGTTACAACTGGTCCAGTTTAGCAAAATTTGCATTTCTGATAGATGAGCATTTTGGGGATGGGAAAAAGTTGCAACTCAGGTCATCAGAAAGTGTTTGATCAGCTCTTGTTTGCTCTGTCAGAGCTGTTGGCTTTGCAAAGTGACAGAGAGACATCCCAGCTCCTCCTGCTCTGAAAAGCAAGCAGGACAACAATCCTGGATGGTACTCTCTGCCTGCTCAGGTAAAATGTCTCTCTGCTGTTGAAGGTGTGATTTTCCAAAGTACACACCCCTGACCTGGCCAGTTACTGGCTGTGGGAGCGTGAGCCCAATACCAACAGCTGGAAAATCCCATGGGCTGACAGGCGGCTGGGCTGCTGGTGTTACACCTGGACATAGAAAATGGTAAATGGGTGCCGGCGTAGGGGTGCCTTGTCCTCCTCTAGCACAGTGCCTGTGCCATGTGGCAGTGTATTGCTACTGAATTATATGGCGCTTCTTGACAGAAGACTAAAACTGTTTGATTTTCTTTGTTAGCTCTGCAACTGTACATAATTGGGAGGGTGCTGAGAGCATGTGCACGGGTGCTTTAACTGTATTCTAAATCTTTGGTAGCTCAGACTCCTAGTACAAATTTAGGTCCATTTGTCCCCATCTGCATGTACCCTCCAGGTTGGAGGCAGCCTAGAGCCCACGCTGAAGAAGCTCTTGCCCAGGAGCCATGCGTGTTACAGAGGAAAGAAGAGTGTCTTTAGCTTTTTCTGGGGAAAAGTGGGATGTCCTTTGCTCCTAAGATAAATCTACACCTTTTTATGCTGGGCATCCACAGTCCAGAAGCCCATGGGTGATGCTCAAGCCCATCAGTAGGGACTGCCCAGCCTGAGGAAGAGAAAGGCTGAGGCCTGCAATCATTCCCTCACCAATGGGAGTCCTTTACTACCCCATCTCTCATTCCACATCCCTTTGACCCCAGTGTGGTTACAGGACAAAAGATCTTTCATCAACATTTGGGAGCAATTAGAGAAAAATCCATGCCTTTGCCCATGTCAATAAATGCAGCGCGGAAAAGGGACAGTACGAAATGGAGCCAGGAAAGGTAGACCACAGGTAAGGACGCCACAAATGCAGAATAGATAATGCCAAATAAAACTATTTTATAATATGACACAGCATATGTGAGCCAAAGTCACAGTACTCTTGCTTTTCAGACAGCTGTTTCTCTTGCAATTATTTTTCTATGTCAGTGACTTTTTGGTCCACGAGTTTGAGCCACCTCTCCCGTGCACATGCCAAACTCGCATTAACTCTCCGGGAAGCTGTGCATGTGCATCGAGAGGAGAACAGATCCCCTTTTTATTTTCAGGAAGGGTTTGTGTTTGATTTATGAGCTTGGAGAAGGAGCATGGAATACCACAGTGCCAAGCTAAGGCATGCCCAGCGAACGAAAGGACAGGGTGAAATCCAGGAGCCTTCAGAATTAATTACTGGAACAACAGAGCTGATGCAAAATGATGTGAGCTCACGGTAGCCACTCCAGGCAGCTTCAGGTGCAAAGGTATATTTGTTCATGGCTCAGGGTTTTCGTCTCAGTGCTGACAGGGTGATAATTCAGTCCTGTAAAGCAGCAAATTATCACTGCCTTCTTAGCATTAATTTCCCTCCCCAACAGACACCATAAAAAAATGAACGCTTTCTCCTCAAGGCCTCGGTGTGGAGAATTTCCCATGACAGGCCATGAGTTACAACTCTATCTCCAAAGGCATCCTGTAAATAACACGTCAGGATCTTAATTGATTAAATAAATCTAATAGCTTACCCAATCCATAACACACAGTATCTTCAATGCTCGTTCTATCAGGGTGTCAGCGCTTTCCTCTCTTTTGAGGCATATGCCGAGTGCGTCGCATAGGCACAGATATAATTATCCATACCTTCCCCACCTATATAAAGCAAAGTGTGTGTGCCCAAGTGTCTGAAGCATGCACAGGGCTGTGGAGAGGGTGCTGGAGTATATGTGGGCCAGACCTGATATTTTCTGACACTCCAGGAGAGCCCCTGTGCCCACTGCTCCATTAACAGGTACAATTTCTCACGCTGACTGGTTGCCTGAGGGCCTGTCACTAAATGCACCGAACAAACTGGAGACGATCGTGTGCCGATACGGGCCCTCTGATGCCTTGTGAAGTCAAGATGACTCACTTCAAGCTTGTTCCTTCTGGGGAGAAAGAGAGTGCATTACCAAGTATTGTTGTATCTGCCCCTCTTCCTTTCTATTTGGGAACCTTCATACTTCAAACTGTGTCTGCTGTACGTTGGTATTTTTGTGCATATGAGGTTCTCCCTCTCTTGCATAGTGCAATAAATGACACTTGCCTCAAGCCATGATGAAACCCATTCCCTGGCATGCTGGTGCAAGGGGGTTGCTTGGGCTGGGCATTGTTTCATCCTGGATTTGGAGGGAGCTTGCTGCTGTCTCAGAGCTCAGACTGGGGCAAGGGCAGGTTCGAGGCTGTGGCCGTGGTCCTTGGGGCTGGCAGGGCCTCACATCCCACCTGCCTTTCCCCCCACACACCCCCATCCTTCTCCATGGGGCTCATTGTCTGCCTAGACTCCAGCTGTTCAGTTTTTATGGAGATGCCTTCAGTTGACAGTGGTGGTATTTGGGAAGTCCAAACCTTTGCTTTGAGGCTGCTTGAGGAGTTTTTGAGTGCCCTTAAAAGAAAAACACCCTGAAGTCACTGAGGTCTTGTGCTTCAGCTGCGTGGGGACAAGGTAAGGTGACAACAGGATTGTGTGTGTAAGGGAGAAGGGTTTGAAAAATTTAATTTTACAAGAAAATGCTGTACTGCTAGTGAATGTAATAATTAATCCTGAAAGATCTGCTGGAGCCCTGTGGTGTGTTTGCTTCTGCTCTAATTCATGCCGAAAGGGGGAAATTTTGCAAGGAATGTTTTCATTTCTAGCAAGATAATATCCCTGCTTTCTCTTTTCCTTTTTGATTAACGTAAAAAAGCAAAAGAAAATTAACTTGCTCCTGGACTAATTTAGTGGATGTTTCACCACGGAGCACGTTTTGATTGCTGAATATTACCCTGCTGTACAAGGGACTGACAGGGGACATTGCAGGGTTTCCTGATTTACTGCTATTTTGGGCATTGCCAGTTTGATGGGACCTCCAGTTTTGGGGTCTTTTTTCAGTTTTGTGTGGTAGTGGTTTTTTTAAAGGGGCAGGGGATGGGAAGGAAAGAAAAGGCCTCAGTCAGAAAGAGGCTTTGTATTCCTGGTTTTCCTGGTCTGGGTTCAAGTGACATTTTCTGCTGAATCCATTACTGTTAGTCCACACAAGCGTCACCCCGGTTCCCTTTGTCCTTCCTGGGCTGGAGCAGCTCTCCCCTTTTGCATGGGGAGGGGTGCCACCGCACCAAGCTGAACCGCATCCCATCTCCGCTAAACTTCATAATTAGCTTCCCTAATAAAGCACGTAATCTGAATACATGCTTTTACTAATTGCAAGAGGAAGTTTTGTCAGGGCAGTTTACCCACTGCTGCGGCTGGCACTCCTCGCAGGCCCTGGGAACCGATATGCGCATCCCGACCAGAGCGCTGGGCTTCAGTTAGCTCCGGCAGTTCAGAACAAAAACAATTCTCCATTTTCTCATTAAAAGATGAAAGAGGAGAGCCTTCATCCTCCCCGCTCCCCAGATTTTTTTTTTAACACCGAGTGATAATTTTGCACTGCGAAGAAGCTGCTCCTTTTTCATGGCCCCTGATTAGGAAAGACAATGGGATTAGTTCAAACCGAGTTGAGAGGCCTTGGTGACTCCTTTGCTGGCTAAATTGCGGACGAGGGTGGATAATGGGAGATTGATTAGGGTTAATAGACTTATTTTTACAGGTCACGCCGCACAGCACTCTGGGTTGTGGTGCTCCAACACATATTATTGCAAGCCATAAATCAAGTGGCTTGGAGGGGCTTCAGGGCTCCCTCCTCTGAATTGTTGGTGAACAATTGACTTTTGTCTCCCTGTTGCTAGTGCTACTGACTCTGGTCCCCATCCTTTGGCAGGGCCTGATCCTGGGGGGGGCTCAGCACCTCCTCGCAAATGGCCAAGAACCTTACGGAGCCATGGAGAGGAGCCCAGCACTTGGCCGTGCTCAGCACCCTGAAGGATCTGGCCCTGAAAGGGCTCAGTTTGGACAGATGGGGGAGTGGGGGGTAGGGAAGAAGGGCTGAGCTTTTTCAAGTGCGTTTTGTGAGTTGTATGTATGGCGATGAATGGGAACCTTAAAACCAGCTCTGTGGGGCTCCCAGGTTTGTTTTCTCTCATTTCTAAGGTTACTGAGCATGTTCCAGCAGCTGGAACAACTGCGCGGGGCTGTCAGTCCCGCTTGCGCTCCACAAAACGTCTCCAGCCGGGAGGTTTCCAAAGCAGCGGAGGGGGAAGGAGTGGCGGGAAGTGTGTGTGTGTGGGGGGGCAACAAATTCCCACAATGTTTTCAGGCTGTTTTGGCTGCAGTGTCTAAACGTGACCAGAGACAGCACATGAAGAGTCAATGCTGCTTGTACCCCAGTGGGAGCTCTGCTTAAATTTCAGTGCCAGGTCAATGTTAAGCAGGGTTATTTGTGTATATTGGGTATTGCACATGTATAGCTTTCATTTAGAAAAGCCCAAAAGGAATGTTTTCTAACAGGTGGGGAAGGTAGGAAATTCTGTGAGATGCATAGCAGGGTTTCTTTCAAGCAGGGTAAGATTCCGGTCTGTCTTACACCGGGGAAAAAAATCTCCACTGCCTTGCTAGAGCTTTATGCTTTTGCAAAATGTGAGCTATTCTGGTTTTATATCGTTGTACCTTGATCCCAAATGGGAGATCTCATTTTCTGCAATGGGCACTAGCTCAAAGTACATTATATTATCCCACTGCAATTCATGCTACAACAAACTGCAATAAAAATCCCCTCCGACAGTATGCCACGGTGTTACAAGTGATTGCTGCCATAAGCCATATCATTAAGTGCCAGGACTGTGGTAAGTGCTAGAGCTAGCTGGAGATTTTTCCACTGGAATAATCGTCTAAAGGAAAGTGTCCTGTTTGCAAAATCAACATTTCCCATAGGGAAATGCAGAGTATTGCTATTTTCCTCCCTCTCCGGCTTTCACTGCTTCCCCCACAGGCACTGTCACATCAGAAATTTTCCATTATTGTTTTCCCGAGGAAAGAGATGGGGTTTATTGGACTTCAGAAAACTCTGCACCTACGAGTGGAAATCCCAGAGACCACGAGCCTTGCTCACAGCACCTAGTGCCACGCACGCGGGGTGCCGTGGGCAATGCCCCTTCTGCTTCAGCCAGGCCCCGCTGCTCCTGCCGCACTGCCGGCACAGGACCCTCCAGTGCGGTCACTGCTGACGGTCACGGCTCTTGTGGCCCTCGGAGCACACCCAAACCAGAAAATCATCGGTGGTCCAGGCTGGGCTGACAAGAAGATGCCCTTGTTCAGGGTGGCAGAGAGCAAAAGCAGCGTGTACTTTGCAGAGAAAACGCTGACATGATGTCTGGGTGTTTCTGGCTAGAGATTAAATAGAGCAAAGAGTTTTAACTCCTTAGCACTTCTAAAGGGCTGACTGCTGCAGTGTGAACGTGCTATGTGAGGATTGCCCTGTGATGATCCCATCTTTCCTATCCTGCTTTTCCAGGCTTTCTCTGCTTTCCGCACCTCGCAATGCGCATGCTAATCGAAGCTTCACGGAGATATTTTTTTTGGCCATGCAAGGATATGCGGAGGCTTTGTGAAAATGATCTTCTCCAAAGAGGATATAGGATTAATTTTAGCATGGATCATGTGTCACACACTCGCATGGATTCAAAAACAAAACCAGGCAAGAATAAATGTAAGTGCGGTAACCAGCTGCTGATGTGCTAACCTGCAACTGTGGCATCTCTGCTGTCACTGTAATCATAACAAATATGTTACTTGCTTGTAGCACCTTTTGTCCAGAGATGATAAAGTACTTCACAAAAAAAAAAAAAAAAGCCTTGGAATACTCCAGAGAGTTGTCTCTCTCTATATAACTGATGTCTGCATTTGTAAATCTGAGTCAGCAAGCAGTTAAGTGATGTGCCTGGGATCATCTAGTTGATCAGTAGCGAAGGTCTTAGAGTTCAAAGCTCCTTCACTCCCTGGATGGGTCTGGCAACATTAAGAGCTTCAGTGCAGACGGATGGGTGTGAAGGAATTAAAAATCCCCTTCCTAAACTAAGGCACAGTTTGCATCATAAAAACTGTGGCCAGCTTGCCAAAGGTATTTGCCACGTCACACTGCAATATCAAACGTATCTGTCCTGGGAACACGCACAGACACTGCTCAAAGGCATGTACAGTAACACAGAACAAAGTGAGATCTTAATCCCGCTATCTCACCGTGCGTTGGGAAATGCCAGGGTGATCGTGGCAGGAACAGGTTCAATGCTGTTTGCAGAGTTACTGCGACCGGCCCCAGGCTGGGTAAGCTGCCGTGTATTCTGCAGCTGGGATTGCGATGTCGAAAGCACATCCCCAGCTTCACTAACAAGGTGCTTATTTATGGATGGAGTAATTGGGAACAGCCTTTTTTGTGGGTTTCCCTCCCCTCTCTTGGACAGAGGCTTTAACTGCTCTGTTACTGTGCTCTACCCAGCACCCGTTCAAATACAGAGCCAGCTACAAATAATGACTGTTGAATCTCACATTTCCAAAACCATCCTTGCAAACATTTCCTTCCTGTGAATGTTTGTGAAAATGAACTGAACAATTCCCAGTGCTCCTTGAATGTGTTTGCATTTCTTTCTGCGAATTGAGAACTGCAAATAATTTTTGATGGTCTTGTCCTGTCTCACAGCAGTTAAGTAACAACAGAAGGTAGGTGAAGTCGTTGACAACTTTATAATAACAACCAAATCCAGGCAGATCAAGCATGTGTATCCCATGTTATGTCTTCAGTACAAAAGGAGAGGTGTTTTTACTCAGAGATAATTAACCGGAGATATCTACCTTGGTGTACATTGCGAACAGCTATAAGATAGTGTTACCTAGATGTGACTGACTGGCTTTATCTTGACTGGGTATATCTAGGCAAAATCTATAATTCTTTGTCTAGACAATGATCTCACAACACGAGAATGAGCTTTAATTAGCTGTTTTGATGGAAAAAACCTTTTGTGTAATGGAGACAAAACCAGAGCATTTATGAGCAACCCTACAATAACAAACCTGTGTGTGCATAAACATAGGAGATAGGGAAGGGGGTGGCAATAACAAGAGGATGTCATTTCAAAGTGTCAAGCAGTCATTTCAGATGCTGGCAAGCACCTGCCTTCCAAACGGGGTCAAAGGCAAAATTTGCACAGCTCTACCCACAGCTCGTCTGGAGAGGAAGGCAGGACATGGAGCGTTTCTCTGCATGAGCCCTGCTTGCTGCACCTTTGGAAAGCGCTAAGCGGTGCGATGGGAAGAGGTGAATGAAAAAGCCACACGGCTGGGTGTTTAAAGAGCTGTCAGGGGCTGCTGTAGTAAAGTGCAGTTGGGAAAGGAAAAGCTTTAGGTTTACCCCTGCCATACTTGCAAGACATCAAGGGGCCCAAACCTCTGTCCTTCCTACAATCATGGGCCCTGAAGTGCTACAATCAAGTATGCTTAATTCTCACCCCCGCCCCGCCCTCCCAAAAAGAAATCTGGATGTTTAGTTCTGTTTCTGCACAGGGTGCAAGCTCGCTGACATAGCTGCCTGCCCCAGCCCCTTTAGCAGTTATCCACGGACCCCTGGCACTAAGGCACTGAATACATTAAGTGATGCTCAATGACTGATCTGATACGAAGGCAGGCTACGTAATCCAACAGGTTGGACTCTTCTGTTTTCACAGCCCAGCTCTGGTGGAAACATGACTTCTGTTGAGCATGAATAGCACCTATCAAAGAAAACCAATGCTGCAGAAACATCTTTGTTTTCCCTTGTGTAGGAAAGAGGAGGAAAATAGCGTAAGGCATTGGCTGTTCAGTACAACTCCAGCTCTTGATTCTGCACCATAATGAGGTCAAAGTTGATAAAAATCGATCTTGTTTGGGTGAAATATAAGAAGTCCTGGTGCTTGATAAGACCTCAGTCAGACTGATATTACTTGATATTCCTGTACTGACCAGAGCCCTCCCTGGATGCAGGCTCTCGGCGTTATACAGAGATAGAACAAGAAGCATCCCCCAGGCTCAACGTCTCACAGCCTTGGTGTTGTAACTCTCTGTTGCACTGCTGTTTTCTCACAGCTGCTTCTCCCAGTGCTCTGCTGCTGCCTGTGAACGTCTGTGTGCAACATGCCCACCATGCACAGGCAGGTCGGGGCAGCCAGAGAGCGTGCAGGAGGGAGCATGAGGGGGACAGCACAGCAGGCAGCGTGTTCTCTGCTGACAACTGCCAGCGAAGTGCAGAAATAAGGAAATCTGTAAAGTGTCTGTGTGATTAGCAGTGCTTTGCATATGGATGAGAAGCTAAGCTGAGCAGTCCTGCTTGGGAAATGGATTTACATGCTGCTGGTGCCAGCCCGTGGTGCGGAAGCGGCTGCGTTTCTTCCCAGCCCATCGCTGTAGCTCCCTGCTGAGCTAGCGAACAGGGGCTCTGGCTGTACCATCTTCCATACAGCTTAGACTGTGCCACCACACCCTGAGCTGAAAAGTGCTGGGAAAGAGTCTGAGCTGGGGATGAGGCTGTGCTCATGGTTTTAGAAGGTTTAGGTGCCCAAGCAGGGCCCCTAATTGCTTTGGGCTCCTCTGTAGATAGACTCCTCCTGTAGGTGATGAAGATCCTGAATGGGCTGCCTTGCCCTCTTAAAGCACCTGTCTCCCCCCACTGACCATGGTGGAAGACAAGACCCTTACTATGGGTGTCTCACTCAAAAACCTGAAGTGACATGGTTAGACCAGTGCAGATGGTCTGTGGCATGGAGGAAAGCCAGGAAATTGCTGCAAAATGTAAAGGCACCCACTCCAGAAAAGGGTAATTCAAGAAACATGTCCTGTCTGGCTGAGAGGCTTTTGTTTCTGAGGACTTTGGTCAGGATGAAAGGACTTGGGGTTGATGCTAGGGATGATCCTGAGGTCTTCGACCTGTGAAGGGGCAGCAGTGCGGAAGTTGATGTGTTAGCATGTGGCTACCACACTTGCAGCATCTCGTTTAGATCTCATGTAGTTTTAGAAAAGTAGAGTTGCCACAGGCTATTAACCAGCCCATGTCCTGTAAAAAGGACAATCAGAACCTGCTGCCAGGGCACCCCAGAATTCATCCGTGGGTATCCAACTTGCAGCATTGAAAGCCTGATCTTCTCTGGCCTGTGTCAGAGGTGTCCCTTTATCTCATTCAGGGCCGTTGAGTTTTTTCTCTGTGCAGAACTTTATTCCCATGAATAATGGCAATAAGGTTGCTTTGGACCATCCAATCCCCTGGTGTTGTCCTTACATCCCAGGATAGGTTTCTCTCCAGAGAGAAGACCCAGAGCCACTCTGACACTGGTCATGCTCCTGAGGGATAACCCTGGGAAATGAATGGAAAAGCTCAAGGTTTTTCATTTTTTTCTGAATTAGCTCTCATGCCAACTGCAGCACATGGGATATATGTTCAGGGGGGAACCTTCTGCTCCCCTTCAAAGGAGATCATTAAATACATTTCAGCTTTCGTGTCGACTTTTGTGTAGACTCAGATCATTCATCAAAAATGACTTTTGATCAAACCCTTTGGGAGGGACCTCTCAGTAGTGGACTTGAACCATGGAGCAATGAAAGAAGACAAGATGAGGAAATTATAATACACTTTAAGCATCGCCCTTCATTAATATCTTCAATAAACAAACATGTACGTTCCAATCTTACTTTCTTTTACACACCCACTGTTATCATTTAACTATATTCCACATGAAAGCACACTTGTCATAAGCCATTTCAACTCCCATCCCAAGTTAATATATTAGCACTCATTTCATTTGCATTTTAATGGTGAGACTACACTTTTCAAATAAATGACTGCACTTTATCAAAGGATTACTTCATTTTGACGGTAATGCTGCTCTGCCATGAGGGAGTCAGGGAGTATGGAGGCTGAAAAAAGCCCTGCAAAGCAGACCCACTGGGTTCAAGAGCATCAGCCCTGCTCTTTACAGCTCCATCTTTGTAATGAGGGGGAAAATAGGAACGTCAAAATGTACTGGCTGCTTCTCTTTGTGCTGAAGGGAGATCTGATTATGTAATTTCACTCCCGTGTTTTGTTACGTGCACGGGCTCCTCCAGGGAACATCATTAAGGGTTATAGATGGCCTGAAATGAACCTGTGGATAGAAATCCCTGGGGTTTCTCTCTATCCGGGCTTTTAATCTCTACTGTGTAGCTGAAGCCTATTCTAGTGTTGAACCCGGTTCCCCAGCAGATCAGAGCAGTCTACTCTGGAGATAGGGTGGGATTCAGCATCCCTGACTCAGAGGAAGGGGTCACATGCTGGCTGCACTGTGGGCTCAACTGGAAGATTTTAGGACTGAAAAGACAGGATACATACATAAAAATAAAATTGTTTATATTGGGTTTGTGTGGCCAGGTTTTGGTTGCAGGGGGGTATAGGGGTGGCTTCTGTGAGAAGCTGCCAGAAGCTTCCCCTGTGCTGCACAGAGCCAACACCAGCCAGCTCCAATATGGACCCAATGCTGGCCAAGGCTGAGCCCATCAACAATTGTGGTAGCATCTCTGGGATAACCTAATTAAGAAGGGGGGAAAAAAACCTGCTGGAGATCCTGCAGTGGAGAGAGGAGTGGGATGTGACAGGATAAAACAGACCACAAGGTCAGTGCAGAAGGGCAGGAGGATGTGCCCAGAGCAAAGGTTCCCTGGCAGCCCATAGTGCAGACAATGGTGGGGCAGGCTGTGACCTGCAGCCATGGAGGGTCACAGGGTGGCGCAGACCCGCCTGCAGCCCAGGGAGGACCCCGTGCTGGAGCAGGGGGATGCACCCGAAGGAGCCCATGTCTCCATGGGAAGCCCATACTGGAGCAGCCTGCTCCTGAAGGACCACACACCCATGGGAGGGACCCATGCCAGAGCAGGGGCAGAGTGTGAGCATCCTCTCCTGAGGAGGAAGGAGCAGCAGAGACGAGGTGTGATGGACTGACCCCAACCCCCATTGCCCATCCCCCTGCACTGCTGCAGGAAGGAGGTAGAGAAAAGGGGAGCAAAGCTGAGCCTGGGAAGAAGGGAGGGGTGGGGTGAAAGTGATTTTAAGATTTGGGTTTATTTATTATTATCTTACTCAGATTTGATTGGTAATAAATTCAGTTTTCCCCAAGTCATGCCTGTTTTGCCCATGATGGTAATTGCTGGGTGATCTTCCTGTCCTTATCTTGACCCATGAGCTTTTTTATGTATTTTCTCTCCCCTGTCCAGCTGAGGAAGGGAGTGATAGAGTGACTGGGGTGGACACCTGCCTCGAGCCAGGGTCAACCCACCACATTGTCCTTTACTTCAAGAAGTAGAAAGAGATGCAAAGCTGCTTGTGGCATGCTGAATCTTCAAGTGGCAAACAAAGCAAGAGAAAACAAGAATGGAAAATGTGGTCTGCATGGCAAGAAGCTCTGTAACACGGCCTGTCCTGCCTTAAGCAGTACTGAATTCCAGGGAAACAAACAGAATATGCTTGGATATTTCTGGACAAGCTGCCTGGCTTGTCCTAGCATAAAACATTTCTTGGCCACACCAGGCCCAGCACAGGGGTTGCACACCCTTTAAGGGAGACAGTTTGGCTGCTTGGCTCTCCCTGGTGTGGGGGCTGAGAGATCAAGGTGGGAGCAGCCCAAGCTGGGGGGGCTTCAGGCGTGGAGGGAGGTGTGCATGGAAGCCCTGCAAGAAAGCTGCTGCAAAGGGCTGTGGGTTGCTCATGTAGAAGGCTGAGCATCAGGAGGTGTGTATGTGGTGGAGGCTTACCTAAGAAGTGGGGGGGGGGGGGGGGGGGTGGGGGTAAATCTGTGAGCTGAGTGAAGCAGCTGGCCCTAAAGGGCTTTTCTGGCTGGTTATTTTATTCTGAAGTCTTGCCCTTGTATGAGGGCTGGGAGAATTTGGAGATAGTGATAGTGTTCCCCAGGTACTACTTTCCCATGTAGTTGAACACCTGGCTGGTTAAAAGTGCTGCTCACAGGGAAATGGGGTATAAAGTTGCACAGATTTGGTGCTTGCTGTTTAATACCAGGCTGCATGAGAAGGTTTCTATAGCTGAAAGAAAAAAATCCCTACCACCAAATTTTAAATTTCCTCCTTTCCTATGATTGTAAGTCCCTTTATTAGCTTCTGCTTGCTCAAGAAAGATGTGGTTCATAATGCCCCAGTGACTGGGTAGGCAATCAAATTGTCCTTAAACTTCAGTAAGTTTTAAAATAAAACTTACACCAATCTTTAGCTGGAATTGGAATAAAGGTGAGGTGTCGGCTTCCATTTGTTGATGGGAATGCTGCTGTGGCAAATACTGTTAAAAAAAGAATAAAGAGGTATGTGGCTTAAACCCCCCATGAACTGGAGGCAGGGTAATGAAGTGATCTAGGGCCATTACTTGCAACCCAGGCTGTGATAATGAAGCATGCTGGGGAGCACTAATGTGCGAAATGTTGGTGTGGATAATAGAAAGCTCTAGCAGCTTTTTTTTTTTTTTTTTTTTTTTTTTTAATACTCTGCTGCAAATTAGCATGTTATATTGACAAACTGAACCATGAGCTGCCAAGGAAAAACACCCCCACTGCCTGTTTGCAGCAGGACGGCATCTTGGGAAAAATCCAAGTGTCTCCCAAAGTAGTTATTGAGTAGAAAAGCTTTATTTCAACAGGAATTTACATGCTGGCAAAGTTTATCCAGCCTTGGAAAAGAAAAGTCGTGGATGGCAGCAGCAGATTCTTCTGGAGAGACTTGAGGCTCAGGTGCTTGTCCCAGGGTGGCGGAGGTTCCTGCCGAGATGAGCAGACTTCTCCTTCCTCATGTCCCGTGGCTGCATCGAGTCAAGGGCTCTCTACAGTAGTCAGCAGCGTGGTGCAATAGGAGTGACCTGCAGGGGTAAGTAAACGCCTGGTGCCCAGGAGCTGCATTTCATACTAACTGCCCTTTAGGGCTTCTTATGTCGGGATGTTTCTAGTGTGATCTTATGGATTGGCCTCCACTAGCAGCTGGAAAACATTAGGGACATCTACTGTTTGGGGTTTTGTCACTGTGGGGTGCCCCATTTCTAGAATGTGACTTCCCTCATTGTCTAGATGCTTGTTCCTCCAGCTCTCCTGTGCAGAGGAGGTACAGGGCAGCCCTGTGCTATTGCAGCAGGCTGGTTGCATCGTGGCTGGGAAGGACTGTGATTAATTAGCTGATTAAGTGCCCTGAGGACTCTGCACAGAGCAATAGACATTGCTGGCAGGTCTGCTGGAAACTGGGGTTCACTCAGGGATGGAGGAAGGTGAGATGGAGCTCACAGGACTGTAGGGAGAGGGCAAAGTAGGTCACACTCCTACTGCCAATTTGAAGTAGGTTGGAGAAGTCCTGATGGAAATGGTTGGCTCCATGACCATTTGGCATGTAAAATGCCCCTGGTTTAGCCCTGTAGTGAGTGTGGACCCTGAAGGATCCCAGAACACCTGGGCTGTAGCTGTTTCTAGATGGGCATAAAAGAGAGGGTCTTGCTAGTAAACTCACCCAATGCTGGTGCAGTTGGCTAAAGAGTGACTGCAGCAGGGAGGTTGAGCACAGGCAAGGGTGAGGACCCAGCACTGCAGACTCCTGGCATCCTCACCCTACTCACCACTCTCCCTGCTGCAGGTCACACCGTGGTGACCAACCTGCACCTTTGCTGGTCTGGCGCTGGCAAGACACCAGCAAATGCTATGGACCTAACCTGTTCTTCATCAGTATTTTAATTGTTACACTTCTTACCACATGCCTCAACGATTTCATAAGCACTAGCTCTAAATCCCCTGAACATATTTAAAATAATTCCTCAGGCATGCATGGACAGAGCTGCCTGCATTCCTCCATGGTTATATATAATGCTGCTGAAGCCTGGAATGACTATGGCTGACTGTGTTTATAACACAGAAACCTCTTTTGCATTGCCCAGCATTTGTGTAATTCAAGTGGGCTGTTCAAAAAGCTGAAGCAGCGAGCAGGGCTTAGCAGTTGTTTCTGTGAGCCCGTAACATGAGGGTCTTAGCAATGTGCTGCACATACACATGTATCTCTGAGTAGTAGTAGGTAGTACACCTCCAAGTGCACCACCCAAAAAAAAACCCCTTTGCTGTGGTGTTTTGCACATATTCAGGGACCTGCTACTCTTGTTGAAGACTGACAGATGGTGCCATGGTCACTGCTCTGCCCTGTTTGATGGATGAAGGTTACAGTTCCCCAGGGGTTTCCAGGGTGGTCCTGGTGCTCACTCCCTTTTTGTTCAGCTGATGTCCTCAGATGGCAATGGATGGCCTTTGTGCTCTGACACTCTTCCTCCTCTGACCAGTGACTTCTAAGTGTCATCCATCTCCCCCTGGGTTTGACAGAGTGGAGAGCAAGCAGGCTGACCCCAGAGGGCAGATTTTTCTTCATCCTGTGCTGGGGTATTTTGGAAGAAGTGAGCAATACCGTGTTACCAAAATGGAGTGCTGGCACTAGCCCTCCATGAGCAACATGGTGGCAGTAACCATGTCTCTCATTCTACTTCCTTTGCTCTTGTTATCTTTCGCTTTTGGTAGCTGGGGCAAGTGGGGCTGCACGTCTGAGATGGTTTTGCCCTTGCAAAAAGAAACCTGGGGTCAGGGCATGTCTCAACAATATGGGCAAAGCTCCAGCTGAACCTGCCTGTGTGCATCCTGCTGAACCCCAGTGGTAAGTGATGGCATTTGGGTCCTGAGATGAGCCTGTTGCTTTCCTTGGGTGCTTTTCGTGCTGTGTGTGATCTAAGGGAGAACAACAGAGACCAGCAGTGAGACAGCAGAGCATGCTGTGCACTGAAGTGCAAAATAAACTGTGACTCCTTGCCGTGCTGTAATGTGCCCATCAGTTGGTCTGAGGAGGATGGTGATGTCCCCTGTTTATAGATGCAGAGCTGTGTTGTAGGCAGAAAGCTGATTAAGGTAATCCAGGAAACATCTGACAGGTTTGAGGAGTTAAATTTATGATGCATTGAAGAGATACCTCAGCAACATGACCTGAGCTAGGGCTCAAACTGGAGTGTCTTCAGTCAGCTGTAGTGAGATGTCTGGATGTGTGGTAATGCTTAATACCTACCAGTCCCAGTGCATCCCTAAATGAGGACATGCAAAGCCTGCAGAGTAGCATTTGTGTAAGTAACTGCTTGCACTTCTGTTTGCTGTACATTTGTAACAATTAAAATCTGTTGTGTTGTTGGTTTTTTTTGTTGTTTTTTTTTTTTTTTTTTTAAATTTGACCTAAGATTTGCATGTCAGAGGAACAGTAGAAAGGGGAGTTTAAATGACTTTTAAGAGATCACCTAGTCCAGCCCCTAATCCATGCAGAATCAGCTCCACCTTTGTCATCCTGAGAGGCTTTTGTGTAACTTATTCTTAGAGGATTTGAGTGATGGGAGTTTCAAACCTCCACTGATAACCCGTTTAACTGAACACCCTGACTTACTGTCCTGGGTAAATGGGAGTGGGATCCCAGCTGGGTGGGAGACATCTGCACCATGTCTGGGGAGATCTATATGGCTGAGGGCTGCTTTGTGTGTCTGCAGCCACGTGTGTGTGCCAATACTGGGTGTTGCTTGGGAGATGCCTCTGCCTTCCTAGGAAAACCCATGCTTGCAATGGAAAAAGAAGCTGTGACTAATGAAGAAGAAGGGTTTTCTCTTTGTGAATAACTCTTATTTTCCATGTCTGCATCTCCAAAAGGGGGATGACTTGGTCCTTGGAGCAGGTCCCCAGGGGAACCTGTTAGTTATAATGACCCCAAATATCTTCCTGTAACAGCTACATTTAAAATGTGCTGGGCAGCTTGTAAGGTACCGTGTGCTCTACTTACTGCCTGTGATGCATATTTTTAAATAAAGCCATCACATAATGCTAAACTGAGTGCTTTGAGAAATCCAAGTGCACACACACAGCAGAGTTGGCTTATCCAGTGAGCCTATAATCTTGTCAAAAAAAAGATGGCTTGATTTGACAGCTCCACCAAAAGCAGGGTTTATGGTGACGTGCACTCTTTGTGTGCTAGCCTGTAATTCCCTGGTAGTCTTAAATATACTATTCTTCTGTGCTGGCATCAGGGCTAATTGGGCTATAGTTCTGCAGGTTGCTCATTTTGCTTTTTTAAATATTGGAATTATGTTGCTGCAATATAATCCCTTGGGGCTTGTTGAAGTCTTGAAAATCTAGAAATAAATATATGTCCAGAGTTCCCCAGTCAGGTCTTTTGAGACTCTTGGGACTAACTATGTAATGCCAATAGATTTGATGTGGCATCATGGTGTTGTCTCTCATTCTGTTATACAGTGACGAAAACTAGATCACCCCAATTACTCCTGTCTGGCACTAAAGCGTATGACTCCACGAATGACTATACTGAAGGAAAGAAAATGCAAAAGAATGAGTGAATATGCCTGAATTGCCAATAAAATAAAACTATTACAGTACTTTTCCAGCCTCCAAAATTAAGGCTACAGATAATAAAACAGCATTGGTGCCATGAACCTTTTTCCAGCAAGGTTTTATTCCTGACCCAGGCTGTATTTGAGCAATTGTACTGTACAATCCTTCCATTTTCATAGCAAGAGAGCTCACATTTAATGTGTTGCCTTGTGGGGGTTTCTTTGCATCCTTAATGTGTTACTATTCAATAGCTCTGTGCTTTGCAGGACCCTGGAGATAAAAGAACCAATATTGCTTCGAAGGTTATTTCTAACACAGGAGTAGTTAAGAAACTGTCTGCACACAAATGACAAATTATTGTAATCTGAACAAAGAATGGGGCAGTAAAGATCACACCAGCTGAAAACTTAAAAGAAGCCATAGACAAAGATGGAAAGATGGATTAAAAAAAGATCTCTAAGTCTCCCAAATGCAGCAATGTGGCTAATTGGTACAAATGAGAGATGCTTCAGAAGCAGACTTGAAGATGAATTGCCAAGTTCTCATCTTTCTCCTGATAGCTGCAGTGGCCTCTCATGCAGCGTTGACAGGGCTCTGCCAGCCCTTGCCCATGGAAGCCTGTAATTTACAACTGCTCACAGCACCAGGAGAGAAACGTGTGCTCCTGGGGCTGGGTGTGCCTTTAACAGGCAGGATAAGGCTGGGCTTGCACTGAAGCAGTGTGTGACCCTGCCTCTGCTGTGAAATCAGAAGGAAAATATTCCTGCGTAGTGCATTTCAGTCCTACTCTCATTTTATCAGCCTGGCTTGCAGCTTGGTACAATTTGTTTGTGTGGTGGGAATAACGCCGGTGCAGGAATTGCTAAGGAGTGCTCTCAGGCTTGGGGATGTGGGACAACAGTCAGTGGGAGCACAGTGCTCCTTTCTGTCCTTAAAATCGGCAAATGTCCTGCTCCTGTGAGAGCAAAGGAAAAATTCCCTGGGGCTGGGGGAAGCTGGGATTTCCTGGTGAACCTTCTCTCTAAGCTGGGGGCAGAGCAGCTTCTTCTGGCCAGACAAGTCACGCAGTGGCTAGCGGCTCGTGTTTTCTGGGATTGCTGTGTGAAAAGCAGGCGTTTGGTATGGAAGGCTGTATTGTTGCATTTGAGCGAATGGCAGGGAAGACTCATCTCTCTGTTTGTCACGTGTGGGCTCCTGGCAAGCAAGCGAGGTGACACTACAGGATGTGTCTTCTGGCGTTTCCCCTCCAGCCTCCAGGAGCCCCAGCTGCAGCGGCTGCGTGGTCCTCGATGGAAAGGCTGTAGCTGACGGAAAGGGAGTTGTCTGCTGCTCTTCCTACCATCGCCTTTTTCTGTTGGACGTACATCAGAAGTGTGTGCCACGTGAACGTGCTGCTGGAAGGCTCTCTGGGGCAGGTGAGCCTGGAGGGGAGAGGAGATGAAGGAAAGCCAGAAGGAACAGAGGCGGGAGCCGATATCGCTGCTAGCACAACTGCGGGGCTACAGAAGCTCACAGCAGCATTCAGAGCTTACTGATAGAGAGGTTTTGGCTGTGGAAATTCAAGCCAAACCTCTAAGGTCTGCTTAGTTTTGAGTGTGAAACCTTGATTTGCATTATAGTTTGCACTAGGGTTGCTTGGCATTTTACCCATTATTAATCACACCTTTGCAGAGCTTGGCCTTGATTTTAGCTTGGCAGCAGGACCTGTGCCTGGGCACGTTTACCTTGGCTTTGCATTTCATTGCAGACCTCTGCTGTGGACAGTAAATCAAGCGCATGATAAGGTTACAGAGGATCTGGACTGTGTCTAACAGGTGCCATGACGCTGCTTGTTCAGAGTTGCTTATGTGACAAGGTCATCCCACCTCATAAAGATAGTATAAATTTCATGTTTTCCTGACTCCCACAGAAGACTCTGGGAGGTAGGGCTTGCTGTAGTGCATGCAGCAGAGTTCCCCTGTGCAGTTTATCCATGACCCATCAGCATCTGTCATCCCAAACTTCCTTTTTTCCAAGCTACAGGCTTAATGTGCATCTCTGTCCTTCTGCTTTGGGCAGCTCATGGCTTTAGGGCTGGTGCCAATTTAGGGGCTGCATAGTGGAGGCATGGGCCCTTGCCTCTTTCAGTCCAAATATGCCTTTGGTACCCACTTTAAAGAGCTACTCTCACCTGACAAGGTCCCAGTGCTTTGGGACCATGTTATGCCCTGGTTGTGCCTCCAGACCATCTCATCCTTGGTCCTAAATTGTGTGTGATTTTATTCCTTTCAGAAAGAGCTGAGCCCTTTATAAGTTCACACTATTGGGGTCCAGCTCAGGTTCCTGTTAAATCAAGAACAAATTTGTTGGTGGCTTCCGCAGCAACTGGCTCAGTCTTGGACTTCTTTGGTACACCTCATCCTCAAGTACATGTCACTTTGCTACAATAGCTTCCATAATAATAACAACCAAGTGCTGGAGATTCTTCTGATGCCCAAAAGCTGTCTCGTGCACATTGCACTTGTCATGCTGGCAGGATTGTCAAGGCAGAAGCTGGCAGCCCCTTCTCTTTTCTGGAAATCTATGTGCTTGGCCAGTTTTATGCCTGAGTCTGCCCTGGCTATGCACCTCCCCGTGACTGAGTAGGAAGAACAGTTCAGCAGCACAAGGCACAGATACTCGCTGCAGTCACAGTTTCTCCACCCTGCTGTGACTATTTCTCCTATATTTCCCCCTGGCTGCCACCAGGTATGCAGCATTATTTTGCAGCAACAAGTCTGGCTATCTGCTGGTATCTCAAACCCCAGAAGAAACCCCATGCTGTCAGCTCCTAAAGATTAATTTCTGTGTTGCGCAGGCCTGTAGCAACATGACAAACATGTTTCCAGTGATGGAGTGGTCATTGATACAGCTGTTGAGCAGACGTTGCAGTGGGCCAAGAGAGGATGATACAACAGGCTGGATTTTTAGAGAATCTCACTTACTCTAGCACTGCTTAGGTGTGGCTGCAGAAATCCCTGTTCTGTTTCATGTCCTGTTAATAACGGAGTCTGAAAATTATTCGTGTCTTAACAACTGAGCAAATACTGTGTGGGTTTCCCCTCCCCATCACTCCAAGCTTTGACTTAAGAAGAGGACATGGAGGTGCAGTGATTTTTTGAGCTAGCCACCTATCTCTGGGAAACTACATCTGTAGGCACTGCAAAATTCTACTCTCCTGGAATCTCAGCCTGGATCCTGCCATGGTTTCCATTTACCAGCATGTGCTGTAAGTCAGAGCAGACCTGGAGATCTGGAGTTTGACATAGGAAGCATGGAAAATAGCCATGTTTTCGCTATTCCAGTCCCAGTGAAAAATCAGCAGAACTTCATGATGAAGTGTTGGAACTGTTGAGCATAATAAATAGAAACAGAAGTTTATCTAGCTGCATAGGACAGTATAGCTTCTGAGGGCCCACGGGGTCCGTCGCATGGTTGATTGTATTTAAATGATACCATCCATTTCCTATATACTCTAGAGGAGATTCAGGCTCATTAGTAGACCAGAAGCATTCTTCATTATCCATTACAGTAGTAAGGAAGCCAATAGATGCTTTTTCTTGACACTGTAGTATTTAAAAGGAAGGAATCTGTCTGCCAAGTGCTAAGTTGTCCACTCTGGTTTAAATTAGTATAATAAATAATAATTAAACTCTTTTTGATCTTTACTGTCTCATGATAATTTACTTGTACTTTGATTGGGCAGGTTTTATTTTGGCACTTGACTGGGACTCTGGTTTGGAAAGGCCTTGTTATTCAAAATGTAGAAGAAAAAAAACTAATAGAAGAATCACCGTAAAGCAGGGCATGAATGCTGCTTGTTAAATAGGCATAAAGTACTTGGAGAGTGATTAGTGCCTTTCTGTTTTGATATTAAAATGGTGCTTCAGTGATAAATTAGGTCCCTGCTCAGAATGCCAATAACCATTTGGAGCCATTTGCGCTCTATTTATAGCTATGTGATGGCTCCTTGCTGCTAGGGCATCCTTCTAGGACAAGAGGAACTCATGGAGCATTACCCTGTCACCTGGGCAGATTCCTGCCAAGCTGCTGTGGTTTTCCACTGTATTTATGTGCTACCCTGTGTTCAGGCCAGCTACTGATTCTCTGGACAGTGGCTTGATGAAATATTTTTGTGGAGTGCTGTTGGAGACAAGGTCACCTACTTCCAGACAGTCTGAAACTATGCATACATTGAAGGCTTAAAAAATAAGTTAGGAGCTTCTTTACAAAGCTGAGAAACTTCTAATAAATCTGCTATCAATTTGTGTTCAAAAATCCTTGGCAGAAGAGCAGGTTGGTGCCCACTGCTAGAGACCCAAGTCCTCTGTTCTGTGGGACCTTCTGCTGTCTTCTACCCCCAGCACTCTGTAATCCTGGTACACTGGGGTCTCTTCCTGAGATACAGAAAATTAATGCAAAATAAGCCATGGTGAGAGTTAGTCCTCCTCTTTGCAATGTTCCACACCTGCCATCATGCTGAAGAAACACTACTCAAATAATAAAGATGATTCTTATAAACGGAAAAACAGAGGAGAAGCGTTGTCAATCAAATTTTAACGTAGCTACTGTCTGGGTTGACAGAGGGAAAAAATCTATAGCTGCTGGGAGCAAGGGAAAACAGATATCCGTTGCAATAACTGTTCATTCCAGCTATGTTTTAGCACCCTTGAGAAATGCTTCTGTACACACCTTAAATACTTCCAGGTGTACTGAACAAACGTGTTCAAGTAACTCCCTTGATTAAACATGCCATTACTCTCAGCTAACTCTGCCTGTGTATACGCTGCTAGGGTTAAAGGAGGGGCTGACGACTTGTATCTAAACCTGCCCTAACTAAGTTTAGTATGTTCTATAAATAGCCCTCCCAAATACTTGAGCAATTCATGTTCTCCTTGCTAAAGGCTGCAAAGGCATCTTCAGTAATGGAAATAGTGGTGATTAGTGAAGGTTGTGGATGAAAAGAGGATATGAAAGTAGTGTAGAAATCCTTTGATATATTACTCGCTGTTCCTGAGGCATTTTCTTCTCCTTGTCTTGACTTTAAATTTCCCCTGTAGCATGCAAGTGAATCTACCACCTAAATTTACGCTCTTAAAAAATATTATACCGTGCCTTTCGATGTGAGAATATACTTTCCTCATGAGTTGTGCCTTGGCAGAAAAGGGGAAAACGCTATAGATAAAAAAAAGAATCAGTCTAAGGATATTAACTTGAATCTTTATAGAAAAGATATAGGCTAGTTTGGGCCCCTGATGTGTTCACCTAGGGAACAATGCACAGGCAAAGCAATTAATTTCATCTAAATTCAGCTACCAAAAATTAGGCATCTAGTAGTAAGCCAGTTGTTTGGGCCTCTGTGGTCAATGCTGCTGAAGGAGCACCTCTGAGGGCAATTTGTCAGTGTTGTAGGAATGAATCAATCCCTGAAGGAGCCTGACTCTTCCTATTGACAGGAGAAGTCTAAATGATTAATGAGATTAGACACCCAAGGACTGAATCCGGTGTCTGAAGATAGGTGTCCAGTGCCATTTGAGACACAGTGACATATGCAAGGTGTATGTAATGAGCTGGGAGATGTAACTGCTCTGGGACACCCATGCCTTTACAGAAGAGACGCGCACCACACTTACGGCCACTGCAAGATGGATACTTTGGGAAGTTTAAAATGTAACTAGGTGTTTGTTTAGACATGTAAATCCCATGCCTACTGCTTAGAAACCTCAAATTTGGTGAGGTGTATAGCTGACTGTTTTACTGGCTTTTATAACCGTAGAAACTGGAGTGACATGGGTGAAAACCAGTCCTTTCCTACTGCTGTTTAAAAAGAGCTCATGGAGTTTGGAAGTCTTTTGGGAGGCAACATCCTTGGACATGACTTTCTGTGGGCAATTGGATTTGCCCACAGGGCTTTCTGTTTATCTACTTTCATCAAAGCCTTATACCACTTCTGATGCCCTGACGCTCCCCAGTGATAATGGGGATGAGGTAGGGCTGGCTCCTTCAGTCCCAGGATGCTGGTATATGTATGCCCATAAGGTATTTCCAGAGTCGGTCGTATCCTGTGCTTATGCTGATATTGGCTGAGAACAACTTAATCACACTGGCCGGTTGTTATTCCTTAAAGTCGTATTGCTGTGGGCATAGGGCCATACACAGGCAGATGTTCCTGAGCAGGGGCAAGAAGGTACTACTGCACAACAGTCACCATGAATTTCTCCATGGAGAAATATGGTGAGACGTGGAGCTAGCAAATATGTCACAATTGAGTCTATAGGCATTAGTTGCAATAAAACGCTGAGGCAGTTGGCTGGAAGTCAAATATGCCTGATCAGCTGCAGTGGCTCACCAGAGCTTTTCCCTGCTTCCCTGGTCATGTAGCTTTGCAGAAGTCAAGGATTTAGCTTGTGGCCTTTGAAGCAACCAGCAGCGAAGAAACAGGTAGAAAATAGACCCTTCAGCAACACCTGTAGCAAGCAACGAGTACGTTCTGAAAGTTACACAGCAGCTCAATTAGAGGAGAGGCCTGCCAGACTTAATTTATTTTTAAAAGCCCCATCAAATTTAATTTGTGAGTGCAGTTCTTCCATCTGCTTTCAGGCATTATCTCTGGAGTTCAGGAGAAAAACATATGTCTTGTGGTTAATAAGAATTTGTTTTAATGGATCATATGACTGGGTGATTAATAACTGCTCGACTCTGATTGTTCTCATTATAACGATAACATGCAGCCCTGCTGCCCAGCCCCAACCTATTGTCGTGAAAAAAGATCATAAAATGGGAGATGAAAAATTCCTCTGGTTGAGATGAAAGCAAATGGATCAAGAGGCTGGCTGCATGGAGCTGTGCAGAGAAATTGGCTTCCTATGGGTCTTATTATTTCTCTTTTGGGATTATATATCAGATCATCAAATGTGCACAAAGCAGGGCACTTAAGTCTGTATTTAGACATATATCTCGATCTAATGTCTGGCAGCCAAAGGCACTGTGTTGGCATTCAGGAGGTTCCTGCATAAACCCCCCTTTTCCACAGACTCCCTTTGTAACCTTGGGCAAGTCCCCTAAACCTCACCAGAAATAGCATCCATGTGGATATATTCCCAGTGCAGATCAGACTCTGACCTCACCAGATTTTCCTCTTTCACTAGCTTGCTCCTAGTTATAACTTCATGTCCCTTCTTCACCAAGGAAAGCTCAGCATCTCCGTAGCCTTGAGAGGGTTGCACCATATTTCTGCAAGTGCAAATAAGATGAGAATGTGACCCTTCTGTTTAATGACCAACTGGTGCTTTCATTTCATGCAAGAACCAAATGCAGAGCAATTCATCATATTGGCTTTCATGATACGCTGGCCGGGTATTAGAAATGTTGGGAGCTTTGTTGTTTGGCAGATATTCAAACCAGTTACTTCAGAGGAAATTCCACTTATTGAAAGAGTCCAGTGATTAGGTTATCATGATCTCCACTTCTCATTTTCTCTGTTCACAGTGAAAGCTTGAAAGAGAGAAATTTATTTGGTTGTTTTTAAAGGTACAAGTTGAAATGTGCTCCCAGGCAGGAAATAGAGACATTATTACTTCATAGCCCCCCGGGGGAGATGGCAGGCGGTCAGGCATGTGGTCCCAGGAGTCATAAAGCAACACAAACCGGAACAGGTAACTGGTGTCATTTTGGCTTTGATTTGCTTTTCCAGTGTTAACCTCATGTTAACCTTCAGAGCAAGAGGTCAGGGAAAGGTTGCAGCCTCAGATTTGGGAAAAGGGAGCTTTGCCTGCCCCAAATGTGCAGTCCTCTCAAAGCCTATGAAGCTAGCCACAAATAATAATAATAAAAAAGAAATTACTCTTGAATAATGTTTCCATTTCAGCTGAAAATTCTCAGCCAATTTATGTGCAGAAGGAAAAAGCAAAACGTACTTCAAAGCAGGGAATAAAGTCATTGTCCTTCAAAAAGCGAAGGGTAATTTTTTTTTTCTTTTAGAGCACTCACCATGCCCTTTCTCTCTCCATGTGCTTGTGCAATGCCCAGACGGTGTTAGCAGGGAAGTGCTGATCTTCTGCCCAGGCAGAAGGTCTGTTTGTCAAACACTCTATTGTTCTGCTGTGCTGCAGCAAAGACTGCAGTCAGCGTTTGGGACTTAACTGCTCTCTGTACTGGGACTTGGAAGCAGCAGAGATGCTTCCTCCGGGGTATGGGGTAGCTAAGCAGGGCTTTGCTTCCCTGGTGCAGCTTTGCTGGGTACTGGGTGAACTGGCCTCTAATAACTCCCTTTTAGCTCCTACTGCTTGAAATTATCATCTGCCCTGAAAGCTTCCTTTTTGCCTGAGCTATGGGAGAATGTGGGCACCAGGAATGAAGTGTAAAAGCTCTGGTGTGGGCACGGAGCCTTTGTACAGCAACATAAAAATAGTATTGATTGCACAATTGCACCCATAAAAATGGAAAGAGAGGGAAAATCATAGAGCACAGACAAATTTTTTCATTGGCGGCTTCGTTATTTCTATAAGGGACAGACAGATGGGGCCAATTTGATCAAACTAGGAAATTCTCTGCCAAGCTGCATTCATTCATCTGCTCTGAAATATTAGGTGGCATATGGCAACTGGTATTTTCTGGTACATTCCTGCAATGGCATGATGATGACAGCATCTCTGTGGTGAGAGAAATGAAATAAAATGGGCAAAGTGGTGGAGATGGGAGAGCCGTTGCTGAAGGTGGCTCCTGGCTAGTGCTGGGGAACGGGAAGAGGGGTACAGGCTGTATGGTCCTCTGCTGTCCAGTTGTGTGATGTGTTAGCTTAGCTGCTGTCCAAGAGCAGCTGTTTTGCACTGCTGAAAGTATCCTGCAAGGATTAAGATAATACTAAGTTACAAACTGTATTATTTATTATTATTATGCTATAATTTCTTTGGGACCCTTAAACATGGATATGAACATCTTTGAGGAAACACTTTCATGGAAGAGGGAAAAAGGAGGATTTTAATTTATTTTCTTTTATAGAATAGATTTTTCATGTTAAATATCCTATGGACACACTTGGGCACAGCCAAGTGTCCTGCTGATGAATGTCTCTGTAGAATGGAGGAGATGGTGTGGAGACTACCTTTGGCTTTGTTTCCATTTGGGCTGTTTGTTGTCTTAGACTTGGAGATAGTATCAGTTATTTAGTGTTCCTGCTTTGTCACTGAGTTCTTGCCAGCAAAGATGGAATTCATATGCTGAAATGGAACTGTATATCCGAGTCTGTTACCAAGAGCCCTGTTTTTCGGAGTCATCTCTATAGTGTGTGTCTTCTCACCTTAATGTAGGTGAGCCCCCCTCACCAATATTTTCACAGCCCTGTACCTTGATTATCTCACACTGCAAGGTGGATAGTCATGTGCATCCTCTCAATTCCCTTTGAGATCCAGTGTCACAACGTGCAGTAAGCACAGAGAGTAGGTCTGTTTGGGAAATGCCATTTAATTTAAGTGAAATACTTAACAGAAGATGATGAGTTTAATTCTCTATCTCATGGAAGACAGGTTTCACTTTTATTTCAAGTTTTGTTTAGTCTTTTTTCTTTTCATTCTTGGTTTCTTTTTAATTGCATTAAAATGAAAGAAGTTGAGAAGGAAAAAATATAGGGGAAACAGTTCTGAGGGTTTTTCCCAAACTTTGAAAGAGAAGAAAACTTTACAGAAGAAGGAAAAGAAGGGAGAAAGAAAGGAATGGAAAGCCAGAGTCCTTTCAGATTTTGAGAATAAAATCAAAACGACACCTTTCAAAATGAACATTTATCATTTTGTTTCATTCTGAAAGTTTTCATTAAAAAAAGAATTCAACCAAATCAACTGTTTGTGGAAACTCCTGGGTTCCCTTGGAAACCCGTTTTATTTTTCATGACTAGAACTTTATGAAGAAAATTGTAACCACATCGTAGCTGTTCAACAGCCTGAGATTTATGAAGCATGTTAATCAATCATCTCGTCTTGCAGGTGCAGAATTTTATAAATAGCAATTACGAGGAGATGGCGTGATGCCAATCTTAATCCCTCTCCCCCACATCCTAAAGTCAGCGTCTTCAGAAAGCCCTCTGTGCTTACTAAGGCTCCACAAATCATTACATCTGCATTTTTTGATCCACTTCCCAGGCAGCATCACTTGTGCCTTCACACTATCATCCCCTTCATGTGGTCCTCTAAGTGTTCTGCTTGGATCCCTTTGAGATGTTTGCCTGCACTGGTAGAACTCAACGGTTGGCCATAGCTGAGCTACAGAGTTTCCCTGAGCACCACTGTCACTTAAAATGGGTCAATATATCACTCTTCTCACCTTCACAAAAGGTTATGGCACTGAAAAATGGAAAATGACATTTTTGCAATGAAAAATCTGTAGCCTAGTTATCTTTTTAAAATGCATTACACTTCTGGATGTGAGCAGGTTCTTCTCTCCATGGTGTCGATCTGGAGGGTGGTCTTTTTTCAGACTGAAGCTTTGAATAGAAGCTTTGGTCAAGGCCTCTGCTTCTGTGCTCACCCCTTGAGCAACCATTGCATTTCCACATCCCTCCCTTGATGTTTGCCTTGTTCACACACTGTAACTTGTTGCAAACCACCCTGGAACAAAAGCCTGTCTTTGACCTTGCCTGTGCTTCATCCAGTATGGGTGAAGTTGTTCCTGGAGCCATGGGTATTCACCTGTCCATCAATGGTTCTTTTGATAGTGAGAAAGACCCCATGAAACCTGCGTGCCTGGTAGGCCACGTGTGCTTTGCACACCTTGGTTGTTTCCTTTGCTGTCTGGGGCTCACGTGAGCATTCACATATGTTTCTGGTTCAGGGCTTCTTGTGTCACCCCTCAAAGGAGGATTTTGGCATCAGCTTCACTGTGGGAAGAGAAAGGAGCAGAACGGTCAAGGTCATGGACTTATGTCACTGGTTGTTAATGTAGCAACTTCTCTGGGGTTTTAATAAAAAGGTTCCCTCTGGGGAACCCCAGCTCTGTTGGTCTTTTTGCTCTGCAGAAGTGCCCAAATAAGGTAAAAAGAAGCCTGTTTCCAAGTGATATTATCCCCTGAAAGATCGGTATGCTGGAAAATAATTAGCTGTCAAGACAAGTTGCTCATGCCGCCTGCCCCCCTGTCGCCAAATGAAGTTCAGAGGGCTCAGATTCGATGCAGAATCACCAGGGAAAGGGGGAAGGTGTCCCCAGATTAGATACGGCAAGCTTAATATGGCACAAGAATTTATTACTTAGTCCAGTTTACAGGCGGTCGGAAAGAAAATAACAACTCTCTTTGTGAAATAGATACAGAGTTTGAGTGTAACCCCAGGGGTGTTACGTCTTAATAAATTCTGTTGGTGACTTGCGTGATGGACAGGTTTATCTCCATCGTGTTATTTTGTTGCTTCCAGATGAATCCTAACTAGCACCCATCTGAAACTTTCCTCCCTTTAATACACATCAATAACTTAACACAGCCTCTTTCCATGTCATCTGGCAGCAGTAGGAGCCTAGGCCATGGTTTTACTGGGGAAATGGTGTTTTCTTCAAGGTGGAATATTATGGCCAGACTGGATAAATATCTTGCATTTCCTTGCATTGTCTGGCAACATGCATGGAGCAGTCTCCAGCCCACTCCTCACTGCTTTTACAACAGTGAAAGGCCTCCGTAAACTTCACACAGCTGGGCATATATTAGAGAAATATCTTGAAAAGGAGAAGGAAAGAAGAAAAGGGAGAAGGGAGCAAAAGGAAGCTCATAAGAAAGCATCAAAGGGTACCGGAGGAATAAGGGGAACATGATTCCCTTGCGATGTGGGAGATGACTTCTCCACATCATACAGGAGGCTTCTTGGTTAGCTAAACGTGCCTCATGCCTTGGTTTCACCTTTCTAAAGCAAAATTCATAGCACTTTGCAGGGAAATGATAAGCATGCAGCTAATGCTCTCTGAGCAGGGGAGATGGAGGTGAGGGGTGTACAGGTTGAAGTCTGCACCTGGGTCACCTGTAGCAGCAGCCAGTGGGGCAGCTGGCAGCGTCCAGCTGAGAGGATTCAGTGGCCTCAGTGACCAGTCTCATCTCCCAGATTTTCCTGTGGCAGGGACTATGGTTGGTTTCTGAACTGAGCTGGAGAAACTTCATTTTACTCAGGATGGTGAAATCTGGTCTGTCACTGGGAATCTCCGAGAGTGAACAGTGCAGGAGCGGGGGAGACGTGTTGGGCAGGAGGATGTTGGGAGTTTCAGCCCTGGGTGACCTATTCTTTACGGAAGGGGCTGAGACTCTTCGTGCACTTCGCATTGGTTTCTTGCTACAGCTAGAAGGTAATTTTGACCAAAATGCCCTGTCCTGGAGGGGTGACTAGGGAACAAGGCAAGAGCGGGCATGCAGGGATGGTGCATCATCCCTGGCAATGGAGACTGGATGAGGCCTCTAGCCCTCAAAATGTGATTAACTGCCAAAGACAGAAGAATCCTCTCCTTTAGCTAGTCTTTACTGAGCATGCCCACCTCATGGCCTGAGTGCCAGTGCGGGGGCCAGGGTAACCTGGGAGGGTTTCCAGTGGGCAAAGAGTGAGACTGGGAGGAGGGGTTATGCCTTTTGAGCCATGGTCTCATTCCTGATGCTCTTGGGATGCTGTTTCTATCCTCTGCGTCCATCCCAGCAGCCCATGACTGCAGGACAAGCTCTGAATGTTTGGAAATGGAGTGGAGGGAGGGTACTGGTGCTGCTGGGATGCCCTGAGGTGAGCAGATGCTGCTGAGGACAGGGTTGCCCAGCAGGTGAGCGGGCACCATGCGAGCACCCAGCTCTCGTGGGCAAACTTAGCTAGAACTGTATGGCGTGTGGGCTTTTGCCTGGTGGCTTCTGTTTCAGCATATGGGATTTTTTAATAATAGTGAATATCCCCCAGTGGTTTCCCCCCCTCTAATTCCTTCTAATTAAATAAATACCAACACATTTGGAAGAAACTGTGTAGTCATATTGTGTTAGCCACAAGGCAGATTTCTTTTTTTCCTTTCAAGGATCTCAGAATATCCTGCAACTATTAATTAATCCCTCCTCCTGACAATTCTGCAGGGACATACGATACGATCGGTTATGGATGGGGAAATTGAGTCATATAGATCTGAAAGGGCTGGTTCAGCACACTGGGCGACAGGGCTGGAAATGGAAAGCTGAATGCCTGCCTCGCTGTTTCCTGCTCTAACCACGGTCTGGCCGCCAGCTCTCCACAAAGTAGGGTGCAAGTTGGTGGAGAAGTTTTTGCTAAGGGAAGTGATCTTGGCTGCTAGCTTTCAAAGGCTTATTGCAAACACAGATTGATGGGGCGGGGAACATACTTTAAACATTATAGCAAACACCTTAGCCGTGTCCCTTTCAAGTGAAAGCTTGAAGTAAGGGAATTTGACTGATGTGTGCTTTTATCAAAGCTATTCCCTATTATGTTAGGCACAGTAGCCTACGGAAGTTAAGAAGTTAATGGGGAAGCAGGCATTAAACAGAAAGATCAAATGCATCAGATAATAGCCAGAGGGATAAAAACGATACAGCACCTGAGAGTGGCAATAAATGCAAAATGCTTATCTCTCATTTCAGATGTATGATTAACTGCTTCTAAATATACTGGGGACTGCATAATAAAGGGAAAGATGTGGATGAGCTATGTGGTCAAAATGTTTCAGCAGCTCTGTCCAAAGAACCCGTAAAAGCCTTCTGGGCTCCTACCCACAGAGGATATGTTCTGCCTCTGCGAGGGCAAACATAAAGTTTTAGGGACTTATAAATATTTTTTTACTGGGGGAAAAAATATTAAATAAACAGCTGAGGTACAGAAAAACACTGTAGGAAAAGTTATTGGATTGATGAGGATAGAATATGGGTAGTAGTGAACAGTAAAGTTCTGTTTGATGTTCCAGAAGGGAAGTGGGTTTTGTTTCCTTTCTTTCCATTACTGAAAATGTCTTTTGTAGAATTGAGATCAGAGACATTTTTCCAATCCTGTGTCTCCGAAGAACTCTTACCTATTTTTCTAGCACATTTGCAAATGTTACTTTGCATGGGAATGCTCTCCCACTTATTTCTAGAATACTGGGTTTCTCCAGATGGAAAACTTGTTTGGGAAATATTTTCAAATCAGCACTTCAGCCCATTGCAGAGAAAGACTTGAGGTCTACGTTTCTACTAGCAGCAATGCTTTGCTGCGCTGGAATACTTCACATCCCAGGACACCAGGGAGTCTTGCAATAACAATTCATTCAGCCTTTTGAGGTAGCTCGAAAACCTTATTTCATGCAAAAGAACAAGAGCCCATAGGGCTTGGTCTTCTGGCTCCCTGTGTGCATTGTCCCTGACACAAGGCAAGCTGTCAGGGCCAAGACCCAGCAGCTAAAACCCTGTACTCCCTGGCAGGGCATGCACACAATATTCATACCAAACCAGGGGTAGCTCACAGCATGGTCCTCTGGTACTCTGTTGATTTTGTCCAAGCACTGGTTTATGACCAGACCAGGCTGTTCATCCATACCCAAAGGTCCAAGGGGAGAGCGGTGGTACCCTTCCCCAGAGGAGCAGGGAGCCATCTCAGCCGCAGAGTTGAGCAGTGCTGTGTGTTCGGGGGTCCAAAGTTGTCCTGGGAGCTGGACTGATCATGAACAAGTAGTGGAGAACCAGGCTGGGAGAGGTTGGAAGGGAGTGCTCAGAAATTGGAGAGTTTTCATTATTGCCCAGTGTGGATTTCCAAGGGCAGTTCTTCAAGATTCTGGGGGTGACATCCTACTTCAGCCCCTGAGATCAAGTCTTTTGGATGGTCTGGACTTCAGCCTTAGGTTGATTTGCATCTCTCCTGTAGAGCAAGATAACTTCAGGGAAGTACAACGTAATCCTCTTTAAAGGCCATGTTGTGGTGCCACAACAGTACCAAGAAGACAGGGAAACGCTAGTAACTTGGAAAGCAGCTGTCACTGGGGACTACTCCTGCATGCCCACCTGGTGCAAAGACAAACCCAGATTTGGAAATATTTGAGATGCTGGGACCCACAGTGCAGCGGCGGGTTGGGATACTGTGAGAATTCCCTCCCCTCCCCAGCGGGCTCTGCTGATCCCTGGGGTGTTTTTGCAGAGAAGCAATATGCACCCATGAAGGAGGTGATGGGGTATAATTTGTCCCACGGAGTGAATAAATTATGTTATCCTTTGTGTTTCTGTTAGTGGGATGAGGTGCCTAAGGAAGGGCAGGACAGTTTGCACAGCTGGAGCTTTTTAGGAGACCAGATCAACCTTTTTTGAGTGGTTTGGGCTGATTTGATCCTGTTTTGGGACCCTCCTTTTTGGCTCTGTTTTCTGTGATGTCCTAATAAAAAACCTAAAGGAGTGTAATGAAGGCATTGATCAGGTGTGTTAGGGAGAGGTTTGCATCAGAGCTGGGGCAGCCCGGCTTGAGCACTCCTAGGAACACTTTCGAAGCAAGGTAATGGCACTGCTTTCACTGTGGATGTGTTGCTCCAGGGGAGGCCTGAATAGGTGTTAATGAATGCTAAAGAAATGGAATGATACATGATAGCTGTAATGGCTGGAGGAGTGGGAAGCTCTTAGGGGCTGCTGAGATAGTTATGATATGGTGAGATAGAGATGGATTAGACAGAGATGTAAAGATAGCGTAAACTGGAAATTCAGATTCACTACAGGAATCCCATCTTACAGCTCTGGTCTTCACTCCCATGGCTCATTTGCTATTGCCAGCACCGTGAATTAGGGCAAGAAATGTGAGTCATGATTTTTTTTCGCCTCGATGTTGGTTTTTTTCTGTCTCTTATGGTTTTATGTCAGGCTCTTAATACAATCCTCATTCATCTTGTGAAGGCTTAATATATAAAACTCTTTCTAGCAGACAACAGCAAGCTTTCACACCTGATATCTGCACTGACAGTCTGCTCCTGCCAGACCCCTGGCCTGCTGTCCTGCAGTTCTGGGATGGGTTTTTGCACAGCTGTAATATGAGATGTCAGAGGCAGGAGCAGGAGCAGAGAGCTTGGAATGTGATCATTTTGCCTAGTGCCCTTGAGGATATCTCTCCACTGCAGTGGCTGCAGCTGGTGGAGACATATCCACACTGTCTTGAACACAGCTCTGTGCAGGTGGTATCTCCAGGCATGGTACCGAAACTTGGTTCAGAGGGTCATTGCTGCCTTCACAAGCTGCAATATGCAGCTGCTCAGCACCAGAGCTCCTGGTCATTCTCAGGGCTGCTTTAAGCAATGGTTGTTTACCCAAGAGGCTCATAGATGGAGTCCAGGCAAGTCACTGCAGTTCAGATTAACAACAGAATAAAGCTGTGTGTTAAACTAGACAACTTTTTAATTTGATACTTCCCTCTCTGTGACAGCACCCAGGGTCAAGAGTCCTTTCTACCAGGAAAAAGCCTGACCCAAAGTTTAAAAATAGTCCTTTCTCCTTTTTTTTTTTCCCCGGAAACAAAACTCCATGTTAAGGAGTTGTTTGTCTAATGTGAGCACAAGGAAGCTTGTCTCTGCCTCAGCCTCAGGAAACAGCAATTTGTGATAGCTGGGAATGCCAAGTTCTGCTGTACCTGCACCAGGGGATGCTCGTCAGGCAGCAGACCCTTCTTGTGCTGTCCCCAAGCCCTCCCAGGCATGTGGCAGACAGGGCAGTCCCCTGATGTCCAGGAACAGGGATTGGTGAGGCTGTGCAGGCCGTGCTGCTGTTGCTGGGGATGTCCACAACCTGCCTGGGAGGATCAGGGATGGAGGTCTGGTGCTGTGTCAATGGTCAGGGAGCCCTGAAGAGTATATGGCTCTGCTCAGCAGGAATTTCCTAGGATAGGAGAAACGTTTGGGACAAGCATGTCTTTCCAGAGACCCAAGGATGTGGGGCAGCAGCTGCTACTGGGGAATGCAGGAGAGTTATAGGAGCTGTGACTTAGGCCCAGTTGGTCACCCTGGCCATGGCCTCACTCGCCAAGTGGTCTGGGCCATCTCATCTCCCCCTCAATTTCTGGAAGTCCAAGAGTGGCTGGTTGATATCAGGGATCTCTGGGGCTTGAACTGTGTATTGAAATCTGCTCAGACACAGTTTGTGTATCTAAATTGTGGGGCACAGGCTGCTTCTCAGCTCCGGGCTTTTCATACCGGATCCTGTCTGTGTGCCCAAGCCTACAGAGCTTGCTCTGGGATGAAGGCCACCCACCAGGACTGTCCTGATGGAAAGGCCAGGAGCAGAGTGAGCAGTGTCTGGACACAGCTCCTGGGAGTTTTGGAGCAGAAAATTGCCAGTTCTCAGATAAAATGGACAAAGAAATATCTAAGGTAATAATCAGACCCAAGATGAAGGGGAGGCCAGTGAGAAGGGTCAGGGAGAAATAAAACTCAAGATGCCCAGGGTTGGCAGACTAAATCTCCCAAAACTGTGTCAGGCACCAGAGAGAGCTGAAAGGTCCTAAGTCTGTGGTTGTACACAACAGAGATGGGAGCTAGTACGATTAACCTCCTGCCCTTTGTGAATCTTTAGATGAAGCCTCTGAGTAAATGAGGAAAGGTAAGGAAAGGTCTTCATGGCCCTTTCTTTCTTTCATCCCGATTGGCTCCTCATCCTCAAGTAAATGAGAAACAGTCCCAGCTGCAGACAGCTCTGCTTTGGATCCAGATTTGCTTCTTCCCCAGTGTGAAACAGTTGAACATAACTTACAACACTGCATTGTCCTAAACTTTGAGCTTCATCCACTCAAAGTGGGCTGTCTCACAGCCTCACTCAATGTCATCTTGTCTTGAATACATCAAATGTTAAATAACAACATTACTATTTAAAATATTACTAAAAAATATAAATAGATGTGGACTTTCACTTATCCAGAATAAGAAGGAAATAGCTTTTTTCTCAGTTTTCCTATGTTTTGAAGACTTTAAGTTCTAATTCCAACTTTGAAAAGTGTATGAGAGGAGGAGTACTGTTATAGTTGAGGCTATCTAAGGATGTCTAGAGGTAATGCTGTCCTGACACTAACAGATATAGCCTGGAAAAATAGTCACAATCTGTTTTCAGGTGAGAGGAGCCACAGAGTTGCTAGAATCTGCCATACTGTGACTACTGGATATCTGACTGGCCCATCCCCCTGCTCCAGGATGGGGCCAGGCCTCGTGTCTGGCTGATGGTCACTCTACCTTTTTCTTGAACATCTCTTTTGAAAGAGTTTTCACAATGTTCTCATATGTCTGGCCGGTCCAGGATCACACCACTAGTATCCCTTGTTTGCTGAAAGCAGTGCTAGCACCAGCCTGGTGTTTTCTCAGTCCCCTCTCCTCCAGTCCTCCACAAAAAGACATCAGCTGCCAGAACCCATTTTGGCCATTTCATATCCCTGCAGAATTTGAGTGTCTCACAATTGTCAGAAGTCTATCCTTACTTGGGTCTGATCTCTAGAAGGGAAAACAGGGCAGGAGGTGGTTAATTGTCACATTCTCAAAAGTATCAAATCCCCACCACCACCATGTATACACTCAAATTGTGTAAATATTCTGGGCAGAATCATGGCTCTTCAATGTCTGAGCCATGTCTGGAGGAAGGAAAAATGTAACTGAGCTGGTCAAGTCCCAGCATTAACCCCATCTTTTCTGCCTGGTCCTGTCTCAGTGGGTGACGGTAAATCCACCATGGTGTTCTGTGGGCTGCAGGAACCCCCCCATATCTCAGCAGTCACCCCAAAAGATGCTTTCAGTGGGCTGAATTCGCCTCCTCTCCCTTCTTTCCAGTCAGTGGTCATCTGCTCTTCCCTCACTTTCTGTTACTTGTTCAACCACCCACCGTTGCGTGTGAATAAAGCTAGGTAGTCCAAGTGAGGCAGAAAAAGTGGCAATCAATTAAAAGCCCAACAAAGTGCTTTTGTGCCTCACTTTGCAGTCGTAATGAATGGCTGTCTTGTCAGAAAGGTTTCTACTGTATTAAGAAAGCATTCTACCTTAGCCCGTTGTGATCTTGCTTGCAAAAGTCTCATTACTGTGCCAGCAATAATAGTGTCTAATTAAGCAGAATAAAGAGAGATGAAGCGTAATGGTTACAGGATAGAGAAGTTATTCGTCAGACAGAGGTAATAAATTACCGAGTCCTGCATCCTGGTATGCTGGAAAAGATGTAGTCAAAAAGTATCGACACTGGAAACTTGTTTTTCTTTTTGATAAATTGACCAGCTCAGATTGATATTTATTTGTATGGCGCCTCAACAGACACCCCACCCCCCCGCTGCCTCCTCTTAATGAATAGAGCAAAACCGTGGCCATTAGGGTGGAGGCAGTGTAATGATGAGATCGACTGGTCATTATGAGGGGCAGAAAAGCATATCGCTGCACAGCTGAGGAGCAGGGATGGCCCAGAGGGAGCTCCTCTACCTGGCACCATGCCCTGGGAGGCTTGGTTTCATGTCTGAGCTTCTGCATTATTGCTGGGTTATTACCCCTTCCCTGGTAAGGAGCTCCACAAACCATGGCCCGTGCACAGTGCAGCAGGGGGAAGATGCAAGAATGTCATTAAGGTCACGCCACAAGTCCCCGGCTGCGGATAACGAACAATTCCTGACAAAATGAGGTGGTTGGAACCATTCTGAGATAAAAACCTGCCTGTCATTCAGTTGCTTGAACCTATATTCCAATTTTATCTGCGGAGCGCGATTCTCTTTTATCCGGTTTCCTGTTTGAAGGGATTTGAGCAGAATAGATAATCCTAACTTTGAACATAAATCACTGGGCTGCGCGGCTGATAGATGCTTTGCACTTTCTTATGATAATGGCTGATTGGAGGCTGGGAGGGAAAATGCCAGGGGCTTATCTCTGTGGAGCAGCATTCAGAGGGTGTGCGGATGACTGAGGGAAGGGGAGGCAGCGGCACGAGGTGGGAACATTTTGTGTTTGTTTATCTGTTTATTCTGAACATCTGAACGGAAGCAGAGATACTCTGGGATGTTGCTGGGAACTTTGGGAGTCGGGGTGTACAAAGGTACTGCGCTACAAGATGAGGGTGGGCATCCCCCACGGACGTCTGAGATAACCGAGTCTGTTGGGTGCTCACCACGTGCAGGGCTGAGCTCCAGACGGATCAACCAGAGCCCGATATTCCCCATAAAGGGGCTTGAGGATGCCAAAGAGCCGTCAAAGAGAGTCCATGGGTTGTTACTGTTTTACTAAGAATAGTTAAAAAAAATTTATATATACAGCTCCTATTTTTTCTTTTTACCCACAGTATAGATGACAGCTCAGAAAGTGCACTTCTCCTTCTGAAGATGCAAATCCCCAGAAGGGTCATGTTTCATTTTGGTTTTGGATGTTTCTTATTTTTAAAAGATTTACTTTAGTACAATTAGCTTAAATTTCAAAGTAATTTAAAACCAGAAAACTGGGTTCCTTTTTTGCTTTATAACTTCTGTCTCTTTTATAAATTAAAACAAAACAAAACAAAACAAAAACCAACATCAAAACAGATGCTTTCCCAGGAAAAATGGTTTTTTGATGAAACAGATTAATTGACATTTTCTAATCAAATCTTCAAAATACTTCCAGGCAGCTTTACTGAAGGATTGAAATACCCTCTTCAAAAGTAAGATTTCTTAATGTCACCCTGTGAAAGTCATCTTTCTCCAGTGACTATAAATGGTGCCTTGGCAACTGCTTTGGATTAGATGCCTCGTTTTTTGCCTGTCAATAGATTAGTATTTTGGTTCAGGTTAAGAGTGCAATTTTGAAGCAAATCCCCACTTTGTCTCCAGGTGTGCTCCAGATGCTCTCCATCCCCTAATGGAGACGTAATGGTCCAAATCAAAGACTGATTTTTCCAACAGCTCTGAAGCACAAGCATGGGCAGGATGTTTATTCTGCGGGACCAGACTAAACCTTGTGCAAAACCAATCCCCCCAAGATGCATGTGGAGTAGATGGTCTGGCGTCAGTACCAGGTGTGCAGATGTTCCAGTCTGACCCATTACACTAAATTACTTGCCAGTATAGATGCAGCTTTTGATAACTAAAATTGTGTCAGTCAAAAATCACCTTATGTGCTTCAGCCCTGTTTGAAATCAGGTAACAGATTCTAAATAGCTGAGATGGTTTGAAGACCCTTCACGTAGTTTGTCCTTGCCACATCTTTCACTGACACCAGGAGCTTTGGGAGGCCCCTGTGCCCACCCTTGGGTAGAAGTGGTGTCTGCCTGAAGTAGGTAGCTATCTTAAAGGGTCTGTGGGAGCAGGCAGATGGTGTGATATGGACAGTGGAACTCCGTCAGGGATAAGCTTGTGAGAGTCCTGAATGAGGTGAGTGACTATCCATTGTGCTATTGCCTTGACAGCAGTGCACACGGATGCCTAATACGATGGAAAGGGTATACATCCAGGATCTGCCCCAGTGCACAAGGACAGAGGAAGAGAGCCAAAGTCTTGTCTCAATTATTCCTGTATAGGGAACTGAACGTAAAGGTCACACAGAGACCTAACATGGGAGGAGTAGTGTTTCCCCTGAGGGTGTGAGGACTGTGTGTCCATACTGCAAAAACTGAGCTATGAAGGAGGAGATACTTTGGACACACCTGGGAGTTGGGGCTCCAGACTATTAAGACTTGGTACAAGTCAACCAGTGTGAGGGGAGGGAAGCATGAGGGATCCAAGGCTACACCTCAGCTGAAGTGGGGGAAGATGTAAGGTCTAGCCTTGGTGTCTCTTCCAGCCTGCCAGGGTGTCTCCAGGAAGCATTGTGCATCTCATACAGATTAAGATTAATTTAGAACTTAGGCCCTTTGAAGATGGTCTGCTACAAGACATTCCTCACTGAGATATTCCATGGAGTCAAAATTCACAGCACTACTCTCTACATCTACCAATTTCATGCCTATAAGGAGCTCCTTGAGAGCAACAGACTAGGGGTGTGCACCCTGTCCCTGGCAGACAGCCCCAAGAATTGATGCCTAAGGAGACAAGGCAGACAACATTTAGTAAAAAGGAATATGGCCGACCTAATATTACAGATGGGGAAATGACATAGACTGAACCTGAATTATACTTACTTGGGTACCTCTTGCCTCCTTGGTGCTTGCTAATTGTTCTGGTTATTAGCAGTAACTAGGTCTGGTAAGAAAATCTGTCACCTCCACTACCCCTGTTAATGCTTTGGGCTCCCATGGTACTTTGTGGGAAGTGCATTCCAGCTGCTTCATGCTCTCTCTCTTCTCTATAGACCACGTAGAGACTGAACTACATCTCCCACATCACATCACATCACTGTCTTTCGGTGAGGGAATGCATCATCAGCAAAATGCATTTTAAAGCATGACATATAACCACAGAATTAGCCCAAAACATAGGAGATGCCTGAATGTTTCCTTCTGTGAACCAGTGTAGTAGCATTTCAAAAGAAAAGTCTTTGGGCTTTAGGATGAAAAATGAACCTTATTTATAGTTAGAAACATTCCATTTTTTAAAGAAAGTACTTAACCCCCCCCCCCCAAACCTGCATTTTCTTACTAAATATTTGTTGTTGTCCAGAAGCCCAGTTTTCTGGGAAACAGAACTTTTTTTGGATGGTCCTAATTATTCTACTGCAGTTTCAAAGGGGGTGACATGAGCATCTACTGGGAAAGAATCAGCTCTTACAAAAGACAATAAATGATCAAGTCTCCCACGGGAGATAATTTTGGTAATATAATCTGCTCAAACAACAAGTTCTTTAAACTTGTGAGAAGATTTCTTTTGAGCTTGAACAGGTCAATAACATTTTCCCCCATTTGAAGAAGAATAGAAAAATTAACATTGGATTGTTGGGTTTTTTTGCTAGCATTTCTGTTATTTAACAGTCTTTCAGAAACCCATTTCGTATGCTATTTTAAGCTGCAGGCACAGTTAGGAGACCACATCTAAGACTGACGATTTAAGTCTCTAGACAGCTCAGGAGATAAGTCAAAACAAATTTCAGGATGTTCCTCTAAAGAGCTGTTTCCACTTAAGTAAGTCCCGTTGGGAGCTTGGTTAAAGAATCACCTAATCTGCTGCACATTTTATACATTTAAACAGGTCCATTTGAAAGAAAGTTTGTGAAATTTTCTGTGTGGTGAATGCATAATGAACGCCATTGAAGGAGGCTGGAAATTGCTTCTGTTTTTTAGCTCTTCACTTTGTTGATGCAGATAACTTTAAGGTATCCTGGCTTTATCTTACTGCCATCTTCCAGGCTACCGCACCGTGCAGCACAACTCCTCCCTTGCTCCCCAAAAATGTAATAAATGCAGCAAGGCTGCTTGATGTGAGAAAGCTGCTATGCAGAGGGCAAGAAAAGGAGTGTGTTATGGTTTGGGAAGAGAACAAGGGAAGGGAAGATTGGCATGTGCAAAGAAGGGAGGAATGGCTAGATCAGGTTGCTAGGAAGGTGATCTGGATAAGGAGCAGGAAACCTGATCAGCCTCTGTGGGTTGTTATAATGTTTACTATTGCAGAGGTATTAGGTATAGAGACCTCATCTCCCCTGACCCAGGAGGGTGAGAAGCTTTAGCCCACCAGAGCCAGGGTGGGAGGCAGCCTGTTGTAGGCCCTGGCCCAGGGTCCAGTTTCCTTGGATCCCAGGCATCTTTGATGTAGAGCAGGTCTGTCTGCTTCTCGTGTCCAAAGCAGGGCAATAATTTCAGAGGCTTGTAAAGCCTGAAGTTACTTCTTTCACACTGGGACCCCAACCCATCCATATCCTGCTTGCAATGGTGACATACAATCATTACTGTAATTCTCTCAAGAAAGTCCACTGTATACCAGAACAGAATGCTGGTGCTCACTGGCTTGTAGGCATTGTGAGCAACTGGAGAACCAGGACTCAGATGCCAGTCAGGACATACTATCAGCTTATGTTTATATGCCAGTGATCCACTGGCAACTACTAAACGGGGGAGGGGGCTTTTTACAAGGGCCTGTAGCAACAGGACAAGGGGTAACAGGTTTAAACTCAAAGCGAGGAGATTTAGATTGGATATCAGGAAGAAATTCTTCACAGAGAGGGTGGTGAAGCACTGGGACAGGTTCCCAGAGAAGCTGTGGCTGCCCCATCCCTGGCTGTCTTCAAGGCCAGGCTGGATGAGGCTTGGAGCAACCTGGTCTAGTGGAGGGTGTCCCTGCCCATGGCAGGGGGTTGGAACTAGATGATCTTTAAGGTCCCTTCCAACCCAAACCATTCTATGATTCTATGATGTTGGAGTCAAACTCTTCATTTGATAATGGGAGATGATGTGACAAGGGATAATGCCAAAAAATGATTCTTCCAAATGTCAGAATGGATATTTGGGGGAAAAATATTCATTGGATACTGCAGGCTTGAACAGGGACTCAGAAGTAGTGGACTATCCACATTTGAGGTTTTGACTCTGACCCCCAGGTTTGACTACATGAGGCCATGGCTGACCTGCTCTACTGTTGGCATTAGTTATTGTTTTGAGGAGAGAGGTTGGACTAGAAACCTTCCAATCAGCGTTTCTTTAGCTCTACAGTGATAGGCTTTCCCAGTCTTGGGGTTGAAATTTAGGGGTGCAAAAGGAATGCTGCCTGTCTTTTGGTATTTTGATCGAACATTCTCAAAGCACTGACATCACATCAGAGAAATTTTCAGCCATCAAGTAACATAAGTTAACAGCTACAAAAATTTCTTACACATAACACAGCATTGGCCTTTTAGTGTTTCTTATTTTCAGATATAAGAAAGCAGTTCTCACATTGGTCAGAAGTGATCTGCAGAGTATGGAGTCAAAACTGTTGAGTGGAGTCTGCCAGATTAATGCAATGTCTGGAATATACAGCCCTGTCTCTGTGTCCTGAAAACTTTCTTTGTGGTATTATTTTGTCCTTTTATTATTATTTTTTTTTGAGTTCTTTACATTTGCAGAACTGATAGTAGGGTAAAAGCTTTGTTTCGCTCTGTAGTGGTTACTCATGTTCTCCCTTTCATAGTCTAGAAGGGTTGGAGGGGATCTTTAAAGGTCATTTAGTCCAACGAGGCAAGGACAATGCAATGAGGAAGGACACCTTAAACCAGATCAGATTGCTCAGAGACTTGTCCAACCTGACCTTGAATGTTTCTATGGATGAGGCATCTCCCACCTCTCCAGGCAACCTGTGTTTGTCCCCGTTTTTTTTATAAACCCCCTTTAAGTACTGAAAGGCTGCAATAACGTGTGCCCAGAGCCTTCTCTTCTGCAGCCTGAATAACCGCAACTCTCAGCCTGTTCCTACAGGAGAGGTGCTCCAGCCCTCTGATCATTTCATGGCCTCCTCTAGACCTCCTCCAACTGGTCCATATCATTCCTGTGCTGAAGTTCCCAGAGAGGGATGCAGAACTGCAGGTGGGGTCTCACGAGAGCTGAGTAGAGGAGGAGAATCACATCCCTTGACCTGCTGGTCAAGCTGTTTTTGATGTCTCTCAGATTATAGTTGGCTGCTTGGGCTGTAAGCAGACATTGTTGGCTCATGTCCAGCTTTTCATCCACTCGTGCCCTCAAGTCCCTCTCTGCAAGGCTCCTCTCAATTCCTTCATTCCCCAGCCTGTATTGATGCCAGGACCCTGCACTTGGCCTTGTTGAACCTCATGAGATTCACATGGTCCCAGTCCTTGAGCTTGTCCCGGTCCCTCTGGATGGCATCCTGTCCTTCAGGCATGTCAAGCACACCACTCAGCTTGGTGTTGTCTGCAAACTTGATGGCAGTCCACTCGATCCCACTGTCCATGTCATTGGTGAAGATATTAAGCAGTACTGGTCCCAAAACAGACCCCTGAGGGACACCACATGTCGCTGATCTCCATCTGGACATTGAATCATTAATGACAAACCACCATTCAACCAATTCCTCATCCACCAAACAGTCCACCCATCAAATCCATATTTCTGTAATTCAGAGGGAAGGATGTTGTGGAACCGTGTCAAGGGCTTCACAGTATTCCAGACAGATGACATCTGTAGCTGACAGATGTAGTCACTTCATCATAGAAGGCCACTAAGTTGGTCAGGCAGGACTTGTCCTTGGTGAAAACATGCTAGACAAATCCGTCTTTCTGTCCTCCATGTGCCTTAGGATAGCTTCTAAGAGGATCTCTCCCATGATCTTCCCAGACACAGAGGTGAAGTTGGCAGGTCGGTAGTTCCCAGGGTACTTCTTTCTACCCTTTTTAAAAATGGGTGCAATGTTTCCCTTTTCCAGTGACCAGGAACTTCACCTGACTGCCATGGCTTTTCAAATCTCATAGAGTGTGACTTGGCAACTACAGCAGCCAATTCCCTCAGGACTCTGGGATGAATCTCATCAGGTCCCATAGACTTAATTATGTTCAGATTCTTCAGGTGTTCATGAACCTGATCTTCTTACAAGGGGAGGGACTTTGCTGCTCCAGTCCCCATTTTGCAGTCCATTCACTCAAGAGGTGTGGGAAGAGAGACTGTCAGTGAAGACTGAGGCAAAGAAGTTGAGTACTTCTGCCTTCTCCTTGTCTGTTGTTACCAGTTTGCTCAGTGGGGGTATGTGTGTGTGTGCGGGCTGGGGGGGTGGGGGGGGGGGGGGGTGGGGGGGCGTGTGTATGCTTGCTTGTTTTCTTTCACATCCTCTAATGCAATTTGAAGCTGAAGAGACCACTGTGGTCACCTAATTTGACCTTCTTTATAACACACCAGGAACTTTGCTGCTGAATCCCGAATCAGTCCCTGACTTGTGGTTAGACTAATGGAGGTATTTTACACATAATCTATTAAAAGTATCGTAATGCTGGAGCGTTAACTCCATCCCATGTCTCTAGTGCAGCAGTTATCCCACGTCTAATAATCAAATGGCTTTCTATCATCTTCCAACAGTTTCAAGGGAGGTTAAATTTTGACTTTAGGTCTGGTTGTTTTCTTTTGTCCACGCTCATCAGCTGCAAAATTCCAAATAGTGTCCACAGAGGTGGTAAGGCTAGAAATGAGCCTCATGTGAGTGAACTGAGAAACATGCTCTAAAAGGTGGAGGTTCTTCTCTCATATCCATGTTTCTGCTCAGGAGACAGTGCTTGCATTCACAAGTACCCAGACCAGGTGCTGAGATGCTTTCAATCTTCTTCAAGTGAGGTGCTGGGAAAACAGAACAGACTGGAATGTTTCATGGACTTTTGTCATCTGTTTCCTTACCACTCTGGCTGCTAAAGAAGAAGAAAATAAAACATGCACCACCCCATCATAGTTCAACAAAGACAGGGAAAAAGTAGCCTTTCCCACCTGGGTTTACCCAGGACCTTGACGCCAGGGGTATACAAGCCTGATCATATTTCTAAGAGGGAATTATCCCAGATTAGAGTGAAGGCAATGGCGACGTTTGCTCTTCCTGGTGACATGTGGCCTCACACTCAAATGTCCAGGCCCTGCCATCAGACTGGACAGCTGCTCCGAGCTGTCCTCAGACTGGCTGGCGGCCAGGCAAGAGCCTGTGGGAATGCAGTATGAGGCACCTGCTCTAAACCCCACAGAAACAGCAGGGAAGGGAACAGCTAATATGGGCCCCCTTAATCCTAGGTGCTGCCCTGCCTGTTCCTAATCAGATACCGTTACTGGAAAGTAAAACAAAGTGCTGCAGAGAGGGGCTGAGCTGAAGAGTCTGATTGCAAATTGATACGGCTGCAGATCCTCATCCTTTCACCTATGGCATTGACTGCAAATGCTGGGGGTCGAGGGGGACACTGGCTACTCAGCTCTGTTTCACAAGTGGCTTTGGGGAGGGGTGGTGGCCTCAACTCATCTTTGGAGGGAGCTTAGGAGTTTGAGAATGTGGGAAAAGGCTGGTTGGTACAAACCAGGTTTTGCATTGCCCTGGTGAGAATCGTCTTCCACAGCACTCAGGGTAGGATGTTGTGTTTGGTTGGTTTCCTGCTTGCATCAAAGAAAGTAATCGCAGAGAAGGCCTGTGTTCTCTGGAAGATCTCGGAAGAAAGTCTCCCTGTGTCTGAGAGCTGCTTGAAAGCGGCTTTTCAAAAAATTCACCTCCCTTCAGCTGCCTTGGAAAGGTGCATTAGCGTGGTTGCTTCTTGGACTCAGCCTGTAAATACCTAATGGTTAGAGCCCTCATTCAGAGACTGAGGAGTTGCTGTTTGCCTTCCCAGATCAGTGGTGCTCAGGTGCCTTAGCATAGGCCACTCAGCTCCCCGGGGGACAGCAGGATTTTATTTTGGCCAGAACCGGGATGAAAAACTGGAATTTTGTTCAAACAGGCTTAAAAAAATAAAATAAAAAAAAAAAGTCAACATATTCCTGAGCTATTGAGTTTGGACAGTACTGTGATATTTCATTTCATTGTAGACAAAATACTTAGTTTTGATACTGATTTATAAGGAACAGTTGGAATTCATTATTCCTGTGTGCTTGGCTTCCTGTGATATCCAAGTCCAGACAAGGCATTTTGAGTTTATCAAAGCAAAATGCTTTGGTGTTTTCCTATCAAAAAGTGAAGTGAATTTACAGACTTGCAAAGCGGTTTAATTTCATTAAATCAGCCCTTTCTTAGAAGAAAAAATAATCTCTAGGAAAATCCTTCAAGCAGCCCTAGTGAAAGTGACTGATACAAAGCCCTGTCATGCACTGAAAGCAGACAAGAAGTGTGGAGAGCACTCCATGTATCAGCAATCTCTTGCTTAGCTGCAGGCATTGTAGGTGTTAGTTGTTACAAGAGCAAAGAAAACCATTTCAGACAGAGGTCTGGTTGTGAGCCTGACTGTGTCACTCGAAATGAGAAGGAAACCTTTGCAATCAAACATAACTGATTGGTCTGTGTGCTTATGAAGTCTTTCGCTAAAGAAACCTGTTGGAAGTATGGGGTTTGTTGTATGAAGAAAAGGCAGCCCAAAGGCTGTGTTTTGATCACATCATCTTGGGTGATTAGGCATGGCATTTGTCCTGGCTGTTTTGTATCATTGGTTACCAAACCTGGACAGAAAGTACATATAAATAGTGTCTTTTTCTCCCCTGTATAATAACAAGAGCATTTGATCTTAAAGATAGAAGTGGTAATTGATTTCATGTAAAGATTAACTGAATGTAATTCCTTCTGAAAAGAAAAAAGTTATTAATAAAGTTGTCAATCAAAGAGTTGATGCCTTTTTTAATACAGTCTGAAAGTGTTATAATTTAAATACCCCCAAGGCCAAAGCAAATTAGCAAGCTGAAAGTAGCGATTAGCAATTTTCAATTCTCTCCTATCTCTTTTGTTTCACCTTCCACCTTCTCTTGCAGGAAGGAGAGAAAAAAAAAAAAAAAAAAAAGACATTTGACATGAGAAGGGAAATGCAGAAGTCTGGATGCATTGATATCCTGTGCTTGGAGCTAGATGCTGACCTCATGACTGCCCTGGGCACTGTAGTCTGATTAGAGCTTTGATGCAGCGGTACATTCTCCAGGGGGAGCTGACAGTACCAGCATGCAGGATTACATGCAGCCAAGTGTTCAAGCACCCATTGGCTTAGGTTGTTTAGATAATCACCTGCCCAACTGTAACTTTAAGCACTTACTTTGCTCAAAGTGCTTTGAGTCTAAAGAGTGGAGTGTGTGCTTTATAGCATCTGTGTGCTTCAGTGTAAATTACTTTATCCGGCCTTGGGTAACTGGGTTTTTATTGCTAAGGGCTGGGTTTGCAGACACTTTGAGGATCTGGACCCAATTTAAAAATCATATTGTAGGTGGATTTCAGGCTCCCAAATCTAAAGTTGCCATCCTGAAAACCCCTTCTAGTTAGAGTCTAACTGCAAGGGCTCCTAAACTTTAGAGCACCAGAGTTTGTGACTATGATATTCCCGCAGAGCCTGAAAGTGTAACTCTTGCCTGTTCAGCAAACCCCCCAGTGTGGAGGTGCCAAGCAGCTGAAAAGCTGCTATGCACGTAAACTGGGACAGAATCCACAAATTCCAAGTTCCTGTGCCAGGGGGGGGATTTAATCCATGAGGCATTTGTACACTATGCCTAACGGATGAGAAAAAAGCTCTGCACAACAGACCAGGATGGCTGGGTGTTTCTTTTACAAGGCAATTGTGCACAGAAGAGCTCTGCCCTTGGACACACAACTCCTAGGTTCTGGAACATTAATTCAGGGAATTTCCAGTTGGAGTTTCATATTTGTCCTGAGAAGATTAAACCATCATAAACCTTTCAGAGGACACAAGAGCATGTTAGCTCTCAGACTGGAGTCATCATGTGGAAAGAGGCCTTGTCTCCTCCATCTGAAAGTATGTCTCATACGGAAAATAAGGAGAGAGAAATCAAGGAAAGCTCCTCTAACATACCTGAAAGGAGAAAGACCTTGCCCTGGCCCCATCTAGCAGAACTAGTTTTAGGGAAGAACACTGGCTCATGTAAATGCTCTGACTCCCTGGCTGGAGTGCCCCACTAACAGGATCATTGGTGGTTGAAGAAGTTGGATTCTTTTCTGCACAGTAGCACTACTGCAGCAGAAGAGGTGAAGAGGGCTAGTACAGGTATCCATGGGTGAGCTCTGGCAGCAGGTCATTACAGGGAGGACCAGGAAAGCTCTCTGGCTGGCATGTTAAACAGTGTCAACCCGGTAAGCAGCTGTTGTGTCTTCAAGCACTGCACTACTCTTTCTAAATCATGTTCTTCTAGGAGCTTAGGAGCTCTGGCAAGCAGGACCCCAGCACTGCCCTCACTGGAAATCTTTTCCCATGAGAGATGAGCCCAATGTTGTAGAAGGATTGCCTTTGTGTTGCGGTCTTTCCTCCATGTGCAAGAGGCATGCATTTTCTGGGAGGAGGAGGAAGGTTCAGCGTAATTGAAATAGCAGGAGTATTCCTCATGAACTTTAGGCTAGAGAGAGGCATGAGATTCACTGCAGTGAAAACATTATGCTCCCACCATAATCCACTAAAGCAGTCTTCATTTCCCTGGTGTAGGAAGGTTCTGTTCTCTTATTGCATTTAGCCTGAAATCAGAGCTCTCAAGCTGTTTTATGCTGGGCAGTGTTTATGCCTTGTGTTGTCATAATAAATGCCCCAAATCCATCATAAAAGCAGTTCTTTTGACACAAAGGCCAATTGGAAACTGCAGGAGAGGTGTGGGGCAGTAATGGAGATTTATTTCTTTTGCAAAGGAATTGGATTATAATCTTCTGGAGAGTTATTTTACCTTTCCCCTGCCCAGTTGAGTCAAACCAGTTACTGCCATTCATTATATTAAATATATCAAGTCAGAGTGGAACGCAGCCCTGCCATCTCTTTGGGAGTGTTGGCTCCTGTTGGTAGAAGCGGGCATTTCAGATAATTTACAGTTCCTGTCCAGCAGCCTATCCTCAGGATGGCAGTTATCCAAACAACACACCATTCACATGTTTTTGACCTCCATCAGGATGTTACATTTTAATGGGCCTTGTTTTATTGTGGTAGTACTTGCTCATTTCTAATCCAGGTCCATCATTTCTGGAACTTTATATGTCTTAGGGTGAAGCAGGTTATAAAATACTTTCAAGGATATTTTTTTATTGTGTTCAGTTTAAGACAAGTGGGCCTTTCTTTTTATTATTTCAGACAACTACAAAATAAATAGGTTATAATAGATAGTAACTTCTCTCTTGGCACTCAAGAATTTGTTAGTGGAAAGAGCTCAGATCCTTCTGCTGTTGGTCTCTACCTGGCAATGTAGCTCTGTTTTGCACCATCACTAAATGATTTATTGTTGCACTGCTGCCTCTCATCTGGGTCTTCCATACCATACACCCACACTTTAACAGTCAAGGCTGGGCTTTGCCGGAGATCGTTTAGCCCGGTTCAATTGAACCATCTGGTAACCCACTGGGATACCCCAGCTGTGCCAAAATCCTTTCTTCTTTGCCCCTTTCTCATGTGTGTCCAAATACCTGTCACAGCTTGGCCCTAGGTCTAGGGCTGGTTTGTGTACCCTGGTTCACTGCATTTACCAGCGGTGGTTTGTTTAAGGATTTTTATCATAAGGTTTGTGTGTCCTATTGGCGCGGTGGTGACTAAACCACTACCTCCTGGCCTTCGCTTATCCGGTGTCAGGCAGCATCGCTGGGCTCCATCAGGATAGCGTGGAGAAAAGCCCTCAGCAGGGCCGAGAGGGCGGGCGGGGAGCGGGCAGGGGGGCGGGCAGGGGGGCGGGCAGGGGGGCGGGCAGGGAGCGGGCGGTCCGCGCTCCGCCCCGAGCTCTGTCCGTGGTGCTGAACCCGCCGCTGCGGGGATGCTCCCGGCACCGCTACTGCACCTGCGCGCTCGGCTGTGTGGTCAAGGAAGCTTCAGGCAAGGCAGCTGCCAAAGGCTTATTTGTAGCAGTCTGGGGGAGAACTGGGCCTCTTGGTTCACGCAGTTCTCGGTTCACGGTGTAGGCAACATTGGCAGAGAGCCTGCCGTCTGGAAGGGGTTGCGGAGATTGTCTCCTTGGTCCTTAGGGGCAACTCTATCCAGCCAGAAGGGAAGGAGAAACCCAAGAATCCAAATACTGGTGTTGCTCAGGCCTATGCCTATGGAACAGGTTTGTTGTGTTTAAGAAAATATAGAGGCTTTTAGGGTTTCTGGCTGGCACTTTTCACTAGCACTGAATCACTGAGAAAAAGGGAAGAAAATACATTTAGGCAAGCCTGGGAGCCTCTCCCCAACACTTTGAGTGTGACTTTGTGATGGAAATATTCCCACTAAATAACTACCGAGAGTCTGCATAAGGGGAGGCAAATGCAGGAGGCAGGAAGCACGGGTCACTGCCTGCTCCAATGTAGGACTCCACTGCAATGAATGGAACTATTTGTTATATTGGTTAGCCATGCTAATTGGTTGCATTAATTTTTTGGCAGTGGGGTGTGTAGTTTGAAGCACATTTGAAACCTTTGTGTTGGCTTGTGCTGTAGGGTAGGGATGATCTTGGGGAGAAAAGCACATAAAAGATATTCTGCAGCTACAAACAGGATTTTCTTATTATCAAAATCAAGCAATTTCTCTCTATTAGGGATTTGTGCAAAAACTGGTAATAGCAGGAGTGTTGTGCAATCCAGAGAGAACTGGTGCATATGCTGATGAACTCTTTATTTGAGGGACTGTGTTTTGCCAGCAACCATGAGTAAACAGCAGCTGGTTACTGCAGCAATATAGTGGAGACAGGTAGAGGCAAGAGGATTCCCATTTTGAAATTCAGAGGTCCCCTCAATGGAGCAATGGATAAGCATGGTGAGAAAGGATAAGTTCATGCCTTATGAGGTTCATAGCTTTTTAGCTTCATGGTTCCTGATCCCATGAACACATAATCAAGGGTTCAAAATGTCCTTTCCCATTGTGCAGTAGTAGAAAGAGCTCAGCATTTTCAGTGCCAATATGGCACCTCCTCTGGTGAGAACTATAAAACAGCACGTGTTCATGAAACATTTGCAACAAGTTTCAGTTCATTTATTTTAATTAAATATTGAAGGATCATTTTAAGATGGTTCAAAGCATCTGGAATCTCACATGCTACTTTCTACAAGTGACCTCAGCACAAGTCCCTTCAATCCTGCAGACCTTGTGTTTCTTTGTCCTCCTGACTGGAGTGACTCCAGCACTCAGGTTTATTCCTCAGCCAGGTAAAGAGAAATAGTCAGCTCCTAATTAGGGACATAGCTTTCTGACTGTCTTTGTACAGGGAATGGAGATAGGAACTTAGAGAAACCAGTTTATCATGGATGTGAATTACTCTATGCAGGTGCTCTTCTCCATTGACAAGAAAACAACCACAGAGTGAATTGGGTGCTAGCTCGTGCCTCTTGAGCAAGACCTTCCAGTTGAGTAGGATGAAGGTAGACCCTCTACATCATCACACAGGAGATGATGGGAACAGCCTTCTCTAGAATATTGTTGAGCATCTGCATTTCCAAAAGATGATGATGGAAACTGGGAAAGTTCCTCAAAACTGTTACCATACACTAGTAAGAAACATCAGCTTGGCAAAAAAATCGACTTGATGGTGACCTGAATAAAGAATCAGCTTACTGGAAGTCAAGACCTGGACCTTTTAAGCTGCAATTTAAATAATTTCTCTTCAGACCTAATACAATCTCAGTGTCCCTAGAGTAAATATAGTCCTAGTTTCCATACCAGGGTTGGATAATACCTTTAGTTCTCAGGTACCTTTGTAAATTGTGCCTGAACTGGATCCATTTTCTTCTGGAGAAATGGCTGCCACCACCCATTTTATAATTCCTTTCCTGTATTTTGTCTGACATTGAACCAGTCACACCAAGTTCCCTTCATTTAAGAGCATAAGGAGTCTTTTTCACAAACCGTGCCATCACCCAGAGGGTTTTTAATGCTTTTAAGAGAGATCATTTAGATTCTAACCCTAACAAGGGTAACAGGAACTCATTCTTCCCTGCATTTCAGCATTTATAGTAGGTAATCACATTGTTCTTAAGCTGTCTAGTAGTCCTCAATTTCTACACATCAACAGCTGAAAGGTCTGCTGGAGGTCAGATAACCTTGGATAACATGGTGGTATATAGAAATCAAAATCTTGGCAAATAAGGGTGGAGGTTGTTTTTTATTTTTAGTGAGTTTACCCTCCATGGCAAATACTAGTTGTGGGACCAAATGTGGAAAGGGAAGGGGTTTGTACAAAACCTGAAAACCTGCCAGGAGCTCTGTGTGGGAAATCCTCCTCTGCCCACCAAATATTGTGAAACAGGTTTAGCTACTTAAAAAACAATGTTAGTAATACAGACTGAAACTTTTTCACTCATTAGTGTGAAAACATCAATCGCCTTTACTCAGACTTAATTGGGAAACAGAGAATAATCCTCTGTATTGTTACAGCCTAATCCACAAGCAGTCTGTTCTGGATCTCTACAAGATTACTTGTGGGGTTCAGTGTGACTCTGAAGATGCTGATAGATGTTGATGTTGAAGATATTGATTCATGGATTGTTATTCTGCCAGCTCTGGTTTCAGAGTGACCACAATGTAGGAGGTACTTAAACGGTGCACTTTCCCATTCAGGTGCATGTGAAGAGCAACACCTAATGTTGTCCTGTGTTTAGGTTATGCAAATTCATAGTCACTGACAAATCTGTAGAAGCTAAAACCATAACACACAATTACATTACCTAACTACAACACATTTCTCATGTCATAGCCATTATATTTTACGCAGATACCCTGATATGAACAGACTAGAGAGAAGTGGCCTCCCATAGGAATGTTTAGTACTAAGCAAAAAATATTTTGAAACTGTGTGGGAAATCCAAAATCCCAATCCAAAACATCTGAAAACAAATATTTTCATTTTAATCAGTAAACAAAACATTTTCAAACTGAATTTTTTAACTGTCGTAACTGAAAATGTAAGTTGTTTGAAACAATGACTTTCTGTTTAAAAAAGTCAAAGCATCATTTTAACAATTTTGAAACTTCCTTTTTAGCAAGAAAGGTACTGAAACTCACAATTTCCTATGAAAAGTTCAGTTCTGATGATCACATTTTCCAAATAAAATAAAAAAAAAGACGAGCTGATGGCAAGTGAAGGCAACACTTACATATGTCACAGACCCAAGGCCAAAGAGGAAACCTCGGGAGAAATGGAGCTTAAACAAACATGTAAGAATTTCAGTTTCCTGAAGTGCCTTTCACGGCGAATACTTGGTATTTTTCTCTCCTATCGATGTATCTGGCAGCGTTCGGACAAAGCCCCTTTGTGTGGTGTGCTCGGAGCAGCAGAAGTGCTCTAGAGCAGGTTTTTCTCTGTCCTGGTGTGGGCAGTGCCATCCCAGCAGCAGACCTGATGGTCCTCCCGCTTCCTGTGCAGATGCAGCAGAAACTTGCTTTGCTCCTCCTCAATCCCCAGCAGACACTACATGTGGTGAACACCAGAGACTCCGAGGAGGTCAGGAGGACCAGGAGTGAGGGCTTGCCCTGTTGTACCAATAGGACCATACATATTCCAGCAGAATTTTGACTGTACTGGCATTGCAAAACCAGTACAGGTTTCTACAAAAAAGGCATCACTGTCTAAGGTGGAAACCAGAGCATTTTGGAGGGGGAGAAGCAAGGCATGAGTGTACCTAAAAGCTGTCCAGTACACACAGAGGTGTATATGGGGACTGGTGGAGTTTATTTTCATTCACTGAGCCCATTTGCTAATTAGTCTCTTACTAAATGAGTCTAGGCCTGTTTGGAGCTGGTCTGTGGTGTTATAAGAGGTGCATGCTTGCCAGTGCTTAGAGTGGTTCGTGATGGTACCCTTGTGGGAGATAAATCTAAAATGAGCAAAAATGTTTGTATTACACAGACCTTCCAATAGTGCTGTCAGTTGTGTCCCCCCGCAGCCCTGCACGGAATGCTCAGACACAGCCACTGAAGGAGAGATCTTTAAAAAAAAAAAAAGAAAAAAGTGATTAAGCAGCCAATTTACCAAAAAGTCATACATAAAATATTGCCTCTCCAAAGCTAATAGTCCCGTTTGTTATGTCAGAAGCAGCTAATAATGGCCATATTTGTTTGAGTCATAAAACCTCTTTTGCTGGTGCATGATAATAGAGTGTGTTACATGTTCAATTAACCAAACTAATCAAATAGGCTGAGAAGAAATACGATGGAAACAAAGACCTGATCTATGCTATTCTTTGTGGGGCACAGCAGTTGTTTTTCATGTGCTTTCCTAGTAGTCCTTTGAGCAGATTTACCAGTGATATGCTAACAAATCCTTGACCAATTAAAAAGGCAAGCCTGTTGCTTAGATAAGTGAGAAAGGCTCCTCCAAGACATCTTACAACCATATTCACCCTACCCTGTCACTGTGAGGTACAATGCAGAAGACTGACATGTCCTTCTTGGCAGTATATTGACCTTGTGTACAGATAAATTAAGAAGCTCAAATCAAGCAATAGCTCAGCCCAAATCCCTTGAGAGTGGGGGAGGAGTAATGTCCAAGCACCATGGCATGAGAAAAACTTATCGGGACATGGGGTTGGTGCCTAGATACTCTGCCTCCAATGCAGCATCTTATTCACCTTATTGAACGTTATCCTTTGCTTGGCCTAGTTCTGTCTGAAAGAATTCCCTCAGCAGTGCTGGGGACATTCAGACAAGGCAAATGGGCTCCACAGGACTTGCCTGGAGCCCAAGGTATTGGGCACCAAGACAGTCTCAGGCTGAGCTAGTGGAGCATAGTAGCTGCAAAGCTGAGCACCGCAGAGTCTGGGAAGCGGGAGAGATGAGATGATACATGCAGCCTGAATTAGCTCTCTGGTGTGTAGCAGCTCTGAGTCTTTAAAAGCAGAAATACACTGAATTTCTGTGGCCAGAGCTCAGCAGCTTTATCAGAGTGACACAGGCCTGCTGAGTACCAGTTCCACAGACAACAACAGTCTCAGCCTTAGAAAAAAGGTCACGCCATATCGAGGGAGGTGAGATCATGTTTCTGCAGATTGTATTGTATTGAAGTGACCAGCTCCCTGTGACTGGAAGTGAAGCACTCTGGAGACAGTCTTGCTCAGGTCTGTGAAAGCACAGCTTTGGCTCTTCTGTGTTCCAACATCTAAGGGATCTCCAGAGTCGACTGAAATGGCAGAGCTGATTGTCAGCAGGCTTCTATTTGTTATGCAGAGAGAAGTTTTATGGGTCTGCAAATAGAAAAATGTTTAAAACCACTGCTCTAGATCAAAAGTGCTTCTCAAGAAGTTGCTTTTTCCTGCCACTAAGTGGCTCCAGATGTTGAAATATTCAACAAAATTGCTTTTCTCTTTTTTTGACACAGAGTTTCACATAGTCAATCTGTAGCAAAGAAAACCCAGTGCTTTCCCCCCCTCCACTGAAAACCACCCAATTGCAACATTAAATATTAACTGAGAGAGGAACCCTATTTGTACCTTCAGTCTATTTTGATTTTTTAAATTGCTTTCTTTTTCCTAATACATGAGATTCCTCTACACACAAAGGGCAAAGAAGTTTGTGTTAAGGGCATGGTGAGAAGGGGTGCTGTGCTTTCACAAGTGGAGCACCAATTTTTTACATATAATGAGGGACAGGACTCATTGAAATGCTGGTGGCCTACGTGAATGCCCCAACTTCTGCCTTTACTTCATCCCACTGTGTCCTCTTTCTGGTGCTGTACTTCTTCCCTATTCCTTTGATCCAGGGAGAGGTGGAGGGTGCTGGTACCCAGCTGGAAGTCTAAGATAGCCTTTGGGTGACAACACAAGACAAAGGCTGGTTGAAATCTGCTCCCTCCCCTTGCAAATTTGGGCACAGTGGGAAGAACAGATGGCCACCATGCAGAAATGTTGCTTCCTCTCTAGAGTGCTGGGAAGCGCAGTCAGCACAGCTGTAATGAGGATTATTTGTGCCTGGATGGCTGCATCCTTCTTTTCAGTTTGGAATTAGATCAAAACTACATAAACCACTGACATAACGGTCATACATATACATAACTATGTATTAGATATGGATATGTTCCTCTGGGTTCTCTGAAAAGTCCTACTTGGTCAGTGCTTGAAAACCTTTTTACTACAAAAAGTCCCTCCAAAAGTCAGATGTTTCATTTCTGCTCCATTGAAGCACAACTCTCCCAGCTGCCACCAAGTGCGTGTTATTTCATTTTTCCTCCCCCCAGAATAAAACTACACTGAAAGCACCACTTCCATGAAGCGTCTCTTTTGTCAGCAACTGGTATTTTTCTCTTTATTTAAGAAATTTGAGCCCAGGTCTGTTCCAAATAGCTCCAGCTTCTTGGGTTTGCTTTCCAACCAAAAGAGATGGGGGTCTTGGCTGTGGGGTCCTGGTACTCTCGATCCACTTCTGCTCAAGCAGTTTTTACACTATTGCCTACCTAGCACCTTGCAGTGATTTGGAAAGAATAGGTTCCCATACTCTGCCACACAGATCTGGAAGACAGAGATGCACAGCTCTCCTGAGGCCTTTTTGCAAATGTTCTTGCTCCAGTAGAACCCCACATAGCTTTTGAATCCAAACAGTCTGTTCCTGGTTGCATTGGGTTTAGTTTATTGCAGTGGGTCAGAGCTGGAAAGGGCTCTCATGCTCCAGAGCTCTTGCCCTTTGCAACCATAGCAAGCAGAAAGGAGAGGGTGTTCTGGGTGTTAAATATTTAACAGCCAAGCCCTTGTGTTTTTCCACAGAGCAAGAGATATTTTCACTTGTTCTGTTTGACTGTTTGTGCCTTTAGTATCTTCCAGGCTTTCTGGAGAGCATTAAGTGTGTTGTCTGGGGATAGTTTTGATGGACAAATCCCTCTTTCTTTCTCTGTGCCGTTAGAAAAGCCCAAATCTGTGTATCTCCATGCAAGGTGAGCCTGACCAAAGCATAGAGTGGTGAATCAGAGCATCATGGTGTGAATGTATGCATTTGTTGGACCTCGTAACCTCACTCAGAATCATTCAAAGCTGATGCATCGCAGACAAAGAACAGAGCTGCTGAAATTGAAAAGCTGTCAGACTGGCGTGGCTGGGATGGATGGGCATGGAGAATCCTGGCTGCAGGAACAGCCTGTGGCTTTATCATCCTGCAGACCCAGAGGCTGTATGCAAGCCAGGGCCTTGTGCAGCAGGAAGGGACTGTTGGTAAAGCATTTGCAGGACTGTGTCTACATGTTCATGGGGCTACAGTTAGGGCCTCTGTGCCACGGCAACTGATGCCCTTGCTTAGAAGAGGAGGTCAGAGGACTTTGGCGGTCCATGAAGCTTCAACCCAAGCTGAAACCCAGATAGGTCTAATCTGCACCTGCTGCTGTGGAGCAAAAGGAGCCTTTCAAGGCCAGCACAGGTAGTCCACCACACCCAGCAGACTTAAGGCTATTTTTCTAAGAAGCTTTGAGCCATCTGAGGTCCCAAATGGGTCTTCCTTTATGAAGCAGGACAAGTCCTACTTCTACTTGAAACCAGGAGAAAATACACCATGGGATGTGGGGTGGAAGCAGGATCAGCCTTGATTTTTCTGAGCTGGACAAGTCAAGCAGCTTGGGCCAAATTGTGTTTCTTCCCAGTCAACTCCAGCCTCTGGAGCCCTGTGTCCCAACTCTTCAGTTCAGTGTAGTCATTGTGTTGCTTGAGTATATTTCTGCTATGAGGGATTTGAACCAGTCAGAGAAATACAAATTCTTCTTTAGTGAGTCTTCTCTTTCGGTACAAAAAAAAACCCCAGAGAGATGGGGAATTCAACTTAAAAAATATAGAAAATGTTTAATTTTAGGTGTTAAGCAAAACAGTAACTTCAAAACATTTGCAGAGAAGTTATTAGTCAGTTGAAAAACTGCTTTCCTCAGTCGCAAATACTTTATGTATTTCCAACCAGCTCTCCTTCTGAGCCAGAAAAGAAGCCAGGAGAAATAATATTTTCCAGCTGGAATAATTGTTATTCTTGTTTATTCTGCACTTTCCCAACTCCCATGGGAAGAGCAGAAAAGCTCTGAGGCTGGACTTTCTTCTACACCTTCTAAGTATGCCTCAGGTGTGGAATGGGGCTGGCAGGAAAATGAGATGCTGTTTGGATCCCAGCAGGCCCCAACTATTTACCGTTGCCTGTGCCAAGTGCCTGCCTATGGCACCAAAATGACAAAGACACTGTAGGCTCTTCTGTTCCCCACGCTGAAGGAAGATTTAGAAAAGGTGGAGAAAATACAGAGAAGGAAGTACAGGCTGACTTCCAATTTAAGATGAGACTGTAGATATTGAGGAACATAGATGAATGGTGTAGAAGAGGTGGAAAGAGAAACATTATGTCATTCTTACAATATATCGTCTAGTGATGAAATCATCCATCAGCAGGTTTAAAAAATCGTAAGGAAAGTATTTTTCATCTCTGGGCAACTAACATGTGGAACTCCCAGCTGCTGGATCTTGTGGAGGCCAAAACTAAGAAGGAGTGAAAAAAGGAAAGGATAAATTCATGAGAGACCGCTCAGTCAGAAGCTGCTGAGGCTACAACTTCAGATGCATTGGTCTGGTTCAGGTGTCAGTCCCAGACTGCCAGCTGTTACACGTCTTGCCTTACACTTGCTTTGCTTTGTCTGTATTTTCCTAAGGTAGCTCCTAAGGATCACTGTAGGGAACAGGACTGTAGGGGAATGGATCTGTGTTCTTCCCTAGGATGGCAATTCCTGCATTGTTTAATGTAGGTTAAATCCCAGATTTTGGGAAAACAATTTCTAAACCTGTTCCAGATATTTCTTATCTGACAATAATTTGAAGTCAAGAGGTTTATCCTCCCAGAAGAGCTTAGAAAAATCCTATATTCATATAGGGTCTTTGTCCCCTTGGGGAACTCAGGAATTTCTACTCTGAAAGCCATGTCACCTCATCCTTGGACCAGACTTTCATCTTGGCTCCTTGTAGATCCTGAGCTCGAATCAACCTATGATGAACGTGACACTGCCATGTAATTTCTGAAGTGTGTGCATTGCTGTGATGTTCCCCATATGAATATATGGAGTTACTCAACTGGAAAACACACAGGAAAATAAAAACTGTGGCTCTGGATAAAATGCTTGGCAACAAACTTTCAAGAGTTCTTAGATAATTAGGACAGAGGCACTGGCACATAATTTGAAGCCCTAATAAACAGGTTTGGTTTATTTTTCCCCTCCTACAAGATTAAAAAAATAAAAAAAAGCAAAACAAACCCACAAACTAACCTTAAGAAGTGAGAAAACAAAAGAATTTTGGCTGGGTAAAAAAGTGTGTGTTTGTGCCAAGCCCTCTCCCAGGATGATCACTGTGGGGCGGTTCAAGCTGAGGTATGTTTGGAGATGCTAAATGTGGTCCATCACTGCAGGACGGTGAGTGAGCCTTTAGGTAGAAGAGCAGCACATACAAGCTGTATGTTTTGTTCCTCTTGCTTGAAACCAAGCATCCCGTGGTGTAAGGCTAGCGCGTCAGCTGTTCACCATGAGCTGCAAGCTCCTGAAGGGAAAAGCCACGGGGCTGTCTCGGGCAGCCGTCAGCTCATGAGTTTCTGTTGCCCCAGTCTGGCCTGGAAGGGCCATGCAGTTCTGCCCTGGGAGAGGAAAGGGGTGAGATGTGGTCCTTTAGGAGGTGTGCAGAGAAAAAGGATGAATTTGGACCTTTCTCCATCCAATTGAGGTCCCAGCCTTGTGGGGTAGCGGAAATATCCTCAAGCAACCCAATGACTACACCTAACCTCCTCTCAGTTGGAGCAGGAGTGTTTCCCACCAGCTGCAGGTCTCTTGCTGAATGCCCGCAGTGCTCGGATGGATGTGCAGGACAGACTGGCAGATACCATGTGCGTTTTGTGCTGAGCAGATGTCAGAGGTGCCTGGGATTTATGGAGAGAGGACCGTGTGGTCGGTGAAAGGGGGCTGACGTGGCAGCTGAGAAAGGCTAAGTGAGGATTCTTGCACTGAGGTTCCCCTTCCTTCCAGGGACCTTTGTGCATCAGTGTTACCTTTAAACAACCAACCACTGCTGTTTTGCTAGTGGTGTGTGTGGATGGATCTGTAGTGGTTTTGTGCCTTTTAATGGTTAAAGAAAGAAAGACGCAAACATTAAAACTTCTTTTCCCACCTTGAAACCTGAACAAACCTGCCCGCTTCGAACCGGAGAGGCGTGCATCACTAGTATCTAGGGGGAAAGGCTTGTTGTTTCTGTTTGCCTCTTTGCCTGCAGAACTGGGAGTTGATCTTGTGCCATGAAAAGCAGGGAGTTTGCCCATTCGCTTCAGCAGGAGCTGGTTCAGGCCCTGAATCTCCCAGTGACGGGAGGGAGTGGATGGATCTCTTGCAAAACATCTTTGCTCTGACCTGTTTAGTGGGTGTCTGGGTACAGGGGAATTAGTAACACAGGGTTTGCAATACTTGGACTGAATAACCTGTCCTCTTGGCTCAAGCTTTCCTTGTAACTACAGTCATCTTCCTCATAGAGTCTTCTAGGATGCCTGGATAGACTGCTAGATTCTTGTCTCGTATTGAAAGAATGAACCAAAAGAAAAAAGAAAGAAAAGCTCAGGGATTAGTGAACTGTTCGCCTGAATACCTCAAACTTATTTAGGCATTTATTTAAAAAATGTTCCTCAAAACATATGTGTGACCTAAATGTAAAGGTGATGCCTCAGAGTTTCTAGGGAAGAGAATAAAAGTGTGTTTTGCAAGGTTTCCGACCCAGGAAGCTGCCAGTGCGAAGCTCTTGGATTGTTTTCCCGGTGCTGTTGGAGTGACCTTGACCAAGACATTTAATTGCTGCGATCTCCCCGGGGTGGGAGCAGCGCGTTCTTACTTCCACAGAGTGGGGAATTGAGGTTGGAGATTGACTCGTAAGGAGGCAACGCTCTCCAGAATTTCAGCATTACTGTTCTGCCCTCGTTTTCTGGCTTTAAATCCATCTTTCTGCCGAATGACACATCGGTAGGAAGGAAAAGTCGGTGCAGGGGTATTCTGCTGGCTGTCACCGTGAGGATGCTCTGCTCTCCTGCTCCCTGCAGCGGGACAAAACCCTCCCCAGGCTGAGACCCCCAAACCCTGCCCCACATAGGCACAGATGATGGTCCCCCCCGGCACCAGCCAGCGAGCAGGGCTGCAGACCTGAGCAGGCTGAAACCCGCGGGGCGAGCGGAGGGGTCGGGGGGAGCAGCGGGGGCGCTCGGCGGGAGCCGGCGGCCCCTCCCCGGCAGAGGGCACTCGGAGCCCGGCCGAGCCCCGAGCTGCTGCCAGCCTTCCCACCGCCCCCGGGGCCCGGCGAGCCCCTCCGCAGCAGGCAGCCAAACGCGGGGGCGCGGGGGAAGCGCTGATGGCCCGCCGGAGCACCGGGGGATCGCTGCTGTCATCACGGCAAAGGGGAATGCGGAGGCAAGCAGAGCCCCCAGACCCCGTGCCAGCCCTTCCCCCTTGTCTTTTTGTTTTTTTATTTGCCTTGCCTTTTCTTTTTTCTATTATTTACGTGTGGTTTGGGTGGGTTTTTTTTGTTTGTTTTGTTTTGGTTTTTGTTTTTTGGGTTTTTTTTTTTAAATACTGGGGGCTATCAGTCTAAAATGGCCAGCTGATTACCCTCAGAAGGGATGTTTACGTGAAACTCGTCCCCGTGTACTCAGCTATCGTAACCGGGTTGAACCCAATTCTTTGTAATATTTGCTGCTTCTTGGCTAACTTCATCCGGGAAGGATACCCTTGCAATTCTGTGCCCTCGAAAGCACAGCGCAGAACTGCAGCAATAACTAACGATATCCCACGATAAGAAATATGTTGTCACCGAGCATTTTAAGCCATGGGGAAGGGTTGGCTTGGATTCACCTATTTACAAGAAAGACCTGCTTTTTGTTTGTTAATTTTTGTGCCAGCTTTCTGCCCCTAGCCTCCCTCCATATTCTACTTGTTGAATTGGTTTGTGTTTGGCAATAAAATCCAGTTTCACCCCATCTGGAGCCTTAAATCTCCCAATTCCCTCTTTATTCCAGATGCAGAGAAGGTGGTAGTTGCAACTAATGTGTGAGGAGCTGGGATATTTTTTTACCTTTGAGAGGTGGAAAAATCATGCGTGATTCCTGGGCAGCCAATCACTGCTCCTAACTCCTGCAGCATCCCCTGTGCTTGTTTCCAGCGGGAGCTGGGAAAGCCCACAGCCATACTACATGCATCAGGATCCCTTAGCTTCGTCCAGCACCTCAACCTGGGATATTGGGTACTATCTACACTTCTTCCATCAACTGTCCTGTGAGCTTAGGGTAAAAGCTAGCATGAACTAAAGCAGGCCTGGGGATGGGGCAGGAGGGAACTGCCCTTCTCCTGTACCAGTTTTCCTGATGGCTGACGCCTTGCACGGTGGCTGGTCCCCAGCAGGCAACACAGAGGTATTTGGAATCTGGGGGATATTTCCTATTAGATTTGTTTAATAGTTTTGAGGTTGGTTAAATATGGAGTGACAAATTAATTCCAACTTAACTACTTCCCTCTCTGTCTTCCTGCCTCTTGCAACTCCCCTGTTGCCCTGTTAAGTGAGACCAGCTGGTGGGATCATGTTGATTTGGCAGCTGTGATAGGTTTGTGCACTGAACCCCACTGGCAGGTCCATTCTCCTCCGGTTGTTGGCTCTGTGCATGGCCATGTGCCATCTTCCTGAGGAGCAGGGGCAGAGGGAAAAATTCATCTACCTAGAGTTGGAGGCAATGGCTCCTGGGGTCATGGTTTACACCAAAGCCCCTTTGAAAGGGTTAACACCCAGGGGTTTATTAAAGGTTGGCATAGGGAGCAGCAAGTCACCAGCTGGTGTGCAGCCCTGAACAGCCCCCTCCAGGGTACCTTCCCATCCATGCCTAACCCTCTAGAAACTGCATATTACCCAAAGTGCACTGTGTGGGTACTCCAACTCCCTGCAGCACCTGGGATCCCTTTGTTTGTGAATTACAAACATGAGCAGGGGGGTTTAGGGTCTGGACACAGCTAGACCCTAAGGCCTGCCTTGGGCAGGACAAGAGTGGAGTGTGGGAAGGGGCACCAGGGAGTCCCTGGGCAGATACCCACCCTCCACACTGACACTGCAAATCCTTCCTCCTGAGTATACTTCTCCCAAGAGGATATTCATTTTACCTACCTAGCAGTATAAAATTCATAAAATTCAGATTTTCCAAGTCCATGGGCCAAAGACTTAGAAGTGCCTGTAGCTGTAAGAGGAGCCAAAAATCTGAACACAACCCCATGCCTGGGGATGCTTCTCGTGCCTGACGATGAACCCCAGAGTACAGTAGTCGCAGGTCTGTACAGGGGTGTGTGCATGTGCATCTTGTGGGTGTATGCATGCTATGGTAAGGCGTGGCAAGAACAGGTTTTATTTCTGTTATGACAGCTTGTCTTTCTGTGGGTTTGTCCTGACACTGCTCACTTGGCTTCCCCAGCGGACTGGAGGGGGGAACCAGATGGGTTGGTCTTCATGAAGGTGGTTTGATCACTGACACACAGGGAACAGCTGGGACACGAGTTCTTGGGGGAACGGTGGGAACTGGCAAAACTTTTTTTGCTGTTTTATGTATCAAGGCACAGGTTTGAATTGTGACTCAGCTGCTCAGTAGAGAGATATTTTCGTTTTTTTTTTTTTTTCTTTCTTTTTTTTGACATCTGACTATGTGTGAGACACACACAACTCAGGAGAGGTGGGACAAGGAGTCTGTACTGATTCCCTGGATGGTGCCACTTGCCCTGGCTAGAAGGGATGAAGCTCCAAACTACACAAATAGGCTAAACCAGATAAGCCATAGCAGTGGTTTGCACTGGTCTCTTACTGGCCATGCCCACTGTGGGAGGGACACCCTGGGGTTGGGCTCCAGAGCTGTAGGAATTGCTGTGTAAAGGCCAGTCTTTGCTTCTCATCTGTCTGCCTTTAAAGTCAGTGGAGAAACCACCTGACTCATTTCGTCCATCTTAGACATCAACGTCCTGTTTCAACCCTGGTACATAGACTGCCAGTCAACTCAAGGGAAGGGGAGATCTGTGGTGTATAAATACTCAACAGATCCATTTTGTGGGTGTCCATGTTTAACTTCTGAGTCTTGGGTCCCTTAAAGAGATTTAAACCTCCTGCCTCCAGCTGTGCGGGGAGATTGTTGCTGAGGGAAGGCAGGAGCCCTCTCATTGCCTCTCAGCACTGAGCTTGATGAAATCCTATGGGCACTGGGAAATACCAAATGCATTGCTTTCCCCTTGGGGAGGCATTTTTTGCCTTCATGTCCACATGATGGTTCAGCAAGTGCAGCTTAACACAGTCCTGCTTGATGATCCGTCATCCAACAGATATGCTACTTTCTATTTCCCAGGTCCCAGCTGTTTGCTTTTCTAGAACATAATGTGTGGCATTTCTTACCTGCCATCATCCTGCTTATCATCTTAGCAGCAGATACCAAGTACCAAATCTTCAGCAAGAAGAAATCGGAGTAGCCTTATATCCTCTGTAAATCTGGAGCCATTCTTCTTATTAAAACAACAGCAACAAAACCAACAACAACAAAAACAAAGATTGCATCTTATTTGCAGTTATGTTAATTATTTGTGGTCTGGATCTGGCAATAGAGAGGAAATTAGCCTAGTCCTGATGATTGGATGTTATTAGCAGCACATGAGGTCCATCTTTTGTTTGCTGGGGCCCACACTTATTTTTTTAGTACTGTCTTTCTTGGACAGGCATGTTGTGGGAGCCAACATTGATATTTTGGCTTTCTAACTGTGCAGGCCATTTTCCTCCACACACTGGAGACAAAGTTTTGTAGTTTCTGTTTACTGGACTTTGCACAGACTTTCTCAGGGCTTTCTCTGCAGATGCCTTAATGTTTTTTGAATTCCTTGTGTAGTTTTGTGCTTGGATAAATGTGAGAGAGCTTGTCCTCAGGTGGTGCAGGCTGGCCTAGTGCCACTGACTGCAGGAGAACCAAGCGATTTTGCTCAAGCAGAAGATCTGCTGCTCAAACTTCAAAAGGCCACCCACATGCACTTGCTGAGCTGGAGGTCTAAATTAGCAAAAGCCAGAGTTTTTCCACATGCTTGTGACTCTGAGCCATAAAATGACCCATGTTTATTGGAAATCCTCAAGACAGTACACTAGGAGCACATTTCAGGTTTATAATGCAACAAAATATCAGGCAAAGTTTCATCTTCCTCTTCACTTGAATGAATATCCATTTGATTGTGAAAAGGTTTTGTACATCTAAGTAGAAATTAGTGTTTCAGGGAGGGCATTTTGTTTCTTTCTGCTATTTCTAATAAGAAGGGGGTTGTTTGCAATCAAAGACCCAAGAGCATTACTGAGTGTGCTGGATACTGGCACGAAGAGAGAGAAGGGTTGAGAGCTCTCAGACATGTGCATGGTAGCATCTACATTTGGTTACTGAAGGCTTACCTTGCATGTTTTAGAAAACTCCCCGGGGACTGGGAAGAGCACTGGTTTTGAAGCACCCAGCCACCTTAAACAGTCTGGCAGGTCACCAGGAGGGTAACATCCAGGCTGCTGCTTGGCTATAAGTGATGCTGGAGTGGCCTGTCTCTGCCGTCTTCATGGAGCAGCTTTAGCAAGAGAGTGAGCAAGAGTTCCTGCAATTGGTGTGTGAATGTGGGCTGCTGCTTGTGGTCCAGCTTCCCTCAGCTCTCCACATGTACAAAGGGTGAAGGGAAGGAAAGGAAGATTTACGACCCTCAAACACAGGTTTCAAGGGTTGTCACAGAGCTTTTCTCAGTTGCTAGAGCTGTGGTATTTGTCACAATTTAGGGTCTTGTTATACACATGTTGGTCTTAAGCAGTTGCACAGAAGTCAGGTCACCTGAGCTGGCAGCCCTTATGTCTGGGTACACACAGAAAGCTGAGCAGACGTCTCAGAATAAGGCAGTAACTGGCATGATTGTATGACACGTGGCGTTGAAGAGGAGATGATGCTCTTGGGAAAAAATAGCATTTTTTTAAGGTCAGTGACTTGCGCTTTGCAGGAAGGAGCTATAGAAAGAAGTACCTTGCACATGTGCAAGATCAGCCTTGAAATCATTTCAGCTATTCGAAATTAAAAGCCATTTGAGTGTTATTTTCCAAGGAATCACAGGAAAGTGCTAGCTATGACCTTCATATGACCTTCTTGAAGGTACCTAACAGACAAAAAGTATTTATTTATTAGCAATGCTGTTGATTTACAAAGATTAACACGCATTAATAAATTATTTTTCCTCTCTCAACTGTAAAATGTTCCCACATCACCCCCATTCCTGGGCTGTGGAGGGATATTTATCACGTTCAAAGAGCAGTGGAAGATAAAGCCACCATTTGTTAGTGAAAAGAGATTGTGTTTCAGGGCTGTGCCACTTCTCTGCATCTCTGAGCAGTACAAAAAGGTACACCTGGGCCTTGAGAGACGTGCTTGGGACAAAGGAGCTACAAATTCAGTCCAGCAATGCCTAGAGCAGGTGTTCCCCTTCCCCTGGGCACCTTCTCATCAAGCCAGACAGGCATTGCAAAGCCACCAGAGCCAAATTTAGGTTCCCTTGGACATCCTGAGCTGTGTCACTGTCACTAGGTGTGGAGTGTTGCTAACTGTGTGACAGCAGACACACATGAAAGTGGAGCTTGCCCTCAATGAGGCACAATCCTACAAATTTTTTCCCTGCAGGAAATCTAATATATTTTATCCTGTTTGTCAACACAGTTCATTCTGAGAGAGCCCGGAGTCTGTGGCCAGCAATTAATGCCACTTAAAAGCTTTTCAGTGGGATAATTGCCTGTTGTTCTGCAGGCATCACTCTTATTCAGATGCTAATGGCTGTCAGGGGCAGTGGCCATTCCCACATTGGGGGCCAGGTATGCCCCGCTCCCCTCGCCTTGTTAATGGATCTATTGTCCCTCAACAAGGGCAGCGGGGAAACCTCCCTGTCCCTGAGGAAGCCGTGGAACTAATCCTCATCAGTCTGTGTCACTTTGGCACAAAAGGCAATAGGGTGGACAAAAAAAGGAAGGGAGCATCTAGCACACATAGGGTGGGAAGTCAAGGTGTCCCATGTTGGGGGACATCCAAGAGAGCCATACCAGGCCCCTGGGATCGTAAGCAAAGACTCACTGCAGCACTGTGAAAACCCAGGGGGTTTCTTCAGCTATTCTCAGTTTTTAGATTTTCACCTTTGCTTTCTCCGCTGGGTTTTAGTCACATTTGCCATCCCTCATCTGGACTTTCTCATGTGCTGTTTTGCCAGGTGTTGACCAACATGGCAGCACACACGCTGCCTTGCAGGTGCTGTGGCCCCTGCCATGGATCCTGTGATTGCAGGCCTGGGCTGAGGTCCCTGTGCTGGTCCCTGCACTCCCTTCTCCTCAAAAGCTGCTGCTCTTTCAATTGGGCAGATGGGAGTGGTTGTGGGTTTTTAAGGTATGGTTAGCTTTCTTGGAGGTCAGGTTTACAAGGACAGAGTAATCAAGTCCTTAGCTCTCTAGTCAGGGGCCCACCATGAAGCTGGTTGTATCTTTAGGTAGGTTTAGTTTTGGCAGATTCAGCAACAAACCTTATATGCCCAAACATCTATGAACTCAGCTGTCGTCTGGGAGTGGTCTCCTCACAGGAGAAGCTGCCTCCTTTCTCCTTTACTGTTCATTTTTCTTGTCGCTTTATTTTCCCATTGAGCTTGGGTTGAAGCTGTCTTTTGTGATGGAGACTGGAGTTCATGTGGATATGTTAAAATTTATCCTGCTTCTTTTGGGGATCTTTAGGTAGCTGGTCTTCCTAGACCCCATGTGCTTCAACTGGCCGTGAAGAAGCCATGTTGGCTGGAGATCATCCCAAAAGGTGCCCCTGTGTTCCTCTGGGTTAATCGCGCAACTGAATGAAACCCTGGTTTGCAAACTCTGGATGAACAACCTCACAGAACGCCCCTTCCCTCTGCAAATGAGGGAGCTAGGTCAGTGAGAAGAAAAGATGCTTTCTGGGGGAACACATGCTCCTCTGTATGAATCAGTGAGGAAGAGGGGGGGGGGGATCATTTAAGAGCCAGGGGCGTCTCTAAATTCCCATTATGAGGGTTTTGTTTTTGACACCTTGGGAAGGATGGCCTCCCCTCCCCAGCTGGCCGCCTCCTTTGGGGGCCCCATTTATGGAGCCCTCCTGGGGGGCACTGCAGGCTGTCAACCCCCTACACCCTTTGTGTTGCTTTTCCAGTTGGATTTCACATGGGTTTGTTGGGGGCCACGGGTGCCCCAAGCTGCTTTCCATACTCCCCTGGCCCCGGCAGCTCCGCTCCCACCCCACGTCTGCGGGCCACTTCTGCGGTGGAGGCAACCCAAGAAAGGACTGTGCCACTTCCATGGAAACAAAAGCCTGTTTTCAAACAGTGTTAAGAGAAACTGTTTCTATCGTAGGCCTTTAATGACCTGAACTGTCCATCTTTTGGAGAACTGCAACAATAAAAAGGCACTTTGCTGTGCTGCCACCGCTGCCACTTTCTAACTACGATTATTTTTTGCCAAGAGAGCTCAGCATCCATCCTTATTTATGATGCATATAGAAAAAAAAAAAGAGTTTTATTTGCCCCCTCCAGCAAATCTTACTGCTAGGAATAGGGAGGCACGTTTGCAGCAGCAGTTCATATTTTCCCTGGGAGAGGAGTCCTGTGCCCTGCGTATTTCAGTGTTGAATAAATAGTCCTTCATGTTGTATGCGGTGGCTCCGGGCACCCCGCTGAGATCATGTCCTTAATACAAACAATACGACACATTTATTCTAAGCTGACCGCGCTGACCCCCAAAAGTTTGTTCCCTCCGCTGGGACTCCTCGGCCTTTTCATTCAGCTGAATGGCCAGCACAAAGACCTTGTCGCATCTACAGTCCCTTCCTAAACAAAACTTGGGGAGGAAGGGGGAAGGAGTGCTGGGGAGGGGGAGAGGAAGAAATAGGCAAACCTTGACCCCTCCACCTAAAAGAAAGTGGAGGAATTTGCATTTTAAACCTTAAGATGCTCATCCTGGTCTCCCTGCCTCTCCTCCGGCCGGCGGTTTGACTCCCTTTTTGCAAACACCCTGAGAAGCTCCGGGCTTGCAGCATCCCAGCAGAGCTGCTGTCCCGGCACCAGGCAGCATCCCCTGCTGTGAAGAAAGGCTCCTCTCTGCTCTCCTTTGCATTCCTATTTTTCCATAGATTAGAAACAGAGAGAAAGAGCACTACTTTATAAGGAAATAGATGTTCTCTCCCCCTTCCCCCATGCCCAGGCCCTGACGATTTTTGGAAGTAGGCATGTGCTGGCGAGCTGGTCCAGGTTTGTGCCTGTTTCCCATGGCCCCGGTTCCTCTCTCAGAGGTCACTGCTCGCTGTGTCAGAGACGGACAGCTGTTTGTGACAAATACCCTCAACTGCTGTGGTTTACAGTCAGCGGTTTTCAGGCAAACACCGAAATTGTTGTTGATTTACTGTGATATTGGATGGGAAACAGCAAGGCTGGTGTTGCTTCATTTTAGTTCCAACTGTCCTTCAGGGAAAGATGTCCTTCGGGGTGAAACTCTCATTAGATGCGATGCAAGGTTTATTTGTATGTCTATTGAACTTTGTAAGGTGTTAATTTTAGCTGGGAGCCTGCCTGGCCACTGAAGGTTTATAATGTCTTTCCCCTGGAGCTGGAGTTCTTTTCCCATCCCAAACCTGGTTGATCTCAGTGGCAGCAGAGTGCAGCTTTAGCAGAGTTGTACTTCGAGGGTCACACCATGCTATTGAGGTGTTGGTCTGCCAGTCCCAAGGCCCTTGATGTTTCCCCTCTGGCTGTCTTTGGCTCTACTTGTCTATACCTTTGAAACCAGTGCCTATAGGACCTCCTGTTGCTGGTGGGTAATGGGCCCTGTGGGACAGGACTCCTGACTCTCCTTGCACCAGGGTCTCAGACCCTCTTGCAGATTTGCTGAGGTCCTGGCTCATTTGTTGCATCCCCTCTTAGCTCTCACTTAGCCCAGAGATGTTTTACCAGCTCATCTAACAGTGGAGCATGATTTCTCTCTCTCTCTCTCTTTTTTTTTTTTTTCCCTGGAAAAGCTGCACCGTTGCAATGCCTCATGTGGATTTAGTTAAAAATGTGAGGGAGCTGCCTCTTGTTTTGCTTTCCCTACACATGCTTAAAACGCTTCTATTTCATGTGACTGTATCTGCTCTGAGAGGTGAAGTCAGGGCAGTCCCTTTCCAGCCTTCTGGAATTGCTGAAGTGGCATCACCTGAGCATCACACGATCTTTAACCCTCTGGCCCTTGGCCTCCTCAGCCGCAAAGGGGGCATGGCTGTACCTGCCTCCCAGCAGGGTTGTAACTGTGAACCAGGAACGTCTGCTGGGTGGTTGCAGAGCTCAGGGCTGAGATGAGGGCTTGTGCTGTATTGCAGGGGCTGTGGTGTGGGCATGGCTTTCCTTTGGGTATTGCTACAACACGGCCCTGACCTGTGACATGCCGCGCTGCTGGAGGGCAAAGGTGTGACCATCCCTGCGGACTGCCAAAGGGCTGTGACTGAGGTCAGGTCTGTGCTGGAAGCTTTGTCAGTGTAACAATACCACTGCATTGACCAGAGGGCTTTTCTGGAGTTGAAACCCTGCCCAGGACATGGCTGTGGTGCTTACACACAGGTATACCAGCAGAAGTAATTTAGCTAAGTTAAGAAGATAAGGGGTTTTCCCATGAGATGCCTCTGTAAGAGTTATTTGCTCATGCATGGATCTTACCTGATGGGTTTACACGTCCAATTGCAATGTCATTGTGGTGGTGCAAGCAATTAAACATAGACTAAACAATTTATGCAGTTAAAAAGCAATTAAACCCCACGTTGGGGTAACCAGGTGATTGAGATGTACATCTGTAACTCTTACAGAAGCAGGCTGGACACTTTGGAGTAGGTTCCTGAGCTACTGGTCTGTGAAAATTTCTTTTTCTTCTTGGTCTTTTCCACCTCCCTGCCCTCCCCCAAATTGTGACCCCCTTTTTGCTGCCACATCACTGTTCAATCAAACGTATTTCTGTCTCTTCTTTGCTTCTCTCTGGAGGTTTGCTGGCTTTTCCTTTACGTGTACAAGGAAACTGCATGATCATTTCTGTCTGGAATCTGTACTTTTATCTCTTTCTTTTCTATGGTGTTTTGTTTTTTTTTTCCCGGGCTCATTAAGAAATCAATAAGTGTCTCAGTAGGGCTTTGCTTAACCTGATTCTGGAAGTATTTCTTTCCCCTGAAACGTGAACCAAGTACTCCAATTGATTTTGTTGCTTTTGTTTTAGCTCATTTCCATTTAATAATATTCTCTGTGCTACATCCTGCCCTCTTAGATCAATTCACAGCCAGTGAGAAGTCCTGGACTGACAGCCCCTAACAATGCTCATCTGCAGGACAGGTACTGTGCACGAAGCAGTAACCAGCCAGGTTGTTGTACGAGGCACAGACCGAATTTATTCTGCTTCATACAACACCTACACAGGCAAGGGAAGGGAGGAGCCGATCCTTTCCTGATACAGTAGCATCGTTGTTAAACCCCTTTTTAAGAAATGCTGCCAGTCCCAGAGACATGCAGAAATGCTCCTTCCAGTTAGACCTTTTATGCTTGACCCATTCACCGTGGTGCAGGACCCCGAGGGGGAAGATGGACGTACTCCTCTCTACCAGACCTCCTCTCTGGAGAGTGACTTCGTGCTGACTAAGGAGGAGTCCCTGACGCATAACTAAAGAAACGGTTATCTGGGTTTTTTTCATCTTCTGCAAGGTGCTGGCCTGAAAACATGAGGGTCTCTAATTAACCCCAAGTTTAGAAAACTCTGGCCAGACTGATGTGAAAACTTTGAAGTTCTTTTTCATGGGAAATTCTGTCAATTCACTTTTATTTTTGTGTTCTGATCTGGAGTTAGAAGTCTAGATTTCATGATATCCCATACAACAGTATTTCTGGAATTATTTACAACAGATGGACTGGGTTTTAGCTGTGATTTTGTTTAGGTGCATTTTAAAGAATTGAAGCAATTACAAGACATTTAGGATAAAGATACAGGGAAACTGCACCCACTCAGCAGCACCCTAAGTAATATCCTGGTTTATTTATACAGAACCTGGGAGTGATTTCAAACAAAGGTTAGTAAACAGCTAGATGATGCTTTTACCCACCTTGAGGTCCAGCTCTGTTTTGGTTGTTTACTGATCCAACTCCAGTGAGTGCCTTAATATACAGAGACATCAGCATTTGAACAATGTAGTCATGTATTTTTATAAACTCACAGCCCAGTTTATTGTTTCACATTTCATAGTCAGCAATGATGATGCTGATCCAGCAGAAACCTAGTCTGCAGCAACATAAACCCAATCTAGACAGTGGCTAGAGCTGCAGGACCCTGGCGACAGAAGGTTAAGACTTGACTGGCCGTTTTTGAGGAAAAGCTTTAAGTTCAGCCTTGCCTTCAAAACTATTGAGGTTCTGGGCAGAAAATGAGAGACTGATCTTTTCACGTGTCTGGAGTCTGAGGGGTCAACATGGCAGAGCATGTGGCCAAAATAGCAGGCTGAAGCTCAAAGGGAAGCTGCATCAGCTGGTGGTCAGTCCTTGGCTGCAGCCTCATCCTACAAAGAAAGGCTGTTGGTCCCATGCTCACTCAAAATAGTGCTTGGCCCTGTTTCCTGGTGTCCATCTTTCATCCTCTAGTACAACATCCAGTGACCTCACATTGCAGAGTGGGTAATATCCCTGACTGTCAGAGCAAAGAGGCGGTCTCAAAATTTCTGGAGAGCCTAAGGAAAATCCAGACTGCCATCACCTCCTCTGAGCAGTACATGACTTGCCAAGAACAGTTTGCCAGTGATCACAACTTCCCTGTTGTCTTTGCCTTTCTTAATCATCCAGAACAGACCAAGCAAGGCCAGATGAACTTGGAAGGGTGGAGGTTTGGGGAACACTGGGTAGCAGACCTGGGCCCTACCAAAGAGTACACCTATCATGCTTTAAACGTTGAAAACCCAGACCAAGATCTCATGAAGTAAGACTGTAGGGGATGTGTGGGTGAAGAACAGCCTGGTAGACATACAGGAAAAATGTCTGTCTACGTATCATATTATCAGCTCTCGAGTCCCATGTGGGTACAGTTTGAAACCAAAGACAAAAACCAAAACACAGGACTTCTTGCAATTCTGCCTGATGCTTCCTATGCTCGTTGTGTTTCTCCTCATATGGAGACTTCTGAAAATAAAACCAAACTCATGAGAACTTTATAAACAGAGCCAGGGAGGAAGAGCTGTCTGACAGACTGGGTCTGACCAGGCTATGCCAAGTGCTCCCAGTTTGAGGACTGGGATTTGGAAAGGGAAGGTTGTCCATCTAGACTAGGTTTTCCTTCCAGCCCCAACACTCCCTTCCCCGCACCCCACCCCCGGCCTTTTTTTTTTTCCCCTCTGTTGTTTTGCAAGCCCTGAAAGGAGTAGACTCAGTGTTATTCTAACTTTAAATGGAAGGAAGGGGGGGAGGCGATGAGAGCAGAGAAGGAAAATCCATTTGCTGCAGTACTGTCAGCCCCTTAGTTTTCCTTCAAGTCTGACAGGCCCAGGATTAAAGGTTTGGTTACAATGGCCTGACAGTACACATTAACAGCCCTGAATGTCTTAACAACCCGGCTACTGGAGATGCATTCAGAAGAGTCTGTGAACTGCTTTTCCCCTTTAAAGCTCCTGCTAGACCATGTTGTCCAGTGAAATCTTTTGTGGTTAAAAATGTATAGACTTTTCTTTCTAATTCCTAAGCATGTACATAGACAACCCCAAAATTCTTTGCTGTCTTCCCATAGGTTTTATGCCTAGTTGTCCTTTAACTATTCTGCTTGTGAAAAGTGTCCTGCTTTGACTGCACTGTGAGTTTGCATCTCCCCTTTTTATTTTAGCTAGACTTTCACCTAGTGTAAATGAGCAAGAGCTCGCTTGCGCAGGCAGAGTTACGCAGATCTATTCCAGCTGAGGGGCTGGAGTGTAAAATAAGGTTTTTACCTCTGGGAAAAGGAAAAAGAGCCTCTGATCAAGCAAAATCCCTGTATTGATTGGCTACATTTGCATCATAAAATGGAATTCACCAACCATGACATTTGTGTGGATCATGAACTGATGGACAGTGATTGTAATAACCAGGGTGTGTTGGTATTTGCAATGCATAATAATTAAGTTTACATGAGGCTGTTTCCAGTCATTGGCAGGACTGAGGGGTATGTTTCCACTCCTTCAGTTTCCAGGCAGCAAACCCCATTTGATTAACTTATTTTGTTAGGGGGCAGGGCAGGAGGAGGAGAGCTGTTGACAAAATCCAGCAAGAGTCCCTGGAAAGGGTTTGGAAGCTTTAGTTCCACTCAACACCTCCTCTCTGAATGCATCCCAAATCCCTGCATCTTGGTCAGAAACTCTCATCAGGGCTCTCACTGTGAGCTTGGCTGGGAAAGTGCTTCTGCCTTCAGATGTCTCCCTCGATGGCTAGCTGGATGATGTTGCTGGTAGCTGGTTGTGCTTAACCCCAGAAACTCTGCCTCATGTCCCTTGACTCCATGTGATAAAGGCTTATACTTTAAAACCAGAAGGGCTTTGGTTCAGTCTTCACAGCTGTATAAAGACTACTGGGGTTGGTGGTAGTTCTGTGGTGGCACCTAGGGACCATCACCAGAAGTGGTGGCCCTTTCTCCAGGCAGGGAACATGTGCAATGTGGAAGGAGAAGACAGGAAAAGGGCTCCTGGTCTGCAATGGATGGAAGATTGCTGGACCCAGGGAATATTTGTGTGGCCTTTTCTGAGGGTCTTCTTATATTATCAGTTAAAGATGATAGGTATGGAAGTGGGCAGTCCCCCAGGGAACAAGGGTGGGTGTTGTGGAAGATAAATCAATCCTTGAGGGGTTGGAGTGGCTGCATAGTCTGGGTGATCCCCATTTCAGTAGAGAGGGGAGATAATCTAAGGGGAAATCTGATTAGAAGTGAGGAGAGCTATCTATGAAAGGGGAGGGTGGAAGGGGGGATAAATGAAAAATGATTTAGCACAAAATCAAGATGTCAAGAACAAAATTAATCAGGAGACAAGGTTAATTAATTAATACATCCTTAAACCATCACAGCTACATCAACACCACTGGCATTAATCAAAGCACAAAACTATTGAAGGAAAGACACCGTTGAATTTTTCCTGAACCAGTTAGGTGCCTGGAAAAAAGGATGGGGGAAACAGCATTGCACTGTTTCAATCCAGCTGCTACTACCAGCATGTTGTGGGGAGAATTACAAGTCCAAAATGTTAACATTGTGTATTATGATTTGTTTTAGAAGTAGAAAGTGGGCTGGGAACAGCAATAGCTGTTTGTTAGACACTGTCAGTTTTAAAGCAGGTGATCTAGCTCACAGGCTAATAAGGCCTGAGGAGATGCTGTTGACATGAGATCCGTAGAGAACATCGGCAGCAGCCTTCAGAAAGTACAGAAGTGACAAGTGATGAAAGAAGCACATCTTATCTCTCTTGGATATCACAGTTTTGCCCAGCAAGGTGTTCATCTGACACTGCTCCTTAGTTTCAGGCAAAGGTAACTGGGCTGGTGTAAACTGACTTGGGTGAGGGAGCAAACCCATTAGCATCTCTGCTGGAAGAAGGACGAAGGAAGGGGTAACATCCAGCAGAGAAGCAGTGTCAGACTTTAGGACACAGTCCGACTGGTGGTTGCCTCTTCTGTTTTTTCCCTTCATTTTTGAAAATGGAAACTTGATTTGCAAGCTGGCTGATAGAGACTGCTCCGTAAGATGGACACAGGAGCTTCACATCACTGCAGCCATCTCCATATCAAGTGCTAATTGCCTAGTTGCCCTTCCTGCTAGAGAACAGAGATGGCAACTCCACCATATTTAAACTATTTTGTATGGTCCAAATACCCTTCTGCTGACTGTGTCGCTGGTGACTGCACAAGGAGTACATGCAACTAGCTTTGACTGAACACCTCACCTTCATAGAGCTAAAATCAAAGAAGCTGACTCTCATCCTTGGATTTTCCATATGGCATTTGACTGATCAAGCATCAACAGATACCAGATTGGGAGTTTGTCATTAGCTCTGAGTGTTTCCGTAGGTTTCCTGAGGGATCTGTGCTGGTAGACCTGATGCTGTGCACTATTCCTTTCAACGACCTGGAAATGGACATAAGTGTTCCCACATTGTTCTGGAAAGGTTAGGCAAATAGTGATGAGTGCCAGGACTGTAGAGTAGTCCGTGGTGCTTTGTGGAATCGTGAAACCCCATTTAAATCAATGTGCTTGCTATGGTTAAAGTTGGAGATGGAGAAGTGAAGAGTGCAGGTAAGTCCCTGAGAGTGAAATATGAGGGAATGGGAGTGGGAAGCAATTATCAATCTGGATAAATCAGAAATTGAAGATCATGGAAAAATTGATGAAGGAAGAAAAAGAATGGTGGTGGAAATCAATGGATAGTGGTGTTAAAGAGGGAGTGATTTCTACCAGTATTTAAAAAAAGAAGGATGAAATTATCCATGGTTTTGACACCTTCCTCTTTGTGATGGTGATATACAGAAAGCAGAGGCATTCAGTCAGTATGTGTTCCCTGTATTTGGGAAAAATCAGATGGTGTATTCCTGTTATGGATGCTAACGGTTCAAACCTCACCATTGCAAGCACAGCATAAAGGTCGACAATCCATGGGCAGGGTGGGGAATAAGAATCATGTTTTTTAATAGAGGTGGCACTTCTCCTGAAGAACTGCTGCCTCAACGTTGAGAGTGTATAAATATGTATATATATGCTTTCCCCCCCCGCCCTATTGCTATAAATTGTTAACTCAAGACAGGAGGTTTTACTCTGCTCTGGTTCTGCCACAGCTATTGGTGTTGGAGCAGGAATCAACGCGGGGTGGTCCCCTGACCTGGGCTGTGCAGCAGGTCAAGCTAAAGAATTACAAAGGCCCTAAAATCTATGAATAAGTGCAATTCTTTAGGAGTCAGTGCCCCTGTTTTATAGCAATCTGGTGAGGGGCCTTAAATGGGTGACAAGGTAATTTCCATACAGTTAAAGTGCATCCTATCTGGAGTCTCAGGGTGAGGGGAGATTTGACCCAGAGTAATTTTGGGAAGCTCTGTAGGATTTGCAAACTGGCCCAAACTGGCCCATTTGGGGCTGGTATCCTGTGTACTGAACCAGCAACCACCAGTGCTTCAGAGGAAGGATAAAAAGAGTAAAAGCAACTCTTTCCTTAATGCATCTAGCAGTAATTCATATGGGGAGGGTGGACAAGGGTAGACATCAGTTCTCTGACCACTGCAGGTGATGGGCTTGAGAGGTGTGATTACCTCTCCCGTGTTTGTATGCAAGCTACAAACATTTATTAATGGTCATAAAATATCCTGCCTGTTTTTTAAATCCAACCAGCAATGTATGACTTGACCACCATAAAGTTTGTCTCAAAACCACCACAAAAGGTTTGAATTACTCCTGGTGGTAATAAAAGCATTCTTTTGGCTAACGCTTTACTTTATTGTTAGCTTTTATTTTTCTCAGTCCTCTTTCCTACCAGCAAGACATAAACAATGGGGTCCAAGTTGTCGTTCCCCCACCCCCTCACACGTACATTAATAAGATCCAGGAACCAGCAAAATGAATGAAACAGGAGCAGAATAGTCACAGAGGCAGCTGGTTAGTGATAAACACAGCTTGCCTGGTGTTAAGGGAAGTATTGCTGAGAGAGAACCCTTCCCTCCTTTGCAACCCCGAGGACTGCAGTCACGTAAAAATGTTAATCTGACAAAAATTCCCAAACCTTTACATAAATATATATATACATATATATTTGTTGTATATATAATATATTTCACGGATTAATTCAAGGCAGATAAAATACTTTTTATTCAGAGCTGATTTGTTTGATTTAACTTTTCAAAGTGAAATAAGCTATATTAATTTACAGCCAATTCCAGGTAAGAACATCTGCACAGGAATTCAATGCAGTGTAACAAGTCCACCTTAAATGTTTTTCTGGAGTTAATTCAAATAAACTTTTGTCTCTTGACATAAAACCTTAGGGAATTAGGCATCTTGACTTTTGGTGGCAGCTGTGTACTTAACATCTCCATGACTATAGGCTGAATTCCTATAAATCTGTTTAGGTATCATCTTGTGCAAAGTCAGTAGTAGCTATGTCATTTTCTGTCTAAATGGTGCTGTAAGAGACACAACTAACACGAATAGGAGCATCTGAATTGGACCCAGAGTCCTGCCAGGGCAGGAAACATTGAGAAGAGCATCAGAGTGTTGGTGTGGATGCACTGGTGCAAACAATCGAGGTGCTGCTGCCTTTAGCTGCATTAGTGAAAACCTTACTGAGCTGCATCCCACCTGCGGTATGGGTTTGCTTCACATCTATGCTATTATTCCACAGCAAGTTTCTTTCCGTGACAGGGGTCAGACGTGGCCGGATGGTATCCCAGTGAGCTGGAACTGCAGTATGTCCAATTGGTGGTCTGTCTCCCTCCCTCAGAGGTAACAGTGCTGCACATACAATTCCACATCCCTTTTCACAAGAGACAGGCTGTCTCTGCAGCCACATCATGCAATTAATTACCGATGGAAAAAATGGGAAAAGGTTGCGTTTTGTAAGCAAGCAGAGTCTGGCCAGTGGAATTCTTATTTTTTTTTGGCATTTACTCCTCTTGACCTCCTGGCTAAGCCTGGCAGGCAGTGCAAAGGGTGACCCTGGGAGATTTCCTCTGTTCTTCCCATGAACCTATGTAGACTCAAAAAAGGTGTGAAAACAACCTGGATGTTGTGTGCCTTTATCCACTTGACATTCTGCATTTGACTCAGAGATTTCCATGCCTGGTGAGCACTCCCCACTTTGCTGGTGAGAATTGTCATTTTGTTGAGGTGACATAGTTGAGAGAGAGCAAGAAATTTTTGCTGTCCTTATTGTTAGATCTCACTTGGTCCTCTTTCCTTGAAGATGATAGCATGGAACAAGCTAGTGTAAAAGAAGGCAGGAAAAGAAAACAAAGAATGAAAATGTGGCATGTGTAAGCAAGCCTGATGGAAAGTCAGACTCTAAGGGGCCCAGCAGACCTGCAGCAGCTCGGGGTTGGAGGAGGTGCAGCAGGATGGAGCAGTTGCACATTTGGATGACTGCTCACAGCAGAATTGCAAAACTTGCAGTCCTGGCTAGGAAAACCAAACAATGTCTTAAGAGGTGGCAAAAGAGGGAAAAGGAAATTGTGCAATAAGTACAAAGGCGGAAAAAGAGTCGTGAGGAAGGGATGGAAAGCAGGAGTCTGCATGTCATGTTCCAGTTGGTTCAGGATGGGGCCTGAACTGGGGGAAATGAAGAGGCTTTTGGGGCCCCTTCCCTGGCCCAAGCCAGTCGTTAGCTCTTTCAGTCTACCTATGTTATTGGGTCAGCATCAAATTAGGGTCCTCCAAAATGGGATGATGGGGCAGGGGGGATCATCACCTCATTATTTCCTTCTCCGTGTATGTCTCAGCAATGCTACACCTCCAGTTGGGCCATTGATAGCCACGCCCACACTTCTCTGATTTATCAGATTCCTCAACACAGTGCTTAGCTGGTGTCACAGGGTCTTTCGGTTTGCATCGTTTCCTTGCCTTTATCGCTGCCTGACTTGTGTAAACAGTTGTGTGGGCCAGGCGAAGCCAGATGTGGACAAAGAGCTTTCCCAGCTGAACACAAGTAACTTCTTGAACAGCTTGAGATAATGCCCGAGAGGACGCTGCAGTCATGGCCTCTGCAGCAGGAGCTTTCCCCTCCCTCGCCCGGCAGAGATCTGTCTCAGCTCCCCGGGAACCCATGTGAAGGAGGGGAGGAGGGGGCAGAGCAGTGGGATTTGCACCGTGGTGCACACACTGGAATGAGTTATGGAAATCCTTAAATCCTCCTAAGAAAGGGCAGTTAAAGCTGAACTGAAAATTAAACACTAAGCTGGTACAAGCCACCTCACCTATAAATCCAGTCCTGGTGCAATTTATTTCTGCACCACACTTACTATATGAATGGGGATTTACAGTGGGTGAATTTTCACATCCCCCTTCCGCCAACATCTGTGGGGCTTTACAAACTACAGTGTGCCAAGGGTGCGCTTCCAAACCTCCACCAGCCCGCAGCCGAGACGGGTGGCAGGCGGGGAAGGGGGAGAAGAAAACAGGTCTGATTTAGCAAACACAGAGAGCCGGAGGCACCAAGCCCTTTTCTGTGTGTGCTCAGAGTGTTTGGATAAAGGCATCTCCTAAAGGGGAATTTGTTTGGTTTGGACTTCATTGAGTGAAAAGCTCTCAGCCCCAAGAGTGCTTAGTTATTCTCTTGTCTAGTGGCTCCTCAACAGCCCCCAACCATAGGGAGGAGGCTTCCTATTTGTGAAAGTGGTCCTGCTTGTTGAAATTCTCTAGTGACTTAAGTTTATTGGTTTTTCCTGAGGTCCAGCCATTTGAATTGCAAACAATGCCCCATCTCTGCCTCCTCCCCCCCTTCCCCAGCCAGAACAATGTGCAGAGCTGAAATAAAGCCAGGCAACACGGACTCTTGAAGCAGAGTGTGATTTCTTTCCGCATGAGTGGGGAGGTGGAAGTTTGCTGCCTTCCGGTCCCGCTCATTGATGCAGAGGATGTCTGTGAAAGAGAAGGGAGGGATCTGGGGGAAGAAAGAGGGAAGGAAGCCAGCTCATGGATGATGTTTGGAGATCCTTTTTGCTTTATTTAATTATAACCTCTACTGCCTAAAAGGCCACCCTAAGAGGAGACTAATGCTGGTGGATCCATGAATACCTCTCTCACTCTTCACCCTGCAGCATCACAGGAAAGATGCAGGGGATGGGGAGTGGGGGGTTTGCAAGTATGCTCCAAAATTATCCCATGTCTGGGAAAAGGTGAACTTTTGTCATGCTACTGGGAGTGACTGAGCAGTCTGAGCTCAGTTAAACACACAGAAAGCTGGATTGTTGCTGTGGGAGAGCTGGAGTGCTGTGCATTTGATGTACATAAATGAGATAAAGGAGCACAGCGGCACATGAATAGTAGTCCTTGCCTATGTCAATTTTAAGGCATGACTTCTCTCATCTTGGCTCAGGGAGCTTCTGTGTTGGAAAGCTCACTGACTTGGGTGGAGCTTTCTCCTTATTTATGCTGCTGGGAGGAAGGGAGGGAGGAGGAAGAAGGGAGAGCGGTTGTTTGCCCAAGGTGCTCTGGTACTGCTGGTTAGTTAAAAGCTGAAGGATTAAATGATAGAAACAACACACAGCTTGTGTTTCACTTATTCTTTTAATTCATGGGGTGCTTCTGAAGTTTTCCCCCTGCCTGGCTCTGCTGTCTTGGAAAAGCACAGAAATCTCATCTGCTAGAGCAAGTCTTTGAGGTTAGCTAAACGTGCATCTAGGTGCCCCAGCAGTGCACCATTTTGGGAAGCATGTTGGGGCAACAGTTACCCAGAGGGTCTTGGCAGGCACAAAGAAGATTGGAAACCCCCAGTGAGACAGCCAGGACACTGCCATGACCTTCATCCCAAGTGCTGGTCAGTGACCTCAGGGCAGGTGGAGGAAATGTGGTTCATATGCACTTGAGGACAGGGTCAAGGTGGGCAAGGAGGCTCCTGGCAGGAGACTTGACTCATCTGTGAGGGTAACTCGGGCATCAGTGCCCCAGCATGCAGCGACACATCTTGCAAGGTCAGCCATGCACATTGTGAGTGCATGATGTATTTCATACGATAAAACTCCCCTCTGGGATATTCAGTCCAGAACCACAAAGGTCCAGAGATGCCAGTTTGTGCTACAGAGGCTCTCAGCTTTAACATCTCTTTCCAAATTTTGGCATTGTTTGCAGGCAAGGGTGATTCAGATGAACTTGTGGCCTTTCATGGAAAGCCAACGTGAATTTGGTAGCCTTGGCTGCAGAAAGACCCTGGAGAAAGGGCATGGTCAGAGTGTCAGAGGTGAAGGCTTTAGCAGCAGAGGGCAGCGGTGGAGCACGAGGGTCCTGCCCTTTGCTGGGGTCACAGCACTGTTCTTTTCTTCTACAAACTGGGCATTTGGGCCATCCTCACAGCACATCCTTTTTGACTGATGGCTATTCATGTGCAATATTCTTTCTATCACAGAATAGCACTTGTTTCATTTTTACTATGAGAGGAAGGCTGGCAGAAGTCTGCTATAAAAGCACAAGACAGAAACCTGGGAGAGTTGTTCTCTCCCTGGCCCCTGCTCTGGTGAATGCCCTCAGTCAAGTCTCTTTCTGCTTTACATTCCTCATGTAGAAAATGGCAATAGAGACCTTGTTCTTTGTGGCAGAACTGTGTGACATCTGCTGATGAAAAGAGCTTTCTACACTGGCTATGCAACCGTTGAAGGAACATTTTCTCAGTGCTATGCCCATGAGTTATAACAAGGTGACAGGCAGCAGGAGAATAGACCCAGGTACAACTACAGGAATGCAGGGAGAAGGGCAGGCTCGAAGCATTGCCCACCCTCAGCCTGGAGGAGAAATACCCTGGGAGATTGCAGGCCAGGAGCAGTCATCAGCTCAGTAATAATTCCTCCTGGGGAGATGACCGAAACTCCATTCCACTCTTTGGGGAATCAAGGCTTGGCTCCATCCCCAAGACAAATCAAAGCACACCAGCATCAAAAAATGGTGTCTGAGAATCTGCACCCCAACTTGTTGTTCCCTTAGGTTGGCTCTGCTGCACCAGAGCAAGCCTTCCCATGGTCCATAGAGGCTTTGCCCAGCTCTATGATACCTTCTTCCCTCTCTGACCTCCTAACAGTGGACATATTTGATCTTATTAAATATAGCCTTTCTCAAGAGGGTTGGCTGCTCTGAGGCATCTTGCTGGTCTTTACTCAGCAAGTAACCTAAGCTGAGATCAGATATGCTAGCTGTCTGGTGCGTGAATTCCTCTTTATCTGATGTTGACACCTTCACCACATGGACTACTACAATCATGGGAAAGGCAGCTCTGAGCATTGCCTTGAGCCACAAACCACTGATTCAGACCCTTTTCCTCCAGGAGGGATGAAAATAGAGTAGGTTTCAGTAAGACAGAGAAGAGCAGTGCTTTCAGCAGTTTGAGCTTTGTGTTTGATGTGCTGCTGGAGGAAGCAAGTGGCAAAATCCTGGTCGTGCAGGGTGACTACTCATTGTAAATACTGCTCAGTTTTGTCTGTGAGTCAAAAAGGGAGGCTACCGGTATGTTTGGAGAGGGTTGTTCTTGCAGGAATTGCACCCTTCACAAGGCCAGAGGGTGCTGAGGATTTAGGGTGGTCATTTGGTTTGGAGGGGAATCCAGTTTATTGATTTTACTGATTTTTTTTTAAGTAGTTCTTTGAGTGAGCTTCAGAAGTGGAAATAAATGCAATTTGCTGCTTTTCCAGGGCTGGGAAAAGATGCTTCAACCCACAAGTGCTGGTGTGTATAAATGGTGGAGAAAAGGGACAAAAATCAATGTGGAGACCACACTGAAAAATGTGGAGAGGTCCTGGAGATATCAGGGACTTCATAATTCTGGAGGAGAAAGTTCAATACAGAACATATTCTAACCAAAATGTGCCTGCCCTGACAGATTCCTGGAGGTGGAAAACACATGGAGAGGAGGCTGAACAAAGACTTTTAGGGCTCATGGACACCTCATAAGGAATATTTCAAACCTTGGGGCTAGTGGCATTTCCAGCCCTGGGAACTGAATATAGCAGTTGACACCTTGCTGGGATGCAGTTTCCCAGCTGCCTCTGTAGACCGTACTTAATTAATGTTTATTTTTCCTTTTCACCTTTTCTTTAGACAATGGAAGTTTAGAAATACTCACACATGTACTTTGCCTAATGGGAGCTGAGGTCCTGCCTCCACTTCCAGCTTCTGGAGCTGTGGTGCTTTTCAGAAGCCTCTGCCCTTGTTCCGTCCTTCAGCAGGGTTGTATTCAGGCAAATTAAACTCCACCTTCAGTTTCTATACACACTTGTTCTCTTCCACTCGATCTTGGGGTGCCTAGCCACAGAATTCAGCACCTGTTTTCCAGTATTTTGGCCTAGTTATACTTGTGTTCAATACAAATCTCATGGCCCAGGAAGTGGCAGTTCTTCGAAGGGAATCCCCCTCTTAATTCAATTAATGTTGAAGCTAATTTCCACCCTGGGGCTGAGTCCCACTGCCTTTGAAGTCAATAATAGTTTTGTGCTTCCCTTCAAGTGGAGCAGGTTGCAGCACGCCCCTCGCAGCAAAAGACTTTGCCAAGCATTTCAAAGAGCTGCACGCATTTTTGTGCCAAGAGACCTGCATCCTGCTCAAATGGAGGGAAAGATTTCAGCAGGATGAGGCCATAAGTCTTAGAATTCTCTGTTGGTTAGGCCAGGTAGATATTGGGAGATGGAGTGTGTTTGTTTTGAAAGTACATTCAGGATCTCAGATGGAGAGTCCTTCATAAAAAAGAAGAGTTACTGCTCTGTAGCCACTTTGAGGCTTACAGTATTTGCAATGAAACACATATTTGCCTTCTTCATGTTTATTTACTGCCAGAGTTTTTATGTATGTCTTTAAAATGTCATTTGGATCATCCTGTCCTGGTTTGATTTAATAGAGTGAAAACCGCAATCACCTGGCAACAAGGCTATTTTTCCTATTCAGGGCAATGTATGGAGATCCAACTGCTGAGATATATTTGCTCACTGTCAGGGTGGTAACCGTGACACTGATTTCAGACATCCACAAGGTGATTTTCTTCACCTAAGCTTGGCACATAGCTGAGGAATCTAACTGTTTTCCACCACCTTTATTGTCGGTGACAAGCAGAGGGATCTACAGGAGATAGTACAGGATCTTTTCTTTGTGCAGGAGCCCAAAGCAGTTGGGCCTTAATAGATCAAGGCTAAAATGCTTGAGCTTCAGAGGAAGGCAGCATTGCCTCACATTATGGCTTTTTATTATGACTTAACTGAAGTACTGAGCAACTTTGGGCATTGTAGTGATTTTGGAATAAAACTAATCAGTGTCATAGAAACAAAGGCAAGAATCTTTGAAGTGTAGATGGAGCCATAGGGGGATGACATGCAACTCAATTACTGTCAAAAATGAATCATATTACCTATTTTATTACGGTTCAACTATCTATCGAAGATACTTTTATGAAGGTCTTGACATGAGAAAGGTGCTGTTCTGATAAGTTTCTTGTGTCCCTCATGTAGGAGGAAACAAAACTAGTTTTTGGTCAAAGTTTAGCATAGGAAGCTGATGTACAAAGTTACATGAAAAGGTTGAAGTTGTCAGTGTGAAATTCCGCTGCAGTGAGCTGGATAGATTTTATATCACTGGTGATGCACTTCTCCATTTATCTAAGGTTTTGCCATGTAAAGAAAGGTACCACAATACCCCAGTGTGCCTCTCGAGCTGATTTCTAAGCTCCACGCTGTTTATCAGCCCAAAATTCTGAGGACTGCACAGTGTGAGAGGGACAGCAGCTGCCTTCCCATGATGTGATAGGAAATGAAGGGTACAACACCAGGAAATGAATATGTAAATAGTTATATGATCCCCAAGGGATAATTGCTTTGTTGTAAAGTAGTCACACCAGGAAAGCATAGAAACATGACAAGTCTCATTGTGCTTTTGGGATAGACGAACAGCCCCGGATAAATATCTGAACTGTTTTGGATGTTGTTAGGATTTGATTTGGCGAATGAATGTAGAACACACTCTCCTCTCACTACCGTTATTTGGTGTGACACTGTAGGGTTTCAGGCTGGCTCGCTGGCAGAGTGAGAGGCATTCACGTTGATCTGATTGGACAGGGAGAAGTCAGCCTTAGCCCTCAGACAGTCCCGAGTTAACAAGCTCCAAGTTCCAGAGATAAAGCCGCTCGGTAATCCTCTAGAGCCCGCGATACTGTAGCTTGTTGAAAGGGAATGGTGCCTTCTCGCTGGCATGGACAAGTGATCCTGATAAAATGAGAACTGACCCATGCCTTTGCCCAAAAATTTAAAAAGGATGGAGATCTAAGCTTTTCTTTGAGATTAAATATATACATATATATATATACATAATAGAGGTTGGTTGGTCAGTTTGTTTTCTGCTCCTGTGCCAGGGGCACCTCCTGATCACTCTGGGAAATTTGCTTAAGAAAGGACTGAATAAAAAAGAGGTAAGGCAGCAGCCTTTGCAGGTGCAGATCTGGAGTTTAGGATAAACACCTACAAGTTTGGATTTCCTGCCTTCCACTTACGTAACTGTCTAATCTAGCTACCCATTCACCTTTCCTTTCATCCCAGGATGTCTAGTCTGATCTGTCTGTCCTTTCATCCCCGATATCTTCCTCTTGATCTGTGTTTTTTAGAGCTCATTCATCACACCTTACAACTTCTAAAGCACTCACAGCAGTCCACAAAGTTTCTCTTTACATTTTAGCCAAAGTGCTCGGAGGGATGGAGGCGCAGCCTCTGCTGAGAAACCCGGGGAGAGGAGCTGTTACTTCTTGTTTGAATCACACCTGAAAGCACCTCGGCGAACCCACTGGACAGAGCAGGGAATTGCTCGCATCCTTGAAGCTTTTATTGAAATCTTTGCCCGCTGGAAACAGGCAGGCTCATTAATTACATGGCTTTCCAGACTGCGTTTGCCCTGGTATTGGGTAGGGGATGTAAGTACACAGGGCAGCAGCACGCTCCAAGCAAAAGGGTAGCGGAAGACACTGGGGCGAAAGGGGGATACTCCAGAAGGGCCGTTAAGTTCATAGAGACATTTTTGGCCTGTCACTTTGTTTCCAGCCTGGGTGGCAACTTGATTTTGGTTTCTAAAGGGGGTGGAAAGCATAGGGAACATCTGAACAGGAATAAAAACCTGAAAATAGGACAAAAGTGACTCTTTGAATATGGAACTGCATTAGGGCTTTTTATTTGAAGGCCTGAAACTGGGAAGGTCAGGGTGGAAACAGTCAGTGGAGATGAGAGAAATGAATCATATATATCAGCGAATGCTGTTGTGAGTGCCAGCACCGCCTGGCTTGAAAGAGGTGCACTGATTTCTTAAGCAATTTCTAACAACCAGCTTCAGACAATGATTTAAGGACAAAATTAGCTTTACAGGGAACACCTCTTTTGGAAGGTCTCTCTCTCATTCTCCCTTGCTCATTCCTTCTGTTCTTTTATTTCTTTCCCTTCCTCAAAAGGCGAGGTTGTTACTTGGGAGCCCTTTTGAGGGGAGAGAACCATAGTGAGATTCTTATGTTGGCATGGCTGATGTTAATGGGTAACACTGGGGCCAAAGGTCCTTTAAAGCTCCCACATCTGCAGCTTTGTACAGACCTCACCTCCGAAATGCCTCAAAGTGTGTAGCCAGGCAGGGCCTAATTTGTATTAGCAAGACAAAGGCCCGAGGAGGGGAGGAAAGGGGGATGAGTTTTAATTTACTGAAGATTTATTAGGCCTCATGAAATCGGCCTGAACCACCCATTTTCTATATCATCTGCCCACATCTAAAGGGGGTGGCTTTGTTGTGGGGAGATGGTTGTTGAGAATTATCCTGCAACAAATCTCACCAGCGTGAAAGGGACACAGACAGAAGCAGGACGTGGAGGAGGGTTCACGCTCTCCGCATAGAGCCCAAAATCTGGAAATATGGAAATGTGGGAATGCCATTCAGGCTTGATCCTGCCTTTCCTTGACTTTTGTTTGTGGAGTGCATGTTGTCTTTGCTAAGCTTTGCTTGCTCAAGTAGATGAGTGAGGTATCAGGACTGTAGAGAGAGGGAGGAGGATATGCTGAGGCGTGGACACCACTTGAGGTTTTGGAGCTGAAGGGATCTGTTTTGGGAAGGGGTGGTGAGCCTTTGTTCACATAAAGATTATTCCCTTTTCCATTCAAGTAGCTGTCATATTTCCAAAGCTAAGCTTGGGAGTAAGGCTTTAACGTGGCCCACAGAGCTTTAGAGAATGACCCATCTTTGGAGCCCTCCAGGCTGTAGATTGGCCATGAGTTTTGCAGTGCTAGGATTCCCCAAAAGACCTCTAGGCAAAGGCTTATTAATTATACCTGTCCCTTTTCCTTCCCATGTCCCAGTCTCACTGTAGCAGCAGATTTGATTATTTCATTTCTGTCATTAACCTTCCCTGAAAAGAGCACTTGCAGTGTTCCCATAACACGCGGTGATGTGAAATGTCACCCCCAAGCTGACTGAGAGTGAGAGGATTTGGGGATGCAGTTACAGGAACCATCTCATGGGAAATCACCAGTACTCCAAAGGAACCTTTGGGATAATGAGAGCAGGAGCAGGGAGGGGTTTATTAACCAGCCCTGACCTGAAGGCCAGCCCACTGGTGTCTGCAGGAGAGAAGGGACTGTATTTGAGCATAAGACTGACCAAGACTCCCCCAGTATTTCTTGCTCATAACATCAGCAGAGAGGAGAGGACCCTGGGTAGTGAGTGGTGTATGTTTATCACAATGTAATGGTATATAAACCTCAGCAGGCAGAGCACAGTGGGTGGTTAAGCAAAGCATAAAGTGTGAGACCAGGGAGTGGGATCTATCTCAAGCAGATGTAAAAGAGAAGCTGTTCAGAGCCAACACTTTCCTTGGAGATTATGTAGAGGGGTACAAACACCCTATTTCCTGATGGTGGGCAGCCAGGTGTCTGATTTACACATCCAGTTATATGTACATATGATTCATGTGAGTGGCTGGATTTTCAATCTTTGTCCAATACCCGTGCCCTCCTTTCCTACAGTGCCTAAGCCAAGGTAGAGGTGAGCCACCCAGCCTTGATGTCCAAAAGCTTCTGGTCATCACGGTTTACATCTTTAAGACAAGGTAGTATCTGAACTCTTACCTATGGGAAGTGTTCCCTCCTCCAGACAGTTATCCTTGGTGTGTTTTTTGTTTTGTTTTGTTTTGTTTTGTTTTGTTTTGTTTTGTTTTGTTTTGTTTTGTTTTGTTTTGTTTTGTTTTAGGATGAACAGAATATAACAGGGAGGATTTGAGAGGAGGAAGGAGGTAAAGGAAAAAACCAATCTGATATTCAGAAATGAGGCATGCTGCCATCCCAGGGGCAGTCAGTGCCATAGCTAAGATCAGGCTCCCTTTGAAAATGCTTCTTAGTGCTGCAGTCTGCTTAGAAGAGGTCAGCCACCCTCAGGTGAAAGAGCAAAACATTCTTGGCATAAAACAGGGGAGAGAACTGTCTTCTTACTGACAAGGGGACAAACAGGATGCCCTGAGAAATCACTGTTTTGTTCAGTTTATAGGACTTTGTAGAGGACAGACTGGAGAGAAAGCTATGGAAAGAGCATACTGTGCACTCAGATGCACACACCCCCCACTCCCAGGCATTCCTCCTATTCAGTGCTGGCAATTAGCCCGCATGAGAAGGTCATTGTAGGGTACAAAGGGGCCTGGTTCTCCCAGACAGTGGCTGCAATAGCTGTACAGTGGGGCAGAAGTACAGAGTAATTGCACAGGGTCTTACTGTGCTTACCGCCATAGATGTGGAGGTGACCTGGGACCATCCCTGAAAGGCTGGCTCTGCATGCTACACTGACACAAGGGTATCCCAAGGCAGACAGACGATGTGGAGAGACATAGGGAGAGATGGGAAGTAAAACTTTCTATGGTGAGAGAAACATCATGAGGGAGAAGGGAAGGAGAAGCAAGAAGGATGAAAGACAGGATGTTACCTGTGCTTTCACCTTCACCTGGCTTTGCGAGCTGATAAAATCACATCAGCATCCATCTCTCTAATGCTTCAGTCTCCTGGCATGAAGGGATGCTCAGCAGCTCCTACAGATGAAGGCATTGATGTCTTCTCAGTCACTGGCCGAAGCAACCAACCCTCCTTCCTTGCTGAGCCAGCTCCACACACCTGTTGTCTTGCAGGCCTGGGGCCATGGCACCTCATCTCTGTGGCTTTCATCCCACCAAGCAGGATGGGATCCTTTCTCTAGAAGAGAAGCAAAGGAGAATCAGGAGCTAGAACAATAAGACCTATGTTTTGGTGGTCCCAAGTAAAATAACTTTCTGGTACTGGTCCTTGTGGTGCCAGTGTGAGAGCTAGGAAGTGAATTCTGCTCCCTTGCAGTGCCAGAAATGCATTAAACCTGTCCTCTGTGTCCAGGATAAAATGCAGGTGGAACAAGGGGAAAGTCTACAGATTTATAGCAGTGGATGTTGTATCAGACTGGCTGCATGCCACAGTAGCCTGTGCCTCCAAGAGAGTGACTCGTGGGTCTGACATGCTCGTGAAGGGTCCAGATGTGCGTCTGGGGCTGTCACATAATGACTGACCACATATTGTGCTCGGATTAACTCGTGTCAGACGTATGTGTGTGCTAAAAAGACTGTTCCCTTCATTTGCTCCAGCTGCAGTAACTGGAAACCTGCAGCCAGATCCAGTGTTTGTTTCTTCACTCTGTTATAACTTGTATAAATACTTTTGCTTCCTTGAATGACATGTGCAGGTCACATCATCTCCTGAAATTATTGATGTCTTCCTGCCCCAGAGGGTAGGAAAGTGCTGTGCCTCAAACACCAGCCAGGTAATCCTTCTGGGGAAAGTGTCAGACTTGTGGCATTTCTCATGTTGTCTCTGATCCTTGTAATGTCCCTCCCTGGGCATGCTGACCCACTGCCAACTGTGAGGCTGTGTGGTACAACAGGCATGACATCTTACGTGTCTCTCTGCAGGACATGCACTGCTAAGAGCAATGAGGATGACTTGATTCCCCAAAGGAAGGGCTAGTAACCCTGAAGGCAAAAAAACCCAAAAACATTTGAGAAACTGCTAATTCCTAGGTCAAATATCAGACAAGCTTCTCTGGGAAAGACTCAGGACCCTGTTCCATGTAGGATGGGGCACTGTGAGTGGATACCTTTTGACTGCAGAACCAGGTGGCATTACGGACAAAGAATGGAGTATCTAAAAATAGTACATTTGTGAGGGTGTTGCAGGTGTTTGGGTGAAAGACACAATATAGGGGTCTAGAATATCACTCCTAAAAATCTTCTTTTTGGCTGTACCTTGTGTATTTATTTCTCAGACCTTGTTCTATGCTCATGATATGTGTCACAAGAGACCTCCCTTGTGCTTCTGATTTTCTGTGCAAATGATGTTTGCCATGTGATCAGCTGTACCTTCACAGCTAAGTGAAGCATTGGTGCTTTCCAAGCCAGCTCCCTGGGAGCTGCATGGGCTTGTCAAAGGGTTAAGATTTGTCCTATTGACACAAAAATGCCTTTAGACATTGGTGTTCTTGAAAAACACTGTCTGAACCATTGAACCCCTTTGGAGTTAGAAAGCTGTTCATGCACCTCAGGAGGAAAGATGAATGGTGAACAGAAAAGTTACAGTCCATGGTCAGGCTGAGCAAACATGTAACTTTTGGAAAGCAGTCAAAGGAAGCTGAAAAGCCATCTTAGATACGGAGCTGAGCATGAGTCACCCAGGGAAGTCAAAATAGACTGCTCAAGTACTTCACTTCAAAGCCTTCAACACCATGAACTCTCAAGCATCCCAGGAATGTCACTGCTCTTCAAAGGAGGCAGGGAGGGATCTCTGTGTGTCCTGCATTCATCTCCTTTGTAAGGAGAAGATTTAACAAAGCCCTTTGCATGACATTCAGTGTGTGCTGCCTCCGGGATGCTGGTGGGTACGGGCTACCCCACTTCAGTCTAGATTATTGGCCAAGTCCTGCGTTCGATCTCATGCTGTGTTTACACCAGAGTTGTGCAGCTTGTGATTCACTTCAGATTTACTTAACTGGGAAGAAAGCAATAGTCACTGACTTCCCAGGCATTGAAGCCAGATAGCCATCCAACTTTTTCTTGCCACTAGCCAAATTCCCGTTGCTGACAGCAGGTTTCAGCAGGTGTGATAGAATAAGCCTTGCTCAGAGATTGGCCATGGCTGCATCCCACGCCAAGCTGACCTTCCAGGGGTACTCCTGACTGACACTGGTTGCCAGCCGTGGATAACATTCATGCCATTAGCAGACCTCTACAGTCTGCCAGTCCCGCTGACGACATAGATGTGTGTTCATGGTGATTTCATTCTGAGTACAAAGCCAAAAATCAATATTTCATTTTGTCAAGTGTTGCAAATGCAGCTTATCATTCTGATGTGAAATGTCTCTTTTTAGAAATTCAGTGTTGTCTACAGGAATACTTAAATTCTACTTATAATCCTCAATTATTATTATTATTTTATCAGGGAAGACTGAAGTGAGAAATCTCCCAGCGCCTTGGTAGACAGCTCTTAGCAGATTCTGAAATCATCAACATCCATTTGGGTGACCAGTCCAAAAGCATCATACTTTTTCTGTAGATGTCTTCCTCTGAAGCTTTTTTTTTTTCATTATATTTTAATCTTAACTCTACTGTGAATTAAAAAAAAAAAAAAAAGTTGGATGGATCAAAAGATCACATTGAGAAGAAAATACTGTATTTTTGTATTTATTTTCCTGGAGGGGGGCATGCAAGTCCTGCCATTTCTTCCACCAGTGGAGCTGGGTTAGGGTTTGTAAATTAATAGAAGAATATTAATAAAATTGCAAGGCTTGTTCAAAGCAAAGAGGAATACAGCACAATGAAACAGAAGCTGGAGAGGGAATTCGAAGTGTTAGAGGCTGAATGCAATTGCTTGTGTTGGAATCTGACCAGCATCCTGGGGCTAACACCTCTCTTCCACAGAAAGTGCTATAGGAACTTTATTATTTATAATATTCAGGATTCTGGGTTTGTGCCTTGTCCAACAAATGGATTTAAAAAATAAATGTTGATGCTGCTGAGGATTCTCACATGGAGGAGAACCTGTGGGCAGGCCACAGATTTGGTCAAGATTAAATATAAATATAGCATCTAGGTGACTTAGGTGCCCAAGTGTAATTTTCCTAAGTGACTTAAATGCCTAGACCCAGATCCAGCAATCTGCTTTGGGTTCTAGCTGGGAGTCAGGAGCTCAGACTGATACTACACACACGTACTTTGCTGGATCTGGGCACTGAAGTCCAAACTTCCGGGTAAGACTATGAGATACAAGCTGTTAAGTCACTAAGCACCTTTGAAAATGTTACCTGGGCTTATGGGAAATAGAGTTTCCAAGCAATTTAGCACTTGGAAGCAAGGTAATTCAGACTAACCCAGTTATATTGGTAAGCCCAGGCTATTGATTTGCACTGTATTTTTTCCAAGCTGCATCTCTAGCGTAATGCAGTCCAGTTGTCTTGGCTGCCTTGGCAGGAGGTGAAGATGGCCATGCACTTCCCGAGCGAGGGTACCGGCTGGCAAAGATGGATAAGCTGAATTGCCCTGGCTGTAGGAGTTTGCAAACATGTAGGAGTTTCACACATTGGAGCCAAGTGCATGACCCTGGACCCAGGACAGTGTCCAAAAATGCCCTTAATTGCTCCTCCTTTTCTCTATTGCTCTTAGTGTCCAGATGGCAGCTGGGCTGTGGTGCATTGCAATGTCTTCTGCCTTGACATCCATGACAATTTGTATAAAGGGTATTATCCTAAACATCCCTCGAGCCGCTTAAAGTAAAGCCAGTGTTTCAGGGCTCTACGGGACCTGCCACTTGTAAGTGGCAGAGAAAGAACCTTCTGTTGAGGGTGTGGCAGGGGGAAAACATAGTGCATCTGTGTTGTGCCTCTTCCAGGTAGGTACATCCACTCACTGAGCCAAAGGAATTAAGGCATCTGCCCTTGGCTATGGAGAATGTTTCCCTGATAAGACCTTGCCGTTGTTTATACTCGGGTTGGCATAATTAATGGGTGCTGTGCACAGTGGTGCTGACACACTGCCTGCCTTGCAGAGATTTACTGCATCTGGAAAGAAGCCCAAACTCAAAAGCCTGTGATTGTTTTAATGGCAAATTAAAACAATGTAGGATGATACTGTGTTAAGGCCTCTCATGTATATGCCATGCGCAGCAATGCAGGAATAGCTGAGATATCACTACCTCAGATGGCCCTGGAGCTGAACTGCAGACTGCCTCATTAGTCACATCTAAGGACAACACCAGGAGTGGGTTAAACAATCAATGCCCATCTTCCCTGACCTCCAACTATCTGGTTAGTTGTGAGACTGGTGCTAGAAGGTGGAATTTTGTGTCTGTGTCGTGCTGGAGCTAACAAAACTGGGTCTTCTCCATGAATAACTTCAGGATTTGATCTAGGTTATTGTGCAGTCCAGGAGCTGCATGTCCTCAGACCTTTCTAAGCAAACCCCTCCACTTTTGTTCCTAAACATCGACTTAGATGCTTTCATTTATGTCAGCAAATCTGAAAATACAGAATTCTGAGTTAAGTGCTACCAAGTTATACAGAGGATAAGGCTAACAGTCCACTTTGCAGAAGGGTTAGAAAATCTGATGCCAAATGCCACATCCCCCCTTGCAGCAGTACTTCTTTGAAGGCATAGTATTTCCATTCTCTGAGCAGCGAGGGCAGGTCTCCAGTTCCACGTCCCAGCCTGAGCTGTCCTGCCCTGACTGAAATGGAGCCAGGCCGAGGTGCAGCTCTCTGCTTCCCCTGCTATGAACACATGTAGTGCAAAGAAATCAGGGCTGATCAAGGCTGTTTTAAGGTGCATCGGTTGCTGAACAGGCCATCATCTGCAGACCCATCTGGCAGGGGGAAAGGCTGACACAGCAACAGTGAGAGGAGTGTAGGATCATAGATGATCCTGTTGGAGAAGCTTTTTCTGTATGGGTTTAGAGTTTGTTTCATTCTTGTGCTCGTTTTGCATGTGAGTGAATGTCTGAGCTTATGCTCGGTTTTTCTGAGGACCACAGTTGTCTTGATGAGGCTACTGCCAAGCTGCCTTTGAAGCCAGGGATTGTAGACCCATCAGGGAGCATGGTCACAGCTGGCCTGGGCTCTGCCAGCTGCCCTGGATAAAAAGCCAAAGCAGACCCCATCCCTGCTGAGGCTGGAGGGTTCCTGCAGTGTACGCTGTGTCTCAAGAGCCCCTGGGTTTGTATGGCTGTTCCAGGAACTGCTGTCACTTCCAGTGTTTGTGAGAAAAACACTCTGCAAGCTGCAGCTCACACTGATTTTCTATCTATCTCACTTCCATGGTTGTGCCAAACTATTCCTGGTTTCATCCCCATGGCATTTCCCTTCAGTGTAAGCTCACGGAAGAGCTCTGCTGCTGAAATGAATAGCAGTTTCCAAGCCAAGTCTGCCCTGAGCTGGTAGTGATTGCAGGTAGTTACCCCCATAGCCCCCTACAAAGCTTCCAGGTGTGGTGTGGTGAGACCTGGAGGCTCAGAAAAGAAACTGCTCATTCCCCAAGGACATGGTTTCTCTACACTGGAGTATGGCCTGATGTGTCATATGGGTAGTATCAGATGGTGCACAGACTGGAGGGAACTGAGTTGGGAATTACCTCATCAGTGTGGTCTGCAGGAAGCAGTCTTGGCCTGAATCCTGAGAATTGCACCTAGATTTTGTCTCTGGGAGACTGAGCACATTCTGTTCAAAAAATACAAGGAACAAACCAGTGTATCAATGATATGGACCATGAAGGATCACAGACCAGGAGTTAACTAGCAGTGCACACACCTAAAGAAGGAGTTTGGCCATTCAGTCCTTCCCATTGCTAGAACTGCAATTAACTAGTGGACTCACTGTCACCCTGAGCAGAGAACACAAAGCATGGCCAAGCTTTCTGTTGGTGCACAATGGATGCAGGTTCCCCAAGGAGGAGCATGGCACTGGCCTCAGTATTATAGCACACTTCTCTCCTGCCAAGCATCCTCCACCAGATGTGACACAGGACATATGAGAGACCCAGATCCCTTCTGGAGCAGGCATGGGATGCTAGGGGTCCCCATGGAAGAGCTGCTTGATGCTGTGATTGGATACCAGGATCTCTCCCTCTGTGCCAGATCCCTTGTACATTTTTTTCGGTTGAGTTTTTAGGGTCAGTGAAACATGCAAGGTGAAGATATGCTCCCTGTGTGTTGAGTGAAATTATGCCACCCCCCCCCAAAGCTGTGAGTCTGGCCCTGTTCAGGGCGTACCCTGGTTTCTCGCAAATGTGCTCAGGCATTGAAGGCATTAGGAGTGTTCGGCTGCTGCAGAAACCTGCACTGCTCACTGCTCTGGGCTAGCCACAGGCTGGAGAGGGTCCTGAGCTCACGGACAAGACAGCCACTGCCAAATGGGGCACTTCCAAACAATTTAGAGGCATGGAGTAAAAAAGAGTGCATTTGCTTTGATCTATCAGCTTTTATCATTTGTAAACATCTATTAATTGGCTGTGTCAGGCCCAGATCCTTATCATCTTCTAGTCTAATTTCCCCTGTTCGATACATTTCCTCCACTATAAAAATACCCATCACCCACTCCTGTCAGCACAGATTAAATCTAACGCTCTTTCTTTCAGCTCCTCTCCCCAGTGAGGCTGTAAAGCTGTCAGCTCCACACTTGACAAGAGCCAGGCCGCCCTCCTTCCCTTTGTCTCCTGAAGGAGGAAAATATTTAGGTGTCATTGGCTGGATGGTAGAGGTGGAAGTCGACAGATCTCGACCCATCCATTGATCTGTGCCATGAGAGGAGAGAGGAGTTTCCACCACCAGCAGCTGTGATTTTCCCGGGGGCCAGGACTGGGGTGCACCGATCCCTACTGTCATCTCCTTGGCTTCCCGAGAGCTTTTGCATGCTAACACTCAGCCCTTGGAGCCTCTACAAGGACCCTTGTCCCTTGGAGTCCCCCAGCTGCTGGCATACTTGCGACATCTAAATAGCTTCGCAGGCAGCAAGGTGCTGGCTCCTCTGGTAAGAGGTTGATAAAGGGTGTGATGTTGGGTCTCTTCAAAGGAGACATGCCCCCAGTCCAGGTCTCCAAAGCACAACTTAAGGGCTGAATGTTTTCCAAACCTGCTGGCTGAGTGCTAACATAATGCCCCATCCCTAGGTTTATATAAAGAGGTGGCTGCAGATGGCATCTGTCTCCATGCTTGCAGCAAAATAGGTGACGTAAGATCCCTGAAATGCTCTCTTGCGTGTGTTCTGCAAATGGACTTCTCTCCATGGTTCTCTGCTGACCTCCCGTCAGCCATGTCTGCGCATCCCTGCAGGCAGCCGTAAGGCTGAACGCACAGCTTCCCTGCTGAGTCAACAAAACATGCATTTCCATGGGGCAAAGGGGGACAGGAGGAAACACAACGCAACAAAAGCAGAGCAGTGATATGCATCAGCTGGAGCGTAGCAGAAAACAACCGGAGAAGAAAACAGTTCCTTCAGGCAGAGTCTGAACCCAGTGGAAACAAGCAGTCCCAGGAGAAACATGGCAGAGGACCAAGCTGGGCAGGCAGGAGTGCATCATGAGATGCTGAGCTGCAGCAGCTTATCGTCAGCGTCAGGCAAACAGGAGGCAGTGCAGTTTTGCTTAATCCTCTTTCACTGCTGGCCCAGTAAGGTTACAGGTAGTCAATGCAAGAGTTTAAAAATAAACTCTCCTCTTGCCTCTCCCCACCTAATACAAAGCATTTTGTAGCCAGATCAGTTTCTGGTCTCCAAAACCCGAGGCCAGGCTGCAGAGGTGAGCACCCAGGCACAGGGTTTCCTTGGGCAGGTGCTGCTGTGGAAGTGTCGTGGTGATCACACACACATTATCTGCTCTGCGCCATGCACTGTGGGCACTCAAACCCTGCTCACAGCAGCTCAGCCGACACCTTTGCCACTTGCTAAGATCCCACAGCCCGTGTGTCTGAACTCAAAGTGTCTGCCTTTGAGATAACAAGTGTTTCTGGATGGTCCTAAGAAATATCCCAAGTGTAGCAGAGCAGAGTTGATGTAGCTCCTGCCACAGATTACTCTGGAGCTGTTCTTGCTGCTGTGCAACTTGGGACATCATGCTAAGAGGACTCACAATACATTTAATGTACATGTTAGCACTCCATTAAATATTGACTATGCTTAAATAAATGATGCAGCCAACTTTCAAGGAAAAAAGTGCTTATTTTGTCAACACAAAACATGCCTCTGTGCCTTTATCCTTGTTAGTCAGTTTGTGGCCAGAAAGTTCTCTGAACGGGGTCTTTGTAACTGGTTTCACATAACATCACTTGTCCGAAGGAGACTCTATTTGAGCTGAAAACTTGGTTTGGCCTTCAAAAGCAAAGCATTTTAACCTGAGGATGTCAGAAAGATGACTTCAAAACTTTCTTTCAAAAAAGCTTGCAAAGAAGAAATTTGTCAAAACCAGCTCTTTCCCACAAACTGTTTTGACATAGATGAATCTGTATTTCGACAGAGATATCCTTCAACTGAAAAATCCCAGAAGCTCCTCAGACATTCTTGACTCACCGCGTCATGATGTCGTGTGTGTCCTCTGGCTGTCCCCAGTGTCACATGGTCCCAGTGGGCTTTGAGTAGCGCGTGTGCTAATGTGGGGTCTTAGCGAGTAAACCCATCAAGACAGGTGGACCAGAAGTCTGGACTTAGCCCACCTAAAATGAGGAGCAAGACTGGAAGATGTCAGCGAACAGCAAAATAGCACCCAGTTTCCCTCAATAGCAAGTGGAAAGGGACGAATCATCTTCCCTCCTCCACGGAGTTTGTAGGAAGGTTGCATTTATTATTTATCAAGACAGAGCTTTCACTTTTGCCATGTTGAGGGGTCATCACCACATGCACTAGGCATCAGTTTGGATGTCTTCAGGTGAGACCCCCAGCTGGGTCAAGGGCCTGTGACAGTCTGCACCAATTTTGCTGCCTTTCTTTTTCTTTTCTGCTTCACCATGGTTTTTCTCAGGCTCCCTCTCACCGCCTCCCCTTACATTTGTTTCACAACACCTTACAAATAGCTAGTTTTAATAATGTATCATTGGAGGCTTTTTTATAAGCTTTAGGTGCATCAATTATTGAAACCCAGCACTGGTGTTCTCTGTTAATAATGGGTTTTTTTGGTTTGTTTATTTCTATCAGTTAAATTTTTCATGGGAATGTTGTCGCAGTGGAAGGTATTTGCCCTGGCTGCTACAGGACATGCAACTCTTCATCACACTTTCATCCGTGTTCTGAGTGTATCACTGCTAGCACTGAGCTCAGCCTCCATGGGCTGGGCAGGTTTTGATGTCCCATGGAGTAACGACAGCTGCAATACAGAAATGTCCCCACTGCAAACCAGTACTCAGGAGAGTCAGCTCTCTCAGGGAATCTCCCTGCATTCCTGAGAAGGGCTAGAACTAGGTAGATGGGATTTGAACCAGGTTGTACACAGCTGCGACTGCGCAAGCAAAATGATGCCTGAGCATCCTGCTGGCACTGCTCATGGCCACAGGCATTAAAATGTTAAACCCGCTGTTGACAGAAAGAGCGAATTGCACTGCTATCAGCAGTGCTATCCCTGAGCCAGGAAGCACTATGGGGACCTGCCATCCCAGATGAACCTGCCTACTGCTTTTTTTCTAGGGCATTAATAGTTATCACTGGGCATTTTCCCCATGAATGTTTCCATTCTTTTTTTAAAAAAAGGCTTAGTTTTTATTTTGCAAAGTATCAGGTTAGAAAATGTTCATCTGTTTCAAATGGTTGCCTTTGTTTTGCAGAGGCCAATGTTGTTCTCTCACCTGTGTGACATTGGAAAATGTTGACATTAGGATCATAGGATAATTCAGGCTGAAGGGGATCTTAGGAGGTCCCTGGTCCCACATCTGCTCAAAACAGGCACAGCTCTGAGGTCAGACCAGATTAACAAGGCCTTTATCCAGTCTGGTCTTGAATATCTCCAAGGATGGAGACTGAACAACCTCTGTCCAGGAGACACTGGCTTTCCATCACTGCCAGCTGGAACTAAATTCTAACTGCAATCTGCAGGTAAAGGTTATTTATCCCATTAACAGCCTCTGGATCAGGCCATCCTGCAGAAAGAGATTCCTTTAATAAAGTTTTACCTTATCTTGACACTTCATCGTGATCTAATATTCAGGCAGCAGCCTGAAGGTTCAGTCAGCACTCCTCTAACTTCAAGAGCTGATATTGATTCAATAAATGAACATGTTAAAAGCATGTCACCGTTGTGTCTGTCCTTTATCTTAGCAGTTAGAATGCAGAGTGGGGGAAAATGCAAACAGGAGTGTGCAGGTGGGTGAACTGGAACCCAGTGGTGCTTCAGCATCTGTTACACCAGAAGGGCTTTAGCAGCAAAGGTGTTTCAGGATTTCCAGCATCCATATCATACAACTGTGGGGGTTAAAGCAGATCACTGGGCAGATTCAGGGCTAAAACAATCTGTAGAACAAAAGAGAGGAGAGGAGAGTTATTTTTAACTCAGATCTGTTACAAATGCAGACCCCAAACCAGCTGCTTTGGCATAACCATGGGGTCAGCAAACCAAGAAGGTGTGTGTCCCATGCCAGGTTTGCTGCCAAAGCCAAGACATACCAAAACTGCCGCCTCAGCAAAAAACCTATGGCCCTCCCTGGCTGTGGGGAGCACATGGCAACACCGAGGTCAGTGTCCTGTTGCAGCCAAGGCAGATGTGGTGTTTTCCTTGCGGATTTTTTCATGGATTAGCAGGTTGAAGTAAAAACCATGAGCAAGTCTAGGATTTACCATAACCTGAAGCTGCCTGTTAAAACTGCTGCTGCCTGGGCTTCACCTGGTATTCGTTACCTGATGTTTACTGATGTCTTTGAGTCCATATAACTGTGTGCTTCTGCTGTGCAAAGTGAAAGCTGCTGGCCTGGGTGGGAGATGGGGAAGGCAGGACGAGGTCATCACTATAGCTTCTCTGTGGAACAAGTGTTTTTACGTAATGAGTGGTTTTATGGCCCTTTTCTTATTTCAGAATAACAGGCATCACAAAAATACCAGGATGGACTTGCATGAGTGGGGTGTGGGGGTGTGTGCACTTGGCATTCTGATTTGCAAGAACAGAGCACATTGAGGTGGTAACATGCTATAAAGACCCCACAGAGGAGTGGATGATGCATTAGATCAGGAGGCCATGTGATGGAGCCTCCAGTCTGGGCTGAGTTGGTACCTTGTTGTGGGTAAGCCTCCTTCGTCTGAGGCTTCTTCCCCTGCCTTTGGTCTCCAGTGACATTTCAGGAGATGGAGAATGCATTTTACAATGTGGCTGCAGATTATAAAGGATTCACTATTACGTTGTGAGTAAGACTGAGGTTTGATATCTCAAGGCAAGCTCAGCACAGGACTCATGGGGCAGCCATGGATTGGTCCTGCTCCTTTTCTCTCTGGGAGGTGGAAGAAGCACCAGATGCACAGAATTTGGTTGTACCCTGAGGTTATGCTTCCTTCTCTTTTAAAACGGGAAAGGAAATTGGTTCACATTTTTTGCTTGCAATGTAATGGCAACCTGACTGACACCTTGACTTTTTCCTTTACAATTATTATTATTATTGTTTTCCTCTCCTACGTGGTCAACACTGCCCAGTTCCTAATGAGAAAAGGCCAGGGAAACCAGCTGAGTGTACCTCCCACTTCCTTTAATAAAAAGCTGCTGTTAAAGCAGAGTTCATGGAGCACGTTTGCTTTGTTAGCCTAATCCACACTCCCTCACGGCTCCATACTGTTGAGAATTAAAGCGATGAACATTTCCATGCTGTTAACCTGGGAACAGTAAGCTGGGGAAGCTGCTCTAGTTTAAAGTTAGCGCAGCAGAGCCACAGCTGGACAGATGTTTGACTGCATGGGATACCTTACTTAAACACCAGTCTTGGCATCAGCCTCGTGTTTTTCATTCCGGTGAATACAGCAAGCCCTAAAAGTTACATGGAGCACTGATCATTTTATTGCTGACACATCATGCTTTGGCATCTGTTGGCATGAGTTGCCAGCCAGCTGGAATAATACTGTTTTGGATTTGGTGGCTTTTTTGAAAGCACCTCGAAATGAAAGGGAAGGGCTTTCACCATTAACTAAACTTGCTCATTTTTGTGACCCAGCACAGTGGTGCAAATGGCTCCACAGCCATGAGGAGTTGTAGAAATGGAAGAGAAAGAGGAGGGGAGCTAAGGTCAGCTCCTGAATTTTCCCTTCTAACTTGCTGTGTGACTTCAGGCAAATTGTTTAACATTTCTGTGCCTCAGTTTCCCCAATGTGAGATGCAGCATTCCTCTCCTACACCTCCAGCATGATGTGAGGAGAGATCCATACCATTTAAACTACTCCTCACTATTGTGTTACAGGCCACATAAAGATTTTTTTCTCCTCCTTTCCCTGGGGGACGGTCCTTGCTATCTCATGGAAAGCGCTGGAGTGTCCCTTACTGTATGCCTGTAAGGCTCAGTTAGTGCCGGGAGACCCTCTCTCTGCCCTGTTTGTCCAGTGCTGTGGCAGGTCCCAGCCCATGGCTGCAACTCAGATAATCCCAGGAATGATTTATATTGATCAGCATCTGTAGCACTTTGCAGGACAGTAAAGCAAGGGTGGGTGGGACCTCCAAGGGTTTTCTGCTCCCCGTGGGTGACCTGGGACTAACAGGTTCCTCGATGTCATGCCAGACCAGAAATTCAGAGCTGGGAATGTGTCCACAAAAGTGTTCAGAGAGACACATGGGAGGAGGCCGCCTCATCGCAGCCTATCCCCCTGCTAAGCAAACTGTGTCAGGGTGGGAGGGGGGCAAATGTAATTAAAAAAACCCCGTGGGTTTTATTTTTATATAACTTTTGCCCTGTCATGGATTTCCACAGCTGCTAGCCAGTGTCCTTCTCCTTGTCTTCCTCCTCCATGCTGCCCAGCTCTGCTGTGGGGCCAGGACCCAGTTCTGCTCCACCTTTCTGTCAGTGCATCTAAATTGCAAATGCTTTCCCAAATCCAGGGGAGTGAGGGATGTTTTTGGGTATAGGTGCTCCCTGGGTTACCTGTGCTCACAACCTCTGGCCATGCCAGGAGCCCTAAGCTTTGCTCCCTGCCCCACTGCTCCCCCTAGACCCAGCTCATCCCCCTCACGCCATGCAAGACTCTGCAGGCTTCAGCTGGTTTCTGGTCAGTTCCTGCATGCCGGTCACTCCTGGGTATCTAAATAGCTCCATTAATTGTGCATATGACTAAAAGACTGATGGATGAGAAAGGACAATTCTCCCTCCCGCCCCAATTAGTACCTCATCAAACACAGGACGTGCCCCTCAGGTTACTAAAATGGGCTTGGTCAGACAAGGCTATCTGCATACCTCTTGGACAGGAAGGTAATGGACTGAAATTATCAGTCAATATTTAAATACAGACAAGATCTAAGCTCTTTCTGAATTGCGAGTTGGCCTATTGTGGCAATCCCCACGTCCTGGATCCCTCATTTTTTATCATGCTACATTACCCACAGGGCTTTTGCATTCCCACACCACTTGACCTCTTGACTCTGTTATCTCCATCTTGGAACAAACAAGAAACATTTTCTTCCCACCAGCAAACTGTCATTCACATGGGCGGCTTCTGCTGTAAGTCCTCGTTTTTCTCCATCCTCTCGCCTGCCCCACTGGGAGCTCTGCCTTCCTGAGGTGGAAAATACAGACAGAATAAATCCGCTGTCTAAATGCTTTTGGACCACTTGCACCTTCTTAAAGTGGCAGGGCAGGTTTATGGCAACATTTTTTGCCCACACCCTGCCCTTCATCCCCAATGATTTATTCTTTTCTTTTCCTGGGTGTCTTTCAACCAGTCATAAAAATAAATAGAAGGGACTGGCTGAACGAATCACCAGGTAGCAGTCAGATCAGTCAGCGGTGGTAATTGCAATTAAGATAACTCCCATGTAACCTTATTCGCTCTAGTGCCTTTCTCCTCTTTAGAGCTATGATTGGAGATACCAACTATAACTTGATGAAGAGAGCAAGTCTTTTAGTGCTCGTTCCTCTAATACATCCTGTGTAATCCTGTAACTTACTGGTTCCCCTCTGATTTTAATAAATGACTGGGCACTTTAAGCATGGTAAGCAATCCTACAGGTAGATTAGGTTTGAGTTTTGCCATGCTGGGTGTTGGAAACATGTCAGTTAACATGAATGACTCTGAAATGCAGTGGCTGACCTTTGCTAGGGTACAAGCAGCCACATTGCAGGATGAGGTATTAAGTTGTTGCGAAGCACCTGTTTTGTGCTCGTTACATGCACACCTGCACGCACCCACGCTGCTACCCTGCCAAGCGATCAGTGCTGCAGTTCCTGGGATTGAGCCAAATCCTAGAACAAGGCTCTGGACCACAGCACCCAGCTGTTCTGGTTGATAGATTTTCATTCCTCAGCTCTCAATACACAGACTAGAGCCTAATTGTCCCTCAGCTTAGGGCCTTGCTGTCGTATGGGTGACACCAGACCTCAGCACAGGCTGTGCACAAAGGAACTTCGCCTTCAGCTGCCTGCAGCAAAACTCTGCTCCTTCCAGTCCTGTGATGGAGGACCACAACCTCTTGCCCACAGAGGGGGCTTGCCCAAGTGCCCTTATGGAGGAGCAGGTATCTGTGTGCTAGTTTGAGCTCTGCAGCACTCTCCCTGTATGTCCTTAAGCAACTTGCTGAATCCCAAGCCCCAGAGCCCATTGCCCACTCTTTGTTTAAGATGAAGTTAGTCCAGGCCCTTGAGCACCATGCACCTGCCTGGTACCCGCATAGATGGCTGCAATGTCCCTTGGGCACTCTGGCTGAAAAGGCACAGGGCTGCCTGGGACGGGGAGGGATGGCTGACAGAGTGGGTGCTATGATGTCCCTCCTTCCACGTGTCGCTGTGAACCACCTCTGCACCTGCTTGTTTATGTGACGGGGACGATGACACTCATGTGCTTGCTCTGCAGGGTCATGAAACCCTTTCCCAGGTGTCTGTGAGGAGCAAGGCTGCGGAGGCCAAGGGACCAGCATCAATGCCTGCAGATAAATGACTACATCCATTGTAAAGACTTGGTAAAGCCCCCATTGAAATAAATGGCAAAACTCCCAGAGATTTCAAAGGGATCAGTCCTGAATGTTTGTAATTCTCTCCTAGACTTATCATATATCCTCAGCACTGTGTGCTATTTCCATAACAAGAGGTATGGCATTCCCTTACTTCCATGTTTGTTAAGTAACAAAGAGAGATTTCAACGCTTGTAGCCTTCCCAAATTTGTCAGGCACCAAACAGTCTCCCCCTGGCTCCATGTGAGCATGTTCCCAAGCACAGTGCCTCGTTAGTGTAGTGACGGGATGTTGTTCTGATGCTATGAATATGCATCAGGGCTAGGTTGGGGTTTTGTTGGCATACACAGTGACTTTGTCATTTAATGGTCTCCAGGGCTGTTTTAATCAACATGCACATTTTGCGTGTCAGCTTATTTCACTTCACTGGATATTATTTTATTTACAAATATTCTGGCAATTGCTTGAATTTATTCTGTCCCATGCGCCTGTAACTTTCTCCCTTTTGCTCTGCACCATTCTCAAGCCAGGGTCTGTGGTTTCCCTTGCTTTGTCATGGGGAGGGGCAAATTCACCCTCCACCAAGCTTTGCTCTGCTTCATTCCCCATTTCAAAATGTTGGTCAAACTAGGGAGGGGGAAGGAAGGAGGGGGTGTTTGCTCAAATGAGATTTACAACAGCATGTGGCGTCCTAGGCACTGGGGTTCAAACGGTCTAGACAGATATGCAGTAGTGCCAAGGCCACCGGGGATGAGCCTCGGTTTTCCAGTAGGAGCTCTGAGCCTATCTCAGATACACAGAATTCATTGTATCTGGTCAGGGGAAGGACAGGAATTAGCACAGAGCTGCGTAGACTAACAAGATATGCTGAAGGAGCTCTTGGGGAGATGGTCCCGAGGTCCTGGGAGAGACAGCTGCTGAGAAAGCCTGAAAGAGGGCATTGATGAGATGTAGGTCAGGAGAGGTAGACAGCACAAGCTGGGGAGGAGAAGCTGGGAGCCGAGCTGCCAGCGCTCAGGAAGCCGATGGAAGGTCTAGCCAACAGGGCAGGAGTACCTGCATGTGCGTGTGTGGGAGGAAGATGAATTTTGCAGTGACAATTTGGACAGAGTGAAGTGGAGAGCGGAGAGAAGAGTCTATAATGCTTCAAATACACCCTCGTCCCCCTGCATAAACACCCCCATCATGTCCAGGACTTCACTGCATGCTTGGGGAGGCGGGGAGGAGGAGATATCTTTTCCGGTCGTAGAGCGAGTACTTTTCCTCCAAACACTCATCAGAGTTGGTGTTTTAAAGGAAAGGTGCCTGCCAGGAATTCAAGAATAAGTATTCAATCCGTGCTCATGTGCCTTGGCACGTTTCCCATCACAACTGCCAAGATGTCCAAACCTGAAATGAGCAGCACAACATCTTTAATAATTCACCGACGGATGCTTTTAAAAAATGTGTGGTTTATATTCATGCCAGCACTGCCCCTCCCTCCCCTCTTCTCCATCTCCCCTTCCTCTCCTTTTCTTGCAGGTGGTCTATTTAATTTCAATTTCAAGCTGTTGCCTCCTGCTTTGGTTCAGCAAAATGACGTGTCTTGACCTATTCATTTCATGTTTCCAAAATCTTTTACATTTCCTGCCTCCTCCATTCCCCCCGCCCCCCCGCCTGAAAAAGAAAAAAACAATTCCAACTCACAAATTGAAGAATTTCCCCGCGTCTGTAGAAAATCTGGCCTCACTTGTAAAAACAGTTGTTTCCCTTACAGGAAATGGCTTGCTTCAGCACCTGAGTTTTGTTTTGTTTTTTTTTCCTGGTGAGATTTTGATAAACCTCTGCCTGATTTCTGCAGGAGTGGGCAAACTCCATGTAGGCTGTTAGTTTGGCCTCCCGGTGCACAGGACTTCACTTTTTCCAATCAGAGCCTCAGGTCTTCCCAGTTGAGACTCCAGCTAAGACGAGGGCTTTGAGGTGGAAAAAACAATGAGAGGAACTGATCCCTGTCCCCAGGAGCTTTCAGGGAGAGCAGAGCAGTCAGGTTGAGAGCAGGGTATGTTATTATCTTGAGGACAAACGCTGGAGTAGAAACAAGGGTTTGGCCATCCTGCCTTTAGGTACCCAACTGCAGTCCCTGAGTCAGGAATCTAGCTCAGGATTTACCTCCCCAGAGTTTGAATTGCTGCCTCTCAGCTGGTCACTCACATGTGATTTTAGACATGCTGCACCTCAGTATTTGTTGAGGAGGGAACCTGGGGTTGGGTAACCCAGGTTCCCCACCCGGAGGAGAAAGCCAATTTTCCCCTGAATGCTGGGCATGGCATGGATGGTGAAGAGACAACAGTGAGGAGCAACACTTGCTGACCTTTGGAGAAGTGAAGGTCTCTCCTTGGAGGAAAAGCCATGGATGGGACCATCGACTCCACTCTTTCTGAGGGACAGACATGGTGTGGCTCCACGTACCTGAGTGTAAGAGGGGTTTAGTCTCTCAGCAGGGATTTCCAGAAGAAAAACACTGGGGCAAGTCCTTGTATGATGGAGAGATGATGCCAAATCCTGAGTAATCCTAACTGAATCTACCCTGTTGTAAACAGGGCTGTATGTATGGACTGAATCCGTGGTATGAATCAGTTTCCCTTCTGGCTTTGGCAGCATGAGCTTCTACGTTGAATGCCTCCAATGAAGGTGTTGCCCTTCATCTTTTCCATATATGCATGCCTGCATATGTGTGTAGTTTTGTGTTTATCAGGACATACAAAGCTATTCAGTTTGATTTTGCCTTTTTTAACATAAAGTGAGGCTTGTTTAATACAAGCTATACAGCAAATCACCACCACAGATACTATATGCCATCTGCCACCACACCTTCAAACCCAGCCCCACAAGAACAAGGCCATGAAACATCAGTTCAGCCCTGGGCCATACAGACCCTGTTCTCCTCGGCTCGCACTGCCGTGGCAGACCACACAGCTCCAGCAAAATGGCGCTCTGGGGAGGGGGAAGGAGGTGTTGAAGTCCCTCTATAAGCAGGGTTAAAGTTGCTATAGCTTTTCTGTGGTCTGCAGTGGCTGCGTTAGCGGTGATGCCGAGGGCTCGGGGGCGAAGGGAGCGGGTGTATGCTGTTAGGTAGCTTAACTTTTCATTTCCTGTGTGGTTTCATATTAGGTATGGTATGCGCGACCACGTTTAATTGATGCACAAAGTAATGCTTTATGTACGTCCTGGACTTCCAGAAATAACTAGTGGTAAGATAGACACATCAGCGAAGGATTTTCAAAGCCAGCAAGACTGCCTGCCAGAAGTGAGACATTTTAATGTTTGGTGTTCAGAAACCTCCTTTAGGTTTCCCTGCTTCAGATGAAACACAGAAGATTAATTATTTGATTTTTAAAAAAATCTTCCTATTCAATACGTTCTTGTGTTCTGAAAGAATAAAATTTACAAGGCTGAAAAAGCAAACAAATTGCTACTGTAGGTGATCAGGCTCACAGCATACCAGAAAAATGTTCCAGGAGTGACTTCTGCTGGCTCCCTCCCTTCTTCCCATCATCCCCCGTGTTTATGAGGTGCTCGGCTCCGTGATGCTCGCCTCCTGCTCCACTACATGACAGGGCTCTGAGAGCCTTTCTCCTGACTGCCAATTTTTCTTCAGCTTTGCAGCCATGTTAATAAATGGGAGTGTTTGAAGCTCATAGCAGTGTGAGAACAGTGTAGCAGGGCCAACAAAATTATTTTTTTGAAAAGAAGGAGGCATTTTCTTTTTCAGGGATCTGTTCCCTGCATGCTCAAAGGGGTTTTTGAGCCAGGATGCAAAATTGCCACAAAGAGGAGTAGGGAGCAGGAGAGACACAAAGTGAAACAGAGTGTGATTCAGCTGAGGTCATTTCAGTTTGGGGAAGAGAAATATCAGGGATGATAACAGTCTTGGCTGCTAACGACAGAGGGAAGCAGGAGGTAGTTTCTTCCTTTATTCTCCCGCTTTGAAGGGGAGAATTTAAACTGGAAACTGATTCCGCCTCCATCACCACCACTGCATGCTAAAGGATGAACTTAGTACTCAATAATTGCATCTATACTAAATTATACCCATAAATAAAATGGAACAAGGCTCATCCTACGTGCTGGAGGATTCCAGCACAGCTCAGCTCGCTTCATGCAACTCTTTCACGCTGCTGCTTGGGAGCAATCCCTGGCATCTGCTGATCCACACTTCATGCTTGGACGTTGTCCTGGAGACGGCTTATTGGCACTAACCAACACCCTGCTAGGGCATATGCATACAGTGAGATAAGAAAGACCCTCATGGGTCACTGGACCTATTTTCTTCATATAGATCATAGATTCACGGAATGGTTTGGGTTGGAAGGGACCTCTAGTTCCAACCCCCCTGCCATGGGCAGGGACACCTTCCATAGGCCAGATTGCTCCAAGCCTCATCCAGATGGGCCTTGAACACTTCCAGGGATGGGGCATCCACAGCTTCTCTGGGCAACCTGTCCTAGTGCCTCCCCACCCTCTCCGGGAAGAATTTCTTCCTGATATCTAATCTTAATCCCCCTGCTTTCAATTTAAACCCGTTACCCCTTGTCCTGTCACTACCTGCCCTTGTAAAAAGTATCTCCTCAGCTTTCTTGTCAGCCCCTTCAGGTACTGGAAGGTCCTATAAGTCCTCTCCAGAATCTTCTCTTCTCCAGGCGGTAACTGTACAGCCTCAGATATAACTGAGAGTCTTCTCAGACATAACTGAGAAGACCAGTTCACCATGGCCTTCCCTTGAAATCAGGGCAGACTCTATTGCTCATGTTTGTGTGGTTAGTGGGAAGCATAGGAGGTCCAGTTAAGTGTGCAGGACAGGAAATTCAAGCATTAATTAAAAAATTATAGAGTTTTCTGCTCAAAAATTGCTTTGGCATCCATAACTTTGGCCAAATGTGTACATCAGGGATGTGTTTAGCTTCCCCCTGGGGCTGGGATGATACATCTGTCACACAAAGAGAGAGAGGTTTACCTAAACCAGATTAGGTGCCTGGAAGTCAACAACCCTGTGGGGTGTTGAAGCCAGAACAGAGGCCTCCCTTTAGGTACTCCATTTGATCAGTCTGTGAGCCGGCATACTTGATGCATTTACGTCATGTCCACAAGTGAAGCATGCTACTGGGAAGCATACTGCTGTGTAAAATAATGTGGTCGGGCTTTAGCTTCTTCAGGGAGAAATGGTTTGCTTTAAGGTTGGCATTTAAGTCAAGCTGAGGTCAGCAGCAGATAGTGAACCCCTTGTACTGAGTTATGACTCCAGGGTCTCACCTGGTCCATCAGTAGAAAGCAAAGCAAGGACGGTGATCACGGCCCTTCAGGTTAGACTAAAAGGTCTTTCGTGATGCCAGAGTAACAGAAGTTTCCTCCACGTAGATCTCTGTGTATTGGTGCAATACTGGTGCTCCTGACCATGTGGGCTACAATTGCCACTGCCAGGCATGGAAAAGGACTCAACTGAATTGTGCTGGTGGTTTTGCAGAGTAATGCATCTCGTAGGGCAGGGGTGCTTTTTTATGCGATTACATCACACCGAAACCATAGTTTTTGGGGTTGGAAAAAACCCTAATTGATGCTTTATCCACTAAATGTCATTCTTTCTTCTTGACTACTGAATGGTGTGAAATTCTTGGAAATCCCATTAAAATAAAAGGTATGGATTTTATTGCTGTAATGCGACAAGCGTGTGACTCAGTATTTCCCCTCAAACCATTCCTCCTTCCCCCACAGATACCAAGAAATGGATCCGTGTTCTTATTCATTAGCCTTAAATAAGGCTATGGCAAAAGCAAGAGTGATAAGATCAAACACATATGCTACATGGGTACTTTTGCAGATAGCTTAACTTACAGTAGACATAACATCTTAATTAAGGTCCATTCTCAGTGCATTTTCCCTCCATCTGCTAGGCAGAAATCACTGTGAAGCCTGCAGGATTTTATTCTCAGTCAAGCAGAGGGTCTTGCCACAAAACAATCTTTTGAGAAGTCCTTACTCAGTATGACTCACAGACTTAAGGAAGTGTTGTCTAGACAAGACCCCAGGTTTTTAAGCCACAGCTATGAGTGGGAGAAGTGAGAGAAGCCAAGTGGTGTCAGCAGGAGGGATGGACTGCAAAGCTACGGGGTGTCTGCAAGTGTTGGATTGCCCTGGTGCTCATGTGGCATTTCTTTCGAGAGGAAAACTCACACTCTGCTGGGAGGTAGCATGCTCTTGTACATGCTGGCTAATAAGAAGGATGCAGGCTCTCAGTCCGTGATGTTTACTAAATAGCTGGAGTGGTTGGTGGTGGTGGTTTTTGACTGACTTAGTATTGTACTTAACACTTCATGTAACCCATCTCTGTCTCACATATTCCCAGACACGCTCTGGGCAGCACCAGTGGACGAGTGTTTGCTTTGGCACAATGGTACAAGGCATCCAGGGCTTTCAAACTGGGCCCAGAAGCTCATGCACAATCACTGCAGGTTAAGGAGCAGTGAAGGATATTAGCTTGTAAAGAATATGTCTTTTTAATAATCATTAAAAAAATAATCCTTTCGATATACAGAGTCAATGAATCGAGTTTTACACCATCTCATCTTCTGGCTTCAGGGTAGGGGTCAATACAGGAAAGACTATCAGTGTTTGGATGACGAAGGGTAGGAAAAGCTCAACTCTAATATTTATGGGATTGCTGGTTCACAGTAGTGAAGGGCCATGACTGTATCTACCCAAGGAAGTGACTGGCAAAGGGAACAGATGAATTGGGTCAGAAAACAGCATAGCACTTGCAAAGAATGGTCTAAACTATGCCTGCTTGGCAAAAAACCCAAGGTTAGCCTGCCTTTGGACTAGTTATACCATTCTTCATTCAGCAGCCTGCATCTGCTGATGTTTAAAGGTTGTTAAATATCAGATAAAAGGATCATGAAGCTGAGTCTGTGTTGATAATTCAGGTTTGACACTAAATGTTCAGCACCTTTTGAATTTCAGATAGCTTTTCAGATGAGCCTGGACAGAGGGAAATCTTTCTAGTGTGCACAGTGAAAAAAAAAGTCAAAAAAGATCAAAGCTTTGAAGTCCCAGCTGGTGTTTTCTGCTTCTAAACTGGCCAGTTTTGGTGGAGGAATGGATTTTCTTTCATAAACTCCCAATTGTAGTCAACTGAATGGAATTCTGCGATTTTACTTGGCTGAGTTTCCAAGCCAAGTCAATTGCTTTGTTCTGTAGAGCTGGAAAACTACTTGATTGAGCTAAGAATTGCCTTCTAGGTGTTGTCTCACTGCAGAGAATCCTTTTTCCTTCTGCACAGGAGCAGAGAGATGTATTTCTGGGTTAACAAAAAATCATTTGAAACTTCGGCACTGTCACAAACAAATGTCTGTAAAGCAATGATATGTCCTGAGCCAAGGACCTTTTTGCTGCCAAATGCCTGCTATTTTGAAAATCTTTGAAGTTTTCAGAGAGAGATCCGCTAGGATATCTTTCAGTATGAATGATTTTGTGCTATAGGGATATTGTAAAGGGGTAGATGGTGTGGAGAAGTAATTACATATGTCTTAAAATGAGTCTCTAGCTATTTCAAGGTTAAGGAGTCCACAGTGGTCAACTAACTTTATTCAGATTTATATTCATGTGAATTCATCTGACTTTAATTATTTTGTATATTACTCTTAAAAAGGGAATATATTGTCCTTCCATTCCTTCCTCCATCCATCAATCTAATCTAATTTAATCTAATCTGGCCTAAACTAAAATAATGAAGACAGACAACCCTTCAGAGCCAAACACAATTAATTCATCCACAGCTGAAATGATTCTTTTTTTCATTTGGAATTTCCCTGTTGAGTTGGACAAGGCCTAAATTTTTGCCGTAACTTTAGTAGAAGCAGGCTATCATCTAGTCCAATGTATAGCACTAATGCCTGAGTGTAAATAGAAAACACAGTGCTACTTTTTCCAAGTTAATTGATGTAAAATCAAAATATTCCAAAATTTAATGCCAGTGCCTACCTTTGACTCTTTAGGCATTCATTACTGATATTAGATGTCCTAACAGGAAACACTCAACAGCTAATTTGGGTTAGACTTTTTCATTCTGCTACTTCGTATTATTACAGGGAATCTGTCACCTGTGAGAGAAATACCCTTTCCTGTGCACTTTTCCTTCAAAGAGCTGGCTTGGCGCCCGCAGGGCTGGATGCACAAAGTGCTGGAACAGAGCTGCAAAGAGAAGAACGTGCAGGTCTAAGGGCTTGTCTAGCACAGGAAGAGGCAGTTTAATATTCTGTGCAGAAGCTGTTATTTCCAGTTCAGAAAATAATTTTCAGGTTATCTCATGTCATTTTGGAGAAGGTTTAAGCTAAAAGTTTAAGCGAAAGGTTTAAGATAAAGTGCACAACATATGTCCCCAGGCCACAGTGCTGTTTTGTTGGCTCACTGGTGTAGGTGTAAATCTACTGGTATGACGCATAAACCTGAGCTGGAAAGACAATCAAGGCCCCGCTTAACTGAGGAAAGGCAACCCTTCAAGTGGAAGAGGAAACATACAAGGTTAACTCACCAGGGCTTGCTTGAGCAGGTATAAATCCTCAGAAGTCCTAGAAATGTAGACAACAATTTCTGGAGGTTCCCTCTCTGGACCAGAAAAGGAACTTGGGATGGCTGCTCTCCTGACCCAGGTACCCAGTTACCCTAAATCAGGTAGGATTAGGGATTAGTCTGTGTTTACACCAGCAAACCCGTTCACACTTGTCTCCCAGTTCAGCCAGGGGAGGAATGAATGTGCAAGAAGGGCACTGGGGAGATGAGCCTGGGTGAGATTTTGTTCTATTGGTGGAAGGAAGTCTTGCCTTAGGGTGGGCCTATATCTATAGAATAGTAATGGGACACGCTGTATGTGTGTATGTTATAGGGCTTCCCCGGGGTATCTTTGCACTCTGCAGCCTTTGGCAGGTACGCGGCCTTGTGCCGGGCTATCCCACGTGCTCACGTGCTAGTGCCGTGGGAGGGGAGCAAAAAGCACCCTGCACTGGTGCACAGGTGAAAAATCTATGCTGAACTTGCATACATCGGGGTAAAGCTACCAAATTTACAGGAGGTGTCCTGGGTTTGTATGAATGGAGTAGGGTTTTCAGTCCCCTTCTGCGTATTTAATGAGAAATCTCCTCATGGAAGGTTAGAGATGAGGGATGGGAGAAAACCCCATGGTTTTAGATCTCTGAGGAAAAGCCTGTGAACTCTGCCTATGCTGTGAACCCAGTGAACTCCAAAATCAGTTCAGAGAGTTTCATGAACCCTCAAACTCCAGCGTGCTTTGCTGTGCCCGGTGGAAAGCCCTCAGTTTCTTGTCAACCCCTTTTTGTTACTTTTGCTCTCTTTTATTAGCAGGGAAGCACAGCTGTACAATCTCTCCCATCTCAGCGTAATTGCATTAGACACTTGGAGGCTGTCGGATTGCCATTCAAGCTGGTATATAATGAATTTACTTGACATGCAGAGGTCCTTATGTCACAAAAGGTTTTCTCATTATATCTGAGCTTTTACTTGTTTATGAAGAGTCTCCTAACCCTCACCCTCTCCCCACTCATACAGTGGGAGAAGTGCTGCAGGAAGCTGCCTTTTAGTGCAATATTCGTCAGAAAAGGCCCACCTGGCTGTGACTTTTAGCGGGTTTTATCTGCAGCTCGCAGGGGGAGATCTGGCTGTAAATTCCTGCTGTGAAGAGTCATCACTGTGGGACAACATGGATGAACGGGGCTGATTATACCTGACAGCGTAATGTTCTCCCTAAGGTGTGCTGGGACACCTGGGGATTATATCTCTCCTTCCCAGTAGGATCAAACAGTATTTGCACCCAGCGGGTGACCCTTGACCTCACTAAAGGTAGGAGCTGGTCCCATGAACTGGTCTGGATGTATCCTGCAACATGGTTAGGCACATACAGAGGAGCATTCCTGCTCGTTCCTTTCTGAGTCCTGGACTTGAGTGGTTCAGCACACGGCACAGGCTGCAAATGGCTCCTCAGTGTGCAATAAATACTGTCTCCAGCCTTCATCCTTCAGCAAGGGGGGAATGGGAATTTGATATCATGGCAACAGGGAACATTGTAAAACCCCACAGGAAAGCCACAGAAAGGATGCAATTATGCAATTCCCCACCTGCTTTGGTCCCATTGCCCTTGGGAATACGCAGGACTGTAATCTCTGGAGACTGCCCCAGTGAGCTGCAGCATGGTGTGAGGTGGGCAGCTGGGAATTCCATAAAAACCTGCTGCTCCCAAAGAACTTTTGGCATGTGGAGCTGCCATTGCAAAGGGTTAACTGCAGGCTTTGCTAGTCTTGACAAGTGTCCCCTTAAAACCAACGCCCCAAACCCACCTCTCTGCAGAAAGGCTCAGAAAGGGTTTTGCAGACTGGCTTTTAGCAGACCCCTTGGTGTAAGGTCTGTGTGCCCAGCCTTGGTGGGGAAAGCCCCAGTCCCTCCTGATTAGCCTGTATCTGAGGCTGAGCTGAGGTCGCTGCAGCACCTCGCTAATAATTCCTGCCTATTGTCCGTGGGCTTTCTGGGAGCGATGTGATATTGTTGCTTCTCCGTGATCCTGGGGGCTCCGGCCGGCTCCTCTCTCCAGCAAGGGCCAGGGTGGGAGCAATGTCTCACATGAATGAGATAAGAGAAGACAAAGCAAATGGGGAAGAAAGGAAGCTTGTAGCTTTTCAAGTTCAATGAGGCTTACCAGGCTTTCAGGGGCCTGTTCAAATCAGAGGCCGAGTTAAAAGAACATGCAGAATTCAAAGCCTGTCCTTTTCCAGGCCCTCTGCCGGCTTTGAAAATCCTCCCAATTCATGTTTACTCTTGTCTCTTTACCCCCCCTCCCCCTCTGTCCTACCTTCCCCATGCAGACACGCACTCAACCCTTCTCCCTGTGCGCAGTCACCCCCCCCAAAATCGGTGATGCCCGGCTGCGGGAGCAGGTGGGGTGGCTGTTTCCATGCCCCCTGGATCCTGAATGTGGGATGTATGCAAATGGCAGCGAATGGTGGGCAACATCAGAAAAGGATACAATGGACCCCCTTAATCCCTCGTTGCCCAGAGCTGTCTCTCACTCCAGTGAAACTCAGCATCAGAATGGGTTATAAACAGTTCCTCTCACATAGCAAACATTAAAGTGTTTCTTTTGCTGGCAGACACATACTTTGGAAAGTTGCTGTGGTGGGAAGCACAAAGGCTGGGTGCTTTCATCCCAGGAATTACAGTATGAGCCACCACTTTCTGGGAGGAATCAAGGGCTTCAAGCAGGGGGACATGAAAGGATGGGAAGGGGTCCAATCTCCGTTTATGCCACTTTGGAAAAGGTACCGTGACTTCACTTGCAAAAGGTCAGTGCACCTGAGACACTTTCATAACTAAGGGTCCTTAGTAAGTGGTGGTGTAAAACTGGCTTAGATGGCAACAGTGTCTGGCTGCTCCAAGGAGAGGGTGCAGTAGCCTGCATGGCTGGGGTGACTTGGAGGGTTGGCTTTATGTCCCAGCTCACCCTCATCTTGCTATCCAGAGGGACCTTGACAGGCTTGAGAGGTGGGCCTGCGCTCACCACACTTGGAGTGGAGCATCTTCTTCTCCTGCCCAGCCCCTACTCCTGTCCACCCCACCACTCTCCCTTGTTGGGAGCTCTGACCATGAATTTCTGATCAAAGGCAGCTGAAGACCTGTAAGAGCAGTGATTGTCCATGGACATGAAAAGAACATCATCTGGGGTGGGTAACTTTTTAGGCTATTGCAGCCTAACATGGAGTTTGAACCTTGATCTGTTTTGCCCTTCCTGAGCCCCTGACACTGGGAAGGGTCATCTCTCAGTCATTCTTTCATGTGTTTTACCACTTGGAAGAAATAATGAACCAAGTGTGTGAGCCCCAATCCCTGATTCAACATGGCTTTGCCCCAGCTCTCAAACCAACAGCAAAACATGCAGCTGGGGCAAATTCACAGCCTTCCTCTGACTCTCTGCTGCTCTGGAGATTAAAAGGAGTGAGAATCTGTCCCTGTGTGTTTGCAAAACTCCACCAGCACCTTTCTTCTTATGGAAATGTGTTGTTCTGTCCTAGATAAGTACCAGGGCTGAAGGCAAGCAATTACTAATACTTTCATTTTCTTGCTTAGGAGCTCAGTGCATGTTGAAGACACTCAAGGTTTTAACTATCAGCTGGTTATATCTCTGGCTCCATGCTACTCATGTGACCCTGGGCATAGATTCGTAATTACCACTTCCTCTCCTCAACCAACCTTATGAAAACGAGAAGGCAGAAATGGCAAAACTCACATCTGAGAGCCTGCCCGCTGTCCCCCAGCTGGGTGTGAGACGCACTGTGAAACACTCCTGCAGGTTTTCCATCCTGTGCTGTGCACAGGCGACAGCGGGGTTGTCCCATCTTGACACAAAACTCAGCGCTGAAAGGAGCAAAGGAAGCATCAAGCTCGAGGTCCATAGCCAATCGGGTTATTGGTGACTTAGAAGGATACATGATTTTAGCTGCATACCTGTCAGGGACCCCAAAGAGAAAAGAGCTGACATTTCTTATAAAAGTTGCCACTTCTTGTTTTGTTTGGGGCTTTTTTTGAAGCGGGGCTGTAAATGTGTCTGTCGAGCACTGCTTCTCCACAGACCTTGGCTGAACGGGAAATTTGCATGCCAACTAATGGGCAACTTTTTAGGACATTGTCGACAGAGTCAGCAACTGCAGAGTTTCTCTCCCTTCACAGCCATGCAAATGAGCTGGAAGGGTTGGTGAAGGCTCAGGGATGGGGGAAGAGTGATGTGACAATCACTTAGGTCACCAAAGCGGAGGGAGCGAAGCAGCCCCGTAAGTGAATGCAGCAGAGCCCTGTCTCATTTGCCGCTGCGCTGTGTAGCCCCATTGAGAGCAGGGAGGCTTCTGCAGCTGGGTAACACAGAGGTGGATTGTGCCTCGTGGTCTCAGTTGTCAGTGATCAGCAGGGAGATGACAGATCAGGACCAGCTCCTCAGCTGACATGAGTTGCAAAGTGTCACTGACCTTGTGTGGCCCTTTGTCACTATTGTCTCAGCTCCTCTGAAAAGAAACCCTTGGTCTTGTTCTTCTCCTCCGGGCTGGGAAAGTGATTATTATTATGCCCTGGCCTTTGGTTGATGAAAATATGTGCAGCTTTTGTCACACGTTTCTCCATCCTGAGTGTGTTTCCCGCCCCTCTCTCCCCCACCTCCCCTCCCCATTTGCTATTCACACTTTGTGTGAATCTGATGTTCATTAAACTGGCAGAGACTGGGGGGAGAGTGCAGGCAGGGAGCCAGGTACACCTCAGCCCTGCCCGGCAGACCCCAGCCTTGATCCCCACAGGGAATCAAATGCACCCCACGTCTGACCCACAGCATGGTTCTGGTCCCCCTGACATGTGCCAGCACAACGTGCCTCCACCAGCAGCCCTCCCTGCACCTCCACCAGCCTCTCTGGAGCAGCCTTTTGCTGCCAAGCTAAATGCTGTGAGGGTTTCTTTACAGGGGACAAATGTTGGGAGGGGACAAGGAAGATCACGTAACCTATTTCCATAAGATGCTGAATCCCTGCCTCAAGATAGGTAGGACAGGACAGGACAGGACAGGATAGGATAGGATAGGATAAGGTAAGATAGGGTGTGTATTTATATCTACACAGATAAAGTGAGTATCTACAGGAGATCACGTTGCCTGGTTCACTCTGCTGTTTCTCCTTTGCCTTGTACCACCCGTTAGCTTTTGCCCCACTACAAAGTGAGTGTGGAAGGTGGTTTAAACTCCTGCTCTCCTGATTTTGCTGTGTGTGACATCTGCCTTGCTTTGCCTTGGCAGTGGTGCCATTCACTGCCCAGGACACAGGCCAGTGGCGAGCTGGTCCTGAGAGGTTTAGACCTGTGAGTGGCAAGACGTTATTGGAATTAACCCTGGGCATGACAATGTGTCAGCAGGGCAGAAGTTACCTGCCTGTGCAGGGTATTACAACATTCAGTAACACATACGAGGAGTGTTACCAGGCCTGTCCCCAGCTGCCTGACTTTTTAGAGTCACTCTGGAGTTACCAGTAACGCAAAGGAACCCAGATGAAAAATCCTCCCTGGTGCAGACAGCATTTCTAAGCTGATAGAGATCAGAGGCATTGCTCTGAGGTGACTGTGCTGCTGCGTTTATGTCTTCATCTGTGTATGTTCAACAGCCCTGGAAAATGGCAAGCGAGGCTCCTGTTCTCCCAAGTCCCCCTGAGCTATGGAGCAGAGATGAGATGTTCTGGTAAATTGGAAAGATTTAGTTTCTATTCCTTTTTTTTGTTTAAATGTATAGGGAGATTTTTTAAAATGATGGTTTTAATATAGGTGATACCATGAAGGAGGCAGTTAGAACTGGGTTTACACACATTAGGAAGTCAGGGCTATACTACTGTGTAAGCCTGGATATGATGTGTTCAGCTGGAACAGTGTCAATTGGGCTGTGGATGAATTGCTGTTTAATTACCTGTTGGAGCTGCAATTCAGCCAGCGCTGCTTGCTTAGCACCCTTGCTGAACAAAATGTTCGCACAAACTTTAAGGGCCACAAACGTCTCTGGAAAGGCAGTTTTCCTAAGGTACAGAAAAAGCTCTAGATCGTGTTTGTGCTGAATGGAAGTAATGGGAGCCCGCAGGCAGATCGTCAATCAGACAAGGAGGGCCCCTCATTAAGAAGATGAAGTCTATGTTGTGGACTTCAATGGCTGGACGATGCCCATGGAGGAAGAGGGGCAACGCTGGAAGCATCAGGATCCTGCTGCACATGAGGACAGGCACGCAGCTGAAGCCATCCCCAGAACTGCCAGCAGACAATGGCCATTTGATATCCCCCAGTTCTTCTGGGCTGTAGCACTGATGGGCTGAATCAAACCATGGTAACAGCATTGATTTTAACAGAGTTAAGTTCAGAGATGCAGTTGTTCATTTTACCTTCCTCTAATACAGCAAGATGAAGTCCCCTGCCTGGTGTCACTCCAGTGGCAGCCAGCAGTGGGGACAGCGTGTAGGAGGGGTATGTAAGGTTAGAGATGTACAGCCTTGGACAGGTGTGCGTAAGAGGGATGAAGCTCAACTAAACCGATCTGACAGTAGTAGCATGTTTAAACCAAATCTTTCTGGTAACAGATTTTGGCAATGCTCAAAGCAGTAGCTCAGGACAGCGAGGCAGACAGATGTAGCTAGCACATAATGAAAACCCATGTAATGGAGCTGTGGGTGGATGAATCTCTGGAAGCCAGTGTTGCCAAAATCCAAACCATGGACTTTGCTTCATGTCTCTGATCTATTGCTGTACCCCTGAGCTGCCATGGAGGCGGCTGTGGCTCTGCCAGCTCATCTCCCTGGATCCTACCAGCCAGTTTCAATCACATGTAAGGGAGGAGCAGTGGTCTCAGCGGTGGTGGTACACCATACCAAGGGGGCAGGGAGTTGGCAGACCCCCGGGGAGGCTGCAGGGGAAACCCAGCCTTTAACAGACACACAGAAAGACCCAGCTGAGCAAAAACCACTCTGTCCTTTAAGTGAGGAGCAATTGCCATGCTCAAAGTTACTTATTGCTAGGACTGAAGCCAGTGCTTGATATAAATCTTGGTGGTTTTAGCAGTTTTGCTAATGCTTGTGGAAGAAATAGACTTTAGTGCAGTTACTCCTGATTTATGCAAAGTGGGAGAAGGATTAGATGAAAATCTGAAAAGCAAGTGTCAGTGTCCTTCAAAAAGCTCTTAAATGGGGTCAGGGAAAGCAATTTAGGGGGAAATAAAGGGCTAAAGTTGAATCCTTTGGAGAAAATCCTCCTATGAGACTTCTAGTGTGAAACATTTAGGATCAGCTGTACCACCACCTATCAGCTGGCAGCCTGTAGAAGCGTTGAGCCATTTAACCGCTTCATGTGACAGTCCTGAACAACGAGTCTACAGATTAAAAAATGTAAAATTAAGTCATATGTAATTTATAAAATGATTCTTAGGTCCTGGCAGTGAGTTGGCATCCATAAAATACAGTTGTGTAAAAGAGATCTCGTGAGTGTGGTGGCCCTAAACCTGGCCCACCTCTGCGCTGGGGTGGCATTGTGGTATTGGCTGTGGTGTGTTTGCCAAAGTGGATTCACACTATAGAGATTTTAGATTTTCTACTTTCACCAGGGCAGGAATTCGGCAGATTACGCGGTGCAGCACCTTCTCTTTGATGTAACTTTGTTTCAAGGTTGTGGATGACAGCTCAGCCGTGTGAATCCAGCTGTCTCATAGCAGATGTCTTTGATCTGTAGCTCATGTATGCCAATCCAGAGGTTAAAGACAAGCTCAACTTCTCTGAGAGCAAGGAGTGAAGTGTGTCCTTTTCCTCCCTAAATTCTTCTGTGTTGCTCTGGTGGTTGTTATCATTAACCGCAGCCAAGCCATCCTCAGGAGACTTCACTGTAACAGAGACCATCCTCTCCTGTTTCCCTGGGGGCTATTAAAAAACCACAGGCAGATTTCAGGAAAACCTGAGAATGTGCGTTTTCCTCAAAAATTGACCAGAAGCACCTTCATGGGGATAGGTGACCTCAGCAATTCCTTAAAGCTGCAAACATAAAACCCCCAGCAAGGATCAGGCCAATCTGTGAAGCTGAACAGCTCTTAATCTATGCAAATTTTGAATTTATTTTCTCATGGTTTGGAGACATATTTTGCTCCACTGCTACAGTGGAAATCTGACCATAAGCTTAGTAAAGTTCAGAAAAGGGGTTATTAAGTGTGATTGACTGTTGGAAGATGATTTGAACTTGTTTGGGTATCCTGGGTCATGGCATTTGGATGAAAACTGTTTGTTTCCAAGCTATCAGGTTCCTGGTTTCTGTCAGAGCCTGGGAAGAGCATTGGCTGGGGAATTTCCCTCCTTCCACATCCTTCTGCCCTCCCGCCATGGATATGGTGGTTGCAGCAAAGGCTGATGATGATTGCAGGCACATTGCTCCAGTTCAGTGCCAACTGTTGAGGGGTTGCCAGCCACTGTACAGCGAGTCTTGGCCTGGCACCTGATGGAAAATGTTCCTGCTTCACCAGAACCCATGATTTCCACAGGCTGTTTCAGCAGTCTTATCAGAAAGGCCAGTAAATAAACAAACTGTCTGAACCAGGTTCTTTCTTTACCCCAACAAAGAGCTCTATGGATCATGGTTGAAGCCAAGAGATGCCCTGGGAGAAGCTTGCATTCGGCTGCCCATAGTGCTCTGGTTCTGGGAATAACAGGGATGGATTCTTTTCCAGGACTGTTGGTCTTTGCACTTAATATGCCATTTTTTACAAGGGCTATAATGATGAAGAGAGCCAGAGATGCTGAGGAACAGGCAGGTCAATCCATGCAAGCGCCAGATGATATACAGCATACTATTAGTAGAGCGATACACTGCTTTCAGAAACTGAGCAAGGTTTCTTCTGTAAACCACAGGTTTGATCTCTACCAGGATAGCTCTTTTTTCATGTTTGTCGGTTGCAGTGAAGCAGAAGTATTTCTGCTTCCTTGTCTGTAATAAATTCAGATTGGGCTTGTGCTGGCTGTAAGACTGAAATGAAAGATGCTCCTCCCATGACATTGTAAGCAGCTGAAAAGAGGGACACGAGCAGATTGCCAGGAAATCAAATAGCCCCAAGGTAACCTGTTCTGGGGGATTTGCTTTGGTCTCTTGCTGGTGCCCATCTTCTTTTCCTTCTCACAGCGTCGGTACTTTCTGCCAGATGGCTATTATTTTTTACAGGACTACAGACAATTATAGCTGTCAAGGGCATGCCAGAGTAGTTAGCATTTATGGTGTTAAAGAGATTACCTTCTAAATGTTAATAGCAGACACAGACGTGGTAACTTTCCTACTCAAGGTCCTTATTAGACCACTGTTTTGCAGTGCTGAAGGGATGCTCTGAGGCTCGCAGATGTACAAGGCTATCACCCTTTAGTACTGGAAAAGTGTCTGCATCCGCCACACACAGAGCAGACACTCACACACTTTGTGACCACGTGTAAGCACAACAGGGTCTTCCACCATTCACACATGACCAAGTTGTGCAACAGACAAGCCCAGAGATGTTTGCTTTTACATGATTCTCTGAGCTGGGTCACATCTGCAGGTATCAAGGAGTTGCTGTGTGTTTCCTGGTCATTAAGGTTGTGGGGGATATTTTTGTTGTACTTAGAGCCAAAATCAACCTGGGGACCCACCAGGTTTCCAGTCTTTGCAGCTGCTTGACTGTATTTTCAAAGGCCAGAGGGTGTGATCGGTTGGCAGAAGCTTGGGGAGGGGAGCACCATGCAGAGGGTTGGACATAGGGTGGTGTAAGACATGGCTTATGTCCCCAGGGCTGTGGGTGAGTCTGTGAGTCCTCTCAAGAAAGGATCTTCTCAGCTCAGATGGCACACGCTTCAAAGCAGGAGCCCACTCTTCGTGTCTGATGGCACTTGGTGCAATAATGCTCAGCCAATGCTCCAGCTGCAGCTGGAAGGAAAAAAACCCAGGATAGCTGCTGCTTGAAATGGCTCAGAGACATAAATTTATGCCAAAACCATCCATCTGCCCTAGATTCACTGGAAACCCTTCCTAGCTTTGCAAACCAGAACCATTTTTCAGACATAAAGCTGGTATTTGCTCCAGAGCCCTGCACACCTGGTACCTCTCAGGCCCAGGTTTGAACACTGCCAGGTTGTAAAGTAAAATTCTCATCCTGGCTGTAAGGAGGATGTTCCCTCGTCCTGGCTGCATGGTGGAAGGTCCCACCACTCAGCAGCAGCACTTTGCTCAAAAGTCCTCTGTATGGACTGTACATTGCATCTGGGCAAGCTGAGGGGAGACCGTTTGTTTTCTTGTTGGGTTTTGGGTCACGCAGAAAGTGAAGGCTGAGTCTAAATAATGAATTATCCTGCCCTCTTGCTGAGAGGGCAAAAGACACCTATGTTTGGCCCCAAGGAGACAGTCTTTTCCCATGGTCCCAGGAAAGCTGAATTAAAAATTCTCACAACAAAATCCCTTGGCTTTTCCTGCTGGTCTGCAGTCAGGCTGGTCAGAGGATGGCAGAGGGTGTTCCAGCTCACTGTTCTTCAGGCTGTTTCTTCTCTTTGAGGGCTCGTGCAGGCATGGGGTAGGACTTGGAACTGCTGACTCCAGGGAACAGCAGTGGTTAACACCAGAGGCAGGTCTGGCCCTCCTAAACAGAAATGAAGAGGAGGATGTCCCAGACACTGTCTTTGGAGGGGGGGAAGGAAAACTGAGTGAAAAGGCAAATAGTTAAAATTTTCTGTTTCTTCAGGTCTCCTATTTCTGCCCTTGATGTATTAAACAAAGGCAGAGGTGAGGGGGGGTAGCAAACCTTGGGAGGGGGCCCCCAAAACCCAATTTCTTTGACACTAATTTGGTTAAAGAATAAGGAGATTCATTGCTGATTCTTACATGTGACTGCCTCCCTAAGCACAGGAAAACCCCGCATCAAGGTCGGAGGCTGAGTGATGCCCTTGGCAGAGCATACACTGCTCTGACTGGGCCATATTCTGCTCTCAGTTACACCGGAACAAGTGCAGAATGACTCAGCTCTGGTCAATGCAATGGGTGAACCATCTTAAATAGGAAAGACACTTTCCAATGTTCATAGGATAATTAATGAGCTGGACTCTGGCAAGGGTGTTGGGTTGACAGGTAAATTGCTGAACATACAATCCAGTCATGGTTATTCACCAAAACCCAGATCTGTGCTCAGCTCTACAGAGCTTTTCCAGCCAGTGGGATAAGTTAATAACATTACGCAAATGTGAATAATCATCTCAGGTGTTGCAATGTCAGCGTGACTGCTGTGACATCTTTATTATGTCAATGAAGAGAGTGTTTTGGTCCTGCAAGCTGAGTACCCTCTCGAAGGAGGGGGAAGGAGGGTCTCCAAGGACTGGTATTCTCTGTAGGGAAATGCTATTAGTGCACGACATGACTTTGGTACTATACACTAACTCATCCAAAAAAAAGAGGCTCCAAGTCAAAGAAAAACAAAAGCAAACCAAATTAATATGCTTGCAGAGAGTCCATCTATCTGTTCACCTGTTTGTCTGTAGATGTTGCAGAAGCACTGAGAGAACTTTTCCCACCTAACATGTTCTAGCAGTTGCAATGTCTTTTCAAGAACACCATGAACTTTACCAGCTTCCCAGGACCAAACAGGGAGAGACATTAAAGGTCTTGGGCTACTAGTAGCAAATATTCCATTTGCAGATCACAGCGGATTTGTTTACAGGAGTAGAACAAATTTCACAACAAAGCAGAAAGGCTTTGGAAGTGTCCCCTGTTTTCCTGAAATCTGTGGACAACTAAATTCACTGAAAATGAGGGAAATTGCAAAAGTTCCACCCGTTTGGCAAGATCTGGATGGTTTATATTTTAGTTGATACTCTCATTTTAATGGAGACCTGGGTTTTGACAGAAGCAGAACTCCATTCTTATTTCTCCAAGCAGGACATTTGGGTTGGTCAACCTGGGAGCCCTTCCAGCTCAAGATTTAAAATGAGATTCTGAGGATAAGAGTCTATATCCAGAAAAATGCAAAAAACCTCCATATCCAAGTCATTTCTGGTGCTGAAAAGAACAGTGGTGGTAGCTATAAGATATCACCCACATCTATTCTAGAAGGGATTTTACTGTTCTTTCTGTTTTGAGTTGGTTGAATGTTTCTCACTTATTTTACATTTCATCAAAGTTTTGAAATTCCAAATTTTGATGGTCACATTTCCTCTCCACCACTCCCTGTAAGACTGATTTTTTTCTTATAATTTCAAATATTTTAGCCTCAAAATATTGAATGATTAAGTAGAAAAACAAATAGGAGGAATTTTCCAAAAGTTTACTTTTCCCCCAACCTCACTGTTCTCCGAGGCTCCAGCCAGTGCCTTCTACACCAGTAAGTCTGAGAAAGGCAGCACCCTTTCTCCTTTGAATATCAAACTCTGACATTGCAGAAGGTGCCTACAGAGGTACACTATAACCACCATCTTAAAAGTAATGAATCAAGGACAAAAAAAAGCCCTTTGAAGAGCAGGAGCATCTTCCCTGCTTTGCTGTTCTACAGGGTTGTGCAGATAGGAAGAGGCTGGGAAGCTGAATGCTGGTTGCAGAAGGCAAATGCTGCCAGTTCTGCAGTCAGTTAGCTTTTACTTGAAAGACCTCGGTGTCCAGCTTTTATTCCTCTCAGGTTGAAAAGAATTCTGCAGAATCTCAGTTAGAAAAGCAACTTGACTAACGCTGCCTGCAGCTCCTGCTCACTGATTATTTTTAATCAGAAAGCTCAGACATGCAGCTCTGGTAAACCAACCTGCTCCTTTTTTGAAGTTAATAGAGATACACAACTTTATATGGCCCAAAGCATCCAGCCCAACGAGCGCTGCGACTTCCAAGGCAGATGTTTCTCTCCTCTCTCTTTGTGCTTGTTCTTACAATTTTATTCACTAGATACAGCTCACAGGAAAAACACCTTTTGGTTTCGAAGGGAGGCGGTGACACCTTATCTACAATTGTGCAAACAGCTGTTAGGTTAATTTTCTGCAGTCATTTTATGTATCAGTAAGGTGCAGTTGGTGGCGCAGTTTGAATGAAGCATTACGCTTTGCTTTGATTGCATTTCCCCCAGTTCTGCAAGGCCTGACCTGGAAGTGATACCATGGGTATGAATCACTAAAGGTTTGTGTGCTGTTTGCAAACTCTCCTCTGCTTGGAACAGTCACTGGGCACAAGCAAGATCACCAGCCCAGACTGAGCTCCCGTTCGTGCTAGCTGCTGTATCCCTTACACGAAGAGGCAGTGCCTGCCTCATGTCTGCTCAACGCTAGTCAGGGTGTCTCCAGTTTGGGACACTTCAGCTCAAGAACAAGGTATGGGGCAAGAGTGATAGTTCAAAGCAAGAAGTAAATGTAGTTAGAGGCCTAGAAATCCTCACCTGCAAGAATGGTCTGCAGTTTTTCATTATGGACAAGAAAGAACACAGTTCTAAAATAAAAAAGGCCACCTGAGAAGATGTAGCATTTCATCCATACACTCTATGTCTATGGAGGAGAAAACCCCTGGCCTTAAATTTCAGCAAAGATCAAGGTTAGAGTGTCAGGATAAGCAAGAAGAGCAGCAGAACATGGGCTAGATGTGTGAAGAGGGTAACAAGTGTCCGTCACTGATGGTCACTTCAGCATCACCTTGTTTTTGAAGCCCACAGCTGCCGTCTCAGCCCGGCTTTCTTGCACAGACCATTCTGCTACGGTGAGTGCTCTTACCAAGTCCCCTGGTCAAATAGATCAGCGTCACAGGGTTGGTAGAGAGGTTTTTTTTTGCTCTAAAGAGTGTTTTCATTGAAGGGCACCTAATACATTAGGAGAATGAGAGGTGCTACCATTCACTCCACTTGTCACCTTACATCGGGTCAGTGGTGCCAGGAATGAAATCCAGCAGTCCCAGAGAACAGGATTAATTTGTTAATGAATGACAAGGAAAAGTCCTGCTGCAAAGGGGTGCTGGAGGAGGCAGCGTGCAAAAGTGGTCGTTAAGGAAAGAGCTGTTCCATTGATGCATGAGATAAATGTAGAAATAGATGGATACTGTTCAGAGTCAAATGGTAAAGTACATCTCAGAGACACAAGGTGCCTCCTAAAGAACCAGTGTGATATATTTGGGGTTGAACTTTCAAAGTCATCTAAGGGTAGTTTCTTTAGGGATTTTAATATAATATATTGGTTTGCTTGAAAAAAAGGAATCAATCCATTCTAAACAACCAAGAGAAGACAAACAGTCAGCTGTAATTTAAAAGCATTGGGAGCTAAGTTTCCATTTTGAAGAGGAGAGTGATTTTTCAGGCCTCAAAGCAATGAAGCACCCAGCCTCTATCATGCTTCAGGGGAATGTCAGCATCCAATTCCCTTTAGTTAAAATTGAAACACAATGAATTTCACGTCAAGCCAGTCCTCCGTACACAAGAGCATGTAAAAAGGTTTCCAGAGGATGTTTAGTGACATAACACAGGGTTATAATATGAAATACACGGCAATTTAACATACAACTATAATTGTATTATACAGCCGTTATCGACAGTGAGACCGACACAATGTCCAATTACCAAGGGGGAAATGACATCTCTTGCAGCTTAACAGCTACACCATTAAATATGGTCAGTCTGTGCCTTGGGAGAGTTATTAAAATGGCAGAAATTAATGTTAAAATAATTGATTGGCATTTCCTTAAGATGCAATAATATTCCCGTAAATCTCCTTTAGATAAGAGGAAAGCACCTGAGACATTAGAGGACTTTTGGTATGTGTGTAGTGAGGGTGACTCTCAATGAATAATAAATGGCTCTAGGTGACTTGTTGTTATGGCTCTGATATTGCACGATATTAACTTTTAAGGCATGCCTTCAGGACTCGGAAACTTTATGGACTCCTGTGTTTTATGATCTTGTAACCTCAAGTCCTTCATTCTGGGGACGGCAGCTTTTTTGTTCCATCTCAGGATTACCAGGTAGTCGCTGGCACTGCTTCCCTCTCTGCACCTTACGCTCCAAATCACCTTCCCTAATCGATGTTAGTTTTACAGGTCTGGAATTGAACCACTTTAGACCATATTTCCTCAGACGTAAAAAGTTATCTGGAGCTTTACTGTTCCTAAGTGATGCATGCACATTAGCTAATTAATTAATCTTGCTGAGTAGCATATTAATTTCTTTTAATTTCCTACCCTACTTGAAAGGTAACATTTCCCTGAAACCACTGTGGTGGTGTAGGAAAGGATTTGCAGATTTAGACTTTCAAAGTCAGTTTGGGGGTTTGGCTCGGAGTTATGCAGCGAAGTACCCACGTGAGCACACACATACAGAGACAAGCCTTCACAAGACAGATGTGAACCCTTTCTGGCAACCATCACTCTGCTCCAAAAGGGCCTTTTAATGTAAGTGGCCTAGGAGCTTATACCCTACTTTAAAAGATGCTTAAAGCCATATGCAAAAGAGGATTCAGGTGCTTCAGAGGAGTTTCAACACCTACATCCAACATGGCATGGTGGCCCCTCTGCTTAGCCCTTGCTGATGGCTCCATAGACACCTTTTTGCAATCGGTACAATCAAGACTAATTCTTGGCATGTACAGAGGTATTTTGGTCCTCTCTGAAGACCACCCCTGCTGTGAAGGTAGAAGCAAGGCTGTCCTCCATCCAGGTCCTCCCAAAAATTAAGTCCAACAGGCTAGCTGAGGGCACATCTATCCTATGGATGCCTACCTGTGCCTCCGTTTTTCCTTCTCCTGGAGGGACTCCAAACTACCAGGCCAGATGGCTTCTGGAGCTGTGTCCTGTGGACAGTCCTGGGACATGGGGAAGGATAACCAGCCTTCAAACCCTAAAGGCAATGGTTAAGCTGGATGATCCCCTCTGGACTGGGGAAACAATGAGATCACATCTGTAATAAAGTGACAGCTGTCATCCAGCTTGATTTGTCAGTTCATGCATCATAAGTCCTAGCCTCCAGTGTGCCACTCAGAATTCAAGGACATGCTCAGACCTGTTTTCACCCCAAAAGAGCCCATCTCTGAGCAGTTATAGGGCTATGGTACAGCCTTGCCTATCCCTGAATCTGTCTGCATCTAATGCATGAGCTTTTATACCAGACTCATGCCTTTGTGTGTGGGACAGGCACGTGCATCCAAATGTAATTATTCCAAAGGGTCACATCAGTGTAATCATATGTACTTCTGAAGATAGGCTGGGAAAAGGCCACAACACAGAATCCAGACAGGCTGGGAACCGTTGCCTCACCTAAGGTCCAGATGCCACCAACCAGACACTGCTGACCCCCATGAACTTGGTATCACCCTTAGCACGGATTTGAGGTGACCCCCCAGGGCCTTTGATGTCAAGCAGGACCTGAGTGATGCAAAATCTTCACAGCACCCTGTCTCCTCACAGGGGTGAGCACAGATATGCCCATAATCCATCGTCACCTAATGCTTTCATTTCCCTCTGGTGTGGTGTGACAGCTCTTCTTCGTGGGCAAGGCACAATCCTGGAGCAGGTTATCCACCTCATCACCACTCTCTTCCCAGGATACTGCTCTCCCAGGATGGCAGTAATCATTCCCTGCAGGTGAATGATGGCTGCAGCCATTTCGATTTTTGTATGATTTTTCCTTGCTGCTGTTCTGTTTCTTCCTCCCCAGCCAGCTCATGCTGCTTCCCAAGACCTAATTATGCCCCTTCATCCTTCTCATTTGTACAGTGCTTGAAGTGGTGACAGGGCTGACATTCTTTCACTGAGCTTATCAGGAACTTCTTTTATTTTTTTTTTCCTTTTCTCCTTTTTTAAAGATTTCTCATCAGTTCTGATCAGCTATTTATATTTAAAGGTTGTCAAACTTATTTATGTTAGCAAGAACTTTCCCCTCTCTGAGCAGGCTGGAAGAGGGCAATGCTCCCTCTCCTCTTCACTGTGATGCTTTCTAATTGCCTTCAACTTAAAAATGCTGGGGAAAAAAATGATGAAGAAAAACAAAGAAAAAAAATATGGACATTTTTCTAAATAAGTGTATTTCACTTCATAATTTCAGAGTTTTCTTACTTCTGAGCTGGGCTTGATTCTGGACAGATGGCATTCTTGCAAGGGTGGACAAGACTCCTGTCTCTGCATCTCTGATATGGGCTGAGACAGTATTTGCATTATGCTGGCTCCAGTGAAATGATGTACTCATCCTATATAAAGTAAAAGACTTGCTATTTTCAGTTTTGTGGGAAAAAGAAGTAGTTCAAGGCAAGCAAAATGTTCCATTTTATTTAGGACACTGTATGCATGAAGTGGGGTCTTGTTTACCTGGAGTGAAGTAGGTTTGGAAATCAGATTCCATTTTAAACTGAAAAATCAAACCCTGTTGCACTGAAAACACAGACCTGAAAGCACTATATTGCTTGAGAGCACAGAAAATGTGTCCAGCGATAAGGAAAGGGATCGATAAGCCATATATTTTCAAGAAGTTCCCTCAACGTGATTTTGCAAAATATTTTAATTGAGCAGATTTTGTTTTTTATGAGAAGGGTGTAAAAAAATGCACTGCCTTAGGAATACCATTTAAGTCCACTGTTAACTTTCCTACTCTCGTGTCAGCAGAGGCAGGACACAAACGGGCACTGCTGGACCTCAGATGCTGGTGCTCTGGCACAGCACTGCAGAGACTGTCCACATTTACAGTTTCCCCACGTCCTCAGTGGTACCAGTCATCTCTGTGACTGCCTCACCCCAGAGGTGCTGGCCTTGCAGGTATTGTGAACGTTAGGGACAAACCCTTTTTTCACCAATTTCTTCCCCCATTTTCCCCACCACTATTTGCTTGTATGACAGAGAAAACTTCCCCTCAATAAAGAGGAAACCTGTTTTATAACCGGATGGTGCTGGATTCAGGGAGAGGTAGGAAACTGGGTTAGTGTAGACCTGAAAAGAATCAGAAGTTTTATCAAAATACTTTTCCTAATTCCATTTTCCCTTTTCCAGACGGTTTTGTTAGTGGTTGGTAGAGAGACGTGCATTACAACACAAAAGCAACATCTCCCCACCTGAAGGTGTGTGTGCACACACACCTCTGGGCTTAATAGCCGGGCAGAAGGAGAACACAGATCAAACCCAAACATTTTGATTTCTTGCACTGAGCTGTCTGGGTTGTCAGTTAGGGAAATTAGCCTCTCTATCACACGTCTCTAATTTCCCATCACTTTCCCTGAAACCTGTGGGCTTTTAAAGAAACGTCTTCATTTTCCCCTCATTGTGTTTCTTTTTACTTCCTCCAGTTCTTAAGTGGGAAAGTCCCAGAGGATTTACATGTCTATAAGAGAAACTTTGGAACTTTTCTGTTGCTTGCAGGAACTTACACAGAAGTAACAGGGAACGTGCTCAGGCTCCTGTGCTCGAGGAAACAGGCAGTGAGGGATGAGCCCTCCTGATTGGGCTGGGAAGGGGCGAGGGTTCATGCTCAGCCTGGCCTTGGTGCTTGACATTAGAGGTGTGTGGGAATGTGTTACCGGGGGTTTGTGCAACACCCTGGGTGAGTGTTTGCTCTGTCTGGGGTATTTGATATTCTCAGCTCCTATACACATGTTTGTTTGTGTCTCTTGGTGTTCACGAGGGGCTGTATTTGTGTTGGATTGTATGTGTGTGTGCCCCTGGGTGTATCTGCACTGTGACCATTCACAAAACAGATCCCCATCCAAACCACCTGCGGTTGCATGGTCCCTCACCCTCCTTTTGTGTTCGCCTGCACGCCTTCAGTTTCCGTCTTTATTTGATGTTGTGGCTCCCCTGCAAATCCTTTAAGTTTGTAAATTTATAAAAATGGCAGAGTAGAAAAGAAAGCTGGAACAGCTGGGGATGCCTTGGGGACAGCACTTCCTGGCTCCAAAGATTACTGCGCTATCACGTTGCACTTAATTGTTCCACTGTTTAGTAAATTGCATTAATTAAAGTGGCACATCTGGCCTTTTTATCAGAGGCTGTGCAGTTCTGGTTTTGATCCTGCAGTGACAGACTCTGACGGTATCAGCACCCCTGAGTAAACACTCATTACACCACGCAAAAGCTTCCTTTATTCTGTGGAAAGTCAAAAATGGGGTCTGATGGAAGCACAGAAGCCTTATTGAGAAGTGTCCAGTGATCCCTGGAAAGGAAAACCCAGTCATTAGTAAAGTTCAATCACCACGGCTCTGTTGATAGCAACAGCTACCCTGCCCAGAAAGGCTGGGCTTTCCCTCTTCCCAATTAAATCAGCTTCCACACACACATGTTGTAGGTTTGTGCCCAAAAAGTAACTGAATCATATGGTCAGCCAAAGCCAAAGCCCTGCTCACCTGGGGAATCACCTTTCTTTTCCCTTTGCAGTGTGTGAGCAACCTGCAGCCTGCTCTGCAGCCCCTCTCCTTGTTCAGAGTAGCTCACAAGCAAACACATTGCTTAATTTTAGCTAACTCTCCCAGCTTCCTAGAGTCAAGGAAGGGAGCTAAAACTCTCCCAAGAGGATTACTGAACTCTACAATAGGTATCTTTTTCAGCTCTGAAACTACCCACAGTTATCTGGGGGAAGAAACCCCAAACTTTCAACACAGGGACTTGGTCCCTGCACTCCCAAGTCACTGCATATTCACTCTATCGTTTGTCACCTTAGTAGCACAGGTAAAGGATACTTTGCCCTCTACATCAGGAGCCATTCTTAAAATAATGGGCAGTGAATGGAGCCAAATTACCTAAGAGAGCCAATTATCTTAGCAGGTAATAACGTTTAGGTACTTTTCCTGTAGCCAGAAACTTCATCTCCTTTTTACTTTAGCGGCATTTATATCCCGGTGCATTGGGCATAACATTAAAGACCTCATCAGTTAGAAAGAGGTTGAGCTTAGCCAAAGGAGGGAGTCATAGTGGGGAGAGAGAGAGGAATGAAATAGCAGGACTCAGCTCAACATACAATATCAAAACTGACTCATGTTTGACTTTTAGACAAATAAGGGACTTAAGGCGTGGACAAACTTACATACAAACTCACATAATACAGACAGGCATGCCTGGGTGAAAATTAGATTAAAATTTTTAGCTTCCTAGTTAGAGTTGAGCAAATTTAGGGGTCTTTCGGAAGACAGCTTCTGAAAGCCTGCAATTTGTGTGCTAATAGAGTCAGTCCCTCTCAGAGGTCTGCATCATGGCCTGATGGTTGGCCTAGCCCCCTGCATCCCTCAGCTCCACTCTAATAGGAGAGAAATGACCCTGAGAGCCATTTGTGATGGCCTGGAAATTGTAGATAATGACATGTTGCCTAGGACAATTACTCCACCCACCTAATCCCATGCTACCAGGGCACTTCTTCTTTGGGGTGGCTGTCTGTGTGCTCCATAAGGATGTTTTTTTGGAGGGAGGGCTGTCAGCAGTCAAATTGTGCTCTGTTTTGCCCAACAAATTGGAAAGCGGAAGCACAGAACCATGGCAGATGCGTAAGATGTTGGCATGGTTGCTATCATCACCTTAATAGTGCAGGTAAGTGATGCTTTGCACCCCACATCAGAAGCTGTTTTTAAAACAAGGGGCTGTAAAAGGAGCAAAAATATCTACTGGAGCCAGGCTGAGTTGTGCCTCTCCACACTCAGAGCTCACTTGCTGAAATCCCCCAGATGCAGCTGAAATGTCAGTCTAAGCCTCGCTCCTCCTGGAAGCCCTTGGTTTGAGCCCGATTTGTAGGGTCTGAATGCTCTCTAACACATCAGCACCCCTGCCAAATCGGTGTGAAGTTACCAGAGGGGTCCCAAAGTTATGGATGCAGAGAAGGTTGTCTCCTCACCAAATAAATCCTGCATTCCTGCACTGCCCTTCGAAGAGCCTGGGCCGGGTCAGAGCAGATTCAGCCGCCAACCTCTGCAAGGGACAGCGGGAGAGGCAGATACCCAGCCTGGCCCCCATCCCCACCGCACAGGGTTTGGTCTCAGCATCCCGGTTCTCAACCGGCCCTGTGCACTTGAGCAGTTTATTTTCTGAACACCTGGGGACAGATGTTCATCTCCTGCAGAGTGATGGGTCTCTCACTGCCTTCAGCGGAGCTGGCCCCTGATTCACGCCACTGCCAGTAAGCCCTTAGCTAAATAACCAGGAGGCGAGGGTGGAGGGAAGGGTAAACTTCAACACAGGAGCCTAAGAAAGAGTCCACTTGTAAATTCAGCCGCAGCCAAGCTCCCATTGGAGGGACAGGCACAGAGATACAGTTGCACAAGGCTGTAGCAGATTGGCAGTTGTATGGGTTAAGTGTTTGCTTCCCTCTCTGTATAATTACTGTTACTGATATCATTACGGTGCTCCACTTGGCACATCCGTTCACTTGGCAGCTCTGGCTGAGGCATTGGGCTTTCCAGTCTTTAGAAAGCTTTGCAACACTTCTCGAGCACACGCTCTGCAGCTAAACGAGTAATTATCTGGGAGCTTTAATCAACCTTCATTCTAGCTGAATTTGCCACTAAATTTGTAGCAGACTCTGAAGACCCTCTGAAGCATGAATGCACACTGGCGTTTTGTGCAGGGAAGGCCTTCAATTGCCTTGTTGGTCTGAACAGGAACTTTCTGTCTCCTACAACTGCTCTCGCCTTGCGGTATGTAAATGAATGGGTGCTTGGGAGCACGGCGCAGGAATCCCGGCAGAGCTGTGTCAGGGAACAGCTCAACATCTGCCCTAGCGTGGGACGTTTTATTTACGTTCCCCTTGGCCAAAGAAAAGAATCTGCAATCAGAAGGTGGTAAAAAAAGGTGTTTCCTAACAAAAACAGACAAGGAGTTTGACTCCGATCTGCAGCCATAGTAAAAAATGGACGACAGCAGAAGAACTTTGAAATGTGTCAGAATTTGCAAGCCCGCCTGAGGATAACCTGCCTTCATGACATGTCAAGCCTGCCTAGTGCCCTTAGGGGTGACTTCCATTTTCTGCTTTCATCACCCTGCGCTGCCCTGCTGTAACTCTCCTGACTGCTGTCGCAGGGTGCTGGCGGGCAGTTTGTCACCTGAAGACGGGAGACTTTGCCATGAGGATCTTTGTTGCACCCACAGCAAGGGCAGAGAGAGCTCAGAGCCCTGCAGCTGACGTGGATACAATGAAGGGTGTTCCAGGAGGAGGAGATGGGCTGAGGACAGGTTTGGTGGCCTCTCTGCCTTTTCAATCCTTCTATACAACATTATTCAAAACCAGAAGTTGCAGAACTAAACATTTCTGCTGTCTCACCAAGCATGTAGAGATATTTTCTGATGTGACATCATGAGCATGAGTTTTGCTCATGTGAGAGATTCTTTCTGAAACAATCTGCCTTGTGTCCTTCATTAAGTCTTAATTACATTTTCCTCTCTTTCATCAGCATGAATTCATTTGCAAGCTGGAGCAACATGAGTAGGCAACACCACCTATCACCATGCTGAATGCTCCATGCCACACATTGCAAGAGATAAAGGAGGGAGTGGCAGAAACCAGGTCCGTTTTGTCCAGGCCCAAGTCCAAAACATGAATTTCCAGACCACAGTTTCTCTTAAGCAATTGCCCAGTTGCCAAGACGTGGCTGGTACAGATCCTCTGTAGATAGATGGACTCCCAGGCTGGATTCGCCAGTCCACATTCAGCTGCCTGCAGAGCACACATCCAGATGTTTATATTTCCTGATATAACCCTGGTAGAACAAGGGTCATAAAATATCGAGTTACTTTTAGTTTTTTAACCTAGTAATATGTAGCTGATTATAATTTCAATTCCAGAATTATAGAGTTTGTTTGCAAGTAACAGAATCCATCAGTTCTCTTGATCGCTTGTTCTAACAGTTAATTTTCCTCATCTTTAAAAATTTATGCCTTATTTCTCATTTGAATAACTCTAATTTTAATTAGAAGGCATTGACTCTTGTTACTAAATTAAACAGTCCTTTGGCATTAAGTGCCTTGTCTTTGATCTGGTACATACTGCACTGCACTTCCTTTGCTAAATTAAAGATTTTTAAATCTCTCACAATAAACTCTGTGAGGTATTCAATAATTTCTGAATCCACTGTCAATACATTGATCAATAGACCACCAATAGAAACAGCAGTACATGGAGTGACAGAGGCACAGTCAAATCAGCAAATGGAGAGAGGTGGATCCAACAGCAGAGAGACAAACAAAGGGAGCAACAGGTAAACCGATAGATTGGCTAAACCCCCTCTCCAGGTTGTAATGAGTCCTTCACATTACTGAAAGGGGTTTCTTACCTGAAAACGGCGAGTTGGTTTACACAACCCATCACTGTCGATGATGCCATTTGCCTCCTTAACTTCACCTGGAAATCATGTCTGCTCCCTGATCACATGGGAAGCAGCCTCCCTTTTCATTCCCCAGATCCCTGGCACCATCGCTGCTATATTTAGCAGCCACTTCTTCCCATCGCTTGCCAAAAGCGCTCTATATCCAGCACATTCAACTTTGCATCTCAAACTTGCCAACTGGCAGGAGCAAAAGCAACTTTTTTTTTTGGGGTGTGTGTGTCTTTAGTCGACTCTGGCCCAGGGCCAGTCAGTGTCTTCATTCAGTGTAATGAATTTGTGTCATTAATATGTTGGATATGCGCAGCAATTGCAAAGTAGTACATTAGTACAAAAGCTATTGCTCTGGATGCCAGCGTTTTATTGCCACAGCTGATTTATAGGCTGATAAGCAACTTTGCAGTCGTCCTTGAGAATGGGAAAAAGGACAGGTAGCATGGCAGAGGCGAGGCAGGCACTGCTTTGTGGCGGCCAGGGTAAGTGTGAGGTTTCCCAGGCCTCGCACAGCTGGGGGTGGACTTGACGATTTCATCTTTTCTCTTTAAAATGTCTTCGCCTTAGTGTGAGCGCTCAGCGATCCCAGAGAAATGCTGCAGACAAAGCCGGTGTGAAAATCTCAGGCGCTTGGAAAGGAGATTAAATGCCATTACAATACTGTAGGTTTGGGAGCTTCTATGTGACTAGCTCGTAATAGAGCCATGTCATCACTTTATTGCAAAGATACGATAAAGACAGGCATTATATGGTGTTAACATTTAACAGCCATAACTTAACTTTCAAAAGACTTTACAGGACAAGTCACAGTGAATTGTTTCTTTCTGTGCATTTAATCCTGGGCTCACGTGCTATAGAACAAGGGTATTTGCAGAAAAGATAGAGTGCTAAGCAGACAGACCTACAGACCTGTCTGTCTGTCAGCTCCAGAGGGTAATCCCTTGAAATGCAACCTTAAAAAAGTATTTAAAAGGAAAGCAGAAAAAAAGACCAGCACAGACAACATATTTGACTGTCAAAAAGAAATGCCAGGCATCCCCCACCTGGGACTGATCCTGTGCCCAAAGGAGTCAGTCGTGAAGCTCTCTACATGATGCTCCTGGCAGATTTGGAGGGGTAGGATCAGACGTGAAGGGTGAGAACCACAAAGAGACTCACACGAGGTCAGAGCATCAGTTCAGATCCTCCTTCATCACTTCCTGGGACTGTGGGCTGGGAGGGATCTGGCCAAGAGGCTCCGTGGGGCAATCCCCACCAGTGTAACACCCTGCTTGGGCTCCAGAGTTCATCCCAGTGGAGACACCCAGACTGAGAGTCTGAATCTGGAGTGTGAACTGTTGGCCAGACATTTTCCCAGGACACAGTTTCCCTGTGGTACTCACTGCTACAAGATATGACCAAAAGTACTGTGCTACAAAATCACATGGTCCATTTATAGGAGTAACTTGGGCACTCAGAGTTATAAAAGACTCCGAAGACAACCTCTTTGGAGAGGGCGCTGGATCCTCTTGCTTTGGGTCATGAATCAAAATTTAATTGCTGGGGAGGAAGGAGGAAAATTCCCTGTGGATGGAACAAGGGAGGGCTAGGGAGGGAGGATGTTATTGCTATAAGCACCCTGTCCTGCCTCTCCTTCCTCTGGAGCAGCTGTTGCAGGGCATGGCTGGGATGAGCTATTGATCAGGGGCAGCCCCGTGCTCTCCCATCTGGCCACCTGGCAAGTGGGAGGGATGATGTCCCCATATTTCACAAACCCTGAGAAAATGGAGTGGGCAGTCCAGGGACCACTAGACTGTCACTCCCCATCTTAATTAGGCCTGTCAGCTTGCCTTGCATTTTAGCTAATTAATTACACTGTTTCATAGTTGCATTTCTAGTTGACACCAGGGCTTTTGGAGGGGATGGGGTATCGATTTCACCAGCTCCCTGCCCATCTTTTTGTTTGTTTATTCTTGCAGTCAAGACTCACACAACAGGAAGCATTCGGTGAGTGCTCAGGAAAATAATAAACAGCGTTATCTGAGAGCCATATCGAATAGATTTGGGCCAGAAATGGACTCAGTTGCTGAAAAACCTATTAGCAGCATCTCAGATTTCCTGTGTACCAGCAGGTTAGGGGGCAAGCACTTTAACATTGCCCACAGCTTGTGGTTAATTACTGTTTGTAGAGTTACCGTCTGCAGTTATGCTTGACAAAATGCCCATAAAGACAAAAATGAAATGCTTGCTGATTTTGGATGGATGCCACCTGGTCCCCCTACCCTTCCTCCCCCACTGGGTGCCAAAAAAACTGCAAAGACAAAACAGAGTTGGTGTGCTATAGAGCTTTTGTGCCTAGTGTGAGCAGCGGTGCCCTGGAGTGGCCAAGCTAACGGGGGACTCCGATCCCACAGTGCAACAGAGCCATTCAAAGCTGTGACCTGATAACGTGCCATTACTCGACACAGCTCTTGCACGTGTCCTTGTTTGCCCTCCGGGATAGTCACCAGCGTTGCCAGTGACACAGCACACCTGGATCTACCTGCTGAAAGAAATTCAGAGTCAATGCAGCAGGAACCAGGTCTTTTCTAGCTCGGAATATTTTCGCATCTCAAAGGGTACAGTGCAAGATCCTCCTTGGACTGGTTATACTGTCAGCCAGCATGCCCAATGTATGAAATGAGCAGAGGTGTGAGCTAGCGGGGACTGCGAGGTGTGAGATGGGCTGTGCAGGCAGCTGGGGGATTTTCAGCCTGGGAGGGACATGACTGGAGGGAGATATGAGCAGTGCATGAAGTTCCATAGTTGTTTGCCTTCTCTGACGATAAAATCTGTGGGGAATATCATATAACGTGATTCAGTGCTGGGTTTAGGGCAAAACAAGGGGAAAAAGCAACAGGGAAGAAGGTAGGAAGAGTAAGAGGAAGAAACAGGGTGGTGGCAGATGTCTCTTACCACTCCATGTTTGTATTAATTCCCATTTCTTCTGGGACATGCAGGAGCAGGAGTGAGGTTTTGTGAGGCCCTGAGGGTGAGTGGCATGATTTTGGTGAAGGTGGTCAGACTCATTTTTGTGCATCCATCCCTGAGACCCTACAACTGCAATGTCAGGACCTCAGCCGTGACTGGGAAAGTCTAAAATGCTCCACCAGAATAATGTGTAAGGCAGAGCTGGAGGTGGGTGTAAAGGGGTAGCCAGCCCCAGTATTTGCCCCCAACTCATCCCTGCAGCCCCAGATAATGGGACAAATAATGGCTTGAGGGCCACGAGCTGGGCTGGGCACCCACTGCTGACCTCTCCCAGGAGTTGTGACCCAAATGCTGAGAGTGACTAACGCAGAGATGTATGCCTTGTTAATATCAGAACTGAGCAATCAGTGTAATGAAATCCATGCTCTGCATTAGTGAGTGGCCAAGGCAGCAGGTTGCTAGCCTTGCCTTCTCCCAGGGTGGGCAAAGGGGATGATGTCTGGCTGAATTCAGTCCTTCTCTCTGGAAAATGCAGCCGTGCCCCAGCAGGACCCTGTTCCCAGCCAGGTTTCAGGTCTGTTACAGGACCATCCCTGTACACGCAGTACAGGAACAGTGACATGTTTGTCCTCCAATGGGTTTGTGTCCCTCTGATGCTGAGTGTTGCCTCATGGTATGAAGAACCCAATATTTATTTCTTTTTAGTACAAATTTCAGTTTTAAATCACTGCTAGGTCCAGACTGGACATTTTGGATTATTCCTCCTCCGTAACTTCTTGGCTTCCTTTTGTCAAAGCTCAGGAATAAGAAGGCATGAAGAGAGTGGAGGTATGCCTAAAAGTTTCCTGGCCCTCCAAACTGTTATTTCTCTAAATATTTGGAAAGATCTTTGCATGGAAAGATACGCAGTAGAAAGACACTAAAGTGACCCAAATTTTTGCTAGTCGCTGGCACGTGCAACAGATTTTTAATTCTGACATTGTGATTCAGATACAGCTAAGATTAGGCTAGGGCTGTGCAAGTCACTTGTTTTTTGCTTCAGGACTTATGGCCTTACTATAACAGCATCCCCTTACTAAGGATGTCCTTGCTGTCCAGCAGGACCCTGCACTCGGAGAACAGTATTTAAAATGTGAGAACATTTTGGAAATATTTGACCAAAGTTGAATTAATTATTTTTTTTAAAGAATGTCCATCATAACTTGTTAGGGCAACTGCAGAACAGAATCAGCCAAACTGCTAGGCATTGCTAAGGTTCTGCCATCAGTTATTAAAAAACATCTCCCAGAAGAAATTAAAGAAACAAGTGACTGTGTTTTAAGGACTAAGGGGAAAGCAGTTTTGGGGAAGGAGCGGAGCCAGCACTGCTGCTCCCAGGAGCCTCATCAGTATCCACCCCTGCCCTCTTGGTTCTGCTCCCTGCCTGCCCAGGGCACTACAGACACTGTTGAACTGCTTTTATTCAGTTACCTGTCACAGGGGGGGAAACTGGTGAAAAACTGAGATTTGTGTCCAAAACTCTGTGACAGAGCAGAGAGGAGGGAAAGTCCTGGATGAAAATTTGTTTGTCACAGGGTTTTACCCAACAGAAACAGGACAACTGCTCAGATAGTGATGGGCAGCTGCCAGCCTGTCCGTCAGAGGGAAATGAAGATCTCCAAACAGGCCTGCAGAAACCTCTCTGTAAAACATCAGCGGTTAACTTGTGCCAGGGGACCCGGCTGAGGTTAATCTGTTGCCATTAAGGATTTATTAAGTCGGAGCACGGCATGCCTGGGAGGCGCGCCTGTGCACATCCAGAGGCACGGGGAAGAGGAGCACGCTCCAAAAGCTGCACACCCCGACGCTGCCGAAACAGGAAACATCCCATCAGCGTTTCAGTATTTATTTCTCTTTAACCTCCCACCCCTGCTAACCGCCCCGGAGCTGGAGGTGCAATTAAGCCTTGTTCCCATGGGAGCTGGGGGAGAGGGGAACAAGAGGGGCACTGGAAGCAGAAAGCTTCACCCCCTGTGTCATTAGTATAAATTGTGTTTGTGCAAGTTATATTTTACGGCAGGCGTGTCAATTAGTGTGTGAAATTTAATAACCCAATTGAGCTTCCCTCGCTCACAGCTAAATTGAAATCTGTTGCCTGCTTGGGAGAGGGAAGGGGGCTGTCACGGATGGGAGGCTGAGCTGGTGGGTAGGGTAGGGGCGTTTTTCATGTTGATTAAAAAAAAAGGGAAGGGTTTTGTCAGGCAATAAACAGCAGCTTTGCTTGGAGACAGCAGCTGATGTGATTTTAAATTTTTTTTCTGTTAAGGTGGTGACATTTTTGTAAGAGAAGGCTTGGCAGGGAGAAAGGAATATTATTTGTTTGATTACATTTGCTTATGTTTCTAGTGGGGGGTAAATTTCACCGCTAATGACTGCAGCACTGAAGGAGTCTGTGGAGCCATCCCAGCTCTGAACATCTGGAGCCTGCAGCCTCGCTGTGAGTCAATGCACCTCACCAGCACCCCATCCCATGGCAAGGCGAAGGGTGTGAATGGGTGCCTGCCCAAATCTCATCAGAGTGCAGGCACCAAAGCTGAAACACACAGGGTTTAGGCCAGTGGGACCAATATCAAGAGTGATCAGACTCTGCTTGTAAGAGGGGCTATAAAAAAGTCCTAAATAGGAAGCTCAAGCATATATGTATGTTATTGGTTCACTTAACTTGCTTCAGCCTTTAGGGTGGATGGTGGTATCAAGTGGCCCTACTCTGCACATGCTGTTTGTCTCCACCACCGAGATAGAAATCTATATGATACAAACATGAAAATTACTGCTTTCACCTAATGGCAAGGCTGCAGGAGCTGAAGACTGGCAGCAAACAGCAAAATTATGAGACTTGTGAGAGCTCATCTGACTTTTATCCTCACTTTTGTAATATTGGGTGTGGGATACTCATGACTCCTGATGATGTCTATGGGCAACCAGAAACCTGGAAGGGCAAAGCCACAGATGGTGCCAAACCACAAACTGATTTCTTCCAACCTGGACTGTGAGAGATGTCCTCCCTCATCCTGGCCCCCCTTTTTGTGCCCACAGAGGTATTTGGCCACAGTTTTGGCTGCTGAAGCATAATGGAAAACTTAAGCATTGGGGTGTCAAGTCTGGAAATGCATCAAGATTTGAACTGGTCACAGTCTCTTCATGAACCAAAGGGGTTTCCAGAGGAGTCTCTTTTGATGATCAGAACTGCCTGGATATAAGATAACAGAACATTTTTCTGACCCACTGTTACATAGATCTGTAAACTCCTACCTACACCTTCCTTTTTCTCCCTCTCTGGAAGCAGTGCCTGGCAGGAGACTTCCCCTGAGAAGGCTACTTAAGTGAGACATCATCATCCTTCCCAGAGTTTTTACTCTATCACACAGCTGTAAGAGTTTGGGTCATGACGCAGATTGTCCAGATTGAGCAATTCTATGCCATGTTCACTCCACACAGGTTGACATCCAAGTTCAGGATGGTGATGACCAAGTCACAGCAACTGTTATCCAGAGCTGCCAGCTTCCAGTACATTGAATGGACAGGGGAGATGGCAGTTGAAACCACTTGCTGTTGAGTTCTGGTTTAGATGCTCCCTGTTTATGTAGGGAGAGAGAGACTGGATCTTCTGAGCAAGAAGTTGTCTCAACCATACACTGCTGTCCTGACTAGGGGGTTATGGCAGGTCCTAACAGGAGTTCAGGTTCTTAGAGATGCTCTGTGCATAATTTTGTTGATATCAGCCTCTTTATCCAGCTCAGGGATAGCAAGTCTACAGTCCTGGTGCTAGAGATAGCAGCTTCATTTTGTGTAGCTCACTGCCTCTCCCCTGTTCCTCCCTCACCACATTACTCCTGCCCAACAGTAACATATAGGTTGCTGCCCTTCTCTTCATATCCCAGAGGACAACATCTAGATGGGAAAGGATCCCGCTCCATTCCTGTAGCCAGATGGTTTTTCTGAGATCTCCTCCCTCCTCACTGGCAGATACCCTCCAGCCAGGCTCCACTTCAAACACCTCCTGGGCTGCTGGTCTCAAAGTTCTCTAAAGAGACCCATTATCCAGGAGACAGATGTCTAGGACTGCTTGGCTTTCCTGGAGGAAAGCAGTACAAAGGATAGTGTTGTGGTAGCATCTTTTCACCAAGCCCTGCTGAAAATGCAGGCAGCGAGCTGGAAGCAGCGAAGAAATGTTTAGAAGGTGCTTTCATGGGCACCGCACATGTGGTGGTGGTATGTTTGTAAATCCAGTCATGCCATTTCCTGAAATATATGTGCAATGCTCTCAACAGTGAAATAAAGATGTAATTAGCTTCAGCTTTTTAGTGCTTTGGAAAACAGCATCACCTTGGTTTGAAGGGAACTGTTAAATAAGATTGAGTTACCATGCTGAGCAACCCACTGCAAAGATACAATCTAAGGAGGGAACCTGACCCTGCCAGGATTTCCCCTTTAGTGTGTTTGCATTGTATCAGCATCTAATCTGAAGCACATATCTACATTTCTCTGTGTCCCATTCAGACCCAAAAAAGCAAGCTGAGTGAACTCAGCTTCACTCAATGCTAAAAAAAAAAAAGAAAGAAAAAAAAAGAAGAAATTTGCTACAGGAAGGCTATAATCTGCATGGTCCAGGGGCATTTTTAAAGCATCTGAAACGTTAGAGGTCTCCCATGTCCTCCAAAAACCCTCAGAAGAAAGAGAAAATGCTGTATAGGAAAGGCCTTTAGGAAAGTTTGCAATGGAAAAAAGATTAAATATAAGATTTGGGATGCCAATGACCCGTACACATTTTTCAGTGAACAGCAAAATATCATGGAAGAATTTAGTCCCCTTCAGAGAATCAGCCACCAGCAAAGCCCGAGGTATCCTGAGTTACCAAATCCACTTAGGGTCTTCTTAACTGCCCAACTACTTATCCCCATTTCCTTATCTTTTGACCAACAAGGCTTGATTTTCAGAGGAGAGAGACAAAATAGTCTAACAGGGTACTTCAAGGCTGGTGAGAATTTTGTGGGTGATGCAAAAGAGATGCCCATAACCTGAGGTCATGCCCCCAGCTGGGTGCAGAAGGCATGGCCATAAACAATACAAAGGTGTTTTGCAACATCCAAAATCAGCAAAAGTGTTAAACAGCACGGCAATTAGAGCAGATAACTCATTGCATTGTCCATTTCCCAAACCTGGGCTAATAGTGATCTTCCACCATTCCAGCAAATCGTAGAATCACAGAATGGTTTGGGTTGGAAGGACCTTAAAGACCATCTAGTTCCAACCCCCCTGCCATGGGCAGGGACACCTTTCATGAGCCCAGGTTGCTCAAAGCCTAGACCAGATTGCTCAAACCTCATCCAGCCTGGCCTTGAACACTTCCAGGGATGGGGCATCCACAGCCTCTCTGGGCAACCTGTCCCAGTGCTCCCCACCCTCTCTAGGAAGAATTTCTTCCTGATATCCAATCTAAGTCTCCCCACTTTGAATTTAAACCCGTTACCCCTTGTCCTGTCACTACCTGCCCTTGTAAAAAGTTCCCTCCCAGCTTTCTTGTAGGCCCCCAAATAATAATAAAAGCTAAATAAAAGCTAAAATAAAATACCTGAAAAACAGGGATTTGGAACACAATGAATAACTGGGTTTTGTGAGTACAGGGAGGGAATGTCTTTATGCCCTTCACTAGAAAACTCTAGGCTTGGCCCTACCCGAAGGTACTGCAAGGCAGACACTGTTCACCAGTGATCCAAACAAGCATGGGGACCAAGAGGACATACAGCACTGCTAGCTGGGCAGGTCTCATCTCCATTTAGGAGTCACAGTTTTCCTATTAGAGAGCCTGCAGATCCCCTGACTGAAGAAATATCATCTAGCACTGTGGGAACAGAGCAGTCTACTAAGTAGAGAAATATGTTGACAAATATATTGCTTTCAAAAGAAACATTACCTTTTTTTCCAAGAGAAAAGAAAACGGCAAAATTTTTCAGGGATGGAAAAAACCTCCAAAGATCTTCTTTTATAATATTTGAAAGTAACTCCCAGAAGTCAAGGAAAATGACATTAAAAATGAGAAATGTTGAAAATGGAAAGAAGTGGGGAAGGCTGCATGAGACTCAGGTCCTGGCACAAAGGAGGAAGAGGTCACCATGCAGCCTTGCAAGGGGTGCTACAACTACTTGTGGGAAAATGAGGGGTCTCGTTGAATTTGTAAGGTGTTTTGTTGAGAGTTCTCCAGTTTGGAGAAGCACCGAACTTCCTCTGACCCCGTGCCCTGAGATGAAACCATCTCCCTCCCACGTGCAAAGCACAGGCTCCAGAGAAACACCACCTCCTTGTCCCCTTCTCCTCTCCACCCCTCTTAATATCACTGCTCTCAAGTTGCCTGATATGCCGTTTCTGACAGAAATAACCTGCCTTGGCACTGACACTTGAATTTCACTTAAGGTTCATCACATTATTAATGACAAGATCAATATTACCAAAGCCGCAATAACAGCTCTTACCATTCATCCTTCTCCCGCCTCTCCCTTTCCCAGGCACCACACGGTTTAATACGCTATCTCTTTTCAAGGGTATTTGCACTGGAAGGAGAATTGCCCACTGCTGGGGACGGTTCATTCAATCTCCGACAGCTGCCCTGACATATTTCTCCCGAGCCTTGAAACTTGAGTGATAAGGCTCAGGAGTGGAATAACCCACAGACTCTGTCTAATCACAGCGACTGCCGTGGCCTTGCTGAACTCGCCTACTACAATTAGGTAATCATGCTGGCAGACAAGCCTGATTCATATCGTTTTACCATCAGTAAAGTGATATCTATCACCCCTACGACAGACCTGTTATTGCCGCAAACCACTTCAGCCTACCCAGTTAAAAACCCCTTGTAAAAGCAAAAAGGGGAATTGGACAGATTTTATGGCAAATTAACTTTTAACATATTCTTTCCCTCCCTATATTAAGATCACATTCGCAGTTGACACTTGAAATAATAGTGTCTGTGCTCCTCACCAGCTTTGAGGGTGGCACGGGGCAGGGGCTGGCAGCCCCCCGCAAGGCATTGGAAGGGATTTAGGATAAACTGGAGCGGTGAATTGCCCTCTCTTGGTGCTCATCACTCTCTGTTGACTCTGGAGGAAGGCTAGGCTACGTGACATTAGCTACATGGGATGAAGTTTACCCCAAGGACAAGTCTGTGCCCCAAGGCAGCTCAGTCAAAGGCACCCAAACTGAGACTGGTATGCTCTCTGACCCGTTGATACTGAGCTCCTCCGGCTCTGCTCCTCTGGACCTCCCGTGCAAGTCAGTGAGGACAAGAAGGAAACCTCATAGATTCAAATGAGCTTCAGATCAGGCCTACAGAGCACCCTGGAAATAAAGCTACATTCCCCCAGTCCTATCCAGCACAGCCTCTTGGCCAGCCCAGGGGAGGATGGGGGATTCATCATGACCTTCAGCCTGCAGTATGTTCTCATCTACCCAACCAAAGGTCCTGAAGTCCCATCCTCTAATTTTGGTTTAAGTGCTATTCTGGAAACGTGGTCTGGTCCTGCAGACATTTGGTGAACTACTCGGTTTAAAGCACACGGAGTGTTTCAGAGGCCACCACTTTGGCACTGCGTTTCAATTATTTTTCCCTGAAGGAAATGTCTCACAAACACATGGCAATGGAAAACTGTATCTTTGTCATCCAGGGCCATGTATATATTTTTACTATATTTTTATTCAGCTCTGATCTTTTTTGTTAAATCACTTCTTCTAGATCTGTACCTTAACAAAGCCAAAACCGGCGGTAACAAAATGCAGCGAAGACATTCCAGAAAAATACCTTCACTACAGAACATGAACTTCCCATTATAGAGGCTGCATATGTGTACTGATTGATCCCCTAACTGGCATTTCAATTTATTTCCCACTGGAGGACTCATTCATTACAGAGAAATAAGGCTATTAAGTGCATGATAAAGCTCATGCATCGATAGGTGAGGCTGGTGGTTACTTTACTGTATCTATCTAAACAATAGCTGGTAAATAAATCTATTTGTGACCACATAGCACCTTTAAAAATGAATAAGGAAGCAGTAATTATTAAGCAGCTGATTAAAAAAATAATCCCTTGCCAGCATGAACACCACACATACACATTTTTCTGTTGCATCCATGACTGCAGGGCAAAGGTGGGTCAGATACAGAGATCGCAAGCTAACTGCCTACAGACCTGCTCGGAGTCCCAGTGCCCCCCTTCAGAGGCATGCAGGTATGGGTGTGCTTATGTGTTTATATGGGAGTAAGCTCTTCTCTCCAGCAGCAGGGAAAGTCTCCCAGAAAAGACCGTGAAAGCTGGTTTTATCAAGAGTATGAGTATCCATCCTATTTTTCCTTTTATTTCTTTAGCTGATTTTCCAACTAATCAGCATCTGGGCAGAATCAGGGCAGCTGTGCTCTATAAACGTTTAGCTTTCTTATATATATATATATATTTATTTTTTTTTCGCCTGCCTGGATGAAGAAAAAAACAACAAAACCAAAACACAAGCAGATCCATAGTAAGGGAAGGATCCCTAAATCATGGTCTTTTTCACCCAGTCCATGACCCTATGGCCTCTCTCCTCATCTTTTGCAGCCGTTTTCTCTTGACTGAGCTGCCATGCAGGATCTCCCTCTCAGCCTTTAGCCTCACAATCCCACTGTTCCCTATTGCTCCACCTTCTTGCTTCAGGAAGGTCACCAAAACCACATACTCTGGCCTTGACTCACCATTACATTTCCCCATCCTGGACCCCAGTGTGCAACCTTTTCTGCCTTGCCACGAGTCTCCTGACAGAAGGTTTTACCCTTTGTCTGTATTCACCCAAAGATGCAACAACTTGGAACAAAAGCAGTGGTGTGGTTGTGGTTGGGTGACGAGAGAGGATGCTGGAGCAGTTGCATGGGAGCATCAAACAGTGCCCTCAGCCCCTGGTGCTAAAGATTGACTACTTTCCCATCCATTTTGGTGAGTTAAGGTTTGGCACCAAGGAAACTTATCCCCCACCTGGTATAAGGCCACTGCTTCCATTTGTGCTTTGGCATCTTCTTTAAAGCTTGAGGAAATTAAACAAAAACCAAAACATAACCCCAAATTTTGGAGATGGAGAGCTTCCTGAGATCTTCACGAAAGTCATGGAGATCTCAGAGGAAACCTCTCCCGCTGCAATAGCTAAGAAGTTCTTTTCCACGTTTGACCACGCTTCCTTTTGCTGATCAGATCTAATTTTTACCTTGCTGCACAGTCCTGTTATTAGTGATCATCACTGGATAACCATGGAGAACATGGGACAACCTGTCACCCCTGAGGTGCTCAGCAGTGCAGTGGTCTGCTTCAACAGGGACAGAGGATAGAGGGAGATGGCAAAGATAGACAAGACAATGAGGAAGGAAATGGAAGAGGGAGGAAGAAATGGAACTTCAGAAAAACCTGGAAAACAAATCCATAAGGAGTCTGAAATGGGACATAAGAAGCAGCAGTGGCCAGAGTGGACTTCTTTGAAACTGTTGTACAAATCAAACCAGATGGGTCTTTTTTGTGCCCATTTTGAGGACATTGAACAGTCCCACAACTGCTGCAACAAACCCCAACAAATTTATGGCCAGATTTTTTTTTTTTTGTCCTTTTTTTTGAAAATAAGAAAAGAGCTCAAAAAATACCCAAACCCAACTCCCCCAAAACCCCCTTAATTCCCTTCTGGCCATGTTCTTAGACCTTGAAGAAACCAATGTCAGGCTAAATAGATGTGATGTAACTCAGCAGGTTTTCCTGTGCTCTATTTGAATTATAAACCATTACTTAGGGCTGCGTGTTCCAAAGCCTGCATATTCCCTGCCTGGCAGAGGGTGAGTTACCGCTCTAGCTGGGCACAGTGAGCTCATGGCAGGGACGGTGGGCAGGGTGGGCTATGGACCTGCCAGGGACTGCTCCAGGTTACGGTGGCCAAGCGGCTGCTCAGATGTGCAGGTTGCTGCTGCTGAGCATCTGAGGACAGATTGCAGAGCCGTAACCAAATGCCCTCACGCGCTGATTTAAGTGAAACAGAGGGGGGAACTAGTGACACATGAATGGCCATTTTAGTCTCCATCCTAAGATAAATCCATTATCTGTTTTTTCTCACTGCAGGCAACGCAACGGCAGTTTATGAAGCAGCTGTCTGGAAGGAAATTTACTGGACAATTAAAAGTGCTGACTTTCAAGCAGTGCTCTCGAGGTGGAGTCTAAAATTATTGGGTGTGAAATGCAAATAGATTTAACAGTTTTACTGCTATTTATATGACGTTCACCCATTCCCAGCTATTTTTCCTCCCTTTTTTTTACTCTGATTTTAAACGGCCCCAACTTTCACAGGTTTTAACAAACTCAGACACATGCAGTAAAACCTGAAGCACGCCCCAAAGCTGAACAAACCCAGATCAATGGTGTGTGCAACAAGGGAGGGTGGGTGAAAGTAAATTCTATCCCAACCCCCTAACAAAATATTAATTTAGAAATAAGCTGGTAATTACATTCAGCTTTGGGTCTGCCCCACAATCCTCTGAGGCAGTTCTTATTCAATAAGCTTTTGGCCAGTACCCAACGAACCTCCTACTTGAATAATCACAAATTGACCAAACTAGTTTCTTTTCAGCTCTTGGAAAACCTTCCCTGAGGAGGGATGTGGGAAACCCACAACATGGCACTGGGTCAGGCTCCAGAGGAATCTTGTTCCCATGGGTGTTCCCATGGAGCAGCCATTTGCTCAGGTGCTCCCCTGAGGTCCAGCATGATCTATCAGAGCTAGGGGGGATTTTTTAAGAGGTTTTATTCCCTGCTGGCTATATTGCCTTAATGACCAAACCAGTCTGTGTCTTAATTAAAGATTAACTGTTAAGATCAGTAAAGCAAGATTGTCTAGGCTGGCCAGGCAGGGCCCTGGAAGACGTATGAAGGGATGAAAATCAGTGGGAGAAGAAAAGTGAAGCAACCCCTCCAGAACCTCCAGCACCATGCAGAATTAGGAGTTTCATGCTTTTGGGGTCATCTGAGCTCTTAGTTTAGTTTGAGGGCAGGTATCTATTATTCTTGCCTACCTCCTCCTGCACCTCACTTCATAAAAGGTGCCACTGAAATGCTTGCTACAGAGAGGGATTTTCTGTGTTACTTGTAATGGACCTCTTGTACCCATAATATCTGGTGCTGCAAGATTTATCACTGCTGGGGAGAAATATGTGCTTCTCGGACATTTTAAGCTGTTTTGTGAGCTCTGTTGTACCAAAACAACTCTAGTCTCAACCTAGTTTGAAGCCAATTTTACACATTCATTGTTCAGTTTACTGGTTTTGTGCTTGTGACCTTCATTATCTTCTGTGAAGGAGATCAACAACCTCCCCTACCAGACTCTTCCATCCCTATCTTGTCTGTGAAATCATATTTGTTACTGTTTAAAAATTACCACAGATGAATTCTCCAATCATGTGTGGGTGCAGTATCTCTTGTTAGCATTTTCAGATAGGCACATATATCCGTACATCGACCTGTCCATCTCCCATGCCATCACCATGACCTCAGTTCTGCACGATTATCTGTAATAAGTAGATGTACCTGCACCAGAGTCCATACAAAACTCACCCATCCGTGTCCCTGTCCTATGGAGAACTCTGCATGTTTTGTTGGATCTCTTTTTCATCTTTTTCTTCAAAAGCAGCCCTAGTGAGAGAGATGTGGCAAATGTGTTTCAGCAAAACCATAAATTTGATTTGTCTTGATTTAATCTCACTAAGGGGCTCACTTACCACCATCCCTCCTCTGCCAGACATCCCCCAACTATGGTGAGGAGATGAAATACTCTTCCAGGTATCACAGATACATGCCTGAACCAAAAGCACGATGCAGGAAACACACTATGTCTGTTGCTTTGCAATTGCTGTTACCATAGAACCGTGTCGAGGTGACTGTGTTCAGTTATGTTATGGCCCCACAGATTGTCTCAGGTTCGACCCCTACTTGCCATGGTTAAGGTGGGTGTCAGCCACCCCCTCCCCGTGTGGGACTGGGATGCAGCAGAGAGCTGAGGAACTGCTACAACCTTCAATAGGTCTCTCTCCTCCTCCTCCAATCCCCTATACAATCTGACCCACAACTCTCTGTATGCCGCTGCAATTACAGAGATCTAATCAGGTTTTCCTCCATTTCTCCTTCTACAGAAATTAAATCTGATGTGGAGAAAGCGGAGCAGTGCCTTGAATGTGAATGCCTTTCCCTTCACCCTCCCGTTACAGAGCTCATGTTCCTGTAACTCACCCATCATGACAAAGCCCCCCTGCCCCGATCCTTCTCTGCAATCCCATAAATAATAATAACCATTCTAGCCATTCTATCAACTCATATTTCTGCAAGCTGGCACTGATTTATTTTTTTGGCTCTTTCATCTGAAATAACTGAAAATATTCAAAGGGATAATGAAAGATCTCACTTCTAATTGTGAAGTTTGCTAACCTGGAAGGTCTTTAGTAATGATTTTCTGATGAACATGCATTCAATGGGTCTCCACTTGGTGGCTACATTTTGATTAAATCCCTTTATATATCTGTATATCATATATTCAAATGTAATTATAATCAGCTGGGGGGTGAAGAGTACAAATTCGGGGATTCGCTCAAATAGCTGTGACTTAGAAGTAGTGTTCCTAATACACATAAATAGGACCGTTCAGAGAAAATCATGCCCGTGCCAAGGGGATTTTGCTCCTGGTGCAGAGCAGAGCGGGATTGCCTACAAGCACTTTTACTGTACTTTTGTCTGGGGTTTCCCAGCTGGAAATGTCTGTGCTTGCTCTGTATAGCTTGCAGGCAATGAGTCTGGCTCCTCAAAAAGCACCACAACCACTGCTCCGCCTCTGTATGGATAGGCTGTAACCCATATGCATTCACATTATATGGCTGTTCTGCACAGGAGCTATCAGCCTTAAAGATGGTGCACTGCAGGGCTGGTGTTCCCAGCCAGGGACAAAAGGGCATGTCCAGGAAAATCCGGCTGGAGGCAGTGACCTCTCAAGACAAAATTAAGGATTAAATTAAATGCTTCCTGCATGCACTGGAATACCCAGACGTACCAGTATCTCCTGCCAGGTGTCAGGCACTGTGGAGTGTAGTTCCTGAAACTCAGGGCTCCCCCGGGCTGGGGCAAGCCCTGCAGCCCCCAGCCTGGCTGCAGTGCACGCAGGGCAGGGATAACCACAGCTCTGTTTTACAGATGGGCGGCCCCAGGTGCCCACATCTCACGCTCCATAGGTAACACTATACAACTTTCATCTTGCGCTGGGTGTGACGCAAAGGGCTCTTTCAGGGTGGGTCCGGATGCATTGGAATTTGGTGAAAATTACATCAACAGGGACTAAGCAGAGCAGAGAGTGCTAAGAGCAATGCTCTTGTTTTCAAGTGCACTCTTAGCCCCCATTGACCCTACGCAAGTAGCAGCTATTTGCTGTTATGCAGAAATGTGATAACCTCAAACCTTTTGTGGTACGTCCCAAACAGGGCTGCAGTTCCAAGATCCCCAAATAAGTTGGGGGGGGACCTGAAGAATGGTTGAAATTACAGGATGGTCAACATAAATAAATGCCAAGTCTGCAGTTCCTTCTGTACTCTGTGATACCTCTGGATTCATTCCCATGGGCTCTTGTGGTGATATGAAGCCAGTGCAAATGTAAAGAGCTGGTCTCCTGATAAATAAATACACATATACATAAGCGTATGTATATAAATGTATCTATATCTATATATTATTGTTTTGCTATGAAAGAGTGGTCTCTAACTCCTTGTGTTCCCTAGCCTCTTATCCAACAAGACTAGATTGTAACATATTCCATATTGGCTTGCTGGGCAAAGGAAAAATAAAAGGTCTTTGCTTTATCTTTTGCTGGTTTTCGTTTCCCAGGATCAACCATTTGCAAAATAAAATCATGTTTGTACTGCATGCAATTTCCTATTAACCAGAACAAATTCATATAAACTTCAGGTAATGGTCCTAAATAGTGAAGAAAGTAAAAGAAAAGAAGAATAGAGCAGAGCTAAAGGGTTGCCTAGGGCGTGTGATTTCATCGCTGCTGAAATGTCACAAATATGAGTCCGTACCATGGGGTGGGGACAGACACGATTTAGGATGGGTTTGTAGTCCCAGAGGTGATATCTAGATGGGATTTCCTGGTGGATGGAAGATATGGCTGGACCAACAGACAGGAAATATTTTAACCAAGAAAATACAAAGGTTTTGGGAAGAACTTAAGGGCAGGGGATGAGGAGAGGAAGTAAATAATACATCAGGTTGTGTTTGAACTTTCTGGATCATCATTTAGTAGGAAGAAGGCCAGGAACTGCCTGCTCTCCTGTCTGAGGTATGGAATAGCCATACTTCAACACTGAAAACACACAGAAAAACAGACATTTCCTGGTCTCTGACCTATTTGTTAGGTTGGGATCAAGTTCAAGCAAGCGCTTGAACACACAGTGCTTCTCTAAGGAAAGTGACTTACATGTGGTCAGCCCCAAGCTGACCTCCTTGTCAAATGTGACCTCCTTGTCAAATGTGACCATTGGACCAAATGAAGTCTGACCACCACATCTGGAACAAAAACATCTGGCAACCAAGTGGGTGTGGAAGGGGGAGGAGGATGGGGAAAAACTCTTCCATAAGGCTACTTAATTTCAACAGTGTCAAAAGATTTTGTTCCAAATGTCATGTTGATTCATTTCATTTTGACTTTTACATTAAAACACTAATTGTATTATATATAAATGTTGACATTCTATGAATATATTAATATATTAATATTGTGGTATAATATACCAGTCAATACAAAATTAATGGAAATGACAGTGCACATACCAGATGTGTGAGCCTTATCAAAAATTAAACTTCTCAAGGGCCCAAACATTTTCACATTTTCTTTCTACCTCCTATTTAATCTGTTCCTCCCACATTGCATCAGTCCAAACTGCCTCACAGAGATTTGTTAGGAAGAAGAAGCTTGTAGGTTGGCTTCTAGTGATTGTACAGCCTGTACAGGTTCCCACCTGTCCTCACATATTCCAGGGTAGAAGACCTTTGGGCAGAAGACCTGTGTCCTCAGTCTTGTTTTAAATGTGTGGCCCTTTTTCACACCCCCTTTCTATTGTTTTTGGCTGCAGGTTCCTGGGATCCCTTCCTCCATGATCCCTCCAGCCCATCATGCCCAACACAGCATTTCTAGTACAAAGGTCCACATTCATTCCTGATGACACCGAGAGGAACAGGAGACAGTGCAACTGCTCAGGCACTGGTACGATAAACAAAAAACTTTTAATCTGAAGCAAAATTTAATGAATCTGCAAAAAGCTTTATTTTTTGACTGAAATCCTTCTGGCAGCAGCTGCTGCGTTTGTACAGGCACAGAACTTCGCTGTAGTTAGGTACCCCTAACACACATATTTTGCAAGCATGTAGAACTGATTTGAAAGAGGGTCCCCTTCATCACATGGAAAATATAGTCACATTTTTCCTTAATTTTGAAATGAACTAAAAAGAAAAAAAAATATTAGGGCTTCTTGGTTCTTGGAAAACAAAAACTTTTTTTTTTTTTTAAAGTTGAATCCTTAAAATCTGCTGCCAAAACCCCAAAGCTTTTGGATTTTTCTCCAAAAAAATAATACAATTGGGTTTTGAGGTATTCTTTTGGCAAGGAAAGCAACATTCTGAAGCGAGCAGATGCTTTCTGTAGGAAAATGTCATCTTGTCAAAAGCACAATCTTCCTTCTTAAAGGACGTTTATGCCAGAAAGCATTCAATCAGCTCTGTTAGCACCCCTTATCCTCTTCCAGGGATAAGCGACACAATGACTGCTTTTTAAAAAGATGAGCCTTCCAAGAATAGTTACTGAGGAATCACGAATTTCTGATCATATCGGGGCTTGGTACAGAATTACGAAAGGAGCCAGTCTCATATTCCAAACCATAGGATCCACCTATAGCATGGCATGCAATTGCTGTTAATAAAGACACTCCATACTTAAATGCAATTCCTCTGTTGTATAAATATATATTTCCTCGGCGGGACATTGTGGTTACTTTAAGAAGCTGGAAGACATCAGAGCATCACGTTCCAAGCTTGGCATGGAACAAGAAGCCACCAGAATTAAATCAAAGTGCTTCTTTCTGGCAGGCAAAGCAAGTGTAATGAAAATTCCAGCCTTGATCCTCTGCCAGTGGTAGGCAGCAAATTGAGTGCATGCCTACCACTCCCAAACTGAAGTCCCTCAGTCTTGCCCGGGATGCCAACTACTCGAAGTACAAAAGATGAAAACAGTCTGACAGACAGAGCAAACCAAAGCGCTCTCTACATTAAGAGGAGTTTATTACTCTCTTCCAGCTCCACCCATGAGCAAATCTGTCCTGCTTGATCTTGTTGGGACTAATGAAGGGAGGGTGACTGCTCATGGTGAACTTGGTATTCCAGGAAAGCTTTTGAGGTGCCTCCGCCAGTCACCAGGACCTGCTCCGATTCCTGCTCACAAGATGCACATTCTTTCCAACTGCAAGGTACCAGATCACTGCAGTTATAAAGGCAATATCTGGTGAGGTTGGCTGAAGCACCAAGGAGAAGTATCACCAGGAGGAGAGGAGACCAAGTTTGGACAGGAGAGAGGTTCACCAGGCTGGGTTGCTTTCTCTCAGTCTCAAAGATCTGAGTAATGTCAGTTATTAAGAGGAAGTGAAGCTGCCTTTCTTCAAAGCAAAAATACCTTAATGGTAGTATGTGGCATGTACACTGCAGCTGGTGCTGTGGGGCTGTGACCGACTGTCTGCTGCACCCACCTGGGCAGCTCCCCCTCCGCTGACGACAGAGTGAGCCATGGTCCAACTGCTCCAGACAGTAAGGAGCCTCAAATGTGCACCCAACCCCCCAAAACAGTGGCATCACAGCCATCACAAAAATTAAGCGTGGAATTTGTTTGAGAGCAATCTTCAGATCACCTGCCTTTTGATGCTGGCACGCTGAAGCTTCCCACCTCAGTGATGAGTCCCTTCCAGCCCAGGCCTTCTCTTATCCTCCATCTGCAAGAAAAACACATCCATGCAGACCTACATTGAACGGTGCTTGTCCCACCAACCACCCCGCTTGGTCACCTGAGCCAAGCCATCTGATGGGAGAGGGGCTAAGGCAAAATCTTGAATGAGCTGGAGAGAATCACACTTTGCCTTCATATGCCTTTTGTCTCCAAAGCAACTCCGCTGAGGCTTCAGAATTGCTCCAAATTAAGTCTAAAAAGCAAACTTTTCCTGCTGGCCTGATGTAGCTGCAGTTAAAAGCCTGGGAATATTATTACAGTTCTGGATTCAGCGGGGCAAGGGGAGAGTTTTTGAAACAGCTCAGCCCTATTTTCTTAGGGACTGCAGTGAGAAAGGTTAGATCAACACTGAGTGCCTCTGAAAGTGCCATCCTGCACTGAACAAGAGAGCGAGGCTTTGGAAATACTGGACAAAAAAGGGGCCGTTGAGATTTTTATTTGAAAGTTGTAAGAAAAGCATATCCTGATTAGTGAACGCCCCCTTTAGAAAACACCAGCAGCTGTCTTTATCTATGCATCTATTTTAAGAAACATGGCCATTTAATAATTAATGTCTATAAGTGCCTAGCTATGAAAATGCAAAATGAAATATTAAACAGAGTCGGTACCAAAGGGGAGGACTTCCGAAAGGGAACGAACGAGAGCCATGTCATTCAGTATTCCCAGGGAACAGTCTCAAGGATCTGGAGCAGAATGAATCCAGGTGGATGAATATGAAGTACTTGGTAGCAGAAGAGAAGGTGGGTCACTGATATTATTGTCGACAGCCCTGGCACCTCGTGAAGTGGGACAAACAGGAGACAAATCCCTTCCAGCAGTGGCGGCCTTCCTCCCTGTGTCAAATTTAACCTGAATTTTGACCAGGCACATGCAGAGCATCTTCTCTGGGTCACAAATTGGTGAGGTCTGTGACTGAATCTGAATAATGAAGAGTGCAGCTCATGGAGATAGCAGCACAGGCTGAGATGCATGTTTAACCTCCCTCCCCATCCTTTCATAAGCTCCCGATCCACTTCTGATAGAGAGGATGCTTTGGAGTTTCCTGAGAGTAATCAGCCTTACGTCAGAGCGAGCCATTTCTATTATCACTGCTGGCAAGAGCCAAGGTTATTAATTGTCTCAAGACTAAGAAAACCTGGGTAGGATGTTGATACAGTTATCAGGAGAATTTAGTGTAATAAACAGCTTGGAAGTTAAATTAAACCTCACACTCCAGAGCTCAAACAAATCACTATTAGAAACCAAGCTGAAATTGCTGTGGGTTACAGATAACCACGTTTCTGCTTTTGCTAGGAATTTTACATCTTTGTCTGGTAGAAGCAGCAGTTTTGGGAAGATTAATTTGTTCAGGTTTTCCTGAACATTTCTCCTCGGATATCTGCAGTTGGTTACCTGTGTTTCTGGTTTTCCAGGTTTCCTGATTGGAGCACATGTGCAGCATTTCCAGCCAGGCTGACGACTAACAAGGCATGTGCAAACCCAACAATCAGTATGCTTGTGGTAGATCCAACACTTCTGGTAAGTGCTGGCCTTACCACAAATGTATCACGGTGGTGCTGGCTGCACGTCAGCCTCCAGAACAGCTGGACACGAGCCCCACAGCATACATCTGTCTAGCAAACCCTCAACAAATGTGCAGCAGCACTGGCTACTGCAGTCAGATATAAGATGCTGTGTTTGACAGCTCTGTTCCCATGCCTAAACTCTTCTCTGCACCCTCACAAAGCACTGCTTCACGGTACAGAAGTACAGCAGTGTGCCTGCCCCACATATGGACTTTGGTTTTCACCTATACATAGGTACCTCCATAGTGAGACTGCCCTGCCATCCTCTGCCTTCAAGAACAGGCACTGCCAGCAAATAACACCAGCAGATGGGTGCTCCAGTGGTGTGTGTGGAGAGGTAGGAGTAAACCCACCATACAGAGCATGAGGAGAAGCCTACAAAGCAGAGAGATGTGGCTCTTTGATGGGACGTGCTGCAGCCATTTCCAACAGGCAACAGGAACTGATCAAAACATGGGATTTTTAGGGAAAAGTAAAGCCATCGCATGGACCATGAGCAGAAGAAGGAATCAGCTGTGGCCCCAGTGCAGCTCTCCCTTACTTGGGTTTTATAGTCTAATTCCAAACATCAAAAAGTGCTTGCCTAGAAGTAAGAAGAGACTCTGGAATCCCATTTAATAACACAGGGCCAAATTTTCAGCTGGCTGAAATCTCCATAAGCCCAACCCAGCAAACCTACAACCAGCTCAGTTATGTCCTGTTCAGCCTGAATATCAGAACCTCCTCCATATGTTTGCCCTCCAACTCCTCACAACAAAGTAAAGCATGAAGTATCTGAATCATCCCCAGCCAACTGTATATTCATTATTTGCTGTATTTATTTCCAACTCCAGGATTAAGAAAATGACTGCAGTACTATGACATCCATACAATTAAATGTATCATTTTCCCATCAACTGCCTGGCTGTGCCAAGCCGGGTAGCTCGGATCCTGTTGCCATATGGAACGCATCTCTGCCTGCACAAGACTCGAACGTGACAATTAGAAACGGGCTGGGTTTTCCCCCCACCCCCATAAGCAACAAAGTGCTCTGGAAGCATTTACTGGGGCTGGGAGAACTTCATTGTATTAGCAGAGCAAAGGGTGTTTATCAGTCCTTTCAACTAGGACTGAACTGTGAGCCTTAGCTGATAGCCCCCACAGGAGGTGATGTGGAGGGACTCGTGTGGATGCTGTTGCCCAAGTCTTCCTGTCCTAAGCAGGACCAATGGTCCTCTGAGCTCCACAGTAGCACCTAACGTCCCGCTTTGGGATCTTTCACCCTCAGCATATCCCCTCCAGCCACATCTTGACAGAAAATGCTACAGAGAAAGATCCAAAATTTAAGAAGTTATGGAGTAGTCAGTTCCCATGGCCATTTGGTTCACACATTCACAGAATGGTAGGGGTTGGAAGGGACCTCTAGAGACCATCCAGTCCACCCCCCTGCCAGAGCTGGATCACCTAGAGTAGACATCTATCAGAGATCAGGTGAATCCTGACTCTTTTAAAGACCCATAAGAACCCCACTTCAAAGCAATATAATATACAACTCCCCAAAACTATTTGAAGGTACCAGCCTTTGCTCCCTATTCACTTTACTAAAACAGAAGGCAGTCTCCAGTAAAACAGCGCCATGAAGGTCTAGCTGCAAAGCAAATGCTTGGCACAGTGCAAATGAGCACAGAAAGACTGCTCCTTTCCCAGAGTTACTGCAGACCCTGCTTGTCTCATGCCCATCCTCCAGCAGATGATCTCTGGGGAAAAGGAGGCTCTCCAATCTGCAGGGCAGACTGCACTGCCAAGGCTGAGCAAGAGCAGTTGCTTTCATAAGACATGGACATGATAGAGGAATTAATCTGAGCTGCTCTGCACTTGCTGAACCAGATCTGACCTTCTCTTTTGCAGCCTCCTGAGATGACCTTGATCTTATTCATGTTCCCACTGCCCCTGAGGTTGGGCTACACCTTTGGTTCTGGACTCTGTTTTAAGTCTCCTATGAATAACAGTGTCAGATCTTCACACAGCTATCTCTGGAATGTGGCCAGGCTGATCTCCATGCTTACTCAAGGTGACATTGATTCATTTTCCCTCTCACTAGCCAGATTACATTATGCGAATGTGCTTCATAACACCCTTTCTCATCCACCACCACCACCTGGCTCCCATCCCTGACCTCCACCTTTGTCAGCCGCCCACTCTGGGATTTAGGGTTTTCTCATCAGCAGAACATGCAACCAGAGGCACTTAGGGTTTGGGAACAGGCTGGGAGATTACATTGAGAGAAGCATCGGAGGTCAGGTTTTGAACCGAGTTCCTACCCCTACACTCCAATCATTTCATGTTCACAGAGCCGTGCAGAAACTAGGCGTACTTCCAGGCAAAAGAGTTGGGGATGGGAGGAACATCCCCGGATTCAGACACCAAGATCCAGCCAAAGGGGAGGAACTGCAGCTTAAGTGATATGCGAGAAATCACTTTCATATCCAAACCCCTCATATGGGACTGCTGCCTTCTCCCTGATGGTGGCCTGGACTCACACCACCTTCCTCGGTATCTGTGCTTAAGGCAACACTGAAAAAGAGACATCTCTTCTTAACTGCAGAGGTGATCTATTTATAAAATGTGTCTGAAAGGTGTTTAGGCAAAGGAATAGGGTTTGTGAAACACATCCAGGTCTTTGTTTTTGCCAGGATTCTGGGAAGACTTTAAAGAAAGGATTCAGCTTTGGAAAAACAAAACTGAAAAAAAAGCAAGGAAAAGACAGACAGACAACTGGAGTGCTGAACAAGGCCCTCTCCTTGGACTGACCTAGTTACGGTGTTTGGGGAGAGCTCTGCAATCCTGTTCAACAGGAGGAACAAGCAGCCAGGGGCTTAATTCAGCCTTGGAGTAAGCAAACACAGCCCTCACCACGTGAGCTCTGCACATTTCCACCAGGTCTCCATCTCATCGCCATCACCAAGAGCTGCAAATGTCCAGTCCAGCATGGAAGTGGCACCCAGCACAAGCTCTCCTGCCCATGCGACACCAGGAGAGCTCAGGCAGAGCATCGCCACAGCTGATTTATGTGCCCATGGCTGAAGGAGGGCAGCTACCCCATCCCAGCCCCACGGTTCCTTGTGCATAAACAATGGGGAGGACAAAAAACCAGGCAGTGCCTCTGCTAAGGCAAATAGCAGCAGCAACAGCCATACCTCCTCTGTGATTCTGTGATTCCTCCCTGCTCCATGTGTGGCCCGGGAGACGCGAGTCCTGTGGCAGCTACATGCCACACCGCAGGCTGTGCTCCAGTCAAAGATGCTGGGGCAGAGCCCTTTCCTGCTCCCTCCTGCGTGCCCAGCTTTTGCTGTGGGTGTTCCTCACTGTGAGGCAAAGGTGGATTTTGCATGAAACTCACTGCAGCGTATGGATGGAAGGGAGAGCGAGACCGGTCACACGAATCTCCAGCCACTGCATGATCGCTTGCTGGGGCCAAGAGCTGCCCGGCTCTGTAAAAGGCACTGCAAACCAGGAGAGCATTGGTTTGACTCTCTGGTGTAGTAAGGTTCATGCCTGGAGATATTTCTCGGTGTTTATTGCCTAGGCACTGAATGGAGGAAGCAGAGCAGTTAAAGCCTGTGTCCATGGATGTGAGGACACGAATCAAGATCTGAGCTCACACCAAAGGTCTCCTTCCTACAGCTTTGGTAAGGGATTCTAAGGTAGAAGGACACGTACGCCACTTTCATTATATGGCAGCCAGGAAAACCACCCATCTTCAACTCGGCTCAGAGAAGCAATTTCAGCTCTCACCAAAACTCCTTTTAGCATGGAGCAGGGAAAACACCAAAAACCTTTGAAAATTAACTGAAACTCTAATTCACTGCCTGTATTCTCCTGAATGCTGACAAAGGGGCCAACCTTCAAGGGAAATAATTGCTGAAATGTGGGCACGTTTCCTGCAAACCAAACCTATTTTTCAAGTTTAAAAAATAGGAACTAAATGTGGTAACCACAGGATGTTCTTTGAGGGCTGAAGTCCATCCACAGGCTTCCCTGGGAGAGCTGGAGCAAAGTGCAGGTTTGAGTAGACCTTGCCAAATAAAACTGCAGGGACTTTCAGATACTCTATCTCTTTCAACTTGCCACTAATAACCTTTTCCCATAACCAATTTCAATTGAAAATCACACTATTTACAGAAAAAGATATCAGCCTGAATGTTCCCTAAGATCTGGCTTTTGTTCCCTTAAGGTCACACCTTGTTTCTAAAAGGCAGGATTTCATAAAGCAAGTTGCTCAAGGTATTTTGGCACGAAGCCTTCCAGTTGTGAACAGGAGGGTAACACAGGCAACACAGAGGAGAGAGAAACAAAAAGGCTGTTTTGGAAACATGGGTTTAAATCAGTGTTTTGGCCATTGTGCTGGTTCAGAGATGAGTTGTGCTGTTCTTGCTCAACGCAGAACAAACCAAGGGAAAATTTTCTCTGATAAAAAGAGGTCAGAGGCATGAATTTCTGAACTGAAAATATAAAGTCAAAGAGCATAAGTCAGGGTGAAGCTGCTGGACTCTCAGGAAGGGGTCAAAGAGAGGAAAACTAGTTAGTCACAGACAAAACAAGCCCTACATCTCTATCAGTGAGGAATGGAGAGATAATGTGTACTGTAAACGCTGCCTCCCCGGTCAGTGTCCTTCAATCCATGACCAGGAGAATTTGTACTGTTAATTCTGCTGCAAGGGATGTGCACCCTGGACTGACAAGAAACTCAGTGTTTGCTGTAACAGTTTCCACTTGCCAATAAGAGCTGTCCTTGGGACAGTCCCATCGGTCTCCTAAACAACCAGACCTCCTGTTAGTCCTCAGGAGCACCCCAATAAGCAATTTATTTCCTATTAGGTCTTAAGACAGTTTACAATATGCCAGCAGACTGCAGCACGTTGTGCCAGACCAAAGCCACATTTATATTAATACCATCACCCCCTCTGGCCCCCCCTCCAGAAAACTGCTCAATTTTTCTTCATTATAAGCACAGAAAACCCTGGCCTGATAAAAGTAAAGGCTGAGGAGCAAAGGCAGGTCTTCTCTTCAGATCTGAACACTGAAATATCTCATGATCCTTCAGGGATCTTGGCACTCTCCAAACCTTGTCTAGATCTGGTGCTATTTGGGACTTACTCTGCAGTGAGTCCCCAGAATATTGCAACTTTAAGCAAGGAAAGGAAAAAAAAACCACCCAAAAGTCCAATTCCTCATCACCCTAAAACAAAACCAGATTCTTTCTTTTTTAATAAAACCTCATCACTGTAGATGAAAAATGTAAGTTTGGGAAGAACACATGTGGTCTGCTGATATGAAGATTTGGGGTATTTTTTTATTAAAACAAACCAACAAGGCTGGATTGAAACTTTCCAGCTTTCTCCATGTTTTTCTTTGCTGCTCAACTTAAGGTTGCATCCACACAGTTTGGAACCCTCAGTTTGAAAAGCCACAGACAACTTCCTAAATGTAGCTTAGAGCTGTGCCCAAGGCCCTCTTCCCCCATTATCCCTGTCCCATGTTTATGGGGCTGTGGAGAGCCAGCAGTACCCAACAGACCTTAAATATTCCTGCTGGCCTGCTGATTCTGCCTTGAGAGAGGCCTCATGCTGGGCAAGCTCTTGCGTTTGTCACCTGCATCAAGCTCCCGCACCACCCAGCTGCAGGGTCCCTTCTCCCTCCTGCAAACCCAGCGATGGACCCGGGCAACCGCTCGCTCTGCCAACCAGCCAATGTCCATGACAGCAGGATGGGCAGAGCCCATTTGACCATTTGCTTCCAAGAGAAACATTGATGATAAACCTCCCAGCTGCAGCATAGGGCTGTGGGGTCTTCGTGGTGGAGCCTGACACTGGGGGCTGTGATGGACTTTGGAATGCACTCACCATGGGGTCTGAGGTGTGGGTGCCCACACCCACCACAAGCCCAAGCACATGAAGACAAGAACAAGACAGTGCAGTGACAGGTGCCTAACATGTCCGAGACTTTCTGCCAACATCCAACCCCTTCCTTCTCCTGCCTGTGAGTGTGGTGTCCACCACCCAAACCCACCTGGGAACCCACAGCAGCCTCAGGGTGCCGACAGCAAATGCCACCCACGAGGCAACTGTACCAGGGGTACAGCCATGCTTGTCTTTGTGGGTCATTGAGAAGGGAAGGTCCTTTTTTGTTGGTGATGAACAGGCAGTTTGTCCTTGCTCAGCACAGAACGTGCCTCCTGCTGCCCTGTGTCACGTGTGTGAGCAGGGGTGGCACAGTCTGCCCGAAGCCTGATAAAGGCACACTATGCAGTCCAAACAAAGATAACTCCGGGGGCATTGGGTCAGAAAAGGATGTTTTCTCCCTTCAGGGTGAGCCCCTGGAAAAGAAGAGCCAGACTTATTTCAGACCAAGTGGGAACTTGTAAAAAGAGCCTTTCTCCATGCCCACTGGGATGCTAAAAGCTTATAGCAACTTTCCCCAAAACAAAAAGCAGCAATGACTGAAAGCGCATAGAATTGAGTGTTCCGGGTGGCAGAGCACCCACTGGTAGGAAGTGAATCAGCGTTGATCAAAGGGAAAGGGTAAACCTTAAACGCTGCAAAAGCCAGTCCCCCATTCCTCCCTGGCAGCCAGGACAGTTTACACCAGGAATCAGCTGGGAACTTTCTACTGGAGTTGGGGTTTTTGACAGAAAATAACATTTCTACAAAGCTAAACTGTGTCGTGGGAAACGGTCTTTCCCCCCCCACCCCCCCCGCCCCTCCCCCAACCAAATTGAATTTTTCATCCAGCAAATCAAAATGAAACGTTACCTTTTGGACTATTTTAAGCCAAAAAGGAATGTTTCATTTTGTTGCAATCACCTGAAACTTTCTGTTTTAAAATGGGGCTCTAAAAAAATCCAGATCCATTTCCCTGTTAGCTAATTACCCAGTGGAAAGTTCCTTCTCCCACATGTTCCTCTTTTCCACCTAGGACTGATCCCCCTGAAAAACTACTTCTCCCATCAAATCCCCCTCCCACCAGCACCAATACCATCCACCTGGGGAACTGTTTCACCCCAGCAGACGCCCAGTGCGGCAGATTTCTGCACAAACATCTCCACAACTCAGTGCAGCAAAGCAGAAAATGTGACCCACGCTTACAGTATCCTCCATCCCCCAAAGCTGTCTTTTCAGCTATATCTATTGTTCCTTTAAAAGTCTTTTGGTTCCATTAATAATCTAAACAGATACCGGGGGTCTAATTAGCAGGCTAATTGGAAAGCACAGTTAGGCATGTACACGGGCAAGAATAGTAGTGAAAATTTCGTCAGTGGGAATGAGCAAAGAAGAAACACTCATCTGCAACTTGTTTTTATCACTGATCTATAGGCAAGGGGTCAGTCACACGAATAGAGCCTTGGTATAAAGCAGTGTTTGACCATAACAAGAAAGAGCCAGGCTGAGGAACACCTAATGCATCGGCTTCACCAACAAGGATTTTGTACATGCACACATTAATTTCACATCCCACACATTCTTTAAAACAAGTTTCCAAACAGCTTTCCAATTTGTATGACATTGGGAGGGGGGTTAATTTTATAAGAGTTTCCAGAAGTTTCAGTTATGTCATGTATGTGTCACACAAATGTATAGCACAGGAAATAGTTGAATTTCAACACCTAAAATTAAAAATTTTCCAGGGTACCATTCCCCTTAGCAGCCTGAAGGAAAACATCCTCTTGTTTCACTCCTAGAGGTTAGCATAAGGTGACAAATCCTACCAGAGACTGCAAGGTCCTTATAGCGTAGACCTGCTATGGTGTTAAGGGCTCTGTTTACTGCTATAAACTCATGCCCGCACATACACGCACCCCATCTCTGCAAGTTATTAATTCTAATTAAACACCAGTTTCTCCTAATGGGAGTTCGAAATTATTACTATTCTGCTAATGTGTTTGGGACTTTACTAATACCTGGCTCTGCTCAAAAATAGGAATTTCCATTTCACAGCCTGTTTGCTCTGTTCAGCCTTAAACCTCACTCACACATGTAATGATGCCTCCTGCTTTGTGTCCTCTTTGAGCCTGGTGTCCTGCCCAGGCTGTGCCCCAGCTGCCCCCACAGCAGCAGAGCCAGGGCATGTCCTCGGGGACATGTTACAGCTCAGGGGCAGGTCGGGCAGTAAGCGGGAATTACTCTTGTACTGAAATTTTTCCATTCAAATTGAGAAACTGAATGTTTCACTAAACCTCGAGTGAAAGGCACTGGTGTGTTCTTCCTGACGGGAATTTGATTTTTAATCAAAGTTCTGATTTTGTGGGAAGCATGGGGTTTTTTTCTACTGAAACCCCTTCAGCAGCAAAATCCTTGGCAAGCTTCTCTGCTGGCTATTATATCAAGGCCACGTTTGACTGATTTTAAAAGACGCCAGAGCCTTGGGAACGCCACATGGCATTCACAGAACCACGCGTGCTCCAGCGCTGTGGAAAGGCTGACAAGCACGTGTGAGCCTGGTGCGAAAATCCATCACTTTATTAAATGTAGGTGCTCTGCCAGACCATGTTCACTCCTGCTCACAGATACGTGTGACTGGCAGTGGACATGTTCAAGGGCTTAAAGGATCATAGACGTGAGTAGCACAACACATCTTCACAGCACAGCTGAGCACACGCCAGCAAAAATAGATACATTTTACAAAAAAAGGCAAGGGGGTTTTTTGTTTGGTTGGTTGGTTTTTTGTGGTCTTTTTTGTTTGTTTGTTTTGGTGGTTTTTTTTTTTTTTCACAAAATGAGTCTCTGTGTTGCAGACAGACCAGGGGTTTGTAGGTTCACAGCTCCCTCAGATCATTTTTGGCTTCAGTGTCAGTCTTCACTGAGACGCAGAAACACCTACGTGTTTCGACAGCCCCTTCTGCTGCTCATCTGAGTTACTTATCGTGGGCTTCAGGCTGTGCCAGCGCACGCATCCAGGTAAGATTTCTGCTGATTCCCCACAATTACAAATACAGCAAGGATAGCCGTGCCAGAGCACTGTAACAGGTCTGCCTCTAGTCCCTGGCCTTGGGAAGCTGAGAACTGCCCGGCTCTAATTACTGTGAAGTCTTGTGACATCTTCCAGCCCTTTCTAAATAAATCCTTCTATTTTTGTTTTCTTTCCCCAGAAGTCATTCCTTGCTGCCCTAGGAGACATTTCCCTCTCCCACATTAGGAGATGGGGCAAATTTTCTTTTGCAAAGCAGAAGCCCTTTCCAGCACATCCCAGCTTTGCAAGAAAGCCCTGCATGTTGCTCGAGCTCTCAGGGGAAAACAGTCCTTTGGTGGCTTCAGTCCCTCTTCTCACACATCCCGTTTGTTCCTTAGTGCCTGGTGGTGCTGCAGATTTTCAGTGTCTGTTCTGGATGGCATTAACTGGGCAAGACATCACGAAAAAGAGACAGATGCTTTGGTTTAAAAGAAAAAAAAGAGAAAAAAATCAGTGCCTAAACAAGGGATTTGGCTTTGCCCTGTAACATTCCCAGTCCATGCAGAGGAGACCACCCTTGTCTTCTGGGCCAGAGGATCAAAACAGACCTACAAGGAATATAACCTAGGAACCCACTACCTGATAAATCCTCTATAAAAAATAACAAGGTGGAGAATTCCTCCCAGCTGCAAAGCTCAACTCCTTTATCCTGGAGTGCATCGACTCCTCTGCTCAGTCCTGCAGTCACTTCACATGCAGTTTAGCAATGCTTTTCCTTCCGACACAGAGCCCCAAGAGCACTTAAAGACTAACTGGGGTTGACAGATGTTAGAAACATGCAACCCAGCCGTTGAAGCAGGAACGAGGGCAGATGCAGAGGTGCAGAGGAAAGATCTATCTCTACAGAGAGCTGGTGAGCTGAAGGAGGGGCTGGAGCAGGGCTCTGCTTCGAGACTGTATCTGTGCACTGACGGAAACTCAGGCCTGCTGATCCTCATCTGAAGAGAGCCAGCCCCTAACTCCCCGGGAAGGGAAACCCACCCACAGGGGGGACGAGCTCAACCCACCCTTGAGCTCTGGCCCTGTGACCTGAGGGGGTCTCAGCTGAAAAAGTCCTTTGGCCCTGTCCTGGCTGCGCAGGTTTGGTGACGGTTCCCGTGGGCAGCACAGGCATGGCTGGTTCATCAACTCACCCAGATGTCCTGCTGCCCTGGCTCAGCACCAGGCACTGATCGCCCCACCAAAGCAAAGCCAGTTCTGCCTCATACCAGATAGTAGGTTTTAATTAAAAATGCCCAATCCCTGTAGCTAATGATCAGTCTCTGAATTCCTTTTTGCATCACTTTGAGAATAATCTGGATGCATAGTTTACACCATGGCTTTACACCTATCACCTTGATTGGTGTAACCATTACTTTTCCTTTCCTACCCCTGAGGTTTTCACATGCCAGGAGCTAAAGAAGGCCCCAAGTTAATTTGTAACTCCTGCAGTTGACTCTTTGTTGGTCTCTATTTTTTTCTGACTTCCTGTATATATTAAATATTCAGCAGCTCTTGGGATTGTGTAAATATGGCCCAAGAGGCAGAGCTGTACAATGGCAAAAACACATGGCACAAACACATTTGTCATCCACTTCTTGGCCATTCAGTGGCCTTGAGATGCTGTTACCTATCACATAGCCCTTCACTCCCCGCTCCCCCCACCCGCCCAGGATGTTCATCATTTTTAGCTGGGGAGGGGGACACACGAGGTGAACCAGGAGGCAGCAGTTCTACACAAGCTGGAAGGGAGCAGACCTGGCAGGGGGAAGTTTGCATGGCCTCCTGGGCAGCAAACTCTTCCAGGAACACCTCCTTGGAAGGACTTGGAGAAATGACCTGGTGCTCATGAGCCAGCCCTGTCATGGGTTAACACCAGCTCTAATTTACTCTGAGCTGCAGGTTGCACCCGGCCACCAAGTTGTCACCAGGTGGGGTCTACCAGACCCCAGCAGACATCAGGGATTCAGAGAGGTGCCAAGAGGCTTGCAAAGAGGCTTTTGAAAACACTGAAGTTGTTGAGGTCTCAGCTGCCTTCCTTGTGCAAGCACTTCTGGAAATGCCCCTTAGTGTTTAATTAGTGCATGAGCTACATGCCAATGCTTCCTCTGGTCGCTCATGAGGTCCCCAGGTAAAACCTCAGACAGCACAACACGTCAGTCCTCTCAGTCAACACCATTACATGCCATCTGTATTTAGGATTGTAGTATTCAAGGGGTCAACTCTGATCCATGTAAAGAGAGAGGAAATCAGAAGCATTATGGCAGCGAGGTGCCTCTGCACACCTCCAGCATCACATCTCCAGAATGGATTTGTAAAACAGACCACAGTTTGGCTCAGTTCAGACCCAAACTTCCTCTGTTTAACAGGTCTGGTGTCCAGGAGGACACACGATTCCCAGTCGGACCACCATGAGTCTGGAAACACCATCACATGTGATGAACGTTGTAATCCCCAGCACCCAGGTTACATTTCCAAACAGCTGATTTGCAATGGAAAAGTGAGAAATGAAGCCACCAAAACTGCTGCCTCCTCTCCCAGCAGCAGATCTCCGCTGCTGGTAGATGACAGGGGCCAGCGCTTCCCTCCTGCACAGTGGCTGGGGCGATCCCTGTGCAGCTGAGGGTGGGGTGCACACGCACAGCTATTCTCAGTAATAAGATGCCTGTCAACATATAAACCAATTAGGTGCAGCTTTTGTGTTCATAATAAGGCTGGGCAAAATGCTTTCTCTAAGCAAGTGCTTTCAAGTGAAAAATAGCTTCTGAAAGAATCTGACAGTTTGCACATGAGGTTTTAGTTTGCTCAGGGTTTGGGTTTGGTTTTGGGTTTTTTTTGGTTTTTTTTTTTGTTTTTTTTTTAATTCAAGTAATGAAAATTCTCACATTGTTTCAAACCAAGAAACTGTGTCTCAGTTTTCAACAATCCTTCCCTCACACACACGCACACAGACAGTTGCTTTTAGCTTTTGTTCCCCCTTTTTCTTTTTTTTTTTATATCACAGGAGAAAGATGGGATAAAAGGGAAGAATAGAAAAATCACATTTGAGAGGAACACATAGGGAACAATCATTTTCTGCATTTTAACCAAATTAACTTGTTTCAAACCAAGGTTTGTGTCTGTTTCCACGTACAACCAAGCAAGATCCATGTTTTGGGGTGGGAAGCATTTATCATTCTAGTGGCAGTTGTCAAATTACTGGTTATCCACTGGCATCACAGGCTAGACTTCACCTTAAACCCTGAATTCTGGCTGAAACCAGGGATGAGGAAATGTAGGCACCCCTGTGCTCTGCCTGTGGCTACAGATGCCTCCAAAACTGTTTTTCTTCCGGGTGGAAAACCTGAAGAACAGCAAGTTAGTCCCACGTATTGTATAACTTTTCAGAGGACAACAAGAACAACTCCCATTTAGTCTAAATAGAGGCATCAACTAAGGTTTGCATTTGGGGTGCTGTAGTGAGGCTGTGTGATTTATATTAATAAAACCCCAAAGATGCTTCCCAAAATAAGGACCCAGCAGTCCTGACTCAGCTCCCCTCTCCAGGTACGGAAAGGTGATGGAGAGAGACTTGAGCCTCGTTACGGCTGTGCAGCTGCAAAGGCTAATCGTTATTTGTTACAGATAACATGAGAAGTGCAAGTATTAAAAACCATTATCATCTCCCTCTAGTGGTTATTGAACTCTCCGGATCCCAGACATGGGATCTGCAAAAAGGCAGCGGTGCTTTCCGAGGAGAACTGCGGGTAGAAAGGAGGAGCCTCAAAGGAAGCGGAGTTTGCGTGTGCAGATGCTTGTGCAGAGCCCTGTTTGCACAGCCTAGAGATGAAATACTCGCAGAGTTTCGATTTGGCTGGCTAAGCACTGCAACTCTGCTCCTCCCTGAGGTGCTGCAGGTGGCCCTAAACCATCACGCAGCATCTCAGAATAACCACAGCCCAGCTCACTAGTGGCAGAGTATCTGAGCCATCTGCACCGTGTGACAGAGGTGTCAGCGACATTGCTGGTGTAACCGCAGCATCAGCACTGCCCTGGACCTCCCCGGGCTGGCCACGTACCTATGGCTATTTGTGCAATGCAGGACCAGCAGGAAAGGGACACAGGGACGGATGGGCTGAAAGACCACCTCGAGAAGGATTTGTGCTTTTTACCAGCTCGTCAGGGACCACAGCAGAGCTGTTTTGTAATGAAAGGTAAAATCAAACACCCTGGCACCTGCAATCACCTTTCAATAGATTCATAAATTGCAGAGGTGTGTTTATCATGGAAAGCTGTTTTGTTTTGGAGATGGATCAGCTCAAGAAGGGAATGGGCAGCAATGCCTCGCACCCGGAGCTGGCCTCACACGTTCCCTGCAGCCTGCAGAGCGATGCCGGGCACCCGGCGGTCTCTGCGTGTTTTGCTCCAGGCCCACCTGTTACAGCCGAAGGGGTTTTGTTCCACCTTCCAGAAAGAAAAACTGGAGGGAGGGAGATGTGAAACCTACCCAAATGTTTAAAGGAAAGGAAAACCCTTCCGTCACTAGAAATGGCAAGCCTCACAACATGTGCAAAAGCGATTTCCAGAAACAAGTGGAATCCAGTTCCCTTTTTATACAACGATGAGGTACAGTAACAGCAGTACAGGGAAGCAAGAGGAGACAGAGGACTTGGGACTCATGCTTGATGTTTGGAGCCAGCCAAGTCTTCGGGTGGAAAGTGCTCACAGCCCTGCAGCTTGCTTTGCAGAGCAGCTCAGTACCTGCAGCCTTTCACTCCCATAGCAGGAGGCTCTTTGCTGGCAAAAGAGCCTGATAAGCATCATTGAGGCTGGAAATTCAGGGTATCCCTCTACACAGGACCAGCAAGGCGCAACAAGACACAATTCTTGCTCAAGCTCATCTCAGCAAGATTTTTTGGCTTTGCATGAAGAAAGAACAAGTGGAAGAGAGAAGGGCCAAGGGGCTGAGAGCAATATGTATCTATGTATCTGGACAAAGAGATTTCAATTAAACAAACAAAAAAAAAAGGATCAGTAAAGGTTTATACAGCATGAATGATCTGGGGAATTCCCAAGGGCTGCTTAGAAATCCAAAGTGTTGTATTTTGAAATGGACACAGACGTTGGCGGGAAGTGGGGAAGCAGACAGTAATGGTTTAATAGACTGTGGAACGGCTATAAAAAAAAAGGAGGGGGGGGGGGGTGGGGAAGAAAAAGCAGATGGCAGTCCCTTCACAGGAGCCATAAAATTTCATGGTATATTTTCTATCCATGGCTTCACTGTAATTCAAGCCTTTGGGGCCAACTTTCTCTGGCAGCGGTTACTGAGGGGCCTTGGAGGGCAGCAGTAACAAAGGGTGGACACTTCTTGGGCCCACTGACCAAATGTTCCTTCTTGGGCTGGAAGGGGAAATAAAACACAAATTATTTCAGAGAAACACCTAGGAGACTTTTCAAATGCAGCCTCAAAGCAGTAGGTGAGAGCTCCAGAAATTAAATCAGGAAAACCCAAAATGGTCCTAGGAAGAAGAATGGAAAAGGAGGCTCTTTGCATCTGCAGACAGAAAACAAAGCTCAGAGGAGATCCTCTGAGCTCCACACAGCCCTCATCTTGCATGAAAAAACATTTTAATTCCCAAATCTGTGTCCTGCCTGGGCCACTGGCGTCTTGGGAAGGACACATGGTCAGGCCAGGACTTTGTCTGTCTTACAGGTAAATGTCCTAAACCTCCACCTTTTGCTAGTAACTGTGCTTAAACACTGCCCTGTGATCCAGGTGCCTGACTCTAAATTCGAACTAAGCAAGGTCCAACTCAAGACCACATCTAGATCTGACTTTGTCTTATTACCATGTAAGGTTTGAGCCAAGATCCTGGTTATGAATTCAAATGAAACAGACCATAATGGTTAACATGTACATTGTTTGGTTCCATTTCCAGTTATTAGCAGAATCCTGCACTTCTGTAACAGAGTTTGGGCCAATTCTGTTGGTGTTTCATGTTTGCAGTTTGGCTGTCACCAAACTTCGCCCCTGGTCCCGCATCACTCACTCCTCATCTCTTGCAAGTAGAGGAGAGCATGTTCAAACCCAGAAATGCAACACACCTTCCACTGTTTCATCCTCTCCTTCTACCCAGTGCATGATCATCTGGAATGTGAATACAGCACAGGAGATTAAATGTTCACCTCTCCATGCTACATAAATAAAACAGAGCAATTACTATGGTGGAAGAAAGAAGGGGAGGAATTATTTTAATTTGATCTATCTTGCAAATATATTTTGACATGGTAGTTCAGAGATTAAGCATTCCACACCTGTTAGAGATAAAAAGCAATAATTAGAAATTAATGAAATGAAAACTCAATTTTTCTTTCACCTGTTTCCCACTGGAACATTTTCTGTGTGGAACATAAGGAGAGAAAGGAAGGAAAACTTCCTATGAAGCTGTGTGTTACAGTTCCAGTTATTCTAATTATTCCAAGATTTGCCTCTAACAAGTTTGAAAATCTGCTTGTTTCCAAATGATATCAAAACAGCTTGGAAGATGAGAAATATTTTCTCAAGTATTAATGATTTTTTTAAAAAAAGCTTCATTTAAAAAACTCACCACTACGAACAGTACTTAATCAGAATCTTCACACAGACTCTTAGACTCTGGTGAAAAGCCTATATGTGGGGTTTAATTAGGGTTTTTTTGGTAAATAACGCAAAACTTATAGTTAATGACAATCAGACTCCAGGGCTGCAAGTGGCCAGTGTTACACAAACCTGGGGTAACAAAAGAAGGAGTTCAGATATTACAGCCAGAGATGCTGGTGACAGTGTCAGCCAGGGCATGCTCAGCACTGGGCTTAGGGGCGTCCAAAGCACACACATAAATGTCTGCAGAACCCAGGGCTACTCAAGGCAGACCTAAGGAGTCAGCGCCTTACAGGTATTTTACAGGGATGTGTATAACAGCAGAGGAAACATGCGAAGGATACTGAGGGTAAGAGCTCAGAAATGCACCGGAATGTGTGTGTGTGTTAAATACCACTGTATTCTCAACACAGCTGCCTGGCCCCGTGCTTTATCTCAAAGCGGTAGGCATGCCTCATTGCCCACCAGTGCCATGGCTGCCTGCCACCGATACCATATAGTGCTGCAACACCTTCCACGTGGGGCCTGAGTTTTGCTTATTACTCCTCATGCCTTTTGTTGGGGTGGGAATAAAAATAACGGGGACCTGGTGATTCTGGTGATAGCACAGCTGGGAGGGGGGAGAGAGACCGTGAGCCCTCTGCCTGTGCGAGGAATTAAAGCAGCTGGAGATGCAGCGAGTAAAGGAAACCTGCGCTCTCCGTTAGGAGTCCAAGTTTTCAAAGCATTCAAAGGTTAAAATTGGGCAGCAGAATCAAAATGGCTTTTCTTATAATTTTTCTAGTGGCACAGGATGCAATGACCCATTTTCTCACTGAGGCACAGCACAGGAGGAAGGGGGAAGTGAAAGGGGGTTCCCCCTCCCTGTGCATCACCGAGATCCCTTTATTGCTAAAGAACCAAAACCCAGAGATCCCACCGCTCTGCAAATTACTTATTTCAGCCATTTCCTTAGAAAGATCTTGCAGGTGCACACCATTCACAGGGCACCAAAGGTCTGGTTTTGCCATTTCTGAGCTATCAGGTTCCTTAAGAAAGGGACAAGTGGGATTGCCACTTCTGCGAGCCGGCACCATCCCTCCTGACCATGGTTTTGGAGTAGTTTCTGCCTGTGTGTACAAGCCAGCGGCACCATTTCCCAGTAATGAGCAATTCCTCAGGAAGGTTAAAGAAAAGTCAAGGTTTTCATTAAAGGCTCAGGCCACTAAATTGGTCTATTCTGACAAAAGCAGCAACGTTTGTGGAAAGGCCAAGCAGATAAAAAGTAAACAAGGTCAGCAGTGTCCGTGTGAACATGCAGCTGGAAAACCTCTCCTGCCTCTGCTAGAAAGGGGATGTTTCACCTCATCCCACTTGCTGTAGTTTGCACTTGGGGGGTAAGTCGCAGCCTGCTGTTATTCAAGAATTTGCCTTAGGGATGAGCGGACTCGTGTTGAATTAATGCAAGAGCTGCAGACACCCTGGGCACAGCCTGGATGGGAACTACTTGAGCACACATCGCAAACAGCGACCCGGTGCTCCTTGACCGGGCAAGATGAGGTCGGTCTGTATGTCCCCGTTTGAACGGGCAGGAGTGGAAATGAGCTAAGAAAGTGTGTTTCCTCTAAACTTGGATTCAATAAAAGAAAATAATAAAAAGCGTTGAAAGTATGTCCAGGAAAAGAAAGAAAGCAAAGCCCCCAAATTATTTTTTTTCCCCACATTTTGTACCCCCAAGCACTTGTTTCATTTATTTCCTACTTCACCTTTTTTAAGAAAGGAAATTTTCCACCAAAAGGTGTAAAAACCTGTGGCTATTATTAGACATTTAATTCAAGCTTTGGGGGCCAACTTTCTCTGGCAGCGGTTACTGAGGGGCCTTGGAGGGCAGCAGTAACAAAGGGTGGACACTTCCTGGACCCCTGACCAAATGCTCCTTCTTGGGCTGGAAGAGGAAATAAAACAAACCATTTCAGAGAAACACCTAGGAGACTTTCCAAATGCAGCCTCAAAGCAGTAGGTGAGAGCTCCAGAAATTAAATCAGGAAACCCCAAAATGGTCCTAGGAAGAAGAATGGAAAAGGAGGCTCTTTGCATCTGCAGACAGAAAACGAAGCTCAGAGGAGATCCTCTGAGCTCCACACAGCCTGTTCCTCCACACAGTCCTCATCTTGCACGAAAAAAACAGGTAACTTGAGGTCAGTCTGTGCAGCCCCGTTTGGATGGGCAGGGGTAGAAATGAGGTAAGAGAATATGTATTCCCTTTAGATTTGGATTTGAGAACATAAAATTAGAAATAGCATTGAAAGTATGTCAGGGAAAAGAAAGAAAGCAAAGCCCCAAAATATATTTTTTTCCACAGCTTTGTGTCCCTCCCTGCCCCTGTTTCATTTATTTTCTGCTTCACCTTTTTTAAGATAGGAAATTTTCCAACAAAAGTTGTAAAAAAACTGTGGCTGTTATTAGATATTTTCAGTAAAATATGAGGAAGTACAAAATCTGGCAGTAGACCAGAGGGCATCATCTTGTCTCCATCCTCAGTGACCTTTGCCCTGTTATCACCAGCATTGTAGGGCTATCTCAGCTCTTTCCAGGCGACCCCTGCCTGGTAACACCCCAAAAGAGCCCTGCAGTCCACGGGACACTCCTCTGACGCAGGGCACCGGGAAGATGAAACGTGAAATGTTCAAAACAGACCAAAGGAAGCATTTCTAATGTGAGTAATTATCCTGTGGCGCTTCCTGCCATGCGATACAAGAGAAGCAAATAATGCAGAATAATTCCTCAAAGACTCGGTTACTGAGTTGAATAACAGCATCAGCTGCAGTTTCGCTGCCTAGGTCTAGTATTATGAAGGGTCCTGGTCCTTGTGCTTCAAACTAATCCCCTGCTGGGATTAGAAAAGCAAACAATATCTCAGTATCGGTGACACTCACAACTTCAGGTAATAAGGAGGGCTCGAGAGTTGCTTCTGGAGGCCGGCTGGTGAGGGAGATAAAGCATTAGTTTTAAACATGTTTTCCCATGGACCTGTTTAGCTTGCCCATACTGTTTTCCCTGCAGTGCAGAGGAAGCGTTTCTCTAAAGGGGATGCCTCTCCTTTGCTCAAAGCCGACTGCTTAAAAATAAAAAGCACCTCCAAAGCACAAGGACCTTGCATTTTTTGGAACAAGCCAACACCTTTGGCTGCAGGGAGAGCCCAATTCACCCTTGTCATCTTCCAGCACCTCCCAGGCACACTCAGGTGGCTTCATATCACAACTTTTTAGGTGTCGAACTCCTCTGTCCCAGCCTGCCGCACAGAGCACGGTTTTCTGGAGCCAGCCATCCCCATTCACAAGCCCGATGCACAGCTACGCCCTGCCCCGAGCTCGGAGGAGCCGCAGCTTTCACGCTCAGGTTGGCACATACGCTCCTCCCCGGAGCAGGTGCCGGGGCCACTGGTTTGCAGTGTCATTAAGAAGCAGCTATTTCATGTCCTTACATAGTAACCTCGATGCTAAACTATGAAGTTACACATTAGGTCGTAACATTTCAGGACCTATTAGGAACAAAAGTGCCTTTGTGAACATGCAGGTTACTGAATAACCTCCTCCATTCCCATAAAAAGCAGCAAACGGGATTGAGCTTTTTTTCTTCTTTTTAGACAAGATCTGGTTTATATGCAAGTTAGGATCTTGAGGCTCCTTTTTGTGTCTCCACAGCCTGTCTGCCTTGCTCTCAGTCTATCTGCCATCCTTAGAGAAGAGATTCAGTGGGACTGAGCTCTAAACCAGCTTTTGGGTTCCAGGACAAAGGGGTCGGAGATCTTGCTGTGTAAGGCAGGAGCAACAGTACCCCTGAAACACCCACACCCACCCATCTTTGGGTGCATTACACTTGCTCCACACTGCCCTGAGGGCTAATGGGAAAAAAAGTCAGGATTTTTTTTTTGCAAAAAAAGGCAGAGCCATCCTATGGGAAAGGATGGAGGGAGGAAGAAAATACAGCCTATGCATATGTGTAGTTATGCTGCAGCTCATCTACTGTCATGAAATACTGTGGTTAACAACCTCGAGGTCAAAAGTTGACCTTCTTCCAGCCCATGGCAATTGGACGGATTCAATGATATGGATGGTATTGGGGCACTGTGCAGTTGTTGACTGGGCCAACAGCAAGTTGGGAGGATGTACACAATCTCTTAGCCCTTTCCTGCCCTTCCCCAGCCATCGAGTACCTCACTGTTTAGGGGCTTGACATGACTATTTATCACAGGAACATTTCTCAATCACCTGCAGACCCACTGGAGAGAAGCCAAAACTACTGTAAGCACCAGACCCTGGTCCCTGCCCAGCAGTCCTTCACTGGGCACATCTGAACGCTGGAAGGCTGCATGTTTTCCTGCTGCTTTCCCATCTGCCATCTCCTCTGGGCTACCTCCTACCCAGTTTTCTCCATCTCTGCAACAGCCGTGTTTTTTTATGGATTAGCCATAACAGAGACACCGGTGTGCACCCAGCGCTGAAGCTGCTGAAGCCCTCTGCCCTGTTACTGTTGCTCCACTTGCCCATTTTCTGTAGCACTTACTAATGCAGACCCATTCTGTGCCTTAAAACCGAGTGTGATGGGGTGTCCTGGACCTGGCAGGAGCTACCTGAGCTTGAATTCTATCTCCCTGAAATGGCTAGTCAGGGTTACTGAAATGACACACAGCTCCCTGCTCTTGTGCTGAACTGAACTGTTAATGCTTTCTACCAACAAGCCCTTCTTTTGCAAGGAGCCAGCTGGGTCCTTTCCCTTCTGCTGGGCTCTCCCTCCTTCCCCCTGGAAACCTCCCCTGCACAGAGCCCTGGGAACTCAAAAGGAACAGATCTGTGCTTTTTGACCCTCGTTTCCTCTCCTGAGCCGAAGAGAGCGATTCTCTTATAACCAGACTTCCCAGACCTTGCACTTGAAGGAACTTTAATGTTTCTGTAACTCTAATTACATTACTCGCATGTAAACCGACTGGCATTTCCCACCGTCTGCAACAGGGACCGTGCTGGGTAATGCCGAGCCGCTCAGGCTGCAAGACCCAGAGGCGCTTCTGCCATCAAAGGCTCACCCAAAATCACAGCAGAGGCAGGAGCAAAGTCAGCACAAGAGCTCACATGTCACGATTCCCAAACCAGCACCCTAACCACTGCATAATGCACTTAAAAGCACATCTATAAATAAACTTGGGCCTTATATAAACCCAATTAGAATACACTGGCAAATTATTCAAGGAGGCTGGCAGACACATACTTTACTTCAGGTGTCAGCCACAGGAGAGTATTATGGGTTTCGCATTACAGGGAATGCATTGTGACTTTGAGTTATATTGCACTTAGCCTGTAAGTGAAACAATAACAGCTTGGTCTATGGAGATAACACCCCAGATCAGCTCCCTACAATAAATTAGTGAAACATTCCACTCCCCAGTACTGCAGTCTCACACCTCTAAATATCAACACAAACTCCAAGGGTTTGATGGAAAAAATGGTGTTAAGTCTCAAGGCGTTTGAGGAATTTCCCAATATGCACTAAATTAACTTTCTGGCTGCACTAAACAGAATGGTAGAAAACAGCCCCATCTGAGACAGATGCAAGGCGAGGGATCCAAGCAGCTGTTTTGCACATGAAATCAGATTGAGATTAACACTTACCCTTGGAGTTCTCACTCAGGGGGTAAAATAAGTTTCACGGACCCCTGTGTTTAAAAATACATTGAGTTTCTGCAGTGGACTAGGTTAAATTGGGAATTTGGGATCTCCAGGCCATGAAAAGTCAAAGAATAAGTATTTCTCTCCAAAAGCAAAACCATTGACTTACATTCATCCCTTTTGTTTCCTTTAACTTGGCATTTTAAGGATTTGGCCCAAATCATGAAAGTCTAGTTCACCAGATTCAACTGGCGAAACCCACTCATTACTGCATTACTGCACTCATTAGTACATTACCCATTAGTGCATTACTGCACTCATCATTGTTGCAAGAGGACCAAGGCAGAGACAGAACAAGATTGAGGATAGAAGTGAAGTTTTGTACAAGGAAGTGATGTCTCTTAGTGGGATAAACAGGTGGAAGAGAGCAGGAAGGCTTTCATAGTTAGAACCCAGTGAAATCTCATGCACTGGAGAGTTTGCCCATGCTTTTACTGCCATTTGTTGGTATTTACATAAATTCAAAATCTTGGAGGAGAAGGAACAGTCCAGGTCCTGAGCAGTCTGAGTAAAATTGATCAGGATCCCCTGGACACTGGCCTCACTTATACCCCTTCCCGGTTAATTGCGAGCCTGAGCACTTCAGCAGACAGCCGATGCATCCCCCACGGCCCAGCAGCATATCCCAGAGGATTCATTTAGGCCACTCGGCAGATAACACGAATTTGTTTTCGGAAAGGCAAAGCAATCTGTCCATAAGGATTTCTCACGCTTCATATGCCAGCCCTGGCCAGGGAAATACAACATTAACTACATCAAAAGAAACTGTTGAATGAATAAATTATAGAAGCATTCAGGGTACCTATCTGGGGTATTATTTTACACACTGGTGCCGAGTAGGTTAAAGGAGCATGTTTTGCTGTTATTGCATTCCCTGCTCTGTTTGCAAGGACTCAGCATCGCTGTGAAAGTGAGACTATGGACACGAGCTCCCTGCCGGCACAGCAGGACCAGACGCAGGTTTTGCTAATGTCACCTCGCCTCTAAGCATTACCCTCCAGAGATAGGCAGCACAAGAGGAAGAAGAGCCCTCCAGACAAAGCTACGCACAAGCCCATTCAAACAAGTCCTCAAATGGCAATTGCGCACACCCCGTGCCTGCTAAGCCCGGTCCATCTCCCCTCTGCAGCCCCACAGCACAATATTAACGTCTTCCTCAGCCAGCATCCATCGCCCAGAGACACGCAGCTCTCTACACAAAGCTGTTCAAGCACTTACATAGCGTTTCACACAGAAGGATTTCAAAGAGTTTTGCAAATATTATGCAATTAAGCCTTACAGCCCTTGCGTGGATGGGGGGAGTGTTATTCATCACACTTTCTCAGCCGTGGAAAAAAAGGCAGGGAGTCATTAAGTGATTTATCTAATATCACACAGAAATCCTACAAGAGAATTAGGATTATCACCCAGATCTCTGGATTACCAGCCTTTTTATATGCAATTTATTCCTGATCAAAACCATACAGTCCACTTCAGGGCTTTGCTCATGGGAAGATTTCTAACCACGCAGACTTTATACAGTTGCATTTTTTCTAACATTCTTTCTAAAAAAAAGAAAAAGGAGCTAACCACCATTTCAACCAGCTGCTATGTGTAAAGTTTGTGCCTTGGTGCTAAGAACAGTCCTCGATAGACTTCCAAATCAAGGCTTCCTAAATAGTATAGGGAGGAGCACCCAAAAGCTTAGGTGCTAATCCCAGAATTACCCCCTTTGCAGAGGCCCAAACTCTGTTCATGGAGCAGCAGGGTGAAAGCCTGGATCCATAAAAGTTATGGGATTGCTGCCATTCCCATTGGTGGGGCCAGAGTCTCACTTGAGGTGGTTAGTGGGTGAACACTGTTGCCTTTGGCATGATAGACCTCCCTGGGTCACTGTAAATTATTACAAAATTGTATTAATTTTGGCCTTTTACCCAAAGAAATAAAAGACTGTTTGGGACTAAAGCCTGCCCACACGTAGACAGGCTACAAGCTTGAACCAGGAGAGGAAAAACGGCAGCTTGGAGCCAGAGGCAAAAATGGGGATCTGCTGCTGCTGCCTCGCATCAAATTCAAACTTCTCATCACAAAGGATTTTAATTTGGCCCCTGCTGTACAACCACAGTCCCTGTTAGGCCCATCTCCCCAGGCCAGGCCGTAAATTACGTGTCCCTGCATCTGGCCCCTCCAGTCTCCTGCCCATATGTTAACTCTCAGTGCTGGTTAACAGGGTTTGGGTGAACCCCAGCTTTTATCCTGAATGTCCCCCAGCTCCCCACAGCCAGCTCTGTGGGTGATTTCAAGGTATATCATCACAGCTACCTCCCAGAGGTGTTATTTGCCATCTGGAGCTGGGCAAGCATTTCAGACGAATGCATTATCCATCAAAAAGCAGACTTCTCTGCAAACACAAATTGTTTAAATTTGAAATATATCTTGGTTGGAAACAAACAAAAAAATCAATAAAATAAAAATATTGACGTTTTCAAAGCAAAATACTTCAGTTTTACTTTGAAACAATGTCCTTATTTTTTGAAGTGAGGACAAGCTTTATTTCTAGAAAGAATTTGAAAGAATTAAAAACTCAAAGCCAACAGAATATTTCCTGACTGACTCAGGACCAGATGGTCAAATGGAAAAACAAAAAACCCAAGTCAACCCCATTGCCTTCTTCTCCCTCCTTCCATGCCCCAAACAATTCAGATTGATATGATCCAGATTCAGCAAGTCTCGCTGAAAACAAAACCCAGTGGGACCAGGGGCCACGGACAGTGGTGCAATGCAAACGTCCCATTTCTATCAGAAATGCGCAGGAATCAGCTCCCCAGGCCCCGTTGCTGACAGAGCTGTCGGTCACACCTGGCGTGTATATGGGGACTCAGCTGAAATCCCCTCAAATCCCCTTTCTTCCTCCATGGTGCCCAATGGTCACTCCATGAACAGCAGAGACACAATTGCTCCCATTTCCTTCTCTCTGGCACTACTTTTGGTCCCGAGTTTTGGGGACACCTCAGGACTTGACTCTGAGTTTTCACTCCAGTTGCAATGAACACAACCACTGCACAAAGGGCTGATACCTATTCTAAAAACCTTCCTGGTCCATTAAACCCGATGTTGACTACTCTACTCATTTTTCCACCTCCCAAACCAAACTTTTTAAGGACCTGCAGATGCGCTAACAGCTGCACTTCCCTGAAAGCCACTGTGAATCCTGCAAAAGCCCAGCCCGCTGTACCAGCACCCCGGGCAAACCTTTCTTAGCACTTAGCAGATCACTGCAGAAAGGGTGCTCAGGGATGGGGAATGCAAGCGTATTGCAACTATGGTTTGAGACCTTTTTTTTTTTTCCTTTAAAAATGTATCTACAAAATGAAATAATTTTGACTCCAGGCTGGTTACAGCTGTCACATCTGAAACTGATGTTGTTACTTGGGTGTCAGAAGGCTGGGTCTGCAAAAAGAGACATAACCCCTAACGATAAGGAAGCAAATAATTTGTAAATTAAGCCATGGTGTCTATGGCTGTGTGACATTAATTTAATTCTCTTACTGACATGCTTAGGCAGAAACACTCCTCACCTAGCTCGTGATCATAGGAAAAAAGGTAATAAGCACATAACAAGAATCCCCAGAAACAAGTAACGCTTTTGAAAGGATAGTGCTTTGGAGTATTTGCATTTCAATGGGACAGAAAGCATCGTTTCTCAACTGTGCATTGCCAAACCCTCTGGAACACCCTTTTCTTTCTGTTTGATTAATCATTTCATGCTAAGAGTCTTTTCAAATACTGCTACTTCTAGCGAGGAGATAAATGTGCATCTCTTCAGATAAATGATGAACCTTAAGGCTCTGCTCTGTTTTGCCCTTTTCCTCTTCAAGCTACTTCAACTCCTAAATGAGCAAATACACAACACAGGTTTTCTGGCTGTGTAAGAAGAGGTAGTGGATTTGAAAGACTAAAGAATTGCTCCAGGTTCCCCTGCTTCAGCTAGGGCTGAGAAATTACAACAGCCAACCTAATAAAAAGGCGAATTTTTCCAAGTGTGCAGCATGATTAAAAATCAGCCAATTAAAGTTCTGATTCAATATGAAACCTGAATGTTTCCAAATGTATAAAACAGTTGACACCAGCATGACATCTGCCCTTTCCCTGCAGCTCTCCATATGGAAAAGAGATCTACCTGCCGTCTCTGTGCTGCTCTGTAGCAAAGGAGTTTGGACAGAGCTAAACTGGATTTGTTGGCAAAGTCTTTGCCCCTAAACACAGACCTGTTTCGTTTCTCCACAACTCCTAAAGCTCCTTTATAACGCATAAAAATACTCTACCAGCTTAAACTGTCTTGTGCTGTCATCTGTCTCTGGCAGCGGTAGCAAGAGAGATTCAGAGAGAGCCCGTGAGCCTAGCCACTTTCTGCAGTTCCTTCCCTTTGTACCCATCAAGCATCCACAGCTGCTGAATATGGGATACTAGACACATCCCTGCCCACTCATGTTAGTGTCCATTTATTAAGCTGCTGTGCATGACTGTTAAAATTTCCTCTTTGAACCTGCTGACCGACCACCTTCATCACGTTGTAAACATCTGACATACTGCATCACAGCTTTCTCATTTCTAAACTGACAGTCATGGCTGCAGAAAGCAGCATTTCCATCCCCATTTTAGTATAATACCTTCTCCATCCACGTTCTTAGCAGGGGTAATTTTACTTCATTACAGGATGAGATATAATAAACGACAGTGCAATTTGGGCAAGGCTGCTGCAATGGGGACCAAGCACCACAAGAGCTATGCTGGTGCGCCCTCAGGGCAGAGAGCGAGGAGCTCAAGGAGACCAGCTCAGGTCTAAAACATCATGAAGTTTCCTTAACCCGACACTACTCTTCCTTGTGAAGGAGCCCCTTTTCTCAGCACCATTAAGTCCTCCAGACTCAGGATGATGTTCCTGTTACCGTGCTTTTCCCAATCCCAGAGACAGTATGGTCCTGCTCATTGATCCCAGCCCTATGTGGCAATGCACAAGGTGGACATGCCCACCGTGAATGCTGGAGCACCCAGTTCTCCCCTCAAAGAGAGGAAAGGCGCAGTGTCACAAACAACAGGCAGATTTAAAGCCGACTGACATTTTTTTGAACCTCCAAGGAAGTTGAAACTTGGTTTGAATTTCATTTTAGGTGATCACTCCTCATTCCTAGGGCCCACATACATCAATGTCATAGGCAGTGGGTGATATATTATATATGCATTCCATGAGCGACTACACACTCAAGAAGTATGAAATACTTTTCGTGTTGCACTTAGGTATATACAAAACTGCTAATCAGCAAAAGGGTAGGTTACACGAAACAAAACAAAACATAAAATCCAAAGCTTTATTAACTGTCAAGTGGAAAGTAGTCTTGAAAACAAAGAAAAGAAAAAAATCATCCTAAGAGGAGACAAGGAATAAATACACCAAATTGCAAATCAAAACTAAAGTTTCGGCGTGGGAGAGTGGAGAGGAACCCAGCCTGTATTTCTGGAGAGCTGAACCCTTCCTTCCTGCTATGTGCTGGTTTAATGATCTCCACACTGTGTGAAAAAGGCTATTCTCACACTTCTATTAACTAGACTAACTCACGAGTCTGCCCAAATATTCACTTGTAAAGCCCACAGAACTGCTGATGTTTCTCAAGGAACCCTCTGCGCTTTCAAATTCTCATCAGTTCAGACAGCAGCACGTGGGCAATGCCATCCCTGCCTGCAAGTTACCAGGGAGCTGCGCAGAGGAAAAATTTCTGTGGGAAGAAGAGGTCTTTAAACAGAAACACCATGAAGGAAACTGTTACTTCCTCCCATTTCCTTCTCCAGCAGTCCCCTTGCAGGTCTTCACCATATTGAGTGGGTGGGACAAGAGGAGCATATGAATCACTCTTGCACATACTACCACTCTGACATTGTTCAGAATCTCCTGCCCTTAGATTAAATGGATTCTAGGTCTGTGCTGTCCAGGCAGAATTCCCTGGAGCCACTGTACCTCCATGCATAAGATTCTTCTACTTTTCTTAGTATATTTGAAAACAGCAGTTGTTTCAAAGTCTCACACTTGGAGTGGACCAGAAAACACACATGGCAGATGTTAGTCCAATGGCCTAAAGGCTGCCCAGAACAGATACGGTTTGGCACTAAGAACTTCCCTGGGATGGGACCCTGCTACCTGCTGGATGAGGAGAAAGAGTCATGAATGTATTCCTCCACCCTGGCTCTCTTCTATAGCTCATCCCATGGGAACATATTTATTTCTGTCCTCCTTGGAAAAGGAAACACGAGAAACAGGTCTACCTTGATGTTCTTTTGCCTTGGACATCCAAAGAATTGGTACACCAAAGGCAGCACGCATCTCTCTTGTTTTTATTGAGTCCATTGACTCAGCTCCCAAAAGATATGTAAGAATTTTGTTGTATTTTTAAAAGGCATAACTCAAGACAGAACCATTTCTCCCTTCACTTTCGTTGCTTAGATCTTGACTGAAATGTTTTACAAGAGTAACATCTAATGGAGAGCACTGAGTAAAGCCCAATGGAAAGGAAAGCATTATCTCTTCACAAGTGTTCATTGACCATCCTGTTTCAAAGACATCAGATTGCTTGTGCAAGGATTGCTGCTGGAAGCCACCATCCTCACCTGAACACTATCTGTCAGCTGCGAGGAAGTTAGACAACTGGAGCTGAAACTCTGAATAAAGCAGACCTAGCCTTGCAGAGCATGCAAGGTTTTATGGCTGAAGAACTGCTGTAATATGTTGTAATCACAGCTACATTACAGACTGGTATTATTTTCATAATAAGCCTGTTTTATAGTATTTTACATCCAGGTAAGCTCTCAAGGGCTATTTCTCACTGAGTAACTATATCCCACTCTCAGGGAAACCTTTTCTGTTTAACATCCATGCTGCAGGTTAATAAATGCCATAGTGTCATTTCCTCCACTTGCTGGTTTTAGCAAATGTCAAAGGGCAACTACATTGTAGCAGAAAGCAAGTGTAGAAAAGAGAAATGGCAGGCACCAATAATCTAAGAAAAGTTTTACATCCTTCATCCAAATTCCTCTAGGTTTACTTCATATTCATAGCTATTTTGAAGAAAAGCTCTGATTTATTATCTTTGTCCAATAGATGTTATTGTTGGTGGAAACTACTAGATCTAGACATCTCTTATTTCTTGAAACCCCAGCCCATAAGATAGCCTCCCTCTTTTCTAGCTTTGTACAATAAATGGAACAGAAAAGTGAGTTTGGTTCAAAGTTTGTTGGAGAGATTCACACATCCATCCGGCATTTCTTTTTTAAAAGCAAAACAAACAGAAAAAGACCTATCACAGCCACCACAACCCCTTAAACTACTCCTTCAGTAGTATTAAAAAAAGACAGACTGAAATTCTTTATTAACAATAATTCTCAGGAATTCTCTAATTAGCAGGAGATCTCTATTGGGAACACTTGAACCATCCTTCCTCCTCTGTCCTGCACTTCAGTCAAAATAGTATTATTAGTAGTATTATAAAATACATACCAGGTTCTAAGGAGCCATTGTGTCCAAGCCAATGCCCGCTGTTTACCAGGAATAATAATTGCATCAAACTAGCGTGCGGTGTGATCAGGGTTTTGAAGTGAAGAGGGCAGAGATGTTATCAAAATTGTACTTTTCCCTGAAATATTTTAGGGTGAATGTGTTTGGGTGACAAATCATTGCCTAAAACCAGACCAGTCCTCCATGCTGCAGTAGGTGGTAGGGGTGAGCAGATATGATATCAGCCCACACATCCATGAACCCACCACAAAGGCTTCTACCCTTTTGCAGGAGGATTCTGCATTTCTGCAAGTGTTACTACACAAGAAAGACTCTTTCATTCATTGGAAGCAAAAATCCAAATAGGCAACTCCACTCAGCTGCGCAACCTGATCCCACAGCACAGCCCCAGACTGGAGCCACCCCTGCCAAGGATCAAGCCCCAAGTACCCACCAGCACAGGCTGAAAGTTTTTAACTAGGATTAAAGGTAGGAGATGGACGGTGGTTGAACAGTAGCTAACCAGTCAGCAGAGAAGGGAAAGAGATAAGGCTTCACAGTGATAAATTGGCCCTAAAGAAAGAGGAAACACAAGGACATCCCGTGAGATTACTTCACCCATGCACTTTCTTGATCGTCCATTCCAGCTACAGGAAAGCAGCATCAAGACAAATGGGTGCAACGTGATCTTCCACAAGGAATAGTTTTCTGCCAATTTTCTATCTTGTATCCAGTGTCGCGGACTGTGGATGGGCTGACGTTCAGAGAGGAGGCCAGTGATGGATGCTGCCCTGACCTAACAGCATCGAGGCCTCCAGGCCTTGACCCATGCAGGTTCCAATTAGCCAAAATTAGTCAGCTGTGGCCAGGGTTTGTCTTCCTTTAAACACCTAACTGTGTGAAAGCAACAGTTCCTTTCTCCAAGTTGCCCACTCAACCCTTTGTGTCCTTATACCCTTCCCCAGGGAGCCTCCTTCAGTTTTGTTTCTCCCCTTCATGAGCCATGCCAATCATTAAAGAGTCGTAGCAGCCCCATTATCATCCTGGGCAATTCTTAACTCATTAGGCTTTAAAGTTGTTGGACTGAAGAAAAAAAACCCAAACCAAGAAAATGCTTAAGCACATAAAAAGATGTTAATGTTTTACCCCACCAACAATGACTGAATCAGTAGGACAATTATTATGGATATTTCCATGGGTTTAGTGTTACTTTTTCCTGACATGAGGTCCTCTGTGTGGCAACTAATTAAAAATGGAGGAGTTTAACCTGCAGCCAACCTCAGAAGTAGATTTGAATTCTCCCACTGTGAACTTTCAAACATGGAAGCATGCCTGTTTGCATCGTCAGGATCCAATATCCTGCCTTCGAAATGGACGTTTTACATTTTTGGCAGGCTGCATGCCTATGATTGTGCCAAACTGCAGCATTAATAATTCACTACCTGATCTGATCTTTCAGCGTGAAACACAAGTAAAGACGACATTAAGTGCTGCCTGGATTCCGCTCCTCTGCTATTCTATTGTGTCTTCAGGTTGTGCTTAATCTAATGGGAATTTAGTATTAAATTAACACAGAAAGTCACATCTTAGGAGGTCAAAACCACATCTACTGCTGAACAGAGAAAACAGGATTTTCTGCTGGGTTTACCTTTAAAACCAACATTTTAATTTTTGGTTGAATCTCTGTATCAAAAAGAGATGTGTTTAGATTAGGATGCAGGAGAGGATAGCAGAAATTGTGAACAGCAGTTTCTACTGAACAGCATATTAACACTTTACCCCTGCTTGTGTGAAAAGGCAGATTACCTGCAGAGATGAGAGGACATTCCCCTTCTTGAGGGGAAAAACACCATTTTCTAGCAAGATTTGAAAGATTTTACTCTGCATTGCAAGAGAAGGAAAACCTCTTCTAGGAGACAAAACTGGACCAAAACGTTTTTATATGTTCAAACATAATCTGGGACATTTCACCAGTGTCAGGTATCAGTCAGCCCCACACACAGGTGCAATGGCTCAAGCAAGGAACCATGGACTAGGTACACCTGAAATCTTTCTGCAGTGGCAAAACTGCGGTTATACCAGTCCTCAACACCCCAAAAGACTTAAAAGTATACTCCTAGCTCGCCAAAGCTATGTCCCACAGCTTCCCCTTCTCAGGGCTTGGGTTTTGTATTAAGTAAAAAACCACCACCACCAACAACAAAAAAAAAATCCCTAACACCCCCAAAAAAACCCCTCAAACCTGGAAAGTCTAGGAAGATAAATCAGTTTTGACAGAACAGGTTCTTTCAGAGTGTTTTGTAGAACATGCAGGTTTTCCACGAGGTCATATGTGCTTTCTGTTTGGTGCCTTAATTGTTGTCACCCAAAAGCTGTTACAAGGAAGGGAATATACTTCACTTTCTGTCCTAAATTAGTCTGTGTAGCTATTTTGCAGTGACCCACTGTTCTGGTACTGTTATCACATTAACACTTAGAGATCCCAAATAAGATCAATGCCTTTGTCTGTCAGCTTTTATACAGTCAAGAGACAGTCCTTGCCCCAAAGACCTTAAAATATAAATAGATAAGGCAGACAAAGGGAGAAAGAAAGGGAACATTTCTATCCTTGTCACAGATAGGAAACAGAAAGATAAAATGCTGGAGGTCAGTGACACAGAACTGGGGAAAGAACACTCTCAAACCTCTGTCAAGCGTCTTTAACCATGAAGGTGTCCAAAAAAAGTCTATGTTTCCCCCAGTGTTTCATTCAGATCCCTGCAGAGATGCCCCAGAAAGGCAGCTGTAAGGAATCATTGCAGACTTTCAGAGATCCTTAGTTTTCTACGATACAGAACTTCTGAAAGGGGACCTGGCAGAAACACCAGAAGTTTGACCAAAGCTGAGTCCAAAAACAGAGACCAAAAATGCCATGTCTGGACTCAACCACTAAGAATACACAAATCTCAGAGAAAAGCATGCAGCGCTGGCCCAGCCCAAGAGCTGCTCCTCCATGTCCCTGTCAGCAGAGGAAAATGGGATGCTGTGGTCAAGAATTCACTCTCCAAGCAATGGAGAGCAAGAAAAATCAATGAACAATTGGGAGCAGGAGGATGTAGCAACCGAAATTGATCTGCCTTTGGTGGGTCAACCACAGCACAAGGGCAGGGAGAGGATGTCTAGTTTAGTCCCACATGCCCTGGAAAAACTGATAAATTAAAAAGACAGTGGGACCTGTCTTGGGCAGAATCAAAAGAACTGAAGGATTAAATTCACCACCCCCCTTTTCACTTTTATAGAAAGTCAGAGGGAGGAGGGGAAGCAGACCTTATGACGTGAGCCATTCTGCAGAAGAATTTACACTTCAGCCCCGTTTAGAGGTTGGCATATGCCCTGTCATCTGAGATTCCCCATCCTTTGTTCATTTTTCTCCTTGTGTCACGAAGGATGTCAGGGAAAGAGCTCTCCCTTACAAACTTTATGTCCCAGCGTATCTGGTGGCAGCTGGCTCTGTGATTAACTGTTCACTGTATGGTGGCTCTTATCCCTGGCTATGACATGCCAGGCAGGTAATGTTAGAAGTCTTATGTTGAAACAGATTTTAAGAGTCTGTTTAGTTAACCCAGGTTAAGTTCTGCAGTTTCTCCCTGCTTTCTCTAGCTTCCCCCAAGCATAACTGGTCACAGGAATGTGCATTTTTTTTTTGGTTTTTTGAAGCCTTTTTCTCAGAGCTGCTGGTGTTAGACCACAGCAGGGACATCTACTGTAAGGTATAAACTAAAGAGCAGTGTAGAAAAACTAAGTTGCATCCATATCACCAACAGCTTTCCACGTGAGAATTGCGCTCAGTGTTGTTCAAGACTATGAGAGGCTTCATTTTGGAGCTGAAGTGTAAGCGAGTACCCTGGGCCACACAGCCACAGGAAGAGCTGGTCCCAGCTCAGCTCTGCATTACTCCCTGACCCTTAACAAGCAGTGCAGGGATTTGTCATGGCCTGGGTGAGCATAGGAGCAAAGTCATGTTTGCATCAGACTGTGTCTGGTAGACCACCATGTCCAGCTGAAGGACAGGAAGGCCATTTGTAACAGGACTAATTCCCAGCTGTCACTAACTCCATAACCCAGAGGGAAAGATAAAAGCAGTTATGCCCATCCTGTAAAGCAGGCATAAGCTCTTCAGCGGAAAACAAGTCCCACCTGCAATATGGGGGACAGGCGCTAGCACTGCACAGTGATACCCTGACCTGTAATGGTGGTTTTAATTGCTGCTGTACCCCAAGAAATCAGAAAAGCCCATATTTTACCCAAACCACTGACCCAGTCCTACAATCTGTGACCCACCTTGGCTTTCCCATCCAAGTGCCACTTCAGAAACCAACACCCCTCTTCCTGATGTTTCCTTGAACGCAAACCTTCCTGTTAAGACCAAGCACAGATTGTTGCTGTAGCTACTGCGGCCATCCAGAGCCTTTACCAATGTTTAGAGAAGGCTTGAATTACTGATGGATGGGATGCTCTGGCTCACCGTTGTCTTTGCTCCATGGCTGTAACTCTGCCAGTTTACACAGTCACAGTGGGTTTGTGCTTGGCTCTTCCAGGGGCACCGCAGAGCTACGGGGATCCTCTGCTTTCAGAGGGAAGGATCCTTCCCAACATGCACAGGATCAGACCCAACCAAGACTGAGAAACAAATGAGTCAAGAGAAACAAGCACATAGCCAAGATCAGAAACACAGCCTGGCTAAAGAGGATTGATGACATGTTGCATACCATCAATTTGCCCGTTCTTAACCCAACTCTTGGAATACTTTGTTGTCTTTTTTTCACTTCCTCACATCTATTACTCTCTTCTCCACACTTCCCACAGACAGTAATGTTTTCCAATTCCCTCCTCTCACATTTTTCTCCCCAAATGCCCACAGCCTGCTGAGCGGGGCGGGAAGCAGACGCCCCCACTAATTGGAATGGTCATGGAGATAGTTCGTCTTGCAAGAGCAACGCTCACGGGGCAGCAGGGATGCCCCGGCGCCCCAGCCTGCCTGCAGACCCACACCTGTCCTTTGTCACAGCTGGGCTGCCCAGACCTGGAATCTAATCCCAGGAGGTTATTTTATCTTCAGAGAAAGGCAAACAGGATGGGCACTCATTGATCTTGAGAAAGAAACATTAGCCAAGTCAAACACACACCAGGGTCTGAAGCAACAGGATGTCCATGATGTAATGCCTGGATTCACCTTGGCATCTCCTTTTACATTAAGCACAGACTTGGAGAGAAAATGAAGAGATGTGAACACAGGACAAAAAGTTTCCAGAGAGCATTGACAAAACCTGTTCTAAATCAGTGCTGGCTCTCCACAACAGAAAGCGAGTTCAAGCTTACTACTGGCAACCATCACACACGGCACCGTTAGGCACATGAACCTACTACCACCCACCCAGTCTGGGTCCCCACCTATCACAACTATTGTCTTCTACTGCCTTGAGCAATTCAGCCTTCCACCAGAATGCCTTTGCAGGGTCCACTGCAAAAAGGTTTTCCTCTTATTTATCCTGTGGTAGTGCCCCTGGTGAGATGGAGATCTGACTGGGAGAGGAGCCCACACATCTCCAGCTGCAGCCAGCCATGGCTCAGCCTGAGCTGAAACAAAGGCACCTTGGCAGGAGATAGGAACAGTGGGACACCGGCTTCCCCCCACATCACACGTGATTTTGTGATAGAATGGATGCAAGGACTCCTGCAGAGAAGCTCCTGCTAGCAAACTTACCTTTATCCAAGGCTATGATACTATATTTTTAGTTATTGGCTCAGACTCTCTCACTTCTGGCCAAAGAACATGTAGGAGGCAAACCAGAAAAGTGGTTGTAACCACCCTCATGCTGTCCCTTTCTGGAGCCAGCTGACAGTCATCCCAGATCACCAAGTTCAGTCACTAGGATGACACTGGGAAAGTGAGAAACAAACAGCTCCAGGCTCAGCCAAAAGGCCATCTGTCAGGAGCTCAGAATTTACTTTGCCCTTAAAAATATACTTTAGGCAGGTACAGCACAAAATAACCATTCAGTATGGGTCCTGGACTCTAAAACCTGTATCTCACGGCACATGATGGCTAAGGAAACTGCTGTGACTGCAAGCACCAGCATGCACAGCTCTGGTTTGTGAAGGCTCACGGACAGCCCAGTGGTGTCCATTAGGATTACACTGAACTGAATCCATCTGTCACAGATGAAGGTTTACACTATCTCTGCACCTTCACAAAACCACCTCCCTGGCAAAACAGAAGTCAAAAGACCCATCACTCCTCTGCAACACCTAGCCGCCAAGGGGCAAATGAAGAAAGCTCCCATGAGCACAGTCAAAAGCAAGGCTCTGAAGTCTAGGTCATGCCAGCCCTCTGGCAGGAGCTCCAGCATTTTGAAGTCTCTGGCGCTTCTCAGGTCTAACTGGCACAGATGGTACCAGGAGGAATTGTGATCCTTCCCCTGCAGCCAGTTTCTCTTGCCAGAGAAATGGGAAGAACAGAAACATAATTAAAAAGCACTGGGGAGAACTTAATGGAGACTCTGCAAAATGGGTGGTGGCTCTGAGCTGAAAGTCAAAGTTCTGTTTGATCTACTCATTTACCAGAGCTAGTTCAGAGAGCTAACTACTGGCATGGACCTCAAAAGTTTATTTCCTTGCCAGTATTCCCAGGCTTGTATTACCTTCTTTAACAATAACACTATAAAATTAGACCTTCGTTAATGCTGAATTGCGGAGTAATTCACAAAAGAGAGCAAACAGGCCTAATCTGACCATCCAGGTGTTGATTAAAAGGAACACCCCTGAGAACGCTGTAATAAAGATTCAACACTTCCAGTGCTTGCTATTTGAGACCTGTCTTTTTGCAATGATTTGCCTCATTAAGCCAGGCACCGCGGACCTGCCATCCCTAGTCAGGTGATTTCCGACACTTGAAACGGCTGCAAGTGGGAGGCGGCAAAAAGCCCACAGAGGCTTCCCTTTACCCAGCCTACCTCCTGCTTCTGATTAAGAACTTTGAACAATTACGTTTAATGCCAAAACATGATGTTTTGCAGCTGATAGGAGATCCGCACGTTTCCAATGGGAAATGAGAATTTGGTTTAGAGGGTTTTTGCTGGAAGAATGCATTCAGTAAGTGGGGGGCCTTCCTATTCCCCACCCTTCCTGAAGAAGCAGTTCATATTTCCTTTGGAAGTTCTCATTCTTTCAGTGAAATATAGTTCGTTTCTAATCCAGAAGTTTTAGTTGTTTTGGCTGAAGTGGCATGTTGTTACCTCTAGGGCTTTAACAGTTTAATTTTACACTTTTGAAAAAATAGTAGAAAAAATTACCTAAATGGGAGCCTTTATCAGAAAAGGCCATTAAAAGTTTTGGAGAAACTTCTGTCTAATTAAGAATTGCTCTAAAACAACACTGTAATCCTGCTCAGATTTAATTTCTTCCTGTTTATTTTATTTACATTCTGCACCATGGTCCCTAGCAGGAAATTTGAGTCACTCCCAGCCTCAGAGATATTAACAGCCCTTGAAAATGCTACCAGAGCATTTTATTAACAACATTCTTGAAAATGCTACCAGAGATTTGTGATTGTCAGCTTTGACTAAGCAAACATTTCAGCGACAAACCTTTTAAACATAAAGAGTTTTCAAAAATCTCTGTTGAGGATCAGGACCATTTAAATTTGTACATCAAAACTGATTCTGATACTTGTTCAAGTTCGCACTGAAAGTGAAAAGTGTATCTAAGCAGTTATGAAAAAATATTACTTAAAAAGCAAAAGGAAATAGAAGGAAATACAAGTTCATTGGAGTAATTCTGATTTTTTTTTTAATCTAAAGTAGGCCCAATCTGGTGGTCTACAGAAGGTGAACAGTCAACACAAAAGATTCCCACCACAGAGACACCTCATAGTGATTTTCTGTTTCTGACCATCTCTAGAAGTCATTCCAACCTAGCAGTAGAAAGAAAAGTTGTTTTAAATATGTTACCTTGTCCACCTCTGCATCCCAGAGCATCTGAAGACCGTATGGCCATTGCTTCCTGGGCTGGGTGAGTAACCACATGAGTCTGACTTGGCTTAGCGTAGTACAGAGAAAAAAAAGTCTTTCTTTTGATATCCTTTTTTTCTCATAGTCCTAAAAAAAAAAAAAAAAAAGAGAGAGACCCAAAATCAACCTACTGATCCAACAGCAGCCAACCTGACACTTTATTCACATGCCACGGTGGAGCCAGCCCAAGTGTAGCACCAGAGAAAAAGAGCCAGGAGTAATTCCTTGTGTTTATTTTCTCTTGGTGTGCGAAGTGCCCTGCCAGGCAGCACCGCTCGCCTCAGGCGCACAGCAGGGCTGTTGTGAGCCAGGCTTGGGGCAGAGGGAAAGCTCTGAAGTTTGATGTTCAGGAGGTCTCAAGTTCTCCCTAGTGTGGAAAAGTCCAGTTTAGACTCCCAGCTGAAAAACGCCCATCGCTGTGCCTAGCAAAACCCATGCTTCCTACCTCTTTCTGACCTCCATGTCTCTGGAGGGAAGCAATATATCAAATACCACGGAGATTTCATTCACAATGGCTTGTTTCCACCCAAAACCAAACTCTGCATTAGAAACCCTGCCATATCATCAGGTTCTGTGCAGACTACAAAGACTCCTATTCAGCTATAGCTCTGAACAGCATCCACATTTTGGAGGTCTGCAAAGCAAGGCTCAGCATGCTGCCCTCTTCCCCCGTGACAGAAGACACCCAAGGGGCCTGAGCAACGGAGGTCTGTTGGCTAACACCCACCTCCCAGTGGTGCAATAGGGTCCTGCACCGGCAAACACAGAGAGGTCAGATCACACACCACTGGTCATGGGAAGAGCACACATTCTCACAGACACGTGGAGACCCTGTGCCCCCTCGGTCCTCTCCCAGGCTGTCACCCACTGACTGCTCTGCAGAGAGGGAAGGCAACAATGCGCAATGGGCATTTATTTTACTGTCATCAACTTTTTCTTAAAATGCCCTGTCCCTCGGTCACATGAAGAGATGAGCTTTGATGCAAGCCCAGGTCTTCCCCCAAACGCACCCCGCCGTCAAACGCCATCCCCATCCCTTCCTTGGAGCCATTAGACCCTTCTTATGCATGGCCAGGGCTCCTCCTTCCCCAGACACTCCTGCAAGCTCTGGCTGCTCAGAGCTCACTCCTTCATACTCACCCCCACAGCTGCCATGAGATGCTGGTTCTCTCTCTTATAAGGGCCCCTTTTTAGAGAAGGTTCACTGCAAACCCACCCCAGGGTAGGAGGTGCAGGAGTAGCGGGTGGTAAGGGGAAAAGGCCCTAGAGCTGACTGGATATCTCAGCAGAGAATCACCAAGCTGATCTGTGTGACAGCTACAAAAATCACACCCAGCCACTCTGGCAGGTGGGTTTTAGGGGATGCAAACACTGGTAGAAATGGAAACACCTGCTGAGCAGAGCTAGATGAACTGCAGCTGTTCTTGGGATGGTCCAAAAATCCCCAATTTCTGTGAAACTCACTGATTGCAACACTCCAGCCTTTACAAGTGTCACAGCCATACTACTGTGCTGATGTGACCCCATGCCCCCGAGAAGGATAGTGGTGACTCCTCAGGGACCTGCATTTCTTCTTCTCTTGGATGGCAGAGACACCAGGCAGGAGCCCTGCAGAAGGTGGTGGTGTGCTGATTTATTTCACTTTTCTTCTTTTTTTTTTTTTTTTAACTTTTTGAAAGTTATTATAGAACTGAGAGGGCTCTGAGATATTTGTCCTGAGCAATCACCCTGGTCATAACATCAAGCCCTTCCCACACATTAAACACAATTCTGCTTAGGTCACACATCTCCCATTGAAATCCAGGTCCTCGGCATGACTCCAGCCGATCTTTGCTGCAAATAAAGTCTTCAGTCATCAGTGTCTGGGGCTTGCTGTTGAAAAGAAGCAACCAGGAAACATCTACAGCATCTGACTGGTTTTGCTTGTGATGGCAGCCTGGTCCTCCATGAGTGGAACTTGAGTGGAGTTATTCACACTCACTTCATCTGCCTTGTCCGGCAGCCAAGGGATGCCGTGGGTGGGCTATGGCTCCACACTGAAGCAGGTGAAGGGGGCAGTGGTATGGCTCATCCAGCAATTTTCCCGATTGTGTCCTCTAACAGTGAGGTGCTTCTTTTATAACCACGGTGGCTAAAATATTGTGAGACTGACATTAATAGCCCCCAGAGCTGAATGAAATGCCACTGTGTATGGATACTGCCAACCTCAACCAAAGCTGACAGCAACCCGCCCTGCCACAGCAAGGGTGAAGTTTTACTTGTACACGTTTATTTACCCAACAAACAACCATGCTGCTGCCACGACAAGCTGAGTTTTCCCCTCCCCAGCAGCTGCCAATCTCCCCTGGCATTAGTGCTTGCTGCTGCACGTGCGCAAGGGAATAAACTTGGAAAGCTAAATGCCTGCAGCGGGAGGGTTGGATTTGGCAGGGTCTTGCTCGCTGGCTCTGCTAAAGGAGGCAGTGGGTATGAGGCTTCTAAGAGGAGCAGAGGAGGACAGGCAGCTACAGACAGGGCTTGAAGCCGTACCCCAGCCCGAGCAAGCTGTAGAGTGGAGGGCTCAAGGATGCAGCCAGCTGAGGTACCTCATCCCCCTCTTCCTCAGCTGGCTGTTCAGTGGAGTCAACACCGAACCGAGCAGAGGGAAGTCATCTCCACGTGGTATTTTTTTCTCTCTAGTGAGCAGTTTTCATCTGAGCCTCTTTTTCGATGTAGAACATCTCACGGTCACAAGAAAGTGCCTCTTTTTTCTCCCTGGAAATGGTCCTTGGAAGCCCTCAAAGCTGCCACTTTTCTGTGCTTTGATTTTGTTCTCTTTCTTTTCCCGCTGACCCTCTGTCCTGCTCTGCAGACAAGTGATCTGTTCCCCCTCTCTACCTTCCCCGTTTGTCTCTGAAAAAGGATATGGGAAGAGAAAAGCAGAAAAAATAATTATTTAAACAAAATCTGGTGGAAACTTGGGGCCGGTTTCCTTTCCCTAATTGTTTTAATCATTATTTTTTCTCTTCACAAATTCATTTCCATCCAGCTCTACCTAAGCTTGCTGTAGATATAAGTGGGGAACAGAGGCCAGGGTTGGCCAAAAAAAAAATCCAAAGAAAATGTGTTTTTCTCTTTTAAATTTCCACTGAATATGCATTTTTAAAACCACTCCTTAGCCTCACAAACAAGCAGTGCTTCACAATCTTTTTGCACTGCTACATTTCTATGGTTGTTTATTAACTGTATTTCTTTTTCTGTTCATCTCTTTCAGGATTCTCTTTATTTGGGCTCCTGGCAGGGGCAGATTTGATCTTGCACACGCAAACCCAAACCCACAGCCATCCTGCTGACCACAGCCAGGCTCCTACGTATAATCAGAAACCTGGTCTTCGAGAGAGCTACAAATACTTCCCCAAGCAGCTAAACTCACCTGCTCCAAGCCTGGCGAAAGCTGTTCAGATTTATCTGGGTTTATTCTGGCCAGAAGAAAAGGAGAATGGTCAGCAGGAGGATGTAGGGAGGGATGCTTTTGTGCCAGCCCAGGATGCCCAGGCTGCTTGGGAAGAGGCTCGTGAGCTTCTGGGCTCCCCAGGGCTGCCCGCAAAGCACTGGCCCTCGAGTACTGCCAGTGCTGTAACCCAGAGCGCTGGGATATTTGAAAATTCAATTATTTATGTGTTCATGCTGTGGGTTAATGCTGACTGACACTAAAACACTGCCTAGATTTAGCTTCATAAAATTTTTATCCCCACTATGAACTGCAAGTCTTTCTCCAATTTCATTTAAAGGAAACAGAGTATTGAAAAGCCTACTGAGGAATTCATGAGCAACTACCTACAACCTCACTTTTCCTCCTAGCCAAATCCTGGGACTTCATTACCATGGCAACATATCACAATTTTAATTCCCTTCCTGATTGCCACTGCACGGAGACCAATACTTCTGCTTGCTTTCCTAGGAGCTTGCCATCCGCTTTGAGGTGGGATGTAAGGCGCATGGCACTTGCTTCTCAGGGATCATGAGGGATCTGGAAAAAGATGCCGTGTCCTTTTTTCTGGGTGAAACACCCAGAATAGATCAATAAAATTCAGCAAACCTGATCCAGGCAGTGCTTCTGGTGCACAGAGCTTTGGGCATCTCAAAATGTGCAGGCATAGCCCAGTGCAGTGGGAGCTCTTGGAAATAACAAATTTCATGTCCTGTAGGGTTTTACTCATTGCAGCAAGAAGCAAAGGCAGCTTCCACTACTGTAATGAGAACTGGAAAAGGGATGAGGGGTGTTTATGACGATAGAGTGTCTCCAGCGATCAGGAGTCCCTGCTTTGAGATTTTTCTTATTTTAGCAATTACCACACTCAAAGACATTTATGGGATTATAATCTCTATTTGCCTTACGACAAGTGGATTGCAGGCACTCTAGATGCCTTTCTCAATTCATCCACTGTACCTGCACAAATACAACATCGTCACTGAGGACGAACAAAGCTCACTTTACTGGACCTTGGAGCTGAACTCTGTGCTGGAACCTGAAACTTGGCCTCGGCCTGCCAGCAACACCCTCTGATGATTATCCTAATTATTTGTCTAATACACATAAAATTGGTTGTTTGAGACTGAAAGGTCTCGTTCAGACTCAGGGCCCACCAGGGAGACCTGGGTGGGGGGCACAAGCCTTTGGTGCTGCTCAGCTTATAGAAAATATCCCCCGGTGACCGTTGCAGGAGGTTCAGACAAGATGATGTCAGTTGCTCCATTGCTTGAGCATGGGACCATTAATCAGGAGAGGTGACATGCTGCAGCACGCAGTGCCCTTCTCACCCCCCATTTGTCCTGGGCTGAGCTCTACAACATTCCCCTCTCCGTACACCCCAGCGAGGACAGAGGGAGTGGGTGTCTCTGCAATAGGCACTTTTGGGGAAATCAGACCTCCCATTGACACAAAATCCTGTTCTTTTTTCTCCTCAAAATGCCCGCATTTGACATAGTCTTCTGGAAATTCCCAGCAGTGAGAAAGCAGCTCTGTGCATCAGTAACTGACCCATGGCAAAAGAGGTAGCAGCAGAGATGCACCCGTAGGTGAGCCTTTGGTCTCTTCTGCTGACAGAAAGGGCCTTCTAGAATTTGGACCTTGCCTCTAAACTCACTGAAACGTCATTATACACATATATACACCTATTATATTTATATGTATATAATATTTAATTTATATATGCATTTATACTGCCCAGTTTTGTTGCAGGATCTGGAGGGTCACAACTCATTTAAGCACAGGGATTCACCTTTCTTTAAGGGCAGGAATGAATGTTCCATTGAAAAGTGCAGATTGAAATCTTAGTGTTCTGTAAGTAGCTACAGGCCAGCCTTCTCCACCAGCCCTTCCTCTTGCTGAAGGGTTAAAATTCTGAACAGAAACCACAGGGTTTTCCTTCTTTCTCTGAGCTTTTTTTGTTTAGTTACCCTTTCATTATTGTTTTCCTTCATCTAAAATAAAAGTAATCTAAGTAATTATAATCATAAAATGGATGTGAGCAAAATGGGTACCGTGGGGTTTTATAAAATACAAATTTCCCCTTTTTTGGGAAATACGGTCTCTCCTGCACTTAAACCTTTCAAGCTCTGCCCAGGCTCCAAAGGTGGCACGAACCCCACAAGGCTTGTAAGGCCCTGAAGAGGAAATCACTTAAATATCCAGCCCTCCTCAGCAGATGCAGGACTGCTAATGGACTGCTTCAGCTTGGTGTGTTCCTCAGCTCTGCCTTGAACAGGGATGCTGACCAGCGTCGAAGCGGGAAAGGATTGTTGTTGAGCACAAATTAATGACCATCTAATAGATGAGTTTGGTAACACTGGGCACACATAGAAACATCCTCAGTAGGGGAGAATTGTGCAGCTCAGCTGAACCTGCTCAAACCTCACTACTTGTCACAGGGCTGAGTATCTGCCCTGTGTTAGGTAACCCTACCCAAGCAGCAACCAGCTCCTCAGCCAGCAAAGGACCCTATTTGGTTTGGGGTTTTTCCTTTTTTTTTTTTTTTTTAAACTCTTTTCTGAAAATGACCCAAGAAAAACCTTCCTTGACGTTCGCTAAGCAGTTATTGGCAAAATTTCACTGCTGTGAACACAAGGAATCTTTCTTAAAGGTTGAAAGTATCCAAATTTCTCCAGGCTGGTCAAGTACTCTTTTCTTTTTTGCTATTCCTTTACTTATTTTTTAACTGATAACTGTTCTCTGCATTTAAGTCATGCAGAAATGGGCAATTCCACTTTGATTTAGGAAAGAAAAACACCAGCTATTAGCCTGAGACATCATGTAACCCCTATTAGAAATTAACTTTTATTTCCAAATTACTAGAAAATGGTCTGTTTGCCACCTTAGCACTGGGGTGTGACCTGCATGGGAGATGGCAGTGTTTGCAAATGAGGTATCCCAGATCCTCTACAATGTCTGAAATGGAACACAGTACATCCCAAATAATTAACAGTTATTCAAGTTTATGGACCAAAACTTTCCCTACAGATTCTTCCAGAGCTATTTTGTCCAGAACAACCAGTCGAGATTTTTTGAGAAGACTTTAATTCACAGCTGCTTCTTAGACACTGGTATCCCCAATGATAAGAAATAAACCCATTACTACAAATAAACCCAGCTCATTTCAGAAAGCGTCACGACAGTACCAGTTCAGGAAAGTGTGGAATCCTGTGGCAATTCTAGGAAGAAGGTAAGACACAGAGCTGACCACAGCCTGTCTGACCCAAGTGCAGGGTCCTGCACCTGGGTCAGGGCAACCCACAGTACCGATACAGGCTGGGGGATGAATGCATTGAGAGCAGCCCTGAGGAGAAGGGCTTGGGGGTACTGGGGGATGTAAAGCTGGACACGAGCCGGCAGTGTGCGCTGGCAGCCCAGAAAGCCAACTGTATCCTGAGCTGTATCCAGAGCAGCATAGCCAGCAGGGCGAGGGAGGGGATTCTCCCCCTCTACTCTGCTCTTGTGAGACTCCACCTGGAGTTCTGCATCCAGCCCTGGGGCTTCCAACATCAGAAGGATATCAACTGGTTGGAGTGAGTCCAGAGGAGGCCACGGAGATGCTCTGAGGGCTGGAGCCTCTCTCCTGTGGGGACAGGCTGAGAGAGGGGTTTGTTCATCCTGGAGAAGAGAAGGCTCTGGGGAGACCTTACAACAGCACCTTACTGTACTTAAAGGGAGCTTGTAAGAAAAATAGGGACAAGCTTTTTACAAGGGCATGTAGTGATAGGACAAGGGGTAATGGTTTTATAGTAAAAGAGGTAGATTTAGACTGGATATAAGGAAGAATTTTTTTACAATGAGGGTGGTGAAACCTCATTGGTTGCCCAGAGAGGTGGTAGATGCCCCATCCCTGGAAACATTCACGGTCAGGTTGGATGGGGCTCTGAGTAACCTGATCTGGTTGAAGATATGCCTGATCATTGCAGGGCGGGTTTGGACCAGATGACCTTTAATGACCCCTTTTGATGATGGGTCTTTGCTAAAGAGATGTGTGATTTGATTTTCTCCTTGGGTTTTCTTCCCAGATTGACCCAAATCCATAGCCAAGTGCAGGACTGATTCCTGCACACCTACTTGTTTAGACCTTGCTGAAACTCCAGGAAAGCAGATGTACCAACAGCAGCCCCGTGAAACAACATACATTTTTATGCTAAGTACTTTTTTTTAATGCGCTGATTTTTTGGCAACATGACAGCAAAGTTAATCAGACCTTTCATTTCTCTAACCAGTTTTAAAGGATTTGTAATATTATACTCACTCATTGGAGAGCAGAAGGAAATTGTTTGTCTGATTATGAATCTGTTATTTATTGTACATTAAAAGCACAATCACCTAGTGCAGTCAACAGCAGGATATTTTATCCCAGTTTTAGGGAGGTGGGCGTGGAAATCCACTATGTCCTACCAAGTGACATAAACCTACTCTGATCTCAAAAGCCACCTCCCGAATACTAAAGAGCTGGGATATAATGGCTTTCAAAGAATATAGTTTCCAATTAGGTCATTGGTTTCAAACACAGGGTGTACTAAATTAGTAACATTTGGTGGTAAATTTCTTTGAAGTTCTCATTAATCTTGGTCTTGGATTTGAACTTTTCTTGGCCATGTTCCTTATAGAATTTGGATCCCAGTTATGTCAAAACAACTGATTAGCCCCACAGTTTGAAGGCAGGGGGGATTAGGTAGGGCGGGTGTTAGATTTCATGAAAGGCCTATTTACCTAGTCGTGTAGCATGACCAAATGGGAGGGCAGCCAACAGGGACTACGTGCTGGAAAAATTCCAGCGTTCCTGGCTCATTAGAGATCTCCACAGCAAATGGTAGCGTTGCATTTGTGATAACAGCCACTGTTCAGATTCAGCTGCCTACCGGGTCCAGACAAGGGCTGAGGACTTTCCTTGACCTGTGGTAACTCTTCTGCATAATCAGACTGCCCACCTCTTCAGATCTGGTGAAATCAGTGGAAAGGAAGAAGTACTTCCAAGGAAAATCTTCAGTGGTATCTCTTCTTGTTCATGAATGAATCAAAGCAAACTTCCCAAAAAAATCAATTGAACTCTTTCCATCTATTCCAACACATTGAAAACCAGGCTTCTGAATAGCTCAGAATCTCCAGAACCAAGAACTGTTAAGAAACTCAAAGGGATGCTCTCATAAAGCCTCTATCTAAAGAAGCAATAAGTTTGATTCATGAATTAATGAACCATAGCCTAGAGGAGAAAATACACAGTGAGTCATGGCAGCAGTGAAGCTTGGGAAGTTCTCAATAGGACATACTACAGTGAATCAAACCTGCAGCACACTCGTGTCCATGGTGCACATCTCCTTCCTGAGGTTCCAATTAGTCAAAGGACAAAGAAATACACCAGGAGGCCTTTCCTGGAGATCACAACCCAGCGTCAGAGACCTGACCAGCAGAAGACTCAAAAGGCTCATGAAGAAAAGTGCTCTGTGTCACTGAAGCATGAAACGACTGAGAGCAGATTGAGAGACAGGCTGCTGTCAGTCCCCAGGGGACATCTGATCTCGAGCCAAGACAGAGTGCCAGCCCTGAGGGTGCAAGGACAATGTTATTTACAGGTCAGGTGGATGCATGCAGGCTTGGCACAGCTTCAAGTCCCTTGTCATCTCTTGCAGTTACTGCTTGCTCCCATGGTACCAGAATGGGCAGGAACAGCATCTCTGAGTGGTAAAGCTGTGTGAGACATCACACAGAGTTCGCACGGCTCTGCTGCTCTTAGCGATGTCCTGTGAAGCAATGCTACTCCTATTTGTGCTGCAAAACAGTCCTGGAAGTGGAACCAAGTACATCATTTGCAGCTGACATACATTAGGAAACTGCAACTGGTGCAGCAGTGCAACACTTGGTAAGGAGCTCTGAAGATACAGGTAGAGTCCTCAGGCACAGTAACATGGTATAAAAATATATTAAACTCAACTCTTCCTTAAAAAGAAAAAAAATAATCTTGGGATTGTGCTTTCATTTGGGGAAATAATTGGTTCAACTCTCATTTTATATGAAACTCTTGCCACCTCTAGACAATTTGTCTAAACACTGCATCAGTGATCAGGACGTCCTCAGAAAGACCAAAATGCAGTTAAGTGTCTGGGTACAGAGCTTGTTCTCACCAGCCCTAAGGAATACATTCAACTTTCAGCATGGGTTCAGGTTCATGGACTTTAGCAAGAGCTCTTTTAACATTCATAATGTTTGTTCATATGCAGAGGTGTTTGTAGAATCATGGCCACACAATTAATATAGAATTAACTTTAATAAGCCTAATTAGGGTCATTCCCCAATGGTGTGAAAAGCAGCACTGATACTTATTGGCTGGTAAGGCAGAAATCACAAGTCTGTTTGACCACGTGTTACTTTCCCACAAGTTGGTGACCTCAGGGCAGGACTTCAGAAATCTCTCCTATAAAACTGGAGCTACAGAAAATCAAGTTGTCTGCATTTAGATGGAGCCATGGAAAAGAATTTTTTTTTTTCTTCAGCAGTACCTTTTGGCTCAGAACCATTTCTTCCAGTTAGGAACTCAGTAATGCCCCTCATTTAATGATGTCAAAGCATGGAAAAAATAACCAAGAGGAGGAGAAAACGTGTGTAAGAGCCCTTTTGGAAGGACTAGATTCTAAAGAAGGGAAGCAATTTATGGTGTTTAATAAGTTACACCAGCAAAAAGGTAAGTCTCTTGTGGTGTTTGTTGTCTTGCCCCCTTCAGAAAAGCGAGGACATGAATGTAAGCTGCACCTGAAGGACAGTTGGCACAACCCCCCCTCATTTATTTGCTGGCTTTGTGGCCAAAGTTCTCAAAGGAGCAGAGTTGTTTTCACCACTTGTCCTCAACTTTCTAGCTCCTAGGACCTATCCCCAATGCCAACCAACCCAAATCCACCAGAGGCTGTGGGCTTTCCAGCACTGTCCAACTTGACCCCAGTACCCGGGTCCTTCCCGCACGGCCAAATCTTCAGCAGGTCTGAAAGACTTGAGCCGTCCCTGAGCTTCCAAAGGAGAGACTAGCAGTAGTTTGAAAGCTGGATGGTACCCCTGTGCCTCAGGAGAAGGGGGAAAAAGGAGAGATGCCCTTTCCTGGGGTGGACCATGACCCTCTCAGACCCATGGATGCTGCCAGTGCTTCCAGCACTGCTGTGCTCTTGCACGGCTGGAGTGAGCACGCAGCAAATGTGTGCTCTGCAAAGAGAAGGAAGGTGGGAGTTTTCCAGGGTAAAGCATTTCCTCTGGTTCATGTCCAATTAAAAATCATTTTGTGGCCTACAACAGTTTCTCATCTGGCATATCGTGAAACCACTATTTCAGCACAATTTACAGCCTTTTGGGGAAGGGAGAACTTGGTTATTTAGTAACTTCCCTGCTCACCCTGAGGAAGGTCAGATCTTTTGTTCCCTGCCAGAACAGTGAGAGCTATAAACTACAGGAGGGAGAGTGTGTTGGGAGCTTGTACTTACAGTGTGGTGCACCTGGGTAACCCTGCAAACAGCCATACAATGCAGGGAGGTCACGTATGGAGAAGCAGAATATTATGGGATTGATGCATCAGAGCATGGTACACAGCAGCAGTGCTGGAGGGCAGCTTATGAGCTGAGTACTACAACACAAAGTACATGGATTAGATGCATTTTACTGAGATTCAGATGAAATCTGCCACTTAAACCCAAGCATTTGGTGGAAGCCAGGAGGGGCTGATCCCCATTAATTCCCCCTTTACTAGCCTTTTTTTCCTATTAGGAGATGGAAAATAACAAAGCAAGCTTCAGATTTTCTTCTCCACAGCTACTGGCAATTCTAAACCACGTTGTGGTACCCATCTTTGTTCCCAGGCTGTGTTGTCAGCAGCTCCCTCAGCTTGCAGGGTATTGCAATGCTTGCATGGGCTTATAGCATGGTAAAAAATACTGTAACCTAAGGCAGGAATGAGACTAACTTGCGAAGGACCTCGTCATCCGACCCTGCGAATATGTGTTAATGAATTTTAAAATAATAATAAGGATTTTCAAGCAGGGGAAAAAAAAAAAAAAAGATAGCAACATTATTTCAATGCTGTCTTGTGTCCAAAGTTTCATGGATATTTAATTGTTGTTATTTTCAAACACCTCAGGCAGGCTCACATGACACAGATACTACAGCCTCCATCTGGGAGGACAAGCCAGCCGAACATGCAGATAATTGGTGCACTAAATTTTCCCATGAACTTCATCGAATTTCCAACCAGGGGTTTGGAGAATAAAGGTTAAAAATACCTCAGGGCTCAGAAAATTCACAAGCGAAGAAGGAAACATCTTCCATTGTTGCTATACATTTGTTAACATTTCATTTCACAAGAAATCAATACAACCCAAACTGTTTCTGACACAACCACAAAGGAACAATAGTCCAGGGGCTGCAGCCTACCTGGAGATTTTTTTTATCACCCCACCAAGGTATAAACCAAACACTTTTCGTCTGCCTCCCTATTTATTCTGAACAATATTTGTCTAAGAAGAACTGAAACTTATCTCCAGGAAGTTTGCAGAGGAAAGATAGTGGATGAACGGAGAATCAAGAAAAGAATTTTGAATAGTCCAGGCAAAGCAGTTCCCAACATCTTCTTCATCTCAGCTTGCTTGCTCAGCCTGACAATCAACATCTTATTATGCACTCCTAACATTTCTCTGCAATTTAAACGAGGCATCAGTAATGGTGTGTGATCGTCAAGGTCACTTTCTGCAGAGCTGTCTTTAGCCCAGTGGTCACTAGCTATTTAGGAATAAAAATGATAATTTCACTAAAGCAAATTACATCCTGAAGTATAATATGCTTCAGCAAGTGCAATGGAAGTGATCAGATGGGGGATCCAGCTTGGAATACAATAGCTTTCCTGTGTATAAAGCAGGTTTCTGGGATACAGAAACATTCCAGTGTAGCCCTCAAAGAAACAGTGCCCCCCTTCCTTTATCTCCAGGTACATGGATTTATAGTTATAGTTAATTTAAAAAAGCAGTCTGTTGCTATTGCATCTGGATACACCAGCCTATATAGGCTGTGTTTCCTTGGAGGTTCTTTACCTTGCAAAAAAGAATTCATCTTTGCCACAGACAGGGGAATACTGCATTATGCACATAAAAAGCTCCTCTAACCTATCATGCAATTCCATTATTTCTTTTCCCATGCTCTTATCCGAAGAGAATAATTTTCTTCCTCCATTCAGCAACCAGCTCCTGTCTGCTTCAGCTGGTAATTGCCTGGGGCATCACAATAATTCCTGTGATGATTAACTGATGTCACCAAGGCCAGACTGTGACATCACAGAAAGAGCAAATTCCTTTTGGGAACAGATGGATTAATTTATTTAGATTCAACCAATGTTGCCAAATGCCACGTGTTTTGTATTCACCAAACCCTCAGGAAGGATTTTCTCACCTCACATTGGAATAAAAGATAAACTGAGGCTGGGGAAAAGGGAGAGCATTTGGCAATGCATATTCAAGTCAACTTGAATACTTGGAGAAGATGGTGGTCTCACATAGGGTGGAAAGAAGGACTGGTGGATGGGTGGTGATGTCGCTTCACTGGAACGTGGCACCAAGGTGGCAACAAGACTGTGGATGGTGGAGGAACATATTTAAATTTACCTGCAATGGGTCAGGAATTTCCAGTGGGCAACTTTTGCTGCCTTTCCCCATTTCATGACGACTCCAGAATGACCTGTACAATGATCGTAGTCTTAATTCTGTATTCAACCAGTTCTGCTTCGCAGCTAAATGGAACACATCCTAAGCCAGAAGTGTGTCACTGACTTGAATGGGGGTAGGCAGAACCAGCCCCCGAGCGGGTCTGCTGCTGGATGCTGGGTGTGAGGCACCCAGGGAGGCTCACGCTGGCTGCAGAGAAACCCATTCACAAATGTCTGAGCAGCATTCAGATTCTTGGGGCTTGCATTTATTAACATGCCAATCTGCTGTTTAAGATGAAAGGGGGGAAGAAAACTTTCAAATAAGCTTGTAAATAGGATTTTTTTCCCCTAGCAGAATGACAGCTTTTGTATGCTGAAGTGTATTCCTTCTAGCTACAGTGCACACGCAAAGAATTTTTGAGCAGCATAACGCCACATGAATGCAGTTAGGTAACATGGAAAGCACCCTAAAACAAAGTCTAACATCAAGGACAAACCCCCAGACCTGAGCAAGTTATTGTTAACAGTCTCCCCAGTCCCACAAAGCCCTGCACCTCACTCAGCTCTTCTTAGAGTCAAACATAGTGGAACTACTTGTCCTCTTGTCTGAACATAAGAGCTGTGCAACTCCATGGGAAGACAGTGCCTAATTTCAAAGTGACAAAAGGAGGTTAGCTGTGCTCTTTTGGAGACAGTGGTCAGGACCACAACGTCTACTGGACTGGACCGGATCGTCCTGCAGACATTTGTTTCCAAGTGAGGTCTGGAAGGATGTAACAGTCCCACCGTAAGACCTCCCCAGCTTCCAGCAGTATGAAACTTCTGAGGTTTCCCAGTGACTTCGAAAGAGAGTATCTTTCTTTTTCCCAAAAAAGATATCATCACAGTTGGAAACATCACAGCTGCCCCGTCCAAAAATGCATGTTGGAACTTTAACCACCCTCACCAGAACTTTACCCAGTTACATATAAAACAATCTTAGGAATGGCAAAAGTGTTATGCAGGGAAGAAGCTAGTCTTTGAAGCTGATGTCCTGTTCTACTCTTTCCCAGTGACAGCCATCACTGCCTGGCTGCTGACAGAGCTGTGCCATTGGGAACTCCAGGAGTAGCTGCCCACACACCAAAGGACGACACAGTGCTATTTTGGGGCTGAGCCACCCTCTTTCATATCACAGTATGACATAACACAAGTGCCACATGCTAGGCCACGTCTCCCTCTGCTGAAACCATTATACACATTGGCTCATGACACTGCTCATGTCGCTGAACTAATATTTTTTATGTAGGAGTAGATATCTGCATTGAAAGATGCTGGGAACTTGTCTTCAGCCTCCAAGGAGTGAGGGTTTGAAGGTGATCCACAGGCTGCTTGTGCCCAGGTAGCAGGTTGCATCCCTCTACCTCATGCAAGATCATCTTGCCAATGAAGCCCTGTATTTTGCATTTAATTGAGGTGGCAGCTCACAGGGCTGGCGTACATTACATACCATGATGCATTTACTGGAAAAATCTTGAAACTTTCTTGAAACTCCAAGCACTGAAGAATAACTGCCAAGACCATGTGTTTGCAACTTGATATCCCTGCTTTTCTTCGCAGAGTGGCTACAAAATTCAAATGAAGTCTTCAAGTCTGCCAACATTTTTGATGAGGCATTACATCAGAACATACCCCTCTGGTAGGAAAAGCTAGAACAATGCCACCCTTAAATTAATTTTGAGATTAAGTCCCTTTATTTACCACAATCTGATCTCTCCTTGACATGACACGCCTAGAGAATGGTGGAGCCGCTACCGTGACAGTATTGCTGGGGACCAAACAGATCAAGAATCACAGAACCACAGAATGGTTTGGGTTGGAAGGGACCATCTAGTGCCACCCCTGCTACTATGGGCAGGGACACCCTCCACTAGACCAGGTTGCTCAAAGCCTCATCCAGCCTGGCCTTGAACACTTCCTGGGAGGGGGGACATCCTTGCTCAGGCAGACCTCAGGAGGAACAGAGGAGAAATGCTCTGCCCTGTAAACAACAGCAGGAGCCCGGGGCTCTGCCTGCAGAGAAGAGCTTGCTGGTGCTGCAGTGTCCTGGCACTGCCTGTCAAATCCCAACACATGCCTGGCCCTTGCACCCATCTGCACCGCAGCTTTGCTTTGCATCCCCAACCTTGGCCTCTCTTCTACTGTTGCAACTCCAGACCTGCAGGGTTATTTGCTCCCATGTCCAGCAAGCAGGAATGCAATGCTTCAAATCAATATCCCTCTTTCTCCTGACACTTCTCCAGAGCCTTTAGTAGGGATCTGAATAAGCCCTGCTTCCTGTTTGTGGTGAGACCACCCATGTGCTCCTAGTTGGGAAGAGGAGCACCGAGGCACCTAAGGGACACCTGGGAGAAGTACAGCAACATCAGTGGCGATAACCACTGGGAGAGAGACAGAGAGCTCATAGGACATGCTATGGCAGCTACGTATGTCTGGACACACTCTGCCAGGCTAAACCTCCCTGAAATCTAACGTGAAGTGTTTCCTATTGACCGGCCTTAAACCTTGAGAGACAACTGGCCAGCAGGAAACATGGTTCAGGCATGTCACAATGATTTAGGCTAACTTAAAATGTCCCTAAACCTTTGTGTATTGCCCAATTTTATGGCATCAACTGTCCCGACACTTCGAAACATTCAAACATCCTGGGGCTGGGAACAGGACCAATTTGCCAAGAGCTCACAGACACGAGATTAAAACCTAAAACATTAAGAGCCTTCTGGGGTTTGGGTTTCCCCAAACTTCCGCTCTTGCTGGAATCAGGAAGTGCAAAGAAGCAACTGTGAAAATAAAACTTAGTTTCTTTTCAGAAAGTCCCTTGAACTTTTTGAACCTTATGTTTCATTCCCATTTAGGGCAAAGATCCAAGTAGTTATTTCTGCACTTAAACCAGGTTCAGTATCCTTTGTAATTAAGGGCACTAGATCAAAAATTAAATTTATTGTGCCAGTAACACAACTGCAATGGATCTTCATAAAATTTAACCATACGGAGAAGTGGGTTGCCTGAGATCTGCCATTCAAGCAGGCTTTATTGCATTTATATATAGAATCATGAAAAATAAATTAAGAATGGGGATGACCCTTTGTCTACCTAGAAGCCCAGGAAAGATGTTTGCCTCTGATACAGTTTGAAAATTAGCATTTTATAGGGTCTGGGATGCTGCCTGACACACAAAATAATTTAAAATTCTGTAAATAATGTAAGTAAATTAACAAGAGATAGTGACTGCAATGAATAAAACATAAGTTAAGTACCTTTCTATTTCCTCTGAAGACTAGTGGAAAAAAGTGACTAGATTCAGCTCTTTGGGGGAAAATAATTGCAAGTACTTGTAGTGTTGCTAGAAGAACACACAGATAATTTAGAGAAACACTGAAAAGTCAGCCTGAAGCAACTTCAATTTGACTATAAGAGAAGCTATGATTTTTTGACAATGGCAAGTCCCTTGCGTTGAGTTTCAGCCTCCTCTGGGGCAATTCCACACCTACTGAGTGCTCAGGAAGGTCATCAGGGATGAGTCTTGAACACTTCCTCTCTACCTCTGCTCCCCTTCACCACCCCAGCAGGCTGCTAGGGAGGCTAAGCACAGCTCAGGGGGCTTCCTCCTTCCAGCATGGGCTGCTAAGCCCCACCACAGTCTTTGGCTGTCTCTAAAGCAAGGCAGAGCTCAGAGAGTGAGGGAAGAGCAGGGAAGTCCAAGTTCAGTGCTTCTTGTTCTGCTGTAAGGGATGTTACTGTAGCTGACATACTTCAAGTTGACGAGCATGACTATCACCAGCCCCAAACCACTTCCCACATTAGCACAGGGCTCTCCCTGCCTCATTAAATCCACTTGAGAGGCTGGACATACCTGAGCAGTCCTAGCATGGCTGTGTCTGCAAGGTAACATGTGGCTACTACGTAGACCTATCTGCAGACAGAGGTGAGCTTGGACCTCTCTTAACATTGGCTGACGTATAGATGGGGTTGCCCACTTGCTTGCACAGTCCCCTACATCCTTGTAAAGACAGAAACTTCCATGAGGATTTGGTATGACTTTGGACAAGAAAATTAGTTGCCCATCTGTGAAACAGAGCACAGGTCCCAAAGGAAAGCTATGAGGCTAAATGCATTACAGCTGGTGAGGCATTTGGTTGACACAACCTGTGTTTTTACATTTACACTTTGGATCTGGCCTTGAAGCCCTAATTTGACATCCCTGACTAAGGCATAGTGGGAATCTTGCAGCAGCATGCTGGCTCAGAGGCATGAGCCTTATCAGATGGGCTGGAAATATGTCAGCAAGAGCCTCTCCCAGGATGTTTTGGCTTGTGATCCGAGATGAACACCTGGAAGCCAAGAGGAGCCTGGAACAGATTAAATGAATTGGCCAGACTTTCTCATCTTGTTAACATGCTGCAGGCTTCATTTGTGTTTTGGGCAGGGATTCAGAGTGGTTCTTTATTTGATTCAAACCAGATAGCCTGTCACAAATGCAAAACTCCTGCCCGTATCAGCATCACCCAGATATTGTCCTTGCAGAAAACGGTCTTTGTGACAAAGGCATCTCTGACAAAATCACAGTGCACACACACACAGACTAGGGGTCTGCTGCAGATAAAAGTTAGCAGAATATTCTACTTTGTGTCTTCTTTTCCACTTTCCATCCTCTTGTCTCACTCCTCTTCTAGTTTCACTGCCCCAGATCACAGGAAGATCAAACCATGGCATCTTCCAAACCCTGCACCAGAATGAGCTGCATCTTCTACACGGACAAACACTAACATCTCCTTGGAGACCCTTAACCACAGCCACATCATGTGCCACGGCCAGGATGCAGCCGGTGGATTGTGTCCCACCACCCCAGACAACAGCATCTTCTATTAATATTCCTCCTGAACAGCAACTTTCTCATCTCACAGTTATGGAAGTGACTCGGAGACCAGGTTTCGGTAGCCTTCTCATGCCTTCAGGAGATATGCGGCAAGGACAAGCACACCCAGATGACACCAGCGTTGCTGCACGCGCGCTGCCATAGCACTCTGCTCTGACCTACCATCCCTGTTTCCCCTGGCGCTCCCAAAACCTTTCTCTCAGGGAACACAATGTCCCATAAGACACAAATAAATTTAAACCTAGTTGGTTGGCAATATTCAACCAGGAAAAGCATAACCCAAGACAGCACCACTGCAGCCATGAGAAAATGTGTCTGTGGTGCCCTTAGACCTAGTAGTTTCATGATGAGGGAAGTCCCAGCCTGACTGTTTGCATTTGCAGGTAGCAAATAAGAGCAAAATACTGTGAGAAAAAGGCAGCTTCCTCTCTTGCCCCTGCTCCTGCCAAGGACCCAACATCTCATCGATCATTTCCACGTGGTTTGTGCTGACAGTATGAAAACATGCTCCACGCAGGCATTAAACTGCTAACATCAGTTACCAAATCAAGAAAATGGAAGGATTTTATCAAGTACCATTCCTGCCAAATCTGCCTGTGTGTAAGGCCTTCCAGGGAGCACATAAATCACGGAGTTCAGCTGTATGGAGTGGGGCATATGGCCCTGCTGCTAGAGGAGAGCTTGGCTCACAGACAAGGGAAATGGTCCTGACCCACTCTTCCAGAGAAGTGCCTTTAGAGCCTTCTCAAGTCTCTGCACAGCCAGCTTGAAGCAGGAAAAATTGGGTTCTACCCCAAACTGTCATTTATTTATTTTATGATCTTGGGCAAGGTACCACCCCATTTTTGCCTCAGTTTCCCTAAATTAAAGTGGAAGTGAGCCCAGCCATTTTGTGAAAACTGCTTTAATATTCATCGGGAAAAACCAAACAACAACGACAACAAAAAAACCCTGCCACCAAACCTAAGCAAACATCTTACAGACTCATTGGTATGAGGAACCGGCAACTGTTTTCTTCCCTTTACAAGAAAGAGACTGTATGGGTACAGGCACTCACAGCTGGTGATGGGAACCACCTAAGTGCAGATTTCCCTATCCAATGACTTTTTGGTCAAAGTAGCACTGCTTAGGGGCTTTCCTCTCAGAGGATACCAGGATTTAAAGTTCACTTTTTCACAAGCAAGCAGAATGGATTTGCTGTTGCTAAAACCATTTTCCACTGAAAACTGCCCAAATTTGCCTTCACTACCCCCTCTCCTATTCCCCTGCCCTTATATACCAGTGCTGTTGATTTAGATCTAGTTTTGTTTAAATGCTATTGAGACCTAGGGAGAGAATTTTGCCTGTGTTAGAATTCCCCCATCTATCAACTTCTTTTGGAAAGTCCAATTTTCTTTCACATCACAGCAGCCAGCTCCCAGCCCCCAGGTCGCTGTGGCAGGAAACCTATGGCCACTACGGAGCTCTCAGGCTCGTTTCAGCATTTCAGTGCTCAGGAGGAGGTGGGTACCCAGAGGAGGCCTGGCCTTGCTCACAGGGCTTTCCTGGAAGACAGAGGGGCCCAGGGAACCTCAGACACTATAGCGTGTAGGGGTGGGTTGCTGAGCCAGGGCTTTAGTGGAAATGACAGTTAAATCCAGATCAAACCTGGGTGTCCAAGGTTGTCTTGGATGCTGGCTGGACAACCCAGAATTAGCTGCTTGCACGCATATCAGTGCTCTAAGGGAAGCAGAGCTGGAGAGAACTGCTCAGCAAAGTGTTCAGTTATTTGCTATTCATACGGCACAACCAACCCGGTTCACACCAGGAGCTGCTCCTGGAGGGGACCTCGACTTCAGACGCATCTGTGAAGCATCTGAAGCTGTGAGAGAGACTGCAGGAGCTGTGCTGGGAGACCCCAAGTACAAGAGGGTGCATGGGAGAGAATTAGCCAGTCTGCCCTGAAGAAGAACAACTCCTTGCAAGGGAAGGAAACAGCTTTGCCTGCATGATGAAAAATTTAAGAACCCCTGGCCTGGCATTTTTCTCCTGGGGAAGTTAAAGCAGCAGCCTGAAGAGAGAGGCAGACCTTTCCCTTTACATATAAACTGCAGACATGCTGCGCCGTCTCGGCGAGTTCCCTGAACAAATTGCCCTCCTTGCTCTCCTCAAATCCAGGGGGATGTTTGTCCCTTCCACTGTCGAGAAGAAAAAGAACTAAAAGAGGAAGAAACCTTGCCTTTTCAGTTAATATTTTGCTGAGACTGAACTCTCAGAGCTGTACCATCCCAGCTGGAGCCAATCCTGGCATCTCCCTCATGCAGTATGAGCATTTGCTACTCTGATTTTGTGGGGAAGAGGCTAAATTTGGGTATTTACTAGCCCTGGCATCCTTCCCTGTAAGCCAGCCGACTCCCTGACGAAGGAGACTGTGTAGTTCTAGAGAAGAGAAGCAGCTCCTTTTCTTTGGGATTGCACCACTTTCCCACGTTCGAGGGGATAGGAGCAACGCCCTCCTTGCAGCTCTGTTCCCCCAGGAATAAAACAGGGATGACAGGGACATTATCCAGGTATGGGCACTCATGGCAGGTGATGGGAACAGTGCAGACAGAGGCTGTATTCTCCCATCCTCCTGGTCCCTCCTCGGCGGGAGACCCTGCTGTTTTCTCTGCAACCTCAGGACATGGACAAGGTCAGGGAGGGGACTCTGAACAAGGGTCCCTGTGGAGCTCTGGCACTGGCCCTGCTCCATTAACCACCATGGCTAAAACCCCAAGAAAACTCAACAGGGGCTTCAGCAAACAGAAAGCGGGACCGGCAGCACGCCCGTGGAACAAGCGGGGCTTTATACAAACATCTGCACCTCCGCTCCCATCACCCGTTAGGCCGAACAAAAACAAAGGCACAAGCTTTCCATTTTCTTCTTTTATTACCTACCTTAAAAAATAAAACAAAACACTGGTCAGCCACAGGATTCCGATTTTTATGGAGACCATCCTAGCAGCTATTGCTCCACAAGGACATTATTAATGCCATTTACAGCTCAGCTAATAACCGAGTCTCGGCCGCTCTGTAGGCGAGGGCTGTGGAGGAGTCATTACAAAGGTGATCCCAGCAAAACCTAATTCTGGCTGGCTGCATGCTGGCAAGGCCAAAGCGGCGAGCGTTCTGCATCCAGGCTGTAAAATCAAATTAAATTAAAGATCCCACTTCACCAAAGGCCTAATACTAATTCGTGTAACATTCCCATTAAACAATGCTGCCTACAGAAAACATACACTACAGCACTTTGACGGTTTAACAGGGAACATTCCAATAGGAAACATTATTAGATTCTCCAATTAAGCTGCTCAGGGCACACACTCGCTTAATAGATGTTAATTACATTAGCAAGGCTGCAAATTCAGTCCTGGTGGAATCTAAGTGGCTTTTGCAAAATTGAGTCAGTCCTGTAATTTCTGCAGGGACAAAAGGTAAAAAAGAAAAAAAACCACAAAACCCAACCACCACAGATAGAAAATTGGAACCAAGCCACCATGTCGCCACTTTTTCAGCAGTGGCATTGAAACACTTCAATATACTGGTGCATTTTACTTTCACATTTCCAGAGTGGAATTTTCACTAATTTCCCAGCTTGGCAAAATAATTGGAGACAGCTCATGATATTTGATTAGTTTTTTTTTTTTTTTTTTTTTTGCCAGTGGAAAGAATGTTTGAAACAGCAAAAAGGCTGAGCATTTCAGTTCAGTGTTTTTGTGAAGGTACTAAAAGTATTTCATATTTCTTCGGCACAGATTTGTATCCTATTACGTTCAATGGGGATTTAAATACACACTTTGAGTTAACAAGGCATATAATGATTAGCCTAAATCAAGATCTAATTACAGAAGATTGTTGACAAATTATTTCAGACAACATGTAAATGCAAGCCAAACAGTATTTCACTTGCACCCAACAGAATTACTCTTTTTGAGATAATTAGCTTTGGCCTCAGTGTATCATACCTAACATTTGGGTCTATGCTTCCACAGACAGAAAACCTCAGCCACATTTTGGAAGCATCCCCAGTTTTCCACTGACTACTGCTTAAGCATGGATTTAGGACTCCACAGCTATATGAAATTGCTTCTGGCTTAGTCCTTAGTATTTTGGAAGTACAATTCCTCTTCAGTTTTGCTGTCCACCCTCCCACTCTAGCTCTTCTTCACGAATAAAAGGCAAGAGCCTTCAAAAGCTCTGTGACAGCCTAAAGAATGATTCCCATTTGCAGGGATGGGAATGGTAAGCCATTTGCCAAGGCCAGTGGCAGAATTGGGGCTGAGATGTGCCCCCTGGGACCCCAGCCCTGCCACAGTGGGTGCACATGGACATGCAAACCCACAGGGTTTGCCTCTGATCTTGGCACAGGGGATGTACAGAAACCACAGCATATGGCCCATGCAGGTGAAGCTCACGTTTTCTGCCATCGTCTCTTCATACATGCAAGCACAGGAATGCACTTACATATACGATGCAATCTCCTAAATCTTAATTAGGCATACTGTACCTTAAATTCAATAATGAGCTGATGACCCAGGGCACAGAAACAGCCTTTCTGTTCATTTAAATGTTTCAGTATTAGAAATATTAAATACAGTAGGCACTTTAAATGTATCCAAAACCTTATCCTAATCCCTTCCCAGACTCAGAGCCTATATTATTTCTAACAAACAGATGTGTGGCATTAATAATTAAGATAAATTTACAGGAAGATTAGGCTTGAATATAAGTTTCTGGAGAAGTAGGAGGTTATGGAGTTAAGCACAGTGGCATAGGAAGGTAACAGACCCACCTGAGCTGTATTTGTTACTGCCGTGCTGGAGGAACACCAGCTTTATTCCCCCCTCCCAGGCTTCAGTGCTCCTGGCTGCTGGGTTATAACCTTGGCAGAGTTTTATCTGCCTCAAGAGGGGGAAATCAACCCTGAGGTTCCTATTCATTTCCACTTCTGCAGTGCCTGGGAGCTGAAGCATGGCTCTTGCAGAGGACTCACTGGTGCAGGGTCCTGCTGGGTTTGCCATCAATCCCATCAAGGTGACCCAGTGTCTGAGAACTTTCCTCCAAACCCAGTGACTGCACAGTAGGTGAGCATCCTGGAAGAGCGTTCACATTCCTTCATAGGACGATGAACCTCCATAGCTCATTACTTAGAATTAAATCTAACATGGGTCACTTCCTGGCCTGGCTCAACCCCACACGCAGCATAAATGGGGCACCTGGAGCTGCCCTGCTCCTCCTCTGATCAGTTTGGCAAAACAAAAACCTGCATTTTCCCTAAATGTCCATTTCTAAGACTCATCATTTCCAGAGCCACCTGCCTCAGCAGCCAGGAGAGACCAGCTCTCACAAGACGCTCCCAGTCCTTCTCTGCTCACAGGCTCTAATCCAAGGTACAAAGGGGTCTCATTTTGACCTCTTCCGAAGAGAAACCAGCAGGGATAAAGATCTGAGGACGAATTTGATGCCTTGGTCTCTGTGTGTCCTGCCTCTTCGCTGCAGGATGGACCCATGCCCAGCAAGGAAGGACTGCTGGTGCTGACTACCAAAGTGGCTGTGTAGTGGGGACCACCTGGGCTGTGGGAGCTGGGTGAAGGTGGAAAACCACGCAGGAGAAGGGGACGACATTTCATTGTGACGATACGGGGTAGACCCTGAGTTTGAGGGAGCTTGGGGTAATTCTCTGCTCAGACCCTTGGAGCTTGCCCTGGCCTGCCACGGACAGTGGACAAAGGGCTACATCTCCATTTCCACCCCCTCAGGGCAGGCCCGTGTCTGCACCTTTTGGAGCATACCAGAGAGGAACAGTCATTTCCCCTCAATACACCGAGGAGGCGGATACAAGAAACTGCCTGTCTCCACCTAAGATTTCTGACAGCTTTTAAGCAGACAGACATGACCTGAAAGTCACCCATTAGTAACCCATCACCCAGGCAATCACTCATGTTCTGTCATTTTGGTTAAAGTGTCATTTATACTAATTGGCCTTTTTCGGAGGCCAAATACTACTTATGAACCCTCCCTTAAAACTACATGCAGCCAGTGACATCTCCAGTGTGAAGTCTTTCAGGCTCAAAACCTCTAATTAAGCAGATGATAACATCAACAGAGCTTCAGCTACACTCCAGGAGCCGTCATCACACACAACTACCATTTTCAGCAGTTTTTGTCATAAAATCCATTATATTTGGCATTTCTCTTAAGTCCCTAGCATAAGGACGCACACTGTTACATATGCAACTCTCAGGTCTCTAATTTAGCTTCATCTCTAGCATTATTGTTTGGAAGTAAAGAAAAAAAAAAGGACTCTAGAAATCACGACCCAAGTGTAATTGAGGCCCCAGAAGTAGAAGCTAATTCAAGGCAAACAGACCACCCCCACCACGCCCCTGCCATCATGCCCTCATTTCCAGCAGCAATGCTAGACTGAATCACTTAAGATATTTCTCAGCTCAAGTGATGTGTCAGGAACAAGGGTCTGGCTGCAGCTAATCCACCAAACCCAGCACTAAACCCCAAAAAATACAGAGGGACCTTGTACCATCTCCCACATCCTGCTGCATGCTGGGACAGCCCAGGAGACCCAGCTTGGCTGGACAAGACGAACTAATTTCTTCACAAAACCAAAGTGTTCCTCCAAAGAGGCTGAATGTATAATTATGCCAGTGTTCTATCCATTGTCCCAAACCCAAGCATTAGGCAGGAAACACACAGCCTCCGCAAGCTGCAGTGCCTGGAAGTCAAAGGACTGGAAAGGAGACAAGATAGGAGAAAAGGGGTTTCTAGGCTGAGACCAGTAAACGCTGCTTTTCTGGCAAGTTTTCCCAAGTAACCTTCTGTGATGGGAAAGAAATCCTGGCTTTGGGTGTCTGATGGTGCTAGGGATGGCAGAGGGCAGATGCAGAAAGGAAAAGCAAAGTGCTCTGCTCAGCCCAGGGGAAGCCACACACCAGCCCAGCCAGTGGGCAGCCGTGGGAGCCAAGGAAGGGACATTCTAGACTGAATGGGATATTTTCTTGGGGACAGATTTGTTTCCCACCCCAGCTGCAACCCAGATGCTGTTTTTCGCATTGCAGGATGTACTCAGCTCCGCTCACAGCGTGCACAGAATAGGGACGTTGGACTGACAGCTATGGGACTCAATGGGCAATTCCACAATTTTAACATCACTGCAGGCACAGCTGAGTCTACCTTAAGGAATGAAGGGCTAAAACTTAAAAATCCCTGCTGTTTCTCCTCAAGAAAGGCCTTTGCATCTACTCATACCTGTGCTCTAGAGAGGAGAATATAGTTCTCCAGACCAAAAACTCTCCTCCTGTAGATCGAGCAGATTCAGAGCTCACATCTGGTCATCTTAGGGGCTGCTCTCCTCTCACTCTCTTGCAAAGTCCCACTAACATCAGTCAGCACCATCTGAAATCGCTTTATCACTGTGAAAATACACCTCTGCTTTCCTCCTTATTAAAACCCTTCCGAAATCTACTACACCTTTGGCTCCTTCCTGGGAAGAGCACTGATCAAGCTTTGCTTGGGTGTTTATGCTGTTCGCTTGCCAAGAAGCAACTACAGCTCCTTTCTGCCATTCAGCACCCCACAAAAACATCGAAGTGTATCATAACTTTCAGGAGCAATCTCTGGACAGAAGCTGTTGCTAGTCCACGTGCAGCACACACCTACCCAACAATTTTTGTCGGTGCATCTAGGATTTCAAGAAGATGATCGCTGGGAGGCTGATGGCCTGCCTGTCATTCTCTCTGTGTTCAGGCAGGGTGGGTGGGGGTGAGCAGCGAGCCCAGACACTCGCAGTACCAGCACACCACTGCCATTAGCACTGCCATCCCCATGCTTACATTCATCCAAGAGGTGAATTCGGCTGACCTCGCTTGGCTGATGAGATCACAGCCCAGAGAGGCATGGCTGCAGGCCAGTGAGAAAACAGATGTCTGCCATAGACACCACTCATTGATATTTTATTCCCATTTATTATTTATTTAATACACGCTCCAGGTCGATCAGGGTTGTGTTATTGTGAACTCTGTGCTAACGTTTTTATAAACAAGGTCTGTCTAAGAATACCTGGAGGGGTTCCCTTGCCAGGGGACATGGTAACTCTCAGTAGTTTGTTGCAAGAGAAAGATTGACTCGGTGATGGATGGTGGGTTCCCCCCCACCCCCCTCCTCTTTCATTCTGTATTTAGAAAGTTTCTTATTCCCTGAGAAGAAACATTTCAGAAGTATTGTGGACCAGCAGCTCAGGGCCCTCTCCAACGCAGTGGCATCCTCCCCAAGGCAGAGCTTACCAGGAGTTCAGTGCTGAGTCCAGTCTTCAGGATCAAGAGAAGTCAACAAACAGATTAAGTGCTGCCTAAGTACTAGCTTTCCTGGCACAGAACATGATTACTCCAAACAGGGTCAGCCACAGGACACTTTGCATGTTTTGCAACAGAAACCCACTGTTTCTAACCCAGCCTTGCCACCGTTTTGGTGAAGATTTCACAAAGAAGTTTTCTTCAATTAAAACTGAGGGAGATGGGAGGAAATAATCAAGATAAGATAAGAAAAAAAAAAAAAGATCGTACCTTTTAACATCACAAAAGCACCTAACAGGACAGTGCAAAGATTGGACACGTGAATATAAAAGCAATTGGGGACAGAAAGTGAAGATAAAGTCACCCCATGAGGGCAGGGAAGACTTCTACCTTTGTTGGGATGCCCCTCCATGGGGAAATGCAGGGCTGGAGACCAGAGCAGCTCTCAAGTTACTGCTGTTTTGCTGCAGGGGAAAAACCCCTTTGTCCACTTTACCAGACCTGCCCTGGGACTAGAGATCAGCCATATCGTTATTTTGGTCCAGAGTCACCTCAATCTCATGAGATGCCTAATTCAGGGGTATAATTGACCTGGGGCCCCTCTATGCTCACTAGGCAGAGCAAGGACCCACCTACACCAGTTGGGTTGCTGGGGCTGTCTAGGCTGGGAGATAGGATGGGCACGTTATTCTCCCTGTGCTCCAGGGCGGTACAGGAACTTACCCAGCCCCAATATAATTTGTAGCAGCTTCCCAACAAACACAACAGTGGAAACCAAAAATCAGTAGGGCTGTGGCCCAGATCCCTTTACTCCATGCATTGCAGGGGTGAGGGCTAGCGAGCAGCCTGTGCAAATGCAGCCAAGGAGGTATTATCAAATGACATTTTCCTTTATCCAGCAATAATTGATGATCAGGCCTTTAGAACAGAGATTAATGGCATAGGGTCACAGAAGATAGTCTAGGAGGGACCTTGAGGTTATCTAAATCCATCCACCCACCCCACAAAAGGCTCATTTCTGACAGATATTTGACCCCTTCGATGTAAGAGGGAAGCTTCTGAACAATATTTTAAACAAAAAAGTTTCTTTGGCCGACTACAAAATACTTCATTCATTTCTCTCATATATCAAAAGTCTCTAAAGGCATTTTTTTTTCAGTTATTTTCAAAACAGAATCAAACTCTTTTTAATGTGCCAATCAAAAGAGGCACTTCTGGACTTCTAGATTGTTTCTAGCAAAATAATTCATCTTGGGGCAATGAAAACTCCAGGGGGTTATTCATTACTTGGTTTTAAGCTTTCTGATCTGCAAAGAAATTGGAGTTCTTTTCTTTAAAAAAAAAAAAAAAAGTTTAGAATTGCCAGCAAAAAGAAATAATCCCTATTTTACAGATGCGAGGACCATTCACGTAGGACCAAGGACAGGAGTTGGTTAGGGGACATACTGTGGCACCAGGGAAGCAGCAAGGACACTTGAGGGATTTGCTCTGGAGGGTTTTGGTGCAATAACCTCTCTTTTGCACACTTCCCTCACCTTGTTTCTGACTCAGTTCCAGGGGGCAGATATGCTTGCCGTTGGGAAGGGAAGAGGGGGCTAATGGGTCTTCATTAAGTACTTTGCTGAACTTGACTGAAAGGTGCCACCTGAGCGTGCAGCTCCAGGATGATGGATGTGAAAGAGTAATGCAATGTTTCCCTCCTATAATTACAATTTCATCATGTAATAATAATAGGTAGTGATTGATCGTGACCCTTCACCGCTGCAGGGTGTTGGTCATTAGGAAGAACTGATTGATCACTGGAGCTGCCACTTGGCCAGGCAGAGCCCTTCTACTGCCTTTTAGAAGGGGAATAAAAGTCTCTTGAAATAAATGAAACTTTTAAAGATCTCAGATCACTATCAGGAGACTCTTAGCCCCTTCCTATCCTTGTTCTGTCAGTCAGAAGAGCAGGAGGGTGCCAGAGAGCTGCCTCCAAAGGTGTAATTTAGGTGCTGTAAGTCTACAGAGATTCTTCCTTGCCATAGTCACCCACCATCCAGGGATACACGGAGGTGGAGGACAGTAGGCACCGTCCCCTCAGGCAGCAGAGGACTGTTTCAGCTGACGTCTCCAGCACAGAGACCCTTTGGGGGAGCAGAGGTCAAGTCCTCAGTTGGGATTTGTATCTGCTTTAATGCTGCAAACAAGAACTGTGGGCTAGGAACTCACCTTTGAACCTCACTGTATCCTGGGATGTATACAGAGCAGCGTGGCCAGCAAGTCAAGGGAGGGGATTCTCCCCCTCTACTCTGCTCTCATGAGACCCCACCTGCAGTTCTGTGTCCAGATATCCACCAGTTGGAGTGAGTCCAGAGGAGGCCATGAAGATGCTCCGAGGGCTGGAGCACCTCTGCCATGGGGACAGGCTGACAGTGTTGGGGGTGTTCAGCTTGGAGAAGAGAAGGCTCCAGGGAGACCTTACAACAGCACCTTCCAGTACTTAAAAGGGGTTTGTGATAAAGCTGGGGACAAACTTTTTTAGCAAGGCCTGTAGTGACAGGACAAAGAGTAATGGTTTTAAATTAAAAGAAGGTAGATTTAGACTAGATAAGGATGACACTTTTTACAGTGAGGCTGATAAGACACTGACACAGGTTGCCCAGAGAAGGTGGTAGATGCCCCATCCCTGGAAACATTCAAGGTCAGGTTGGGCAGTGCTCTGAGTAACCTGATCTAGTTGAAGATGTTCCTGCTCATTGCAGGGGGGTTTGGACTAGATGACCTTTAAAAGGTCCCTTCCCACCCAAACTATTCTGTGATTCTACTATGCAAGCTCTGCCACTGGCTTTCTGCACAACCTTGGGTGAGTCACTTCACCCCTTTGCACTTGCAGGGCAGGGGATGAACCTTCTTGCATCCGAACAGCAGAGTCTTCAGGGACAAGGGCTGACAGTTATACAGGGATGCTGCCCTTCCATCCTGATGGGGCTCAGTGTGGCTGAAGACCTCCTGGTAACAGCCACAAGGACTTCATACTCAAGGCTGCATGCCTTTCCATCCCCTTGAGAAGCCCAGCAGCTTCCCAGGTGACTTCAGGCACCGCTTCATGGCAAGTACATTAATAAACAGGTCTGCTGTCTGACAGGGATGCAGTGCCTGCACACTGCTAGCATCTGCCAGGGGTGTTGTCAAGCAACTAACTGCCTGTAATTGAGCTCTCAGAAGCACCTGCCCTGAGGTGAGTGGCAGAGAAATTTTACAAATGAAGGTAATAGATGTTTATGTCACACACACGCAAGGAGAAGCAGCAAGCTACGATCACTCACTTTCAGCAACGACTGCAACAGCTTTGTCTGCAACTGAATTAGAGTCTCTCTGGCAGTATTCAGTGCCTCAGCAAGCAGAGTGAGGCTGCTTATTGCCCTGCATTGAGCCATGCCTGGAGCTGGTCATCATAACTCATGCAACACCATCTTTATCCCACAGATATTCATAAATTTCTCCAGATTTCCAGACAGGATTCGTTATCTGCAGGCATTCACCGAAACATCTGGAGAAACAGGGCCAGCCACATTGCTAACATTAATCAAGTCATCTCCCTTGAAGTCAACACCGCTATGCCAACCTGCCCTTGCCAAGAATTAGTCAATCTTTTCTAACCTATAAGCTCCTCCTGAACGTAGTGTTTGTTTCCAGGACACATCATTATTTACACATTTAAATAGGAGAGTGAAGGATGGTGAATAGTAAGGACTGCACATGCATCCAGCTGTAGTATCCAAGTGCTGCACCAGAATGAACAAAGCCATCAGAGTGAGCTAAAGCAGAACTGGGAGCTCTGCTTTCAGGATGTAAACAAAACAGAGGCATGTGGGCAGGGTAAGCAGCTTGCCAAAAAACATCCATCCAAACAATTCAGGAAAATAAACCAAGCCTCCCAAAACAGGATTTTCTTTCTGCTTTTTATATGACCTCCTAATAGAGTTGTGGACCTGTGAAGAACCAGAAAAGCTGCCCCAGCACCTGGGGCTTAAGTGTTTGAGGTAACATTTTCAGAAATGATTGGTCCTGAAGCCTGGATCCAGCAGTGCCAGTGCAAGCAAATTGCTTTTATATTTTGAAGCGAGAGGCCATAGGGACCTAGTTCTCATCAGCTTTCCACAGAAAAATGAATGCCAAGAGCCCAGGTTGCTTTTGAAAATGGGGTTGTACAAAATTGGAACAGCACCTCATCATAAATCTTTCAGAGTGCCTGTGAGATGCCAAGAAATACCCAGAAGATCCACGTCTCCCACCACTATCTTTCCTTGAGAAGGGCAGAAAGTGGAGTCCCTGAAATAGTCGGAACATCTGAATGTGACCTTCTTCATCTGCAATTGCCCCTTGGTCCGGTCACCTGCACAGACCCAAATAGGGACTGTTGGCTTCATCGTCACAGAGCTACACATGAGCGTGGGGGTTAATCCCTTTCACTGGTGACTACTGTGGGCTCTGCCACAGATGGCAACACAGACACTCAGCAAGCGATTCATATGCTCCACTTCCATAGGTAGTCCAGTTCTCATGCCCCAAGTCCCGCCACGTTCACCTCCTTACGCCGAGAGGTCCTGCGCAAGAGCCCTCATCCTGCATCCCCTGTACCATTTGAATCGCATCCCTCTGATTATGTGGAGACTGTTACTCACTGTTGATACATAAATACTGCATATTTTCCAGTACAATACATGAACCACTGAGTTGCCAAGCATGCTCTCAAACAAAGCAGGATAAAGCAAATATACACAGAGAAAGCGTAATGAGATCCCTGCAGGGATCCCCTCAAGGGATGAGAAATACCAGCCCAACACATGGCATATGAATTTCCCAAGGATTGACAGCCACCTGGATCATTTGTACAACTGCATCACTTCATGCATCTGTGGCCAGGTCCAGGTAGGTGAAATAAGAGCCAAACTCCACCAGTACCACAGGGCTGCTCAGGATGGAGCGGGAGGAAAGTATCTGACTGCCCAGGCCTTTGCTGCTGTCTTTTGAGGACTTGTCCTTTGCCTAGAAGCTCTGTAGAAGCAGATTGCATGAGATGCCGTAAGCCCTGCAGATCCACTGATTTTTGTCAGACAGCCTCAGCTGCAGTGTGCAAAGTGAGACTGAATTATGCCAATTGCGGATCTGGCCCTCCCCACTGGAATTTGATGCAAAGACCTGGGGCGGGGGTGGGGAGGAAATATCATTATTTCTCTGATGATCCTCAATTGTCCATGTCTCAGGAGCACCTGAGCAGCGGATAGTCCATACTGCAGAGGGAGACGCAACACACCCACAGTTGCACATGAGCGGGGCATCAGCATTTGGGTAGGTATCAGCACCGCGCTTCAGCAGGGCTGTCTGTCCAGGCTCTCTTGGTGTTGCTGGGCCCTAGGCGATCCATGCTGTGCAGCTCCCTTCTAGCAGAGCTTTGTCAGTACTTGGCTTGAAGTTTACTTTTTCCATCATTCTTGTGATTAAAGCAAGCCAAGCGCAGTCTGACACCTTAGCTGTCAATTCTGCTTTAGTACAGCGCTGAACAGCAGTTGCCATGGGTTTGGGCACCAGTAGAGCCCAGTGGCTGCAGCACATCTCCATATCTACCTGATGGACCTTCATCTGCAAGTCTGCTCAGGTACCAGCTGGGACATTGGGCTTTCATGTCCCTTCTTCCTGCTGCGGAGACACATCCAGCTGGGTCCTTGCTCTGATCCCCACTGCCCATCTGGCTGCCTTATGCTGGGTCAGAGCTAGCAAAAAGGTGTTAGTGCCACTCTGTTTTCCAAAAAGTTGTTTTCTCAGTGTTTAACTACCTGGAAGTTTCTGCAAAGCAGTTTTCCATGGGTGAAGTTGGATTTTCCATAGGAAATAATGAAAATCTATTGGGAAGAAATGAGTCAAAATACTCCTCTGGGTTTTAGGGAAGTTTTACTTTTCAGGTATTTTGTCTTTCAAGTTTGACTTTGGCTTAGGAGAACAGTAGAGTAAGACATAGGGTAGAGCAGCTCTGCATCCCCTACAGTAGGTTGTACACAACATGGTCTCTCCTGTTCCCACTGAGATTTGGGACCCTGGACCTAGAGCAGGATGGTCAGAGCCTTTCACAGTCCTCAGCAGTGGTCATGCTGCGACCAGAGTCCTCCAGTTTCAGGTGCTGCAACCGCATGGATGTGATTCACTTGCTCACTTTCTCTCCGTTCCTCCCTGAGCTCGGTTTTGGAAAGTCAGCATTGGACCCTGGCTGGTCATCCAAAAGGACACAGGTGGGAGAAGAAGACCATGGCAAATCCAAGCCAGCTGTAGCCATACTACCCATGAAAGCTGCTGGTGAAGCACCAGGGAAACTGAGTTATAGGTCACTTCTCTTATCCCAGACCAGCCAGAAGTGCAGTTTCATTCCTGATCAGAAGTTTTGAGAGCTGTGGCTGGTCAGCCATATCCAAATGCAAATTATACATTTATTGCCTCAGTGGGCATGACCCACCGGGTTTCAGAAATACTCTTACATACAGAGTAGCTCTAAGCAACCTCAGCCCACACAAAGGGCACAGAACAGCAATATTTGAGGCATCCCTATACAGTCCTACCTTACCGGCGTTCCATATCCCCCTTCAGCCACCTGTTTACTGCCTGCAGCTTCCTCCCCAGCTCACCCTTTGAAGTCTGTGAAGCTCTGCCAGCTGAGGCTCTGCCTGCCTGGCACTTCTCCACCGGCTGTTCTGGCTGGGCACTCCCTCCTGCTTTCCCCAGGGAGGTGTTGGAGTACTTCTAGCTGTCTGCCCAGGTCATCTGCCAACGAGGTTACCTTGCAGCAACCTGGGGTGGCTGGGAACTGCAGTTCCTCCCACGGGAGATGCAGTAGGATTGCTCTTGGTGACTGTGGGCAGCAGCCTCCATGTCTACAGTGGTTGGAAGCAGAGGAATTTTTTGGAGGTTTGGGCCAATATAGGTAAAGCACCCAATCCGTGGATGCCTTTCTAAACTACCTGCTTCTTTGATCTGCAGCTGGGACTGGAAGTTTCATAAGAAGGGGTATTTGCTAACCTTTCAAGGTCTGCCTTGACTGGAGGAAGGTCTGAGATGCACTGCTAGAGAAAACCCAGGCAGAGCATGGACATCTTTCACCCCTGTTCACCTATGAGCAGCAAAAATGAAAGCTGCAGGGAGCTGGAGATAATCTATCTGGGGTCAGAGACAGGATGCTGGAGGCAAACTACATGTCTGATCCAGTCCTGTATGGGAGTACCCTAAGAGCTTGCTCCAGGGACTTGGGAAAGAGCTGAACCTCAGATAACAAACCACTAGTAAAAAATAAGGTGTGAAGCAAAGTAGTAAATTGGGAAAACTAACACTTTTGTTAACCAGGACAGAGGTGCTTGGGACAGAGCTGTAGATGATAGGTGCAGGATCCTCTGCAGCAGCCGGCATCTATGAGAAGAGCCAGGGATGTTATGAGGAAGAGAAAAGCCAGTGATGTCCTGTGAAAAGCAATTGACAAAATTCCCCAAGAACTGCAGCAAAACCCCTTTTCTTCTGTCAGAATAAAAGACAAAACCAGATCCTGTATACCCAGCTGGGTACAAGAAGAGAAGACAAGGGAAGCCTCAGAGAGCAAGGACAAGCTGAGGTCCTGAGAAAACCTGGGGTAGAGCCTAGCAGGGTTCCTGGGGAGGGAGGTTAGAGTTGCACCATGAAACCCCAGATAGATTCCCTGCCCACTTTCAAGGGTGATGCAGAATTACCTAGGGATGCTGTTCTTATTAAAAGGAAAAAGAAAAAAAAATTTCTTTGCTTCAATGCCAAAAAAGTTATATAAAAATAATTCATGGCCAGATTAATGAAAGTCATGAGAAATCAAAAATGAGATAATTCTGCTGTAGACATGAGTGATGGTGAGAAACAAATTATATTTGGCTGACATTACTTAATTAGTTGGAAACATGGTGCTTTCTTAAATTTTCTTTGGTGAAGCTTTTAAGCTTTTGACACATAAATTCCCAGCTAAATCACCTACATGTCAAAGCAGCCAGTTGCATCTCCTCTGCCAAGCCATTTTTTGAGCATATGATTTTAAAACTTCATTCCTTTGTTCAGGATTTTGGTTGCTACCAGGGCACGGCACAATTTCTGGCAAGAGCCCAGCATCTAGATCAGACTTTGTTCCTGGGGACAGCTGATGTTCTCCCACCCAGCTCCTGGTGGGATGGGAAAAGATCAAGCCAAGAGAAACGGTGATGCCTTCATTGCTGTAAGCAGCTGGAGTAACCTGTAACACTTCACACTGCTGCAGCGCTTCTCATCACCCACCTGAGAGGACTTACTGAGCATGAATTAAGCCTCCCAGTTATAGCTGGCTGTGTAAAGAGCTGCACATAATATTCCTGAAGGATGCTCTTCAGTTTTTAACTGAATTGTTACAGTGGCTGATTCCTGCAATCCCTTCTCAGAGCGAGGGGGGAAGTGTAGAGGAAGAAGTTAAGATCTATAAATCCTGCAGGACTGAACCCTTGTCTGCTGGGAAATCAGGGGAAGGAGCAGTAAACAGCAAACAGCTTAGTGGGAAGGGTTCAGAAACAGCGAGACCAACCAGCCTACTGTGTCTTTGGTACAAGCTGCTCCTTGGCAGTGAATTAGGGTGTAGGATGCTGCAATGATCTGGAATAGGTGTTTTAATGTCATTAATTATAATCTGCCATTAGGGAAATCCTGACTGACAGGAAGCTCTGAGGACTGACAATGACCATGAGGTTTTATCCCGGCTGAAGTTACCAATGCTAACATTTGACACAGGAATTCCTCTCTAATAAAGAGGCCATTAAACAAGGTGCTGAACATTTGACTTGCATAGAAATGTTTGAATGATTTATAACTAATTAGTCTGCATTATTACCTCTTTAAATACATGCATTGGGAAAAGAGTTAACACCATGGTTCTTAACCACAGAGAGAGATTGGAGGATAATAAAGTTTAGCTTTAAATAAAGCTAATAATGGACAGATCTAGCAGCTAAGTAAGGGGGTTTTTTTTGAAGGAAGAATAACAAAAACTCTGAAAGAGACGCAAAGCAATTGCTATTGCAGTATCCTGCTGGTTAGGGAACTGGGACTGCCAGCAGCACAAACTTTCAGCCATCTGTACACCAGTCCCAAGGAAAAGAAAGCACTCATATAATAATGACTTCTTCCTGAAAACAGCCCCCAGTAAAAACTTCCTCAGGCTTCAAGGCTGTTTTAAATGCACCATTTTGGTCCAAAGCCCAACAAACACGGAGCTACCTACAAAACCCACAAACCTTTTCAATGGCTTGCTTAGTATGGACTCAACTCCAAGCTCTAGCAGCACTTTTTGCCTTCACTGATCCTCCCCATCTCTTCCCCCAGTGCTTACAGGCTACACCAGTTCTGTCCTCCCTTGTTTTAACCTTCCTGTACCCTCCTCAAATAGGTCTCCACACTCTCCAGGTGCCACATGGACATGCTAACACCAGCAGCAGCCCTTTCCCTTTCAGATGAATTCCTCTCTGCCCTGTGCTTTTCCATCCCTAGCATGGACATCTTTGCAAGGTGAGACCCTCCTGGGATGTTACCTCAGCACCAGACGCCAAAGACCTTCGCCACATTTGTTTGCACAACCTGGAGACCTGGTTGTTTTTAGATGAAAGCAATGACTCATCACCTTTCTTCCACCAACCTAGAGAAAAAGGTAAATCCACCTTAGCATCATCCTTAGCAGCAACCTTTCAACAGCTGCCTCAGCCTCACCTACCTCTTCATCCAATCATTCTTCAGGAGCTTCCTCCTTTAGCAGAAGTCCCCAAAGCTACTAGAAGACTCTTCAGACCATCTCCTTCAGAGTAAACACTTCTCTGCATTCAGGATGCGATCCCATAAGCCACACAGACACTCCTGTCTTGTAGATGCTCTTGCCAAAAGAGCACCTCAGAATGGGGCCCAGCCCAAACTGAGTGGGAAAACACTCCCCAGTAGCCACAAGCCCAGGTGCAACTGGGAATAGCCTACAAGGAGACGTGGAGGACAGTGAAGATGCTGAAGCCCATTTCCCAGGGACTTACCTTCCCTTTCCTCTGCAGCACCAGCCCACACTCCTTCCATCCCAGAACTGAGTAGTTCTTATAAAACACAAGAATGAGGGACAGCACTCTACGAGCTGCTGCAAAACCAGGTTGAGCTCAGGTGCCTACGGGATTGACATCTGCTGGGGCATTAGCAGAGGAGCACCTTGGTCTGAATGCAATCAAGGTGAGAAGGAGGTAACAACTCCGTTGAGATGAGGTCAGCTCTTCGCACACCCAGCCGAGTCACCCAAAAGGCATGTGGGAGTTTAAAAGCAAACTCTACATATATTTTAAAAATGAGGCACCTATAGACCATAAGCATTGCCAGAGTTTGGGAGCAGCTAATTAGAATCCCAACAAGCTGGAGATTTCCAGCTTGAACTCTTCATAAATCGCTGTATTACGTCTTGTGCTTACTTTTGACTCCTTTTCTAGAAGGTCTCTGAAAAAAGGGCAATCTGAAAGACTCCCATCAATTACTCCGCACCGGATGCAAGACTTGCTAAGAAAAATTAAATTATTTTAATTCAGTTTAGTTAAGTGGCAATTGCCACATTACATAAATCTGTAATGCTCTTTAAGCGCTGCTTTGTATAGCACTGGCCTGGGACTCCTCTAAATTTAATGATGACGAAATTATATGTATCTTAAAGTGCTGAGTGTGTAGGGAGCAATCGCAACGCCTGGCCCCAGAGGTTTGGCCCAGCATCACTACTGTGAGGGCAATGCTTTGGAAAAGAAACTTGGCACTGGGAAGGTTCCCCACCACCGGCCATGAGGGACTGAATTTGTCCTCCGGCACCCCTGACGCAGGAGGAGGGTTTTGCCGACCACCAGGACCATCCATGCTCAGCAGGGCTGCGGGAACCCCCCAGGCCTCCCTCCCTGGAAGGGTGTTTGGTGACGGTGCATTCGCTGGGACAGCTCAGCCCCCACACAACCCAACCGAGCACAGACGAACAGATTCACCCACGTTCCCAGCCCCCGGCTCCCAGACACAGCCCTGGTGATGGAATCCCGCTGGCTTCAGCAGGAGCTTCTGGGCTTGGCTGTGGGGCCAGCGCAGCTCCACGGACACTCGTGGGGTGGGCACGCAATGTGGGGGGCAGCACTGCCAAACCCACGCGGGGAGGCCATCTCCACCTCCCCAGCCTTGAATGAATACAACCGTGTCCATCGCTTGGTAAAATATAATTTTTATTTGTTCATACAAATTGTATGAATCAGAATTTCATTTTCCTAGAAACATCTTTCCCTGTGTAAAATTAATTTGTGTTGTACATACCACAAAATACTCGATTTACATTTCTTTTTTCAGGTTTTCTTTTTTGTGGGTTTTTTTGTTTGTTTGTTTTTCTTCCTCTTTTGTTCTTTTTTTTTACAAATTGGCTACTCTACAGTACCATGTTACAGACAACACATCGCTAATACCTGTACTGCACTTCTGAATACAGGACTGAATGAAACTCAGCCATAAATTAATGTTACAATGTGGAAAAAAAAAAAAATTCTAATCACACCTCCAAGCTTAACTTAAAAAAAAATGATTTTTTTAAAAATTATGACAATAGCCCTGATTTCAGTATTAGCAACCAGGTGTGCACCACGGGGAATTCACCTTCCTTGTCTTATTCGTTAGGTAAGGCCTCTACATTGAAAGTCTAGCGCAGACTTCATGACGAAGGATGTTGAGGCAGGGCTAACAATTTGCTTAAGGTTAGAAGAGTTATTATTCACTCGCTGTATTTCTACTCTCCGACAAGATTGCTTCACGAAAGCGCTTTGCAGCAGGGCCTGATTATACAAATCAAGCCCACGCTCTGCTGTAGAGCTGAGGAAGGCATCGGGATATTAAAAAGTTGTTTCCAAGCAAGCAAGGAGGAAGACACAAGGGATGTGAAGTCTTCCAGCACTAACAAGCAGGCACGCACACCCGCTCTGGAGGGAACGGGGCGGAAAGGAAGCCACGCCACGGCGGTGGATGCCGCAGGCTCTCGCCAGGCAGCGGAAGGACAGCGAAACCGCTCGGGGAAGCGGCGCAGTTGTGGCTGGAGCTTGCCCCAAGGCCAAGTGGGGTGATGAGCTTCTTTCCATACATTGCATAAGCTGGCTAGGAGGAAGACTGAGGTTTTGAGAACCAAAAATCACTTTTCCACCAGGAAGTATTTTCTTCACCCAGCCCTCGCCCCCTGCAGCCCCTTCCTCTCGGTCACCCAACGGCAGCAGGGTTTGTGATAAAGCAGAGGCGCTCGTGCGTTCATCACCTGTCCTGGCAGCGGGGAACACAGCTGGGGACCTGGCTGGAGCTAAAACCAAAGACCCCAAACGTGCACAGATCCAACCACCGCACGAGGTTTGCGTTTTGCAGGATGGGGGGCATGTCTGTGGGCTGTCAACCTGCGCAGCCCAGCAGGTCCCACCTCACAGCTGTGACCTCTGGAAGTGGGACTGTGTCGGGTCGAGGCATTGCTTCATTGCTAGAAATGGCTCAGGGCATTTGCCCAGCTTTCCCTCTTTGTTGGAAGATGCGCTTGGAGGCACACCCCAAGGAAGGATTTGCATCCTGCTCGCGGCAGGTTTGCTAGGCAGCTCAGTCCTGACGTTATGCTTAGCATCTCCCTTGCCCTGAAGACACCCCAGTGCACTGCACCCCATGTGTGAACCCACACACACCTCACCGGCACTGATGGGATGCAAGTCCCTAAATCCCTTTGGAGATGTGACACCGCTGAGCCAAGCCAAGAACCCTTAGGTTCAGACAAAGCACTGAAGGGCAGGAATTCCCTGCAGCGGACCCAGAGGTGGGTCTGCTCTTCATTGCATCCACCTGAGCAGGACCAGGTCAAGATGCAGGGAGGCTCCGAAGAGCCTTTTCATCACCAAACAGCCTCAGCAGAGAGCTGTAAAGAACAGGCAAGAGCAAGGAGGCTGTGAAGTAAAGGAAACACTTGGGAAATGCTACTGGAAACACCCCACCATGTCTGGGCATGGCTCAGTAATGTGGTGCTCAAATGTGGTTTGCTCTGGGTGACTGGGGAGAGGTGCAGGGCGTGCATTTATATAGGCAATGCATATAAAACTAGAGCATTAACTCAACTCACACATGCTCTGCCTGTTCCTGCGTTTGCTATTTCAGGTTCTACTGCCTGCTTTACGCAAGTGCTCACACGGTAACGTCATGAGATTTATCCAGCAAGCTCCACGCTCAGTGCAGTACATCATCTCAGTGCGGTACATCATCATCTCAGTGCTTGTCAGTGAGGTGCGTGGTTTTTCGTTGCCCAAAGACAACATAGCCCTGCTTCTGTTAAAATTCAAGGAGCCAATCACTTCTGCTGCCACTTTGCTCCGAAAATGTTCCAGGTGAGCTAGCAGAACCTCTGATGGTAATGATAAGGCATCAGACACACACCGTGCTTATCAAAGCCTCCTGAGCACACGAAACACAGCCAGAGCTCTTAGGACAGCCCCACCAACCTGTCCTGAAGTCCCAAAGCGTTTGGTTCTACCTGAGCGGGAGGATCTCCGGGTCACTGTGCCTGGGTTGATGGTTAAGTACTCAGAACCTCCTGTCCTGCCTGGCTGCCACCCCTGTGCTCAACCAGGGTATCAGGAAGGCACCCAGGCATGCCAGGGCTGCCAGCAACGCCTCAACCCACGCACAGCCCAGACTCCCCCCTGCTTTTAGAGACTCATCCTCGATGGCAGAGCAGCACTTCTTCCTGGGTCTAGGCAAACGCTGCTCCTTGGAGGAGACCATGGATAGGGTGTTGGACCAAAAAGTAATGGGAATCAAGAGGGCCAAGACTGATGCTTCCCTGGTCTCATGCGACAGGGGCTGCTTGGGTGGCAGTAGGGCTGGAGGTAGCATTGCCTGTGCCATGTCCTGGGACACGCTGCATGCTGAGGACGTCACCGAGCAGAGACCTGGGGTTTTCACATGGCTCCACAGCTCTGCTGGTGTCTTTGGTGGGTGACGCTGATCCCACACTGCCAGCGCAGCCATCACCCAGCAGCGCCCTGTGCGCACAGGCACTCCTGAAGCGATGTTCCTTGGAAGTCACTCAGAGCAGCACCGAGCGTGTCACATACAGATACATCTATTTTTACATTTGTCCTGCAGTAAGGATTTAAAATGCATAGAGGGATCATGGGAAAGAGCCTCCTTGTCAAAAGGCAAGAAGGTTCAGCATACTGAGGAGACAGCTCTGCCCATGCAGCAGGCTCTGCGGTTCTCTGCCAGGAAACAAGCACGTTACACTCCTGGCAGAGTCCTGGGCTGCACAGCCAGAGCTGTATGGCTTGGGGTTCCCTACTCTTTACAGCCACCGGTAAAACACGCTGCTGCTCAGCAGAGCTATGTGGGCTGCAGGGAGATGTCCAGCCTCCCTCCCCACCCGCCCCAGAGAAACTCTCCCCCGGGGGTCATAGGACTAACTGGAAATCTGCAGGATGAGGGAGCACAACACCGGAGCAGAGACTGGGACACCAGAATAGGGAAAGCAAGTGTTTATAAAGGCCAGATACCCGTAACAAAAATAAATTTGTGCTTTCCCTCCCCCCCTTGCTTTTTTTGAGAGTTTTTTTTTAAATACAAATTTTCTTTAGGAAAAATGGAAGCACCATCTGTTACAAAACAAAGCAAAAAGAGGAGAAATCAGGAGGGGAAAAAAAAAAAAAGGAGAGACATATTAGAATTAAACACCGTGGAATGTTAAACAGGTTACGGGCTACCGTACTAGCCAGTGCGGTTAGGCAGCTTAGTGAATTAATTGCTTAGGAATTAAAAATAAATTATTATAAAATAGATTTCTGTACATTTTACATACATATATATCTCTTTGTATACGCAAACCGTGCTGGGCAAGTAATTACAGGGGACTTTCCCACACCAGCCTCAGTCCCAGCCGAAGTCCTGCCCCGTCATCTGGTAAAACTTCATGTTGAAGGGCCGGTAGAAGTCCCGCAGTCTCTGCACCACCTCCTGGTCTATGTCGGGGTGGGTCCTGCCTTTCGTCTTCCCCAGGCAGTGGGGTTTGCTGCTGCCTTCTGCCTTCTTCAGGCACGGGAACCCCTTGGTTTTGTTGAAGTAGAAGTGTTTGTCCGTGATGATCCTCTTGAGGCCCAGAAAGTCCTGGACCCTGCCCAGCTCCCCCGCGGGGTCGCTGATCAGCCTCTCCCCGCTGACGAAGAGGATCTGCCCGATGGGGAAGTAGAGGAGCCAGTTCTCCAGGTGCTTGGCGTAGATGCCAATCTGGATGGCGCTCCACGACGTGTCGATCAGGCCCGTAGTCCTGTTTTTGAAGGTCAGGCTCTCAAAGGTGGGGATATCGGGCTTCTTGGAGAGCGTCTGGGTGTAGTCCGAGATGGCTCTGGTCACGGGGTCCCGCACCACCACGATGAGCTTTGTGCCCTTGGACATGGAGGAGATGCGGGCTGGGGCCTCCTTGGTGACAAAGTAGCTGGGGGTCTTCTCCATGGTGATCTGCCCCTCCAGGGTCCTGGGCATGAGGTCCCTGCCAGCAAAACACGCACAGGTCAGATCAGCAGGAATAAAACCAGACATATAGCATCATTTAGGTTGGAAAAGACCTTTAAGATCATCGAGTCCAAGTGTAAACACTGCCAAGTCCACCAATACATGTGTGTATATATATACACACATATCCACACATAGATACACATGAATTTTTCTCCCTAAAATGCCTACACAGGTCATCTAGCTCATACAGATAAATCCATTTCCCATTGATTTAGGGATTAGGAGAGGATTATTATTAAAGGCCACTGCATTAGAAATCCATCTGAGTAATCTCCCACTTATCCATGAGTGGATTATTTTGCTACAGTCTGCAGCTGGAGTGTGGCTACATGTACCACACTGGCTCCTGACCAGTCCTGGCTCAGGTCAGTGCCAGAGAGCCCCCAGCCCAGGGCTCCTTTTCCTCAGGGGAATGAGAGCAATGGCGAAGCAGAAAAGCAAGAGCTCACCAGAGCACATTCACCTTGCTTTCCCTTAGCATCCCACACACGACACTTTTCCCAGTTCAGGCAAGCGGGTGCAATTTGTCCCTGACACGTGCCTGGCTTGTCAACAGCGGGACCTCACCCAACCACAGGGATCCTCTGGCACCCAGCTTCACCCGTCACGTTACCACTCCCTACCCTGCGCAGACTTGTTCCTTAATATGCACCAAAAGGAGCTTCAAGAGCTGGTGGCATCTGCAGCACATCCCAGTCCTGCACCCACTGAGGACAACCGCTCCCCCCACTGCCACACAGGCTACAGGATACAACCACGGAGAACGCAACCTCAGCTCACCAGTGCGATGCACCTTCACAAAACATTCTTGAAACCTAAAGCCCTCAGCAATTCCACCTTACTCCCTGGCTACTTCAAATCAACCGTGTGAGGAAAAACTAGAGAGCTTGCAGAAATGATGGAAGCAGCACAAAGCAGGAGGAGTAATTTTTTCCTAACGTGCACTAGGCAAGCCTAAATATTTTAGACCATTTGCCAGTTCTTTCCCTTTATAACCCAATGGGACTCATTTGCTCTGGGTTGCGAGACGGCTTGAAAAAAAAAAAAAAGGCAAGAGGGGAGTCAGCCACAAAATTAAAGCTATAAAACTTGATTAAGTTTTCAAAGCACCCACTCAGCACAGAGAAATAACCAGCCAGTGTGATGTGCAAGGCTCAAACTGTGTTTCCCTCAGCTGTATGATACTGCACACAGAGGCTATTTGTTCCCCGACAGCCATCTCCTCTCTTTCTGCTTTTATGCTTCTACAGCAAAGATCACCATGGGCTCTTGCAATTAAAAAAAACCACTGATAATTTGTGCTACAGCCAATGGTTGCCCCAATTAAGAAGCCAAAAATTGGAATAAAAATTACCCATCTGTTCTGAGGCCAAATAATAGGAAAACCAGGAATGAGAGGTCTGACTGAATCAAAAATCATCACATGCCTATGAAAGTTGGTATTTACGCAACTACTATTTAGCTCACACTGCACCTGGTATTTCATCAGCTTCTGGCATTATCTTTATGCAGTGGGTTTACTGGCAAGGGGCACCCAGGGACTACACCTCGGCACTGCAGGTAAGGTGCGCTGGGGGGCTGACCAGAAAGCCCCTTCGCCATAGACCCACGGTGGGAGATGGTCCCCACAGCAGATCTGCACGGGACACTGGGAGAAGTGACAATGGCCAAGCTGGACTGTGGAGGAAGGGGATATCAGCTTGTGGAAACCTCCAGCCATGCCCAAGGGTGGTGGCAAGCCCCAGGGCTGCTATTTCAAGGCCACGCAAGTGGAGTTTCACATGCAGATAAAAATCACACTGGTTTACCAGACACCATGGACACGAGAGCTTCTGGAAGTCAGGAGCCAGCGTGTGCCAAGAAACAGTAACCAAAATAAAACTCTGACTAATCCTTCACCTTTCTGTCCAACTCCACAAACCCATAACGCCGTCGCAGACCAGAGCCAGTCAATAACGCCCAGAGAGCAACTCTTAAATCTATCATGGGCTGATGTGGATTTTGACAGTCTGCTCATTAAGTGGTGTCACTTTTTATGGCCACATTACATCTGAGTTCTACATCCTGCGCTGGCCACTGACTGCTTTCCAGCTTGATTTAAGAGGTTGGTTTCAACCCATGAAGTCCTTAAAGACGTGGGACCTGCCTAGAGTGCAGACTGCTTCCCAAGATGTGCCCAGGCCGGCCATGCTGCACTGAAGTCCTTTGGCTCCAGGTCAGGTCCGTCAGATTGCTTGCTGTATAGGGCCCTGCACCTCAAGACCAACTTCTCCTCCAGGACTATTGCAGGTAGTATTTATCAGTCTCCTGGGAATGACGCAAGGCTTATTTTTTCCGCCTTGCACAAGAGGGACAGTGGGTAGGGCTGGGCCATGACACAGGAGGAAATTGCTGGGGGTGGAGGTGCTGAGTCAGTTGATCTGGTTGGGAAACACAGGCTGTTAATTAGGTTCAACAAATGCAGAGGAGTGCACCTGGGAAGCAGAAGACAGCCAGGAGCAACTCTTTCTCTAAGAGGCATCCACCAGCCCAGTGTCAGTCCCTCTGCAGACCAGGCAGCACCCAAACCTACACTCTTGATTTGTGGCTGAGGACATCCAACATGTCTTGTTTCCAGTCAAGCTGAGAGCACTCAGGTCTGTGCAGGGATGGATCCCCCCAGACTGGCTTTTTTTGGAGAAGACCTGAATCCTTGGCATTTGCAGAACATCTCGTTGGTGACCCATTGCAGCAAGAGAAGAAAGACAAGGCCCATCACTGCTACTGCTGTCTGGCTTGGTCAGCACAGGCTAGGATGAGCAGAGATAGAAATGCAGCCTTCAGCCCATGAATGAGAACTGAATCCACCAAAACCAGCCTTCAGCCCTAGCTCCAGCACTCCTTTCGTTGTACCCAGATGGATGGCCAAGATCCACAAGATTGTCCCAGGTGCTGCCTTATTTGAAAAGTGGCTGCATAAAAGCAACAGCAAACGAAGCCAAATACTGTGGCCCGTGGATGCCATTTGAACCCCTGACAGCATCATATCCAGGAAAGCAAAGTTTTATTGCATGGGTCTGTCTGTTGTGAATAGCTTCCCCATGGTTTCCACAATCTCCCATAGAGGCATCAATCATCACGCTGGCAGCCAGAGACGCAGAGTCTCAGAGACAGGAGGAACTGGTACGTTGGCTGGTCTGAACTCACACTGGTGGAAAAGTCACCAAGAAGCGTTTATTCCCATTCAAACCACAACTTGGACCACATCTAGCACCGGAGCTGCAACACAACATGCTGGATGTACGTGTTGGTGGAAGTAGGACTGGACTCCAGCTCTGAAGACATCTGCTCCCAAGACAGAAAGGGCTGCACTAAATGACAGCCATTGCAGGAGAGGAAAGAGGAGCCACCGTGGTCAGAAGAGCTGTAGCCACCGTGCCCTGACAGGACACAACCTCTATGGGGGAAAGGAGCAGCAGACACCCACGTTCAGCTCAATGGTACGCGCACAGTTCAGCCCTGGGGCAGCTCGTGACTGCTGTGGCATCCTCTATTTCCATGGAGGCTTCACAGGCACGTTAGAGACCTGGGCAGGTTCTGCCAGAGCTGTTTGGTGTAAGGGAAGAACAGCAGAGGTACAGCTACCACCCTTGCCTGTACGGGAGACGATGAAGGGAGTCAGGCTGTGGGAAACTCGGAGCTCAGCTGAGCCCTGGGACAAAAGCTGCTGCACTGGTCGGGACAGAGCTGGATGGAGACACCACTGAGGGCTGTACGGGATACCGTAGTGGGAAACAAAGATGGTTTGAAAAGCTTGGCAAGCAGTCCCTCCTGTCTTGTTATCCTTCTGCCTTCTGGCAACCTGGAGTTCAAAGACCTCTGGAGCCAGCATCTGCATCCAAATCATCCCATTTCATAGTGACTAGGAACTGTCTAATCCTTTCAAACCCACAAATACTTTTGGCCTTGAGAACACCTCACAGCAGAGAGTCCCAGCGCTGAAGCACTGCCTTCACCCTACACCCCTGCTCGGAAAGGGACAAGGCACCTACTTCGTGAGCACGGAAGAGAGGATGAGGAGCGCCAGGAGACTCCCCGCATCCCTCATTCCACATCATTCCAGCAAAGCGCTGGCAGGGCTCAGCACCGCTCTGCTGACTACGGCAGAGCCGCCGGCAGTGTCGGGGGTCCCATCGAGAGGAGGGAGTTGCCGGTGAGCACAGCTATGAATCTTCCGCAGGCAGAGAGCAGAGCCCCTAACCCCGAGCTATTAACATGTCAAGAGGGACAGAGGAAAAGCTTTTCCTTTAATGAATATTTCCTCAGTGAAGCCTGCACCCTTCGTAGGCGAAGTGATAGGCTTAGTCTAAAGATGGATTGGCCTACTTTACCTATTAACCACTTAGACTAATGTAATAAAGGCTCCCTTTATTCAAACAGCCCTAATCCCCCGCCCCACGCAGCTCTGAAGCCTGGAATAAGAAGGGAGGCTAAAACGAACTCCGCCGGGCTGCTGCTTGCAGAGGCACAGGGAGGAATTATGGTTTTGGTTTTGTTTGGTTTTTTTGTAAGTACAATCTTCTCCAGTGTGAAAACCGGACCCGGAGTGAGATATATTTACAAAGTGGGGATGACAGGTGGCCACACGGTAATCCAATCCTGAAGCCTAATGCCCTTTGTGGCAGCTTTTGTCTGCGCAGAGGGGCTCTGGGCTAATCTGCTGCCACTTCTCAAGGAGGAACGGCAAAGGGCTGTGGGACAAGGGGGGTCGAGGGGCCCTCTGCAACCTGTTGCTGTGTCATTCGCCGCAGGTAGGAACAGACCGGCACGCAGGGCAGAGCACGGCTGTCAGTACCGATTTTATCCCCAGGGAGGTCTGTCGGTCCCCCCACGCACCTCCTGCCATTCGCAAACACCCACTGGGATAAACCCCTCTGGGGTCTGCCGGAACCCAAAGCCCGGCAGTGGGGCTCAGCCCGGGGAGGCTGCGGAGGTGACCGCCCCCAGCTGTCTGCCCGCACAGAGGTCACCGTCAGGCTACCCAGCCGAGACCTGGTGTGCTCAGGTGCTCCTGGCGCTGAACCCCAGTCCTGGAGCCAAGCGGATGAGTTTTTCCATCCTGGGGAGGATTTCATGCCAGCTACATTCCTACCCAGCATCCAGAGCCACCCACCATCACTTCTGGAGATGTCCAGCTCACCTCAGCGTGCTCCAGAGCTGAAGTCCCACTGGTAAGCGTTAATATCAGGGTGCCCCATGCTGCAGTGACTGCGCCCTTCAATCTCAAATCTCTCTGCTCCAGACCACACCCCCCACCCCCCCACTCAGTCCTCTGAGCTGCCTCAGTTTCCCCCTACAAGGATGGCAAAACTCTCCTAGAGATGGACAGCTGGGTAGGGGGTATTGTAAAGAACAAGAGAAGTGGTTATGGGCAGGTTCAATGCTGTAGTGTCGGGATGCAGCTATGAGATGCAGAGCAGGGATGGCTCGCAGCAGTCCTTGCAGCAGTTCTGCCAGAGGATACAGTAGGAATCGCCTTGGGTGCAGAATTTCTAGGCTTTTCTCACACAGCTGTACTCTCCAAGCAATGAAAATGGGAAAAGGGAAGAAAAAGCAAGTCAAACTATTTTGGACGTCAGCCACATTCATGCCAAGTTCAGGCCTGTAATCTAGAACCGTTTGCTTTGCCGCCTGGCGGTGCACAAGCAGAGCATCCAACCTATTTCTGAGCAGTTTCTACCCAAATTCCTGACTGATGTTTCAAGAAGACAAAAAGTGATTTCTTCCCAGAAAACCAAATTCTGGCAACATGACTGTTTCTGGGGAAAGCTGCTCCAAATCCTCCCAAAAGACTGCCTAAGAAACCACATAGATTAGACTGAAAGGTTATGGTGAGAAGGTGAACAGAAATGTAAAAAGTAGACAGAAAAGCTCTTGTCCCATCCTGGAAGGGGACAGATTTATAGCCTCCAGATTCATGACAGGGAGTTTGAAAACCCAAGGTGACAACAAGCCCAGGCAGCACGACCCAGAACATGCTACAGTTTGGTGCACATGATGAATTCGTTATGACTTTTTCAGCATTTCTAATTTGCAGGTTGGAAAGCAAATAACCCTGCTGCTACCAGCTCGGAAAAGCTGTAAAGGAAACCAGTGCAGAAGATGAGGCAGGTTGAAGCCTTGTCTCCTCTCACGCTGATGATCCCTCAGCGGTTCGGTCTCCTGTCCCCATCCCAGCATGATCCTGCTCAGCTCTGGTCCAGTCAGGATCCCACCAAAGCCAAAGGACTTTTCAAACCACTGTCCGTCTGTCTGCTGTCTTAAATAAAACACACTTTTGAGGAGGGTTTTACTGCCATTCCCACCCTGTTCTCATTTTAAATCCTGCTTCTCTGCCTCTTCATCTCCTCCCATACCCCAGTAAATAAATTTAGGCCAAGTGAGCTAAATCTAGTATCTTTAAAAAGAGCTGTAGACACCCAGGAAAGGATGGGGGTGGCACCTCCACTGCTGGCAGCTTTGCTTTCCAGCCCATCTGCTCTGCCAAGGCGATACCCAGTTGTTCCCAGTCTCTGAGGCAGCACGTTGCTGTCAGAAAGCAGGAAAGGTGTACAGTGGTGATCAGAGCAGCCAAGGGCTGGATTAAAACCGCGCGCTTATAGCCTCGCACCTGCAAGCGGCAGTGAGCAAGAGCTCTGCAATGCTCCAGAAAGCAAAACCCAGAAACCAGCACCACTGCCGGCTCAGCTCCAAAGGCCACCACACCGGACCCATCCTGACGCCAGCTGGCCCTCCTCTCCACAGGACTGATCACAAAGCCATCAAATCCCAGAAATACTCCTTAAAAGCAAGAAGCTGACAAGCTCAGGAAAAGACTGGTAACGTAATAGAGCGTTTTAGTTACCTCACGGACGCTGCCACCAGCATCAAGGTCAACTGACACCAAAATTACCCACTTGGCTTTGACTCCACTTTCAGGTGGCAGCAGCTCCATGTGGGGGAAGGAGGAGGAAGAAACAGAGAGAGAAGAAGCAATAGCAAATTCCTCTCTGGGGGTGGGAGCACTTGCAGGTTTATTATTAGATACATCACATTTCTCACCAAACTTTTTCCCCGGCTCGGGCTGCTGTTGCACCACAACCCTGTACAGTAGCACGCAGCCTCTCCCCTTTTTATGACCAGCGGTAAGGGCAACATGTGCGCCTTTGTCTCGAGCGGGAGCCCGCTGTTTGGGTTGGCAAATTATACAACAATAAAAGGGAACGGCTGGGAACCAGCCTCGGCCTTTTTGAAATGGGTGTAACCCTATCCAGCTCCGTCAAACACTCGCCACGACGCTTACACAAACCAGATGATGGGAATTAATGAACTTTGGGGGTGAGGAAGGGGCAGGTAAAGGAGCAGGGAGAGGGGGAAAAGAATATGTGGGCCTGAAAGTAATGTTTTTCTCACTCTCTGCTCCCTGCCCCCAAATCTGCCAGGTGCCCTTCACCTGTTGGGGAATTTGGGGATTAAAGGAGGCAGAGGAGGGTAACAGTATGCGACGGCTCCCCATCACGAATCTGCTCCGCGGCTTCGACCGGGCCAGGGAGGTGGTGGCCAGGGGTGGCACTACCACATACCCCACAGGAACAGGCTTTGGCCCCGGCCTCGGAGTCTGATCGAAGTTCCTTTGATGTGGATAAAAAATCCCATCAAAGGCTGGGGGGAGCAGGGAGACGTGGGGCATCGGCAGATGGTCCTTTGGTCCCCACTCCATGCAGGCAGAGCTGGGTTGAACCAAACGGCCCCGGCAAATCAAAGGGAGCAGTGCCTCGAGGAGGGGACAACACGCTGCTGCAACCACCAGGGGTTGGGGTGTGGGGTTTTTTTTATGTAAGACTTTATCCACTTCCCCCAAAGTCACTGCATTCAGATCAGATCTAGGAGCCACCATGGAGGTTTGACCCTCCCCATGCTCAGGCGAGGGACACAGGGCACTTTGCCTGGCTGCAGGCACAGAGCTCATGGGGATGGGGCCAGCCTGGAAGCTTGGGAGAAATGTACCCATGTGAGCATCCGCAAGCAGGATGTGCTCACAGTGTGCAGCCCTCTCCTTCAGGCCAAAGCCCCCACGGCCCAGGGACCTCCAGCCCTGGCCACAGGAGAACCAGGGCAGAGGAAGAACAGGAGAACAGGGTAAGCAGCACCCCTGTCCTTCACTCAAGTTCAGCTCAGGGTCTTTCCCGGGCCTGATGCAGTTTGTCTACCTAATAACCCTCAACTGACCTCTCTTCCAACCCCTTGTCCAGGTTCCCCCTGAACCCACGCAGACACCCCATGTGCAGTCTGCCCATGGTCCTTGCTTTGCCTGTTGTGCACCAGCTCCTGGCCTCACGCCATACCCCAGTCCTTGCTCCGTGACACCAATCCATCCTCTCCTCCATTTCCAGCCCAGCTGTGACTTGGTAAAGCACTGTATCTTCCCCCACGACATCTCTTTGCCAGGCTGAGGTCTCCCAGCCTACTTCATCATTCCTCAAACAGGAATTCCACCAGTCCTAAAGAACAAGCCCAAAATGTTGCCGCTGTCACCAGGTGGACTCACACACCGACTGAACATGGGCTGCAGAGACATGGGGCTTCCTTTGGACCAGAAAGGGCCCCGTTTCCAATTATTTCCTTCCCACTTCCCCCAACAACAGCCTGAGATGTTACAACTGCTCAGCAAGAACTTTCCCTCCTCCTTTGCTGGAGCCAGGCAAGATATTCATCAACTCCACCAGTTCATTATATAGGCCCTCTGCTCTTTATGTAAACACCGAAGCCTCTTTCTGTCCCCCATCATACTTAAAGGCTCTGAACCTCCACTAAACAATTATCTTCAGTGTGGGGAGAGTGGCGTCACTTTACATATCAAAGGACTGCTTTGGAGGGATTTACAATAATTTAAGATGAAGTGGTAAATATTCTATTCACTCCAGTTCATCTCCAGTAATAATTATAATCCTATTAGCAAGGTCTCAAGGAAGTGATTGCATTATCATCTAGCAAGCGTCTATGTGGATTTCTTGGAGGGGTGGGATGGAGGAGGCCATAGGCAAGTAAAGAAGTAAAAGCAACAAAAGATGCAATTGCCAGCACCTCCCCTCCCCCAGAAGGATTTGGTCTCCATTGTCCCCATGCTTCAATACTGCTTTGCTCTGAAAATAGGAGCTTTTGAGTGCAGTAAGGGGGTGGGGCCAAAATGAGCATCTTATTCCCCTCAGTCACCCCCGGCTCCCTTTCATTGCCGTGGGTCCCCACCGGTGCCGCTCGGGCCGACAAAGAGCACACGTTGCTGTTCCTGCGGGCGCAGGGGCCGCGAGCTGTGCCGCGATTAAAAGCTAATTGCTGTTTATGGGTGAGTTCGTTAGAACATCGCCCAGCATCACCGGGCTTCACTGCCCACTGGTCAAGTCATGTGAGATTACTCTAATCTGTCTCCATCCCTCCCCATCCCCCAAAAAAAGGAAAAAGACTGGTTTTGTCTAAAGGAAAAGTAGGGAGGGGCGGTTCTGAAACTCATGATCCCAGGGAGGGTGAAAAAAACCCCTAAACCCAGCAGGAAACATGACTGAACTGTCAACCTGGGACTAAACACCTTTTTTCCAGCAGATCGCAGGAGCCAACTGTCTCAGCTAAGCTGTGGATTTCCCTCCCTCCTGCACCGTGTACACCCCGCTGGAGTGTTCAACCGGAACTCATCAGTGTAATCTCCTTCCCTCTCTTGTGGCACCTGAAGGCCACCAGTGTAAGTCCTCACCAGCTGCTCCAGCAGCAGGTAGCTCAGCTCTGCTCACCCTGGCCTGGATGTCAGTCAGCAGCTACTCCAGAGTTGCACCGGTGCATGTCTGGAACCAGCTAAGATCACTTTCACCATGGCCAAGAGTTTATTGCAAAGTGGTAGAAACCTATTTCTCTAATTTAAACAGAGAACAGCCTGAAAGGGAGGAAGGAAGAATTTTAGGCATCTGCAGAGATTTCAGTGCTCACAACTCACTCCTGGGGAAACATAAATTCTCCAGACTGCCTCTGCCTCTTACTCTATGGCAACCAGAAGGACCAGGCATTTCTCTCCCCTCAAAAATTTATAGCCCTGAGTTAACGTTATATGCGTACTAAGCTTCTGCTATGCAAAGATTTGGTAGATCCACTTATGGATTCATTGGAAGACAAAGCTCTGCTCTTGGAGCCTCTCGCAGAGACCGCTGGTTTCACACATCCTTGTACCAGAGATGTCACCTCTTGAACTTGGCTTTACTTGGGTAGCACTGACCCTGCCCTTTGTGGGAGGCTGGAGCTCGGACTGGCTGAGCTCAGCTTATCTGCTGAGCTTGGACTGGCTTAGCAGTTGCAAGCACAGAAGTAACGTCCCCATCCGAAAAAAGGCAAAGCAAGAAAGCCAACGTCTGGAGTTACCACTGCTGTGGTAAGAAATAAAAAAGGTAAACCCCAAAACATGGCTGTTGCAAGGCTTTTGCTAGCTCAGATAGGCTTAAGCAAAGGAAGCCTGGCTTGGCAGAGGCTTAAAAGCAGATAAAGAAATCGTAGCTGCGGGACATCCAAAACACAGCCATGGTACACACAGGTGACAGAAATGTTCCCTGGTGCACAGGACATGGGGCCAACACAGCTGTCACTTGGCTTCAGCCAACCCCAGAGCGCAGGGGTTTGGCCTGCAGCAGAACAACCAGGCTGTTCCCGCAGCTCCCAGCACAAAGCCAGCACTTGCTCTTTTGCCATGCAGCAACAGCTTGGCCATGTCCAAGTGGCACCGGTGCCCACTGTTCACACCCCAGCCCCTTCCTGAGGCTCCTCCCGCTCACCCTTTCCCTGCCATCAACACTCAACCACAATCATCAATGCAGCAGGAGCATCAGCCAGTGCCAGCAGTGCCCAGACATCAGCAACACACCCGCCAGCCCAGAGTCCATAGCTCCAAACTGCTTCTACACCCACCATTTGCTCTCTTAATTTGCAGAACGGCACTAATCCTCTCAGAGATGTTAAAACCTACAGGCACTGCTACTCAGCAGTCTTTCAGAGAGCCCCCCTCCTCACAGGTCTTAGGAAAATGCTTCTTTGCAATAAGAATAGAAGGCCGCGATTGGTTAAACCCCATGGATGCAGGGAGGTGGGGGAGGCAGAAGCGGGTGTCGATGTGTGCCGAGCCGTCACTGCACATGAGATACAGCTTGCTGACATTCAGCTGGTGTCCCAGAAGCACCAGGTGTTACCAAAATTAGATGCCCAAACCCAGTAGCATCATGACTCATTGAGGAGCCGAACTGCCCATCACTGCACACAGAGCAGAGCATCCTCCTGGCTCCCCTGAAGACATGTGCTAGACTTCCCATCACCCATGTCACACTAGAGCACCCCGGGGCTCCTGCCCCTGGCTAACACATCCGCAGGTATTCCTAATGCAGGTAGTCCATGGGAGATTATTCCATCAGCCTCATCCCTTCAGTACCTGCTCTTCAAGGCCCTTCTCCAGGGACTCGTTATGCCGTGTGCTGGTGGTGTGAGCCCAGCGAACAGGGTACATCTCCGTTTGGACCCAAAGGGCACATCTTGTGCATCTAATGCAGGGGGACACGGTCGCTTCACATACCCCCTAGTATCTGTACGGCAGCTACACACCGCTGCGGTGCTTCTGTAGCCATGCTGCAATCAGGCAGAAGTTTCCCAGAAAACAGTTGGATTCAAGAGCAGCAACCCCTGCTTGAGTCTGGTTTAGGACAGCAGTCAGTAAGGTTTACATGGACATGGATTTTTAGGGCCTAAACTTACAAATCAGCATTCTGGTTAAATAAGCAGGCACCAGCGACCGCCGCAGCAGCCTGTCTCTAACCACCACCAGCAGCTGGACGTGGATGAACAATCCCGGTACTCCAAGGCTGGAGGTTCAGAAGCACTTCAGTTCCCACCCAGGACAGGACTACAAGGAGAAACTTCAGCACCCCTTCCTGTGTTATCCCTTTCCCCTAGGGCACTGCCAAGCCCTCACGTATCACTTGCTCCAATTTAGCTAGAAGAGGGAAAAACCCCAAACAACCCACAAACCAAAGAGCCAACCCCAAACTAAACGTTGTGCAAGTCAACAGCCGCTGAATAAGACCAACCCAGCGAGATACGGGCAGGACCACGTTCCCCTGTTGCCGCGTTCATAAATCACAGCCCCGCTGAGAGGTCTTTTGTGCTTTCCCCCAGCACAGAAATTATTGCCCTAATCTGTGTGCCTGCACAGGCAGGTATCGAGTCCCGCTGATAATGCCGCCTTTTGTTGAAGGCCCGCACGAGCAGCCCAGCGTTTGCACAGGGAGGGCTTTGCTTGCCACTTCGACACACGCTTCTCCTAATCAAGCCCAGCCTTCCTGCACTGCGGCTTTACAGCCGTGGTGAGAGGAAGGAGCCTCCAGATAAGCCCAGGAGCCCCCTTCTGCCCCATCTCGCACCCCTCAGTTCAGGACTGATGCAGGGGGAGCATCCATGGTGATTCATCTGCCCTCGGGGCAGGACATGCCAACGGGGGGTTTAACCCACTGTGCTGGGTTAGGAGCCCCAAAAGGAACTGGTGCCAGAGGCAGCCACAGGACAGCTCTGCTCCTGCTCCTCTTCCTTGCTGTGGGGATAGCAAAGTAGGGTGGGGAGCAGGGAAACTGCTTTATTCACCCAGCAGCACCTTCCTCCAGGCACTGAGAGCCCTTGGAGCATGTTCCACGTGATGGCTGAGCCGGAGTCTGCTAGCTCCTCTGCAGCCAGCGGGAAGGGAGCTCCCAGGATGGCATGGCCAGGGCAGGCTTGAAACAAGTCTTGAGACAGATACGCACCTACGGGTCTTCAAAAAAGCCACACAATCTCCAGTAATCTACCTTCTGTACCTAAAGAGATCCTATGGGCATCCCACATCACCTGAACAGCAGAGGCCTTCAAAATGACAGCTCAAAGAGGCCAGCTCTCCATTGTCACTATGGAAAAAAGAAAGTTAAAATTTTTTTTTCTGCCCAATTTTGATAGTGTATGCATGTCCTAATATACGCCACGTGATGCTGGTGAACTGCTGCCAAACCTGGCTGTGTGACTCCACCTGCCTCTTCAACAACACCTAAACCAGCCACATAACCAGTTGAGATTCCTCCTCGACAGCCTTAAGTTCAGGGGATGTCCCTCTGACCATCAGAGGACAGGTCACCTTCCCGCTGGCCAGTAGTGGCTAAGCTCATCAGAGGAGGACCAGTTACATGGGAAGGTGCCCAACAGAGCTAGCGTGTCCCATACTCGCCAGCTGGCTGCTCATTCCCCTGAGCATCCCATCGAGTAAGTCAAGAATAAAAATTGGTTTAGACTTTACTCAAAGCTGAGCCACCCAATTCATCTCCAAAGGTCTTCTGCCTGCTTCCATTGCAGCAAGAGAGGGGTGGCACTGACCACAGCCCAAACTGGTGGTAATCTGGATGCTGGCCCGGTCAGCATGTCCTCTGTTGGGATGAGCTATATTTGCCACCCGCTGCAACAAAAGGCTTGGCAAATTAATACACCGGTGATCCTCTCAGTACTGATGAGAGGATGTTAAATGCATTTTAACACAAATGGGATTGTCACCTCAACTCATTTGTTAATGGATTTGTGATTTACCCTCATAAAGGAGTAGCACTGGAAATTAAGATTGCTCCATGGCAAACACACCAGGGCAGTGAGAGAGACACACTGGTTCAGAATGGGACCGTTTTCCCCAACATCTCCAACCAGGCCAGTGACCCTCCCCAGTCTCTCCCCATCCTTTTTACCCACCATACCAAACATCAAAGACAGAAAAGAAAATGAAGTTCCAGTACAAAACACTAGAGTGCCCGTTGAGGCAATCAAGCTACGGGTTTGGGGTGCCACCACATCCCAAGGTGGGTCCCCACTGACGCTACAGGACTCGGGGTAGAGCTGAGGGAACCACACCAGCCCTGGGAAAGACTGAAACTCCCAGTGAAGGAAGACAACAAGTAGTAATTATGGAAACATGAAGGAGCAGGTCTGTCTGCAGACTCCCCTCCTGCCCCAGTCATTACGTGGGATCATGACGTGGTCATAAACAGTCAACAAAATACAGTCAAGAGCTCTTTAAAGAGCAGGCTCAGCTGGTGGAGATGCTGTGCTGCAAGTACAACAGATGCAAAGCACTGCTTCTAATTAAAAAGTTATTCGCGTAATTAGAGACTTCACATCGCCATACCAATGATTTGATCTAGTCCAGCACACTTGCTCGGGCTGTATTTAAGAGGGCTCTCCATGCTTGCTTTCCAGTCCTGACTGCTTGGGTTGTCCCTCTTCGTAACCCTGCCTGCCTTTTGACACTCCGCGGGCTGCGATGGCAGGTCCACGGCTACAGTGGCAACCAGAGAGGAGCTCATGGAGCAAAACCACACGTGCCAAAACCCAGCACCGACCTTCAGCATCCCACCCTGTTTCCATCAAGAGCAGATTTCCTTCCAGAGCCAGGACGGGGCTGAATTAACCCATATTCCTCCAAGCCCTTCTACATAAAGAGCCCAGAGGGCCGGTCTGCTAAGGCCGTGGAGCACAACCCAAGTGAAATGACTTTTCCCTGAACACTGAGGAGTCTGAATGAGAGCTATTGTTATTCAGATGAAACCAAGTGTCAGATTAACAAATCAATGGGCATAAGAGATATAAAATGGGTTACCATTGAAGCCTTTCAAATACCCAAACATATGGATGAACCAAATGTGAATTGTAATTGACTCACCCGAACCTTTGATCTCTACACCCTTGGGTTCCCAAAGAGACAGCCCGGCCCCCTCGGACTGGGACTGAACTGATTCAGGACTCCATTGTGAACCCTTACAAAGCCTTTTCTCTCTGCCTCCATCTCCTGGATGTAGATACAGCCTGGCACTTGGAAACTGAGACAAGCCAGCTCAGCCTCCGAGAGCCAGGGAGATGGAGACCCAAGTTACCCAAACAACCTCTGCACAGAGCCCGCCAGTCCTTGGCACCTCTTCCCCCCAGCCCTGGTCACCAGTGGCAGCCCTCAGTCAACTCCATGCGTGCAGGAGGTGCCCTGCAGAGAAGCAGAAGAGACCCCAGAGCAAGTGCAGGCGGTTCGGACACACTCCCCACTCCTGGGATCTATTTGGTTTTTCAAGGATTTTGCTGTGGAAAGTCACAGATCAGACTTTGCTGATGAGTCTGTGGCATCCAGGCGCCACCTCGACATCTGACAGCACACGTCACCTTCCCTTCATCAAGCGATAGGCTTTTTAGTTTTCCTTGAGTGTTTCTGCAGCTACGTTAAAAGTAACCTGAAGTTTAAACCTAATACCTATTTTTTTTGCTTTTACTTCTGGAGTTTGCAGTGAGTTTTGACCAGGTTTGGATGGATGCAAGACAGTAAAAAAAAAACACCCATTGTTTTTGATACCATACAAATCCACCGGAGTCAAACCCCAAGTATTTGCTTGGCTCTAGCTTCAAGCCTCGTTACAAGCTTTATGTTGCTGTCCCAGGAACCCGGCCCAGCTTATTCTTCTATCTCCATGCTGCAAACCCCACACAAATGTGCTTTCTGTGGGGGTTTTAGCCCCCCTGCACAGTGGGTTTTTAACAAATGACACAGCTCAGCTCTTGCTATACTGAACACTGAAGCAACAGGAGACAAGAAAGGCCTGCTGCTGAGGGCAAACCCCAGTAGCTATTCCCAGTACTAGGCAATTCCCGGCAGCAGGCACCGAGACAGAGTGAAGCGATCCCCATCGGGAGCATAGAGATGCTACATGTGTCCTTTCCTCCTGCACCAGCATGAGGAGAACTGGGTGAGCCCCCTGCTCTGTTCCTATCATTTCTGGGCTCAGACCCAGCCGTGCAGCTGCTTAACCCAACTGGTAAGCCTTGCTGGGACGGGTGACCCCGTGACAACCGCAGGGCTCACCTGCAGAGGAACCAAGGAAGGAAAAGACCGTGGGGAGGAAGGCGGGCAGGAGGAAACTTCCGGGCTCTTAATCTGCTTTAGAACCATATGAGCTTGCTGTTTATATATAGCTTAATTAATTATTACACTGCATTTAGCAGTGTGACCTTGAAGTCGTCTCTGGAAGGAGCCAGCGGACACGGTGTAGCCAGGGCAGCCGGCCAAGGTGCCGCCGATGTGTGCCACGACACTCATGCTGGGCGGGCGGCTCCTCCGTGCGTCCGCCTGTCCGGCCAGCGCCAGCCAGGAATTAAGAGGCTTTGAGGCAGACAGCAGCTCCCGGCCCCTCTCGGCTCGCAGCAAACCCAGGTTGAAACCCTAACCGGCTATTCCACTTCTGCTTTGGCAAGGCTGATATCTTCTCCCAAGGCCTCGTTCACTGCTCAACACCCCCCTATTAGCTATTCCCTCTGTTTTTCAAAACGCCATGCAGACAGCCCAAGGCTCATTAGCTACCAGACCAGCTTGAGAGGGAAATTAAAAGGAAAAAAAAAAGCTACAAGCTTTGTGTTAAGTTGCAACAAGTTCCCTGCACAGCACAGGAGAAGAGAAAGGGAGACGCTTTGCTAAGTCTTTCCTCAAGAAGGGGCCATGCTCTGGCTGTTTGGCTCTGGGGCCAAACAGGTTGCTCAGTCCAGATGCTCAGGGATGCTTACAGACACTCACAAAGCCCAGCGCCCTACTGCTCCTAGGTGAGACCTTCACGAGCTACCCCCAAGCCCACCTGCAGAAGATGGGCACTTGGGAGACCGGCTCCGATCTGGCACAATTCACCAAACGTGGCACCAGAGCCAAGTGCAGGGGGTTCAGAGAAGAGAGGCACAGCATCAGACATCACCTTCACCCCGACACGCAGAGACACGGGGCAGAACAAAGCCATGGGGTCCCTCTGCGATTCACATTCCCCAGCTGCATTCCCAACCCTGCGGATAAACCAGCCGAGGACCTTGTACAGCCACTGCTGGAACACACCAGCTGCTTGCTCCAGCACCTCCTGCTTCTGTTCCAAGTCTAATATACCTTTAAAAAAAACACAAACCAAAGGCATGCCAAAGCTGCAGGCCTTGCCAGCTTTTAAACAAATATTTAATATCTCAATGAAGCAGCAAAGCCCTTTATTAATAAGACGCCAGGGTCCTGTCCTTCCCCATGCGATGGGAAGATCTCGGCACCCAGCGGCGGCATCGCCTGGGCTCAGCTGCCCACTGCAGCCCAGCAGACCCTGCTCCAAATCAAAAACACTAATGCAACTTAACCTCAGCATACTGCCACTGTATTCTGCTTCCCCACATTTAATCACTCTTTCACCAAATCAGCAGTTTCCTAAAGATTTCCTACACACATGCTGCTCACTTGTACCCTGTAGACTTTAAAGCTTTAAGACAAGTCCACAGTCAACACTCGAGACAGGCTGCAAGCTGGGGCTTTAACATAAAGCTTGTCGAACTGCTTTATCAAAGTTAACCATTGTAACGGATTTTGGCTTCTGGGGAAACATCTTCAGCACTCACAGTCACACAGACACGTATTGAGGGCCTGATCCTGCAGCCCTCCCCAAGGCAGGGCTTCGGACTGCATTGAACATGGTGCATTTTGGGGACCGGGTCCAGTCCTGGCCACCAGCGTGCTGCTGAAGGCTCGTCTGCTCATCAGAGCCAACTTCACATGTGAGAAGTACATTTTTTTTTTTAAAGAGAATCAGTGTTTTCTCTCCAGCCGCGCTCGCTACTGCCAGACTGTGGTTGTGGCAACAAAGGATTTGGCCTTGCATTCACAGTCAGCAAGGGATGTATAAAAATATATACACCACCTATAAGATTATACATCGGCATATAAAATAAAAGCCTATGCACAACTCTCACTTTCTTCTGGAAGAGCTGCCAGCCACACTGCCAGGACCGCATGCTGGCGGGAGATGCCGTGCCGATTGAAGGGACAGGTTACAACTGCTCGTGTTTATTATAAACTAGCCACTGGGGTGGATTTGCAGAAGCCCCCGGCAGTCCTAGCCAAACAGACTGGCCAGATCACAGCTCTGGTCTTAGGAATTTCAGCAGCACAAGAATGCCAAGAAGGCTGTCCTTACGAGGGAGGGCATCTCCCTCCAGCGAGGGTTAGCAGATCAGACCCCCTTGGACGCTCTGTACAAGGCCACGTCGAGAGCAGGGTTAGCCACGCGTGGCCCGGCACCCAAGACTGGCTGCAAATTAGCAGCGCTAAGTCACAGCATCCCTCAGTAGGGACCACCTTTCTCCATCCCTTTTCTGTAGGGAGAGGTATCAGGCTTGTTCCAGGGTGCTTTTGAGGAGGTTAAAGCGGATATAAAGCGTTTAGCAGAACACGGTGTTATTTTTCTTTATTTAAAGTTCTCTTCCTTGCTACCCACCACATGACAGGGCACCGCCATGCTCACTTACTTCAACAGCAGAAATTTTTAAAAAGGGAATTACTCATTTACTTGAAATCAGTGTGAGATCATCAGCAGCACTTCCACACCTGTTTTCCTCAAGCATTCCCACCAGCATCATCTAAACCCCCAACCACGCAAGTGCCTGAGCCTCTCTGACTCCCGAGATAGGAGCACACGTGCTCGCGGAGCTGGGATGCAAGGACCTGCAGGTCAGCAGCCACGGCAGCCAGCTCACAGCTTCCCACGCGCCACTCCCAGTACGAGGATGCCGAACGCAAAATCACCATCACCCAGTCCATCTTCCTCCTCCATCTTCAGAGCTATCACAGAGAGGAGAACCACCATGGGGAACGCTTGAATCCAACGCGGCACCAGGAGAGGTTCTCTCCTTCCCATCACTTTTCCGAATGAGCTAAAGTCTGCTGCACACCACGACTGAGCAGTCCCCACCAGCCCCAAGCAGAAAGATGCTCAAGACAGAGGGATTGCGCTCCCGACCTTGGCTTCCTCTTCCCATCTGACCTGTGGCAGGATACGATGCCCTTCCAGACTTGTCTCTGGGTACCTCACAACCACCTCCAAGTCCAGGAGCAACTCCCGAACAGCAACACCATGCCACCAGTAAACCCCTGCCCCGAGTTAACCCCACCTTCCCTCTGAGACTGCTGGTAATCAATATGTTTCATCATGAGAGCCCTCGTTTCTATTAAGAAAGTCAAGATAAGGTCCATGTACTCTGCTGCCTTCCAGCTGCTGCTGCTGACGGCCACTGGGCCGAGTGCCTTGAAAAAAACACACGGCGTTTCTCGCAAGCTAATTAAGAAACACATAGCGAGCTGCTGAAAGACCTGAAATTGCAACGGCGTGGGCAAGCCCCGGTACAGTCATCAGCAGCAAGTCAGGACCCAGCACAGCACTTAGTCATTTCACCAACCAAAAGCAGCAGCCTCTGCTCCAGCCCCTCCTCACACGCCACACGGTGACAACAGGTAGCGGCCGATAGCCCCTGACCCCCTAATTACACTGCTGAAATAACGTGCCCTACTATTTGTTGTTCTTGGAGCCCATATGCTAACCGTCCCGCACGGCCCTGGCCAATTCGTTATGCCCTGAACCCATCGATCACCCACGGCCACACCAGCACAAGACGTGAATGCTCGTGCTGAATGACCGCTAATTTAGACCTGGGATGGATTAATAGCACTAAATCCGGGCTCAAGCAGACAGAGCAGTTTAGCAAGTGAGACCTGATGGTAAGTCAAGTCCAGGATCAGGCCAGGTTGGAAATACAGCTCAAAAGAATGGCCGTTTGGGTAGGGTTTTTATAGCCACCGCATCCGGCGCTTGCTGGATGCTTTTAAAAACAAAGCCTTCACTGGGAGAGCCTTGAGGTATCCAAAGCTCGGTGTGTGTTACAGACATTTGCCATGGCCCACTTGAAAAGAAAAAAAATAGCAAATCCCAAACCCAGAGTTGAGCCCATGCGTTTTCATTCCCATCATTTTCATGCCAAGAAGGAGCAGAACCTTCCCCGGCACGCCGCGCGGTGCTGCGCTAACGCGATTAGCCGGGCAGATCCACCATCCAAATAAGTCACCCCCAATGCATGGTCAACTTTGAAAAGTTCAGCAGCTCGACAGGTGAGGCCATGAAACCCGATCACGGCAGACAATGTCGTTCCCCGCCCCCCCCAGCGTCGTGCTGAGAAGAACTTGTCACGTGCGTCATATCGGGCAACATGCTTGAAACGGAGCAGCGCGCTGAAACCCCAGCAACACGAATAATCTTTGCCATCTGTTTGAACAACTCAACCCTCCTCACATCTAAAGGAATGAGCCCATGCAAACACAAGGGCCTTGCTGACTGATTATAGCAGCCCCGGCCTTCTTTTTTGGGGCCGTTTTCTTCCGACCTTCGCGCAGTGGCTAAGGCAACGTCACGGGGAGCTGATGGAAGGGCCGAGGGGGCACGGAAACCCCGTCACTTACTCCCCACTCGCTTAAGTGCAACGCAACGCGAGGTCAGCAGTTGATTTTAATTTGTTTTTACAAAAATCAGGACGAGAAAGCTGCTTGGCAACGCCACCCCAGAGAACGCAACTGTCCTTTAGCATACACTTGTTCCAACCCAACACGGCTCATGGGAACGTGCCGGGGAACCGGTCTTTGCCCAGATATGGTCATTTACACGCAAAGTTCAGTTGAGAGAATCCAGACTGATCCCAAACTTCCTGGGGCCAACAAACCTTGTGATACCTGGCGGAAACAACAGGTCAAGTTTTGCAACACACGGTTGTGTCCGCACCGACACCTCCGTGCTGCCGGACCCGTGCCCGGCTCGGGCGGCGGCAAAGCGCTGTGCCAATGAAGCAGCGGGTATTAAACCCTTGCTACCACTGCAAATTCAGGATTTAGCGAGAACTGCCAAAGGCAGGGGCAAAATCCTGCCTTGCTCAAGATTTGCCCTTAGTTCAGCAGGGCTTTCATCCCCCAATTTTTAACTGTTATCACCTTATCCTTCCCCTGCTCCCAGCCTGGCCCATTGGAAGCATTGGCACTGCACTGCTTGCACGCCCCCCTACTCCTTGGGGCAAAAAAAGAGGCTCCTGAGGAAAAAGAAATAAATTAAAAAAGAATGAGAATTAAAAAAAAAAATAGTACATTTCACTCAATTCAGAAATTGCTGTGAAGCAGCACTTCACACATTTAAGTCCCCGGTGGTTTTTTAGGTGATTATTTAGGTGTGGTTATTGCACACCACCAGATCCTGCTGACCCAAATCACCCACAGCCTCAGCACAGAGAAGGAATTGAGGCAGTTCAGCAATAGTGGGAAGATGAAGCCTCTGTGTTTTAAGAATTTTCACTGAAAAATAAAAATTAAAAAGATAAAAGGAAGAAGGAAAAGAGGTCTCCCCTCCGTGCTGGCAGAGGCAGAAGGGCTCGGTTACAGCCGGCGTAGCCATGGCATGGCGCTTCCTAGCAGAGGGCTACGGACTCGAAATACGAATCAGTGATGTCGAGTGGGGCTGGGAACGGTAAGCCCATGCAGGAGAAACCGTGGACTTAAAATGATTTAAAGCCCCACAGGGCTTAAAATGATAAAAAACAAGAAAAAAAAAAGCCTACCAAATGCACATAGCACTAATGACATGATCTTTTTTCTCACGTTACTTACAGGACGAAAGGTTTTCAAGTCCCTACTGTATTTAAAAATGCATCCCTGTTGCATGAAATATGAAAGGAAATTTAAAAAAAAAAATCTCAACAACTGATTTTCTAGGCTTGTAAAAAACACTTTTTCACCCCCCCAAACCATATAGTAAACCCATAAGAAAAGAACTCCCCAACGGGCTGCCAGGCAGGCTGTTCGTGCGGGCAGACAGACACAAGCACGTACAGGCTGCAGAGCCGAGACCCTCTCTGCTGTGAAGAGAAAACCTCTGTACTATCCAAAAACTCCAGGCGCTACTTAAAATTAGTTTGCAATAGTGGCTGGATCCCGTTTCTCCTCTGTCATGGTACATATTTTCACTTGAAGCAGTTAACATGCTGTATTCATTACCGGGGGCAAACCCCGCAATGTGCATACAGGAGTTACTTACATTCAATTGCTAGCTATCTCGCTATCGAAAAATAGATTTATTTTTTCCCCCCTCTGCTTTTTAGGAATGGTGGTCAGCACCGCTTGATGCTGTTTTGCTTCCACACAAAGGAAAAAAATAAAAAACCCCCCACAAACAGATTTCATTTCACTTGACAGAAAATGGAGCAAGAAAAAAGTTTGTATTTCCTCCTTCAGAAATTATTTTCTATAGATGAAAACTTTAGACAGACAGTAGTTAATATAAATATGATTAATCAGAAATACCTCAAAATATGAGCCTTCATCAAGCTAAATAAGCAAATGCGTGATGCCTCCTGCCTCTCAGAAATGTTACATTGGGACACTTCATTATATGGCTGGAAAATTTAAACCAACAAAAACTCCTACCAGATCTGACCCAATTTAGCTAGAAGCCAGTCAAATAAAATAAGCTTTCAGTGAGACGTGTGGCCAAAATTGCATCTTCATCTTTTCCAAGCCAGGCAATTGGATTTAAACAGCAAGGACCGGGTGCGGAGGACACAAGTAACTCCCCCAGTTCCAAAGTTCACTCAATTTGTGCAAAAGCATCTGAAAAAACAGAGACGAGGCTTGCCCAGCTCACTGCGGGACGGCCGACACAGCGGATATTTTACAGCATTTTTAATCTGATTTTATTGGGCCATTAACGACAAAACACAAACGCATCTCCTAATTGACATTAAGATAATAAATAAAAGCCTCATTAGGGCTTGGAGGAATAGGCACGCTCTTGAGGCGTGCTGAGGAGCCAAGATTCACTGGTCAGTGGGAGTTCTGAGCTGTAGTGTCCGATTTCCAACGGTGAAAATTATAGGAACAAACTTCTGCATCTAATTCAAAACGGTCAGAAATGTTGTACAATTACCTAACAACTTGTAAGTCCGTTTGAACAAATACATCCTCCTCCCACGTACTTTGCGTTATTTAGTCTTCTCCCTCCACACATCAGTCCGCGTCCCAGTCCCACAGACAAACACGCCCCGATCCCCAGGGTGAATCGTTCCCGAGTGATTTCAAGACCTCCAGCATCACTTACGATGGGGAGCATCACCATTCCAACCTGAAGATTTGTTGCATTTCGGTTAAAACGCCCCTTTCGCAAAGATACTATTTAATAACGTAGCAGTGTGTTGGCAGGGATAGGGCCCACGCTGCTTAAAATTAAGCAGCTGATGAAGGGGAAACTTTAAGAAGTTACGTGTAAGTTTGATGCCAGCTTCTCCAAATTTAAAAACAACGTGTCTCCTTTAAATATTGACTTTCGCCCGCTGCGTCTGGGATAACAGATTAATGCAATCACAAGCATTATTCTCTCCTTCTCCCCTTCCACCTCTTACTTGTAAAAGATTAATCAACCATTTTATAGTCTAATTTAGGTGCCTAATTAAAAACAGAGTTCAACACGTACAACACCATTTTGCTAATAAATCCTGACAGGTCTGGCTCTGTTCTACCCAAGTTCTCCTTTCAAAGTGCGAGATTAATCTATTTTTCTTAAACCAAGTGAATTTATAAAGCTTCCACCTCGGTCGCTGTGGGACGACACACTGCATCCTCCACCAAAGTCCCAGAATTTCCTAAAACGAAAGTGCTTTCAAAAACGGCTTCCTGCTCGCCAGATCTTACCCCGCACTCATTTCCCCGGCTGCTGAGCGATGGCAACATTAAAAACTGGGACACGAGCCCAAGCGGACCCGCGGGCTGCGGGCTTCAAGGCTACAAAGACGTTAAAATTCAGAACTTCACAGCTCCCATCTACCTTCGAAGTTCCCATCTCTGCTCCTTCAGCATTCCTGTAAACACTCCGCAGAAAAACACAGTCAAAATACTCCTGATAAAGGAGTTCAGTCACAAAAGGATGAGGAGACAGCGGACCGCGGCTGGGCCCACGCACCGTGTCCCGCCGGGGCTGCCCGGGCACCGGCGCGTCGCTCCGCACCCACCGCCCGCGGCTCCCTCCAGCCCACCCGCGCGCAGGCATCTCCCCGCAAAACGCCCTTCCACCAGGACGCAATCCCGTAATTTCCCCCCTCCCAACCAAAAAGCTTCACCCCGTCCCCAGCGCAGCCATCCCGGCACCGCGTAGCACCCCGCCGCGTTACCGCCAGGCTGAGCGACCCACCGGCTGCAACGCCGATTCCAGCGGTGGGAGAAAGTTAACGGGCAAAGGAGCCATCGAGGAAGTTTTCTCCCTCACGCGGAGCTGCCGCCCGGCAGTCCCGGGCTGCCGCTGCGCCCCCAACACGGGTCGGACCCCCCCAACACGGGTCGGACCCCCCCAACACGGGTCGGACCCCCCCAACCCGCTGCCCTCGCCGGGAGCCCCACCCCGCCCGGCCCGAAGGGGAGTTCACGCCAGCCACCCCTCGGCAACACCCCGAGTGACGGGAAAACACACGCTCCAGCGAAGCCCCGGGAGCACAACGAAGTCAGTGTTCAAAGAAATATAAAAATTAATATTTAACCCCTACCTAAAGATTAAATCCGACGCGGGCGCCCACCGCCTGCGAACACCCAGCCGCCGCCCGGGCTAGCGGGGAAAGCAAGTTCCCCGCAGTTTTTTTTTGGGTGGGGGTGGGGGTGTTTTTTAGGGGTTGCTTTTCCGGGGGCTGTATTTAGCGGGAACAGTCCCATTTCACCCCGGGCGCTGCCCCGACCCGTTCCGCAGCCCGCGGCGGGCGCTCCCCCCGCACAGCCCCGCTCCGCAGCGGCCGGCACCTCCCGCCGGGCAGGACGGGGTCCCCCCCCCACCGCCCCCCCAGCCCGTCCCGTACCTGTACCAGGCGAGTCCCCGCTCGTAGTTGCGGTCGAAGAAGTGGGGCTCGGCGCCGACGGCGCGCACGTCGGGGTGCACCCGCAGGAACTCCAGCAGCGCCCGCGTCCCCCCCTTCTTCACGCCGATGATGATGGCCTGCGGCAGCCGCTTGGTACCGGAGCCGTTGAAGAAGCTGGAGATGGGGCTGGCGGCGTCGGGCACCGCCCGTTGCTCCTCCGGGCTGCTCTCCTCGCCCGGTTCACCGGGGCCCGGTGGCAGCAGCTGGGGAAGCGGCGGGGCGGCGCGGGGCGGCGCGGGGAAAGCGCGGGTGGCCAGCCCGGCGCAGGAGCCGGCGCAGGAGTAAAACATATAGAGCCAGAGGAAGAGCATGATGAAGAGCAGCAGGAGCCTCCGCCTCAGCGGCGGCAACGCGACGGGGACATCGAGGCAGCGGTTCAAGCGCTGCCCCATGTGCCCGCGGGCGCGCCGGGATGCATGGCTGGAGCTCGCCCGGCTCCGCTCGGCTCTGCCCGGCGCTGCATGGGCACCCCCGAGCCTCGGCACGGCCCCGGAACGCTGCGCTGCCCGCCCCAGCGCCGCTCTCCCGCCGCCGGCGGCGCAGGCAAAGGCAGCGGCGGGGGCGGGCAGCGGGGCCAAGCGACGGGCAGCGCCCCCAACCTATCGCAGCCGAGCTCGGCTGCATAATGAGCCGGGAGGAGCAGCCAATCAAAAGAGCGCTTAGCTCGCGGGGGCGGGGCGGAGGAGGGGAGGAGAGGCGCTCATTGGCTGCTAAGCCGGCAGCCGGCGCGAGGGAGGGGGCGTCCCGATCCGCCCCAGCCTCGGGGCTCGCACCGTCGGGGCAGAGGTGCCGCCGCTCCCCCCGCCCCGGCGTTGCCCGCGGGGGTGCTGCAGGGGTGGCACGACGCCTTCTCGCCCTGTTCAAGCCCTTCTCCCCCCACCCTGGGCGAGCCAGGCCCCACATTCACACGGGTTCCTCCGGCTGAGGCGCCCCACGCGTTGGCCGCCCCTGGAGGGCCGGCACCGGGTGCTCCTCAGACTCTTTATCCCTAAACGAGGTTTAATTGCCAGACTAAAGGGTTCGGAGGTCTACCTGCTGTACGGGAGAAGCGTAAGACAAGATAATGGAATTTGGGATTCTACCTGTCCATCCCCATTCCCCTCAGCTCCCTTCGTGTCTCAGGCAGCCCGTCCTTCCCCCCCAGGTACGTCCCTGCGGAGTTTCCAGCCGCACGCCGCGTCCCTCCTCCGCAGGCTGCGGGACAGAGAAAGAAGGCAGCAAGCCCACGTATTCCTGCCCGTCCCCGGGAAGGCTGGGATTTCCCACTCCCTGCTTCCCCCCACGGCTGCAGGGACTCGCCCGCTGGGGGCCGGGCACTGGGACGTCATGGTGCCGGGGGTATCGCAGGCAGGTCCTCTCCCCAGAGTTTGGATTTAGCTCTTTGAGGCGCTGGGTTCCGATGAGCCGCACCTTGCCCAGCGCTGTGTTTTCTGAATCCCCGCCTGTGCCAACACCCGGTGCCATTTGTCACAGTCCGTGGATCGGGAGGAACACGAAGAGACCAAAACCAACACCACAGTCCATGAAAGCCGAATGACGAGCGTTTGGCCAAAGGAGACCCTTCCCACACCACCGCCAGCTCCGGGAGCCTCCTTTCCAGCACCAGGTCACGCCAGCGCTTTCCAAGGAGCCGGTGGGGATTCTGCACGCCGCGTGGAAGCGCCTTCGCGTTCGTTCAGTGAGAATGGAACTTGGCAGCTTCGGCGCACGTGTGCAGCTTCTCTGTTGTGTCCTTAGTAAACAATGTGGGTAATTTTCTACGGCATTAGCCTGCTTTCAGAGCACTGATGCTTCCAGGTTTTGCTGGAACCTCTACCTTTCATGTTTAACCTTCGCTACCAAACAGGAGGCAAGTCTTTTCCCCACCAAGGGCCTTGATTCTTTTGCGTGTCAGAGGCAACAGCGTGATGCTGACTCCACACATCAGTTTACATCAGCTAATGAAAGTGCCGTGCGAGAGCGAATCGTCCTGATCACACGGGGTGTGCGGTGAACACCCTGTAAAATAATCCTTGCTGCAAACCGGAGTTCCCAAATTAAACCAGACTGAAGGGGGGCAATAAGGCCCTGAGAGGTGTATGGCTTCAAAAGCTGCGCAGTGGGTTACCACAGGACTAAGTGCTCAGGTCACCCCAACCCCCATCAGTACCAGTGCCACTGGGGCCTATCCTTCCTGGGACCCAGGATTTGCAAATTAGATTTTGGGGTGATGGAAGGAGACCTTTTCTGTAAGTCAAGCAGAGAACAATTCCAAAGCATTTCTCTGCTGTGAGATAAAATAGGTGGCACTGCTGGGCTCTCCGTGGTAAGAAAGCTGACACGAACCCAGCAGAGATGAAATGCAGTCGCAGGAAGGACCATTTCTGAGTTCTCTGCGTGTTGGTAGAGCTCTGCCAGCTGGCCCAGCCTGGTAACTGTGAAGAGAATTGCAGAGGACACTTGTGGGCAATGCGTGAATCACATCTGCGGGCAGCAATTGCTCCACAGGTGACACAGGCTGGGTCCCCCAGACACAGATTTACTCACCCCTTTACTCGGTGTTTTGTACAATTCAAACCAGAAAACCTCCTGCTTCTGCGCGCAGGTTGCTCCATTGCACGTTCCTACGTCCATGAGGCAAGAGGAAAACCCTTCAGATGGAATAATTCTCCTTGTTCCTTATGTCCACCAGCACCAGCCAGGATAACATCAACAAAATGTCACAGAAAGTTTGGTTTAAGCCCTTAATATATGTCAGCTGTAGCCTGTAAAAGTTGGATTGGCTTTTTAAGAAAAATAGCCCCAAGATAGGTTTTACTGTAATTGTATCTTCAACGGTTGGACGTCAGGAGGTTTTTCCTTAGAAACGGCAAACGGGTAAGTGATCAGAAAGAGCAAAGGTAAGCCAGGAGAAGGGCTGAGCCCGCTTAGTCTGAGCTGTCCCTGGAGCAGGGCAGGCAGGTTTTGACAAGCAGGTTGGGACCCAGTTGTGGCTCCATCCTCCAGACTGACCCACCTGCCTCCAGCTGAGCCTGCACATCTGCTCAGCAGGGCACAGGCCTCCTCTGTACCCGCTGCCACCTCGAGAGCGGGGCTCCAGCAAGGCTCCCCCGCTCGCTCCTGGCTCTTGCAGTTGGTTTACCGTCCCACATGCAGCAGCTGTGGCAGGAGCACGCGTCTGCCTCACCAATGAGGGCAACAGAGCATCGGGGCTACATCCTGAAGAAACTGGGGTGGAAAGAAACGGGCACAAACAGAAATGCAAGACTCAGTTTGCTCCGTGCTGTTGCTGCAGAGCCCTTGAATCGTAACAGTAGCTGTCTTGCTAGCTGGTTAATGAATAAACTAATTGATCGGCATCAGTATGGTCTCTGGATCCCGTTTCTTGATGACTGATGTATCACACAGACACACTGGGAAGGTGCAGCTCCTGACAAGGGGTTGTGGTGGCACTTGGTGGAGCACTGCCGAGATCGCCAGCCCTGCTGGGGTGATAAATAGGAGCAAGTTCCCAAAATCAAGCCAGGGTCCCAATCCAGAGAGAATGCCACTTTCCTGACGTGGTCGCTGTTCTGTTTGGAGAAAGGTAATTCACCATTTCAAGTTAAACAAGAGCATGTTCATGGGGAAATAAAGCGTTCTGCAGTGCTGTGGCGGGCAGTCACCTGGCCGGAGAGATGCCAGCCAGCACCACCTCCTTTTTGGGCACGTACAGCACCTAGCACACTGAGATGTAGGGCTCTGGCCCGGAGCTTCTGCACCCTATTGTCTGTCCCATCCATCCGTATGTATCTATAATGGGGTTTTTGTCCTTATCGGTCTTTTGCAGTGCTCTGAGATGTTCCTCAGTCATGGGCCCGTGTTCCCAGCCCTCACCTCCTTGCAGGGAAGAGAAACCCTGCGTCTTTTTATTCCATTTCTTCCACCCTAAGAATTCCTTGGTGCGGTCCCCTAGCTTCCCCTCTGCCACGCACCCTGTGGGCCGGTGGACGGCAGCTCTTTTGGAGCAGAGGGGAGCCGGGGATTGCCGACGTACAAACCTCGCGGTCCTTCAGCAGCCCTCGCTCCTTCTGTACCGTCACAGCTCCATCAGGGCACACGCTTGCTGGACTCAATGTCACAATACTGAGGCAAGACCTGGGGGAAAGGGCCTGGGACATCTGGGATTTTGTCCTAAGTAACATGTGTTGGTATTAACCCACCGAGGCATAGCTTGGGGTGAGTGTTCAGTGGGTCAGGATTGCTGGGCCAGCAGCCAGCGCCCATCCCAGCTACAAACAGCCAAATGGTGGGGCTGGGCCACCCTGGGGCGAACAGCAGTGGGATGACTGTGGGTGGCATCACCGGGACTCAGAACAGGTCAGCCGCTGGCAAGGAACCTGCCCAGGGCTTCACACGACCCCTCTGCACAAGTGGCCCAAGTGCCACCTACTGCCCTCAAGCCCTGCGCGGTGGCTTCCAGCCACTCCAGCACTCAGGGACGTCCCAGCGACACCCCAGGGATGTTGCTGCCTCTTGCAGTGCTGTGCTGTGTGTCCCGGGCGTGCTCCCGACGGGGCAGCGGGCAGCACCGCTGTACAGATGTAAGAGGAGATCTTGTTTCCTTCAACCTGAAACCATTTCCTTTCTCCCCCTGCCCTCCCTCCCCTCGCTCCCTAATTTGTCCCTGGGGTTTTAATATCTATTTCTCCAAGTGCCACGGGCCAAATTTACTGCTCGCATAACTCCACCGACTTCAATGGAGAAGAGCGTTTAGGGTGCTCCAAGGAGGCGTAAGTAGGAGTGATGTGATGGAATTGAGTAAAGGAAAATATAGTCTGACTGTCAAGAAGAGTTTCCTACCAGTGAAATCTATAGACTGTGGAAGCTTCCCATGGGAACGCGCAGAAACCAAGTTGCTGAAGTCATTTTAAAGCGGCACAAGAGAATAGGAAATCAGCGCAGTGACTGGCCAAAAGGAAAGGCGAGATGACATAATGCTACTTCTCCTTCTCTAGTTTCTCTGGCTGCATTGCTTTGTCCATGGAATTGTTTTCACGCAACTGGATTTCTCCTTGGTTTTTGAGCGATGCGATGCCCTCACTGCTTCTGAAGAGGTTTCAATTCCTCTTAAATTCCAGGACTAAATTCTGTCCTGGATTCCAGCAATACCCACTGCAGCCCCCGTTAGTCCTCCTGTTATTCCTGCTCGCAAACCTCTTCTGGGCGCTTTGCAAGCTTCTTCCCTGGCTTACCCGAGTCCTCAGCTCCAGTTCTGTACCTGGGTAGCGGTACAAAATGAGTCAGGCTAATTTGGGAATAATGGCAGGGCGCATCCAGGCCAACAGAGACGTCTGCCAGGCTACAGGAGCTATTGGACATGGATCTGTGACGTACTGGCAAGCAGGAGAGCGCAGGGATGGAAATCTTCCTATCTTCAGGGATCCTTCAGGCAGATTCCTGCTAGGTCGTCTGCTAGAAAATCATACAGGCGACCAGCACACGGTGCAACGCTGCTTTCCCTGGTGTCTTTCGGATTTGGTAACTCCTGCCCGCCTGTTTCGGGCTCGGTACGGCACACCAGGTCTGCACACGCAGTGGGCATGCCCAGCTACCACCCCCTGCCTTTTGCAACCTCTTGCCCACGGAGCTCCCCGGTGTATTTATGAATGACTTAACGTTCGCTCACCGTCTCAACGTTCCCAGCTTAAAGCTCTGCTGCTAGCAACCTCCTACCTCGCACAGTTCCCAGATAATTACAGATTAGAACCGGCTAATTTTTATTTTTGTAAAGCTGTCAGAGGTCTGTGTTTGTTATTATTGTCTCCTAGGTTGCCAGTTGCATAAATACATATGTAAACCCCCCTTTGATCTCCAAGTATAATGACACAGATTTATCAAATGTTTGCCTTTTTCTGTCTCTTTGAAAAGGCTGATTTATGGAGTGCAGTCCCTACCTCCCTTCCCCTCTTGAAATATGAAGTGTTTGTGAGCAGCCAAGGTAATATTTAATATCCTGCCAAGAATCCTTTGCACTTCCTAACAAATGAACTACAACCTAACCAAATGGTTCACATCTGTTTAGCCTCTTCTCCTTTTTAACTAAACAAATTAGCATTAGAATACCTGGGAGGCACACAAAGTCCCTTTCTAGATGACAGAACACAGACAATTATTAGCAAGGGGAGTAACTGTACTGAAAGGAGCAGGCATGGACCCAGCAGATGTTTTCACATCTCCTGTAGTGGCCATGAATGACCCGCACCGCAGCCGACACGCTGCCACGGCCTTTTGAAGTGGGCGAGGAGTCCATTCACAGTCCCCTTCTGAATGAAACTAAAGGCGGCGGCCTCAGCTACTTAAACGTTTCATTTAAAGCGCTTCCAGATAAGTTTTTCTGGGTCTTTTTCCCGTAAATGGCTAAAATAAAGAGCATCGCCCCACTCCTCCCCACGCATGCCAACCTGGGGACAGCGTCCTGCGTGGGAGGCAACGGGCAGCTCTGGTTTTATGTCTGCTTGCAGCAGCAGCTTCTCACCCCAAGAGCATCAAACCACCCAGCCTCACTGCCCTTTCCCTCTCTGAAATAAGGTACGGTGGGTTAGTTGGGTTCTAGGGGAATCGCAAACGAACATCTGCAAAGTGTATCTGGGATTATTACAGACTGCTGCAGTCCGCACATGGGCAATGACAAACTCACAGCCCTCCCACCACGCGGGGCCTTTCAAGCACCCCTGTTCCCGCTGGCGCCTCAAACACCTTTTAATCAGCGGTTCCAGAGCAGGTTTTGGGGCTGAGCTGGACGGGACAAGGGACATGGGCTCTCATTTAATTGGATCCACCGCGGGAGGAGGGAGCCAAACGAAACACACGTTTTATTAGGGCCAACACTTAGCTTTTGTTGCAAATGTTTTCAAAAAGAAAACACTCCAAAGCCTCACAGAGATACTGCTATTAATATATCATCCGAATAACAAGTGATTAAAACCAACAACAGCTCCTATGAAAAAGTGGCTTTGTAGCACTGGACCGCATGGGACGCAGCAGGGAAAATCATTACGAACACACCAGCGGGGTGCAATTGTAAATAAAACCAGCTCTGTAAAGGCTACAAAAGCAGCAATAATCAGTCCGGTCTGCGGTTTAGTAAGGGCTAAAGACACTTTCGGAAGGTGCTATTTATTACCAGAGGCAGGGACAGCACCGGATTAAGGGGTGCAACTTCAGGATAAGTCAACAGAGGGAGTTCACTGCCATCACGGCCGGGCGAGACACAGCCCGCACATCCCTGCCAGCGGCCCGGCTCGCTGCCTGTCCGCCTGTCCGTCCGTCCCGCGTGGCCTTCCTGCAGTCCCCACTGTGGGCACAGCACAGGAAGGATGCTGGAGCAGGCTCCTTGGCTCCGAGCTGCGGAGCCTGGCGGTGTCTTTGGCTCCAAGGACAGACCCCAGCAAGGTTGATCCCCGCAGGTCGCTGTGCTCCTTCCAGCGGGGCAGCTCCTCAGCTCTCCCACGGGCAGCTGGCGAACATCCCCACGGAGCAGCCCTGGCAGCACGCCCAGCGAGGCTGCTCCCGAGCGGGAGCGTGGGATGCAGCACAAATGCCGTTGCAGATGCTGGGTGACACCAGGCCTGCCGGGCAGCAGAGCGGCGGCGCAGAGGACAGACCCCTTCCCATTCCCAAACGGAATCATTTGTCATCTATCGGCAAGTCCTGGAGGCAGTGCCCGGGCTGGCTGAGGTCCCCGGGGCTCCCGCACCCCTGAGGAGCACAGGACAGAGCCACCGCGGGAACGTCTGCCCACAGGTGCTTCCACCACGCTCTTCCACTGCTCGTTTTGGAGCGAGGAGGGTTAACTAGCCTCACTCCTGACGTATCCCCAGCTCGTGGCTCCTGCCAGTCCTTGTTCCCGTTGGAAGCCAAGGGCACGTTACAAGCAGACCCTAGGCAGCAGGCCAGCAGCATCAGATGGGGGAGAAGAGATCTAAGAATACCTCTCTCGCTAAATGCCTTCGTGGCACCGGGCATCCTGTTTCCCCTTGGCATGCCTCGGTTTCCCCCTGTGCTGGCTGGGAGGGTTCTGTGCAGGGACAGCCAAGGGGCAGCGTGTGGGTCACGCAGCCCTTCGGCCACTCTGCAGGGCGAGCATCCGTACGAATCTCCGAGTTCAGCTGATAAACTCAGGCTGTTCCCTTCCCGGTTTGGACGTCATCCAGCAGCTCCCCTGGAAGCTTGGCGGAAATGCCTTAATCACCTCGTTTGCATCTCTGTTTCAAGTTTAATTTGATACAGTGCCTCCTCTCCCCAGCCAAAGAAAAGAACCCAAACATCCCCCAGCCTTTCGCAGCAGCACAAATCTCGATCTTTCCCACTGCTCAGCAAACAAACGACGAGTCCCCGTGCCAGATGCTTCTTTGCAAACGAGCTTCGACTGCCCTGCAGCCGCCTGCATCAGGGCAGGAGCAGCAGTGGAGCCCGTCCTGCCTGGCTGGAAGCTCTGCCCCCTCCCCAGCCCCAGCCCCACGGACTGATCCCTACCCCTTCCCCACCCACAGGGATGCCCCTTCTTGCTTGCTGGAGGGGGAAGATGGGCAAGATGTTCCTACTGGTCCCAGTTAGGGCCAGTTTGGTCACTCTGGGAGATCAGAGCCCTTCTGCTTCCCATCGCTCAGGGCTAAGCCTGTGTTTCTGTTTAAGGAAAAGACGGTCTGGCTACAGCTGCAGTTTAGACGGGTACAAGAAAGGTATTTGACACCACGTATTTCATGGAAAAGAAGAATGAGGGGAAAGCTGTAGTTACAATACAAAGCGTTAAAAAGGGGAGCAGGGACAGGAAGCACCTTGGCCTGTGTCTTGGATAGCAAAACCAGGGGGAAAAACTCCCAACCACCAAACTGCCCTGGCCTCTGGGGCCGCTCATGCTCCTGAGACATGGGAAAGCCTCCCTTCGGGTACCGCACTCTGCCTCGCTCGATGGGCAGGGCTGAAGCTGGGCTCCCAGGAAAATGGGAATACAGGTGTGGATTTAGGGCAACCGCTCCAGCTCTGGGGGGGATGGCCAGGCATCCTCCTTTCCAGGGGCTTCCTTTTAGTCCTTGTGCTCCCCCTGAAGCACAAGGACCATGGCAGCAGCTCCCCAGTAGGGTCTGTGCCTGCCATGCTCAGAGCGTCTCTTCGGAGGTGTCAGCAGCAACGCTCGAACAAGCGTTCGGGAGCCGTAACCTTTCAGGGACTCGGGGATAAATGCACCAACCTGAACCCGCGCGAGCCCGCTGCCAAAGCCTCAGTTCTCGCTCCAAGGCCTGGAGGTGCCAGAACTGGTTAGGAGCGGTAGGAAAAACATCTCCACATTGTGGGAAAACAGCTCGTTTTGCCAACCTTGTTCTGTGAAACAGTTGAACTGTGCCTTTTTGAAACCCTGGAAACTAACCCCCAGCCCGAGGCACTGACCCAGGCTGGAAAACCTTCAGCGCACGTGGTTAAAGGCTGGGAGCAGGAAGGCAGAGGTGACGGAAAGTGTACGAGGCAGAGCTGATGAGAGATGCTCCTGCCAGCTCTTTTAAACACACGTACTTCTGGAGGCAGTCTGCATGGCTTTGGGACACTGTACACACGCTGCATTCCACAGACCTCCTTTTCCTTGGGTCAGGGAGAGCATGACCGCACTGGGCCTGACAACAGCCTTTCGGGGCATGGGAGTCCTTGCAACACGGTGATCCAGACCAGCGCAGGCTCTGACAGCACACAGGGACTCGCGCGCTCGGGGAATACTCCAGGCTGTCAACAGAAGGCCTTGGAAGGCAGCTCCAAAGCTTGCTAACTGTGTGTCGAAGCCCTAAAAGCTGCTGGTAATTTTATTTCAGAGGGGACTAAAAAACATCGATGGGAACCACCCAGCAAGTGACAGCCTGAGGGACTCCTGACGAGGAGGGTCCTCACCAACCACACTTTGACCTGACGACTCAGCTGTCAGCTTTCACTCCCTGTTTGGGAGATGATTATCACCGGAACCAGCCCCCGTCCCGCCTCTGGGAGGGCCATGTGCTGGACACGAACCTACGGAGAACAAGCCCGGCGCTGCAGCACTGACCTCCTCCAGGACTGGGAGAAGAAACCGCAGCACCAAGGGGTGAACAACCGACCCGAGGGCACACTGCCAGCGCGGGTGGCATCCTGCATCCCACGAGCCTTCGCCGGGGCCGGGCCTTCGCCTGGTTAAGAAATACCATGACTAGAAATGCCACGGGGAACAGCCTGCAGCGGAGCTTCTAGTATTACCACCCCCAGCAGAGCCGCTTAATCGGAAAACAGTGCTGATGTTTCAGTTTTAAAAGCAAAGTGTTCTGTAGACAGCCTGTATTCCCAAGGAAAGGGGAATATCTAATCACCTCTGGAGAGCAACCAGGACAACACGGTTTCTATCTGTAATGATAATGATTTCTAACACTATCACTCTGTTTCCATTCCTACCCCCACGGGATCGTCAGAACTGAAAGGACGTGTGTGTTTTGTGTAAGCCCTGAAACGCCGGGGCCTGGCTGAGTGGGAAACGCTGCTGGAGCCAGGAGAGTGTGAATGTGTTACTCTGCTGGGGCAGATTATATCCGAGATTGATACAGGAAGCGAGAAAAAAAAACACCCAGTGGGGGAAACGAGAGGGGCGAGAGCTGCGTGCGGGGGATTGGGTTTCCTCATTCATGCTGGAACAAAGCGCGGAGCCCCACCAACTGCCTGGCTCGCTGGGATGCCCCTCACGCCGAGGTGTCGCGGGGGGGTTCACGCAGGACCCGGGGCTCCTCGCCAACGCAAGAGCTTGGGGCAAGGCACGGTCGCCTCGCTCCGCTGCCCACGCTGTCCTGCCAGGCAGGCCGTGGGCTGAGGGGAAGGGATCTGCTGGAGGTCAGCGCAGAGAAGGGACGCGGGGTGCAACCGAGCCATCACCCGTCGCTCTTTACGGTAACGGGTAGGGACGGACAGAAACACGAGCTGTTCCCTCGTCCAACGAGGCGAAATATCACCCTCCGTGTTGTAGCGACGGAGCACGTTTCTTCCGCAGGGATCTGGGAAGAATGAAGATCCCCTGAGCCTTGGGGCTACTGTTTTATCCACAAATCCACACAAAAGCTTTAGAGTCCAAATAGACTAAGACCAGCTTCGTCTTCTTGAGTCACTGGCTCAGATCCCTGGGAGCTTTGGGACAGGCTTCTGGTGGCACAAAGCTGCCCGTGGTAGCAGCAACCCCTGATGGGACCCTCTCAGCTACCAGCAGACCCGGGGTTGGAGGGATGTGGCACGCTGCTGCTGGTTCTTCACCACCCTAAACAGCAGGTATTCCCAAGAGGAGCAACTCATGGGGAGATCCTGAGTAACCAGGATTAAGGGGATGACAAACAACCTATATTCAAGTTCTCCAAATGGGACAAGGGAAAAACCATTGCAGTGCTATGTAGGAACCGCCGTTTCAGATCCAAGGAGCCATGCAAAGCGTGATGCTTGCTCAGGACTGAGAGGCAGGAAGCCCAAGTTCAACTCCCAGCACCGCCCCAGCTCTGCAAAGCGATCACAGCAAGACACTCTCATGCACCTCACCTGTCTCCTTCCCTGCAGAAGTTAGGCAGGAATATCAGCAGTGCTGGCGTGGGGATGGCTGACTTCAATCCTTCGTGTAGGGCCAACAGAGACCACAAATGTCCTTGGATGAGGGCAGAGAGTTCAGTGCTTTTTCATTTCCATAGGGGCACCAGAAATATTGAAAAGGACACCTGAGAGCACCTGCTGTACTACCTGTCTGTCACCAAGATTTTAACTGGGCAATGTTTTTATTGTCAAAGTACAGGCAACAGCAGAAATCCCTAAAGGCAGTAAAATGACAGGGATGGCTTCGCCCACACTTGCTACGTGGGCATTTCAGAGCACAGGACAGAACACCCTCTAGGTGAAAAAGGCTTGGGTTTTTTTAAAAAACAAGGGTGTGTCTTACCTTTCAATCCTAGACCCACTCATTCTGAAAACATGCTCTCTCTCCAGGCCAGACCGACTGGGTGTGGAGATGGTGCAACTCGGTGACCTGCATTTTGCAGACACTCTGGGATGATTATAAAGCTCCTGTCTGGCCCTAAAACCCGTGAATGTGACACATTTTGGCCCAAGAAATGAAGATCCCGGCTCTTCAGAATGGAACCACAGGCATCTCCTTGGGACCTTCAATCAAAACGGAGTTTGTCAGGACAGCACCCCGTACTTGCAGGCCATCCCCAAGCCTGCCTCTGTAATGACTTAGGGGAAAACCACAACCCTCCCGCTTCAGCACCACTTTCTGCCTCTGGGAGCAAAACCTGTGGTTTCTGTGAGCCGTCTGCTCTTTTCAGGTTCCTCTCCCAGTTAAAGGTTGACCAAATTCTTTGGTTTTGCACAAATCCTTTCCACTTAGACGCAACTTATTTGCACTGTGCCTTTTGCACAATAAACCCGTGTTTCACAAGCTGTCCTCGCCCCTGCAGTGATCAAGAATATTGTTGCTGCAAGAAATGCCACAAAACTATCCAATACCTTTGCAATTAATTCAACTGTACCAGAGTTTCAATCAAAAGTGAATTGTTTACAACAGATATTGAGCAGTCATCTCTTTTTTTTGTACAGTGAGCACTTTATTGCAGAGAAGACTGGATGTGTTTTTAAAACAAATTCAGGAGTTGCAGTGTTTCCAGACATTTCTATGACGTGTTGCCCACAGTAACTCGAGTACAACGGAGTCTGTCAGACAAACAGTAACAGGGAACTCAACCCTGTCATCTGCAATCACTTGAGAGTCGGGAAATCTTGCGAGTGATCGTTTAAGAGCCACGTAAAACAGGTGGCTCTGGTCCCACGAGCACCTCTGCCAGCAGGACAGAGGTTAACCGTGTCACTCCTGATTTACACCAGCGTACCTGAGACCAGAGCTGGGCTTGTCTCACGAATGCAGCCAGTGGAGATTCGACGTCAGCGTGATACGCACGTGGTGGCAGATTTGTGACGTTTCCTGAAGGCCTTTATTCGGGATCAGATTAGAGACAGTGTCTCCCACTTCAGGTATTGCTGTACCTTTGGATCGATGCACAGCCATGCTGCCCAGTCCCTCTCCACGTGGGAAAGAAATCTTGGCGTGAAAATGCATCAAGTCATAACAGGCACTAACTACCACAATAAACTGTAACTCAGCCTTTGTCTACGCCGGCTGCTGCTGCGTTTGGCAGCATCCCAGCGGGTCACAGCCAGCCCCAGGTACGCTGAGGGCTAGCCACAGCCCCGTGTGGCATCACAAGTACAGGGGACTGTGGCTAGAAAGGTTCTTCAGTGTATCAGTTAACAAAGATAATGCATTTTCCTAGGGACACCATCCACAATAATTCCTTTTGAGAGACACTGGCTGCATCAGCAATTTGAACATTAGAGTATCAAATAAAAACCACAAACTTTTTTTCCGTAAAACCTGTTTCCGTATGGATTACACACCCCACAGCTGAGGACTTCTCTCAGCCACCACGGTGCGACCCTCAGTACAGCTCAAACTCTTGATGCAAGTCCAGAGCTTGTCTGAGGACACTGCGACTGAACGGGCTGGCACAAGACACATTGGTACAGAGAAGCCTTGAAACCACCAGATCCTGAGATCTGGTTCCCACCTCCTGCACCTTTTCAAAGCTTCACTGTCATAAACAGTACTGGCAGTTTGTACCAGCTGAAGGTCTGACACACAGTGCTCAAACTCCAGTGGTATAGGACCGCAGGGGAGCCGGAAATTCCCCGTGATGGATGAACAGCAGGATGGCTCCAAGTGTGTTCAAGGCATGTGCTGCAGAAGAGCTGCTCCCCTGGAGGTTGTTTTATGTTTAAATGCTGACGTGCAGCGTGCACTTTCCTTTACTCCCTTAGCATTGTGCCAGCTGTGTGGAAGCTAAAGATCTACTGGGGTGAACGGGAACCTGGGGAAAAGCAACGGATTGAAACAAGCCTCAGAAACCGAAGGTTTCTGTGTAATATCTGAGTGGGGATGGCAAGGGTTGAGACAGGAAGAGTTCACCCAACCCACCACGTGCCTCAAAGCTTAATTTGGAAAGGATGCCCGGGGAGCAGGGGTGATAAATCATTCATCTGTCACTTCCTGATTTCTTCGCCAAGGCTGCCAGTGCTGGCGGTCAGTACGTGTGCGCTTGTGACTTGCTAACTGAAAACCTATCCACCAGGTGAGAGACCCCGCCTCACGGCGGCTTTGGAAGGCCGTCCCAAAGCGACGTGCTTCTGACACGGCTCAATTGTAATCCGTGATGAGTGGACGGGCCCGAGGTCCGTGAATGCTTTAAGGTCTCATGTCTATTCCCTTTCAGAAGAAAACAGAAAACTATCGCGTGAAGTGGTCGCTAGGCACAAATGATTCTTCTTCAAACAGATCCCCACAGGTTTCCCCCTTGTACTTACTAAAATATACCACCCGATGTGTCACGAGGACGACAAGTAACTGACATTTAAGGCAATCTCATTTCCACAGCCCTCCCATGATTTCCACTGAGCAGATCGCCTTTGTCTTCCTTCTCCAGGAAGGATTTCTTGCAGGTGAACATGACAAGCAGCAGCATGGGCAAATGCCACAGGCTGCAGAAGAAGAGCCTCCTGGAGCTGCTGCGGTCTGCATCCCTGTAGAACCGGAAGCCGAGGTAGGAGATGTAGAGGTTGATGGGGAGCGAAACGATGGGGAAAGTCCACGTGGTGATGTCGAGAACGGGAGCCACCGTTGAGAGTGCAATTAAGGCCAAGCAGTGGCGCAGAGCCACCCGCCTGCACAGCCCTGGGTGGGTGACAGACATCATACAGTATCCGCCTCGGGAGTAATCTTCCCGCAGCCCCCAGCTCAGGGCGTTGAAGTGAGGGAACTGCCAGGAATACAGGATTGCTCCCAGCAGTAAAGCACCTGCAGCGAGCGAGAGAGAAGGAAACAGGCATTAGAGGGCCACCACAAGGAGCGCACGTCAAGACCTCGGCAGACAGGGGCTGTGAGCACCACAAACCGGCTGCGCCGCCCTGTGCCGAAGCCGAGGCGTGCTCTGGAAGATCAGGCACGCCCCGATTTTAATGGCATTTGCGTAGGGTTGCGCGTGGCGGTTCTGTTTTTGGAGCACTTAATTTGAAAAGTATTTCAACAAGTCCCTTCCTCCTAAGGAACCGCTGTTAATTGGCTTCTGCACCATTTCAGTCCCTTCCTGAGGGAAGACTGATGGAAATGTAGCAAAGTTGGGCATGAGACTGTTTTCCTGGGAGCCCCTAGCTTCCACTCCCGCGTTCCCAAACCGGTGCATTCAGAGCAATAAAAAGCCGGTGGGCAGAGTGTCGCGTTGGCCAGATCCAGGGAGCCCCGCTCAGCGGCAGCAGAAAAGGAGGATAAGTTGCTTCCTCCAGAGGACTGGGAAAATAGCAGCCCCTCGGGAGCCTGGAGCACGGCTGAGCTTTCTGCATGCCCAGGGCACGAAGGGAGGGAACTGCTCCCGGGGACCACCTCCATCACGGAATTCGGCAGGCGCGGAACCAGCAGAAGCTGCTAACGAGGTGACGGAAGATGGAGAACTTTTTAATCCCTCAAACCAATTGTAGGAATTTCTAAGTAGTTTGATCAAGTAACTCTATTCACACCAATTAGCGACTCTTAAATTCAAAAAGGAGCTTTGGAGGCACCACATTTTTCACAGCTACCCTCAGACACGGTACAGGGCTTAGCGAGGCAGAAGCAGCTTACATGCTGATTCCAGAGAGCTTCAAGGATGCCCTCAGACTAAACTCCCTTCACTAATTTTGTCTGAAGACACAAAAAAATCCCTCAAGGCTGTTGCACATTATGAGCATTCCTGGATTTTCCTTCTGTCTTCCCAGCTCCCAAACCCTCCACTCCAGCATTAACACTTCCTTTGCATCTCCCTGCCTCCACGAGCTCATTCTCTATGGAAACTACTCATTTGGAGCCGTGAGGCTATCATGTTCTTCATGACCTGATAGAAACAGCAACACTTATCTGCATGCAGGTAAGGTATTTAAATTCTTCCCCAAACATTCACTTCTTCCCCAGCGACTGCTCGGGCTCTAGCAAAGACCAAGATCCTGTCTCCTTTGAACTCCTTCGTGGTTCATGTCTTCTCTCCATCTGTCCTGGTGTATGTTCCCTGGGGCTGTGCGTGTCTAGTTCTTGTCTTACAGCACATCTTACACTGGTGTTTTCAAGCAAATAATAATCTAAGTCTGCAAAAGAGCCTTTTTTCCCTACACCTTATCAGCCAGTGAAGGAACAGCCCGTTAGACTCAAGGCCAGTTTCCAGTTGCTTGTAAGACCCAGCAGTGGTATAAAAGACCTGTCTCACTGCTTTTTAAATTGGGTGACAAATACTCCATTAGGGGTGTACATGCCCCTGAGTGTTGACTGCATGGAGCATGGAGCTAGACCCTCACGTCCTGGGCACGCAGCTTTTGGCACAACATTGCCTGCTACGAATTCCAGGTGATTTCCTGGACTACGGCCCACACCCCTTACAAATCCTGCCGTTTGATCCTACTAAAGTCGACTTTCAGGGTGTGGATGCTTAGCACCTTCTCTAAATTGGAACATTTTAAGACGGTGGAAAATGGTGCACCCTGAAATTATCATTAATTTCAGAAAATCGTGGCAATGAAAAGTAATTTTGGCCCTAATAAAATAGGATTTGATCCAGTTCTGCTGCAACCTAAGGGCTCGACTGAAGTAAACTGAAGTGAAACTTAAGGGGCAGTACTCCCTACACCAGGAGAAACAATGGGGAAAAAGCTCTTGTAATATGTCATTCCTTAGCTTTTTCCTGTTCGTGTAAAACATATTACTGGAGGCAAGATCCCGAATGAGATAAACCTCACAGGAATATTTTTCAAGTTTCACATCTGAAGTGCTTTAGAGACATTAAGGTTGTCATTTCCCAGAACTCAGGGAAAGGTAAGCTACAATTATCCATCAGCTGAGGAAACTCCAGTGGAGCCAGTGCCAGGATTCAGAGGCAGAGGCTGTCCCTGCTTCCCACGGCTACGAACCAGCCGGCTTCTCGTCTGGCATGTGCCGTGTCCCTGTTTCGGCTGTAACACGGGCTTCGCTGACTCAGTTGTTCAAACGCTGTGTGCAGCTAAGCTCAGAACACACCCTAAACCTCAAACACACAAAAACCTGTAACAGTTCTCTAACTATAACACCATTAAAAAAAAACCCCAAAGTCATCTGGAGAAACTTTTAAACACAAACAGACCAACTAAACGACTTGAGGCTGGATTCCCATTTACAAAGCTCTGGTTTTTACATGCAAGCCTTTGGAATTTAATTACTTTGATTACATTACAACCATTGAGATAATTGATATTTTACAGAGAAGCTGAACAGTAAAACAATTTAATAGCCCATTATGAGGATTTTAGCCGACCCGATCCTTTCGTTAGTTTCCCATGTGCCTTGGACATCCTGTAATTTCCTCTGCTGTTGACTGTCGGGTTGTCAGAGGTTTTTAAGTGTCACATAAGACCGACGACTTGCAAAGCACAGCGCACGGTACAGTACAATTCAACATCACATGAGCCCACAGTAGGAATCCTGTCAAGCCCAGAGCAGACACTGTAATACTCATTAATTACTAGATGAATGGTAACTATGTCATAATTAGGTCAGCAGTGTTTTTAAGCAATATTGCAGTGAGACTAACCCTGGAGACTAACCTGGCTCAAAGCAGTCTAGAGTCTACTCTGCTCCTTCTGTGCAGTTCCCAGCTGTTTGGAACACAGTTTAATCAACGCAAATCTCCTTTTTCTCCTCAGAGTTTATAATGAAGTGAAGCCCAGGCGAGGTCGTTCACAACCGGAACACGCGGAGCTGGCACGGGGTCGGCAGCAGCGTGGCCAGCCGGCGGAGCAGAGCCCTAGCGCTCGCTGGGCCGCGGGAGACAGCCAGCACCCCGGGACGCCGCAGCCCTCGGGCTCCTCCGCGGCACGGCAAACCCGAGCGCAGGCAGGCTGACACGAACTTCCTATCGGATTGCTCAGCTATTCCACAAGTATTTCTAAATTGCGAGACCACAAGTACCCGGCTCGTCGATAACCCAAACTCTTTGGCCTTTTTTGGTCATCTCTTTAATAGCTGCAAGTTCAGCCCATTTATGACCATTCCAAACTCTTCTCCAAGAGTTTGAGCCTGGGATAGCTGCGAGCAGACACTTACAAATCCTGATAACTTGGCAGATGAGTCCTGTTTGCTTTGCGAAAAATAAAAAAGCTTATTTAGGCAAACAGGTCCCAGGTCTCTGGTATTCTTTCCCTCTTGTGTGCAAAATAGGTACAGAATGTTTTCTTGAGGAGCTACCATTGTTTAATCACTTTGTACTAGCCTAAATCATCTCAAAAGTTACAGGATTGCAGAGAATCAGGTAGGTCATACAGCATCCACAGAGTTAAAGATAAATAACAGGTTTTACCTTTCATCATGAATTTTAAGGTTAAGCTATTATTTCTTTTTATAAACTCTTTTAGGAGTATTTAAATAGTAATAACGTATCGTCTTTTTAATAAACAAGAACAAGCGGAGATTTTTATTTTATTTCAATATCTAAGATAAAGCCAAAATGTCAACTGGAGTTGCAGAAGGTAGAAAATGGTTCTTTCTTTCTGTAAATATCTTTTTATCTTGTAAAATAATGAAGCTTTATAAACTGCACTTTTGCTAAAACAAACAAGACAGTGAATTCCATGGTCATTCCGAAACTGCTTGGCAAGACACTTTCAGGTTCAACAAATTTGGGGTAGGACTTGGAAATAATTGTGAGATGATACTTCCAAAAGCAACTAGTGATTCTGGCCTTACAAACGGCAGTAGCTGCCGGTCTGATTTGCAGAATTACAGGAGCAGTAAGCACCTCCCTCTGAAGTTATGCTCTTCACGGTGCCAAGAAGGTCATGCGGTACCTCTAAATTTTGATTAAAATGCCACGCTTTATTCCTTTTAAAGCAATCTGTGATTACTATTGCAGGGTGGCCCCAATCTCAGGCTAGGGAGCAATGTCAGCGCCTCAGCCCGCTGAGTCTTTGGCCTCTCTGCTAAGAAGAGCACCTAAGGGCAGGAAACTGGAAGATGGTTTTTAGGGCGTAAGGCCTGGCAGGGAGGGAGCTCTGAGCGCTGACTCGCACACGGGCAGAAGAGCGGAGCAATCAGCCAGCAGTAACTCCTTGTCCTGTCCCCCCTGGGCTTGCGCTGGGATCAGTGGCCCAGGGAGTCCCTAGTGTGAGGCCCCCAAAGGACTCGTGCCCTGTGAAGGATACAGAGCCTGTTCAAGCCTACACATCACCTACTCAGGAAAGAGTGGGCAGTCAGCCAGCGAGCTATCAGTGCCAATGGAAATCATGCCGGTAGCATCATTCTGAGCAACTGTTTCACTCTCATAAAGCAACCTGAGGACTGCAAATCTATTTTCTCATCCACTGCAGAGCAGAAGTAACGTTTGGATCCTGCCTGACTGTCTCGTGCTGAGGATGCCACTCTCTTAAGCAGCCACTAGAAATGTGCCTCTTTCATGCTGGCAATACCTTTCATCATCAAAGCGCTTTACACGTTGAACATCTGGCACGTCGAGCAGCAGAGAGGATTTCACCCGCAGCTGAATTATTTCAGCTTTCCGCTTTAAACAGGGCACAATAGCTTGGGATCATCCAATTGAAACTTCATGAAAAATTCCTGAAGGCAAGTTCTTCCAGGGCAGAAAGGGACTTGAGCTCCATGAGGGCACAGGCTGGAGCACGGCATGTGCCGGTAGGAACACCAGCCTCTGGAGCAGAGCAGCTGGAGGCCATCCAGCCCAGGCAGGCAGATGACCGTGAGCCTGTCTGCACAAGTTGAGGCAAACATGTCCCAGGTTACCTACAGAGACTGCCACACCGACACCGTGTTCCTGAAAACACACCAAAGACGAACAGCCCGTTACTTCTTCTTATCTTTCCCACTGCTCTTTAGACAACACACAGCGCCTTCCCTCTACACAGTGTTCTGCAAACCTCTCGTATCGCTTTCAAGCTCCAGACAGGACAGACACCCATTCACTTAACCGACAAAACAAAATAAAAGAGGAAGGGGGAGGTGATCTGTAGCATCAGTTCATGAACAAACTCACTCCTCCTGCCTTTGCTTCGGTGCTGCAGATGTAGGACTGGGAAGTGGCCAACCAGGCATTAAAATAAACATGGAATGGTTAAAATATCAGCTCCGAAACAGATGTTGAAATCTTACTGCATTTCCCAAAGCTGGTGTTTACTGCCGTGGCAACCTAAGAATGCTGTTTTGCTTAAAGCACAATTTTAGTAATTTTTCTGCCTTGAATAATGCGCAGGAATTTTAAAATTATTTCCAGACCTTGGTAGCTCCCTGACTTAGGAGAGGAAAGCACCCGCCTTCTGTCTCTAGGAAACTGGTGTGAGTTTGGCTGCTGTCAGGAGGGGAAGACTTCGGTAGTGTAAGCGCAGCCTTTTAATGGGTCGTAGTCAGGAAACAACCACACACCGTTTTACTTGATAGCACACAACTGGCTCTCCTCCCTCAAAAGATGTTGAACAAATTACTCCCCTTTAATCCAGACAAGGTAGATTAGAGCTCAGAGACTTGACTTGGTCCAGCTGTATCCACCTGCTTGTGAGCAACCGCGCCGTCTCAGACTGCATTTTTCACCTTTTCTACAGGAAATTTAACATATGCAATCCAAACCTCTTCACTGTGGTCCTGCATGATTTTTACAGGATGTTACACTCGCAGAAAACGTACTGGATACATCCCCAAAGCTTTTATTTTCTATCTTTTCTTTCCTGCTCATTCACGTTATATTTGACACGCTAATCTTCCCCAGAGATTTCTAACTCTGTGGCCATTATGGGGGCAAAGAAAGATTTTGAAGTCTCACCAAAGGCTCATTGTAATAGTAAATAACCCAAGATTATTTGGAGGAGTCGGTACAAACATTCAGAGCAGTTTGGAGTCCTGTCCGTAAGGCAGCTGTACTGTCCTGATACACACAGAGACAGGTTTATTAGGCTGGTGGTGGATTTTCTGTTTGGGAAGGAGAGTCAGAAGGTGCAATAATTACTATCTTTCCTTCAGCTTGTTTCAGTGATGGAAAATTACTGTTAGGGTAAATCGATTGGCCTCTGACTACAAGTGTTCAAGATACTGCCCTGATACGATCACTCCTGTGGAAAAATGTTACCTACTATTCGAGTTTTCCCATTGCCTTTGGGAATAGAAAAGGGATTAACTGTACAAAATTTACATCTTAAGTTGTGATGACGAAGCCTTCTCAAACACAAAGACATTTGGGAATCATCTAGTCATGAACCTTAACCAAACTGATGCAACTCCCCCCTATTTTACCACTGCAGCATTTCCTCTATTAGCACCACAGCCAGGCAACAACCGGCACTTTGCTTCCACTGGAAAACAAAAGCAGATGCTACTGCTTGTGTCGGATGCCACGTGAGTGGCTAAGCAGCCTTGAGAAGGAAAAAAGGAAAAGTATCGCTTCTAAAGCTTTGCACAAGGTCTCTGGGCTGCAAACAATGGTGCCGGCTGCCAGCGCGGGCACACACGGCCCCGCGCGCGGCCCTCATTGTGCGCCTTCAAGGTTACACGGTCATGTCAACGAAGGGCGAGGAGGAAAACACTGGAAAACTCAAAAGCTTCATGGTCATGGGTTTCAATGGCTGTTTCTTTTGAAGGATGGCACAAAAGGCTTGTGGAAGAGGAGCGTCTCGGGGCTGCGATAGACTCCTCTGCTGTAGCACATAAAGGGCAGGGGATGTTGGCCGTGTGCGCAGCTTGTCTGCAAAACAAAAGGACGATCCTCGGTGTCCACCACCAATGGGAAATGAAGTTGGCAGTGGGGTTTTTCACCTCGAGGGTGTCCTCCTGGCCTTTACAGAAGGAAACCAGATGTCCTCAGGTAGACTCCCATGTGGACAAAAGCTGTGTGCATATGGATACACACAGGCATGCACAGTCTTTGTGTGACACACAACAGGTTATTCCAGCCGAAAACCTCACAGGGAAACACCTTTTGTTCTACAGGCAAGGTTGAGGAAAACAGCAATGCTGTACATAATTCATCCGAGCTAACCCCAGCAACAGATGCCACAAAAAAAGCGAGCCTGTTGGGTAAGATGAAAATAAGGTCTTTGCACAGACCATTTGTTACGTGCAAACATGATTAGGAAGTATTTTCCCAAGGACCAGGCTCAGCAGAGGACTGCAAATACGCAGAGCCATGCAGGGGCTCCTCATCCACCACCTCTTGCAGGCTTCTGTGGTGGGAGTCCCTCCTGCACCCCCCTGCAGCTGAACTTCCCCTGTGGCTGTCGTGTCATGGGCACGGGGCTTCAGTGCTTCCCCTGCAGCTGTTGTGTCATGGACTCGGTGTGCGGGGGCTGCTGTACAGCCCCATCTCCTCCAGGTCCCCGACAGCCGTGCGCAGGGCAGACAACTGGGTAAGGCCATGCTGCCTGTGAACTCATGGGGTCAGTCCCTCAGGTGCCCCAGCGGTGGAACTGCCATTTCTTTTGTCTCTTGTGAAGACTGAAAGGGGGGAAAAAATAGCCCACTGGCTTTTGTCCTAAATTCAGACCAGCTGCCTATTAGTATTGTCCCTCTGCCTCGGTCTTTACAGTTTTTACCCCCAGGAAGCACACTCCTGGGCCCCCAGCTTCCAATTCTCATATGTCAGTGACATGAATATCTTCGTTTCCTCTGGAACAGACCACAGATTCTGTCATCTTTCATCTGAGAGGAAAAACCCCAAACAGCTGATTTTACTAGAGGTAGTTTATAGCCGGAGCCTCCTCTGCTGCTGCAGGACGGTGGAGCTCCCTGCTCCACGGCGGCTGGCTCCCAGACCTGCTCCCACATCACGGGGCTCTGAAAGCTCCAAGTGCTTAACTGGAAGGGAAACAAAGATCTCCGAGCTCATTTTGCATGCAATTAAGCTGTTGCTTTGCTCTCCCTCCTCTGGGCAGACAAGTGCTACATCAGGGAAGGTATGAGAGACTCCAGCCATTGACAGGTTGGGCACTGCACACACATACCCCCGCCCCCATTCTCTTTTTTTGTTACTGAAACCATCCATCTGCCAAATGTCACTAGCTGATAAGAACTGCCCGATTTTAAATCCCCATTTGTAAATAGATGTTGGCTGACATAATTAATGTCTACCATACAACACAATTTGAATTACAAAGTAAAGGCAATTTAAAAATCAGCCTCCACATGATTACAATTGATACTTGGTCTATAAATTCCATAGCCCCAGGAATTATTTAAATTTCTGAAAATGAATGAAAATCAGTACAAGATGTCTTTCAGGAAAGGGAGACCAGAAGTGGAGCATCTGAGATAAACTAAATAGTCTCTTGAGATAAACACTCTTTGGTGCAGTAATACCTATGGCTCCAGGCCACCATGGGTCTGTAATGTCTGCTGCACTGTCAGGGCTGTTATCTGCTATGCCACTGCCACCTACTCAGAATAAATCCCCTTAACTGATAAGCACATTATGTTGAGGACCCCTGCTTGTCACTTCCATCTAACTGGGTGGTTTATATGGCACTGAATTGCTCCGCTCTAAGACACCGACACCGCTCGCCAGCTGGGAGCCAGATTCAGTGTGTAAGCACGGGAAGGTCCGTGGCAGAAGGGCAAAACCTGGACCATGGCACTGGGAAACATTTACGCCAGATTCAGTTCACTGCTAACTAGAAATAACAAGTTTAAATGGACAGCAAACATCTCTAAGGAGGAAGCTACAGCGTTGGTCTGGGGAGAGAGGCCTGCAGCACAAGAGTCCTTTCAAGCACGTATACGCGGTGGTGCCTCTCGCATGCCGAACCAAACAGCCCTGCTACTTCCTAAAGACATCTGTACGCAGGCTGAACAGCAGCATGGCACAGCCAGGAGCGCTCCTGCCCGGGGATCCCGCACACCGAACAGGACACTGCCCGGCTTTCCCTCTGTTTCCTGACTTCATGCTATCACCTAAGGCTTTCAGTGCAGTGCATTATTTTTCCTTTGTAAAATCAGGAGAAATAATTTGAGGGCGTCTAGATTTACTAGCAAAACAAATCTCGTTGGAAATAAATAGTACCGCAAAGGAGCAATGAAATCTGCTTTCAAGGAAGCAAACGTGTTACTGCAAATCACAGGCCGGCAGTTAAGTTCTGCATAAATACACCAGATCCGTGGTGGTGATAGCCATGTGATAAATTACATTTATCACGCACCTTTGACCATCTCACCTGCACTCGGCTCCCCCCCGCAAGGAAATGTTAACATTCCTGATCTTTCATCAGTTTCAAACAGCTGCCATTAAAAAACCCACAAAACCCCCCAAACCCACAACAAAGAATTCCACATCTTCCCAGAGATAACCTTATCTTTTGCTTTTGAAATGTGAGGTTTTCCCTCAACTGCACGGGCAAAAAATCCAGGGTTGAGGGCTGAATGTTCAATCAGAGCCTGTAATTAATGTTACCTATCGGGGCAGAAATGGAAGCAAGCATCACTGGGAATCACCATACGATCTGCAAAGACGTGTAGTGTAAGAACTACCAAGTGTTTGCAGCGCTGGAAATACCAAGGTCCCAGAATTTTATCTGCAAATATTCAATATTTGTTTCTTGTGCAAGAAATGGTCAAGGTACTAGCCTTTGAAATAAGAAAGCTATAAAGAAAATGAAGTCAAATTAAATCAAGGCTGCTCCAGTCTGAGACACTTTGTTATTATCTCTGGAACTGGAAACTAGGAATCATCTCCAGCTCTGCCAAACGATGCAGAGCATCTGGGCAGCGCCAGCTCTGCACCACGCCAGTGACGTTACTGAACTCCAGATGTTACAGAGGACTGCAGACAGGGCTGTCCAGGGGTACCACACCGTACAGGGCACCACACCGTACGGAGTACCACACCGTACAGGGTACCAGACTGTATGGGGTACCACACCGTATGGGGTACCACACCGTACAGGGTACCAGACTGTATGGGGTACCACACCGTATGGGGTACCACACCGTACAGGGTACCAGACTGTACGGGGTACCACACCGTACGGGGTAACACCTGGTTACCCACCACAAATGGTAATGAGAGGTCTACACTTAAATACTAGTTTAAGGTCAACACTTAAATGTTGTTTTCCCCACAGCCAGCAACATGTACAACAATGTGGCTGCTGTGAGCAGATTACAAGGAGAGAAAATTCACAGGAAAATGTAAACTCAAAAAACCACCAGTTAAGCGGTGAGAACCTTCCTTCTCATTAGTTTTCTAACTCCCTTCATTCACATTCCTCTTTGTTATTGAGTGGAATGATCTTTGGTTTTTTTTTTTTTTAAATGAGGTGCAAATGCATTTTCACACCTCTACCTAAAACTAGGTTAAGTCTCCAAGCTAATTACACATTATTAATGAGTTCAGCAACTGTGGGTAGGCTGGTCAGAGAACAGATGCAGATCTGCACGTCGTGTGTGTACGCACACGGATGCACGCTCGTGCTCCGCGCGGGTCTGATGCTGCCAGATGCTGAGCTCTCTTCTCCTTCGCAATGGCAGAATGCTTAACACTGAAAACCGTAGTTTACAATGGAGTCCTTCTATTTATCTCTTTTCTCTTTAAAGGTTTTTCTTTTTTAAATACTGAAATGCACTAAAATAAAATTCAAGTCACCCTTTTCAGGACTCTCCCCACGTGGGCTTCATTACAAAGACCAGAAGCAGCTCAGTACCTTTTCTTTCTCTGTTAAACAAGCTGTCTGCTCTCACTGGCGCAGACTGGGAGGTGACTGTACAAAGTTTCAGCTACCCAGAACACACAATACAACATCAGGTTACGCACCAGTGCAGATCATCATGTTTTGGCAAAGTCTGCTCAGGTGGGTTTAAGTTATCATCCTCTGCTGATGGCATTGTTGCCAGAGATTATCCCCTCCACAGGAAAGCTGGCAGAGGGACTTGTAACCACATCCCAGTTGGAAATTAGAGAGGAAGAGCTTACTTGGGACAAAGATGGTGCTCTCTGCTGCCAGCCCTGCCCGCTGAACAGCGACAACTTAGCTCTTTGCAAAATGGGTCTCAACGAACAAGTTGTAACTGGACAAATCAAAGACAATGAAAATCAGTGCCAGTGTATTTTAATGTGATGGGCTTTCACTGCAGCAGTTTAGCTGCCATTTTCAAATCAGGGGTGACAATTTGAACTGTGACAGCCTGTACAGCAAAGGCTTTTGGTGAGGCAGAGCTCCTCCAGGCTGGACTTCGCAGGTGAAGCACGGGCATGAGAGTCATCTTCTAGCATCAACTTTGCAAAGACACATCAGAATCAACACAGAAATCTCTAGACAACGTAAGATCCAAGGTCTAAGCAACTGCAGCCAGAATGATAGTCCTCAAAACCACACATTTAGTGTTTTGAATCAAATTGTTTCTCATTAGAAATACAAAGCCTTTAATGATGTCTGTTACGCACTCCCTAACATGAAACACTATGCATATACATACATATCATTTACAGGTCTAAACGTAAAAAAAATACAACTTTCAGAGAAGTAAATGTACGTGGAAAAGTAGCACACATGATCATTAAACCCCCCCTAAAACCCTTCATCCTAGCTCTGGAGTAGATCTGTATCAGAAGGTGCATACACAAAGCCAGTTCAGACTGATGGTTACAGAAAGTGCGTGGCAAAAACGAAGAACGGCATGCTATGGATTTTGCACAGATTCTGATAATTTCTGGTTAAAAGCCTTGTTGTTGAAAGTATTATTCAAGCCTTAAATATGCCACACTGTGGGATGAGCGTACACTAAAAAAATCCTTAACAGACCTGTTAATTGAACTTCATGAGTTTCTTCAGAATATAACTATGTGGAGCCACTTTGATTCTTAAGTTTCGAGCTGGCAGGAAAAACAAGCCCTAACTGTGTCAGAGTTTAGCTGCTGAAGAGATCAGTGTTTTATGAGGGATGTAAGAATGGTTCACAGTTACTAAAATAGAAATCTTCGTTTGCTTTTCAAGGAGGGGGGAAGGAACATTTATAACTCAGAGTTTAGAAGTGGGCAAATAAGAAATACACCAATAAACTAATCTTCCTAGGATGTTTGCTGGCTTGTGGAAAGACAGTAATAAACACATCTGGAATTTTCCAGCTGAAATCTCCCAACTTGTAAGTTTGATCTTACTGAATATGGCTTTAATCCTGAAATCACATAACATTTTCTTCCATATGAACCCTAAGGACACTATTTGCCTTCTAGATTTTTTTAAGATGGCCTAAACACATATTCGATAGGACACAGTATTTATCAGCTGATGTTTGCCCCTGAGATGCCCCTGTAAGGACGATACAATCCTGTCTACTTCTTCAGTCCTATGGCACCATGCTGTAGCAGACTGGCACTGCAGAGAGCAGAAGGTACCTGCTTTCGACGCAGCATCAGATCAAGAAGCATAAAGAACAAGGTTCACTACCTTCTGAGTACGTCTTCACTACCTTCACTACCTTCTGAGTAGGTCTTTCCAGTTATCCCCAAGGCCACGCTGACAACCGCCCACCCAGGTGCCAGGGTTTCATACTCACCAGCGTCCAGACTACCAGTAGCCGCAGTCCAGCCCATGACAGGGGGAATGGCCCCCACGACAGCTCCCACCCACGTGTTGGCAATGCTCATTCTCTTCATGGGCGTGTAACAACACGTGTACAAGAAAATGTTGAAGGCTCCCAAGGCCCCGGTGAGAGGGTTCACTCCCAGCGTCAGCAGGGCGATTCCTGGGACTCCGCAGGAGGCGGCAAAACAGACAGCGAGCAGGGGGCTGCGGGGAGAGAGCAGGAGGCACATGCTGAGCAAAAGGGTCTGTCTCGAAGGATGGCTACCACTCCTCTCCTTTGGCTTCCTCCCAAAAATTAAAACTGGCTTTTTGTTACAATTTTCCTCCCCCAGCCCAAATTTTCCCATGTGACTCCCCATCCTAAGGCAAGCCTTTCTAAAAGGTTAAGACAATCTCGCTGCAGGTTTGCAACGACAGATAATTTATTCTTGTGATCGCTGTGTTCACCAAATAAATTCAACCTACGCAAGTAAATAACCCTCACAGAGAACCGGTGCTTCCAGCAGATTTTTCTCTTTCATTTCCATCTTAGTAAATTTTGACCTCTGGAAAAAGCACGCAGGGTTTAGAGTGAATGAGAATGGTTGTAGCCTGTCAGACTTTTAACTGATTGCAATTATCCAAGGGATCCTTTGACTGAGAAGCAACAGGGCTGGACAAAAAATTAGGAAGCATTTGTGAGAAAAAAAGTACATTCAATCATTTTGAAATTATGTCAACAGCAATAAAGTATTTTCTGGCTTTGCTGAAAAAAAGCCTGAATGTTCTACGTTCCCATTTAGCTCAGGCAGTGTGCTCAGCAGGGGCAGCACACCAAAGCAATTCTGGCAACAGAACCAAAATCAGAACTTAGCTGCTGCGTGTGACCAGAATTAACTCAAGATATTGCAGGTTTGGCCGAAAGCAGCAAACAACAAAGATGCAAATTATTTCTGTTGATTTCGACTGCACATCAGCCAAGAGCTCAGGGTAGGTTGGAAATTCCTGTTAAAACCTATAAGAAAGTGGCTGAAGCAATGTAAACTTCTGCTAATTAGTTCCACAATAACCATCCAAATGCAATGAACCAGGATTTTTTTGTTTGGCTACCAAACCCACACTTCACAGGCAGCACCATGATGCAACCCTACGGAAGCTCTGTTTGTGCTCCCTTGCACCGGGCCAGCGTGTCGCTGGCGGAGATCTCATCACACGTGCATGTTCGAGGGTGTTCACTGTGACGGAAAGGGAGAACTCAGCGCCACTAAGAAATAACGTGGTGCGGGAGACCTCTGGAAGGGAGGGAAATGCCATTAGCTGAGTTGCATTTAATAACCCGTGTGGCTAAATACACACTTCTAGTCATCCGTATGAGAGCAGAAAATATGTGTGCTTGCAACAAATGTCTCTGCGTGAAGCTTAGCTTTCCACATTTTGTGTAATTGAAAACTACGCAGCCTTTGTATGCCACGATCACTCTGCCCTCTGGCCAAATCCTTAACCCTGAAATACGTGTTGCAAGCACTGCTCCAACCCTCGTAAGAAAAAATTGCTGTCGGGGATGAATTTTATGAGAGTTTTATCACCAAAAAGTCCTACCATTCCAATTCTGATTTTTTTAAGAACTTGGTTGGACCAATATGGTCTAACACGGAGCCTAAATAACTGGAAGAACTAAAATGAGCAAATCTCACACTAAGGATCTGCCTTCAATTTAAATTAAATTGACTAAGTCATTTTATCCAGCTTTCCAAAACCATCAACAGATTTCAGGTTACGGAGCGTGCACAGAGCAGATTTACACTCTGGCACTGCCAGTCTTGGTGTTACTAAGATCTCAGGAACAGAGGCAGGGTGCGCCGTTGCCATCCCCTGACAATGAGATGTATAAAACTTGAGACGGTTTGCAGGAACCGTACTGTGAAAGGAGCCATACGGTGCTGTGCCCTCTGGTTTTGCAGCTAGCAGTGCTCTTTTGCAGAAAGGCAGCAAAACACAATCTGTACCGTAAACTGTCTCGACACCGACTACAAATGCCGTACTTTGTAGATGTTGCCCCTCTGTAGTGAAAGCCTGACTGGGTTTGCTTAAACAAATCTATTTTGACTGATTCACGAATAAAACACAGACAGTAAACACTACATTTACACAACACACACTCTCGAGGCGACAAAAGACCAGCGTGACCCTCTGAGGCTGGGCTACCCACGTTCGCTCCCGCGGGGCTCACAGGCGTAAACGAGGACACAGTGTGACCTAATGCAACCAGCACTTCTCTCGCTAATCAAGAGTGAAGACTCATCTACACGTCTCCAGTTCTAATGAACGCTACGCACCACGAGCAGGTCATGGAACAGCAGATGCCAGCCCTTCGTGCCTCTTACGGGAAGGGAGAGCTGGGAGAGCAAAGCTCCCCTCCACGGCTGAACCCAGCATCGCGTCTCTCCCACGTCGCTTCCTTGCAGCAGCGATAGCCCTACGGTGCCGGCCTGGAGCTGGCTGTGTGCTGCCTTCACACCCCACTGATGGATAGGCAAAGAACCTTTAGGAAATGAGGCTTTATCAAAAGGGAAGGGTGAAGTTCTGTGGCTGAGACCTTCAAAAAAGTTGTTCTGTTCCTGGTGGATGAAGACCCGTTTTTGTTTCTCAGTTTCTTCCCTTTTCCCCTCTTTAAAAGGAAGTTCCTGAAGGCAGTTTGATTAGTGTCTGTAATAGTTCTAACGATCTCAGGGGAGAGCATCAAGTCAATGATGGTTGTTCTTCATAAGCAGTTAAACTATACTACTTTTAGACATCCTAAAAGTATCACATATTCTACTCCTCTCCAGGGTTTCCTTAACAATCAAGGCAGTGTAAAATCCTAGAAAAGTAATTGTTTGACTTACAAGTGCCTGCCCCTAAAACTCCAACTGAGATCAGAAACTCAAACTGTGATCTGATGATTCAGCTTTGTTATTTCTGTCCCTTAAAATACTATTTGGTGTTACAAAGACACTGCAATAAGAAATTAGGACTTTGCTTTTTTGGTGAGATATAAGGTAGAAGAAAATTCAGCTCATGCACATGTAAACACGTCTTGTTTACAAGGTCTAGAAGTATGAGCAACTCCTCATGGGGAAAGAGAGAGTATCTGAGGGAAAGGTAGAGAGATTTCAGTCACTGGTGCATTTTTTTCTGCTTGAGTGACTCCTAGGATTTTAAGAAGAAAAAACTGACCCTAGGCTTAAATCACAGCAGTTTAAGGGATATTCAGATTTCTGCTAGTTTATGATCTTCTAGGGACCACGCTCACGATCAGTCTGTCAAAACTCAGGCATGTGCTGTGAGGCTCATTGATCTGATGTACGCTCCTTTGCCGGGCTGCCTGTATCTCACTGAGGCAGCACAGGAGATCAGGATCCCATTCTGGAGCAGGAGAAAAGCTGTGATGCTGAGCTGTCACCGGATTTGCCCCATCACCTAATGCCCACGCAGTTCCTCCCACTAAAGCCTCGTGCCATCACGCAGCCCTGCGTGTATCACAGGAGCATCAGTCTCAGGTAACCCAGCGCTGGGGAGCTCTCACATGGTGGTCAAAAGTGGCTGCGGGGACGCTGCTGTTTCCCTTCATCCTTAAACCATCCCGTGCAGTAAGTGCAGGCTGATGACAGATGCTGGTACATAAGCCTCATTTCACTTGGGCGTTCACTTATGCTAAGGGAATTGCTCCCATGGGAAAAAAAGGCAATCTTCCATTGCAAAACTGGCCATGGAGCCAGCTCAGAAAGCAAACATATTGAGTAAGAAACTAGGTTTTATGATGGATTCTTGGGAGGAGTTGGTTTCAGTTATTTGGCTGATTAAAATCAGACTTTGGAAGAATACTGCAAGTGCCAAATGAGTTCTCTCCAAATTTCAACTCTAAAATGCCTAGTATGTCACCACATAGGACACCTCCTAAAGGAAAACCAAAAACTGGTAGTTCTGCCTCGTCCCTCTTCTCCCCTTTATCAAGAATGCATGTGCCAAAGTTTGCCTTATAATACCACTAAAAGATATTCACATTCAACTAAAACCTTTTGAGAGAACTTCAGCCTGAATAGTGAATAACCGAACCTTTCCTGATCCAAAGAAAACGTGCTGGCATTTCTCTCCCATAGAGCTCACCCCAGAGGGACCCTCCCCAGTCACACTCTACCAACAGCATCCAAGAGGATGAGGAGGAGTGGTGGGAATGGAAGAAACGCAGGTTTCTTCTCATTCAACTCAAAGCTGCTGCTGCCACAGAGGTGTCCGGAGGGATCTGTCGGTCAGGCTGGGGAGAATTGCTCAAGGACAGCCCACAGCTGCTGGGGGAATGGGGAGCAGGCAGGAGGAATCTTGTGTGGGTGATGCTCAGGCACCCCTTGCACACACCACTGCATGGCATCCACGTGGACCCTTACTCATCATATCGTTGATGGTGAGTTTGGACAACGCAGCAGCCTATTTACTTCATGTGCAATAGCAGTATCTCCAGATCTCATTGCCACTTACAGATGGTCTGGTTATACATATCTAATGATCTTACACATGTGTGCATGAAATATATTTATTTAATGGGCTCCAGAGTCATGGATAACAGTACTTATCGACTCAGTGTTACTTGGAAGAACTGAGGGGGAAAACAAATTAAAGCGTTTGCCCATCTATAAAATTAATGTACTATTTTACCTATTTCACAGCAGCATTAGCAAACTTAATAGCTATAAAGATCAATAGCATCAGTACTACACATGCTTTTCTATGCTGTGTTTGGCAAAACATTTTGTGAGGATTACTGTCAGTACAGGCAGAATGACAATTTAAAAAGTAGCATTAAAAAAGGGCAAAAGAGTTTAAAGAAAATTTTATTTGGAGAAACAATTAAGAAACTAGACCAAACTCCCTCTTAAAACCTATCAGTATTGAGGAATATGGAAAATTCCTCTATCAGCACCTAACGCTTCGATTTGTCTCTGTGAGCGTATTGACACTCATACACAAATGGGAACACAAAGCCCATATGAACCCTGAATAGGCACATTCATGCAATCAGCCGCTGTATGCAATTCATGTTCCCATGTTATGCAAATACATAAGAAACTTAATTTGCGACCTTGCGATAATGGGCAATTGGGCACGCAAAACATCTACATAAAAGTGCAAGCCTGAATGTAAGCGCCCATTGAAGGCTGCCTGCATGTTTTCCAGGTGAAACGTAAGTGCTTATGTTTGAAAATGAGATTCAAATCCTAATACGAAAGGTATTAAAACAAATTCTGTCTTCTGCCTGTCTGTCAAAACCCTTTTATAGAAACATCACGCACTTCTAAAAGGGCAAACTGAAAAAGCCACCAAACAACGCCCTTTCGTTTAGCTGCAGCACGCACAGAATACCTTAATGGATTGAAATATTTCAACTCCTGGTCGATTGTTTTGTATCAGATCTTATTACTATTGACAACTGTCCCTCGAGCCGCAAGGCCGGGGAGCCCTTCTGCCAGACGCAGGGCGATGACCTGAGCAGGACAGGGAAGGTGAAGAACACAGCGTGGAGGGCAGCTGCTGTGCCGAGGGGCAGGCGGCCCCGCAGGGGCAGGGCACACACCGCTGCCCTGCTCCCGAGCACCTCCCTACAGCACGTCCCACACCCCCAGGCATGGGCTGGCGGGCAGAAGGAAGGTGGGAAGAAGAGGAACTTACTCAGAGATTTCCACATCCAAACGAAGCCAAGATGCGCATCCTCGCTGTCCCCTCCATGGGATTTTAATAATGGCAAATATTCTGCATAGACTATACTCTTAATTGCAATTTTACTTATTTTTTGGTCACACAAAAACCGGTTTTGGTTTTATCTGGTGAGTTTTCTGTTTCGTTCGCGACACAGATACAGTAAGATCACCACACTTCCTCCCTTCGCTCGTTTGCTGCTGCTGCCCACAGAAAGGGTCCTAAATTATCCTTGACTTCAGCATCTCCCACGGTGGCAGGTAAATAAAGGTGAGATTGACGGCTCAGCTTAATCTCAATATTGCTACTCTGGGCGCTAATTCTATCTGCATATAGTGTCAAAACAATTTGCTGCAATAAGAAGAGGAACAGCCTGAACCAGCCTCACGCACAGGCAGGCTGAAAATAGCGGGAGCTTGGAAGAAGTTATTTGGCAGACAAAGAAACAGAAGTGTGATTCTCATCTCTGCAATTTCATTTCGCCATCACGCGCTGAGATACAAGTCCAGTGCATGAACACTATTCCAGGGCCATAATTAAAATCAGATTCTGGGAGTAAGCATCATAAGTTGCTTATTATTTCTGGAATCTGTAGGTACTAAAAATGTCCCCAGACTACTCACCAGTACAAGGCTGCCGGAGAAAGCGCCCTCCTCTTCCTAATTCTTTCCAGGTCAGCAATAAGATATTAAGGCTTCTGAAACCACTTACCAAGTCAGACAAAAGCATCAGCCTGAAGTTTTTACATTTTTCCAACAGCAGTGAGAGGTTACACAAACTGAAGGGCAAGTCATGTCCCTTTGATGGTTTCTACGGACATAAAAGCCTGTGGGGAGGATGTCCATGGAGATCCCCAGCACAAATGCACCTAAACCCACGGAAAAACCACCGTTCTCCCCAGCTGCTGATTTACAGTTTCGCTCATCTCCTGGCATCATCTCAATTCTTGCGGCCAGGCAACGTAAGAGCTGCCGAAAGCCAGTGGCAGGGTAGGAGCTGAGCCTGTGATTACCATGACTGTCACAGGGTACTGAGCTATGGTTTGGCCACCGCACTCAGCCAAGGGATTTTTTTTAAAGCCCAGCACCCACGAACTGCTGAACCCGCCTCAGTAGCTTTTAGAGATCCACCAAGGAAGTGAAGGAAGGCCATCAACCCCAGGAGTTACACCAGGCAATCCCAGCCCGCTTGGAAGAGGCACAAGGAGCTGAGGATGCTGTGCACTGCACGGCAGATGACTATATAGAAGCCTTCCTGCTCCTAGGGCTTAGGTAATGGGGAAGAAAGCCCATCTCCTTCAAGCACACATCTGGACTGCATTTGCGTAATTTCCAGCTCTGCTTCCCCAGATGGACAGCTGCCCGAAACCAGCAGTGGGGTCGTCTGCTGGCGCAAGTGCCGTAGCGTCAGCTGACTGCGAAAAATGAGCCAGAAGGCTGTAAAAGGCACATTTTGCCCTGAATAGCAACGGTAGCTTCCCTGAAATTATTTTTGATGGGAGGTTAAAAAAACCACTCATACGGCTTCTAAGCTCAAAGTAAGGCACAGAGCATTCAAAACCAATCAGTAATCAAGGCAGACAACTGAACGATGGCAATCTACCAACAGTGAAATTAAATTTTGACTTTCCACACAAATCCTTGCAGGCTGCGTATTTATATATTTAGTAATAAAAACCATACTCATGACCATTGTCAGCTGTAAAAGTTCTACAGTAATAACAACACTAATGGAAACTGAAACTGGAACAACATTGCCTGGATCAGTTGCTTCATTGCTGATGACTTTTCTAATGATTCCTTTTTTTTTTTTTTGCAAAGACATTAAATTCCAGAAGAGTCCTACAGACAGACTGGGGATGTACCTCACAGAACAACCATCCACACTCAGATCTGAGATTTTAAATCAACGTGGGGACACAGTGACACATTATGACCTCTAATCAGTCTAGTTTTCAGGCAGCATATCTTTTTTTTTTTAAGAACTCAAAGCATGACTGACAACATATTTTTATATTCAACTACAACTTTCAGTTACAGATTGGATTAGTCTCAAGGAGAGGTACTTCCTTCCAATTAAAAGGAAAAAATAGCTTTAACATTGGCAGAATGGACATACTGCTAGACCCCTTTATTTCTTTCACGTACATGTGATTCGGCAGCAGCCGGAAGCTTCAGTAAACTCAAGGAAGCCACACCCTCACTTTTGATATCTTCCACAGGTACATTGTGAGTGAACATTATGAAAAGCCCAAGAACCTGCTGACTGAAGCTGAATCTTGCAAAGTACCAGAATTATATTACTGAACAATAACTATCAATGAGCTAAAATGGTACTATTTTAAGGGAAAAACTGTAGAGAAAGATCTTAATAGATATTCATTTATTCTCTCTCAGTCATGCAAGAAAGGTTCATGACCCATGACAAGGGATGAAGAATTATGTATTTTAAAACTAAAACGTGAAAGTACATTACACTTTTAATTGGGAATTCAAATTTTCCCCATCAACTCCAAATATCAGAATACATGCTCATCTATCCTTTATCACTGAAGACTGTTCTTTAGGAGATGCAAACTAATGGAGAGCTCTGTCAAGTCCATTTTTTTAATTCCTTAATAAATTAATTAACTTTGTCTTCACAGGTTAAAAGCAGTACCTACATTCTGTCAGTGTCTCGTATCTCATCCCCAAAAATGTATTGCTGTGGTAGATCAGGCTCTGCATGCACTACGAGTACTGAATTTCTTATCAAATCCTGTTTAACTGGGTATAACACTACCACAATTTTTAAGATTGCCAGAACACACATGTTGAAGTTCTACCTGCTTATGTTTTATAACTGGCTTTTTGTGATTTGGTTGCCTGCAATATCTATGACAAAGCTGTTGATAATCTCAGATTGGACAGTACTTTTCACCAAATGTAAAAAAAACCCCAGTGTGGAACATAAAGGAAAAGTTCTAAAACCAACTTGTAACACAAAATCTGAGCTGAGAAGGAATTCTGTGTTAAGAGGAGATAAGAAACTTGTAGGTGCTTCCAAAAAGCCTAATGAGCTGCGTTAATGGGTAGCATTTAAGCACACTTCAATCAGGAGTTCAACACGATAGCATTGTGTCTCCAGATGAAGAGTTTACAGACCTGAACCTCAAATAAACCTCTAAAACACAAATCTCTGTGAAAGGCATCACCCCTAATACCTTTCCTTTGTCCACAGGGCTCAGCCAAGCCCATCAGCACCAAGCTGGATGTGCTTTTGAATGACATCTCGACCATCAGCAGGGCAGTGGGCAGGATTCAATGAGTGATGCCTAAATCTCCCAAGGAATGTCACAGAGTGAGAACTTGGCACATACGGAGCTCAGCAATGGATAAACATGCATAGCTGGCTGGGTCTTGTCACGGCCTTCTTGAGCTTTGGCACTAAATTGCCACCCCAGCCCTGGCTTTGCTATCCAATATACTTGTTCAGAAGTGTACTCAGTGTAAATAAATACTGACTAGGATAAAATATCCCCTGTCTGTGACAATTCATTTCTCTCCCAATGAAGAAACAGCCCATGCATGGAGCCTAAGCCTCCCTGTCATGGCTGTGTATCGCTATTGTAGAAAAGCATAATTGACACTGTATTTTAACCAAATTGGAAGCAATTAGTTTCCCTCGCTCCTCAAGAATCCAAGCTGCAGATGTTCTGTCTCCCCTGCCAGAGAGAGGGACTTTAAAACTATCATAAACAAACATGGCTAATTTAAAAGAATCATTTCATCTTGAAAGGGACACATCTCTCTATTTTATGCTTGCATAAATCAAAATTGGCTCAATTGATTTTGCTGAAAGTTTCCGCCAAGATGTGACACGTATGCTGAGACAAGAGCGATTTCAACTCGGCCGAAAAAAGAGAACTTGCCAATCCAAACCTCAGCATGGAGCTTTCTCCTAAGCGTATCCCGCTCTCATTTTTACCAGTCTAACTCCACCCCAGTGATGCCAGGATCTGGTCTCTCATTGTTCACAGAACCAAGAGTCTGCCTGGAGGACTGAGCCCAAAGCAACCACTGGTTTGGGATGAGATAGCTCAGCAAACCTGGGGAGACTTGCAGTTTATGACTACCACGTTCAGACAGAAATAAACCTTCCAATGCTGACCTTTGTTCTTACGCAGAAGCTCCAATTGGGCCTCGTCACTTCACTTGAAGTGAAAAATCAAAAAAGAAAAGGACCCATACTTACAAAATGTTTATGCTCCTATTACCTTTGCTATACACACCAGAGCGCTAATCATAACAACTCGAAGCAACCCTGCAGAGCCTTAGCACGCTCCTTGTTATATGTCTCTGTTAGGTAGGAGTGAAAGGGTGAATAATAATATTCACAGCTTCCCTGCAGTCATGAAAATGTAAATATTTTTTTTAAGTGCTTACAAGACAAACCCACAGTAAATTTGAAAAATGTCCTCCATAATATTTAAACTAAATCCTCCTCTTTAACCTAACAAACCTAGTCCTGTAACATGGCAGTTAAGTGATCCATTCATTTTATTACAAAATCTCAGTTCTCTCTTCATTCAAGAACCAGGGACCAGCTGACAAACAGGATGCATAATGTGGTCTCTCCAGAAACATTGTGCTGTGATGTACAAGGATGAAGTCTACCACATGCTTCTGCTGAGCCCTCAGCCAACATTTGGAAAGCCGTAGGTAAGGAACTCTCAGGCCAGTTCTAAATCTCATTAAGGTGGAGAAAACTGAAGTTCTAGAGTATTTATCACCTGCTCTTCAAAAAAAGAGAAAAGATAGTCCAGCCATCCTCAGTTCGGGATCACTAACTATAAAGTACATTCCCCAGAGCACAAAAACCAAAGGAAGTAAGTTATTCACTACAGCCACAGACAACAGTCTGCAGTGGAAGGAGGATCCTTCCATGTAGCGACAGGACAAGGGGTAACAGGTTTAAATCGAAAGCAGAGAGAGTTAGATTAGATATCAGGAAGAAATTCTTCCCGGAGAGGGTGGTGAGGCCCTGGGACAGGTTGCCCAGAGAAGCTGTGGCTGCCCCATCCCTGGAAGTGTCCAAGGCCAGGCTGGATGAGGCTTGGAGCAACCTGGTGTGGTGGAGGGTGTCCCTGCCCTTGGCAGGGGGTTGGAACTAGATGATCTTTAAGGTCCCTTCCAACCCAAACCATTCCATGATTCTATGATCCAGACACCATGAAGTGGCAGAGCATTCCAGCAGATCAGCCTGTCAAATTGCAGTTTAAGTCAGATCCTTCCTGCCTATCTGGGGATTCCTCTGCAACACTGCAAGCATGCATTTGAAATTAATATCAGTTTAACACTACAGCATGGCCTTAAGTAAATGCTGTGTTTCACCTGAGAGGTGAAGAGGATGAGGATGGTTGTATTTTGGGATTTCCACATTATCACTTTGATAGTTTAGCTACAGTTAGCATCTGGAGTTACATACTACAAACGTTTGCTGGAAAAAAACACCCTTTATCTACCATCAAAGTGTGTGCGTGCAACATAATTATTGACACACACGGGCAGCAATAGGAATCACTGTGGCTCACGCCCCTTTACAGCATGATTTATAATACAATATTCCTTGTGATTCTACATTCCTAGCAAAAAAAAATTAAATAAAACATTGAGGTTGTCAAAGAGGTTGTCCACATATCTCAACTTCAGGAATGCAGCTTTTCTAGTCATAAAGACTGGAGAGCAAGCATCTGTGTTAGCACCGCTAATTAAAGTGTAAGAAAACTCTCTTTTATATCTGACTTGTGAAGCTGATAACATGTAAGTTATAACTTGCGTAAGACATGATAAACTCTGTCCTTCACAGAAGGAAATGCACTTCTAACATGACTTACTGTAAACAGATCTCAGGGTATAGCAGCTTCTAATCAGAGGCAGCTCCGTAATGGACTTGTTGAGCGGTGACATTTCCTACAACACTTGGCACACGTTGAATAATGATGCTGCTGTGGTTAAACCAGATAAAGTTCAATACTAATACAGGAACAAAGTGCGGGGATTTTGACTGCACCAAGACAAAATTTACAAACACAAACTTGAAATGTTTGACAGACACATGAAGAAGAGCCACCAGGAGAACACTGCACTAAGATGGTAAAAGGAACTTGGGCTTCGAGCTTTATTTTTCCTTGTTTGTGCATCGTAAGAGGGAAAAACCACTTTAACATCACCTTTGAAGAAAATGACTCATCAGCAGTCCGTTAAAAACCAGGGAGTCAGTGGTTACAACTAATGTCCAAGAGGGCTGTTCATATCGGACACAAAGATGAAGGATTAGCGTACAATAGCTCTGCTCCCTCCAGCTCTCGGGGCTCTACCCCCCAGCGAGGAGCTGACATGAGAGGATAAGACAACTCCATTAGGAGCCGTATCACTTCTCCGCAGCGTTCCCCACAAGCAGATGGAGCAGCTATTTAGCCAAATGCACCGTGACTCCTGGTTTATACATGAGCATCTGGGATGTTTCCTAACGTGGGGCGATGTACAATGTACTCCGATCTATCAACTGTCCCACGTGCAATTAAAGATTCGGCTAACTAATTTGGCGGTAAAGGCCCCTTGGCTGAACTGAAAAGCAGCAAGGCGTGAGGGGTCAAGTGTTTCCGCAGGATTTATATTTACCAAACAGAGCTGCCTGCAAAGGAATGTCTCCGTTGAGCTGCGGCAGAATTAGGTCCGGGCAGGACGACTGAGCTGAAGGCGCTAGCTGGGCAGCTAGCAATTTCTTCGTTTCAACTGAAACGAATTTGAATGTAATGTTAGAGTTATTAGAACAACCCTCTTTACTGCCCTAAGAAACAAAACATATATCTAGTTAGAGCTACATAATTTCCCGCTAATACACATTTTGATCTGAGGATAATGTGCAGTATCACCATTTTTCTCTGTATTCTACAAAAGGACTCTAATACCTTAGAACCATTTAATCAACATCCTATGCAGACAGCGAATAGATAATTGAAATGTAAGTACTGTCATCCATATCCCCTTTGGGAAAGTGACACAGTAAGCATTATATCATTCCATTAGGCCATCCTTTGATGTGGGTTTTATTCTCATTAAACTATGTTTTAGCCTCAAGGTTTCTCCCCCCCCACCTCTCCATGACGTGGCTATGCCAGAAAAAGAAAAAATACCTCGTACTGTTCAAAAGGCAAGGACTACGTTTTTACAAGCAATTGTACACGTCAAAAATATAAAGCTGCCTTTTTAATTTCTTGTTTACCAAATACACTCCATGACAGCTTCTGGAAAACACAGAGTGGGGAAAAAAAAGGAAGCCGAGAGGGTGGTGGTGGGGAAGGAATGCATTTGCTTGTTTTCAAATAATAAAGCCTGAATACAAGCAGGATAAAAAAATGCTTGAAAAGGCTGCCGTGGTGGTGTCTGCTTTGAATTGTGCCCTGTTTAAACAAGAGGAAAGCCTCCCACTGAAAAAAGAAACATTTTTATCATTCAGAAAGATCTCAGGGCAGTCCCTTTAAAATGAGGTATTTTCTAAACAAAATATTGGAATGTTTCCCCGCAGGGAACGAGCATCTGATCTCTTAAAAATGATTATTCTTGAAGAACTGTAGATTTATGGAGTTTTTGTTTTATTTGTTTTAACTTAAGTAGAATGAAACCTGTCTGAAATGACCACCCAAGGGAGCAGACCAGTCAGCTAAGGAGAGGCTGATGTTTAAACGGGAACCGAACTTGTACCGAAACCCTTGGGGAGGTTTTAAACTGCTGGCTTCAAACAGCGCTGGCTAAACGCTTAATGCAGGTTTCGGCGTAAGCTGAGGACATGGATTTCCTCTCACTTACATCAGTGTAGCTCCACTAACATCAGTAGGAACGTTCCTGATTTACATTAGTGTTAGCAAGCAAAGAATCAAGCTAATTACACTGAGTTCTCAACAGTGATTACAGGCGGATTTTTTTTTAAATGCACACACATTTTTTCAGCCTGGACTGCTTTTGTTACACTTTGCAGGTTTACTACAGGCAACTGAGTGAAAAACTCAGCTTTACATAGAACTTTAGTCACAACGTGTTTTTGAATAAATAGGGATAGTTTGACACTTTGCAGTTTTCTGTAAGTTTATGAATGTCCACCCTATATATTTGTAACTGTAACTGCAATCCATACATCTAAGTCATCGATGAGAAACACTGCTAGCTTAGGAGCTCTTTTTGGTCTGATTCAAGAGTTTGGCTTATAGCTTAAACTGACCAAAGCCAAAGCTCCAGAACGTCAACAAGTAGGAAAAGCATCACCATCTCCATTAATTGCAATGACCATCAACCGTGGCCACAAGAAGCAGGAAGCTCATGTACAGAACACGGCTCCTTGTGCATTGCTCAGTGAGGACGTTAACGGGATTCTACGAAAGAATATTCACCAAACACCACCAAGATTTATTCCTTCGAAGCATCCAAGGCATTATCTGTCTTGTGCTGCCTCCTGCCAAGTTAGTAGGCTTACACTTCTTAAATGCACAAGGAAAAGCAAGCTTGAGAGTGCAAATATTCTGCATAGAGACAATATAGTCAAATTCCATAGCATATTATTCCCATATTGAAGGTTTTTAAGACAAGACAGGATAAAGCCTGAGCAACCTGCCCTCAAAGCTGGCCGTGCTGTGAGCAAGAGGCTGGGCTACAGCTCTCCTGAGATCCCTTCCAGCCTGAGCCATCCTCTGGGGCTGCCTGTGCAAGGCTTCACGGCCCGGGCGACATGAAACCTGGAGGTAAAGCGAGGGAGAAATCCCAGCCCCGCTCCCCAGGCGGATTCTGCAGCCCCTGCCAAGACCAAAGCCAAAGGGCTGGGTACAGAAAACAGTTGCAAGTTGCAAAATACTGTGTGAGCAGAACTGAAAGGTGTCTACCTGATCACGAATTAGTTATTTAGAATGTGCTGTTTGATGACTTCTTTTTTTTAAAGATGAGGAACTATTCCTGTACAACTATTAAGTTTTTTAAGAGTGCTTAGCACAGCAGATCCCGCGGTACTGTAGGTTCATAAAAACAGCTGCTTTTTAACTAGAGTGTGTGCAGTTCTGTGTAGAAGGGCAATCAAAACTGTCACTTTGTACATTATAGTGGAGCAGGACACTTGTCATCCTCCAGGCTAAGCTCACTCAGCTACTGCAGCTAATACTACAGATTTATTTAAATTAATCTGAAGGAAAATTAAATCCATTACCTTAAAAAGCAAGGGAATAAATCATACCCAACAGGAAACCAGGAAAAGCTGCTGCCATTTCAGTCAAATCTAAGGTGGTGTGAGCACATGAATTTTTCCTTTTCAATGACATAAAAACAATTCATAGCAGGAAAAATAGTATCAGTTGTTGTTATAATGCAAAATGCAAATACACTTAATGAGTTTAACACTGCAGCCAAAGTATGAAGAACATCTCAAGCTGTTTGTATTTCCAAACAAGACTTGAGGGGTCAGAGGAGGAAGGAGGACATGTGGGCAGGCTGGAATGATGGATGGCGTTTGGTGGCATGCTGTGTTTGGGTCTACTCTTGTTATTTTTGCAACAGGATGTCTCTGATTACTCTCTGAATAGGGAATAAGGATGGTTATGTCTCATTGCTCAAAGGAAAATTTTTTTTCAGAGCCTTATAAATTAAACAGGACATTGTAAAGCAAGCAATCAATGAACTATCGGGTGCTGTTTGTCGTATATCTAGCAACAGTGTCAGAAGTTTCCCTGGGGGCATAACTGGTGGGTTTGGGGCTGGCAAATAAGGTACATGTACTCTTCTCCCTGTGCACAGCAGACTCCAGCTCTGCAGAGTCCTTGTGTCATTGCCGCAGTTTGTCTTACGTCAGGGCCAAAGGATTTTATACCAGGGGTACACTGAGCCTCCAAATGGTTATTTCAGCCATAAAGTTGATGCAATATGGAGACAATTTCCCAAACCATGGAGGGCAATTGCTGTTCCAAATCCCATCCTTCTAGAGGTCGTTGCAGAGCTGGCTCCTGGCTCATAAGGAGCGATGGTCAGGGCAAAGCGGCGTAACTTAAACACTTCTTGAGTGTCCACAGTAAGAAAATGAGACTCAAGATAATTCCCAGTAAGACCTCAGAGGCCATAAAAACATTCACAGTCCATGGGGCAGCCCTGGCCACAGCATTTCTTTGAAAGCTACTGAGATTCCCCACTGACGGCAAGGGAAACTTCAAGTCCCTGGAAACTTGTAGAAAAGGCTGAGATGTGGGGACCTGGGAATCACATGAAAGTGTGTGCAGGCAAATGAACACACAGGTTGGCAGAGAAGCTGTGGAGGCCCCATCCCTGAAGTGTTCAAGGCCCGGCTGGATGAGGCTTGGAGCAATCTGGTCTAGTGGAGGGTGTCCCTGCCCATGGCAGGGGGTTGGAACTAGATGATCTTTAAGGTCCCTGCCAACCCAAACCATTCTATGATTCTAAATGTTTGTGCTGTTTTTTCAAAGTGAAGGCTTCAGGTAAAGAGGAAGGGGAGAAATCACAGAATTATAGAATCACAGAATGGTTTGTGTTAGCCTTGAACACTTTCAGAGATGGGGCATACACAACTTCCCTGGCCAACCTGTGCCAGTGCCTCCCCACCCTCTCCGGGAAGGATTTCTTACTTACATGTAATCTAAAACTCCCCTCTTTCCATTTAAACCTGTTACCCCTTGTCCTGTCACTACAGGCCCTTGTAAAAAGTCCCCCCTCCAGCTTCCTTGTAGCCCCTCCAGGCACTGGAAGGTGCTATAAGGTCTCCCCGGAGCCTTCCCTTCTCCAGGCTGAACATCCCCAATTCTCCCAGCCTGTCCCAATGGCAGAGGGGCTCCAGCCCTCGGAGCATCTCTGTGGCCTCCTCTGGACTCGTTCCAACCAGTCGATATCCTTCTGATGCTGGGGGCCTCAGAGCTGGATGCAGAACTGCAGGGGAGGGTCTCACAAGAGCAAAGTAGAGGGGAAGAATCCCCTCCCTCGCCCTGCTGGCCACGCTGCTCTGGATACAGCCCAGGATCTGGTTGGCTTTCTGGGCTGCCAGCGCACACGGCCGGCTCATGTTCAGCTGTTCATCCACCAACACCCCCAGGTCCTTCTCCTCTGGGCTGCTCTTGATCCATTCTCCGCCCAGCTTGTCCTTGTGCTTGGGATTGCCCTGACCCAGGTGCAGGATCCTGCACTTGGCCTTGTTGAACTCCATGAGGTTGGCATGGTCCCACCTCTCCAGCCTGTCCAGGTGCCCCTGCATGCCATCCCTTCCCTCCAGTGTGTTACCGCACCACACAGCTTGGTGTCATCGGCAAATTTGCTGAGGGTACACTCAATCCCACCGTCCGTGTCACTGACAAAGATTTTGAACAGCACCGATCCCAATCCCGACCCCTGTGGAACGCCACTCGTCGCTGGTCTCCACTCAGACACTGAGCCATTGACCACAACTCTGAGTGTGACCAGCCAGCCAGTTCTTTATCCACCGAGTGGTCCATCCATCAAATCCATGCCTCTCCAGTTTAGAGACAAGGATGTCATGCAGGAAGGTATCGAGGGCTTTGCACAAGTCCAGGTAGATGACATCGGTTCCCGTCCTCTATCCACCAAGGCCATGACCCCATCATAGAAGGCCAGCGTATTCTTCAGGCAGGATCTGCCCTTGGTGAAGCCGTGTTGGCTGTCATCAATCACCTTCTCTTTTTCCATGTGTCTCTGCATGGTTTCCAGGAGGATCTGCTCCGTGATCTTGCTGCGCACAGAGGTGACACTGACTGGCCTGTAGTTTCCTAGATCCTCCTGTTTTCCCTTTTCAAAGATGAGGTTTATGTTTCCCCGTTTCCAGTCAGTGGGAACTTCACTGGATGGCCCTTCTCAAACGTGATGGATAGTGGCTTGGCAACTTCATCTGCTAGTTCCTTCAGGACCCACGGACACGTGTCACCAGAACCCATGGACTTGGGCACCTTCAGGTTCCTTGGATGGTCTCAAACCTGGTCTTCTATAGTGGGTGGTTCTTCATTCTCCCAGTCCCTGCCTTTGCCTTCTGTGACTTGGATGGTACAGCTTGAACACTTGCTGGTGAAGACTGAGGCAAAAAAGTCATTGAGTACTTCAACCTTCTCCACATGCCAGGTAACCAGGTCTCCCATTTCCTTCTGGTGAGGACCCACATTTTCCCTGGTCTTTCTTTTATCACCAACATACCCATAGAAGCTTTTCTTCTTGCCCTTGATGTCCCTGGCCAGATTTAATTCTATCAGGGCTTTACCTTTCCTAACCTGATCCCTGGTTGCTTGGATAATTTCTCTGTATTCCTCTCAGTCTACGTGTCCTTGCTTCCACCCTCTGTAGGCTTGGAAGCAAGGTCAGTTAGAACTGACAGATGAACTTAAACCTAAATAAACTTGGGGCTGAAGCTGAAAATGGAGGTCACGAAGTGAAACACACAGGAATAATTTCTCTACAACAGCGTAACATTTCATTCCATAATGAGTCAGCTCCATGAATTAGCTTATCTAAACCAGAGAAGCCAGCTCTTCCAGGGACAGGATGACTCAGTAACACCAAGGACTTGTCATTGGGTGTTACCAGTTTGATTCTGGCCCAAGCTCAAAGCATCTAAGAATTGTGTCTGTGATGCCACAACCCCTGTAAAAGTGTCACTGGTTTCAGTGCAGTTTCTTAGTGGGCAGAAGTTCACATCAAAGCCACCACCAAAAGCCCCTTCAAGGAGGTGCAATGAGCAAACACAATGGAGACTTAACAACCTTCTCGCTCTTCAAAAGGGCTCTCAAGATCAGGACTGGGCCATACAAAAACTGCTACCCATACTGACCGGTCTGCAACAAGAACTATGCAAAATAAATCAAAAAGAATGGAGAAAAGAAGGGAAATCACAATATATTTACAAACAGCGCAAATGAAGATGGATTGCAAAGTGATGCCTCATTTGCACTGGATATCACAGACATTGTAACACAGAAGAATTAAAAAAGCAGCCAACATTTCATGATACGAGGCAGCTAAAGAGAAGAAAACGTCAAAACTCAAATGTCAGACAAATTTTGGGCAAGAACTTTGTACATGCCCTAAGCTCTCTGGATTCCTTCCCAGAGCCAAGACACCAGTCTCTTACATACAATTTATCTGTCTCGTCTGTTTCTGCCTAGTTTTAGCATAACGGTTTAAGGGTTTTATTTAATCAGCTGGGGAGGAAAGAGTTCAAGGAACACCAGGGAATATGTGGCAAAATATAACAAGGTTAGATCACTTGCACTGGATTATTCTCCTCTGGCACACCGCAGAAGAAACAAACCCAGTCAAGGTCTGCATGTTCAACGGCCTACAGGGAACAAGACCGTCATTATTCAAGGTAAGTGACACTTTAAAGAACTTTAAATTAGCTGTTGACAGTCAGGTAGATAGATTGATGAGTGATTACACGAAGTCCCCAAGATTACCATTTTGTGGTGAAAGCAAATATGAAGGGGGAAGTAAGAAAATCCATTAAATATGGTTTTGCCAATCTGTGGTGCATTCAGATGGCAGTGAAGATTGTTTAAGGACACTGGAAACGTCTAAAACAAATTGGTTTCTCTGAATCAAAAGCTGACAGGAAGTTTCCTCGCTATATTTTTAACTCCAGAAACACTGCAAGCCATGCTAGCAGACTATGATAAAAAAAATTCCCCCATCATCTTTCTGCCTAACAAGTGTTCCTTCTTCCAGGGCTACAGGACCACGTGCAAGTGGAGCAGAAGCGCAGCTCCCCTGAACTGCACAACTGAGGCTGACTTGCTGTATGTACACCAGATGTCCTCTCTGCAGTGGTCCCTAAAATACGTTTTTAAATAAAATTAACTCAACTCAGGAATCTGTAATTAGCACCATCTTCGAGAGCAAACCGGAATAAGTTCATTGAAGTGCTCTAACTAGTTACAATGAGAGTGAATTTACTCCCGAGGTTCACTTTACTATTTTGTCTCAATTTTCTTGTAATTTCATCCATCACATTTTTTTTAGTCCTCCAAAGGTGATGGATAAAACACAGGAATAAATAGGACCAACTGTTCACAGAAGCCTAAGGGAAAACATGATTTTGTTATAAATAATCCTTGGCACAAATCATGGAAATGCAATACTAAAATTGTTTGTTGAATCATTTATGAATTGGGCCTTCAGTTTTAGTTTGCAAATAAGTTAGTTTTTTTGTTGATGTTCTTTTTCACTTTGCTTTTTTAGCTGGAAAGCAGCCTTTGAGAAACTGAACTGCTACATAAACCAGAAAACAGAGTGAATGAAGGATTTTTTTTTCGGGGAATACCTGTGCTAATACAGGGCTTTTACTTTTTTTTTCGAGGAGGGCAATTTACTTATGGATGATGACAAAACAATGACAAATTTTGACTTTATTTTCATAAGATGCCTCCATTCTGAGCTTTTACCCCAGCTTTATGCTAAATGTGTAGAAAAGGCAAAGGCAACCTGGTGCCTTACAAAACTGATAAAAAACCACCCCAAAAAGTCGCAGATAACTCTGCCAGGAGGTTCAAATGAACATTTGTGATCTAACAGAAGAATGTGACTACTAAAAACAACATACACATTTGTCTCTGTTCCGAGACGTGAACTTCTGAAGATCTGTTGTTACAAACTAATGCAAAAGTTTGGTGGAACGTAACTGCGTGCTACCACGCCGTGCGTGTAGTCGTCACACGCGAAGAAATACCCAACAGGGGTGGAAATTCTGCTGTCTTGAGAAATTCAGTATTTAGAGGACAGCTGATCACCCAAACTCCTCACATGAAAGTTATAAACATGAAGAAACATTGAAGAACAGAGAGGTGCAGTCTTTTGTCTGACTCTGCTCTTTTTCGTCATCTGAAGAGAGAGAGGCTTGGAGAGAGATAAAAGCAAGGTGAAGAGTCATTTCTCATTCGCCGGAGCAGGTGTGCGCAGCCTTACCTGATCTGTCCTCGCACCAGTGGCCTGTTTTTTGTCCTGTTCATATTTGAGTCAAACGGGACCTCAAAGAACTGTAATACAAAAAAAAAAAAGGAAGAATCCAAATGAAAGGATGCCGGAAAGTATGCCATGCGTGGAATATGCTGTCTGCGGCTGCCGGTGCTTTAATCTCTATTTCTGAAGGTTCAGAAATACACCAAAAATGGCAAACTCCTTTTACGAAGCTTTGATAGTCTGCACTAATGCTTTTGGCATCCCCTTAGAAAGAAAATCACCTGGAGGACAGGAATAGTTTGCGCAAGTCCCCCAGAGTTAACCATTTGAAGCAGAGTTTGACCCCAAGTTCTGCTCTCGACAGGCTTGACACAGCTTTTCTCGGTACACAATTACAGACATACATACAGCCCTGGCCCCAGTTTCATAGTCATACAAACAGCCCTCATAAATGTTGGGCTTCTGGTATTTAAAAGACAAACACTACACTTCTTTTTCAAGATCATCTAACTTCTGAGAACCTATAACCCACCCCAAAATCAATCAACTCTTGTAAAATGCTACTGAGCATCTAGATCGAGCAGCAGGGAATGAACACACCATATGGCGTTATTTAATGTCACAACCCAGTTTGACTTTAAACACTGCCTATGGGAAAATTCGGGCGGCACCTTCTTCCCACTAGGGATTCCTGCAGGCTGTTGTGTGCTCCCTTTGATAAAGAATGTTACTGGGAAAAGCTGGATGCACTTTGCCATACAGCAAATTGTAAAGCCACTTAGTTTTACACGTGCAAAATAATAACAAGAATAATAAGCACTATTTATTTATTAAAAGAGCAGGATGTATTTACAGAAAGAATATTTTCTACTGACGTTATGTCTGAGGTTTTGGAGCAGGATCCCAAATATGGTAAATATGCAGGAAAAGCACCATAACAAATCATGATTTCAAACAATCAGACTGACAGGAAGCTCAGCACAGTCAAACCGCAGACAGATTGAAGGTGACTATATGATAAACGACTACATGACACCATCTACGTTATCCCAGCAAGCTGATGTAACCCTTTACACAACAAAAGACAAAATTAACAAGCATCTTAATTTTGACAGCACTACGTTACTGGTCTTGCTACCCAACGGGGCTGCATTCCCAGGGGAATGGCAGTGGTCAGGGAGCAGCAGGACCCGTCGGAGCCCACATGTGCACATCGAGGAAAGGCGCTGCAGGTACAGGCACACAGAGATGACAGCAACCACCATCTATTACTTTGAAGTCATGACGATAATTTGGGAACCTCTGCTGTTGCTCCTACGTATTGCAAGCGCGGCAGGGATCGGGTACCCACGGGCCATCCCACCTAACGCGGCCTGTGATATTCTCCGTTCCTGGTGACATTTTTACCTCAGGTTAAAAATTATCCTGATGGATTTAACTATTCCCAGGAATAAGGTTAGAAGAAAGTCCTGCATGTGTACGAGTGAGAGTGTGCACATACTCAAGCTCACATGCTAAAGTTACCCAGCTTAAACAAAACTTGCTAAGAGTATGCTCTAAAGCCAAGAAATTTGGCAGCAGGCATCATCTTCGTGTTTCGTCATGTTTGTGAAACTGTCCAAACCTGGGAAGGAACGAGACTGAGATGGGTGGCAGGGAAGAAAGGGGAGAAGGTTGAGGAAGCAGCGCCAGAGCCAGCAAGGGGGCACTGGCTGGGGACCCCAGCCTGCACTCTCCCCACCAGCCAGAGGCTGTGAAACGCCCTGGAAAAGTGGCTGCCTTGCCCCCCTCCAGTGGCTGGCCAACACAAATTAATGGGTAATCACTGCTGTTAACTCGGCTGACGCCTGTGCTGTGTATTAAAGTCCTCAGGTAGTCCATGGCGGATCCAAAACCTGCCAGGGTTCTGCAGGGGAGGCATCCTGCATTTATGGGTTTGCATTAAAGGCTGCAGATTAAATGCTCAAAGCTTAAGAAATATGAAAGCATGGGAACCGAGATCATCAACACAGCTCTTAATTACCGGTTCACATCCAATTCGCTAACATTTCTCACCTCCATCTGCGCGCTGGAGCTACGCAGCCTTTGGATGGTGTGTTCTTGGTAAGCCTCCCTTCAGGGCAACTGGATGGAGCGTCCAACCCACTCCCAATTCCCACTGACTCTCAAAGCCTTCCAGTTTTACTATCCATATTCCTGAAGCAAACTCAGGCTGCTCAGCCAAGAGTTACTCATGCAGAGGAGGAAGGGACTTCAGGAAGAAAAGTGTTAGTTTATGTGTCTCTCAGGTGGGCAGAGCATTCTGGTACAGTACTGGGCACGTGCACGGATTCACAGATAGGCAGCTGACAGGTTATTTCTTGTCCCCAGTTTGTTGTGCCTCATCTACAGCAGCAACCATTACTCTCAGCTAAAACCTAAATTGGCAGAGACCCTGGTTCAGAAGAAAAGCACAGAAGAGCCTGTGGGGTAGCTACAGTCCCCCGGCACGAGGCCCAGCAGCTCACTGCAGAGGGACAGGTCGGATCTGCGTGGCTCCAACACCGCCCCTGCAACGCTGGATGATCCACAAAGAACCTCCGCAGGAAACTGCACCGAGTGCCTTCGGAGAAGGGAAAGCCCCCCGTTTGGATCCACAACCAGTGATTGCTTCTGACAGCTCAGCATTTTGCTAATGGTTTGTTTCACTGTTACATTTCAGAGACAATTATGTTAAATGAAGAAAAAATGTCGTTTGACATCAGACTGGTGGAGCAATACCAGGGAAAAATTCTATGTGGCTGAAGTATTTTCTCCTGAAAATATTTTGCTCTACACTCAGTTTTGTTCTGCTTTTAAATACACAATTTTCCCCTTATTTCTGTTTGCAAAGTCTGACTGCCATGAGCTTACTTCCAGCTCAACCTTGTGCATGTGAGGAGATTCTGGTGCATTTAAGAGTATTTAAGCTTACAACTAAAGGTATTCCACGTGCGACAGATAAAATCAAAATAACACGCAGGTTTTAAACTCAGTGTCTCAAACCTAACATGACTGAAATGAACAGTTGGACACTAAGCACTGCTGAAAGAATTCAAACTTATGCAGTGGAGTTATCAGTACAATCTGACAATACCATCATCAGTGTATGAAATATTTCCATATATTTAATATTGTAGTTAACCCCTGAGCAGAATATAAATTTTGAACAAGAAACTTCTCTGCTGAGTTAAGTATCTAAAAAATGTCCGTGTCTGTTGTGGCTGCTCCCGAAATTAAGATTAGTGCATGACTTAAGTCTGAATTTTTTCGCTTTTTTAAATCTGACAATCTGAATAATCTGTTACTGTCAACTGTACGCACGAAACTACATATCCAATTGAACCACAGTCAAGAAAAATCCTTCCATTTGCAATGCCCCAGATTCTTTTACTGAGCTAGTTACTATTACATGTCAGCAAGATGCTATTTATCAAACTTTTCCCATTTTGCTCCCAGATGTTCAGCAAAATTCTCTTTCCACTTGAAATTATTTTCCCCTGATATTTTAGAGAAAAAAAAAAAAAAGAAGAAAAAAATGTGGATCTCAAATATCATTCCATAGGAATGAAAGAGTGAACTCAAACATATTATCTCATGCCAGGCCAGCACAGTACAGCCTGTTTTAGCAAACAGTAAATCCAGTAAGATGAATCCTGAATAAATAAATATTTTAGAAGCACTCAAGAGGCTTTTTCCTCAAGAAGTCTGAATTCATCAGTTCAGCTGGACAAGGCAGAATATTATCTGCCCTAGGTATCTGGGAAACTAGCCATCAAAAGGACAGAGAGAGGGTTAAATCTTCAGCATCTAAAAATCCCTGAGTGACAAAACTTGGCAACGGGTTTCAAGACCCTAACCTAAATTTTAATCAGTATGCATGAACATTTGAAACATGGTGATGGAAAAAAATAAATCAGGCCAGCTAGTACTTTGTGGTTTGTTTCTCTGGCGGGCTCATCACACTCTTTGTGTAGATCTCATCTAGTTAATATACAGTAATTATAACTTAAACATCTAACAATTCTTAGACGAGCTGTCACATTACTGCTTATAGCTATTTGCACTCAGGAGGTTTTTTACTTCCACTTCTTCATACTGGTTTCCACTTTGTTTTTAAGTGTAACATTAAAGAACGTTTCATTTCTTCAAGCTACCTACTGGAAACAGCAGCCAAGCACAGAGCACAGGAAACGCAGAGGGTAGCTAATCATTCACACTTCTGAAGAACATAGATAAATGATTTTATTTGGACTAAGGATCACCCTTAGTCCAAATAATCATGCGTACATGCACATGGCATCACACTACACTGGCACTCTGAGGACTAAGACGATATTGAAAGAGCAAGAGAGTGTCCCATGCCTTTACAGGACACCCTCTCGCTCTTTCCGTACCCTCTGTCAAACACTGACACCATCTACTAAGCTTTCAAAGACAGTGACCTGACTTTGCAGATAATTAAGCCAGTGCAGGGGATGGAAAGCCCTGAGCA